>OX244038.2:36061322-37351698 GCA_945859785.2 Tridacna gigas | reverse complement strand
GGTGTTTGTGGTTGGATTTTCATGAAACTTCCACAGTTGCTTTGTATCATCAACAGTTTGAACTCTATTGATTTTGAAAAAAATTTAACAATCAGTTTCGGAAAAGTAGCCATTTAAATTAGAAAATTTACATTTGTTGTTTATGAAATTATTAAGTCCACATTTTTGATCCAACTCTTTTTAAACTTGCAAAGATTATTTGTATCATCAAGGGATTGAACTCTATTAAAAATGGAGAAAATCTAGCAGTCGGTTTAGGAAAAAACAGCCATTTGATGACTTAGTATTGTTTACTCAACACAGGCCACATTATTAGTCACATTTTTTTTAAACTTACAGGGATTGTTCAATACAATGAGTACTGAAACCCTATCAAATTTGGCTGGATTGCAAACAATTAGTTTTGAGAAATAGTATGTCAGTTTTTTTTTTCTCACTTTTTGTTCAACTCACCATGCCTACTTGTGCTGTCTGCTGTCTTAGTGGGTTCAAGTCCAGTTGCAATCCCCCCACCTTTTTTTTTGTAAGTGGGGGGTGTTTGTCTTTTTTCCCTTTTGCATCAAGAATTCATAATGTATACCAGAAAAAAAGCAAAGTTTCTACCACTAGAGCGATTCTGTCCCTCATTTGTGGTAAAGAATTAAAAGCTTTATATCTGGTAGCTCATGGCTGTTAAAATATGTTACCATTCAGTAAATGGATTATACCTCTTTTCAACTTTTTCAATATCTGCAACTCCTAGATCCCTCAGATTGGACTGTTCCTATTTTTGTGCCAAGTTCCACTCAACATTGGAGAAGTAATGCATTTTGAGCTGGAGAGATGTTTCCTGATCCCACGGGAAAGTTCCACTATGCGGCTGATAATGACCTCATTGCTTAGTACACCGTTTCAAAGGCTCAAGTAAGAAAATAATAGTAAATTATTTTATGTGATTTTTTGCTTTTTACCCATTACCACACAGTCTGACTTTTAAGGACTCTGAGAAAGAAAGCTTTTGAAAAGAATATGGGAGAAGAATAAATTTGCTGGTAAAAGTCTGGATGGTAAAGGCTTAATCCATGTCTGTGCAGGTTAAGTCACAGAGTGAGAACTACAGCTTGAGTTATTATACCCCCGCAAACGAAGTTTGTGTGGGGTATACTGGAATCAGCCTGTCGGTCGGTCGGTCGGTCATGCGGTCGGGCGGTCGGTCTGTCCGCAAAATCTTGTCCGGACAACTCCTCCTACAGTTTCAATCCAATTCCCTTGCTACTTGGCAGAAGTGTTCATTAGGAGCTGTAGATGTGCAAGACACACATTTTGTAAAAATTCCATCAAGAATTACTGAGTTATTGCCCCTGATTTGACTTAAAAATGCTTGTCCGGACAACTCCTCCTACAGTTTCTGTCTGATTCACTTTAAACTTGGCATAAGTGTTCATCAGGAGTTGTAGATGTGCAAGACGCAACTTTCGTGAAAATTCTGTGAAAAATTAATGAGTTATTGCCCCTGATTCACATTTAAAATGCTTGTCCGGACAACTCCTCCTACAATTTCAGTCCGATTCGCTTTATACTTGGCAGAAGTGTCCATTTGGAGTTGTAGATGTGCAAGACGCAAATTTTGTGAAAATTCCATCAAGAATTACTGAGTTATTGCCCCTGATTTGACTTAAAAATGCTTGTCCGGACAACTCCTCCTACAGTTTCTGTCTGATTAACTTTAAACTTGGCAGAAGTGTTCATTAGGAGCTGTAGATGTGCAAGACACACATTTTGTAAAAATTCCATCAAGAATTACTGAGTTATTGCCCCTGATTTGACTTAAAAATGCTTGTCCGGACAACTCCTCCTACAGTTTCTGTCTGATCCACTTTAAACTTGGCATAAGTGTTCATTAGGAGCTGTTGATGTGCAAGACACACATTTTGTAAAAATTCCATCAAGAATTACTGAGTTATTGCCCCTGATTTGACTTAAAAATGCTTGTCCGGACAACTCCTCCTACAGTTTCTGTCTGATTCACTTTAAACTTGGCATAAGTGTTCATTAGGAGTTGTAGATGTGCAAGACGCAACTTTCATGAAAATTCTATGAAGAATTAATGAGTTATTGCCCCTGATTCACATTTAAAATGCTTGTCCGGACAACTCCTCCTACAATTTCAGTCCGATTCGCTTTATACTTGGCAGAAGTGTCCATTTGGAGTTGTAGACGTGCAAGACACACATTTTGTAAAAATTCCATCAAGAATTACTGAGTTATTGCCCCTGATTTGACTTAAAAATGCTTGTCTGGACAACTCCTCCTACAGTTTCTGTCTGATTCACTTTAAGGAGGTCTTTTCTGTCATATGTATAGTTGGCCAACATTATGCGAAAAGGCACCTTTGGACATTTGCAACAAGCGTGGATCCAGACCAGCCGCTGTGTCTCAGACATATTGTCAGATCATGGTCTACACTTTTTTACACTCATTTAGTTTTGTGTCCAATTAAATTGATACTTTGCATAAATATTCACCAGGAGCAGTAGAGGTTCAAGATGCATTTTTCTCAAATGTTTGCCAAATTAAGTACCCCTGAATTTACTCAAAACTTCTTGTCCAGAGAACTATTCCTTTAGTTTAAGTCTTATTCACTTGATATTTGTCATGATATTCACCAGGAGCAGTAGATGTGCAAAGCACAAATTTCATGAGTGTTGGCCTAATGATTACGGAGTTATTGCCCCTAAATTGACATTGCAGAGTTATTGCCCCTGTGACATGAAATATAGGGGCGGGGGTATTTATCACCTTTAGTGATAGTTATTCTAGTTAATGTAGGACAGAACCAGATCAGGACCAGCCTCCTGACAAAAATACCATGGAAGTTGCTATGCTTTAGGCCGTTTTGCTGATTGAGAAAATCGATTTCACTTATTCAGCCCTATACCCTTTACCACGCAGTCTTGATTTTTTTTATCGTAAAGGAGAAGCTTTTTGAAGACATTAGGGGAAAAGGAGAAAATGCTGGTTACTTTACCAGCATTTTCTCCTTTTCCCCTAATGTTTTCAAAAGGCTTCTCCCTGACAGCTGTCAAAACTCTGGATTGTGTGGTAAAGGGTTAAAGTATTTGCAGATGACAAAATAAAACTGACTCAAGTGATTGGATTTGTATTCCATAGAGTAGAAGAAGAAAATTCTGTTTTATCCCCTTCAAAGAACAAAGACAAGTCTGCCAATATAGACAAGTAAAAAATTTGTGATTTGATTAATTCTTTAATAGATGACAAAATTTTAGACTCATCCAAATTCAAAGCATTTGCAGAGGACAAATCAAGAGTGGCTCAACTGATGGGATTTGTCTTTTTAAATATTGAAAATATTACTGGAAAAGGAGAAAATGCTGGCTACCAGCATTTTCTCCTTTTCCCACAATGTTTTCAAAAGCCTTCCTCCAATCCTCCTTGGGGTTGTCAAAACTGGGGATTGTGTGGTGAAGGGTTAAGAGTTTATTGTGGATTGATAATTTGTCTGTCAATTTTGTTACATGTTTACAGATTGGACAAGAAGTCACTGATGCCATACAAAGTGTGGGAGCATAAACTACGGGTAAAATTACAACAATGGTACAAAGTATTTGTTGATAACAGCTATGATAAAGAAAAGGTAAGAGAAAGGGAGAAAACTCTGTCATGACAAAAATGCACATTACTGATCTTCTAGAGGATTATGCTTGAATTTTTATGTCTTTTTAAATTTGAAAACGGGTTAATAGTAAACAAAAGATACAGCAACCTGGCAACATTTAACTTACAGGTAGTTTTAAAATTAATTTTTCTGCAAGCAAGTAACACTTGGGCCGACTTTACAATAACAGATTGCCATCTTCACAATGATTTCCATACATTTAAATGGTATGATTTTAATTAACCCTTTACCACACAATCCCATGTTTTAACGACCCTGAGAAAGAGGCCTTTTGAAAATATTGTGGGAAAAGGAGAGAATGCTGGTAAGCAGCATTTTCTCCTTTTCCCACAATGTCTTCTGTCCTTTCCAAAACAAATTTCAGTTTCTGAGTCACATTTATTTTGTTGTCTGCAAATGCTTTCAATTTGGATTGGTCTAAAATTTTGTTGTTTGGTAAAGAGTTGAAATACATTTTTAAACCTAGATTGTTTGCTTTTTCATGCTATTGGGTCTTTAACATCAAAAGATTACTAGTATGTTTTTTTTCTTCCCCAGACATGGCTAAAATTGGGAATTGATGACAAATTCTTTGAGATAGTTGGTAAGTTTTCTTTACTTGTGGTCTTTAAAAGTTTTAAGTTATTTCCATTTTTCAAAGACATGTTTGTTATATGAGCCTTGCTCTTTGAAAAGGGGGCTTTATGCATCTGTGAAAAGTAACGACCTAGGTCAGCCTGCGCAGTCCGTGCTGGCTGACTGCGCTGAAACTTTTTGCTATTGGTCAATTTTCTGTATGTTCAAGGACAGTCTACCTTAAGATTCGGTCGGTTGTTAGAGATAATGAATTTTATGGATCTCTAATTATGTGATGTCTTGCTTGGTATGGAACATCACAGAGATGCATTAAGCCCCCTTTTCATAGAGCATGGCTCATATTTATTAAACCACAAAAGAATCATATTTTATTTTTTTCTGAAAATGGTTAACCTTTTACCTCACAATCCTGATTTAAAATAGTCCTCAAGAAGAAGGCTTTTGAAAACATTGTAGAAAAAAGGAAAAATTTCTGGTAAGCAACATTTCTCCTTTTTCTTACAATGTTTTCTACCCTACCAAAGAGAGAAGTATTCTGTTGAGCTGAAATTAATTTATCGTCTGCAACTGCTTTGAGTTTAGACAAGTCCAAAATGTTGTCATTTGATAGAGAGTTAATCTCTGTTGGCAGTGACAAGTGTAAAGCATGTGTGGAAGAGTAACTTTGGATTGATAATCAGGTTATAAATGTCTTGTTTCAGCTGTTACAGTAATGACTTTTTATTCTATTAATAGGTATAATTAGACAGCTTCTCAAAAACATTGAAAAAGGAGCAAATTCATGTCTTATTTAATCGGTTCTTTTTCTATCTCATTTTTTATTTGCTTTCCTTTAAATTTTTCTCCTTTGTGCCTTTTTTTCATGGTATTCATATGTGTATAAATTGCTGGTATGTGTAATATCTTTGTCCCAAGTTTTTCTTGAAATGTTATGGTCAAGGAAAAAAATATGGTTGTAACGAAAGAAATATGAATCCAAAAGTAACTTACAGGTTAAGAATATAACAGGAACTGGCATTGGTGTTGCTTAACTTAGGTCTTTATTTGATCACTACCAATCAGAATAGGTATGTTTTTCATGGTCCCTCTTTGCATATTCAGGTCAGAAAAATCCTCTTGACAAAAAGAAATTCCATGAAGTGACATTCTACAAGAGAGTGTGGATTGTGAAATCATTGTGTGATTACTGCTTGGTAAGTTGTTTTCCCCTCCATTTTAATCTTCACCACACCAAGAAAAATGTAGACTTGTCCAAATTCATAGCAATTGCAGACAACAATTTAAATGTGACTCAAATGATGGAATTTGCCCTTGATAGGGTAGAATACTTTGTGGGAAAAGGAGAAAATGCTGGTTACTAGTATTTTCTCCTTTTCCCATGTTTTTAGAAAGCTTCTTCCTCAAGGGCGTTAAAAGGCCCAATAGTGGTCAAAAAGACAATGCAGGTGTTAAAATGTATTTGAATTTAAATCATACAGTTTAAAAGTGTGGAAAATATTGTGAAGATGTCAATCTGTTTTAGTGTGGTCAGTCCAAGTGGAAGTAGCTGGCAGAAAAATGAATTTTAGAATAGGGCTAATAGTTAACCCTTTCCCAAACAAGCCCTGGTTTTCACGTGTCTGCAGTACAAGTCTTTTGAAAACACTGTGGGAAATGGAGAAATTGCTCGTAACGAGCAATTTCTCCTTTTCCCACAGTGTTTTCTACCCATTTTGAGACCTTTCTGCTATTTTCATCAAATTTAAAATTGTCGTCTGCAAACTCTTTCAATTTGGACCAGTCCAAAATTTATCGTTTGGGAAAGGGTTAACAAAAGATAGAGTGACCTGGCAACTTTCAACCTAGTTTTGAAATTGATATCTCTGCCAGTAACTAACACTTGGACTGACCAGACAATAACAGACTGTCATCTTTACAATTATTTCCATTCTTTTAAATGATGATTTAAATTCAAATGCATTTTAACACCTGCTTTGTTTACTTTTTGCAACTATTGTTACTTTAAAACATGGGATTATGTGGTAAAAGAGTTAACCCTTTACCAGGGTCCATATTCACCAACCATTGTTTATTTCATTCTAAGTCAGTTTAAGATTAAAAAAGTAATAGAATTTCTGACTGGCTAAATCATTTGGTTCAGCCAATCAGAAGTTGTGTTACTTTCAGATTTAGAAAACTCTCGAGAATAAGACCAAGAATGTTCCTAGGAATGGTTTGTGAATGTCGACACAGATGACAAAATTTTAGATTTGTCCAAACTGAAGAGAAATTATTCCGAAAATTATTAACTCTTTACCACACAATCCAGATTTTTAACAACCCTCACAAAAAGGCTTTTAAAAATATTGTGGGAAAAAGAGAAATGCTGGTACCTGGAATTTAAGGGGTCTATGGTTCTATTTCTGGCTTGGCCAGATTCTTTCCCAGGACTGATGACAGTCAAGCAACAGGATTCATTGCAGGCTATGTGGGAAAGCTGCCAGTTGATGGGAAGAATGTTGTGCCAAGTCTTGGTGACAAAAAACTCTGGGAAAGCATGGATAAGTGCATTGGCTTGTGGGGGGGGTGTATCTGAAATAATGTTGAAAATGTTGTTAAACAAACATATAAACCCACTTTTCTGCTCAAATAATGCACTTGAGCCTTACTGTGGGAAAATTGGCTTTAATGCATCTCCATGATGGATTGTGCTAAGCAAGTCATCTCATACTTATGGATCCATTAAATCAATTTTGTCAAAAAACAGGCTGAATCCTTAGATAGAATGGTCCTTGGACATGCAGAAAATTTACAAATATTAGCAAACGGTTTTGACCCATGTCATCTTGCACAGTTTGTACAGGCTGACATGTGTCGATAGTTTTTGCAGACACATTCACAGAGCATTTAGAAGTTGAACGTCTTCCCCTTCCACTTATTTACACCCCTGAAATTTGTCCATATTACCTCATTATTTCAGCAAACTCAAGATTCCTTGCGCGAAACAATAGAAGTTCAACCATTTGCGGATCAAAGAGAATATGTTCTTGGGACGGATGCAGATGGAAAGCGATATATCCATTTTCCCCAGTTTTGTGGTGCGGATGTCAGGGTTTATAGGCAGGCTCCTATTAAATACCCTAAACTGGAGATCAAGCCAGATCCATTTGATAATAAAAGAAAGGTAATTTTTTTAAACTTATGTGTACAACTTTTGATAATATATGGAAGAGAAATTGGCTGAGCGCCCATATCCAGGCTTTTATTATGTCATACAGCCAAAAAATAAAGACCTCTCCGAAGTCAAATCAAGCATCAAGCCTATCTCTGTTTGTCTGTCCCCAGTCAACCTCTGTTGTGATCATCTTTAGCTCTATGGCTCAGTGGTTAAGGTGTGGTATTAGTAATTTAGGGTCTGTATTCACCAACAATTCTTGAGCACATTCATAGTCTTATTCTCAAAAATTCCTACTTTTGAAAGTAAAATAACTTCTGATTGGCTAAACCAAATGATTTAGCCAAACAGAAGTTGTGTTACTTTCAAATATAGAAAATTCTGACAAATAAGACTTACAACGTTCTTAAGAATGGTAGGTGAATACAGGCCTAGGTGTTCTTTGTTTGATCCTCAACCAAGGCCATTGCTTTTTCATAGGGGTGTCCTTGGGATAGATGGCTCAGAGCTCAAGTTGAGTGCTTGTGACACCCAGGGAGGATATGAATAAGTTAAGATATTGCCATGATATGGCTGAAATAACATTGAAAGCGGCTTTAACCCCTATCATTCACCTGGATGTATAACTTGTTATAAATAGAAGAGTTGTAAAACATCATAGAATCTGCAGTTAGATGTAACATTAGTTTATCTTAAGATTTGAAAAGTAACACAACTTCTAATTGGCTAAACCATTTGTTTCAGGAGTTGTGTTAGTTTCAAAATTTGAACATTCTTGAGAATAAGACAAAGAACTTTCTTATGAATGTTTGGTGAACACAGGCCCAGGTGTATGGTGTTTCCCAGCAGTGTTTTCAAAAGCCTACGTCAGGTTCTTAAAAACACATGATCAATGGTAAAAGTTTTAACCCCAAAACAGAGACACATAATTTTCCAATTTCTGAGAAATTTCTGGCATTTTTTTCCACATAAATAAAGAATTCATATTTAAAATTTTGGCCAACAGCCTATACCTTGACAAAGGGTATTTGTTGAAATATGAAAAAATGAGTTTTCTTATTTATGTTTCATTAGCTTGACTGTTTTTGAAGAAAACATTGAGGTATTGTGGTAGTCCTGTTATTTTCTATGTCATTGTCATGCAAAAACTTTAATGTTTTGTAATATCTCTGTCATTATTGAAGATATTTACTTCAAACTCGGACAAGTTGTTAACTATCAAAAGGGGAACCTATACAACAGGAGCGTGTAACCTTCAAGCTATTTTTGATACAGTTTTACCCTTTTTTCAACTTAGAATTTTCAAAAAAACTTTGACATTTTATAATATCGCTGTCATTACTGAAGATGATTATTCCAAACTTGGATTAGTTCGTAGCTGTCAAATAGGAACCCATTTAGCAAGGGCAGGTAACCATCAAAATGTTTTTCACACAGTTATGCCCCTTTTTCAACCTAGAATTTTCATTAACAGCAGCTGCAGTCAAGTGTAGGCACTAGCATGTGGTGCTCTTGTTTAAGCTTCCTATGGAACTACTTGTTACAATGATAGTCTTTTTTTTTTCTAGTTTCCACTTGTATATAAGCCTCCCCCTCCAAAGAAAATGAGATTACAGAAGAAGAAAAAGAAAATGAAAAAACCTGACAGACCCTCATCACAACCCTCACCTTCTCGTCAAAGACCTAGTCGACTAAGACAGGTTTGGAATTCTGAAATATCCTTATCATATAGACATGAAGTGAAAATGATAAACTACATCATTTCAAATGAAGAACATGCTTAAAATGTTCAAAAGGAGCAAATTTGTTACATGTCGTAACTCTTTATGACACGATCCAGACTTTCATTGACCTTAACTCTTTACCACACAACAAAAATGTAGGCTTGTCCAACTTGAAAGCATTTGCAGACGACAAATAATGTTTTCAAAAGGCTTCTTTCCCAGGATCATTAAAACTCAGGATTGTGTGGTAGAGGGTTAAACAAGAATACTTATGAAAACATTTTGGGAAAGGAGAAAGTACCAGTTACCAGCATTTTCTCCTTGTTGCAAAATGTTTCCAACTCCCTCAAAAAAAACTTTCTTTAAATATAGACATGTAGACATGTTATGAACATGATAAAAAAATACATCATCACAAGTGAAGAAAATGCTCAAAATGTTCATAATGAGCAAATTTGTTACAAGCCTTAAAGGGGCTTTGCTATTTTATGCAACTGTATAAATATATTAAAATTTAAAGGAGGCATTCAGATTTTCATAATCAAAGAATACTTAACTCTTTGGTAACTTTACCAAACAGTCCTGACTTTTAACAACCATGTGTCAGAAAGCTTTTGAAAACAATGCATTTTCTCCTTTACCCACATTGTTTTAAACATTATCAGAGACTTAGGCTCAGTTTTGAATTTGCCGTCTGCAAATGTATGTTTGAATTTGGAAGAGCCTAAATTTTGTTGTGTGGTAAAGATTGTTATCACTTAATTTAGTGAGGCAAAAGCTGGCAAGGCATCATTAGATATGAATGAGCTGTATGTGATAAATTTGAGAAAAAACTAATAATGTATAATTTCCTTAAGCCTTTATCACACAGTCCCAGCTTTTAATGACTGTTTGAAAGAATACTTTTGAAAACATTGTGGGAAAATGAGAAAGCTGTTAACCAGCATTTTGTCCTTTTCTCAGAATGTTTTCTACTCTATCAATGATAATGTCCACAATTTGAGCCACTTGTAAATTTTTGTCTGCAAATGCTCTCCATTTTGACAAGTCTAAATTTTGTGGTGAGGTAAAGGGTTAATGGAATATGTAGCCTGTTCAAGTTGCTTTTAGATTTCCCACCAAAATTTCGCAATGGTAGGTGGGCTTGTCAAAGATCATGGCACTTGGAGAATAGTGGATGCAGAAATACAATGTATGTCTTATATAAAGGCATTACATTTTAACTCTTAACCACACAGTTTCAAGTTTTAACAACCCTGAGGAAGAAGCCTTTTTGAAAACATTGTAGGAAAAAGAGGAAATGCTGGTAACCAGCATTTTCTCCTTTTCCCGCAATGTTTTCTGCCCAAATGAAAGCAAATTCCATTATTTGAGAGATACACTTAAAATGTCATCTGCAAATGCTTTAAAGTTGGACAGGTCTATTCTTTTTTTTTGCTGTGTGGTAAATGGTTTATGTCCTTTTCAGAGTGTGAAGCCTGTGATACCGCTACAGATCGGTGATTCAACAGAGGACACTGACAATGACATATCTAATGACAGTGGCGAAGAATCTGACAATCATAAAATGGATATTGATGAGACAGGAGACCGTGACAGTGTCACTGACAATGTTGTGGAAGATAATACACAGGATTCTATCATCAAAAATGGTGAGGAAGGTGACAAAAATGATCTCATGGACAATGATGAAGATATGGAAGGGGATAAATCACTGGATGATAATGATGGACAAAGTTCAGGCAGTGATGTAACAGTGGCTTATTGTGACAACAGTGACACAAACAGTTCTTATAGTTCGCATGATTACTCGCGTGAATCTAGCCCCTTTTTATCCGCAGATCTCAGACCAAGAAGGAGTGCTAGATTAGATAAATCGAGTGATGCATCTAGAGAAGCCAGTCCACTTATTTATGAATCTGATTATGGATTACCTCGCAGCAGACGCAGTCGTGCAAGATTAAAACCGTTAACATACAAAGCCTCAAGAAATTTGACAAATTTTTTAATTGATGATAATTCTACAACATCCAACTCTAGTGCTTTTGGTGAACCCAGTATATCAGGTATATTGACAGAGAGGCTGTTAAATAATGCTAATCTGAACTTAAATTCTAACTCTAGTGAAACTGGAGAGGAGAGCAATGACTGTGATATCCAAAAATTGTTTACAAACCCAGGGAATGAGTCAACGAAAGATAAGAGTGACGTTGTTCCTAATCAGTCAAGAGAAAGGCGGGAAAGCAATGAAAACTCTAATTCATATGATGGAGCCAGTGATAGTATACAGAATGAATCCAAAAGAGAATTGGCAACTTTAAATAATAAATTCTTTGAAGACAATACAAGGAAAAACGGAAGGAATGAAGAAACCTCACTTACTGTGATGGAAACTGATATGTCATCAGATAATGTTCCAGTTGAGGGTCTCTCAGAGCGCATTCCAAATGGATATTTGACAGAAGAGAGTGATACACAACACAAAATTGTTGGTATTACAGAAACACAACACAAAACTGTCAATATTTCAGAAAGATCTGAAAACAGAGAAGATCAAGGGAATATGGATATGTCAGATGGAGAAAGTGTTAAACTTGATGGTGCTAGTGAAAAAGGTAGAGAAAACATGGCTGTGGTACAGCCCTCTTGTACTGAACACTCAATGGAAACTGTGCTTCATAGTTATCAAGTAAATAACTTACATTCATCTGACATAGTTAATGAAAGAGAGAGAGATACAAGAAGTGAAAATGATGCCAGTCAACGTACTAAAACATTCAGGGAAGACTGTAGTATGAGAGACACCACCACAAATAATACTGGAAACAATGAAACTAGCGATCTGTCAAGCACCAAAATAGGCACAGTTAGGGATGGGATTAAAATGGAAATTGATTGTGAAAAAGAAAATAATGAGAAAATGGATATCAAAGATAGTGAAGATGAGATATTTGATGAAAATGGGCCTGATGAAACTGATTACACAAGTGCAGGAGATGATGTGAGACAGGCAGTCAAGACTGAGCCATTAGACAATGAAGAGAAAACTGACATAATAAAGCTAAGCTTATCAGAAATTAAAGACGAACAAGGAACCAGCCAAACCAATGACACAGACCACTTGACAGAAATCAAAATAGAGCCTGGTACCAGCACAAACACTGATAATGACATTGTATTAGATACTGAAGTTGAACCAGGTACCAGCCAGACCACTGATATTGCCAGATCAAAAGTTAAAGCAGAACGAGGTATCAGCCAGATCAATATTAAGGACAGTTTACCAGAAATGAAAAATGAGCCAGCAAGCGGTCTAAACAATGACAGCTTACAAGAAATGAAAGTTGAGCAAGAGACAAGCCCAATCATTGATGAGTCTACCATAGATAAAAAGGTAAAAGATGAATTAAAAGTAAACATAAAGATGGAGGAAAAATTGTTTGAATCCATAGAAAAGAATGAACAGAATGAAGAAAAACTGTCTGGTGAACTTGTGCCAGAGAATGAAGAAGCGGAAGAAGAGGAGGAGGAAGAAGAAAAGGTAACAAAAACTGCGACTGAAGAAGCTCATACCACATCTATTGATATTTGATTGTAGTTATACTCCGAGTCCTTCACCTCATAGTCTTGCATTTTAGCAACCTTGAGGAAGATGGCTTCTGAAAACATTGTGGGTAAATGAGAAAATGCTGGTAACTAGCAACCAGTAACCAGTATTCTCTCCTTTATCCAGTTTCCTACCATTTCAAAGACAATTTTGACCATTTAAGTCATGTTTAGTTTGTTTAACTCTTTACCAAACGACAAAATTTTAGACTGGCCCAAATTGAAAGCAGTTGCAGATGACAAAATAAATGTGATTGAAAAATTGAAATTTGTTTTGGGAAGGGTAGAAAACATTGTGGGAAAAGGAGAAAGTGCTGGTTTACCAGCATTTTCTCCTTTTCCCGCAATGTTTTCAAAAGGCTTCTCTCTCGGGGTCATTAAAAGTCGGGATTGTGTGGTAAAGAATTAATTTGCCCTCTGTAAATGCTTTGAATTTAGAAACACCCCCCCCCCCCCCCCCCGAAATTGTGCTCCCTGAAAAAAGTCTCCCCCTCCCCCAGAAATCTGCCCCCCCCCCCCCCAAAAAAAACTGCCCCCATCCACTCTGTGTTTTTGGTTCATCTACAAGCCTCATCAGGCAGTGATGGCAAGTTCTATTTAAAAAAATAGATATTGCAATGGATATCCCAGCTTTATTGTAGCTGCAATATATAAATATCTCAGTGTGACAAATTACAGCAGGGTCGGCATTTCATACATTGCATCATTTATCAACCCTTGGCCTGTAAATTACTTAGAATGAATAGTATCCATTTAATAATATAATGAGATGCAAACTAAGCCACTTCATTCTGAATAACCCATCTGGATTTGTAATAAAACTTACTTAAATCCTGAAAAAAAAAAAATAACATATTTCAAGTCAAGGTCAACTTGCAAAAATACCCAAGCACAGCGAAAATGAGTCAAAAAGCACTACATGCTGTATAGTTCTTGGCAAGTAGCAGGAGAGATAAGCAGTCTAAGCAATGAAATGGCAAAGAGGGCAGTTTAAATGTTTGGTATATTTAAAAACAAAAAAGTTGGTATGGGTCGATAAATGATGCAAGGATCAATATATGCTACACTTACCTTTGAATAATACAAAGAATTTCATTGGCTCCAATTTGCCAAAATATGCTGTAAAAAGCACTGAAATGGCCAATAAAAATTTTTCTTTCAAATGATACCGCTTGATGGAAAATTTGTTGGTAACTTTTCAAGGCAGATGAAATGAAATTTAAAGGGTGGATAGTAGGGGCATTGCTCTGGTGGGTTTTACCAGACTATTTCTCGATATAACAGACAGTGTCAATCAAGGTCAGACTGCATGTTCTGTGCAGTCTGACTTCAATATACACTGTCTGCAAAAAGCAGTCGGATCTCTTTATTATCAGCATAAATACTTTTGGCTGTGCTGAGGGTACTTGGATGAGAGAATTTACTATACCATTATTTTTACTGATCAGGTACCAGATATGGAAGAGTTTGTACTGTTAGCTGACAGTGTGGAGGACTTGAGAAAATTAACCGTGCAGTTTGAGGAGCCTGAACCTATCATTATAAAGAAAGGGAAAAAAGAACAAGTATGTAGGAATTTTATATGCTGTACCTTCTATGTTAGCCATTCACTGGCTAAATGGGGCTTAACCCTTTACCACACAATCCCGACTTTTAACGACCCTGAGAGAAAGGCCTTTTGAAAACATTGTGGGAAAAGGAGAAAATGCTGGTAAGCAGCATTTTCTCCTTTTCCCACGATGTTTTCTACCCTTTCCAAAACAAATTTCAATATTTCAGTCACATTTATTTTGTCGTCTGCAAATGTTTTCAGTTTGGACTAGTCTAAAATTTGGTCGTTTGGTAAAGGGTTAATGCATCTCCATGATCCATGATACATGTACCGAGCAAGTCATCACATAATTATGGATCAATAAAATCCATTTTGTTAAACAAGAGACTGAATCATGAGATAAACTGGTCCTTTGACAAGCAGAAAATTGACCAGTTTCTGCCCAGATCAGCCTGCACGGACTGCGCAGGCTGACTTGGGTGTATACTTTTTGCAGATGTATTAAGCCCCCTTTTCACAGGGCATAGCTCATATGTTATAATGTCGGTTATAAAAATGTGAAAAATGGCTGCATGGAGAAAGAGAGGGGTAAGGGAAAGAAAGATGTGAGAAGGGGAGATAAGAGAGAGGGGGAGAGAGGGAGAGAGAGCAAGAGGGAGGGAGGTTGGGAATTTAGGGAGAGAGACCAGAGAAGGGAGTGAGGGAATTGTATACTTGGGTCCTGGTAGACTCGTAGAAATATATGAAAAGAATTCAATTATAAAAATTTAAATGTTTAAAATCAACCTCTACTGTAACAGATTACAAGACCCCCACCCAGAAAGAAGTGTGTGGTACACCTACATGAGAGATTACAGTACCTCCTAAAGGAACTAGAACCCTGGGAAGGCAGACTTGTGCAGGCCACAAAGAGGGCTAGGATAAGGATCAGAAAGGAGGTGGAAGATTATGTGGAACCAGTGGAAACTGAGGTAGTATAAAAATTTTTTCCAGACAAGAAAATTTTAGACTTAACCTTATAGAAAGCATTTACCTTATAGAAAGTGTTTACAGATAAAAAGTGTATCTAAGTTAATTGGATAGGTCTATAAAAAAGGTAGAAATCTTTTTGGGAGGATGAGAAAATCTGGTTACCAGCATTTGCTCCTTTCCCAATAGTTTTTATTGGGCTTCTTCCTCAGGGTCAGGAAAACACTGGGTCTTTCATTAGAGGAATAAGCATAAAATGATTTTAATAATAAAGAAGTGGCTGTAACATATTATGCCTAAAGAGTAAAAATAGTCTAACAGCAGTTCTGACTGCTCATACAAACTGCTGTCACATGGTTTTTCTGAGAGCGTAAAAAACAAATCTTATCATGAATAATTGGAGTAGCTGCTTTGTTATTTTCATAGGAAACATTATAGTATAGGCCATATTTTTAGTCTGATACTCATAAAAACATTGTCAGAATGTTTGTCTTGATGATATCTCGGAAAAGTTTAATATTGAGTCATGTCTGGTCAAATGTAGGTAACTTTGCCAAATCTTAGAAAAACTTTGTGTGAACACTGGAGGCCACATTTTTAGCCTGATACTCATAAAAATATTGTCAGAATGTTTTTCTTGATGATATCTTGGGAAAAGTTTTATATTGAGTTATGTCTGGTCAAAATGTAGGTCACTTGGCCAAATCTTAGAAAAACTTCGTGTGAATTCTAGAGGCCACATTTTCAGCAAGATTCATACTTCAAAAATAGGTCAAGTTGGTTAAAAAGTAGAGGTCACTTACACTCGCGTGTTTTACATCATCACAGCCAGGATCTTTTCAGCTTTACGAATCCTAGATGACCTTACTCAGGTGAGCTCTTTAGGGCCAATGACCCTCTGGTCTTGAGGAATAAAAAAAACTCCTGCTACTATAGGTGCGTATAATTGTTTCAGGACTCAAGATGGAACACGACAGATGAAGAAACGGAATCAGGGGTATCTGAGGATGAGGATAATGATACTGATAAGCCCTCAAAGGATGGGGAAGATAGTAAAGACGGGTTAGATGGGAATGGAAAGTTAAAGGCTAATTCCCTCACAGGGAAACTTTCCAGGGAAAATGTTTCCGGTGCAAGGTAATTTCCTGTGCTAACCCTTTACCACATAATTCCTTGTTTTAACAACCTGAGGGTTGAAAGCTTTAGAAAATTCTTGGGGATAAGGAGAAAATGCCGGTAAACTGCATTTTCTCCTCTTTCCATAATGTTTTCCACCTTTTCAAGAGCAAATCGTTTCATTTGAAACTACATCTAATATTTTTGGCTGCAAATGCAATTGGATAAGTCTCAAAGTTAGTTGTTTGATAAAAGGATCATATCGGGATTGTATGGCTAAACCCCCTTTTGCTAGAGAGCAGCTCATGTATTTTAGGCATATTATAACTAGGAAAAAGGGACACAAAACAGAAATATTTATCCCTTTACCAAATCACAAAAATGTAGACTTGTCCAAATTGAAAACATTTGCAGACAACAATTTAAATGTAGCTCAACTGATGGAATTTCTCTTTGACAGGGAAGAAAATATTGTGGGAAAAGGAGAAAATGTTGGTTACCAGCATTTTCTCCTTTTCCTACAATATTTTCAAAAGGCTTCTTCCTCGGGGTCGTTGAAAGTCAGGATTGTATGGTAAAGAGTTAAAGCAAAGGAATTTTTTTTGGGCCTGATACAGATTTCACTGTAGCAGAAGATACAAGTGTCTGCTGTTCTATAGTGTTGACCAAAGATCTCAGTTCACCAAACGACAAAATTGAAGACTGGTCCAGACTGAAAGCATTTGCAGGCAACAAAATAAAGGTGACTCAAAAATTAAAATTTGATTTGGGAAGGGTAGCAAACATTGTGGGAAAAGGAGAAAATGCTGGTTACCAGCATTTTCTCCTTTTCCCACGACGTTTTCAAAAGCTTTCTTTCTCAGGGTCATTAAAAGTCAGGATTGTGTGGTAAAGAGTTAACTCTCTACCACACAATCCTCAGTTTTAATGGCCCTGAGGAAATAGCCTTGTGAAAACCTTGTGGAAAAACAGAAAATGCTGGTAACCAGCATTTTCTCCTTTTCCCACAAGGTTTTCAACACATTCACAAGCAATTAGCATCATTTCAAGTACATTTAAAGCCCCAATAGAGGCCAAAAGTAAACAATGTTGGTGTTAAAATGCATGTAAATTCCAATCATATCATTCAATGTTTGGAAATTGTTGTGAAGATGGCAATCTGTTATTGTATAGTCGGTCAAAGTGTTAGTTGCTGGCAGAACAATGAATTTTAAATCAGGTAAAAAGTAAACAAAAGATAGAATGACAGGGCAACTTTTGACCTATTTTTGGAATTCATTTTTCTACCAGTGACTAACTTTTGGACTGACCGTATAATAACAGATTGTTATCTTCACAGTAATTTCCATACTTTTAAATGGTATGATCTTAGTTCAAATGCATTATTTACACCTGCATTGTTTACATTTGGCCGCTATTAGGGCTTTATTTTGTCATTTGCAAATGTTTTCAATTTTTACATGTCTAAAACACATGTATTATCATTTGGTAAAGAGTAATGGGTTGCTCAAAGTGATAACCCTATGGTAGTTAGTCGATTTTTTTTACTGTTTTACAGCACACCAGTGAAGCTCGATGACTGGGATGAAATAGACATCAGTCAGCGAGGAAGATTACGCAAGAGGAGGATCATTCCAAACAATGCAGAGGATCAAATTGCTCCAAAGAAAGCCAAACCAAAGGCGGAGCCAAGTTTAATACAAGACACGCCCACATCAACTCAACCAATCATTATTCAGAGTGGGAAATCCCAGATGGTGGATTATAGTGACATTTTAAGACAGCTTAAGAAAGGAACACTGCCCCCTGGTGTGAATCCAGTTTTGATCAAGACATCACAAGGGGGAAGGACTCTCTTAACAAGTGTTTTACCTCTAAATACATCAGATTCAAATTCAAAATCAGTGAGTCAAAAACTGCAAAATATCCGACTAATATCACCATTGACTCTGCAGCAGCAGCTCTCTGGACAGAATATCAACATTTCACTTCCACTCACGGTCAACACATCCTCCTCAACAAAAATTTCCCAGCATCCAACAATACAAAACCTCCTAACAGGAAATACTAATACAACACCATCTGGTGGGAGAGAAACTTCCAGCAAACCTAGTACAGGATCATCTATGATTCAAATTCTACCTCACAACTCTGTCCAAAGTAAGCCCATTTTTTTTCCCCTTTTTTACCTTCATTTGTCCTACAAATGTTTACTATGAAATAATTGTTCCTGTTTTGGTGGTAAAGTAGCATTTGTAGATAGTCAAGATCAAGATTAGATTGTATAGAAGGCTTAGTTCTGCATTGTACCATCAACTATATGTGAAACAGTCCATTGTTTTCATGACTGGAAGGTATCCAACCTTTTTCAAAAATATTTTCTTTCCCTTTAAACCTTTACCGCATAATCCAGAGTTCTAATGACCTTGAGGAAGAAGCTTTTGAAAGCACTGTGGGAAAGGAAAAAATGCTAGTAACAAACATTTTTCTCCTTTTCCCACAATATTTTCTATCCTCTCAAAGACAACTTTCACCATTGGAACCAAATTTTGTGGTTTGCAAATGCTTTGCATTTGGACATATCCAAAATTTCGTCGTTTGGCAAAGAGTTACAAGATAGATCCCCTCACTTAACCACTTAGAGATTGTCATCTGCAGATGCTGTAAGTATGAGCCATGCTCTGGCAAAAGGGAGTTTAACACATCTCCGACCGTGATGCATTATACCTATGAAGCCATCACATAATTTAGGATCCATAATAGCCACTTTTTTTAACAACCAACTTTATCATGAGGTAGAACGGTACGAAAAGTTTCAGCCCAGGTCAGCCTGCATGGACTGCGCAGGCTGACCTGGGTCGATACTTTTCGGAGGTGCATTAAGTCCACTTTTCACAGAGCACGGCTCACATATAAAAGTATAATAGTTTGTTGTCACATAATGAGTTAACACTTTACAAAAATAAAAAATTGTAGACTCGTCTGATTTTCAAGCATATCCTGTCGGCAAAGCACGTTGAGCTTTGTCGTTGGACAGGTAGAAAACAGTCTCGTTTGAAATCCAAACAATTTCGTGTTTCGACAACCTTAACCCTTTACCACGCAGTCCTGAGTTTTAATGACCCTGCGAAAGATGCCTTTTGAAAACTTTGTGGGAAAAGGAGAAAATGCTGGTTACCAGCATTTTCTCCTTTTCCTACAATGTCTTCTAACCTGTGAAAGACAAATTCTTCATTTGAGCCACATTGAAATTGTCGTCTGCAAATGCTTTCAATTTGGACAAAGCTATAATTTTGTCTTCTGGTAAAGGGATAAGGCATAGGAACCACTTTGGAACACATGGTTAGAACAGGAAAAAATGCTGGTAACCAGCGTTTTCTCCTTTTCCCTCTGTGTTTTTAACCCTTTCAAAGATAAATAGCATCTATTGAGCCTTATTTCATTTGTCTTCAGCCAAAGCTCTGTATGTGGACAAGACTAAAATTTTGTTGTCATATAAAGAGTTAAGCATTATCTCAGAACAGTGTGGACAAATAAATTTGTTGCCATACTGAGAGAGCCATCTTCTTTGTTTGTACACATTTCAAACCAAACTACATCTGTAAACATGATGCAGGACACTTGTGTGATAAATATAATCTCACATTAATGTTCATACGCTATGTGATAAACAGAATCTCACATGAGTGTTTATGTATCGGCTTAATCAAACTTGTTGACTAAAATTTATATGAGGATCTCCAAGGCTCACATCATATAATTCTAGTCAACTCCTTTGATGAAGATAATAATATATATAACTGATGTAAAATCCTCTATAAAGATAAAAGGTTCAAGTTAACATCACATTTTTCCCATTAATTCTTTACCTCTCAATCCCGACTTTTAATGACCCTGAGAGAAAAAGCTTTTGAAAACAATGTGGGTAAAGGAGAAAATGCTGGTAACCAGCAGTTTCACCTTTTCCCACAATGTTTTCTACCCTTCCAAACACAAATTTCAATTTTTGAGTTACATTTAGTGTTGTCTGCAAATGCTCTCAATTTGGACAAGTCAAAAATTTTATCATTTGGTAAAGAGTTAAAATGGAATATGCCCTACTTTTTGTGAACAGTATATTTGAGAAAACAATATAATTATACTTTGAACTTTTTGCAGGTGGAAGCATGAAGTTGCAAATCTCAACAAGGCCTGGAGAGAAAACCCCAGAAAAGATAGGGCAGCCTAGAGTAGCAGTGATAACCCCTGATAGAACCAACAATAAAGACCAAATAACTCCACAGAAAATAGTTCTGAACCAAAATGTTACACCAAGGAAGATAGCTCCTCACCCAGCTGTGGCATTGGCTGGACCCAATGTGGGGAAAGGGACAGTGAAATATTATGCAGCAAATGCTAGTACTCTACCTATCAATGTTGTCCAACAATTGTTGGCAACCCGAGGTGCCAAGTTAGAGACTGGTCCAAATCAGCAGAGTATTTTGTATATTCCGATGGAAAATGATGGAGATTCAAGAAATGTTGTTCCGTTAACTGGTAAATATGTGTCTAGTATTCCAACAACTCTACCTAAACCCACCATGTTGGACAGTCAAGCTAAACTGGTAACTGCAGTCACAAATACTCCTGGAAATGCTACTGTATTTTCACAAGTGAATGTTGTGACTTCTTCAAAAAGTAAAAGCCCTGTGACGAGTAATGCCCTTATACTTCCAAAACCACAGACTGTGCAGGGCAGCAGTCCTGCATTTAATGCATCATTACCATCTGGACTTGTGGCTGTACCAGTGCAACAGGGCACCAGTGTTAACTCTGTGAGTCCCAATCAGTCTAGTTCTGCTGGGATATCAAAGACAGTAAAGACCATTTTTCAGTCCCGACTGGCAGCAGGTGGGATTGCCCTAAACCCTACCTCCCCACCACGCTATCCAACCAATGAGACAGTCCGGACATTATTGGACAAGAGGAAGTCAGTTGATGAGAAATCAGGGTCTAGCCATAAAGCAATCAGTGAGAGTAAGCACACAACATATACATGTATTGCATCACAATTACAGAGACCCTGCTCGAGTTCCTTAACTTCATCAGTGATTCTAAAAAAAATTGCAGCAAATGCTGATTCAAATGCAACTAGTGTCACATCAGCCGGAGTTACCCTGCCTGGTTACAGAACTGTTACAAATGAGTTATCATTGGGTGAAAATGTTGTTAAAACTACATCAGTCCAGCAGCATGTGTTAACATCCATTTCTCCGGCCAAACTGAACACTTTGCTTTTACAGACAAGTGCGGCAGGAGCAAAGTCGATACCATCACTGATTAAGTTGCCAAGTAAAGCTGTATTAGATTCAGCTGTCAAGGCAGTTGTTACTAGTGTACATACAACATTGCCAACTGTCAACATTAAAGTGCCTTCTCCCACCTCACTCCCATCCATCGGGCCCCGCAGAAATGTCACAAAGACAATCCAGACAATGAAATCACCCATTCCAGTGGCGCCCAAAGTGGTGACTCAGAACTCTGGCAGAACCTCACTATCAGTGGCTGACTCACATTGTGTTTTCTCAACCCAGTCCACCTTGGCCACGTCGTCCAGAATGGGAAACTCTTCGCAGCCACTGGTACCATCCAACTCTACTGTTCAAGCTCCAGTAGCAACCTTGGTGCAAGGTGCTGATGGAAAAAAGATTCTTACCAAGATACCATCCCTGAACTCTTCATCACCAGAAAATATACAAGTTGGATATTTAACACCACATGGGTATGTTATCCCAAAGTTACAGCAAAGTGCAGGGAGCCAGTCTGCTGCAGCCATATTGAATCAGTTGGGTTTACAGTCCCAAGTTAAACAAGAAAGCACAGGGAACCAGTCTGCGACAGGCATGCAGTTAGTACAGAATGCGGAGGGATTACTTCAAATTGTACCAAAAGTAAGTTTACATACCCAATTGCCATCATCAACAGCTGCTATCCTTCAGCTGGGGAACCAGCCAGTCTCAACACTGGTTTCTACTTCACAGTCAAAGAAAGCAATGAGTAACAAGCAAGTAGTTGCCATAAATGCTCAAGGGAAACACATAATAGTAAAACAGAAAGTGCAGTCGACCCAGCCTCAGGTATCTTCTGCTGATCTAACGGTCATTTTCCCCAAGTCTAATGCAGAAGAAATAAACAAAACTCCACTTGTAGCCATTGCTAATCAGCCACAAACTTTGAACACTGTAAAAACCTTGAAACCTATAAACGGCAGTCAAACAAAAGGGCTTAAATCACCTGGCAGTACTTACCTTTTGCCACAGACAGTTTCGGGAGTTCTCACTCAAGCACAGTCACCAGCCATAACTCAAGCAGCTTTCTCTCCTCTCCTAAACATGCAACAGGTCCTGCTACCTGGTACAGGGATGCAACTAGCAAGTCCAGTGGGTTTAAATTTGTTGCAGCCAAGTGTACCCCTTCAGAGTCCAACTGTGATCCAGGCTTCACAGAACATGAACAGTCAGCCATCTTTGAAATCTCCGGCAGTACAGCAAGTTGTTCACATAAATCAGGCTATATTAAATCAAGCTTTGTTGTCCAACCTGGGTCAAACTCAAATGCGAGTTTCTCCAACTGTTACTATGTCCCCCAGTCCCCTATCTGCGATATCTAGACCAGTCCTTCTGTCTTCATCAAGTCAAGTGGAGCAGTCTGTAATATTAAAGAAAGGAGAGCAGCCTAACACTTCAAAAGTTAGTCTTTCAAATTCTATTAATGGACCCCAGGAAGTTCATGTAACAGCTCAAAATCAACAACTATTGCCATTACATTCATCAAAAGCAGGAGTTATCATTCCATCAGGATTGGGTGTGACAGCTAATTCTCTCAATGTACCTGCATCCTCTACAAACACTCCAGCTAAACAAATGGTTTTCCAGTTTGCCATTCCCACACAGGGTATCATGTCACCAACATTAAAAACTGCAGTGGTCTCTCAAACAGTAGCATCAACAGCATCTTCAATCACAACTCAGCCTAATCAAGACAAAGCTGTTCCCAGGCAATTGTTCTTAAATTCATATACTGATAAAACCCCCTCTTTATCACAAGGTTCTAATGCTGTCCACATTTCTCTGAGTAGACCAGTACAGATGGAGACTTCTGTATCCAAGGTCACACAAGACACAACTTTTTCTAGTGCTGATAAACAGGTGGATCAGTCCAATGTTCCAAGATTAAACCAGTCTAATCAAAAACTGTTACTCTACAGTATTGGTGGCCAACTTGTGACAGGACAAGGTGTACCAGTTACTTTACATCAAGGCGTCCTGAAGGTCATGCCCCAAGGAAAACTTCAAATTGCTAACCAAACCCTAACACCCGAACAAATCAGAATGACTTTGGCTAAGATTACAACATCATCTTTGAACACAGAGTCAGTCACAACACAAACTGGACAGATGACAATTGCTGGCAATACAAGTTCAACTTCCTTGATAGGTCAACCAAAAATTGCACCTGTAAAACAGGTGGATAAAACCCCAACACAGCTGACTCATGTTGAAAAGCCACCAGTTCCAATCTCAACAGTTATAACTAATGCTTCTGTAATGGATCATTCCTATCAGCATAAACAGAGAACAGCAAATGTTTCTGGTTGTGTTAAAAAAGACACATCACCTGTTCATGATACAGATATTAAACATGAACCAGGTGATGAATCCAATAAACCAGAAAAAGTGCTTAAAGGCTCCAAGCCAAATTCTGTGTACATTATGAAATCAATGGCAGACTCTTCAAGCTACACTGTTTTTCCATTTAATGTTGATAATGGTGCATTAAAACATGCAAATTCAACAGCAGTAGTAAGAGAGGTAAATCCTGCTTCTAAAGATCAAGATCAAAGGATTCAAGATCAGGGTGCTGCAAAGGCATCAATCATGAGTGTTAATGGAGACAGTAAAGAGGACTGTCTTGTCAGGGATAATCCTATGAGCATGAATGATATGTCTAGTGAGAGTGGGAAAGTAAATAGTGTGAATAAAGGTAATAGCACTGTCAATGAAGATGATGATGATGACGATGATGATGGCAATCAGCTTGTTATTGATGATAGTACCAATGAAAAAGAAGCTGCCCTCAATCTGTTGACACTGGCTAACCAAGCTTTGGGACCAACAACAGATGTGAAAGTTGAAAAATGACGAGTTTATACACAGATCTGGTCTAAAATTTCTAAACCTGTTACCATACAGTCCCTCAGTAATGACCCTGGATAGGCTTTTGAAAACATTCTGGGAAAAGGAGAAAATGCTGGTGACCAGCATTTTCTCCTTTTCCCACAATGCTTTCTACTCTTTCAAAGACCTACATTTCATTTGTACCTGTTATAAAGTTGTCATCTTCAGATGTCTTCAATTTTTAAGAGGGTAGAATTTGTTTTTATGGGAAGGTTAATTCTGATTGGCCAGTTTACCAGATCTGTTTTACTCTCAGTTTTTGGACAGGTCAGATATAATTATCATGATTTTTTTCATCCAGTACATGCAATATTGAGATGAATTTCTTTCTATTAAGCAGACAGATTTGATAAATCTGCAAAGACCACTGTTGAAGACATTTTGGCAGTTAAAGAAATTGGTCACTATCCAAAACATTTTGAAAATAGGAAAAATACTACGTAAACTTTTTAGCAAATGGAGACATTTTGAATTTCTCCAATTGCCAAGAAGTTTTCACGGTATTTTCTTAGCAAAATTTAGTTAGCTATTATTATTTTCTATAGATTTTCTATAGACTTTTTAATTGAATGGAAACAGAATTGGGTTAACTCTTTACCATGCAGCAAAATTTTAGACTCTGGATTAAAAACATTTGAAGACAAAAAGGTGAATGTGGCTCAAATGGTAGAATTTGTCGTTAAAAGGGTAGAAAGCAATTTGGGAAAAGGAAAAAAATGCATGTTACCAGTATTTCCTCCCTTTTCTACAATTTTTTTTAAGTTGTCTACTTCAGGGTTGTTAAAACTTGGGATTGTGTGGTAAAGGGTTAAAAGAGATGGGGAATATGTTTCATCAACAGTTGTACCATTATGAAAATCTTGCTGTAAAATTTAAAAATTTATTCTGCAATTTTTGTGAGAGAAACCTTATGCCTGTCCACCTTGAGAAAGACGGCTTTTGAAAACCTTTTGGGAAAAGGAGAAAACGCTGGTAACCAGCATTTTCTCTTTTTCCACTGTTTTCTACCTTATCAAATACTTGCACCATCAGCTGAGTCACAATTAAATTGTTGTCTGTAAATGCTTTCATTCTGCACAAATCTATGTTTTTGTCGTGTGGTAAAAGAGGTTAAATGACCTTTCTGAGGTTGCAATTGTTGCGCATGCACTATATGATTGAAATATCTATGATATAAGCAACCACTTGATGATCATATAACAAAAAGCAACGTATGGCGATTGATAAAACATATCCAGGGCCTGTATTCACCAATTATTCTCAAGAATATTCCATGTCTTATTCTAGATTTAGAAAGCAACACAACTTCTGATTGGCTAAACCAAGTGGTTAAGCCAATCAGAAGTTGTGTTCCTTAAATTCATAAAATTCTTCAGAATTAGACTAAAAATGTTCATAAGAATGGCTGGTGAATACGGACCCAGGGATCAGTTTAACAGAAAAACTTAAGTCTTTTATTTTGTTTCACTAACATTAAAGGACTTTAGTTACGTTTTCAAATCCTGAGTTGACACTATGTGTCAGACTCAACTTGGCAAAATAAACAGACTTAACTCAGTTCACAGACTTAACTCCATTATTGTAATGAGTCAGCTCAGGGTTCAATAGTGTTAATTACGGTAACTCTTTACCAAACGACAAAATTTTAGACTGGTCCAAATTGAAAGCAGTTGCAGACAACATATATATGTGACTTTAAAATTGAAATTTGTTTTGGGAAGGGTAGAAAACATTGTGGAAAAAGGAGAAAATGCTGATTACCAGCATTTTCTCCTTTTCACATAATGTTTTCTAAAGGCTTCTTTGTCAGGGTCGTTAAAAGTCAGGATTGTGTGGTAAAGAGTTAAGTATGTTAATGTTAGGGAAATGCATCTCAAATAAAAGAGTTAAGTATGTTAAGGTTAGGAAAATGCATCTCAAATAACAAATGTGGCTTAAGATGGAAAATGAGTTCGTTAGTGGATTTGACCAAAATAGAGGACAATTTTCTTGAAACTAGACCCAGATATTTTACAATGTAGATTTGGTCCTAAAAAGAACCGGGGCATATTTGCAAACCATTCTACAATGTAGCCCAATTCTTGAGAATTTTCAAAATTTCAAAGGAATGCAAATTCTGGAAGGCCAAACAATAATCAAATGGTTTAGCCAACCAGAAATTGTGTTTCAAAGCTAGAATTAGACCAAGACAGCTGTTTAGATTGGCTGATGAATACAGGCCCTTATTATTGTTGACTGTTGGAAATAATTATGCATTAACCCTTTACCACACAATTCCGAGTTTTAACGACCCTGATAAAACAGTTTTTGAAAACATCATGGGAAAAGGAAAATTCTCTCCTTTTTCCAGAATGTTTTCTACCCTATCAAAGACAGAAATAATCATTTGAACCACATTTAACTCTAGATTTTAGACTGGTCCAAACTGAAAACATTTGCAGATGGCATATTAACTGTTTATCACACAATCCAGACTTTTAATGACCCTGAAAAAGAAGCCTTTTGAAAACATTGTAGGAAAAGGAGAAAATGCTGGTAACCAGCATTTTCTTCTTTTCTCACAGTTTTCTACCCTTCCAAAAACAGATTACAAATTTTCAGTCACATTTATTTTGTCTTCTGCAACTGCTTTCAATCTTGACTAGTTTAAAATTTTGTCGTTTGGTAAAGAGTTAAATCAAGCTGAAATGATTGTAATTGTCTGTGAAAATGTAGAAAACCTTGTGGAAAAAGGCTTCTTCCTCAGGAGTGTGTGGTAAAGAGTTAAACATGTGGTAATGGGTTAACCCTTTACCAAACAACAAAAGACTTGGTCAAATTGAAAGGATATGCAGACCACATATTAGAAATTGTTCATATGAAAACATTGTGGAAAAAGGGGGAAAGTGCTGGTAACTAGCATTTTCTCATATTCCCACAATGTTTTCAAAAGGCGTTTCCTTTAGGGTCGTCAAAAGTCGGGATCGTGTGGTAAAGTGTTAATTGAAGAGTTTTGTGAAATAGCGTTTTCATGAGCTATGTTCATGAGCCATCCTTGAAAAGTTTGTATAATACCATGTATAGAAATTAAGTTATTTTGTAAATGTACATTGCAAGGGAGAGAGACGAACATGAAGAAGATGTTTTATCATTAAAGGTGAACTCTTTTGAATAGAAATGAGATTGTTCCCTTATTTTTTTAACTTCTTACCACATAATCCTAAGTTTTAAGGACCCTTGGGAGGAAGTGTTCTGAAGACATTGAGGGGGAAAGGGAGAAACCAGTATTTTCTCCTTTTCTAACAATGGTTTTTTTACTCTTATCACCGACAAATTTCATCATTTGAGGCACATTTAAATTGCCGTCAGCAATTGGTTTCAGTTTGGACCAGTCTTAAATTTTGTCATTTGGTAAAGAGTTAACCTTTGCCCACACCTTCACCAAGATCCTTTACAGTATAGCCCTGTGGTCAAGATTTGCCTAGCCCCGGTGGTCACAAGTTTCACATGTGCTTATATAGTGAAAACTTACAAAATTTTCTTGTTCCTACCAGAAGGCCTAGGGCTTCAAAAATCGGCATGTTGCTTCATCTGCTACACTTCTACCAAGATTCTTCACTTTACAGTCCTTGGGTCAAAATTGGCCTTGCCTAGGGGGGTCACAAGTTTTACATGGGCCTACCAGTACATAGTGGGAACTGTAAAAGTTCCCTTGTACCTAACCATAGGGCTTACTGCTACCAAATTTTGCATGTAGCTTGTCTAGTGGACCTTTTCCACTAGTAACCAGCATTTTCTCCATTTTCCACAAGGTTTATTACCCAACCAAAGACAAATTCCATTCAAGCCACATTTTATTTTTTGTCTGCAAATGCTTTCAATTTGGACCAGCCTAAAATTTTGTCTGGGCAAAGAGTTAAGCAGATTAACAGTCTATTACCACAGAACTATATAGACTGCAATAAGCAAACCCAATAAAGAGGAATCAACTCTTAACCGCATTAACAAATTTTGTATTCAACCAAATTGAAAGCATCTTGCAGACGACAAACTAAAGGAAGCTCAAAAAATGATTTCTGTCTTAGGGTAGAAAACATTGTGGGAAAAGGAGAAAGTGCTGGTTACCAGCATTTTCTCCATTTCCCACAATGTTTTCAAAAGACTTTCCTCAGAGTTGTTAAACCTTGGGATTGTGTAGTAAAAGGTTAAGGAATTGTTAGCTCCTGGACTCGGGCCACTGTGATATGCACTGTGACAACAACACAAAAAAAGAACATGTTTTTATACCTTTTTATTCATGGAATGTTTACAAAAAGCATCATTTTAACCCTTTGCCACACAACCCTCAGTTTAAGCGACCATGAAGAGGAAAGCTTTTGAAAACATTGTGACAAAGAGAGAAAATGCTTGTAAACAGCATTTTCTCCTTATCCCAAAATGTTTTCTAACCTTTCTAAGACAAATTTCACTATTTGAGCCACATTTAAATTCTCTTCTGTAAATGCTTTCAATCTGGACAACTCTAAAATTTTGTTGTTTGGTAAAGAGTTAATCCCTATCCTACCAAATTTAAATTGCTAACGATCACAAAAGTAAATCTTTATTATGACCAAAACTTCTGATAGAGCAGTTCAGAATGTAAAGCAAGATCAGACTGCATGTATGTGAGGGCTTGTCTTGCTCCACAAAATAAATCTATCATCCCAGACAGCAGGATGAGAGCTAATGACACTGTAACAAAAAAAAAAAAACTTAGAGTGCTAAATAATTATTAACCCTTTACCACACAGTCCCGAATTTAACGGCTCTGAGAAAGTTTTTGAAAACATTGTGGGAAAAGGAGAAAATGCTGGTAACCAGCATTTTCTCCTTTTCCCATAATGCTTTCCATTCTTCCCAAAACAAATTTCAATTTTTGAGTCGCATTTACTTTGTTGTCTGCAAATGCTTTCAATTTGGACAAGTCTAATATTTTTTCATTAGGTAAAGAGTCAAGAACATTTCCAGTTTGGAATACAGGCCCAAGACATTGCAGTTTTAGGGCTATTTTTGGCAAGAGTATCTACAGAAATGGTTTCTTTATTTGCATGGTTAAACACTGTTTTCAACATAATTTCGTTTATATTGCATTGGCCAATGCACCTATCAATGCTTTCCTGGAGTTCCTTTTACCAGTATTTTGCACAATATTCTTTCCAAACCACCAGTTGCTTTCCCACATAATCATTGTCAAAAAAATGATCAGTGGTTAGAGGAATTAATCCTGTTCCAATGACAAACATCTATTTTTTTACAGAAATTGGTCAAGATTCGAACCTGTGACCATCTGGTTTCAAGTCTTTGCTGACTTGATCATTGCTCAGCTACCAGTCTCGCTTTGAAATGGGAAGGGCTCTGACAAAGATTAAGCAGTCTGATCTTGACCTACACTGACTGCAAAAGTATCAACTGTTGTCCAAAGGGTTGATCAAGAAAAACACAGTACAAAAATGGACGGAGGCACAATAATTACACATATAAAACTGTGTACAACATAGAAATGATATGTAAAATTTACAACACCGAAAAATATGTGAACAATAAACATTTTAAGGCTATTCTCATGTACAGATAATAATTAGCCCTTTACCACACAATCCCAAGTTTTAACAACCCTGAGAAAAAGGTCTTTTGAAAGTATGGTGGGAAAATTTTAGACTGGTGCAAATTGAAAGCATTTGCAGACAACAGTGTTCTCTAAACAGTTCTTTTGCAGGGTTTTCAATTACAGGATTGCTTGGTAATGGGTTAACTCTTTTCCACACAATTCCGACTTTCATTGACCGTGAGAAAGACAGCTTTTGAAAAACACTGTGAGAAAAACAGCAAATGCAAGTAACCAGAATTTTCTCCTTTTCCACACAATGTTTTCTGCCCTTCTCAAAACAAATTTCCATTTTTAAGCCCCATTTCTTTTGTTGTCTGCAAACGCTTTTAATTTGGACCAGTCTAAAATTTTGTTGTTTAATAAAGAGTAAAGCACAGAGCAAAACTGAATCCTTTCACAATTGCTTTCATCAATCCTCAAAAATAGAAAAAAAAAACCCATGCAGGGCTGGGACTTGGCTGGATTTCAAACTTTCAATCACTGGAATGAAAGCTCTGTGTTTTACACAGAGCCATGGAACAGATGGTCCCTAAACAATTTGTCTCTAAATAGTTGGTCCCCAAACTTGATGGACAATCAGTACAAGATGCATGTTTTACATAAAGTGAAACATTCTTAAATAGACAAAGTCATGAAAAATTACGAGGAAAAACTGACTGAAAAAAAAAAACTATCACAGAACTTTGAAATGATAAATTTGAAATCATAATCATGATATGTGGATTTTTCTTCAACGGAGATACTACAATTTTTTATAAAACTTTTAATTACAAGTCCACAGGGTGAAAGCTTCCATCCTTTGGCTTGATAAGGTTTTAACCCTTTACCACATAATCCCAAGTTTTCACAACCCTGCTTGATAAGGTTTTAACCCTTTACCACATAATCCCAAGTTTTCACAACCCTAAGAGAGAGGGCTTTTGAAAACATAGTGGGAAAAGGAAAAAAAATAATGCTGGTAACCAGCATTTCCTCTTTTTTCCACTATGTTTTCTACCTATTCCAGGGCAAATACTATTATCTGAAAAACATTTGAATTGTTGTCTGTAACTTCCATCAATATGGATGCGTCTTAAATTTTTTCAAGGTGGTAAAGAGTTAACCCTTTCCCAAACAAGCCCTGGTTTTCACGTGTCTGCAGCACAAGTCTTTTGAAAACACTGTGGGAAAAGAAGAAATTGCTCGTAATGAGCAATTTCTCCTTTTCCCACAGTGTTTTCTACCCTTATTGAGAACTTTCTACCATTTTCATCAAATTTAATATTGTCATCTGCAAACTCTTTCCATTTGGACCAGTCCAAATTTTGTCGTTTGGGAAAGGGTTAAAGACCCTGACTTAGAGACTTTTCCCTTTCAAGGACAGATTATATTATCTGAGCCATGTTTAATTTGTTGTCTGCAAATGCTTTCATTTTGGATAAGTCTAAAACTTTATTGTGTAGTAAAGGGTTCAACATATTTTCTTGAGATTTTTGAGATCTTTCAGTTCAAAGGCCTTACTATTCCATTCAGTGAATCTCTTTGTTTGTAAGCGTTTAATGCCATTTTTAACATCATTTCAGATTTATTGTGGCAACCAGTGCACCTATCGATGCTATCCTGGAGTTTCTTTGGCTATTACTTTGCACAATATTCTTTCCAAGTCACTCTCTACTTTCCAACATAACCATGATGAAACCATGATCATCAGTGAGAGAGAAATGAAACCTATTGCAATAATTGTCATCAATCCTCTGACAGAAATTAGCCAAGTACGGGATCTGAACTAATGACACCCTGAATTCATGCACTGTATGTTTCCGGCTGTGCTATTTGGATCGGCTCTATACAGCAGAGAAATCTGATTGTAAGAATTAATCAAATTCTGAATGTATCATATCAATAGCAAATTAAAATATTTTCTGACCCTTTACCTCAAAAGTAGTTGTTAACTAGTCCAAGTTTGAAGTAAATATCTTAGTAATAATAGAGATATAACAAAAGATTTTGCAGGATGATGACGCAGACAATGCCAGGGCTATGACAATACCTCGATGATTTCTTCCAAAACAGTCTAGCTAAAAATGTGTCTATGCTTGATTTGTAAAAAACGTGAGATTCTTTAGTTACAGGTTCAGTCGGTACTTCTTGTACCATTTGTCTGCACTTTTGTTAGTACAACAACACTATATCTAAACAAGTCAAAATTCTTGTCACAAAATCTCAATATGGAATGGTACATATGTTGAGATTTGTTAAACAGAGATTTAAATCTTAACACAGATCTATGCATGCAGAGAGTCCATAAATATTGCATTGACTGTCATCATATGCCCATCTGCATATCTGCAAAGTTATAGTAGTTCTCAATCTGTCGCTCTGCCATCTCTTTTGACTGACTTACAAACACTAGACCTTTTGTACCCTGTGTCACATTCACGACTTCCTCTTGACATGACGCTATGCAACCATTTCCATTGTATTCTAGTCCAATCACTGGTCCTGAAAAATACGCTTTCCTTTTTCGATTTCAGTATTTAACCCTTAGATTTTTTCATCATCAATGTTTAGAATTTCGATAGGTGTAAAATTTGTTGTGTGGGAAAGGGTTAATGATATTATGTACATTATTATGGTCATATTATGGCAACCAATACACCTATCCATGTGTCCTTGCAGTTTGTTTTACCAGTACTTTGCATGACACTCTTTCAAAGCTGCTGGCTGCTTCTCCAGATAAACATTGTCAAAACCAAGATTACTGGTGTGAATCCTCTCAAAATGGACGTCATCAATCTTGGAAAAGCACTATGTTTACAAGGCCAGTAAGTTAGCATCCTGGTCTGTATTCACCAACAATTCTTAAGAACATTTGGTGGCTTATTCTCAAGAATTTTCTTAATTCGAAAGTAACACAACTTCTGAATGGCTAAAACCATTTGGTTTAGCTGTGTTACTTTCAAATTTAGAAAATCTCAGATGTAAAGACCAAGAATTTTCTTATGAATGGTTGGTGAATACGAACCCAGAGCTACCTAGCTTGGAAGGGTATTAATTCTTTACCAAATGACAGAGTTTACGACTTGTCCAAATTTGTGACAGAGAAATGAACCCTCTCATAACAGCTGTCATCAATCCTATGACAAGAACTGTGTTTACAAGCCCAGTAAGTAAGCCTCTAAACTACCCAGCTTGGCAGAGTATTAATTCTTTTCCAAATGACAAAGTTTAAAACTTTTCCAAATTCAAAGCATTTGCAAACAATAAAGTTTGCTCAAATGATTGGATTTGTCTTTAATAAGAAAGAAGAGATTGTGGGGAAAGGAAAAAATGCTGGTTACCAGCATTTTCTCCTTTTCCCTAATTGTTTTCAAAAGTCTTTTTTTCTAAATCTTTACCACACAATCCCAAGTTCTAAAAACCCTGAGGAAGGGGCACTTTTGAAAACATTTTAGGTAAATGAGAGAATGTTGATAACAAGCATTTCCTCCTTTTCCCAAAATGTTTTCAAACCTATCTAAGATAAATTCCATCATTTGGACCACATTTAAATTGTTGTCTGCAAATGCTTTCAATTTGGATATGTCCAAGTTTTTGTCAAGTGGTTAAGAATTAACCCTTTACCAAACAACATAATTATAGACCACTCCAAATTGAAAGTATTTGCAGACAACAAGATAAATAAACTCAAGAATTAAAATTTATTTTTGGAAGGGTAGAAAACATTCTGGGAAAAGAAGAAAATGCTGGCTACCAGCATTTTCTCCTTTTCCCTACAATGTTTTCAAAAGATTTCTTTCTCAGGGTTGTTAAAGGTCGGGATTGTGTGGTAAAGGGTTAAACCACAGGACTGTGGCATCAAGCTTTAACAGATACTAGGTAAAATCCAAAGCAAACCATACCTGTTTTAACAGCCTCACTATACATATCTGATCCAAATACTCTTTCAGCCTCTTGAGCTTCCATTTTCAACTCCTTGGTTTGGACTAGAACACATTCTGGCTGTTGGAAAACAAAGATAAGCAGACATGTAGTATGAGCAGTCTGTATGATGTTTAATGCTGTTTTCAACATTGTTTCAATTATATAGCAAGGGCCAGTGCACCTATACATGCTTTCATGGATATTCTTTTACCAGTGCTTCACACACCATTCTTCCCAAGCCTCTAGTTGCTTTCTCACATAACCATCGTCAAATAATGATCAGTGGTGAAAGAGGAATGAATCCTGTTGCAGTGACTTGTTACCAGCATTTTCTCCTTTTCCTACAGCGTTTTTAAAGGCTTTCTCTCTTAGGGTCATTAAAAGCTGGGAATGTGTGGTAAAGGCTTAAAGTTTTCATGTGGGTAGTCATCTGAGAATATCTTGAATGTACAACTGGGCAAATATGGACATACTATGTAGTGAGTATTTATTTCATGCTTTCCGGTAGGATATCGAGAAATAGCGGTGAAAATATTTTTCGATATTACACGGGTACGACCAGTGAGAATACCGATTTGTACTGATTTTTACGGAAGTCTCGACAAAAAAAGGCGTTAGAAGCATGAAATAAATAGAATATTTGGTTTTTTTTTTTGGTGAAAGATCGAAATTTATTTCATCGAGTGAACATCATCGGTAACATTTTCACGAGTGGCACAGCCACGAGTGAAAATATTACCGATGATGTTCACGAGTGAAAATATTACCGATGATGTTCACGAGATGAAATAAATTTCGATCTTTCACCGAAAAAACAAATATCCTCTATATCTTGAATGTAGAACTGGGCGAACATGGACATATTATGTAGTGAGCATATCATTCTTGTATGTAGAACTGGGTGAATATGGACACACTATGTAGTGATTATGCAGAAATTATGTTTTCAGAACAACAATCAATTTCTACTTTTCATACAATCTTTTTGCATCTGTGACAATTTTGAACTTGTTATCTACAGACAATTTCAATTCAGAAGAGTGTACAATTTGTTGTTTGAAAAATTAGTCTGTGCAGTAGGGGTCATACATAAAAAAAAACATAAGTGACTTACGTGAAGTTCCCTCAATCTGTCAATTAAGGTCAAGGCACGCTGTTGAGAGTCCGCATCATGGAAAAATGCAAGAAGACATGACTGAAACGTTATAAAAAACATGCTATTAAGTGAAATAAAACTTTCTAGCTGACAGTAAAAACCAAAATTTGCTCTTTCAAAGGTACTTTTAAAAAAAAAAAAAAAATCTCCTTATGGGACAGTGTAGATTCAGGTTCAGACGGTAGTCTGATATTGATCTATAATGTTTGCAAAAGGTCATTGAGACATGCTTAGCAGCCTAAGGGTTAAATATATTTTTCATCTGGGTTGTAAAAACAGTTCTCTGGGAAAGGATTGATAAATTAGTTTGATCCGAGTTCTTACCTCATCAGATGTCTTCCTTCGTTGACCTAATGACCTTGGCACTACACTTTTATTTGGGTCTAGGTCAATTTGTACTGCTTGAAACTCTTCTGTTGTTGGTAGTGGAACACAATCTTCTACCTTGCAATCCTGTAGTAGATAAACAATATCACAGGTACATGTAATTGACTTGTATGGAAATATATTATGTCTGGCAATTTATTCTGCTTAATTGTTTAAAACAACAATCCCAAGTTTTAACCACCTCTAAGAAAGAAGGCTATTAAGGAAAAAATTGTCAGAAAAGAAGAAAATGCTGAATACCAGCATTGAATTTTTCTCCTTTTCCCACAGTATTTTTAACCATTTCAAAGAAAAGTTCTATTATTTGTGCCATATTTAGTTTGTCATCTGCAGATGTCTTCAATTTTGACATGTCTAGAATTTTGTTGAGTTAAAAGCACATTCATGGCCAAATGAAAATCAAAGTACTGAAAGTACTGACAGACTAGCGAATTTGATTGATTGACTGATTGTATGGTGTTTAACCCTATTTTCAACATTATTTTAGTTATATAGCGGCGGCCAGTGCACATATCCACGCTTTCCTGGAGTACCTTTTACCAGTACTCCGCACAATATTCTTTCCAAGCCACTGGCTGCTTTCCCACATAACCACCATCAAACTTGAGAGAGGAATGAATCCTGTCGCAATGACTATCATCAATCCTCGAAAAGAAATTGGCCAAGCCGGCGATCGAAACAGCAATCTCCTGTTCTCATGTCCTGTATGCTACCGACTGAGCTATCGGGGCTATGCATGCTATTGGTTGACTATCATCCAGTTTAACCCTTAACCTGCTAGAAAATAGAAAAATTAAATGAAACTTTCAAGCCAATGATAAACACCTGAATATTGCTATTTCGAAGATACATTTAAGAGAAAATATGTCCTCTTATTGGACAGTGTAGATCCAAGAAAAGAATGTTGTTCTCTGCAGTCTGATCTTAATACACACTGTCCACAAAAGGTCACTGAGTCACGGTGGTGCTGGTTAAAGAAACTCCAGGAAAGCATCGATAGGTGCACTTGCCTTCATGATATCACTGGAATAATGTTGAAAACGGCGTTAAACACCATACAATAAGTAAGTCAATATTCAATAGTACAAGATGTAGTGAACTATTCAACTCTTTACTAAACGAAGTTCAAAGCTGTTACAGACCACAAATTAAATGTGGCTGAATTGATGAAACCTGACTCCAAAAGGGCAGTTAACAATGTGGGAAAAGGAGAAAATGCTGGTTACCAGGGATTCTTCTCCAGTGTCATTAAAACTCCGGATTGTGTGGTAAAGGGTTAATATTCTAAATGTAAAATAACAGTTAACATAACAGTTTAACTGTACAAAGTGATCTAAATAATAAATGACTGAAGGAATGATAAGGGTTCCCTGTCCAGTGAGAGTTAAGGCAGCTGGGATTTGCTACAAGTTACCTAGGTGTATCTATTTTTAGATTCATTCATAATGTTACAGTGGTGTAGGAATAACTGATAATATAGCCTGCTTTGCATAGGTCACTTAATTTACATATACGCAAAGATCTTGTACCTTACAAATGACATCTTGTTCAGTCTATTACTTTGTAAGAAGACATGTTCAAAGTGGAGTGGTAGAGATTTAGTGTTTTTGTTAAAATTGTCATATATAACAGAATTAGGATTTCTTATAGAAAGAAGTATTTTACTGTGAGGCAGTATTTGGCAACTGTGGATTTTTCAGTCATGATGCCTATAGACTAGCTTCGCTAGTCTAAAAAAAATGCAGGGGTCAAATTGCTGACAAACTTAAAATTGTACCATTTCACCCTTTACTAAACAACAAAATTTTGGAACAGACCAAATTGAAACATTTGCATACCAAATACTAAATGTGGCTCAAATGATGATTTCCAGCTTTGATAGCATAGAAAAAATTGTGGGAAAAGGAGAAAATGTCTGTTAAAGTTCAAGTTGCTAGCAGAAAAATTAATCCTAAAACTACAGCAAGTTGGAAACTTCTGTTCTAGTTTTACAATCCATAGATCTGCCAGTGACTGCTACTTTGACAGATTGTACTGTAACATACTATCAATACTATCAAACTCATAATAATGTCTATACCTTCAAATGGTATGAATTCTATTTATCTGCATTTTGACTCCTGAATTGTTTACTTTTGGCCACTTATGGGCCTTTAACTCTTTACTAAACCGTAAAATTTTAGAATTGTCAAAACTGAAATCATTTACAGATTACGACCTTAATGGCAACTGTCTCTGAAAGTGTAGAAAACCTTTTCGGAAATGGAGAAAAAGCTGGTTACCAGAATTTTCTCCTTTCCCCACCAGGTTTTCAAAAGGCTATTTCCTCAACATTTGTAATACTCAGGATTGTGTGGTACATGCTGCCCAAGCATGTGAGGGTAACTGTATGAAAGAAAAAATAGCCCAACACAGTATGTTCCCATACCAATCAAATTACCTTTTTATTATGTACTTTGCTACCATTTACCTAATTTTCTAAGATTTTCACTTTTTTTCCTTTTTTTTTTTCAATCAACCTATTTTTGAACATTCCTTGTTCATTCCTTTTCACTTCAAAACAGTAAAAAATTTGTTTCATTTATTTATTGTTTTTCTCCAAAAGCAAAAACATAATTGCCCTTTTTCTGTTCATTTATTCAATAAATTATAATCTTTGCAGCACTGTGCTAATAGCAATACCCATGCCTATCTTTAACTCTTTACCTAACGACAAAAATTCAGGCTGGTCAATACATGTATTGAAAACTTTGGCAGTCAAAAAATTAACCATAGCACAAACAATGAAATTTGTCACTGGTTACAAGGATATTCTGCTTTTCCCACACGTTTTCCATAATCTTTTCCTCGGGGTTGTTAAAACATAATACTGCTTGGGAAAGGTTTAACCCTTTACCACACAATGCCGCCTTTTAACGACTGTGGGAAAGAAGCCTTTTGGAAACATTTTGGGAAAAGGAGAAAATGCTGGTAACCGGCATTTTCTCCTTTTCCCACAATGTTTTCTACCCTATCAAAGAAAAATTGCACCATCTGAGCCACACTGAAAGTGTCATCTGCAAATGTTTTTAATTTGGACAATACTGAAATTTTGTCGTCTAGTACAGGGTTAAAGTCTAAATGTGTATGAGACATACCTCAGGGAGTAAGGTGTAGTGTTTCTCAGTTGGATCCTGCGTAAAGTCATGAATATTGCTCCAGTTGTTGTTAAACACACTCAGATCAGCAGCTTTAAATTGACCTGTGATACGTAAAAAGAGCACTGCATGCTGGTGCCAACGCTAGGCTGCAGTTGATTGTGTTTCAGTGAAAATAAGGAGCAAAACTGGGTAAAAAAAATACTTTGAAGGTTACCTGCCCTTGTCTGAGTTTTCCTTTTGATTGTGAACAACTTGACCAACTTTGACCTAAATATCTTCAGTAATAACAGAGACAGTATAAAATGCCAAAGTTTTAAGCTGATGACGAAGCAGATGACGACATCAGGGCAATGACAGTAACTTGACTATTTCTTCGAAACAGCCATGCTAAAAATACAGTCAGAACTCATAGTGGGTATCAATGCTATAAAGTATCAGAGTTCCAGATAGAGAAAGTGATTTTGATTTCAAAATTGAAAATATTTGCTATTCTCCTCTAGACCCTATGTTATGGGTACTCATTAGAATCGTCTTATCGAGACGATTCTAATGAGTACCCACAACATAGGGTTTGGAAGAGAAATAATGGATTTAGAATACCATCACTTACCCTCTTATCTGGAGTTCTGTAGTATAAAATTAATGTAATTCTTATACCTAGCAAGCCACAGAATAGCTAGAAAATACAAATAACTTGCATCCAGACAAATAGATTTTAACACTTATGAATCTTTGTTATCATCATTTTTTAAAATAACTCCTTATGTCCTAAAGCAGTGTAGCTTGAAAAACTAAGCCTTAATCAAAGAAATCCAGGATTTAACAACCCTGAAGAAAGCAGCCTCTGACACCATTGTCAGAATTGGAGAAATTGCTGGAAACCACAATATTTTCTATCCTTTTACAGATAAATATGTGTACCATCAACTTTTGAAGTACCTTACAAACATCAAAGGAACACAGAATAAACCCATTCTTTGTTTTTTTCCTTTTCACAACAGTTGTCTACACTAGGTCCTTCTTTTCTAACAATGAATTAAGTCTTTACCAATGGACAAAATTTTTTACTGGTCCCAATTGAAAGTATTTGCTGATGACAAAAAAATGTGGCACAAATAAGGAAATTTTTCTTTGAAAGGATAGAAAAACACTGTGGGAAAAGGAGAAAATGCTGGTTACGACAACGTTTTCCAAAGTCCTTTTCCTTTAGGTCATTAAAACTTGGCTTTGTGCCATAAAGGGTTAAGAATTGCACAGTTTTTGAAAGGGTAAAATTCGAAAATTAAGGAAGAAAATCCCCCCCCCCGCTCTAAAAAAAAATAAAACAATCTACATTTAAATTCCAGTTTCACATCTTTGCCATACTTTTATAGGTCTAAAATACATGGGCCATACTCTGAGAAAAAGGAGTTTAATGCATATGCAAAAAGTATCGACCCACAGTGTACCTCATGATTCAGTCAGTTGCTATATAAAACGATTTTATAGATTCACGATTATGTGATCACCTGCTCGGTTGGTAAAATGCATCATGGAGATGCATTAAGCCCCCTTTTGCCAGAGCATGGCTCACATATTTTGTATATCTTTAATGCTATAGGCTAAGTGTACCTGATATTTATTTTGTACAGTTGGTGCAGTTTCTTTGCGATCTGCATCGTTCATGAAAGCACCCTTATATAATCCCCCCATGAACTGCAACAATCACTTAATGTGAACGTTATATTTGAGCCATGCTCTGGCAAAAGGGGGCTTCATGCATCTCTTAATGCATGATACCAATCAAGGCATCACATAATTAGGGATCCATAACAGCCACATTTTATAACAACCGACTTAATCATTAGGCAGAGTGGTTCATGGACATACAGAAAATTGACCAGAAGCAAAAAGTTTCAGCCCAGGTCCGCGCAGACTGACCTGGGTCGATACTTTTTGCAGATGCATTAAGTCCCCTTTTCACAGAGCATGGCTCATTTAAAACAATGGTACAAAGAATATTGATCTCATTTACCTGCCAGTTCTGGATAATAATAGTTATAACACGCCAGACGGACACCCGATGATGATTCAATGATGGGTTGGGTGGCACAACACAGAAACGCATCCAGTTTTTGACAGTCCCGCAGTCTAAACTGTTGACATGCTAACACAAACTTACACCCTGTACAGTCACGTATAAATATACTGCAACAAAAAAAGATAAATCTCTTTGACCAGCCAGAATTAACTCAAGCGTTTGAGCATAGGACTCGTAAACATCAAGTCTTGGGCCACTTGAAAGTGCAGATTGAAGCCCCAGGGCTGGCCATACTAATAGTCTTTCAGTTGAGATGTTAAACCAAGGTCCCGTGTGAGGTCCTGTGTGAGGGTGCTATACATCCAGCAAGTTAACCCTTTCCCAAACAAGCCCTGGGTTTCACGTGTTTGCAGTACAAGTATTTTGAAAACACAGTGGGAAAAGGAGAAATTGCTCGTAACGAGCAATTTTTCCTTTTCCCACAGTGTTTTCTACCCTTTTTGAGAACTTTCTGTCATTTTCATCAAATTTAAAATTGTCGTCTGCAAACTCTTTCAATTTGGACCAGTCCAAAATTTGTCGTTTGGGAAAGGGTTAAAGAACCAGGCATAACTTAGGAGCAGTTTTGTGATGTATCTTGCACTATCCCCTGTAACATAACTAACAGCATTCTCGGGGCATTCCCCATATGGGGAACCAGTGGCGACGATAAATAAATGCAAAATCAATCATGGATAAATCTACATATTCAATACATAAGGCTGAAGGTAACCCTTAACCCTTTACCAAAAATCCAGAGTTTTAAGGACCCATAGGATGATGGCTTTAAAATATTGTGGAAAAAGGAGAAAATGGTGGTAAACAGGGACATTTTTGCTTCTTCCGACAATGTTTTCTACCCTTAAATAGTATTTATGTTAATTGAGGACTGAGTGTTTGGTCTCTCCAGTTTGTTTAGGATTTTAAAGCTTTACTGTATAATGCAATTAAAAGAGTAATATGCTTAGATAATGTTATCAGGTATAAGAGGGTCTGATTTTCAGAAATGGCCAAAACAATTATGATCATTTTAACCTGATCATCAGATCTGTACAATGGGATTAACCAGTTACCAATCAACAAAATGTTGGACTCTTCCAAATCCAAAGCATTTGCAGATGACAAATTCAATATATGTATGGCTCAAATGAAAAAAAAATGTCCTTGAAAAGGTAGAAAACATTTTGGGAATAGGAGAAAATGCTGGGTACCAGCATTTTCTCCTTTTCCCAAAATGTTTTCAAAAACCTTCTTCCTCAGGGTCGTTAGAACTGGGGATTGTATGGTACTGTATGGTTAATCGATTTCAGTTACATAAAAGCTCAGCATTTATGCTGTAGCTGAGCTTTTATGTAAATGAAGGTGGATTTACCCCATCCCATTAACTGGGGAGCTCTAACCCTTTACCAAACAATCCCAGTTTTAACAACCCTGAGGAAAAAGGCTTTTGAAAAAAATGTGAGAAAAGGAGACCTTTACCACACAATGGTTGGTATTTCAAATAAAAATCATATTATTTGGGCCACAGTGAAAGTGTCGTCTGCAAATGCTTTCAATTTGGATGGGTATAAATTTTTGTAGTGTAGTAAGGGGTTAACACTTTACCACACAATCCCGACTTTTAACGACCCTGAGAAAGAAGCCTTTTGAAAACGTTGTGGGAAAAGGAGAAAATGCTGGTAATCAGCATTTTCTCCTTTTCCCACAATGTTTTCTACCCTTCCCAACACAAATTTCAATTTTTGAGTCACATTTAATTTGTCATCTGCAAACACTTTCAATTTGGACAGGTCTAAAATTTTGTCGTTTGGTAAGGAGTTAAGACAAATCCCATGATTTCAGCAACTTTTAATTAGTCATCCTCAAATGCTTTCAATTTGGACGAGTCTAAAATCTTGTCAGTTGTGAAGGAATTTGATGGGGGGCGGGGGGTGGGGGGGCGGGATTTTACTTGAAGAAATGAAGAATGGATGGTAAACATAAAGCTTACCTTGATTTAATAGGTCCAATGAAGAATCTACAGTCCACGCAATCATCTATTGTCACTGTGTTGAGATGATCAAATAAATATACATCACAATTCTGTAATAAAGAAAACACAAGAGCATCACATGTGAGTTCCAATGCTCGCATGCAATTTAGTGAAAATTCTAAGTCAAAAAAAGGGCATAACTGTTGAAAAATATTTTGTGATTACTTGCCCCTGTTGTATGGGTTCCCCTTTTGATAGTTAACCCTTTATCACACAATCCTGACCTTTAATGACTTGGAAGAGGAAGACTTTTGAAAACATTTTGGGAAAAGGAGAAAATGCTGGTAACCAGCATTTTCTCCTTTTCCCACAATGTTTTCTAACCTTTCAGAGACAATTCCAATAATTTAAGGCATATGTAATTTGTCGTCTGCAAATGCTTTCAATTTGGACCAGTCTAAAATTTTGTTTGGTAAGTGTTAACACCTAGTCCAAGTTTGAAGTTAACATTTTGCGTAATGCCAGAGATATTATACAATGTCAATATAAAGTATTACCAGCATTTTCTCCTTTTCCCACAATGTTTTGTAAAGGCTTCTCACTGATGGTTGCTGAAGTCTGCATTGTGCAGAAAAGGGTTAACCCTTTGAGTCCTGAATAATTGAAATAGACATTTTCTGTCCAACAAAAAGATAAAGATATCTTGATAGTAAAACTGCTTCAGCCTGAATAGATTGAAATAAGGTCTGACAGCATAGATCTAAGATCACACAGCATGTTCTGTGCAATTATATCTCAGTCCACTTTTATTTGTTTGTATTGGAGTTTAATGCTGTTTCAACAGCCCAGGTCGTATCACGGCCGTCAGTGCATCTACCCATGTGTTTCCTGGCTTTCTCACATTGGTACTTACACAACTTTCTTTCCGAGCCACTGACTACTTTTCTCAAATGCATAAGAGGTGAGAAGCGAAAAATTGCCCAAAAGAAAACTGTCTCAATCCAGGTATCAAACTTGCAACCACCGGGTCATGAGTCAGATACGCTAAGCACTGAGCTAATTGGCCAGGCTCTCAATCCACACTGAACAAAGGACTCAAAATCTACAAAAGCAGGCCAAGGTTCATGTTTCAATCTTTGCATAAAAAATGGCTGTCTGAAATCTGGAGGGAATAATAAATATTTCAGCTTTGGAAATTAGCTTTCTGTTCCGACTTAATTGTTTGGATATCCCTTAACCACACAATCCAGAGTTTTAATGACACTGACAAAGAACCTTTTGAAAAACACTGTGGGAAAAGGAGAAAATGCTGGTTACCAGCATTTTCTCCTTTTCCCACGATGTTTTCTAACCTTTCACATACAAATCCTACAATCTGAGCCACATCTATTTGCAATCTGCAAGTGCTTTCAGTGTAGACGAGGTTAAAATATTGTAGATTGGTAATAGGTTATCCATGGCTTCTACTCTTGCAGCATCAAATATATAAACTTGACTTCTTTAATTTAAACCTTTACAAGACAACAAAATTTTAGCCTTGTCGAAATTGAAAGCATTAGCAGACGACAGTTTCAATGTGGCTCAAATGCTGCAGTTTTTCTTTGATGGGGAAACATCAAATGTTTTCAAAAGGCTTCTTTCCAAGGGTCATTAAAAGGCGGTACTGTTTGGTAAAGGGTTAAATGGCTGGAAATACAATCCACTCAAACTTTTTTTTTTTATGTTATAGGGTCAACAAAAGAGGCATCTTCTGTGCAGTCTTATCTTAAATCAATTCCATCAACAAAAGCACCTACCGGTATATCCATCTATGCAGCAGAAAGGGTTAACCCTTTATGCACACGAAATATGTATTTAGAAAAACTTGAGAACAATTTTAGAAGTTGCTTTGAATGCTCAGTTTTTCTTTTTATCAACTTATCTGTGAAATGCTTAAAATCATCAACCCTTTATAAAACAAACCTATGTTTTAGCAGCCCTTAGGGAGAGAGCTTTTAAAAAATTGTGGGAAAAGGAGAAAAGGCATTTCTGTTTTTCCAACAAGGTTTTCTACCCTTTCCTCCCATCCTGTCATTGTATATGTTATATTTATCTTTGTTCCATGCAAATGCTTACAATTTGGACCCGACTAGAATTTTTCCATCTGGGACAGGGTTTGAGAAACGCCTGTTACGATACTTTTGAAGGCTAACTACCGGCATTGACCTCTGCCGACAGTGCATGTAAACTGCAATGTCTGTGTTAAGGCAATTCCCCACCACCCTTAACAAATTTGGGGTCCTTTACGCACAGTTCATCAGACTTTACTGAACTCTTTACCATACATCAAATTTTAGGCTGGTCTAAACATAAAGCATTTGCAGACAACAAATTAAATGTGGTTCAAAAGATGAGACTTGTCTTTGAAAGGGGAGAAAACTTTGTTGGAAAGGAGACAATGCTGGATACAAGGATCTTCTCTTTTTCCTACATTGTTTTCAAAAAAGATTTCTTCCCAAAGGTCATTAAATTCAAGAAATGTTTGGAAAAGGGTTGATGTCCATGTTTGGTCATCAAGTTCATGTGACTGAATTAGCCAATCAAATTTTGTATAAGATTGTGCTAGTGATTCTATCATTTCATTGGACAGTAATTTTCATACAATGGCAAGACTAGTGTTATTCCTGCTTCCTAACCTTCACCACATGACAAAATTTTAGACTTATCCAATTCCAAAGGATCTGCAGACCACAAATTAAATTGGCTCAAGTAGTGGAAGTTGTAATTGATAGAGTAGAAAACATTGTGGACAAGGAGAAAATGCTGGTTAACAGCATTTTCTCCTTTTCCCACAATGTTTTCAAAGGTCTTCTTCTTCAAGGTCATTAAAAGTAATGTTTGTGTGATAAGAGTTTAACATATGATACCAGTTGAGGGTTTAGTAACTTACATGGCAATTCTGAATGACAAACTGTTGACCATCTATTGCTCCTGGGAGTCGTCCCACTGTCTGATCTTTAAGTCCATCGAACATGTAATTTGAGACATCTATCTTAGGTCTTTTGTCCCTGAAACAGAAGTTGAAATTAATTTTATGAAAAATATAGAAATTCTAACTCACTATCTCCAGCAAAAAATTTCCAATGACAACTTCTAATTTTTTTTGTTAGTAAAGTAACACAAACTTTGGATGAATGCATGAATGCATGTCAAACAAAAATTTTAGCCTTGTCCAATTAAAATAATTTGCAGATGACAAATGTTACTTAAAATATGAAATTTGTCTTTAAAAGAGCAGAAAACTGTGTTACCAGCAATTTCTCCTTTTCCTACAATATTTTCATAAGACTTTTCCTATAGGGTCATAAAAAGTCGGGATTGTGTGGAAGAGGGTTAAAAACAACATCATAAAAGGTAAATACATGTATACTGAAAGGAAAAAGAAACGCATATTTAAATTCATTTTAATATATTTCATGAAGTATAGTCTTTCGATTCCGTTTGTTGATTTCATTTTATTTCAAATTCATTTTTAAAGAAAATCTCAAAATTTCAGTGTCACATAATGCATATCACACGCCAAATGTCTGTTTAATTGTTCGGAGGTATGAGTTGTTGAAATCAAAATAACAGTTCGCCGTCATTACCGGGTGTGATAGGTAAAAATTATGATATATTCAAACCTATGCGTTTCTTTTTCCTTTTAGTATATATGGTCAAACTTGTAGCAACTCTACCACACAACAAAACTGATAGCATTTGCAGACAACAAATAATGGGAATTGTCCTTGAAAGAGTAGAACACAGTTTAACTCCAAGGGAAATGGAGAAAATGTTGGTTACCAGCATTTCCTCCTTTTCCAACAAAAATTTCTAGTACTTTTAACTCCTGTATTGGATTTGTCCTTGAAAGCTAGATAACTATGTGAGAAGGGGAGAATGCTGGTCATCAGCATTTTCTTCTTTTACCACAAGGGTTTCTAGGCACTTTTGTCTTGTTGTGATTAAAATCTGTAATCATTCGGTAAAAAGGTTTAACATTGGTAAACTACAGGTATGTCATTTGTAATGTTGAATATCTGCCTCTTAATTCTTTACCACACATTTCTGAGTTTTCAACGACGACCCTGAGAAAGAAGGTTTTTGAAAACATTGTGGAAAAAGGAGAAAATGCTGGTAACCAGCATTTTCTCCTTTTCCCATAATGTTTTCTCCCCGTTCACAGACAGAAATCATAACTTGAGCTCTAAATGCTTTTGATTTAGTCTCCTCCAAAATTCTGTTGTTTGGTAAAAAGTTAAGACAGGTTGGTTGCGAGAACAGAGGTGACCACTATAGGCATGCAGTGTTGAATGTACATAATACTATCAGTGTGAATACTTAACATGATAAAAACAAACCTTTGTGATCTTCTAAATAAAATTTTGCACCAGTTAAAGGTACAGTCCATTCTGATCTCCACATTTTAAATATCTTTAAGATATCTTCCACATTTTATAAATGTCCACAACTTTTCAAAATAATGTTTGTTAAAAATTCTGCACAGCTCCATATTAAGGATGATTCCAGTTGAAACTCTTTCCCACACAATCCTGACCCTGAGGGTTTCTGAAAACATTGTTGTTTTCCAGCATTTTTTACCACTTTTCTTCTTTTTCCACTATGGTTTCTACCATTTCAGACATATCCTTTTAATTTGATACACATATAATTTGTCTTCTGCAAATGTTTTCACAACTGACACATCTAAAATTTTATTGTTCATTAGAGTTCAATCTGTTAAAAAAGTATTCAATATGTTTTTCGACCTGGTTGAAGGAGGTTTCTGAAAACATTGCGGACAGAGGAAAAAATGCTGCAAACCAACATTTTCTCTTGTTCCCACAAAACTTTCTACCCTTTAATCTCATTTTTGAGCAACAATTTGTTTGCTAACTGCAAATGCTTTCACTAAAATTGTGTCACATAGTAAAAAAGTTAGAAGGCAGCTTTGTACCAGAACCTGTGTTGAGGGTACTTGCACAGATTGTGTCTTTGAGAAATGAAATTAACTCTTATTCTAGTAAAACAACAACATTTAAGACTTAAGCAAATTGAAAGCTTATGCAGACGACATCGCACAAATGTACACATAGCTCAAAAGATGATGTCTGTCTATGAATGGTGGAAAACATTGTGTGAAAAGGGAAAAAAAAAACGCTGGTTACAGGCAGCATTCTCTGCTCTTCCCAAAATGCTTTCAAATGCATCCCTCAGGGTCATTAAAACACCAGACTGAGTGGTAAAGGGTAAATTCAAACATAGTTACCAGCATTCTCCTTTTCCCACAGTGTTTTCAAAATCATTTATCAAAACCCTGCCTTGTTTAGTAAAGGATTAAGTCCAACATGTTAATTAAACCTAGCATCCATTCTAAACATATGTGCTGCTAAAAATGTATCAATTAACACATATTTCTGTTGCTAATGAACCACACAGTCTCCAATCCCTTGTATCAAGTAGCAATATCTATATCCTTAACAATAACCCATGCCACAGTCCATTTAACCCTTTACCAGATGACAAAATTTTAGCCTTGTCAAAATTGAGAGCATTTGCAGACGTCAATTTCAATGTGGCTCAAAAGGTACAAATTTTCTTTTATAGGGCAGAAAACATTGTGGGAAAAGGAGAAAATGCTGGTTACCAGCATTTTCTCCTTTTCCCACAATGTTTTTAAAAAGCTTCTTTCCCAGGGTCGTTAAAAGATGGAATTGTGTAGTAAAGGGTTAACCCTTTACCAAACAATTCCACATTTTAATGACCCTGATGTAGAAGACATTTAAAAATATTATGGAAAAAGGAGAGAATGCTTGTAACCACTATTTTCTCCTTTTTCAACAATGTTTCCTATTCAAGGACAAATATTACCATTTGATAAACATTTACATTTTGTCATCTATCTAATACCTTTCAATATGAACAAGTCTAAAATTTTGCTGTGTGGTGAGGGGTTAAAATCTCTGAAAATTTGGAATTTCTGAAGTAAGTGGTGAAAGAGTCAACTCATTATCAAACGGCAAAATTTTAGACTGAAAGCTTTATGCAGACGGAAAAATAACTGTGACTCAGAAGTTGAAACTGGCTTTTGGAGGGGTAGAAAACATCATGGGTACAGGAGAAAATGCTGGTTATCAGCATTTTCTCTTTTCCCACAATGTTTTCAAAAGGCTTCTTCCTTTGAGAATATTGTAGGAAAGGGTGTAAATGCTGGAAAACACCATTTTCCACAATGTTCTCTACCCTTTCATCATTTATACCGCACTAAAATATTGCCATCTGCAAAATTTATGCTTTCAACTGGGTCAAGTCTAGAATTTTTTTGTTTGGTAAAGAGTTATCTAGGTACAACTACAAATACTGAAATGGAAATCATGTTTTTGTCAGCGATATCATAATCAATAGACTATCGTCCAAATCAAACAAACAAATTATCCTTGCATTATATTCCTAATCAAAACCTTTTAATATCAATGGGATAGACTGCTATTTCAATAACAGTGAAATCCAATACTGTTTTTTATCTTTTACTGGACGAAAATGTGGGCTGTTCCAAATTGAAAGCATTTGCAGACGAAAAATCAAATGTGGCTTAAAAAATAAGATTTGTCATTGAAAAGGGTAGAAAACATTGTGGGAAAAGGAGAAAATGCTGGTTACCAGCATTTTCTCCTTGTCCCACATTGTTTTCAAAAGCCCTCTTCCTAAAATTTGTAAAAATGTGGGATTGTCTAGTTATGAACTGATGCAAACACTACACTTCGATATCAGAAAGTTCTGATAGAAGACAGTGCCATGGATTTGAGCCCCTATTAACCCTTTACTGCACAATGACGCCTTTTAACCACACTGGGAAAGAAGTCTTTTGAAAACATTGTGGGAAAAGGAGAAAATGCTGGTAACCAGCATTTTCTCCCTTTCCCACAATGTTTTCTACCCTATCAAAGAAAAATTGTACCATTTGAGCCACACTGAAATTGTCGTCTGCAAATGCTTTTAATTTCGTACAAGGCTAAAATTTTGTCGTCTGGTACAGGGTCAATGACCAGCAAAATAACAGCTGCCTTTATATACAATGTATATTAAGATCAGACTGCACCATCTGTGCAATATGATCTTGGATCTACGCTCTCCGTTAATTTAAGACATTACAGCTTTGACATTATAATATCTGAGTATTTTTTTCCACACTGAATGAATGGTAATTTAAGCCACTTTCAACACTAATTCAGTCATTAATCACAGTGACAGCTCACTTGTTCAACACTTCTAGGCTTGGGCTTTGAACCATCCTGCCCAAGGACATTCCCTCAAAAAACCTAGTGCCTCAGGTGAGGACATAGCCTGGGAACACCAGATTCAGAATCTATCATCTTCACAACTTGGCCACGCAGGACCAATTTTTCCCAACAGAAGAAGGCCAATTTCTTTCATTGAAAAAGTCAGAGTTTATTTCATTTGCATTGCCCACTGACAATCCAGCAAAAACCTCAACGCTTTGGGTAAGAATTGAGTTAGGGACCACCCAATTATGAATCAAGCACCTTCACCTCTTGGCCACACAGCAATGGGTCCTTTTTCCTAGCTGAAAATGTGTGAAGCCCAGCCCCTCAGTCAGTAATTTACAGGGCTGTGGGCTTGAGACCAGGAGGTTGCTGGCCTAGCCAATTTCTTCCCAAGGATTGATGATAGATAGTCTTTGCTACAGGGTTCAACCCTATCTCTCCACTGATCACTGTATAGACGATTATTAACTCTTTACCAAATGACAAAGTTTTAGTCTTGTCCAAATTAAAAGCATTTGCTGACAACAAAATAAATGTGACAGAAAAATCAAAATTTGTTTTGGGAAGGGTAGAAAATATTGTGGGATAAGGAGGAAATGCTGGCTACCATCATTTTCTCTTTTTCCTACAATGTTTTCTCTTTTTCCCACAAGGTTTTTTGCTCAGGGTTGTTAAAAGTTACGATTATTTGGATTGTGTGGTAACATAGGAAAGCAGTGACCAGCTCGGGCAGATTACTGTGTGAAGTACTGGTAAAAGAAACTGGTAAAAGAAACTCCAAGAAAGCATGGATAGGAGCACTGGCTACCCATTATAACTGGAAAAAACTGTTGAAAAAAGCGTTATACACAATCCATTACAAAAATGTACATGGCGGTTAATTCCACATAATCAAATATTGTCACATAAGGTAGCACTGCCCACATGATACAGACATTTTGTCATAGTGTCTACGTTTGATAGCAATGTATTTAAATATTCATCATGTTTACTGCAAGAATATCTGATCTGCAATTCTCGAGTAAACTAATTTACTTCTTCTATACACTCTTGGCTCCAACAACTTTCTGCCTTAAAATAGAAGCTCTTCTCACCAAAAAATTCACGGCCCTGAGGAAGAGGCCATAAGAAAACAATGTGGAAAAAGAAGAAAATGCTGGTGACCAGCACTCCAAACTGTTTTCTTCTCTTTCAAAGATGAATTCTGTCATTTACTCTTTACCACACAATCCGGACTTTTAACGACCCCTAAAGAAAAGGTTTTTGAAAACATTGTAGGAAAAGGAGAAAATGCTGGTTACAACATTGTGAAATAATGAGATTTGTCTCTGAAAGGGTAGAAAACATTGTGGAAAAAAGGGGGGAATTGCTGGTCACTATCATTTTCTCCATTTCCCACAATGTTTTCAAAAGCCTTTTTACTTAGGGTCATGTAAACAAGGGATTGTTGGGTAAAGGGCTAATGCAGTACAGGCAAAATATGATAGGGAAAGTCAGTCCGATAATAACAAAAACATTTTCATAAAAACCCATAATTATCATATAGGACAACTGTATGTACATGTACATGTAACTAATACAACTACTAGATACATGTACATGTATATCGTTCATTGTCATTTTCATTTCAAACCATGTTTTAACTCGATCCTTACCAAACAACAAATTCTTTGACTTGTCCAGATCAAATGCATTTGCAGACGACAAATTACATGCAACTAAAATGATAATTTCTATCTTTGATAGGGTAGAAAACATTGTTGGGAATGGAGAAAATGCTGGTTACCAGCATTTTCTCCTTTTCCAACAATGTTTTTAAAAGCCTTCTCTTTTGGGGACGTTAAAACTTGGGATTATGAGGTAGAGGAATAACCATCTAGTTTCTTTGTTTGCTTGTTTTTAATTGTTTACCACAATGACTCCAAAGGAAAAGGGCCTTAGAAAACAGTATGGAAAATTGGAGAAAATGCTTGTAACCTTTACCCACACTGTTACTACTTAAAGCAAGGCAAATGACAAATCTAATGTTGCTTATATGATATGCTTTATCTTTGAAAGGGTAGAGAGCATCTTTAAAAAGGGAGAAAATGCCTGTTCCTATTTTCTCTTTTTTTTTCACAATGTTTTCAAAGGCAATCTTTCACAGGAGCATAATAATGGGATAATTTTAGAAAGGGTATTGCCTCAATGTAGTAACTGCAAATCAACGTTGTTTTCGACATTATTTCAATTATTTCACTGTGGCCAAATCCATACTTTTCTGGAGATCATTCCTTTAAGTTAACAGTACTTCACACAATATTGCGACTTCCCATGCCACTGGCTGCTTTCCCACATCACCATCATCAAAGCAATGATCAGAAGTGAGAGAGGAATGAATTCAGTTGCAATGACTACCATCAATCCTTGGAAAGAAACTGGCCCAGCTCCAGGGGTTTGAACCAGCAACCCGTTCTCAAGTCTGGTACACTACTGACTGCGCTACCGGCGCTACTGGGGCTCGATACCTTTGTCAAAGAATAAAAAAATTGCTCATTTTGAGCATTATCCCCACTTGCCACAATATCTAGAATATAAACCAAAAAAGATTTACAACAAACAGATAAACACACATAATGGAATGGGCTTATCTATTGATTTCCATTATACCTTTACATTTAATGATGTCTGGCACAATAAAAATGGGTTGATATAAGTGGCTTTCAGCATACACACATCTTAACCCTTTACTATACTATCCAAAGTTTTAACAACCCTAAGGAAGAAGCTTTTTGAAAACATTGTGAGAAAAGAAGAAAATTCTTGTAACCAGCATTTTCTCCTTTTCCCACAATGTTTTGTACTCTTTAAAAGACATTTCTAATCTTTTTCGCCACATTTACTTTGACATCTGCAAATTCGTTCATTTTGGACCAGTCTCAAATTTTGTTGTTTTGTAAAGAGTTAAGCCTTGCTTATGTGCACATTGCAGATCAAGATCAGACTACAGAGAAAGTCCTGTCTGATCTTTGAGATCTATACTGCCTTTGCAAGATATTCTGACAAAAACAGCCTTAAAACTGCAACATATGTATCGTTAGCACTGGCTGAGGTAGTCCCTTTCATTTGAGCCATGCTCTGTGAAAAGGGGGTTTAATGCATCTGCACAATGTATCAACCCAGGTCAGCCTGCGCAGTCCACACAGGCAAACCTGGGTTGAAACTTTTTGGTATCGGTCAATTCTGTGCATGTCAAAGGACCAGTCTTTCTCAAGATTCAGTAGGCTGACAAAAAGGATTTTATGTATCCATAATGATGAGATGCATTAAAATCCCTTTTTCCAGAGCTCAGCATGGCTTATTCTTAAACACTACAAGGCTTACAACTTCTATGGCCAGCATTTTCCACAAAGGTTAAATGGTTTCCTTCTGTTTTGATCTTTCATTAACTCTTAAAACAAGAGGGCCATGATGGCCTGTATCACTCCACTGGCTAATATGTACAAACCATACATACCAACATTAGAATTCTAGGCCAGAAGTTGGCTAATTTTGACACCAGGGCTTTAATTTGAACAATTTTGAAAGAAGCCTGCTAGATGATAACACTCACAAAATATTACAGCTGTATCTCAAGATAAGGAACATGAAAGTTTTCACTATATATGTAAAACTTGTGACTTGTGGGGTGGGACCAATTTAGGCCCCAGTGCTAAAATTTGAACAATATTGGTAAAGGTCCATTAGATAAATATACATGCAAAATTTGGTAGCCCTAGCTCTTATGGTTTTCACTAGATAAGCTCATGTAAAAATTGTGACTGCAAGGGTGGGGCCAAATTTGACCCCAGGGCTATAATTTGGACAATGTTGGTAGAGGTCCACTAGATAATGTTATAAAGAAAATTTGGTAGCCTGAGGCCTTATAATTTAGAAACCAGAAGATTTTTAAAGTTTTCACTATATAAGCCCATATAAAATTGTGACTCCAGGGGTGGGACCAATTTTGACTCACAGGCTATAATTTGAAGAATCTTGGTAGAGGTCCATCAGATGACACTACATGTCAAATTTGGTAGCCCTAGGCCTTATGATTTAGAACCAAAAGATCTTTAAAGTTTTCACTGTGAGCCCATGTGAAACTTGTGACCCCCGGGGGGGGGGGGGGGGCAATTATGACCCCAGGCCTATAATCAGTGTTCCCACTCACATCTTTTTTTGGGAGTGCATGCGCTCCCTGGGGTACAAGTTTGGGAGTGCAAGAGAAATTCTAGGAGTGCACTTAATAATGACAATTTTAGAGCTTTATGGAGGAAAGTATGGCTCTGTTGTATTGAAAATTTGTATTTGTGAGTCTCACTCTGCTCGTGAAAACAATATGGGTAATTAAAAAAAGAAGATGCTTGTTATATTTCCTCAATCACAGGACCTGTTACAGAGGGACAACTTATAGCCTGATGGCCAGTAGAATTTTCCATTTAACTGTCAATTTCAGACACTAATTAACATTCACTTATTGTTTTACAGAGATAGTTATGTAAATTTACTGTTTAAAGTCACTGATAAAGCTGAATAGACAGTTTGAAATGCCTATGATTGGACGATGTCAAACTAATTTTTTTTGTGTCATGGGTTTTCACGTTTTTCAGCGGCGATCTTTTTCTTATGCCTGTAAAGTTTTGGAGCAGTATTTCCGCATGATTTTACATAGATTTGTCGGTTAGGGTAGCATGTAACTTCAAAACCTGTAATTTTACACTAGAAATGTGGATTGGTATCATTAATACTTTTAAATAAATGACAACACTTTGATTTGCGGTTTGATTTACATTTGATATGTATTGTATATGTCAGAGTTTAGATCAATCACATATCGTGTAAAGACATTACTTGTTGCCAGTAGATTCGCCAGTGCTTAAGTTTTGGAGACATTTTTTCTAACTTGTCCCAATTGGCGCCACTGGCGATTGGCAGCGGGAGCCCTGAAACATGTGCATGCATGCACGTTTCCCTTCATATTTCTGTGCATGATTATTCAGTTAAGTGCTTGAATCGCGCACATTATGTGCGTGAATGGGAACCCTGATAATTTGAAGACACTTGGTAGAGGCCCATTACATAAAGCTACATGCCGAATTTGGAAGCCCTAGGCCTTATGATTTTTGACAAGAAGATTTTTTTTTTTAAGTTTTCACTATATGAGCCCATGTAAAACTTGTGACCCCCACTCCCCCTCCCCCGCTAGGATGGGGCCAATTTTGACCCAAAGGCTAAAATTTGAAGACACTTGGTAGATGCCCATTAGATTAAGCTACACGCCAAATTTGGTAACCCTGGGCATTATGGTTTTTGACAAGAAGATTTTCAAAAATTTTCAGTTCTGTTGCCCTGGCAACCAGAGTTTTCAAATTCTTTCAAAAAATTCCAAAGAGGTCCATGGCAGGATCATTTCTTAGAAGTTTAGTCAAAATTGGATGGGTAGTTTCAGAGAAGAAGATGTTTAATATAAAAGTTAACATACGGACAGACAGATGCATCACGGACACAGGGCCATGATATAAGCTCATTGGCCTTTGGCCAGTGGAGCTAAAAATTGTGGTGAAGGGATTTATAAAATTGTGCCTATGCTGCTTTCAACATACACCTAATTCATTTACTGTTACCTCACAGTGACAGATCACTTATCAATCCATGTATTATCTTGGTTTGACTGTCACTGGGCTTGGGTTCTGCAGTGCTTTGCTTAAGGAAACTTGTATGAAAAACTTGGTACCATGGGTGAGGATCACAAATCAAGCACAATTGGATAAGTAATCCTACACCTTTACCACTGAGCCACAGAGGACCTACTTGTACTTGTACCAACCAATTCTTCCTCTCACGGCAATGTTTTCATTTGTAGACATGTACAAAAAACTTTCATTCAGTATCTTATGGATTTCATTCGTTTTTATTTTTTTAATTATTCTGCTACAATGTGGTTTAATCCTTTACCAAATGACATAATTTTAGACTTGTGGAAATTGAAAGCATTTCCAAACGACAAATTCAATATGCTCAAATGATGCAATTTTCAGTTGAATAGGCAGAAAACATTGTGGAAAAAGGAGAAAATGCTGGTTACCAGCATTTTCTCCTTTCCCCACAATGTTTTCAAAGGCCATCTTTAGAAGAGTTGTTAAAACTCACGACTGTGTAATAAAGGGTTAACACAGTAAAAAATAAATGTGTTACTGGAACGCTGACCTCAAATCTCAATAAAATCAGCTCCTCTCTACCTGTGGAACTGAGGATGGCAAAAAGCAAGTCAACTTCTCTTGACCTTTCCATCAGCTGATAAAACTTCAGCTTTCAAGCTCTTGAAAGCAAAAGAAAATCTACCGTAAGCTCCTGAATATTATTCTTAGTCTCTTTTCAAGAATTTCCTAAATTTCATAGAAACACAATGATACGAAGTACGATCAAATGCAGCCATATATACTAACAGTGCTGCATTTCATAGTGATGCAGTGTCTAATAAGTGCATTAAGGCTTTCATTTACGATTTTCTTTTCCTGTTATGGGTTAGTTAACAATTTTGGTATGTTAAGAGCACTGTGTAGGTTAAAAAAACATCACACTGTCTCGTAAGACTTGTTCATTTTCTTGCCATACATGCACAAGAGTGCTCAAAGAGAGACAACCCTATCAGATTGGCGATAATAAGAATTTGGTCTTGAAAGTCTAAAATTTTATTGTTTGGTAAAGTGTTATTAATCAGCGGTCTTTTCTTCTTTATTAAACCAAGATTTTTGTGTAATCAGGCTATCAGCATGAGTGTAGATCTGCTGCTGAAAGTTATGATGATGAATAGGTAATTGAAAGTTTTTCTAATGAAATGTGTTGAATTGCTGCAAGTTTCTAATTGCTTTTTAACAATTTCAGCACTTAATACTGGACCACTTTTGGCAGATGAAAATAAGAAAAACTGATTAATAAGTGGACAGTTTAGTTTCCAAATCAGACTGCAGTTTGTGCCATCTAAGCCTGACCTATGCCATTTGCAGGTTGGTTGGTTATTTCCGTTTATTTATCGTCGCTACCGGTTGCCCATCTCAGCGACGCCCCCAGAAGACGGTTAGTTGTTACGGGGGATAGTGCAAGGATACAGGTCGAAACTACTGAGAGCTTCGCCTGGTTCTTTAACGTGCTCGGCGTATAGCACCGTCACACGGGACCTCGGTTTAATGTCTCATCCGAAAGACTATTAGTAATTTTTAGTTGGCCAGCCGGGGATATGAACCCACAATCTGTAGGACATTGTGTTCACGAGTCCTACGCTCTACCTACTGAGCTATATCGGCTGGCGCCATTTGCAGGAGTCCCTATTTTCGCATATATAGTAGCATGGACCAACAAGGGAGACGACTCTAAATGTGTAATCGTTCTTGCGTCAAAAAAATGGTGCAAAATTCTCCCCCTTTGGGTGGGGTTGAATTACGCCGATTTATAGTATTTTCTCAAATTATTTTTCTAGAGTAAATCGTGTTTAATTGTAGCCAATACATGGAGGAGCACGTGCACTTTACTCTTAAACAGAAGTGAACGCGTTTGCCTGTTAAAAATCACTTTTGAATAAAGAAAATAAGTTTTTTAAAAGGAAAGAGAAGGTGCACGCTTGTAAGACTGGCTTAATTTTGTTCCCCAATCCAATTTTTCATCATGACACAACCAAGATTGCCTTTAGATGGGCGTAATATGTGTGTTTTTTTACTTTTTCCCAACTCTGGTAAACCCGGAAGTGGAATTTTCAAAATAGCGGCGCCGCTGTTTTCTTTCTGTTGAACAAAATTTGATTTGTTTTTATGCAATAAATCTCACTGCAGTTATTGCAAACTGTCACTGAATGATCAGAAATCATATAAAAGTGAAAAGAAAATGTATTTCATCTATCTTTTTTTGTGTTAAAAAATAAAATATTGGTTTTACTTATCCCTGCTAGTTTCGTTATGTTTTTTATTTTAAGAAATCCTCCGATATTTTTTAAATTGTAATTATGATACTAAGAAATCTTCAAACACCCAATTATCCTTGAATATCTCTTTTAATCTTCATCTTTTGAAAACTTTGGGGTATCACAGCAGCAAAAAAAGGGGGGGAATAAGTAAGATTTAAGCATGCAGTTTGCTACATAGGCTAATATAAAGCAGATCCGACAGACAGGCATCTGCCAGTCCAGCTGAAGCACTTCTTTCTATTTATAAGCAACCTTTAATGAATATTAAGCAAATGGTCTTTGAAAACATTGTGGAAAAAGTACTTTCTCCCTCTTCTCAGTGTTCTTAGTGTGATTATTCCTTTAGATTCATACTTCTTCGGGCATTCCTAGGTAAAGCTGATCACTGAATCAATGTTTGTAATACCAGTTAATACAATTCATATAAAGGAATGAATTTACCTCAGAGGTAGAAAACTGTAGATGTTGGAATGCACTAATTCAAATCAGATTGAAGACATGCAGCTAATGTTCTGTAAATCCTTGAATGGTCAAATTTCATTTGTGATAAGTTTTTTTATAAAGTCACTTATCTCTGCTTTTGTTTCAACATCAAGGTTTTTTTCATCAAAATACTATTGTGGCTGTATGGTGTACAAAGTCTGAAACAAATTGCCACAGACATGGCCTATATTTATATCTCTACCATGTGTGTTTTAATCCACCCAGTTAAGGAGAAAACCCAGCTTGAAATTCTTTGCAGGGGCCCATTCCCTCCCCTCCCATACCCCAGCGATATGATCATGGATAAAACAGCGATAAATGTACATTTACTATTTCTTCATAAACTTTCATAGAGCAAAGGAAGAAGATAAGAAGGATAAGAAAGAGGCATGGCACACGTTTAAGTCCAATTTTTATTTGTAGTACATTTACTTTTCAGTTAATTGATCAGATAGATGGTCATTGTGCAGATTCAGTGCTTGGTGTATATTTTAAAAAAATTGAATAAAAATGTTGCATTGAATTGCGGGCATTATTTCTGGGTATTTTTTGTACAGTACAAGTAGTAGGACAGGCTGGTGTGAAAAAAAAAAAGAATTGAAATTGATTGGGCAAATTTTATAAGCTTTAAGTGAAATTTACCACTTTTTCTGTGAAAATACTTAAGGTTTTTGTGAATGCATGGCAACAGACCATATTAAAAAATTCGTAAAAAATAAAATCCTGCCTCGATATGGAAAAACTTAAGTGTTTTGAATTTCTCAAATCCTACTTGTGATGTGTGGAAAGTGTCAGTTTTCTATTCCACTATATAAAAAATCATTGTTCCATGCTACATATAGCACTGAAAGGGTTAAACAAAACTTGCACAGAACTTATACATGTTGTGTCTTAAAAAAGCATGTGCAAAATTAGGTTCACTGTTTCAATTACAACTGGTAAATATTCCTTTTCTCACAATTTTTTCCATTCAGCTGAAATTAAACAGTTTCCTTTCCTGCAAATGCTATTTTGATTGTAAATTAAGGTAGTAGATTAACTATTTACCACACAATACTAACTTTAAACGACCCCAAGAAAGAAGCCTTTTGTAAACAATGTCGGAGGAGAAATGGTGGTAACCAGCATTTTCTCCTTTTCCCACAATGATTTCAGCGCTACCACCGACAGAAGTCATCATAATAGCCACATTTGTCATCCGCAAATATTTTCAATGTGGCCTTGTCGAAAATGTTGTAGTTTGGTTAAGGCTTAATTGACATAAAATATATTGCTATTCTTTAGAGAAGAAATCATTTCTAAATTCTACTGCAGTAGATAATTTCTGTTGGTTATTTTGGTGTCTTACCATGAATACACTTTTGGAGCCTCCTCTTCAAGGCTTTCATGTGCAGCTTTTCTGAAGCCAAGCTTAACCAGCAAGCATCCCATACTGAATAATCGTCAAATTTTCTCTACTTTGTCTGTAAACGTTTCTGGCATAAATTGACAGATTACCTGCGAAAATACATGACAATTCTTGTTGCTAAAAATTGACAAGATTCGCAGTGAAAATTTGTTGTTATCCGATTGGTCAATGATAAAGTAAGTTCGTCAGCGATATCAATCGTACCTAGCCGTAAATTTGTTATACGTATTTTTTCCTGATTGTTTAAACATTTCCTTTCTTTTTTAACATTGTGCCATATATTTTGATAAAGAATACATTTAAAAATTATATTTTTTAACAATAAGTGTATTTTTACAAAAAAAAAAGACATCGGGTAAATTCAGCTGGTATAATGTGCATGTAACACCGTTTCCAAAAACATGTTGACAGTCTTGCTGTGCCACTGATAACGAAGTTTAAGAGATATATATTCAGGGTTTGTATCATAATTGAAACTAATATTGAAATAAGTATGTCATGCAGATTTTTTTAGTTCACCATATCTGAGTCGATACCGAATTTTCATTGTTCAAGAACGCAAGATTTTCTGTGAAAAAAATCTTCCACCAGCTTCTGAAGTGAAAAAACTCTAAATCAAAGTATTGACGGTAGTTAGAGAACGGAAGAATATTTATTTGTCCTGAACTCTTCACCAGATGACAACTTTTCTGTCACATCTATGTTGAAAGCATAAGCAGACGACAATTTAAGTGTGGCTAAAATAGTGGAGTTTGTTGTAAAACAGCAAGAAAACACTGCAGGAACAGGAGAAAAGAAAAATGCAGAAAAAATAACATGTTCACCTATGCCTACAGTGTTTTCAATATTCCTCTTCCTGATGGTGGTCAAAACTCAGAAGTCTAAGGGTAGGGTTTTAAGGTGGTTTTTGTCATTTAAGGGGAAGAAAATATTGTATGAAAAAAAGTAAATCTACCTACACTGTTTTGTAAGTTATCTTTTATTCAGGGTCTTGGAAACTAGAGATTGTTTAGTAATAATTTAACCCTTTACCACACAGTACCAAGTTTATTGACTTTGAAAAGAATGTTTTTGAAAAGGCTGTGGGCAAAAGAGAAAATGCTGCTAAGCAGCATTTTCTCCTTTTCTCCCAATGTTTTCAATCTTTTCAAAGACAAACCCCATCATTTGAACCACTGTTAGGTTGTTGTGTGCAAATTCTTCAGATTCTGTCCAAAATGTTATCAGTTGGTAAAGGGTCAACTCTTTACCAGATACTAACCCTTTACCATACAATCCCGCCTTTTAACGACCCTGAGGAAGAAGCATTTTTGAAAACATTGTGGGAAAAGGAGAAAATACTGGTAACCAGCATTTTCTCCTTTTCACACAATGTTTTCTACCCTATCAAGGAGAAATTTCATCAGTTAAGCCACATTTCATTTGCCGTCTGCAAATGCTTTCAAATTGGACAAGTCTACATTTTTGTCATTTGGTAAAGAGTTTAAATGTTAGACATGCTCATGCTGAAAACATTTCCTGATAACTGATTGAGTTTAGGTCACATGATGAGATTTGTCTCTGAAGTTATAGTTGTGTATGATCTATCTACAGGTAATTTTGGGGTCTTTGAAAAAGGGAGAAAGCAGAGAGGAGTAATTGGTGGTCATCAGAGTTTTCCCCTTTTTTACACAATGTTTCCAAAAGCTCCTTTTTCCACAGTGTTTTCAGGAGCTGTGTATTATTGGACATTAAAATTGCCTTTGAAAGGGTAGAAAACATTGTTTTTTTAAAAAAAAGAAAGGCATTTTCTCCTTTTCTCACAATTTTTTCAAAACCTCTCATCCTCTGGGTTGTTAAAGATGGTATTGCTTGGTAAAGGGTTTAGTGCAGTACAATATATATGAGCCATGGTCTGCATCTGCTAAAAGTATCGAACCAGGTCGGCCTGCGCAATCTGCATAGGCTGACCAGGGTCAAAACCTTTTTTGTTGGTCAATTTTCTTTATGGCAAAAGACCAGTCTACCAAATGACTCAGTGGTTTGTTATACACAAGATATTTTATGGATCCATCATTATGTGATGATATGCTTAGTATCATTCATCACAGATACATTAACTCTTTACCGCACAATCCCGACTTTTAACAACCCTGAAAAAGAAGCCTTTTGAAAACATTGTGGGAAAAGGAGAAAATGCTGGTAACCAGCATTTTCTCCTTTTCCCACAATCTTTTCTAACCTTGCAAAAACAAGTTCCAGTTTTTGAGTTACATTTATTTTGTCATCTGCAAATGCTTTCAGTTTGGACTAGTCTAAAAACTTGTCATTTGGTAAAGGGTTAATGCTTTACTAGACGACAAAATTTTAGACTTGTCGAAATTGAAAGCATTTGCAGACGACAATTTCAGTGTGGCTCAAATGGTACAGCTTTTCTTTGATAAGGTAGAAAACATTGTGGGAAAAGGAGAAAATGCTGGTTACCAGCATTTTCTCCTTTTCCCACAATGTTTTCAAAAGGCTTCTTTCCCAAGGGCGTCAAAAGGCATCATTGTGCAGTAAAGGGTTAAGCGAGAGCATGGCTCACATGTACATGTACTTAGATATTTTGTCCTGACTGAGTATTATGTCAACATTTTCATTTTATGAGGTGTTCAAAGGTTAACTCTTCACCAAATGACAAAAAATAAAACTTGGCTAAATTGAAAGCATTTGCAGGCGACAAATTAAATTGGTTTCAAGTAATGGTTTTTGTGTATGATAGGGTAGAAAACATGGTGGTTACCAGCATTTTCTCTTTTCCTCACCATGTTTTCAAGTTTTTTTTTTCCTAGGGTTGTCAAAACTCTGGATTATGTGGTAACTGGTAAAGAGTTAAAGTAGTTAGCCTATGACCCAAGATACTATAGATTCGACCACTTACCTCCTGGATTACATTTACTCTAGAGGACCTTGAAAATAGACAGCCCAGTGCAGTATGCTTGAACATTATGGCAAACGTGGAAAATGTTTTAATCAATTTTTCTTTAGTTTCTTCTTGTGGCACAATGTTTTCAAAAGAACCATGTACATGTAGTCTTTTGCATGATAAAACAAAAAAAAGAACAGTTGTTTGTTGGCGGCCATGTGCTAACTGTTTATAACTTAGTCCGGTGTTTTAACAATCCTGATGAAAAGGGCTTTTGAAAATATCGTGGGAAAAGAAGAAAATGCTGATAGCCAGGTTTTTCTTCCATATTCCACAATTTTTTTTACCATTTCACAGACAAATCCAACAGTTGGAGCAACATTTGTTATCTACAAATACTTTGAATTTGGACAAATCTATGATTTTTTCATTTTGGTATGGAGTTGATAATATACCAGAAGATAAAGGTTTGGGCTGCTCCATTTTGAAACCATTCTTAAGAAAATTCTTAGTCTTATACTCCACAATTTTCGAAATTTGAAAGTAACACACTTTCTGATTGGCTAAACCATATGGTTTAGCCAATCAGAAGTTGTGTTACTTTCATATTTAGAAAATCTTGAAGAATAAGACTGAGAATATTCTTAAGAATGGTTGGTGAATACGGACCCAGAAGACAAATTTAACTCTTTGCCAAACAACAAATTTTTAGACTTGTTCAAACTGAAAACATTTGCAGACGACAATATAAGGGAAACAGAAAAAAATTGACATTTATTTAGGGATGGATAGAAAACATTGTGGTTGACCAGCATTTTCTCTTTTCCTGCAATTATTTTTAAAGGCTTCTTCGTCAGGGTTGTTAAGTTGGCACTGTATGGTAAAAGAGTTAACCACTGAAGTCAATGACCTCAATATAAAGCAAGGAAGCAGCTAGTTATATATACAGATCTAAGAAGTTGTGATCCATGATTTATTTTGATGAATTTTTAAAGGCCCAAAAGCAGCCAAAAGTAAAGAAATCTGTGGATAACCCATTACCAAACAATACAGAGTTTTAACGACCCTGACAAAAAAGTCTTTTGAAAACATTGTGGGAAAAGGAGAAAATGCTGGATACCAGCATTTACTCATTTTCCCACAGTGTTTTCTACCATATAAAGTACATATTCCTCCATTTGAACCACATTGAAATTGTCGTCTGCAAATGCTTTCAATTTGGACAAGTTTAAATTTTTGTCTCATGGTATAGAGATAAGAAATTCAAGTATGTGTTTAAAGTATGGCTGTTATCAAGAGTATGACAACCTGTTAAAGTGCTGTTGGTCAAAGGTTTATTTAGTGGCAGAACAATGAATATCAACCCTTTACTACACAATCCCGACTTTTAACAACCCTGAGAAAGAAGCCTTTTGAAAACATTGTGGGAAAAGGAGAAAATGCTAGCAACTAGCATTTTCTCCTATTCCCACAATGTTTTCTACCCTTCCCAAAACAAATTTCAAATTTTAAGCCATATGTATTTTGTCATCTGGAGATGCTTCCAATTTGGACTAGTCTAAAATTTTGTCTTTTGGTTAAGAGTTAAAGTTAGAACAATGAATAGTAATGGCCCTGTAGTGGCGAAAAGTAAATTATGGTTGTGGTAAATGCATTTAAATTACACCATTTAAAAACTAGGTCAAAAGTTGCCAGGTCACTCTTTCTTTTGTTTACTTTTTAACTGATTTTGTTCTTCATTTTCCTGCCAGTGACTAACACTTAAACCTACCGTTAAGAACAGATTGTCGTCTTCACAATGTCATATTCCATACTTTTAAATGGTATGAATTAAATTTAGATGCATTTTAACACCGAATTGTTTACTTCTAGCAGCTTTTGTGACTTTAAAGATATGTTAACAACATTAAGTCTAGTTTTCATATCCATTGTCCTGCCATTGACTAGAACTTAACCCACACTTTAACCCTTTACCACATAATCCAGACTTTTAACGACCCAGGGGATGATAGCTTTTAAAACATTATGGGAAAGGGGAGAAACTGCTGGTAACCATCATTTTCTGCTTTTCCCACAATGTTTTCCACCCTTCCACTGTTATTTGGACTATTCCGAAATTTTGTTGTTTGGTAATGGGTTAAAATGGGGATTATGTGGTACAGGGTTAATCCTTTATGCCACAACGAAATTTTCAATTTGTCAAAGTAAAACCTTTTGCTGACTACAGATCAAGTGAAGCTAAAATGGTGGTATTTGTCTTTGAAAGAGTAGAAGACATTGCTGGAATACGAGAAAATGCTGGTTTTGATTATATTTTCAAAGGCCATCTGTCTTGGGATATTCAAAACTTGGGTTTCTTTGATAAAGGTTCAGTATCCCTCATTTAGAGTCATTAGGTAGACCCAGAACTATGAATGGCCCTGTTAATTATTGAAGTTTTATGAAAAGACAAAACTTTCTATTCATCCTGCCGTACAGGGTAGCTCAGTGAGTAGGGTATCAGACCCGTGACCTGGTGGTTGTGGGTTCGATACCTGGTTGAGGCAAACTTTCTTTCTGGTGATTTTATGCCTCTCACTGCTGATGGATGTGAGAAAAGTAGTCAGTAGCTTGGAAAGAAAGTTGTGTTAGTACTGACGTGAGAAAGCCAGGAAACACATGCATGGTTGCACTGACCACAGTGATATGAGCTCACTTGTTAAAAATGGTGTAAAAACTCCAATGCAAACAAACAGAATTCGATTCTTCAAAATAGGGAGCATGTGCAGACGACAAATCAAATGTGTCTCAAATCATGAGATTTGTCACTGAAAGGAAGGAAAGGTTAGAAAACAGCAAGCAGTTGACTTTAACAGCTACCTGCTCAGGCCAGGTCATCAGCCTTTTACCACATAATCCTGAGTTTTATGACCCTGAAGAAGAAGGCTTCTGAAAATATTGTGGGAAAAGGAGAAAATGCTGGTAACTGGCATTTTCTCTTTTCCAACAATGTTTTCTGTCCTGTCAAAGACAGCAATCATCAGTTGAACTACATCTATTTTGTCTTCTGTAAATGCTTTCAGTTTGGTTGTGACCAATAATTTGTTGTTTGCTGAAGAATTAAAAACATGGGATTGTTTAGTAAAGGCTTAACATGCCTTTGTCTAATAAACCCTTTACCACACTGGCTTGACTTTTAACGACCCTAAAGAGAGCTTTTGAAAGCATTTGGAAAAAGGAGAAAATGCTGGTAACCTACAATGTCTCCTTTACCGTTTTGTAACCTTTTTCTGACAAGTTCTAGCATTTGAGCTACATATGTTGTCTGCAAATGCTTTCAAACTGGACAAGTCTGAAATATTTTGTCATTTGGTAAAGAGGAAATAAGCATGCTCTAAACTATGGGTGATGCTGTTTATCATTTCAAATCAAGGGACGAATCTTAGTTGGAAAATTATAAACTATGTATCATGTTTTTTTTTGTATCAGGTCTAAATTCAATATGGCTGCTATAGAGGTAACAAAACTGTTGTTGTGCCCAAAACAGAGTTTTCGTATGTTTCGATGTCTTCTTCATAAAACAAGATGTCTGACACAGAAGAGCGAGGAGCAGGTGAGTCCCAATAGTTCTTATTGCTCAGATCCCTGTGTGGTTATTAATCACAATTTTAGACTGGTCCAGATTCAAAGGATTTCTCAGACAACAAATTAATTCTTGCCCAAATGGTGAGATTTGTCTTTAATAGAATAGGAAATATTGTTGGAAAAGGAGAAAATGCTGGTTATGAGCATTTTTTCCATTTGCTACAGGGTCATTAAATCTTGGGATTGTTTGATAAAGGGTTAATTATTTATCAAACTACACAATTTTGGACTTGTCCAAATTCAAAGGATTTGTAGACGACAAATTAGATTTTGCTCAAACAGTGAGATTTGTCTTTGATAGGATAAAAACATTGTGGGAAAAGAGGAAAATGCTGGTTACCAGCATTTTCTTCTTTTCCCACAATTTTTTCAAAAGCCTTTTTTCCTGGAGTCGTTAAAAGAGGGGATTGTGTGCTAAAGGGTGAATATGGATAGGTCCTGAGTTTGAGTTCCAACTTGGTCAAACTCTTTTCAAGAATTGACTATTGGGGAAGGATTCATTTTTTCTCATTTCCAATATTATATTGACAATGTAGGAGAGTAGCTAGTGGTTTGAAATAGTTTTTTGTGAAGTATTGGTAAAAGAAATACAGGGCAGGCATGGATAGGTGCACTGACTGCTGTGATATAACTGAAAAATGATGTAATGTCCTAATTCCTTTACCTCAAAATTCTGAAACCGTTTGAAAATGTTGTTGGAAAAGGAGGAAATGTTGGTAATCAGCATTTTGCCTTTTTCCCCCACAGTGTTTCTACCCTATCAAGGACAAATGTTGTCACCTCAGTGGTTAGCATATCTGACTCATGGGCATGTGATTACAGGTTCTATACTTGGTTGAGGCAAACTTTCTTTACAGCGATTTTTTGCCCCTCACCCCAGATGAATGTGAGAAAAGTAGTCATTGGCTTGGATAGAAAGTACTGGTGTGAGAAAGCCAGGAAACAAATTTGTAGTTGTACTGATCACTATGATATGACCTAAGCTGTTAAAAGGGCATTAAACTTCCAGTACAAACCAAACAAATTGTGTCATTTTAACCATCTTGTATTTGTCATCTGTAAATGCTTTCAATTTGGATATGCCTAAAATCTTGTTGTTAAGTAACTCTTCACCAAACGACAAAATTTTAAACTTGTCCAAATGGAAAGCATTTGCAGACAACAAACTAAATGTGACTCAAAAATTGAAATTTCATTTGGAAAAGTGCAGAAAATATTGAGGGAAAAGGAGAAAATGCTGGTTACCAGCATTTTCTCCTTTTCCCACAATTTTTTCAAAAGCTTTCTCTCGTCGTTAAAAGTTGGGATTGTGTAAGGGATAAGGTTAATGAGGTGAGCATGAAGATGAGTGAAACTGATAATCAGAATGATCATCAAGGATAAGATTAACCCTTTACCAAATGACAAATTTTAGATTCAACACAATTCAAAACATGTGCAGACAACAAATTCAAAGTTGGTACAAATGAGCTTAAGTTTTAAGTTCTGATAACCAGCATTTTCTCCTTTTCCCACAATGTTTTCAAAAGCCTTCCTTTTAGGAATCATTAAAATACAGAATGGTGTGGTAACTGGTTAACTCTTTACCAGAGGACAAAATATTTAGACTTGTCCAAATTTAAAGCATTTGCAGACAATTAATTTTGGAATTTGGGATGGAAAGGGTGGAAAACATTGTGAGAAAAGGAGAAAATGCTGGTTACCAGCATTCTCTGCCATTCGCACAATATTTTCGGGTTTCTTCCACCAGGTCGGTAAAACATTGGATTGTTTGGTAAAGGGTTAACCCATAGTGCCCCATGCATGGATATATTTGCTTTTGTGGACTCAGTATCGTCTGGGTCTGTATTCACCAACCATTCTTAATGCCATTCCTAGTCTTATTCTCCAAGATTTTCTACATTTGAAAGTAACACAGCTTCTTATTGGCTAAAACCAAATGGTTTAGCCAATCAAAAGTTGTATTACTTTCCAACTCAGAGAATCTTGGAGAATAAGACTGAGAATGGTCTTAAGAACGGTCGGTGAATACGGACCCTGATCTTACAATCACAAACATGTTCTCCACATAGTTTGTTACACATTCACACTGTCATGATTTTTGCCTGAACAGCTGTAAAATTGCAATATTTAAGCCAGCTTTTAAACTGAAAAAGACAATGTTGTTAGTTTAGTAACAGTTAATAATTGTCTCAGTATGGGCCTTTCCTGGCCTTTAAAAAAAACCTGGAATGACAGCCTTGTTAAGAAGTAGATCTTTCTCACCTTGGCCTATATTACAGCATTTTCGCTCCATTCTACCTGAAAAAATGGTGATGGAGACCATCATCTCTTTTTGTCTTTATGTCTGAAAAGCTGTTTTCTTTAATGGCAACTACATTCATAGATCTAAGCTAGGAAAAGGGTTAACTCTTTGCCGGACATCAAAGTTTTAGATTTGTTCATACTGAAAGCTTTTGAAGTTAATAACTTTAAAGTGGCTCCAATGGTGATAATTTTCTTTGAAAAGGTAGAAAACATGGAAATGGGAGAAAATGCTGGTTACCAGAATTTTTTTTTTCCTTTTCTTGCAATGTTTTTTAAAGCCTTCCTCTTCATGGTCATAAAAAAAACATGAGATTGTTTTGGTAATAGGTCAAGTTTAACTTTTATCGTTCACAAATACTGGTGTGCCCACAGTGGGTCACTTAGATCATCCCTTGATTTTATCTCAGATGACAAAATTTTAGACTTGTCCAAATTCAAGGTGGTTGCAGGCGACAAACTAAATATGTCTCAATGATGGATGAAAAGGTAGAGAACATTGTGGGAAAAGGAGAAAATGTTCTTAACCCTTTACAGTACAATCCTCATGTTTGAGAAGCCCTTTGAAAACATTGTTGGGGAGGGAAAAATGCTGGAAACCAGCCTATTCTCTTTTTCTTACATCGTTTTCTTCCCTTTGAAATACAATTTCATAACTTAAGCCACAGTCAGTTTGTAGTCAGCAAATGCTTTTAACTCTTTACCAAACAACAAAATTTTAGACTTGTCCAAATTGAAAGCATTTGCATAGCAAAAACAATGGAATTTGTCTTTTGGAAAACAAGAAAATGCTGATTACCAGCATTTTCTCTTTTTCCTACAATGCTTTCAGTATCTTTGTTTGTCAGGTCGTTAAATCTCAGGATTCTTTCATAAAAGGTTAAAGAATTAAATAACCCTTTACCAAAGAATAAATTCTTGACTCTTCCAAATTGAATGCATCTGTGGACGACATATTTGAAAGTGATACAAACAAACTTGAGTTCTTTGACAGTGGGGAAAACACCATGGGAAAAAGGAGACAATGCTGGTTTACAGCATTTTCTCCTTTTTCCACAATGTTTTTAAGAGCTTTATGTCTCAGGATCGTTAAAACTTGGGATCGTTTGGTAAAGGGTCAAAGAGTTAACCATTTACCACACAATCCCGAGTTTTAATGACCCAGACAAAAAAGGCTTTTAAAAAACTTTGTGGGAAAAGGAGAAAATGCTGGGGACAAGCATCTTCTCTTTTTCCCGCAATGTGTTCTACTTATAAATTTTCGTCTGCACATGCTTTTAATTTGGAACAGTCTATATTTTGTCATATGGTAAAGAGTTAAATACTACGAAAGAACCCTATGAAATTTTTCCTTGCAGCAATACAGAGAACAGCAGAAACGAAATCAAGAGGCCGGAGAGTTGACAGAGCTGGTGAGAGACTTTTTGGATCCAGCAGTTTTCTATCAACAATTAAAGTCCAAGGGAATAGACTTTTACTGTGGGGTGCCAGACTCCCTGCTTAAAGGTAAAGTATAGTGTTTAATAGTTATCATTCAGTTCTGTGTTTAACTCTTTACCACCTTGCAAAATTTTGGACTAGACCACATGAAAGCATTTGCAGGCTACAATTTGAAACTCTTTCAAATTATATTATTTATTCTTAAATAGGTAGAAAACATTGTGGAAAAAGGAGAAATAGGCTGATTACCAGCATTTTCTCCTTTTGGCATGATGTTTTCATGAGGTGGCTTTTTCAGGGTTGTTGTAACTCACGATTGTGTGGTAGAGGGTTAAATGATATTCTGGGAATAAGGCTTTTGAAAACATTGTTGGAAAAGTAGAAAATACTGGTAACCAGCATTTTCTTCTTTTCCTACAAGGCCATTGTCCTTTTAAATACAAATCCCATCTTTTGGGCCACATTTATCACTTGCAAAAGCTCACAAAATCGGCGAGTCTTAAGATTTTGCCATGTAGAAAAGGAATTTACTATTGTTTTAAGAACTGATGATGGGATTTGTCTTTGACAGGGTAGAAAACACTCTGGAGAAAAAGAGAAATTACTGAACTGCAATTTTTTTTTCACACTAAGTTTTAAAAAGCTCTTTTCCCAAAGTTTGTAAATCAAGGGATTGTGATTGGGGTTTTGATCTTTGAGTAGACACCACATTGTTGGTATTGGAAAGAGTTAACCCCTCAATTATCTATCCTGTATTTTAATGAACATAAGGAAAGGGGCTTTTGAAAATATTATGGGAAATGGAGAAAATTCTAGTAAACAAAAGCTTATAATTTTAGCTACATTTGATTTATCCTCTGCAAACGCTTTCAATTTTGAAAGCTTAGGATATTGTTGTATAGTAAAGTGATAACTCTATACCAAACAACAAACTTTTAGACTGGTCCAAACTTAACGCATTCCATGTTTTCCTGGAATATCTTTTAACAGCACTACATACAATATTCTTTCCCAGCCACTGGCAGCTTTCCCACATAACCATTGTCAAAACAATGGTCAGCAGTGAGACAGGAATGAATCCTGTTGCAATAACTATCATCAATCTTTGGAAGGAAATTTGCCGTGCCGGGGATAGAAAATAATGATATGAGGACTGTTTGATAATATAAGGGTTTGACTTTTGGGGGACAGATTGCATTTTTTTTAAACATAAACCCCTTCTATACACTTTTGCCAGTGATGTTTACGGGCCTCAGTGCCACTTTTAAAGAAGCCCTTTTCTTGAACGTTCAGAAAGACCTCCACTACATACATGACATCATGTGATCAAAAGTGGGTACAAGAAATGGCCTTTTTCAATTTTGGAATTAGATGAAAGTCTGATGGAGCGAGATCAGGTGAATGAGGAGGATGCTCAATCAATTCAAAGCCGCAATCATATGTAGCAACCATGGCAATGACAGACTTGCTCTTTCAGTGAATTTGTTCATTTTTCAGTTTAAGTAAGTTGTCATGTTTACCTAAGAGTGCCACCTCTTCGACATAAGCTGACCAAATAAGATCAGTCTGGTTGATTTTCCATTTATTTATCATTGCTTCCGGTTGCCCATTTGGGCTACGCCCTGTGAAGGCTGTTAGTTTTTTTATGGGGGATAGTGCAAGATACAGGACATAACCCATCGTAAGTTATGTCTGGTTCTTTAACGGTGTGTAGCACTGCCACATGGGACTTCAGTTTAAAGTCTTATCCAAAAGACTGTTAGTAATTTTAGATGATCAGCAGTTGGGCTCAAACCCACTCTCTCAAGTGGCTCAAGACTTGACATTTTACAGTCCTACCACATGAGTTAACTCTTTACCAAACAACAAAATTTTGGACTCACGTTTTCTACCCTTCCCAAAACAAATTTCAATTTTTCAGTCACATTTATTTTGTCATCTGCAAATGCTTTTAATTTGGACCAGTCTAAAATTTTGTCATTTGGTAAAGAGTTAACTCTTAGCAAACAACAAAATTTTGGACTTTATCAAATTGATGAAATTTGCAGATGACAAATGTCTCTCAAAACATAAAATTTGTCTTTCAAAGGATAGAAAACATTGTGGGTAAAGAGGAAAATGCTGGTTACCAGCATTTTCTTCTTTTTCTCGCAATGTTTGTAAAGAGTTGAAAAATGAATGCAAGTTAAAGTAATGTGGTATTAAGAGAAATTCCTTTGTACTAGCATTATAAAATTTTATGTATCGTAATACTTTTTATTGTGCACCTTTAGTCCTCTAGAAATAACATTTCTTTCTCATATACATGTGTAACAGACACGGCTTAAGTATCAAGTCCCCGAATGTGTTTATCAAAAAAAGAATCAGTCAATGATTGTGATCGTTCAATCGCCCGTACGTATGCGTCTGGTTACACATGTATGCTAAGCTCCAATCACCTGGGCTGCCTTTCACTGAACTGCATCAATTTTTGCACATTATTTGGGATTGTACATACACACATATGATTCCTACTTTACCCAAAGGTATGAGCTGGCGTAAAGTTATGCAGATATGTACTCAAATTGTAAAATTATGCAGTTTTGTGAAACTTGTTTTCAGACTTGTCGCTTGCTTACCTAAACTATCTAAAAGTCAGTATTCAGAAACCATTCTAAACAGCATTCCTAGACCAATTCTAAATTCAGAAAGTAACACAATATCTTACTGGCTATACCAAATTTCTAATTGGCTGGCTATACCAAAAATTTTGATTGGCTATGCCATTTCTGATTGGCAATGAAGGTATAGCCAGTTGGGAATTGTTTTCCTTTGAAATTTGAAACATTCTTGAGAACAAGAATAGAAACATATTGGAGAATATTGCCCCATATGTATAAAGGAAGATTGTTTAGAAATATTCATCAATTTTCAGTTTATCATTATGCTGTAAATTTTCAAATATTTACTGTTTTTCTATTTATAGATTTTTGTGCCTATGTCACTAAAAATTCTCCAGAAACCAATCATATCATCACAGCCAATGAGGGCAGTGCTGTTGGCCTAGCAGCTGGCTATCACATGGCAACTGGAAAATCGGCTTGTGTCTATCTACAGGTACATGTACAAACGCTAAATTACAACATTGTTTTCTACTATAGTCTAACAACTTTGAGAAACTCATAGTTGTGTTTTATACACTTATAGATTAAAGACTATTTCAAAAACATGTATACAACTAATTCTTTCTAATATTCTTTTGCAAAAAAAACATAGCCACTGACCAACATAGTGTATTTTAAAACTATTGATCTTCAATAGGGTTGTGTCTTAAAGACCAGGTGGGGATATCTATCCGATATTTATACATAGCTGAAAGTCTCAAGAAACAAAGTAGATAGGTGTTAACTGTAATTGTCGTAATTTAACTGCCGCAGATATTAACTACCAAAAATGCTCAGACTGGACATTGCAGAAATAAAGTTCGCAGAAATGTAAACACCCTCTTTTTGGAAAAAAAAAAACACTGAAATTGGAACCCGTAGAAAAACCACTTATACGGTAGTTCACAAATACTTGAGAATGAGTTATATTAGGATATGTGCTTTTGCAATATTAACTGTTCAGTAAGGGAAATAAATATATTGGCAACGAATGTGAACAAGAATGAAAATGTATCAACAAAAAACATAAACAATAATAAACCTAGATCTTACCTTTTTATGTTGATCTCACAGAAAATAATTCAGAATATCTTCCGTGTCATCCAGAGTGGATCTTTCATCCAATGTTTTTTTGTTTTGGCCGAAGAGTATGAGGTACTGCAATATTACATGTATGGCTAAAAAAACTTACAGTAACTTTAATACTTGTTTCAGAATTCCGGTTTAGGCAACACAGTAAATCCTTTAATGTCCTTGGCGGTACCCGCAGTGTACAGCATACCAATGTTACTGATGATAGGCTGGAGAGGGGAACCAGGCAAGAGAGATGAACCCCAACACAGAGTTCAAGGTCAAGCTACACCAGGACTTCTGGGTAAAATCTAAATTGAGATATGTTCTTTAGTACATGTAGCTTCATTAGTCAGTCTATGATAAATTGTAAAATTACCAACACATCACTTCTTAAGCCTTTACCACACTCAAAATCTTAGACCAGTCCGAATTGAAAGCATTTGTAGACAACTTCAGTGTGGCTAAAATGATGGGATTTTTCTTTGATAGGGTTACCAGTATTTTCTCCTTTTCCCACAATGTTTTCGAAACACCTTTTTTTCACAGGGTCATTAAAATTGGTATTGTGTGGTAAAGGGTTAAGCCTTTACCAAACAATCCAGACTTTTAAGGACCCTGAAAAGGACCACCCTGAGAAAGACAACCACTAAGGAAATAAATATGTCTCCCGAAATTAAAGTCAGAGGAGGACATGATAATCCCCAGGTTTAGCAACCCTGACAAAGACAGGTTTTGAAAACATTGTGAGAAAAGGAGAAAATGCTGGTAACCAGCATTTTCTCCTTATCCCACAAGGTTTTCTACCCTATCAAAGACAAATTTCATCATTAGAGCCACATTTGATTTGTCATCTGCAGTACTTTTAATTTGGACAAGTCTAAAATTATGTTGTTTGGTAAAGAGTAAACTCAAAGAGCTTTGTCCTGGTAGCTCAGTCGGTAGGACTTGAGAACAAGGGGTTGCTGGTTTGATCCCTGGCTCTGCCAATTTCTTTCCGAGGATTGATGACAGTCATTGCGACAGCATTCATTCCTCTCTCTTTGCTGATCATTGTTTCGACAATGGTTATGTGGGAAAGCAGCCAGTGGCTTGGAAAGAATATTGTGCAGAGTACTGGTTAAAGAAACTCCTAGAAAGCATGGATAAGTATACTGGCCACTGGGATATAACTGAAATAATGTTGAAAACGGTGTTAAACACCATACAATCAATCAATCAGTAACTCCAGTAGTTACAATTAATCACATGATTATGCTTGCAGCTGCCTTGGGGATACCATTCCAGCCATTACCTGATTATGAAGAGGGTGCTGAGTTAGCCATTCAAAGTGCCGTACATTACATGACATTGACAAAAGGACCTTACGCTTTTCTTGTTAAAAGACAGACTTTTTCTCCATACAAACTTGCCAAAGTTCCCCCAGTTTATAGCCTTACTCGAGAAGATGCATTGAAATTAATGGTGGACAATTTGGGATCAAAAGATGTCGTTGTAGGAACAACAGGGATGTTGTCTAGAGAGTTGTATGAATACAGGTAAATTAAATCTATAGCAGACAACAAAATTTTAGATTGGTCCAAATTTAAAGCAGCTTCAGACGACAAGCAAACTTGAGCTGAAACGATGAAATATGTTTTTTAAAGGTAGGCAACATTGTGGGAAAGGAGTAAATGCTGGTTACCAGCATTTTCTCTTTGTCTCACAATGTTTTCAAAAGCCTTCTTAATAGGGGTTGTTAAAAATTGGGATTGTTTGATGAAAGACCATTAGTTTGGCTGTTTTCAAAGAAAACATGAAGGTATTGCCCTAGCCCTGTCATCATCTTGGTGCAAAAACTTGGACATTTTGTAATATCTCTATTACTACTGAAGGTATTTCCTTCAAACTTTGACTAGTTGTTAACTATCAAAAGGGGAAACCTGTACACAAAGGGCAGGTAGCTATCAAAATATTTTTGACACGCTTATGCTCTATTTCGTTGCATGAGTAAAGAGGTGCACATCAGATCCAACCTGTGATCTCATCTGATATGTACCTATGTACACATGTAACTTGCCATGATCTGACAACGCAGAAATGCAAACTGTTGCAAGTTTCCATAGTTTGTATACAGCACTTAACGTCTTGATTGGACTACATAAAGATTTTGCACACTGAGGGCAGCATTAGACACTTATGCTGGTAGTGTGGGTCAAGATTAGAGGTTAGACTACATACAACATACTTTTTTATTTTGTGCATATCTTGTATGAATATTGTGTGAGATTGTGTGTGTCTAGCACTATATTCATTTTGGTGAAAATTTCTATGTCTAAAAATCTGTGTTATAATTCCCTACCACCCAACAAAAAAAGCTGACTTGTCCAAATTGAAAGCATTTGCAGAGGAAAATTTTAATGTGGCTCAAATGATGGAATTTGTCTTTGAAAGGGTAGAAAATACTGTGGAAATAGGAGAAAATGCAGGTAAGAAAATACTTGTTACCGGCATTTTCTCCTTTTCCAACAATGTTTTCAAAAGGCTTCTTTCTCAGGCTTGTTGAAACTCGAGATGTGGTGAAGAGTTAACGTCATGTAGACATAGATCTATTTCAATCCTTTTACCACAAATTGCTTTTGAAATTTGTCATAGCAAATGTAGAAATTGATCTGAAATTAGTGATTCTCCACTCGCCACATTAATTCTTATCTAGGCTGTTTTCAAAGAAAACATCAAGGTAATGTCATAGCCCTGTTGCCATTTGCATAGTCGAAGTCTGTAATCTTCTTGCAAAAACTTTGACATTTTATAATATCTTTGTCATTACTGAAGATATTTACTTCAAACATGGGGTAGTTGTTAACTATCAAAAGGGGAATCCAAACAAAGGGGTAGGTAACCATCAAAATGTTTTTGAAACAGTTGTGCACCTTTTTTGACCTAGAAGTTTTACTGAAAATCAATATATTTCTAAAAGGAACTGTAGCCGAGTGCTGGCACCCACATATGGTGCTCTTGTTTTGAACACTCTCCTGGCACCCACATATGGTGCTCTTGTTTTGAACATTCTCCTGGCACCCACATATGGTGCTCTTGTTTTGAACACTCTCTTGTCACCTGCATGTGGTGCTCTTGTTTTAATCTCTTGGCACCATTTTTATGCATCTATTACAGAGTTCAAAAGGAAGACGGCCATGAGAGAGATTTCCTCACAGTTGGTTCAATGGGTCATGCATCATCTATAGCTATGGGTATTGCCCTTCAAAAGCCCGGTAGACAGGTACGGTAATGTCCCATATAATTAATGTTTTCCTGGCTTTTTTTTAATTGAAAATGGGCTTATCAGACGGCCATTCCATTGATAAATTTGAAATAAATCTGCTGGAATACTTTTAGGGCATGGACTTAATTCTTATAGTTTCACAAATCAATGTCACTAACACCTGACTATCGGAATATACATACACTTTAAATAATATTTTAAACTAACGGTAAAACAAAGTTCGTCAACTAACATGGAAAATCTTTAAGAAAGTGAAAGTATTGAAGACCAGTGTCACATATCAATCACGAGTGCAATTTAAATTCCAAATGAATCATGATCGGCGACAAAATTGATATTCTGCGTTAAATACAGCAAATTTCTAAAATGGTGATCACTTCATAGTTGGCACTGACTAAAACATGGACAGCAATGATATCAGCGTCCTTGGAAAATGCCATGTGGTTTTATCTGTATTAATAGCCCCCATCTTTTTTTTTTCGGAAAATTCAACATTTTGTCGTTTGGTAAAGAATTAATCAAAATGGATTGGAGTCTCTTTTATTGATTTCTTAATTTAATTTTTTGGAGACTTTCTAGGAGAAGATTTTTGACATATTTTGAGTATTTATTAGGCACATTGGCAGATTACAAAATTTTTGGCTTATCCATAAAAAAAAAAATATTATCAGGAGACATGCAGAGAAAAGATTTTACATACCAGTCTCCAAGGTTAAGGTCAAAGCAGTATTTCAAAGGTCACATGTACTTCAACCCTTTACCACACAATCAGGGCTTTTAACAACCCTAGGGGTTAGAGTCTATTGAAAACATTGTGGGATAAGGAGAAAATGCTGGTAACCAGCATTTTCTCCTTTTCCCATAAATGTTTTCTACCCTCCAAGATACAAATCCTGTGAAAGGATAGAAAACATGGAAAAAAGGAGAAAATGTTGGTTAAAAACACCGGATTGTTTGTTAATCCCTTACCAATCAACAAGTATTGAACTCGACCAAATCGAAGCATTTGAAGACAACAAATTAAATAATGTTTTCTGTCTTTGATGGGGCAGAAAGCATTATGGAAAAAGGAGAAAATGCTGGTTACCAGCATTTTCTCCCTTCTCCACAGTGTTTTCAAAAGTCTTGTTTTTCAGGGACATTAAAACTTTGAATTGTGTGGCAAAGAGTTAATGTTTTAACCCTATATCAAACTATCCTGACTTTCAGTTATCCTCAGTAAGAATGCTTTTCGGGAAAAGAAGGATATGCTGGTAACCAGCATTTTCTCCTTTTCCAAGAATGTTTTCTGACCTATCAATGACAATTTCCAGCATTTGAGACACATCTGAAATGTTGTCATCAACTGGTTTAACTCTTTACCACACAGTAATATTTTACACTGATCCAAATTGAAAGCATTTGCAGACGACAAATTAAATGTTGCTGAAATGATTGGATTTGTTTCTGAAATGCTAGAAAACAATGTGGGAAAAGGAGAAAATGCTGGTAACCAGTATTTTCTCCTTTTCCCACAATGTTTTCAAAAGGCCTTTTTGCCAGGGTCGTTAAAACCATATTTTTTGGATTGTTTGGAAAAGGGTTAAATTTTGACAAGTCTAAGATCTTGCTATCTTGCAAAGGATTAAGTTTGTATTCAAAGGTATTCTGCCTTGATGGGGATGGTTCAGTTATCATGCACATGGGAGCGCTAGCCACCATTGGTCAGAAAGGGCCGGACAATCTTAAACATGTGATATTTAACAATGGTGCTCATGATTCTGTTGGGGGGCAACCAACAGATGCCCGCAGCGAAAAGTTCAACTTCGGTACCATTGCCCTAGGCTGTGGGTACAGAGAGGTAAGATGTTATAGATTTAATCCTCATTAGAAAACTGTTTGTCAATGTTGAAAGCATATGAAGATGACAAATGGGCTCAAATGTGGCTCAAATATGGCATTTGTCTCTGAAAAGGTTAAGAAAATTGTGCTGAAAGGAGACAGTGCTGGTAAACTGCATTTTTTCATTTTCCCACAGTGTTAACCAAAGCCGAGCCCTGGTAGCACAGTCGGTAGCGTACTTGACTTGAGATCAGGAGGTCGCTGGTTCAAACCCGTGCTTGGCCATTGTCTTTCTGAGGATTGATGATTGTCATTGCAACAGAATTCATTCCTCTCTCACTGCTGACCATTGTTTCGACGATGATTATGTCGGAAAGGAGTCAGTTGCTTGGAAAGAATATTTTGCGGATAACTCGTAAAAAAACTCTAGGAAAGCATGGATATTTGCACTGGTTGCATTCATGTTACTGAAATAATGTTGAAAACAGTGTTTAACACCATACAATCAATCAGTGTTTTCCAAAACCTTTACCCTTTGGTTGTGAAAAACATTATCATGAGATAAAGGGTAACCTCTTTACCAAACAACAGGATTTTATACTGGTCCAAATTGAGAGCAGTTGCTGAAAACTAATCAAAGATGACTCACATGAAGAGATTGTCTTTGAAAGGGGAGAAAACAGTGTCTTTGAAAGGGGAGAAAACAGTGTAAGGAAAGGAAAAAATGATGGTTACTTGTTTCACCATTTTTTCAATAGTAAGGGTTGGTAAAACATGGTATTATAAAGGATCAACAGATATTTTCTGAATGGCCCACATTGACCTGAATTGGTACAGTTCATCTAACCCTTTACCACACAATCCTGAATTTTAACAACCCTGAGGAAGAAGCCTTTGAAAACATGGGCCCGCCTGGGTGGCTCAGTGGTGAGCGTGTCGGACTCATGACCTGGTGGTTGTGAGTTCGATACCCGGTTGAGGCGAACTTTCTTTCCGGCATATTTTCGCCTCTCACCTCTGCTGAAGCATGTGAGAAAAGTAGTCGGTAGCTTTGGAAAGAAAGTTGTGTTAGTACTGGTGTGAGAAAGCCAGGAAACACATGTGCGTCACCGACCGCCATGATATGACCTTAGCTGTTAAAGTGGCGTTAAACCTCAATACAACCAACCAACCAACCAACTGAAAACATGGAAAAAGGAGACAATGCTGTTAAGCAGCATTTTCTCCTTTTCCCCCAGTTGAATACCCTATCAAAGACAGAAATCATTATATGAACTATATTTATTTTGTTGTCTGCAAATGCTTTCAGTTTGGTCGGGTCCTAAAGTTTGTTGTTTGGTAAAGAGTTAAAGGAGAAACCTTGAGCTCTTTACCAAGCCACAGAATTTTAGACTTGTCCAAATTCAAAACTTTGCCGTTGTCAAATTAAACGTGGCTCAGTTGAAGGAATTTGTCTTTCAAATGGTGGGAAAATGGTGGGAAGAGAAGAAAATGCTGGTTACCAGCATTTTCTCCTTTCCCAACCATGTTTTCCAATGCCTTTTTCCTAGTTTGTTAAAACTTGCGTTTGTTTGATACAGAAAAAGAAAGGAGAGAAAAGAGTCCTTTGTGATTGATATGAAAATCATAGTATTAGAAGGAGCATTTGGCTTGTGACATGCTTTCCTTAGAAGAAAATATCAAAATGCAAATTGGTAAATATATACAAGTCCTGCTGCGGAAATAGGGGATTTAAAACATCTCTGTAATGCATTATGCCAAGCAGGACATCACATAACTATGGATCCATAAAATCCATTCTGTCTCACAAATGACTAAATCATGAGGTAGACTGGTCCTTTGAGATGCAGAAAAGTGACCAGTAGCAAACAGTTTCGACCTCTGTCAGCCTGTGCGGACTGCACAAGCTGACATGGGTTGATAATTTTTTGCAGGTGCATTAAGCCCCCTTTTCACAGAGCATGGCTCATATTTGGATAGATTGGAACATGAGAGAAATATTTGTAGGTCTTGAAAATTAAAGTCTTAATAGTGGCCAGAAGTAAACTAAGCTGGTGTTAAAATGCATTTGAATTTAAATTGTACCTTTTGAAAGTATTTGGATTATTGTGAAGATGACAGTCTGTCAGTCGGTCTAAGTGTTAGCTGCTAGCAGAAAAATGAATTTCAGAGCCAGGTAAAAAGTAAACAAAAGATGGGGTGACCAGGCAACTTTTGACCTGTTTTGAAAATTTATTTTACTTCCAATGACTAAAAGTAGGACTGACTGCACAATTACAGACTGTCATCTCCACAATAATTTCCATACTCTTAAATGGTATGGATTAAATCTAAATGCATTTTAACACCTGCATTGTTTACTTTTGGCTGCTATTGGGACTTTAATCTCTTTCAAGAGCTAAATAATTGAGCCATGCTCTGTGAAAAGGAAGCTTAATGCATCTGCAAAAATAACGACCTAGGTCAGCCTGTGCAGTCCGTGCAGGCTGATCTGGTCCAAAACTTTTCGCTATTGGTCAATTTTCTATATGTCGAAGGACAAGTCTACCTCATGATTCAGTCAGTTGTTAACAAAAAGTGGCTATTTTGGATCAATAATTATGTGATGGTTTGATAGGAATCATGTATTATGGGAATGCATTAAGCTGCCTTTTGCCAGAGCATGACTCAAATAAATCGGAGACTGTCAGTCAGTACTAAAGATATAGGTATTGCCACCTCAAAGTCGTTTTTGTAAAAAAATCTGACTAAGAAATGGATAGTATGGAGCTGAGATCAGACTAAATGTTCTGTGTGGTCTGATCTTGCTCTACACTGTCTACATTATGTAGTTAAATCTGTTTTCAATGTCACCAGGGTTAATAATAAACCGATTTTCAAGAATTCTTTGACATAATTTTATTTCTATCTTGTACAGTGTTTTGTGGCAGAGACTGAGGAAGAAATAATTGCTGGGATACAGAAATTGCGGTCGAAGCCGGGGCCAGTTCTGTTAGAGATCAAGATCAAGACTGGGGCCCGTCATAACCTTGGCCGTCCAAAATCATCTCCCATTCAGAATAAAGAAGACTTTATGCACTTTCTTGCCTTATCAAAATGAATTGATTATGTATATTAGCAGAGGTACTGATAAGTTTTGATAACCCAATCCATACCCCTAAACCAAACAATCCAGAGTTCTAACGACCTCAAGGAAAAAGGTCTTTGAAAACATAGTGGGAAAAGGAGAAAATGCTGGTGACCATCATTTTCTTCTTTCCCCAGTATTTGCTACCTTACTGAAAGCAAATTTAAGTTTTTTAAACACATTTAATTTGTTTGCAAATTCTTTCAGTTTGGACCATTCTAAACTTTTGATGTTTAGGACAAATGACAAAATTTCAGACCTGTCCAAATTGAAGGCATTTGTAGGTTACAAGATTCTCAAAAATTGAAGTTTTTTTGTGGGGAAGAAAACATGGTGGAAAAGGAGAAAATGCTGATTACCAGCAGTGTTTTCAAAAGTCTTTGTCTTTAAAAGTAGGAATTGTTTGGTAGAGGGTTAAACATTTTTTCTCCAGTAGAACCAACGTTTTGTGTACCCATAGATTTTGTCTCATCGAGACAATTAACCAAACGCCAGCTGTCAATCAAAAAAATCAATAGGCCAATCAGCGATCAGTATTTTCCATTCAGAGCGGAAGCCGTCTTGCCGTTATAAAACCTAGACATTCTGAATCATTAGGAGTTATAACTATATATAAATGTATAGTATATTTATGAGAAAAAACTGATGAATAACTTTAAACTTGATATCCATTATTAATCCTTACGACTGCAATTTCAAGATGCAGAGTTACACCAGGTAAAACTATTGTTGCAGAAGACAAATTCAGATTTAAAAGGAGAAAAATAAATGAATACTTCTTGTTAACATGCTTTTTTATTGTCATAAATGTTCCAGAATTTCAATCTTGGCAACAGATTCCTGTTTCTTTACTAAAAGAAATGTATAGATAATATTTTAGACAACTGATTGGATTTTATCATGTTCAGTTATTTATTTCTTTTACCTTATTTTTCATTTAAGTATATACTCGGTAATTCATTTTCTTACCAAATTGAGTTGACTTGTTATTTTGAATGCTGGTTACATCTCTTTTGTTGAATCTTTTCCCCCCTTGCAAATTATCCTTAATTAAAATTTGAGTCAACGAAATTCGGGTAAAAATGCTTTTCATATAGTCTTCATAGAAGTCAAACCTAAAGAGCCCCCCTCCCATCCCGCTTTTAAAGTAAATGCAATGTAGGCACAGTTTTGATTTGTTTAAATTAAAAATAAATGTCATCTTCCTCCGTCAGTAAACCATTAAAAACGTTGTTCCCATTGGGCTCTGTATTTTAACATATCTATGAATGCAAACTTATAGCCTGTTAAATTAAAGACGATATGCCACCCAATATATATAACCATCTTTCCCCTCCCTTTATTTTCAATCTTTTAATCTCCCTTAAACTATTATTTATTTATCGAAAATCAATCAGGTACCAATCAAGCCGTTTTCGTTTGATTTGTTGTACATGTTGCCACTTTTTACGCAAAACGTGGAGCAAGGGTTTATGCGGTATTCCTTTGATATCGGTATACCACCCCGAAAGCGTCTGGTACTGTCCTACTTGTAAAATTACACACACGTGTCATATCAGTCTGACTCTTTGTGACCGTCTATAACCCCTTTCAACGATTATTAGTCTTTGAAATTTGGATTATACATCTTCAATGTGTAAGTCAATTTATTTTTCTATTACTGTTACAGCATAGTATTTACCGGCGAATGATTAGAAATATATTCATGTTTTTATTCATTTTATTCTTCTCCTCGGGTTTTTCCCTCAAACTTGAAAAAATCAATTTGGTAAACCTATCATTTGTTAATGCATCTTCTAATTTCAATTCAAACATCTGGTAATCATATTGCCCTGTTAAAAACATGTATATTTCATTTGGTAATGTAAAAGTCTTGCAATTTGTGGTGAAATTATTGAAGCATATATCACGGACTAAGTAATGGAAAAATCTCAGTAACTTTGAAAAAGCTTATTTTTGTCCAGGTAAAAGATGAATTGCATTTGAAGACCAATGACTGTAAGAAATATTTAGGAAGCACGAGTTACATGTACATGTATTGTACCTACATTATCAAACGTAAGTGGCATAAGAGGTGTAAGTCAACTGACTTCGAAATAAACAGTCTCTTTCAATTTTCACCTATAAAACTTCGAAAAACCTAAATCCAAAAGATGTAACTACCTTTTCTCAAATTGTTCCCATGCTTATTTTATCTTGAACAATTATTTCGTGTTAAAGTATCATCTGGTAACTTGCATATGTCTCCTAGCTAAGCCCTCATGTCTGGGTAATGTTTGTCTAGGTTTTTAGATTCGCGGGTCACGTGACATCAGTGGGAGGAGCGATCTATCATCTGTCGTTTGGTTAATTCAACGGTATACCTCCAACATGGGTTTGTTATGGCTACCATACTTGCATATGCCACAAGGCTGGTTTTTCTCATTTTCCCTTTGTTACGACGTAGGAACAGTTTGGGGGCAGATGTCTCGAATGGGCTCATTCATGTCTAATAAGGATTTGTTTGTACTATATGCTAAATTGTCGTCATGGTATCAAAAAAATGACTTAAAAAATGATATACTTAAACATTGATATTGTGTCACTTGTATATAAACCAAAACTTCCAAAACAACAACAAAGATTTGGTACCATGAATTTTGGCATTATTATATATCTATAATTTGGAATGTAGTGTATCATTTATAATATCTATTTTTGTTTTTATTTTGTATATTTCTATTGAAAAACCATTTGGTTTAACCCTTACCAAGTGGCACTCTATCGTCTTAAAAACACCAAAAAAGGCTTTATGTCAACAAAATGTTGACTTGTTCAAAGAGGGCAGTGTTAAAATGTTATTGTAGCATAATTACCTCCCTTTAACAATGCAAATGAGATGGGCTTGGCAAAGTATTGGGGTCTTTGTGTAGGTATATCAGCTGAGGCTTCAGCATTAAACTGAAATGTCATATGCCTCAGTCTGTCTTCCCCACACAGTGAAATCTAGGCCTTGCCAAAATGATAGCATTATGCAGATGACAAATAAGATTCAGCTGAAATTATAGGAATTTCCACTTAGAGGCTAGAAAACATTGTGGGAGGAGAAAATGATGGCAACCAGGATTTTCTCCTTTTCCCAAAATTTTTTCGAAAGCCGTCTTCCTTGGGAAGGGGGGTCGTTTAAATTCAGGATTGTTTGGTAAAGGGTTAAGTGCCCCATCTAGCCACCTTCCCCTTATATCCCCTTATTAGTCTGGCTTGCCACTTTTGCCCCATATTGAATCATGCAGTTTTTAGTGAAGAACAAGGGTTATTTTATCCTTTGAACACCCTATCTGTACCTCTGTTAAAGGTTCTAACATTTCTAATCAAAATATCTTTTATATAAGCTCAATTGTTAGTTGTATGGGGTAGCATTTTGATAATTTGATTGTTAATTGGAGTCTTTACCAGGTAGTAGAATAGAAAGCATTTGCAGACAACACATTTACTGTGGTTCAAATGATGGAGTTTGCCTTTGAATGGGTAGAAAGTATTGTGGGAAAAGGAGGAGAAAATGCTGGTGACCAGCATTTTCTTCTTTTCCCATAATGATTTGTGGGGGTCACTTAAAATTGTAACTGTGTGGTAAAGAGTTTAACACTTTACCAAATTACAAAATTTTGGACTTGTTCAAATCCAAAGCATTTGCAGACGACAAATTAAGTGTGGCTCAAATTGTTTGAATCGCCATTGGAAAGGTAGAAAACAGTGTGGGAAAAGGAGTTAATGTTGGTTACCTGCATATTCTCTTTTTCCTACAATGTTTTCAAAAGCTATATCCTTCAGGGTCGTTAAAACCTGGGACCGTGTGTTAAAGAGTTTAAACATTTCTTCATTAAAACTTGTGTGGTTGGTAATGCTTAGATTTCTTTCCCAGAGACGATTCTTCTGAAAACCAACAACATAGGTTTTAGTGAAGAACAGAGTTAGTATAATCCTTTGAAGATGTTCTTTTAATTGTACCTCTGTTGTAGGTTCCTATTGGTTTTAAACCTTTACTACACAAACATGAGTTTCAACACCCTGAGGAAGAAGCCTTTAGAAAACATTGTTGGAAAAGGAAAAAATGCTGGTAACCATGATTTTCCCCTTTCCCACAATTTTTTTTTACCCTTTCAAACACAAATTTAATCATTTAAGCAGCATTTGATTTTTCATGTCCAAATACTGCTAACTTGGCCAATTCTGAAAATTTTTTGTATGGTAAAGAGTTAACTCTTTACCACACTATGTCGAACTTTAACGACCCTCAGGAAGGAGGCTTTTTAAAGCATTGTAGGAAAAGCAGAAAATGCTGGTAACCAGCATTTTCTTCTTTTCCTACAATGCTTTTTACCATTGTTTTAGACAGAAATCATCTCTTGAGCCACAATAAATTTATCATCTACATTAGCGCAAATGCTTTTAAGTTTAGATGAGTCTAGAATTTTTTGGTATGGGAAGGAGTTAAATCAAAATGTGATGCCTGGCCAGGTAGCTCAATGGTTAATGCATCAGACTCGTGACCTGGTGGTTTTGAGTTCGATACGTGGCTGAGGCAAATTTTCTTTCTGGCAACTTTTTGCCTCTTGCCTCTGATGCATGTGAGAAAAGTAGTCAGAAAATTGTGTTAGGACTGCTGTGAGAAAGCTAGGAAATACATGTGTATGTGCACTGACCTCTTTCAAAGGTCTGTGTCTTAGGTTTGTTAAAAGCACAGAGTAGTTTAGTTAAAGGTTAATTTTGGCAAAGATTTTAAATTGGTTCAAATAAGTTTGTATAGATTATTGAATAAGTCACTTCAAATCAAAGTTCAGTGGGATCCAGTAGGATATGAATATTCATCATAGAAGGTTAAAGGCCCAATAGTGGCCAGATATATACAATTCTGTGTATAAAATACAGGGAAATTTCTTTTATACCATTTGAAAGGATGTATTACCTTAAGTCTGACAATATTTTTAAGTATGGCTGGTCAAACTTTCAGTCACTCACAGAATATCAAAACTAAAATTAATGCTGTCAGCTTGTGACCAGTGACCTAACTTTGACCAACCGTTTTTTAACAGATCATCAGACTAAAAATAATTGCCACACTTTAAATTGGTATTAATAAGATTTACTTGTATTTTACACACATTTGTTTACATTTTGGTGCTATTGGTCTTTAAGCAATAGGAATGATTCATTGGCTCATTTTAGCTTGACTGTAATCATAGAAATATTAACTTGCTTTGGGTGGTTTTTGAACAAATATTTTACTGTACCGGTATGTGTTTTTTTATTGCTAATTTTCTTTCCACTGCATAGATGTGTTCATTTAGGAATATTTCTAGAGAATTTTACCCCATCATCAATCCATCCTGTTCAGGTATGTCATTTTGTGATAAAGTTCTTTAACTCTGTATTGATTAAATATATGACTCCATCACAAATCATAGATTCAGATACGTTACGTCTTTACCAAACAATCTTGAGTTTTAACGACCGTTAGGAAGAGGAGATTTGAAAACCTTGTTGGAAAAGGAGAAAATGCTAGTAACCAGCATTTTCTCCTGTTCTCCTCCTTCCCCCTCTACTTTGGACAAGTCCAGAATATTGTTGTTTGGTAAAGAGTTAACTCATTGCTTGGTGTATAGTACTTTTTTCATCATTCAGTAAACTCCTTTGTAAACACTGTTACAGTAGGATAAGAACAAAAGGAATACAGAAAAAAGACTATGGTACCCTGCAGTTTTGTTTCGTAATGGCTTTTATCTTACATGGGGCACCGTAAACTACTGACAAGTTTTATCTTTGTCATGACCAAAGGGAGATAATTTTATTTTTGCATTTGTGTCCAGAGCTTTTGGTTGAAACTCTTAAGAAATTAGTTATAGAAGATAAACTTCTATCTTTCAATCGTTGCTTTTGATGAAGATAAACTTTTTTGTAAAATTTTATGACTTTTTTCCATTAATTTTGTGTGTTTTATTTAATGATTTAGAGGTATTATGAGTCTTTTTATGTAATTTGGTATTTTGCATATCTCCTACTTTATAGTCTAGACATTTGAATTCTCCAAAACTTGCTGTACAAGTTAGTGTACCTTGATGTGACTGGAATTCTGTTGAAAGTGGCAGAAACAAAATTTAAGCAATTTTTCAGAGCATAGAAGGTTATGTTGTTAAAATACTATGTTTTTATTGTAGCTTTTCATTCAGACTGAGTCTATCATACTATGTTGTATTTTTTTTTTAATTAATCGTAGCTAATTTCATTTGACCAACCTGATTCACCACTGAACAAAAGGTTTGATTGGAAGTGTTTATTCCAAATGGTTTTTGAAGAATATTTTATTGTTTGTAGAGAGTTTTGTTGTTTTTGAATTAATTTTATCAAATGTTTGAGAAATTATTTGGTGTTTATAGTCTCTTTTTTGTGTTCTAATATTATTTTTTTGATAATTTGATTTCTTTGGTAAGTGTGATTAACTATTTATAATTGTGATCCTTGAAATCCATTTTTGAACACATTCCAAAGTGTTCATCTTTAACAACCATTAGAAAAGACTTGAAAACATTGTGAGAAAAAGAGAAAGTGCTGGTAACAATTCATTATCAGATCATCTAAATCCCTAGCCAGGCTGGCTTGAAGAATAACTTCAGTTTTTGTTCATTTCCTTTTTTTTCTTTCAAAGTGTTCAAATTTGCTCCATCATTCATTTCAAACAGGCTTTGATTTAGAAAGCTATGAATTATTTTCAAATAGTATTAATAATATATTATGTGCCAAGTTGAATTAATCAATCTTTTTCGATTTTTCTTTCTCTTGTTTAATCCTTTACCTCAGGACAATTTTAGACTTGTCCAAACCCAAAGCACTTACAGACGACAAATTTAACATAGTTTAATTGATGGAGGTTGTCTTTGATAGGGTAGAAAGTATTGTGGGAAAAGGAGAAAATGCTGAAAACTAGCATTAATTTTTTTTCCTATAATGATTTCCAGTTTTTTGCAAGGTCATTAATAGTTTGGAGTTTATTGTAAAGGGTTAACTCTTAGCCTGCTAAGCACAACTTTAGTTTTTACTCTAGACATGCCAATCAAATCAGACTACCTGTCTATAGACAGTGTAGATCACTTTTAGATTGATCTTTGATTTACTTCATCTTCTGTTTTGTGAAATATTCTGATTTAACCCTTTACCACACAATCCCGACTTTTAATGACCTTGACTTTTTGAAAATTTGACTGAGAAATTTGAATTTTTGGAAGAGTAGAAAACAGTGTAGGAAAAATAGAGAATACTGGCTACCAGCATTTTCTCCATTTCCCACATTGTTATGAAAAGCTTTCTTTCTCGGGTTCAGTTAAACTCGTGATTTTATGGTAAAGGGTTACTTTCCGTTTGCTTCTACTGCTTTTCCTTTGTATTGTTTGTACTAGAGAATGATTGGTTTAAAATTTTTCTTTATAACAATTTGTTAACTTTTGACAAAAACTTTTAACTTTTTAAGTATTGACAAAATTTTGAACTTGTCCAACTTGAAAACTTTAACAGACAAAAAGGTAGGAAAAATTGTGGGAAAAGGAGAAAATGCTGGTTACCAGCATTTCCTCTTTTTCCCACATTGTTTTCCAAAGACTCCCTTTTCAGGTTTGTAAAATCGTGTAGATCTAATTGTTAGCTCAGCTGTTTTTAGAAGAAAACATTAAGTGAATGTCATGGCCCTGGTGTCGTCGTTGTGTGCGTCTCCGTTGTTGTGCAAAATCTTATGACATGTGATATCTCTGTTATTACTGAAGACAATTACTTCAAACTTGGACGAATTGTTTAATATTAAAAAAGGAATCTACGGTATATAACAAGGGCAGGTAACTACCACAGTATTTTTTTGACATACAGGTACTTATGCCCCTTTTTTCGACTTAGAATTTTCTCTGAAAATCAAGCAGCGGCAGCCGAGTGATGGCACCTGCATGCAGTGCTCTTGTTTGGTAATGGGTTAACTCTTTACCACACAATCCCGACTTTTAACGACCCTGAAGAAGAAACCTTTTGAAAACATTGTGGGAAAAGGAGAAAATGCTGGTAACCAGCATTTTCTCCTTTTCCCTCAATGTTTTCTAATATATCAAAGGCAAAATTCCCAATTTGAGTCACATTTAAATTGTCGTCTGTAAATGCTCTCAATATGCACTGGTCTCCATTTTTCTCGTGTGGTAAAGAGTTAATGAAAACAAAGTTTGCCTCTTGGACGCCTTGAGAATCGATTTTTAGACAAAAAATAGCTTCTATTTATATAATTTATAATATTTCAATTGACATGAGTCATGGGCCATGAAAAGGGTGTTTACTGCATCTGCAAAAAGTGTCGGCACAGGTCAACCTTTACAGTCCACGTGGGCTGACCTTAGCGGAAATGTTTTGCTATTGGTCAATTTCCTGCATGTCAAAGGACCTGTGTACTTAGTGATTCAGTCAGTGGTTAGACAAAATGGATTTTATAGATCCATGATCTCATGATGACTTGCTTTGTACAGTGCTTCATGGAGATGCATCAAACCCCCTTTTACCAGAGCGTGGTTCAATTGCTTCAACATAATAGTTGATATATTTCATTTCTATAGGTAAAAGGTTGATATGTTCTCTGCTTGTCCTCTTAACTTAATATTTTGTGATAAAAAATAAATTGATTGAAATCAGTAGTGAATCATTGTTTTTACTGTTGAATGAAACCAGAAACTTTATGCACTTGACCTGACATTTTTACCATTTCTCACATAATTTTAGTTGCTTAACCCTTTCCCAAACAAGCCCTGGTTTTCACGTTTCTGCAGTACAAGTCTTTTGAAAACACTGTGGGAAAAGGAGAAATTGCTCGTAACGAGCAATTTCTCCTTTTCCTGCAGTGTTTTCTACCCTTTTTGATAACTTTCTGCCATTTTCATTAAATTTAAAATTGTCGTCTGCAAACTCTTTCAATTTGGACCAGTCCAAAATTTGTCGTTTGGGAAAGGGTTAACCCCTGAACTGCCTCTGCCGCACCCTGGTAGTGCAGTTAGTAGCTTACAGGACTTGAGATCTGGGAGTTGCTAGTTCAAATACTCAGGTTGACTAATTTCTTTCTGAGGATTAATGATAGTCATTTCAAAAAGGATTCATTTCTCACTCACTTCTGATTATTGTTTTGATCATGGTTATGTGGGAAAGCAGCCAGTGGCTTGGTAAAATTATTGTGTGAAGTACTGGCAAAAAAGAAAGTACGGATAGGTGCAATGGCCACCACAACATAACTGAAATATTGTTGAAAATTGTGTTAAATACTAAACAATCAATACAATAAATTAACCATTAACTGCCCCAAGTGCCTTTAGACGTCTCTGATGGTGCAATGTGACATTTAGAAAATTGCCTCTGTCTGTCAGACTGTCTGTCCATCTGTCCGTCTGCTGTCCATCCGTCCATGCATCTGTAACACTTTTTTGTCAGCTTCATATTTTTCACTCATACTCAGATTTTGATGATAATTAAGATTGTTGTTCACTTTGATGAGACAATGTGAAGAATGGACATTACAGATACCTGGGTCAAGGTCACAGCTTGGGGGTCAAAGGTCACATGATCATAAATTGTGTCCATTCAATATTTCTTGAACCCCTGGTCTGATTTTAGATTCACTGGCTAAAGACCAGCGAGCCTATGCCATGGCCCTGTGTCAGTCATGGGTGCGTTAACTTTTATATTAAAAATCTTCTCTGAAACTACCAATCCAGTTTTGACCAAACTTCACAGAAATGATCCTGCAATGGTCCTCTTCAGAATTTCTTGAAAGAATCTGATTCATGTAGAAACTGGTTGTCATGGTAACAAAACTGAAAAATATTGAAAATCTTTGAGAATTTTCTTGTCCAGAACCATTAGGCCTAGGCATGTAGCTTCATCTAATTGACCTCTACCAAGTTTCTTCAAATTATATCCCTAGGGTCACAGGTTTTACATGGGCTTATATAGTGAAAACTTTATAAATCCTTCGGTTTTACACCGTAAGGCGTAGGGTAACAAATTTGGCACGTAGCTTCATGTAATGAACCTTTTACTAAGATTCTTCAAATTATAGCCCTGGGGCCAAAATCGGCTCTGTCCCAGGGGTCACAAGTATTACATGGGCCTATATGGTGAAAACTTTAAAAATCTTAATATTCCTGACCGTGAACTATAGCTGTAATAGCCAAGGGCTACCAAAGTTTGCATGTAATATCTGGTAAACCTCTACCAACATTCTTCAAGTTATGGCCATGGGGTCAAGTCACAAGTTTTTCATAGGCTTATAATCGTAGTGAAAACTTTAAAAATCTTCTTGTTCCTGACCGTGAACTATATCTGTAATATTTTCTGAGTGTTATCATCTAGGATGCCTCCTTAAAAATCTTTCAAATTAAAGCCCTGTTGTCAAAATTTGCCTCACGTGTCATGGGTCATAATTTTAGCACGTGCTTATAGAGTGAAAATTCTTAAAATTTTCTTGCTCCTAACCATAATTCCTATGGCTACCAAAATTTGCACATGGTTTCATCCTGTGGAACACTTCTGAATGGGCATAAATTTTGACACTGGGATTGAAATTGAAATTATTTCTTTCCCCCCCCCCCCCCCCCCCGTAGCATCTGTGTGTACATTTACACATTTACCCTGTACCACATAGGTCTTCTCGTAAATTTTCACAGAAATACTGGCTTGACCACATGCGTTTATTTTTTGACGAACTTCATGGTTTTGATGTTATATGCCGTATTACATTATATACATAGCGCATTATCTTCCGCTAGGTGGCATTTTTCAAATACATACCTATCTGATTTGGGTATTCCGGGAACAGAAACGGACTGCTTTTCAAAATTGCAATCGATGCAGCAAAATTTTCAAAATAGAATGTGTTTATTCAAAACAATGCTTACCTGTTACGATTCATCCAGCCATGATTAGATAGTATAACCTACGCGCCATTCATTTATAAGCCCGGCATGGTAGAGACATTTTTTGTTGATCAAGTCTGTGGGAAAAAAAAACCTAGCTATATGAAGACTTGCTTGGCATACAACATCAATGAAATGCATTAAACCCCCTTTTTACCAGAGCATGACTCATAGAAATGAGCCATGCGCTGACAAAAGGGGGCTTTATGCATCTCCGTAATGCATCACATATGGATCAATAATAGCCACTTTTTTTTTTTTTATACAACTGACTTAATTATGAGGAGGACTGGTCCTTGAACATACAGAAAATTGACCAATAGCGAAAAGTTTTGGTCTTGGTCAGCCTGCGCGGACCGAGCAGGGTGACCTGGGTCCATATTTTTCGCATTAAGCCCCCTTTTCACAGGGTATGACTCAAATTTAGAATATCCCACCGTTACAGAACAAGTAAATGGTCACTAGTAGTTGGCTTCTAGTGGCCAACTTTTCCTGAACGAATGACTGGGACAAGAATCGAGCTGCTAGATCTAGTAACCATTTTTACCTATCTAGCAGACTCTTAATAACAGGAGGTGTACAAAAGGTACACAATGTAGTTAAAAACAGAAATTGATGTGACCTATGCGACTAAAGGCGATCTTTCTGTTCTTATGTTCTCCAAAGCTCGTCCATAGGAAATGCAGCAAAAGGTATCTATGCGAGGAAAAAGGTCACTTTAAAAACTTTCTTGACGCATGCACCTGAATTTACCTGGGATTCATCGTAAATAAGAAAACAAAACAATAATCTCCATATAAATTGTCTTTCAAACTTTTAATGTTGCATTTTTTTCACAAGCCCAAAAACAGAGGACAAAGTTATTGACATTTAATGTGAATTCCGAAACCGATCTGTTGTTTGATCAGCTCAAGGAGTCTGCCATGCAATTTCAAATAGTTTACAGTAAGTTATAGTTCTCCTAGCTTTTTCATGCTGAAAAAATTAAGAAGATTGTAAGGAAATGAAAAAAAATATAAAGACAAAAAAGAGTGTTTGATTATTAAGACGACACACTGTTCCGATATAAACCAAAGATGGACACACAATAAATGAAATGCCCAAGTTATCCCTTTATCGAACAATCCCGAGTTCTCACGGCCCTGTGCAAGAAACCTTGAAAATATCGTGGGAAAAAGGAGAAAATGCTGGTTGCTTACCAGCATTTGCTTCCTTTCCCAAAATGTTTTTTACCTATGAACAGATATATGCAACTATCTGTTGCTTATTTGTCTATAAATGCTTTCTATTTGGACATGTCTGAAATATGCTGTCTGTTTAATACTTCACCACACAATGCTAACTTTTAACGACCCTGAGATAGATAGCTTTTGGAAGCATTGCGGTAAAAAAAATGCTGGAAGCCAGAATTTTCTCCATTACCCACAATGCTTTTTACCTTTCCCAAGACAAATCACATCATTTAAGTGAACTGGTTTCAATTTCGGGACAGTATTTGGTCGGTTTTAACAAAGGGACATAATCCTGCAATTAAACAATAAATATATTTTAAAAAGATAGACGGCGTAAATTTGCCCCGCAATAGGTCTTTAGGGGCCCGCAGAATAAACATGTCTATATTTTTCACTAATTGCAATTTCTTTTTATTCATTCTAATACGAAACCTAAAAGTACGTCAAAAGTTAGGGCATTCAGCTACGCCGAAAAAAAAGTATCAATAGAGCTACATATCTTATAAAAGTCTAGATTTTGTGTTGCAAATTGAGCTTTCGTAGTCTTTGATTGACAAAAAGTGAATGTTTTAATGATTAACTGAATTGGCTTCTTTGGTCCAATGCTTTAGAATGACACAACAAGTACTTTCCTCATCATAAAACGGCTTCAAGTGGCGGACTATAGCGATTTATTTAAAGCACTCTTTATACAGTGCAGGATAATTCTTAGTTTTTCAGCCGTAAATGAGGGACAAAATAAAGTGAATTCCGTTGTAAAGAGAATCGAAGTGGGATAAAACACGGAAAAGAGACTATGTAGTTTAAACGGAAGTGACGTTAAAAATCAAATGTCAAGGCCAGGGAGAGTTCAACATTGTAAGAAGCCTTAACAGCAGGAGAAAGGAGAAACTAGATCTAGCTTAATTTAAGGCAGTGACGTCAAATCAAATGTAAAGGGAGAGTGCCCCCTTGTGAGATTCAAAGCAAGATAAAAAAGACCGTAAATCTAGTTTAAAAGAAAGTGACATCAAATCAGATGCCAAGGTCAGGAACGGTACGCCATATTGTTTCGTCAGGATTTAGATATTAGTTCGTGTGGAACTAAACTAGAATGATATGTGTGTATGGTAGTTTGACAGCATCGTTTATGATATTTCTTCGAGCTGGTCCACCCTTCAATCATCTTCTTCTGTACATCATGCAGTTATAGAGCAGTCCAGATTCTGTGAAGTAAATGAAAGGAGAAAAAAACTTTTTACTCTTTACCACACAATCCCGAGTTTTAACTACCCTGAGGAAATTGCCTTTTGAAAACCTTGTGGAAAAAAGAGAAAATGCAGGTAACCAGCATTTTCTCCTTTTCCCGCAAGGTTTTCTTCACTTTCACAGACAAGTACACGTACCATCATTTCAGCTTATTTTAATTCGTCGTCTGCCAATGCTTTCAGTTTGGACGAGTCCAGCATTTTCTCCTTTTCCCTTAGTTTTTTCTAAAGACTTGTTTATTAGGGTCGTTAAAACACGGGGTCATTGGGTAAAGTGTTAAACAAACTTAGAATTACAATGTGGTTAAGGGATAGGATGTGTCAAGAGGGACACATCCGTCGGTGTTTGGGTGTCTATTGGCAAGCGATTTTAATCGCACGAAAGTGTTGACTGAGAATTTGGGGCCCTCGTGAGGTTATTCATAACTGCAAATTCATGCGCTTAACAGTGAAAGAAACAATTGGCAAACCCCGGCTGATCGTTGATCAAATATTTTGATGTAGGTACGCAATCGACCGAGTTGTGACGAGTGTTGTTGCCAAGCACTAATCGAGATCGTTCGTTTATCCTTTTTCTACACACCATGTGCATGACAAATAATGATAGCGTATTTTACGCAGACCATGTGCTCGTTCTCTGAGGTGTCTCAAAACCTCGGCAAGATTTTAATTTTCGTAAAATTACTGTGCACCTCGTGTCTGAAGTTATAAGTATGTATTTGATTGGTATATATGCCTTATTTCTTCCTGTCAGAATTGTCCAGATATGACATCTCGGTCCATAACCATTTCGACCCATAGCAAACTCGGAGCATACAATACCAAATATGTATTAAAGTTTGTAACATGAGCCATTGAAAATCAGTTAATCTTTAAAAAAACGATGAAATTTTAGACTTGTCTAAATTGGAAACATTTGCGAGCGGCAAGTTAGATTTAGCTGAAATGTTGGTTATTGGCTGTGAAAGTGCAGAAAACCTTGTAGGAAAAAAGAGAGCATTTTCTTTTCTTTCCAAAAGGTTTTCATGAAGCTATATCTTTGGAGTCCTTATAACTCGAGAATGTGTGGTCAAGAGTTAAGTAACTGGTGGGCGTTTTATATCGGAGATCAGACTTGACATTCAGTGCAATCTAATCTTGATCTCCATAAGTATTTAGGCTGACTTGGGTCGAAACTTTTTGCTTTTGGCAAATTTTCTGTATGTCAAAGGACCAGTGTACCTCATGATTCAGTCGCTTGCTCCACAAAATGGATTTAATGGATCCATTAATATATGATGGCTCGTTTGGACTGATGGACCACGGAGATGCATTAAACCCCCTTTTGCCAGAGCATGGCTCATTTGTGTTTTCAATAATCACAACCAGGAGCTCTTCAAATTTATCAATCCTAGATGACTTTACTCATATGAGGGCTTTAGGTCCAACGGCCCTTTTGTTCATGAAAATCGGCTTTCCAACTTGGTTGATCATGGCAACTAAGAGATTCCATAGACTTTCAATGCGAAAGTTGAAACGTGGCATTTACAGCAGATATTTTGACAAAACTTTTATATAAATGTACCTGGAGCAGTCTTGTATCATCCATATGATTTTATTCAACTTGTAGTCTTTAGCTCATCTGTTTACGAAGAAAGCGTCATGCTATTGTCAAAACCTATGCGTCGTTGTCGTCGTGCAAAAACTTCGACATTTTTTAATATCTCTGTTATTCCTGAAGATATTTACTTCAAACTTGTGCAAGTTATTTACTGTCAAAAGGGGTCCCCGTATAACAGGGCAGGTAACCATCAAAATAACTTTGACACAGTTACGTCCTTTTTTTTATTACTTTAAATTTTCAGAACCTTTGACATTTTATCATATCTGTCATTAATGAAGATACTTACTTCAAACTTGAACTTTTCGTTAACTATTAAAAGGGGAATTTATATCAGTACAACAGAGGTAGGTAACCACCAAAATATTCTTGGCAAAGTAATTAGTTATGCCCCTTTTTCGACTGATAACTTTTAGCTCAGCTGTTTTTAGAGACATGGTATTTTCATAGCCCTAGTGTCATCATCTTCGTCGTTTGTGTCATCGTCATGCAAAATATTTGACATTTTACAATATCTTTGTTATTACTGAAAATGTTTACTTAAAACTTGGACAAGTTGTTAACTATCAAAAGGGAAACATATACAATAAGGGTAAATAACTATCAAGTTATGCCCCTTTTTCAACTTTGTGTTTTCACTGAAAATCAACCAAGTATTGGCGCCCGAATGCGGACGTCTTTTTATTTGTTGCCATAGAAACCAAAACTTAAAAATAAAAAGAAATACGTAAAAGATTGTCTTCTCAGACACCAAATCGTGCTCTGTGATATTAGCCTTTAAAGACTGTGTTTTTCCTTGTCATTGCTCAATGGACATGGTTACTATTTCAACCTATAGACTGAGTGTGGTAAAATGAGAGAAAAATATGATTTATTGCTTGGCCATTGTGGATTTTTGCACTTTCCAGAAATATTCCCTGCTGTTGCATGATGCTCATTTTGGTTTGCCAAAGCAACGTAAAGGAAGAAAATAGGAATCAGAAAATCCTTTGAAAATTACCTTCTTTCAATCCATAAAGACCATTAGACCAAGGCTATACAAAAATACTCATTATATTGGCCTTTACAAATTTACGTTTTTTTTTCATTCTGTTGTCAACTCCACAAACTGTCAGTGTGAGACAGTTAGATGTTTTTTTATTAGTCTGTACAAATGTGATAGCAGTTTTTAAGTCTGTACAGATGTGATAGCAACTTTGAGGTTCTGGGCCTCATTTTCATACCTCTTCACCCGTTCTGATGCCCAGGCCTTCGGTGCCTTCAGCGCTTTGATTTTTCTATAGCATGAATGGTAAAGTTTTGAAACAAAGAATAGAATAATACAAACCTCACCTCATCTTGAATATGTAAAGAAAACCATTATGAATGAAAACATAATACTTCTTATCCAGAAAACTTCAATATACCAAACGAACCATGTTAAAGCGAAGCATAATAATTAAGGATGAGTAATGGTAACAAACTACCTGTAGAGGAAAAAACAAGAGTTATTTTCCTTGTTTTTCCAGATCAAAAGTAAGTAAAAAATCTGAAAGACGTCAACCAAAGGATCAAACGGCACCATGGAAGGATCAAATCTGAGAAGTGTGGTCAAAATCGGAGTTCCAGAGATATTTGAAATGAACAGACGGACGCACGGACGGGCGCACGACGGACACAGGGCTAGGACATAAACTTGGTCAAAATTGGATTGATAGTTTCAGAGATTATTGAAATAAAAGTTATCGCTGGCACAGACGAACGCACGAACGGACGCTCGACGGACACGGAGCTAGGACATAAGCTCGCTAACACTTAGCCAGTGGAGCTAAATATTAAACAATTACCTGTTAGCATGCTTTGGGTTATTAACCCGTGGGCTACTAGGCGTGACTCACTGACCTTTTGCGGACAGCGTAGATCAAGATCAAGCTGCACAGACCGTGCAGTCTGATCATGGATCTACACTGTCCGATAAGGAGATATCTTTCCTCCACAAATACCTTTGAAATAGGAAACGTTGGGTTTATACTATCGGATTGAAAGTTACATTTCTTTTAATTAGCAGGATAAGGATTAAACCTTACCAGCGCCTTATGCAAGTTTATTTGTATTTGTGGCCAGTGTTTTAGACTTGACGAAACGTGCAGTCTGATCTTTGACTCACACCATACTGGGCACTATAAGAATTAATTTCATTCGCAACATCTGGCAAATCACGACGACTTTTAAAGTGTATTGCCCACTATCTCAGTGAATATACCAAAGTTTAGGTCCTGTCAGCCAAAATCATTGCAGATACCGTAAACAAAGTAAACGTTCCCCAAGGGTAAAACATGGCAAAAAGGAAAGAATTGGCTTTATCATGGCTTAACGGCCAGTTAAACACGGCTATCTGAAAATCAAGGCAATTCTCATACAAAGTATCCCCAGGGGTCGTTATGGATATTACAGCTGAAATACGGAAGTGACATTTCTATATCAATAGTTAACTCTTTACCAAACGACAAAATTTTAGACTAGTCCAAAATTGAAAGCATTTGCAGATGACAAATTAAATGTGACTTAAAAATCGAAAATTGATATGGGAGGGGTAGAAAACATTGTGGGAAAAGGAGAAAATGCTGGTTACCAGCATTTTCTCATTTTCCCACAATGTTTTCAAAAGGCTTCCTTTTTAGGGTCGTTAAATAGGGATTGTGTGGTAAAGAGTTAAACGGTTCTTACATACAAAATGTCAATCTTAGAGTCCAGCAGTTCTCCGGAAAATATGCTTTACCTATTACCATATTGACTATCTGGGCTATTTTTAGACATAAACTCTATACCAGACGCTAAAATTGTTTAGACTCGTCTATATTTAAAGAGTTTGCAAACTAAAAGTTAACTGTGGCTAAAATGATGGGTTTGTTTGTTAACCCTTAACCTGCTGAATAAGTTAAATGGATCTTTCAAGCCGATAGTAAAACACCTAAATTTTGCGATTTCAATTTTATTTGTAAGGGAATACATCTCCGTATCGGACAATGTAGATCCAAGATCAGACTGCCCAGAACGATCTTGATCTATACTGTCTGCAATAGGTCCTTGAGACGGGCTTATGCAACCAAAGGGTTAAAGGGTAAAAACCATAGCCGGCAAGGAAGAAAATGCTGATTACGAGTGTTTTATCTTTTTTCAACATAATTGTGTACAAAAGCCTGTTACCACAAGTATGTAAAAATAAAGTTTCGCTTGGTAAAGTTCAGAAAGGGAAAAATAAAAGTAGAGAAAGAACTACGAGTCTTTTTTTTTTTTCTTTGGGGGAACAGCAAATGTTGCTGAGTCATAGTCAGCCTGAGTAATCCTTTCAGCACCATAGGCGAGAACAGGAGCTTTTGCAGACGGCGTAGATCAAGATAGGCTGCAGAGAACGTGGGGTCTGATCTTGGAACTATATATTAAGTCAAGCATAAAAGATAAAATTTCTTTCTAAGTTTCAGTGGATTGTATTGGCAGTCATGGAAAAAAGGTCGAGATTATATTGTTCATTCTGAAAAAAATAATGAAATTTTCTTTAAAAGCCTTTGAATTTTCATGCCTTTACGGAGACATCAGCTTTCCTTTATTCTGTTTTCACGCAGCATAGGGAAAAAAAGGCATTTGAAAGCATGTGGGACAAAAAGAAATAAAAAAAAGTTTTCAAACAATGTTTGCACCTTTTCGCACGATGTTTTCTACCCTTTCGAAGGAAAAATCCAATCATTTGAGCCATACTGGACATGTCGTACGCAAATGCTTTCAATATGGATATGTCTTAAATTGCGCCGTCTGGTAAAGACTTAATAAAACCCCTACGGGCAAAAATAGGATCCCTGTCTAATACCAAAATGTCAGAAAAATCTGTCAAGTTTTGAATGGCCTTTTTTCTTTAACTTTATAGTTCAGCTCCAGGAAATGAAAAGCTTTTAAAGTTCACAGATGATCAGTTTACACATCAGCTAATACAGAAAAGTTTTTTTCGTTTCGCAGCAAAGCGCTTTTGAAAACATAGTGGCAAGAAAGAGAAATTAATCGGAACGAGCAAAATCTCTCTTGAATGTCTTTCACTTTATTTATGATGATTATCGAATAGGAACGCTTTCAAACTCCTCGGCTATACTTATGTTTTAGGACTTAACTCTTTACAAGACGACAAAATGTTAACCTGGGTCCGTATTCACCAAGCATACTTAAGAACATTCTTGATCTTATTCTTCAAAATTTTCCAAATTTGAAAATAACACAACTTCTGATTGGCTAAACCATATGGTTTAGCCAATCAGAAGTTGTGTTACTTTCAAACTTGCAAAATCTTGAAGAATAAGTCTAAGAACGTTCTTAAGAATGCTTGGTGAATACGGACCCTGGTCCAAACTGAAAGCATTTGCAGACGACAAATTAAATGTGGTTAATGCTGGACTTGTCCTTGATAGAGTAGAAAACATTGTTGAAAAAGGAGAAAATGCTGGTTACCAGTATTTTCTTCTTTCCCACAATGTTTTCAAAAGGCTTCTTTTCCCAGGGTCATTAAAACCCGGGATTGTTTGGGAAAGGTTAGAGACGGTAATCGAAAAGAAAATCATATGAAAAAGGTTGAACGTTTGTAACTCATTACAAGACGATGAAATTTTAGAATCCTCCATGTTGGAGGTGTTAGCAGACCAAAAACCAAATATAGTTTGATGAAATGTGCTATTAAAAGTGTAGAAAACATTGCGGGAAAGGAGAAAAATGCTGGTTACCGGTATCTACTTTCTCCCCTCACAAAGCTTTTAAAAGCCTTCTTCGCAACTGACGTTAAATAAGAAACTGTTTAGTAAAGGATTAACCCTTTACCAGACGACAAAATTTTAGCTTTGTCCAAATTGAAAGCACTTGCAGACAATATTTCAATGTGGCTCAAATGGTGTAATTTTCTCTTGATAGGGTAGAAAACATTGTTGGAAAAGGAGAAAATGCTGGTTACCAGCATTTTCTCCTTTTCCCACAATGTTTTCAGAAGGCTTTTCTCTCAGGGTCGTTAAAAGGCGGCATTGTGCGGTAAAGGGTAAAAGGATGCTAGTCCTTCTTTGAAATGGCGTACCTTTTAATTCTAGAAACCATAGGAAGTCGTCCAGCATTTTGCCAGATATCTCTTCCATCCTCTGTCCCCGGGGCTTCTCCTCCAGGGGTCGTAAGGCACCGGGTATAACATTACTCATCTCGTCTTTGTACGACACGACGGGGTCGAGTTTGTATTCGGGTAGGTTATTTGAAAAAGGTTTCTCTTCGGGTTCTTCCGCCAGCATCTCGGTAAAAATCGGATCACTGAATAAAGCATCCAGGTCAAGCGTATCGAGTCCGTTTCGCTTTAACAAACCTAGAATAATAATTACAGAGATTTTAAAACGTTGAAAAGCGATCAACCCATCATTTGAACGCCAAATTAACACATATTTACTGTTTGTTTGTTTGTTTGTTTGTATTGGAGTCTAACGTCTGCCAAAGCTTTCAATATGGACCAGTCTAAACTTTTGTCGTTTTGTAAAGAGTTAAAATAATCTTAACTTCTATCCTACTAAATAACTTAAATAAAACTTTCAAGACGGTAGTAAAAACCCGAATAATGTTATTTCACACTCAAATCTTTGTAGAACAATATCTCCTTATCGGACAGTGTAGATCCAAGATCAGACTGCACGTTCTGTGTCTTCTGATCTTGATATACACTGTCCGTAAAAGGTCCGTGAGTCGCGCACAGCAGCTTAAGGGTTAAGACTGCACGGAAGAAAAAGCTAAACATTTGATTAGTCGCGGCATGTTGTATTTACCCATATAAAGCCTGATACAACTAATATACCTACTTATTATCACCAGTCCGATAGAATTGATCAATGCTCTGTGAAAAGGGGGATTAATGCACCTGCAAAAAGTATCGACCCAGGTCAGCCTGCGCAGTCCGCGCAGGCTGACCTGGGTCGAAACTTTTTTGCTATTTGTAAATTTTATGTATGTCCAAGGACCATTCAACCCTTTCATCCAGTCAATTGTCAGACTGACTCTGATGAATTTTACGGATCCTTACTTCAGTGATGCCTTGCTTGGTAAATCGCATCACGGAGATGCATTAAGCCCCCTATTGCCAGAGCATGGCTCATATTATATGTAACTCTTTTTTGCACTCTTCTGCATGCTAGTATTTTGGTAGGAAAATGAACAAGTCTCGCGAGACAGAGCGATGTTATAAGTACTTATACGGTGCCCGTCACGTCGACGAAACGTTAACAAACCCATAACGAGAATAACAATTGAGAAACGATGAGAAACAAAAACCGACATACTTTTCTGACACTGCATTGCAATTAAATGGTCCATCGTTATGGTTACATTTGATTGTACTTCATATATGATTTTTGTTTACGCATGGTCCCGGTATTAAGTTTACACGCGCCTTTAAAACCTTAAGAGTTGTACTGATGGAAAATAAGAAGTATAAACTCACCATAGTTTGGTAACTTTGATCTTTTGGATAAACCAGGTACCTCTTGATGATGCTTTTGAACTGAAATGATAATACCATTAGAAGTAACGACGATGACGATGTTGACGACGACGATGAGGATGTTTACGACGCCGATGATAGGCTACCAATGTTTTCAGAAGCCCTTTTCTCCCGGGTCATCAAATGACAGGCTCGTTTGGTAAACGGTTAATTGTTTACCAAATAATCAAGAGTTTTAACGAGTCTGAGGAAGAAAGCTTTTGATAATATTGTGGAAAATGGGAAAATACTGGTAAACAGAATTTCTACCTTTTCAGAGACGAATATTGTCCCTGGAGCCATAGTTCGTTAGTCACTTGCTAATCCCACCAATTTGGCCAAGTCTACAATTCTGTCGTCTGGTAAAGCGCAACAATAATTCCGAATTACTTATAAATTGTTGCAAAAGTTTCAAGTAGTTAAGACAAGGCTCTCGTATAAAGTTACATTTATAACACCAAATATGATTAGATCAAGTCCTTTAGGAGCGATATTTTTTACAGCGAAATCAAAAATCTGTTGAGTTCGAATTGTTCCTGCATACAACTTCCCCCTAAAGTCACAAAATTAAAAAAAAAAAGCCAACCCTACTCTGACATGGCAGTGTGTCATTCAGTTACGAGTGTCAGAACATTTTTACTATTTCTAACTTTGATGAGAAATTTAAAAGATACTTAAATGTGAGCGGTGCTCTGGCAAAAGGGAGTTTAATGCATATCTGTGATTCATCATACCAAGCAAGCCATAATATGATTATCGATCAATAAAATCTTTTTTGTCAAACAACCGACTGAACCATGAGGTAGAATGGTCTTTGAATGTGAAGGAAGTTTACAATTAGCAAAAAGTTTCACCCCATGTCAGCCTGCACGTACTGCACAGGCTGGCATGGGTCGATATTTTTGCAGTTGCATGAAACTCCTCTTTCATAGAGCACAACTCATGTGTTTTTTTGTTTGTGTAATGCAAGAGAAAAACTTGGCTTATATGTATACATCGATGCGAGTTCCCTAGTCACTAAAGCAATGTCAGATGTGACGTCAAACTTCTCTACAATACTGTTTTGGCCTTACGCTCGTTACGACCAAGCAGTAGCGAGATCGTCCTGACAAATTACGACGAAGTTATCTCGCTGGGCACTGAATGCTTACAAAAAGACTGAAGCATCCGATACTTTTAATTGACAAGCTTCATAATAATTGATATACTTAAACGAGCGCCCTAGAACTTAGCCTAGCCTATCTCGTCTGCAATCATTGAAGGGCGATAATTAAGCTAGCCATAATTACGCTGAGCAACCGTAAAATTATGCAATCTTATATAGTCTGTATATTTAAATATGAGCCATGCTTTGGCAAAAGGTGGCTTAATGCATCTTCGTGATCCATGATACCATTAACTCCATCACATAATTATGGATCCATAATAGCTACTTTTTTAAACAACCGACAAAATTATGAGGTAGACTGGTCCTTGGACATACAAAAAATTGACCAATAGCGACCCAGATCAGCCTGCGCGGACTGCGACTGTAATGTGCAAAACGGATGAGGCTATAATTATGCGGTTTAGAAATGTTTCACACAAAAAGTACCAAACTCGAAGCGCAATCAACGTCTGCCGTCCAGAGAGATTTCACCATTTACCAAAGAACCCCACGATTTATCGATCACGTGATGCTGTTTACCAGCATTTTCTCATTTTCTTACAATCTTTTCAAACACTTCAAAGATCAATCTCACTATTTAAGCGATAATTAATTTGTCGTCTGCTAACGCTTTGAGCTTGGACGCGCCCATATCTTTGTTGTCTGTTAACCCTTATCCTCCTAAATCAAAGTAAAGAAACTTCAAAGTTGATGGTAAAAACCCAAATTTTCCTATTCCAAAGGCAATTTTGGCGGGAAGGTATCTCCTTACCGGACAGCGTAGATCCAAGATCAGACTGCACGTTCTGTGCAGTCTGATCTTGATCTACATTGTCCGCAAAAGGTCAGTGAGTCGCGCTTAGCAGCCTAAGGGTTAAGCGGCTAAAGGAAGAAACGAGAATCTTTAACTCTTCCCCAAACGACAAATTTTGGACTGGTCCAAATTGAAAGAGTTTACAGACGACAATTTTAAATTTGATGAAAATGGCAGAAAGTTATCAGAAAGGGTAGAAAACACTGTGGGAAAAGGAGAAATTGCTCGTTACGAGCAATTTTTCCTTTTCCCACAGTGTTTTCAAAAGACTTGTTATGCAGACACGTGAAAACCAGGACTTGTTTGGGAAAGGGTTGAGATATAAAAACAATATCGCAACGCCTGTCGGGATGGTGTTTGATGGATTAACGCTCTATTTAAAGTGATCAATTCCGGTCTTATGACGTAAATCAACGAATTTATCAATCCCTCCCTCCCTGATCAAACCAAAGACTTTCTTTTGTCAACTGATTGTAAATTGTTTCAATAAATCAAGCTCTGTGTTCACCCATCATCCTAGCATAAAAATTTTGAAAAGAAGGCATTGGTTGAAGGTGTGGTGGGGAAAGAATAAAAAATGCTGTTTTAATTCTTATAACTACATGTATACCAAATTTCAAAAAACGTTTTATCGCAAACCACCAAAAAGGAAGAAAGAGAAAAGTGAGAAAGAATTTTTAATTTGTACAGCCTAGGGTTGGCGCCTGTTAGCTCCGAAAGCTGCCAAGAGTAAACAAAATCGGAATTACATTGCTTTTAAATTTTAATCACGCCATTTAAAAGTACGGAGGTTATTGTGAAGATGACAATCTGTTATCCCACAGTCGGTTAAAGTGTTAGTCATTGGTACAGAAATTAATTTTGAAACCAGGTAAAAAGTAAACATAAGATGGAGCGACCTGGCCACTTTTTACATTTTTTTCCTGTCAGCGACTATTGCTTGGACCAACAAAAATAGATTTTCATCGTCAAAATAGTTTCCATACTTTTAAATGATATGATTTGAATTTACATGCGTTGTAAGACCCGCACTGTTTACTTTTGGCCGCTATAGGGGCTTTAAACTGGATGTAGCCTCTTAGGGTATTTTTAGATTTAGCAAAAGAATTTTGCAAAGGCTTGTAGGACTGTCACGTGATCAGTAACACACGTCGTTATATGAGAACGTATTCATAAAGGTGCCATCACGTCATATCTGGTGTCACAATTGCAGTAGGACCATCCAATCATTCAAACGCCGAAATGTTCACCTTTTCACTTAAGAAAACCGTTCTGTTTCTTTACCCTTGCAGAGAAAAATACATCTGAGCCATGCTCTGTGGAAAAGGGGGTTTAATGCATCTGCAAAAAGTATCGATCTATGTCAGCCTCCGCAGTCCGCGCATGCTGATATTGTTCAAAACTTTTTGCTATTTGCTATTTGAAAATTTTCTGCTTGTCCAAGGACATGCATTTAAACCCGGCTTATTTCCAGGGCATGGCTCATATAAAGTACTCTCAAAAAGTGTAAAAAGCTACTAACTACAACTCTCAAATAATGGAAAATGCCAATAACACTCTTAAATTGTGGAAATCGTAACCAAAACTTTTAAAGGCCTCAAAAACTTTTAAACTGTGGAAAAAAGTCACGTAACCCATTACCACACGATAAAAGTTAGACTTGTCCAAACCCAAAGCATTTGCAGTAAACAAATCAAATATGGCTAAAATTGTGGAAGTTGTCTTTATTAGATAGAAACAATGGTGGGAACAGGAGAAAATGCTGGTTACCAGCATTTTCTCCTTATCCCACAATGTTTACAGAAGTCTTTCTCGTGGTCGTTAAAAGTCGGGACTGTGTGGTAAAAAGAGTTGATATATAAAATTGTCTAATAAAGCCACTAAATTTATCAAATTGTAGAAATAGGCCACTAAAACTCACCTGCTTCTGCAATTAAAGATCTCTGAAAAGGAAAGAGAAATATAAAGTGAAATGATTGAAAAAGATTCAGAATCAACATGCACGCCTCGACATCTGGAAATTATTACTCATTATTCGTTTGCAAAGGTTTTTTTTCCTAAAAGAAAGGGAAAAAGAAAGAAACCCATCAAATCGGAAATGGCTATCTCAACCGGATGTAGTTTTGATATAAGCGACGGGCGCGTGACTAAATTTTGTCCTGTATCATTGATTTAGCGTTTTTCCCTCACAATCATTCCTCGTAGTAGGATTATTTCATAAACAGTCTTTGTTTCATCCCTTACAATGCCTGTGAAAAAAAATAAGCCAGTCTGATAACAGGTTACTTTTTCATGCCTGGGTTTCATCAGTTCTCATCGTTTTTTTTGCAGAACCTTGTCCAAGGACACTCCTACGTGAGAACGGGAGTGAACTTGGATCTTTTGAATGCAATTTAGCGCCATAACTTTGCATCAAAGAATCCCGCATTTTTAACAACCTGACGAAGAAGAATTTTTAAAACAAGGTAAACGGCATTTTTCTCTTTTCCTCACAACTCTCTCAATCCTCCCATAAGCAAATTCCACAATTTGAGCCACGTTTTATTTTTCGTCTGTAAACACTTTGAGTCTGGACGATTATCAATTTTTATCTTCTGGTAAAGAGTTAACGACTGGGCCACAGAGGGTCCCAAGATGGAGAAGAAGAAGGGAAAAAGGTAGGAAAAAGCAGCCAAACAGACATGACACATCGACCTACAAAATTTCGTTAGCACTCGTCATAATGAGGCATTTTAATGGTTCCTTAACGATACTTTGCGTAATTTTTTTTTTAACCAACGAATGAACACTTTTCGAATCAGACCATTCTTGGTCTAAGCATAGTAACGAAATTCCCCTTTGCTAAAATAAATCCTCGATTTGTCCTCATAGCTAGACTTTAGTCATGATGAGCTCTCATTTGAGACACGACTTTTGACTGTTTGACAGTCACTTTTGTAGCTAATGGATATTTGCTGCAGACAAATATCGCAAGGCAAGGACTTGATTGTAAACGTGGAATCTATTGTTACATCATTTTTAAGAGCACCAGGCACAGATGTTCACGATGGAGGCAATTCGTTAACATGGATACGAGGATAAAAGGAAACACTGCCCTTCATAGATTTACCCCACGAAGAAAATAAAGACATGAGAGGAGGGGAGGAAACCAATGAAAGCAGTAAGGAAAGGAAACCTGATAAACAAAACAGAATAGAACAGAATACAACTTACTTATTTCTAAGAGCACCATGCTGAGCTGTCCTCGACCGCGACGCCGCGATAATAATGGATAACGAAACAAGGGTGCGGGGGAAAGTAGCTCTTCGTATTTTACACCACGAGGAAAATAAAGACGAAAGGAGGGGGGGGGGGGGAACAAGGAAGGCAGATAAACGGAACTTACATCTCTAGTATTTTTAAATACACCCAGTAACAGCAGTCCTGTATGAAAATGCCACGTTGATAACGGCTACAGATAGTGAAACAAGAACACCCTTATTTCATATTTTACAGGAAAATAACGACGGTAGGAAACGCAGATATACAGAAAAGAACGGAGGGAATCAAGCACAGCAGTCCTAGATGAAGGCGCCTCGTTCATAACAGCAGAGAAATGGTGAAAGGATGTGAGAGAAGCAGCCTTTAACATGTTGCACCAAGAGGGAGATAAACATTGGGGTACCAAGGAAGGCCGAGAGACAGGGAAGCCAGACAAACAGAGCAGAACTTACTTTTTTTTCTAGGAGTATCACGCACAGCCGTCCTCGATGGAGACGCCTTGTTGATAACAACAGCAAGAGATAGCGCAACAATATGAGGATATGAGGAATGTAGCACTTCTTTTTACTCAAATCGGGAAAGAAAGACGAGGGAACCAAGGAAGGGAGAGATTTTGGGAAGGCAGACAAATAGAACAGAACAGAACAGAACATTACTTACTTTATTTCTAAGAGTATCACGTACAGCCGTCCTTGATGGCGACGCCTCGTTGATAACAGCAAGAGATAGCGAAACAAGGATGTGAGGAAAGTAGCCCTTCATTTTTCTTTGTTTTTTTCTATTTACACCAGAAGTAATTGACGAGCTTTAGTTCTGGTCTTGAGACTCCAGGCACAAATGCTGAAAAGAAATTATTGATTTTTAAATCCTATATACCCTTTATCGGGCGATTACGGTTTCTCAAGACTCTAAAGAAGAATGCTTTTAAAATCATCGTGAGAATAGAAGAAAATGCTGGTTACCAGCATTTTCTCCTTTTTCCACAATTTGTGCAATCCTTTCGAAGATAAATTTCATAAAATGAGCCACATTTACACTATCGTCTGCAAATGCTCTTATACTTGACGGTTCTAAAATTTTGTCGTCTGACAAACAGTTAGAACGTTGAGCACAACAAGCTGTTGTTTTTTTTACTATTACAGGTCAAGATTTTCTGAATTTAAAGATACATCTATACTCGTTTTCAGCCAGTTTTTTTTAACCCACTTCGTCCTTATTTTATCAAACTATAATCATTCTTATATCTTCATGCCAAATGTTGCCCCTGATGGTTGCAAGGATGCATAGATTACGACCGATAGAAAATGCATGTCATTTTCAGTAGGCAATCAAAGAAATCACTGTTGTGACGTTTCCGGTTTTAAATCGAAGATTTCCGATACATGTATTTATCCCTTACACCACATATATTGACAATTTATCCATTCTGAACCATTCTACAGTCTGTCAAATTTTTACATTGTTTTTCTCCTCTCTTGCTGTTACGATGTATCTTTAAGACATGCAGTCGTATTTTAGATGTACACCGTCTCCGGGGAAAAAATCTTGACGAAAATATCTTATCTTGCCTGAAAAAAATAATCTATTGTTATTTTCAGTGAACATAAAAAAACTTTTTACATACACCAAGAAAGATAAATGCACGTAACTAGAACTTTATTCAGAGGGTCCCAAGATGGAAACATTATTTAGAATATTACGACAAATCACTTCATTGGGCATTGATTGAATGCTTTCAACATTATGTCAGTCATAACAGCTCACATACGGTATGCATGTATGTCCAGGGTTACACTATTACTAGGCTAGGGCTCTGAAGTATCTTGCCATAGGACATTCCTTAGAAAAAACCCAGCGCTTCCAGCAAGACTTAAGCCCGGGACCTCTGGGCTACGAGTCCTACACTTTACCACAGAGATAAGCAGGATCCCTACACTTCATTGGCCAATTCTTGGTTTAGAAAAATATTTCTGCATCAATGAATAAAATCTTCATTGTCTAATGACGCGGTCAATGTCTGTCTACCAACATTAGTTATCAGCGGCCATTTAACCCTTTACCAGACAAAACCGAGTTTCAAAGACCCTGTGGAAGAAGGCTTTTGAAAGCATCGTGGTAAAAGGGACAAAATGCTGGCAAACAATTTGCAATAATCAAGGTAAAATAAACGTTCACTTCAAACCTCTCCATCATTTATTCATTGTCCATAACAGCTGTAAAATACCTGACAAAAGGGTCGTGGCAAGTTGTGTTTGAAACGTTGGTGACTCTTTTTTTAATGCCAAATTCTTTGATTTGTGTATAATCATTTGTGTAAGATAACTTGCTTATACTTATGGGAAAAAAATATAAATAATTAAGTTGTTCTAAGGTTAAGCAGGCTCATGTTCAGTGTTTCCTAGGTGCTAGGTAAAAGGTGGAGTATACATGCGTGAATGCAGGACCTAAAACACCCCATCCTTACGCTACAAATCTGTTATACTGGTCACTTGGCACGTTATGTGAAGCTATCAGTTTCCCTCCGTGTTTATTTCTGTCACAACTTGACAGGAGAACCAGATACAATTAGGTTCAGAGATAGATCACATCGAATTTCACTCTTTTACCAAACGATCCCGAGTTTTAACGATCCTAAAGAAGAGAACTTTCTGGTTACCAGCATTTTCTCCTTTTCCGACAATGTTTTCTACCTTCATAAAAAAAAAAAAAAAATCAATTTTTGAGTCACATTTATTTTGTTGTCTGCGAATGCTATCAATTCGGACCAAGTCTAACATTTTGTGGTTTGGTAAAGGGTTAATTCTTGTAACCAGACGACGAAAATTCCAGGCTCGTCCAAATTCAAAGCATTTGCAGACGACAAATAAGATATAGCACAAATGATTGAACTTGGCTCTGAAGGGGTAGAAAACACTGTTAGAAAAGGAGAAATCTTTCCACAATGTTATTAAAAAGGGACATCCTTAGGGTCGTTCAAACGAGGGATTGTTGAGTTAAGAGTAGTATCACTATTTCATTGCCAAGAAAGTGAATTTAATTTTTTCGACAATTTTATATACACTATCCGCTGGCAAAGGTCGACACTGTTTGGTCATAGTTTAGAATGACGTCCACTATTTAAGCCCAAAATGATAATCCTTAGAGCGCCGAATAAACCGAACGCACATAATACCATTCGATGTAAAAATAAGTCCCCAATAATTGCAATTCGATTGTTGCTTTTGTCTGTACTGTTTTGGTGTATAGTGTTTAAGGTAAGCGGACAGTGTAGATTAAAGATCAGACTGCATGTTTTGTGAGGTCTGATTTTGATCTAGACTGGTCGCAGAAGGGACTGTAGTTGTGAATGGTTACCATCATTTTCTTCTTTTTTCCACAATGTTTTCTACTCTATCAAAGAAAGAAGTCATCATTTGAGATTAATTCAATTTTTCGTTTGCAAATGCTTCCTGTTTGGACAAGTCTACAATTTTGCCACTGGTAAAGGGTTGATTAACTCTTTACCAAACGAAAAAAGTTTAGACTGGTCCAAATTAGAAGCATTTGCAGGCGACAAATGTGGCACAAATTATGAAATTCTTCTTTGAAAGGGTATAAAACATTGTGGGAAAAGGAGAAAATGCTGGGTTTCTCCTTTTCCTACAATGTTTTTCAAAAGTCCTTTTCCTAGGGGCCGTTAAAACTTGGGATTGTGCTGTAAAGGGTCAAAGGCTAAATACAATTACCTCCTACGCAATAATACCGGACTCTTTCCACGCGGAAGGTTTCTGTTGTATCAAAGCAGCATACATGGTGTAAAAAGGAAACGTAATATTTTGGCAAGACGAAGAGGCAGTATAGGTTGGTATGGGCAATATCTCTGATAATTCGTGTCTCAATACCAATAATCTATGAGACATGCTTTGGGAAAAGGGGGTTTAATTTTTCTCCGTAATGTATGATACCAAGCAAGCCGTCACATGATTATGGCTCCATAAAATCCATTTTGTATACTAACCAACTGAATCATGAGGTATATTGGTTCTTTGACATTCAGAAAATTGACCAATGGCAAAGTTTCGATTCAGGTCAGCCTGCGCGGACTTCGCAGGCTGACCTGGATCGATACTTTTTGCAGATGCATTAAACCCCCTTTTCACAGGGCATGGATCATCTTTTCTCTGTATTTTTTCATCTATATTTTGGATTTCAGGTCGCAATCGTGCAAAGTCCTATGACAAGAGAGCTAAATGTAGAGTGGAATGGAGTGGCATTATTCTAGAAAAAGTAGTCCTTAAAAAACTATAAAAATAATCTTCCTTAAAAATGAAAATACAGATTGGAAAAATATAATCCAGGACAAAATGCTTATCATGAACAAAGGTTTTCACAAACTGTCGCAGTGCTCAGTGGATCCAACTATGTGTATGTTTAAAATGCTTCAAAGTTATCAAATTTCAAAATTTATAAATAGATTCATTCAGACATGTACAATAGTACATACATGTATTCATATATACAAACAAATATTCTAATTTAGAAAAAAAAAAGTTCAAGTATCGACCCAAAATAAATGTACAACAAACATTTTCTCAATATCTATAGTACTTGTTAATGAATGAAAGAACTTTTACAAGGGAGAAGGGTAAAAAGTCCGTCATGAAAGCCCGCTCATACATCACTCACTCACCTTGAAATCTAATTGGTTCTTTATCTTCATCTCCCTGCAGCGTACAAGCGAACATGAGCTGCATTTGCGGACAATGAAGATCAAGATCAGACTGCACGTTACGTTTCCGATATTTTGTAACACTATAAAGATCAAGATCAGATTTCACGTAGAGTGTCCAATATTTTGTTAGACATTTGGCCATAGTAAGTGTAAAAAAAAAAATCCTGAAATAAAATATAAAAAATATTTGCTTAATTTTTCTAGCAATGTTTTCAAGAGCCTTCTTCTCCAGTGTTGTTAAAACGGAATTGATTGGTAAAGAATTAATCCTTAGGCTGCTTACCGCGACTCAAGGACGTTTTGCGGACACAAAAAGTGCAGTATGATCTTGGATCTGCACCTTATCAAGTATTTTTTCCAGTGCAATCAACTTTGAAATCACAATATTTAGGTTTTTGTTATTGTGCGAAACCTTGCATATATCTCTTTAAACAAATGTAATCAATGTATTTTGTGGATGAATGTTCCAAATACTGACATAAGGATTTTCCAAAATTTCCTTTCGCGACCCTGATTGAGAGAGGAAACTAATTATGAATTCACATCCAGCTCTGTAAGCTCTAACAGTGAAGATTTTATGTCTATTAATTATACATAGGATATGTTGCTGCAGATATCTCTTTCTTTCCACTTTTCCACATACTCTTCTCTTAATTGACTTATTGCCTTTTGTATATTCATGTTCTACTTCTAAAAAGGCAATAGAGCACTGTAATTCTTATTCGCCAAACAAAGGATTTTACTTGACTTTGACTTAACTATCAGCTAACTTTCTCCATGTCTTGAATACGCTGAATCCTGCAGTGATGTCAGCGCTTTGATTTAATGATCTTCATGCAGATGTCACCAGTTTTGAATCGCCTACTTAAAACTAAACATAAAGTACTTGCTGAAGCATATAAGCATTATTTATAACTCGTCAATTTGGAATGAAAGCTACTTTTAAAGGTATTTTACCTATATCGCATGCTAATACACTTATGTAAGAACTTCTTTTTGTAATAAAACGGCTTTTTGTTAACCATCCGTTTCATGATGATTGGTATTATCTTTGAGTTAAAATAATTTTTATCAGTTTTGAACTATATGGTAGACTGCTGAAGGAATATAGTGAAGTTGAAAAGTTTGTTACAAAAAGCCGTTTTTTTTGTTACGAATGCTGTCTTGCGATCCACCCACTTTTGTAATAAACGGCCTTTAGTAATGAAATTTTCAAACTCATTTTTTTTTTTCAATTTTCATGTTGTTTTGTGTTAATTTTAGGGTTCATACCTTACATACAAAACCGTTTTACCAGGTATGGGTGAATGTTGAAGGAATACAGCGAGGTTGAAAATTTTATAACAAAAAGCCGTATTATTGGTTACATGCTTTAGAACCATTTTTGTAATAAAACGGCTTTTAGTGATAAAATTTTTAACTTCGCTATATTCCTCCAATATTCTACCATATAGTTCAAAATTGATATATTTATGTGATTCTATCCCGAAAGTTAACACAGACAATCGTGAGAGTTGGATTACAAGAGTGGCTCTAACGTGCTTTACTGCCCTGTCAAGAGTAGACCATGAATACAAACTGTAATAAGTAAATTCAGAGAAAAGTGTATGGAAGAGTGGAAGGTAGGAGATATCCACATAATCTTCTTCCTCTGTATAAAACATAAAATCGCCTCTGTTAGAGCTTACAGAGCTGGATACCAATGTGTAATTAATTTCGTCATTGAATCAGGGTCGCGAACAGACTTGTCCATACTTCCATGTCCATTCACCATTGCTACATGTGTATAAAGATGCCAACTGACGTTAAACGAGAGAGAGGATCGAAATCGAGACAGCCGAGTTACGGATCTTTATCATTTCTAGCCTTGGGCTACTTTCTGCGTCTCGCGCCAGACTGTTTTTGGAAAATATTGTGGTAAAAGGAAAATTTGATCTTACGAGCACTTTTTTCCTTTGCCACCGTGAAAGTTTTCAATGGTGGTCATGTCTTGCATCTGAAATTGAATGCTTTTAAAGTCGTCTACAGTATCCCCCCCCCCCCCAAAAAAAAAGTAAGTTAATTCTTTGACCACAAAGGTCATCAGAATTGAGTCAGATCAAAATTTCTTTTCAATGAGACTGAAACGCATCCCTTGCAGTTTAGTTTCTTTAAGGGCGGGCGAATGAAAATAAACCTTTGCTGAATATCGTGTTAGAAAAGCCTTGAAGGGGAAGACTTAAAAAAAATGATGTAGACAGGAGGAAAAGCTGGTAACCAGGTCCGTATTCACCAACCATTCTTAAGAACGTTCTTAGTGTTACTCTCCAAGATTTTCTAAATTTGAACGTAAAACAACTTCTGATTGGCTAAACCTTTTAGTTGTGTTACTTTCAAATTTAGAAAATTCCAGAGGATAAGACTGATTATGTTCTTAAGAATGTTTGGTGAATAAGGGCCCAGAATTTTCTCCTTTTTGCACGGTTTTCTCTACCCGTTTAAATACAATTTCCACAATTTGAGCCACATCTTAATTGCTTGGAAAAGCTTTCATTTACGATGAATATTAAATGTTGTTATTCGGTAAAAGATTTAACAGAGATACTGTCATGATTGCACGTGATGATAAATACAAAGAGGGTATTTGCTTGATTTTTCTGCAATCCATGCATCAAGGAACGAAACAGAACAAATCCAAACAAACCAGATGAAAAATTGTGATAACATTGTCAGTTTTGTTACATTGCATTTCCTGGAAATGAAGGCGTTGATTGGTAATAATTGGTAAAAAAACCCCCAAAAAACATGCTCTGTGAAAATGGGGTTTTATGCATCTGCAAAAAGGTATCAAATCAGGTCAGCCTGCACATCCGCGCAGGCTGACCTGGGCCGAAACTATTTTTCTACTGGTCAAATCCAGAATACTATAAAATGAGCCATGCTCTGTGAAGTCAGCAAATATCTGTAATATCCGATGAAATCCATAATATACGATACTAATATGCCAAAGCTCAACCAATAAACAGCATTTATTTCAAATGAACCATACTCTGGCAAAAGGGGCTTAATGCATCTCCGAGATGCATGATACCAAGCGGTCATCACATGATAATAGATCCGTAAAATCCATTATGTGTCATAACCGGCTGACATGGGTCGATACTTTTGCAGATGCATAAAGACCCCTTTTTACAAAGCACTGCTCAAATGAATGGCGGCTCGACATAAAAGAATTTTTGACCGTTTGATTCCTCTGGCTTTTTTTCACAATTTTAACGATTTAACCCGTCAGGCTGCTAAGCGCGACTCATGGAACTTTTGCGGACAGTGCAGATCAAGATCAGACTGCACAGAACGTACAGTCTGATCTTGGATCTACACTGTCCGATAGGGATATATTTTCCCCACAAAATACCTTGGAAATAGCAAATATTTGTTTTTTCACTATCGGCTTGAAAGTTTTGTTTCACTTACTTTGCAGGATAAAGGTTAAATAAGGTGTGACTACACTCAGCATGTTAGACCATTACATTGGCTATTTTTGACCTATAGATCTTTGTTTTAATACAGACATTAAGCTCGAGGAGCGTATCAAATTAATACTTAAGCTGCTGAATAAATGAAACGCAAATTTCTACTCGATACTAAAAGCCCAAACATTGCGGTTTCAAAGTTGATTTCACCGGAAAGAAAATACCGTATCGGACAGTGTAGATCAACGATCAGACTGCACGTTCTGTGCAGTCTGATCTTGATCTACACTGCCCGCAAAAGGTCAGTGGGTCGCGATTAGCAGCTTAAGGGTTAATGTACTGAACTTCCCTTTTCACTGATGACACCTTTTTTTTTTCTAATCTTTTATCTATTAGTATCTACATGTACTTTTCAAATGTCATCGTCAGCGGATTTTTCCCCACGACGTATAATTATCAAAGGCAGACATCTCCGTTTCATCTGTAAAGTAGCAAAAGAGTAATACAGAATAACATTTTTTTTTTTCGGAAATAAAGCGCTTGTTTTACAATAATGTTTAATAAATCCTCATCTTCAAACTTGGGTCAGGGTGTTAAGCGTCAAAGGTTGATTGGTTGGTTGATATTGATCGATTGATTGATTGATTACGATCGATAGATAGATTGGTAGATAGATTAATTGATTGATATAATGGTGTTTAACGCGGCTTTCATCATTATGTAAGTCATATCACAGCGACAGCTCACATGATCATGTATGTCCTGGGTTCACAGGTACTAGATTGGCGCCCTGAAGTGCCTTGCCCAAGGACACTCCCACGAGCATCAAAGGCAGAAGTAAGATGACGGGTCACCTAGAACCAAATCATGTTGATCTAATACCGCGATTTATATTCATATGAAACCTTAACCTACTGAGTAAGTGAAATGAAACTTTCAAACCGATAGTTAAAACCCAAATTCTACTATTTTAAAGGTATTTGTTTGGGAAACATATCTCCTTATCGGACAGTGTGGATCCAAGATCAGACTGCTCGTTCTGTGCAGTCTGACCTTGATCTACACTGTCCGCTTGAGTCACGCTTAGCAGCCTAAGAGTTTATTCTCATCCATTCTTTTATCATAATAAACATCTCGTACTGTGAAAAGCAAATCTGTCGGCTTAACATATTCCCCGGTAACAAATTTCAGATATTGATCGAAATTCAAAGCATTTGCAGACGACAAAATAAACGTGACTCAAAAGATGAAATCCGTTTTGGGAAGGGTAGAAAAACATTGTGGAAAAAAGGAGAAAATGCTGGCTACCAGCATTTTCTCCTTTTCCTACAATGTTTTCAAAAGGCTTTTTCTTCAAAGTCGTTAAAATTCGTGATTGAGTGGTAGAGAGTTAACAGTAGTATAGGAGGGTAGACCTCGGACAAAACGCGTTTTGTCCGAGGTCTACCCTCCCTGAGTGCCATTTTGTCCGAGGTCTACCCTCCCTGAGTGCCATTTTTGTCCGAGGTCTACCCTCCCGAGCAGAAAAAATGCCGCATCACTGCAATTTTGGCGTGATTCGGTTTCCGCGACATATGAATACAATAATAAATAGTCCGTTACTAGTCTCGGGAGGGTAGACCTCGGACAAAAGTAGTTCCGGCAGTTGGTTCAGGTAGAAACCCTCGTTGGACTTAGTCTTTTTTGGAGGGTTGATCTTTCTCTCTCTATTACCGTCGGACTTAGTCTTTTTTTCCACAATTGGATTAAAAAGTAGTTCCGACTGATGTAAACAAGTAGTTCCGACTGATGTAAACAAACGTAAACAAACGTTTTGATTGGTCGAGACGTTTTCCCGCCAAAATTCGATGGGTTATTTCCCCTTTTCAGCTTGGATCAAGGCAAAGACCCTTGTTGGACTTAGTCTTTTTCACAATTGTATTAAAAAAGTAGTTCCGCCTAATGTAAACAAACAGGCTGGTTCAGGCAGAGCCTATTGTTGGACTTAGTCTTTTTTCCACGATATGGACTATATTCTCTACTTACGCTGGGTCAGGCAGAGAGCATCGTTGGACTTAGTCTTTTTTTCCGTCTTTATTCGCCTCAATCTTTCTCTATCACCGTGTTGGACTTAGGCTTTTTTCTCTGTCATCGTTGGACTTAGTCTTTTTCTCCGTCTTTGTTCGTCTTATCCTTTCTCTATCAACGTTGGACTTAGTCTTTTTTTCACCACGATATGGATTATTTTCCCCTCCTCAGCTTGGTTCAGCCAGAGATCATCGTTGAACTTAGACTTTTTCCGTCTTTGTTCGTCTATCTTTCTCTACCACCGTTGGACTTAGTCTTTTCTTTGGCTCCTAGCAATATGATCTTTAGACATTACCTAACTATATGATCTGAGTGTGGCTTTTTCCGACATTTCCCGGAAAACCAGTTCGTTTAGACTTACCCAATCTTAGATTTTATTCGTCCCTAGTTTTTAATCTGCAAAACTTTTTTAAATTGTAAAAATTTTTTATCCGAAATTTTTCTATGATAAAAATTTTTAAGCGTAAAAATTTTTTCTATCGGTAAAATTTTCTCTGTAAGATTTTTTGAAATTTTTTTCTCTGCAAGATTTTTTATTTGAAAAATTTTTTCTATCGATAAAAAAAGTTTTTTCTCTCTGCAAGATTTTTTAATCTAAAAGTTTTTCTCTCTGCAAAAGTACAACAACACATCTACAAAATTGACAATTGTTAAAGATAGATTTTAAAGTTTTTGGTTAGTCCTGAAAAGGACTGTTTTTTGGAGATTAGACTGCCTTTTTTCCTCGTCTAATGACAGCAACCAAAATTTGCATGACAGATGGGACAACTTCCAGTTCTTCTTGTGATTGTCATTGTACCATCCTTCGTGGTGATCTTTCTCCCGAGTTCAACGTCAACTAATATGAGCTCTGGAGTTGTTGTCTGCATAAACAGCTCAAGTAATTTTTCTCCGAGCTCTCTGTATGGTTGTGTTATCTGCTCTAGATGTCTTTGAACTGCTATGAGTTGTCTTCTTAATACCAACAGATCTTCACCAGCATTTAAATAGTCTTGGAGAGCATCAATTATTTGATGGTTTATCTGTTCCATATTTTGAATTCTTTTTTCGCTTTGGTTACTTTATGATTTATTCGTCTTACTCGAGAGAACGAGAGTCGAATGACTATAGAAGAAGTTCACTGATTTTATAGCTTGGTAGAGGGATTGACCTACTTTGGCTTGGAATTAACGTTAACCAATCGTTAGTTTCGTTACATTTTTGGAACTGATACTCTTAGACATTGTAGATAGATCATATAGTACATTATGTTCTATCTACATGCTCTCGCCCACGTTCGCGCTTTTAATTCTAACGCGAAGTAGGTCAATCCCCCTGTCAAGCTATAAAAGAGGCAGCATTTTTTATTCTTGTATTAACTCATTTCACAATGAAGTTATCGAAATTCTGCTGTGGGTTGTTTGGTAGTAAGAAGAAGAATAAGAAAGAAATGAAAGAGAAATGGGAGCAAGAGGCCATGGAAAAGAAAGAAGACGAGGCAGAAGAAAGAAAGAGACTAAAGCATAAAGCTCTTCGCGAGTTCTTTGCAAGACGAGGGTATGAGTTTTATACTCGTACCCCAATCGTTAAGATGGGTAATATTTACCCAGACTTATCAGAACTGATACCGCCAACAGAGCATCGCGGTTGGCAGAATAAATTAATGAGAATGTATCCTTCATTGAAATGGTGAAGAATACGTTCTCTTTAATTTTAAAAACAGCCCTTTTCAGGGCTACCCAATACCAAGAAAGTTTTTACTTTCTTCAAATTGTCAAAAACAAAAAAAGTCAAGTCCTATATGTTTTTATATCTTTTATTTAGAACTTTTTATTTAAAACTTTTGTACAATAATCATTACAATGAAATTTTTATTTAAAACAATAAACTGGTAAAATATATACAATGAAACATTGAACTGTAGAAATATTTGAATCGTTTTTTGAAAACAGTTCTTTGAAACAGTTCTTTGAAAATGTTTTTCTGTTAAAAATTACAGACACGTTTTTCTTTTTTTCTTCGGAATGTCAGGCTCACATTCACTCTTGCGTTTCTTTTCATTATTTTTCAACACAATATCTGGACAGATTTTTGCGCCATGTTTTTTTGTTTTGCAGAAGAAACAGTTCTTCTTTTTCTTTTCTCTTTTCTCGTTGATTTTCTTTTCTTCAGATCCTGAAGATTTCTGAGATATCTGTTCGTTGTTTTGCTCCTCTCCAGACAGCGAAGAGGGTTCATTGTTTTGATCGAGTATAAGAGTATCCTCTGAAGAAAGTTTATTTTTTTGCGAACTTTGTTGCGGCTTATCATGTATTTCTACTTGAATTCTACAGATTTCTGTGTCGTTGATTTCTGTGTTATCATGCTCCATATTTTCGATCTCCTGCTCGATCTGATTTCCTGGCAATGAAGTTGTAGTCTGTGACGATCTTGTCTTCCATTTATTCTCGTCTACTTTATAGGATAATAGAGCCCCAACGTATTTCATATGTTGGAATTCTCTCCCGGTTTCCATTGTTGGCGAAATTTTAATATCGTGACTGTAGGGGTCCACGAAGACAGAGACGAATCTCCACATCATTTTTTCTTTTTCTGGACATTGTCTAGCCCAATGTCCTGATCTGTTGCATGTAAAACAGATATTAGTTGTCATATCACTCACTCCATGGCGCTTGTCGAATGTTGCTTGATCCAGGACTCTGGTGATACGATAGGCATCTTTTTCTGCAAAATGTTGGTGGGATAGAAATGATCCCACGTAGTTCCCAGTATGGTAGACTTGATATCTTGACGGTATATTGGTGATCTCATAGTCGTGAGTGTATGGGTTAACATACAGGTACATTCTCTTTGGTGTTGTACTTTGTAGCTTGAACCCACTCATTTTTTCTACCAGTTGTCCTGTTTGAAATCTTTCCGAAGAATGATGAAGATTTCAGTCGTAACGCCTCTTTTTATACACTCTTGGTCTGAAAAAAGATATAAAAAAGCTAGGATTTTTTGAGTTCTGGGACATTACTTGACTCGCAATCAGTCATAAAACCATGTCTAAAAGGTTAGTACCGTATTCAGACAGTACAAGTGACGATGAGACAATTCAGCCGATGTCGAAGAAGAGAAAAAAATTACTACCGGCAAAGAAAAGAAAAAGAATCCTAGTCTATCCAGATAGTAGCAGTAATGATGAAAGCGATGATGAGAAATTTTCACCGTCAACCAAAAAGAGAAAAAGTTTACCATTGAAAAAAGAAAACGACGGTGAAGTCAAAAAATCTTTGAAAGAAGAAAACGATGAGAAATTTCCACCGTCAACCAAAAAGAGAAAAAATTTGAAAGAAGATAAAAAATCTTTGAAAGAAGAAAGTCATGCTGGGCTATTTTTACCCAAGAAAGAAGAAAGTGGAGACAAAAAATCTTTGGATATGAAAAGTCTATACGCCTTAAAAGAAGTGGGAAAAAAGAAGTCAAGAAAATTCAATACAGATTCCCGTGTGCTGGCGGCGTGCTTTAAGAAATTCGATGAGTTACAACCCCAGCAACTGACTGCCTTATTCGACGATGTTATCCAACAAATCGTTCAAAAGTTAAAGGCTGAATCGAGGGATATGATCAGAATTACCATCAATCACCGCTCATTGGATATGGGGATTCATATACCCTTTCTATATGTGGAGGAGTTGGAGAGTCATACTATATTGGACGAGATTGAAAAAGTTCTACAGTCGAATGAGAAATTCGTCTTGAACGATGGTCACATGACATTCGATATCACACATACGGTACCCCCAAGTGGAAGTGGTAAAAGAGTTAGGGGTACAGAAATATTGGATTCAAAAGTTTTCGCAAAGAAGAAACAATCGATTATTGAAATTAATAATGAAGATCATCTATGTTTTGCAAGAGCTGTTGTTGTGGGGATTTATCACCATGAACGTGAAAACACCCAAGAATGGAATCGAAGATGGGATATCATCAAAAGATCAAACAGGCCACTTCAAAAGATTGAAGCCGAGAAATTGATGAATGAAGCTGGAGTTTCGTCAACACAACCTGTAGGACCTGAAGAATATAAAAAAATTCAAGATTTCTTGTATGAAAAAGACTATGTTATTAAAGTCCATCAACAGCAATCGAAAATGGAGAAAGTGTTTGAACATCCAAAAGTGAAAGATAATAGTAAAATCATACATTTGTACTTTCATCAAAAACACTATGACTACATCAAATCCATTACATCATTTCTTGATTGTGGTTATTATTGTGAGTTCTGTGATATACGTTACAGGAATCGGGAAGACCATGTTTGCTCAAAGATCTGTAAAGGTTGCTTTCGTACTGGAAAATGTCCATCGAAATCAAAAGAGTATGTCTGCTCCAAGTGTCATAGATGTTTTTTCAGTGCAGAATGCTTGGAAAAACACAAAACACTTCAAGGTAAAGAGAAGAAGACCATTTGTGAATTAGTGAAACTCTGTTCAAAATGTGGAGGCCAGTTTTTTGTCAGAAAGAAAAATCATGTCTGTAAGGGAAAGAAAAAGTGTCATCTCTGCAAGAAAATAGTTGACTTCTCTCATCGCTGTTTTATTCAACCTTACCAGAGTAAGATGAAGCATGACAGTGACGATGAGACGAGTTCTTCTGTAGTCAAAAAACCTTTGTTCATTTTCTTTGATTTTGAATGTCAGCAAGATACAGGGATACATATTCCTAATTACTGTATTGCACACCGAGCCTGTGCTGAATGTATCGATAAACCACTTGATTTTCATTGTTCCACATGTAGTGAATTCGAAGAAGGAAGAGAAGTTATTTTTCAAGGAAAAGAAACTTTGAGTCAATTCTGTAGCTGGCTCTTTACAAAGCATCATAAAGGAATCATAGCTATTGCCCATAATCTCAAAGGCTATGATGGTCAATTTATTCTCAAGCATATTATCAATGTTGGGATGAAAGAACCAGAACTGACTATGAATGGGAATAATATTTTGAAGTTAGAATTGAATGGTGTGTGTTTGATTGACTCCTTCAGTTTTATGAACTTTGGTCTGGCAAAATTTCCGACTACATTTGGACTTCAAGAAATGAAAAAAGGCTACTTTCCTCACTGGGCAAATACAGATGAATTCTGGGATTACGTTGGGCCATACTTGGATATGTCTTATTACAAACCCGATTCAATGTCTGAAGAGGCTCGATCGAAATTCATAGTCTGGTATAATGACAAAGTTCAAAATGGTGAGGAATTCAATTTTCAAAAAGAGATGGAGATGTACTGTCGATCGGATGTTGATATCCTAAGACGAGGATGTGGTGAATTCAGAAAGTTGTTCATCGAACAGAGTGGAATTTGTCCATTCACAGAGGCGTTTACTATTGCCGGCGCCTGTAACAAGATTTGGCGAAAAGATTATTTACCAAAAAATCAAATAGCCATCATTTCAAGCAAAGACCCAGTCAGACGTCGGTTTTCTATGAAAGCAATACGATGGATTCAAAGTATTGCTAGGGAAAAAGGGATTCATATTCAACACGGTAAAAATGGTGGTGAATTTCAAATAGGAAGATATACTGTAGACGGTTTTCACCGTCAATCAAACACCGTCTATGAATTCCTCGGGGATTTATTTCATGGCTGCCAGACATGTTTCAAGGATCGAAAATATATCAATCCCATCAATGGAAAAACAATGGATGAATTGTACAACAATACCATTGAACGATTAGAAACCATCAAAAGAATGGGATATAACATCGTGACCATATGGGAGCATGAATTCGATACCAAGATGAAGAAGGACAAAGAGTACAAAAAAACCATTGAAAGTCTATATCCGAGCTGTGACCCCATCGAACCTAGAGAGGGTCTGGCTGGAGGCAGATGCAATGCAATAAAAATTGCTTATGATGTTGAGGAAAGCAGTGAGAAGGAAATCAAGTATATCGATATCTGCTCTCTGTATCCTTACGTCTGCAAACATAAATTCTATCCTGTAGGTCATCCCACAATCTTGACTGCTGAGAGTATTGATATGAAGAATATTCGTCAGTATGAAGGGCTCATTAAATGCAAAGTTCTACCCCCAATTGATTTGTTTCATCCTGTTCTTCCAGTTCACTGTAACAACAAGATGATGTTTCCACTCTGTATGAAATGTGCACAAGAAAGCTCAAACGTTTGTAACCATAAAAAAGAAGAGAGATCCTTGGTTGGAACTTGGGTTACATTTGAACTGTTCAAAGCTCTCGACTGTGGTTATCAGCTAATGCAAGTGTATGAAATCTGGCATTTCCACTCTGTTTCGGATCAATTCTTTAAAGGCTATGTGGATAATTTCTTGAAAATTAAGCAAGAAGCCAGTGGATATCCCAGTTGGTGTCAGACAGACTCGGAAAAGAATCAATTCATTCGCGAGTATGAGGAAGCTGAAGGGATTCGTCTCGACCCCAAATGTATTCAAAAAAATCCTGGTAAAAGATCGTTTGCTAAGATTATGCTGAACTGTCTTTGGGGGAAATTAGCACAGCGTGAAAACATGAGCAAGACGAAATACATCAGAGAACCATCTAAATATTTTGACTTGATTACCGACCCGAAATATACGGTAAAGCATGTGGAAATTTTTGACAATGAGTGTCCATTCATTTTAGTCAACTATGAAGAAAAGATGGACTTTGTCGAAACACATGCAACAGCTAATGTTATTGTAGCATCCTACGTAACAGCTTATGCAAGGTTGGAACTGTACAGCGTTCTTGAAAGATTGGGGGATAGAGTTCTATATTTCGATACAGATAGTTGTATGTACATTCATGATCCTGAATTGTGGAACCCTCCCATCATTAACAGTAGGCTAGGAAAATGGACCGATGAAGAGCCTGATTGTAGAATAACTCATTTCAGAGGATTAGGCCCCAAGAATTACGCTTACAAAATGAGAACAAAAGATGGAAAAGAAAAAAGCAAATGTAAAGTCAAGGGAATTACTTTGGATTACAATACAAATCAGATGGTAAATTTCGGCACCTATTCAAAATGTGCTTTGGATCGTACAATAGAAATCAAAGTTCAGTATGACTGTAGAATCAAAAGGCATAAAGACAGAACAGTGACCAGTGAACCACAGACAAAAACCTTTCGCTCTGTATACACCAAAAGAGTGATTGTAAACGATACCGATACTGTTCCCTATGGTCATAAAAGTTTGAGGGTATAAATATCTGTAAGAAACAATATCGTGTTACACTGTTTTGAAGTGAACGATCGAAGTAAGACGCTTTTTTAAAAAACAGTGAAAACTATCAAAAAGTGAGAAATCATGTCAAGCGAAAAAGTTTATAGAGATTTTATCCAGCAGCACACGCTCGATAAACAAGTACAGTTGGATATTAAATTCGCCTGTGTGAAACTTTGGATAAACAAATTGCATAAGGGAGTTGCAAAAGGAGAAAGATCGTGCAAGTTGTATAGAATGCACAGCTTTATTGTAATGATAGGGGATGATACAGATTTTGATTTTCCTCTCAAAGCTTATTTAGCATTTTGTTTGTTGAAAGACAACTATATTGCTAAACAGATGGATTCCACAACTCGGTGGCAATTCATTATCGTAGGAAGAACAGAAGAAAGTTTTCTGAACGTCCTGAAAATGAAATCAGTTCTGTTTAACTTTTACTTACGCTACAAAAAAGGATCCATTCAAGATGGTGAGGAAATAGTGGATACCATGGAAGGGTATATTCTTTTTGATAGAGATGTCACAGAAGAAATCGTATATTCAACTCTTTCGACAAAAGATATTTCAAAACATGTTTTTCCATTTAGTGGAGTACGTGAATATAGTGAAATGGATAGCAAATTTCCATTGTTTTTGGGTAATGATCAGTTGCACAAAGTTATTGTGGAACATGAAGACAAGTGGAAAAATCGAGGTATCTGTGAATTTGCATTGTAACGATACTGCACTCTATGACCTATAAGATTTGAGGGTAAAAATAACTGTAAGGGACAACACCATATTACATTGGTTTGAAGTGAACAATCAAAGTAAGACGGTTCTATCAAAAAGTGGAAATCATGTCAAGTGAAATGCTACCTTTGCCAATAGAGCTACGTGAAAAAGTTTATAGAGATTTCATCCATCTGCACACACTCGATGAAGGAACACAATTCAACCTTAAATTCAGATGTGTGAAATTTTGGATAGATAAATTGCACAATGGAGTTGCAAAAGGAGAGACATCCTGCAAAATGTATAGCATGCACGACTTTATTGCAATGTTGGTGACTGAGTCAGACTTCGATACCACCATCAAAGGCTATTTGACAGCTTGTTTGTGGAAAAGTGACTATTTCGCTAAGAAGTTGCAAGCCACAAGCCGATGGCGATTCATTATCATAGGAAGACCAGAAGAAAGTTATCTGATCATGCTGAAAATGAAATCACTCCTGTTTAACTTTTACTTACGGTATACAAAATCAAGAGATAATGCAGAAGGAGTGGATATCATGGAAGGCTATCTCCTATTTGATAGAGATGTCACAGAAAAAATCGTACTTTCAACTCTTTCGGCAAAAGCAGTATTCAAAAACGTCTTTGAAATTAGAGGAACGTGTGAATATAGTGGATTGGACAGTGTATATAGTTTGTTTTTGGGCAATGAACAATTGCACAAAGCTGTTGTGGAACATGAAGACAAGTGGAAAAATCGAGGTATCTGTGAATTTGCATTGTAAAAATGTTCTGTCATTGTTGTAAATAAGAACTGCATTGTCAATGCTTTGTATATAAAAATGTACCTTCATTGTTTTTGTATATAAATTGTCTTTGTATATATAAAATATAGTGTTAGTACATTTGGTTTGTTTTAAACGTTACTGTTTTTTTTTCATGATATTGTTAAGAACTTTTGAATGAATAAAGAAATGATTTTTAAAAAAGGTCGTCTGTTTTGATTTCTACCCAAAACTTGAATAAAGAAAAGTTCAGACTTAGAAAAATGTAGCTAGATCATTACATTCTATGTGAGATCATATAGTACGTTATGTTCTATCTACATGCTCTCGCCCCCGTTCGTGCTCTTAATTCTGTATCAAAGTAGGTCAATCCCCCTACCAAGCTATAAAATGTTGGCAAAAATTTTCCTATCTTTTATTCTTTCTCTATCTTTTTTATCCTAGCGATATGTCTGTGAGACAGGGTTTTGGCACACCGCCTCAATCTTATTATAGTGGGCAATATTTACGCTATAAGAAGTACTTCAATCATGAACATTTCATTAGAAAGCATTATTTCGATGCAGAACGATACTTGGATGAAGCTCAGCCTAGTTTGTTCTCTAGAAGGTTTTCCGTTTCAGAAATTTATGAAATGGTAAAATCTACTGTAGAACATAGCGATAGTATTAAATTGCAAGGTTTCAACAAGATAATTTTTGAAATGAAATTTCCTGTTGAAATCGGAAAAGATGCAGATGGTAAAGAGGCGTATGTTTGTAAAGTCGTCGCCTGCTATGATGGGTTTGAGTTGCCGGATGTAGTCAAGTATAAAGATCTTTCTGTCATCACGGCATATCCTGTATAATGGATAAAAAACAATGGTTCTTTTTTAAGAACCACTCTCTCCTTCTTTTTAGGATTGAGGGCTCTTTTCAGAGCCAACCAATACCCAGGAAGTCTGCTTCTTCGAATTGTCAAAACAAAACGTATTTCTCAGATCTAAAGATTGGTTGTATCAGACTCAAAAAAAAGACTAAGTCCTATCCGAAGAATCGTCGTTTTTCCCCCAAACACCCGCCAAGATCAACCGTTTTTCCCACTCCCGCCATTCCTTTTCTACAAAAGAATATAACAAGTCTGACGATTGGTCTACGTTAATTCTGAGTCAGAAAAAGTAGGTCAATCCCTCCACTAAGTTATAAAAATTCAGTGAACTTTTCCTATAACCATTCGACTCTCGTTTCTCTCGAGTAGCACGAATAAGAAATCGTAAAAGTATACCAAGACGAGAAAAATGCTTATATTTTTTCCTTATTGTCCACAGTGTGATAGACCATGTGCAATAGAGTGCGGAAAATGCTTTCATATCCTACAACATCTTGGAGAAAAGCACAATTGTCCAGAACCAGATGAGGGATTCTATGACTATGATGAAGACTATGGTGTAGTGATTTGGTGTTATCATTGCTGTCAAGCTTTCATCGTGGTCCAGTTTGAAGAAGAAGAAGAACATCTCGATCGCAACCAGTGAAGAATGAATCTTCATAAAAACAGCCCTTTTCAGGGCTAACATGCAACAAGAAAGTTTTTCTACTTTTCTTCAAATTGTCACTTCAACTCAATTCTGAATTAAGAAATATAACGAAACTAACGATTGGATAACATTAATTCCGAGTCAAAGTAGGTCAATTCCTCTACCATCCTATAAAAGACAGGGCTCTTTTTCTTTTTAATCAGTTTTTCCCTCTCAGAACTCAAAATGAAGACCCTCGACAAACGGTTCAAATTGATTGAAGCAGAGCGACGATTTAGAAAGGGATGCAAACAGATCGAATTGCTTAAAATTCGTCTGAGTGGGATAGAAAAACGATATGATAAGTGTAAAAGCAGAGCTGTGCAATATAATCTGAAAATTCAACTTTGTTCAATCAAAGGAGTACTCATTATGTATAATGAGTATGTCCAAGGCAAAGTTGAAGAAATCAATGAACTTCGGCGTGAGCTATTCCCCGAAGATTCAGATGAGGAGGTTTAGAGTCCTCGATCTTTTCTCTAGTTTTGAAATTAAGTTAACCGATAGTTAAATTAATTTCATTACAGAGAATAGTGAAAAACAGCCCTTTTCAGGGCTAACATACACCAAGAAAGTTTTATCTCTCTTCAAATTGTCAGACCAAATCAATTCTGATTTTAAGAAAAGGTTAATTTTTACTTCAACTTATCAAAAAAGACTGAGTTTATCAGAAAACCTTATTCCCTACCACAACGTATAGACTTGTTTTCATCTATCTTTTACTTATTCAAAAGAGAATATAACAAAACTAACGATTGGCTAACGTTAATTCAGAGTCGAGGTAGGTCAATTCATCTGTAAAACGTATAAAGAAAGCCGGTCAAGTTCTCATTTAATCATTTTTACCTCTCAATACTCGAGAATAAAAAATGTTTTGTATGTTCATGTTTGGATCAGTGGCATATTATTCGATACTGAACTGGTTAGAAGATTGGTTTCATCGACGGCAGATACGTCATAACCTAGCACTACTTATTATGTTACTTGATGAGTTAGAGGCTGCGAGAGATAGACGAAGAGGCTAAAAAATACAAATCTTCGAAAAACAGTCCTTTTCAGGACTACCAAACCTTAAGAAAAGTTCTATTTTTTCAAATTTTGTCAACCAAAATTCTGCATAACTCTAAGAAAAATCTCATCCCAAATAATATTTTCTAATATAGTATAGTTCATTCTTTTGCAAGTAAGCAGTATAACTATGTAAAAACGAAAGATTATCATTTCTGCTTGACTAGAATTCAGTTGTTTTCGTTCAATCATAGAATATGTTACATTCACAATAGTGCTCAGATCAATCGGTTAGCCAGTACCCCAGATTTCTATTATTTCTCTCTGTAAGTGTTATAATCATTCGTGACTGCTTCCGACCGGGTCCGCGCTCTTAATTCTGTATCAAAGTAGGTCAATCCCCCTACCAACCTATAAAACGTTGACGATATTTCTCTACAATCATTCGGCTCTCGATCTTCGAGTAGTACGAGTAAAAACACACTGTTAACGGGGAAAGATGAATCTCAACTTAGCCGATTACAACTTAACCGACTACATTTAGACAACTCCTTGCCACAGAGTGGAAACAGTGGAGATATTCTAGCGTCAGCCATGAATTCGACATTCATTGAGCCAATGGCAGCACCAGTTAACAAATTCGAGGAAGAGATGCGACAGATGATCTCAAAACAAGATGCTACAATAACTCAGATTTTAGAGGAGTTGAAAACATTGAACAGAAACATCGAGACAATATGCCAGCAAAGACAGTCAACTACGCCTGTTATTGTGAAGATTCCGGTGGAGTTCGACTTTGATAAAACCAGCCTTCGAAGACTAACAGACTCCCTTGTATCAGTTGTAAAAAAGAAAGATCAGAAGTCAAAGGAAAATCAGTCGAAGGAAAAGCAACACTCAAAGGAAACACAACCAGAGAAAGATCATCAGCCAAAGGAAGAGAAGATAAAAAATAAAAAACGAGAAATAGAGAAAGATGATGATGAACAACTTCACAAAAAACAACGATACGATCCCACCTATGTATCACCGTCAAAAATAGGACTGGGAAAACATGGGAAAAATATCGACAACTTCAAAGACTTCAAGATCCCAAAGATTCCAAAACTCAAACTCAAAAAGATACCCAAAGAAACAAAGAAAAGTTCTCAATAGAGAAAAAAGACAAAAAAGACAGTTCAATTTCCAAAAAACAGTCCTTTTCAGGACTAATCATTCCCCAAGAAAAATCTATCTTCAACAATTGTCAATAAGTAAGTCAACTCGCCTCCAGCCGTATAAAAGACGATGATATTTCCAGTACATTAATCATTCGGTTCCCGAATAGATAACAGCTAAAGAAATGGTGATGGACTATAGTGTACAATTTCTACTTCTCTCAATGACAAAATGGTATCTGACAACCTTTCTACTGGCCATGATGCATGACTCCACTCTGCCTATGCATAAAATAAACAAAATAAGAAGATTAATAGCAGATCGAAGAAGAGTCGTGGAGTGTCCTATCTGTCAGACAAAGTTTGGATACTATCATTAGAGGAGGAGGAAAAACAAACTCCAAAACAGCCCTTTTCAGGGCTAACCATTCCCCAAGAAAAGTCTATCTTTCTCAAATTGTCAATATCGGTAAGACCAATAGAAGAGCCTTTTATCTTTGGAACCATATCGTGGAAAAAAGACTAAGTCCAACAATAGGCTCTGCCTGAACCAACCTGTTTGTTTACATTAGGCGGAACTACTTTTTTAATACAATTGTGAAAAAGACTAAGTCCAACAAGGGTCTTTGCCTTGATCCAAGCTGAAAAGGGGAAATAACCCATCGAATTTTGGCGGGAAAACGTCTCGACCAATCAAAACGTTTGTTTACGTTTGTTTACATCAGTCGGAACTACTTGTTTACATCAGTCGGAACTACTTTTTAATCCAATTGTGGAAAAAAAGACTAAGTCCGACGGTAATAGAGAGAGAAAGATCAAACCCTCCAAAAAAGACTAAGTCCAACGAGGGTTTCTACCTGAACCAACTGCCGGAACTACTTTTGTCCGAGGTCTACCCTCCCGAGACTAGTAACGGACTATTTATTATTGTATTCATATGTCGCGGAAACCGAATCACGCCAAAATTGCAGTGATGCGGCATTTTTTCTGCTCGGGAGGGTAGACCTCGGACAAAAATGGCACTCAGGGAGGGTAGACCTCGGACAAAATGGCACTCAGGGAGGGTAGACCTCGGACAAAACGCGTTTTGTCCGAGGTCTACCCTCCTATACTACTGTTAACACCTTCCCAGATGACAAAATTTCAGATACTGATCCAAACTGAAAGCATTTTGCAGACGACAAGATAAACTGGGGTCATAGTTTTGGATTAGATTGGATCATTGACTGGTTTGTGATGTATTTTGGAAAAAGGAGAAAATGATGGTTACCAGCATTTCTCCTTTTCCTATAATATTTTCAAGACACAATCTTCCTTTGTGTCGTAAAGACAAAAGACTGCTTCATTGAATGGAGTTTTACACCGCTTTTAAAGTTCAGTCGTATCAGGGCGACAGCTGACCTATTCATGTATGTTTCATTAGAACCAGGCTAGGGCTTTGAAGTGTCTTGCCCAAGTACACTCCCACGAAAAATCCCGATCAGAATTTACAAACCACTCTTAATTTATTTTAAGTCTAATTCTAGATTTAGAAAGCAACGCTACTTCTGATTCGGCTAAACCATTTGGTTTAGCCTATCAGAAGTTATGTTACTTTCTAAATCTAGAAAACTCTTGTAATGTCACGTGATGTCAATATAAAACGTGTCTAAATTTGCTCTCGAAATAAATCTAAATAACTGTCGGATTTGCGCGCTACTTGAACCAAGTTTGATATAAGAGGTATGTGAACTCTGGTTGCTGATGCCGCGAAGGAGAAAGAGTGGAAAAACAGCCTCAAACAGTGAAAAATCGGGAGGAAAAAGATCTGCTACATCACCATTAGAAAAAGAAAGCGGACATTTGGGTGTACCGGATAGTAAAACAGGTTCGGGCTCTGTAAAAACACTTGCATCTAAAAATAGTTTGTCAACAACAACAGCCGGTCACGATAATTCTAACCTAAACAAAAGGTTTCGAACATCTGCTATTCCAGTTTTACAGGAAGATCTTTCTGGTTCATACCTCCAAACCCCACAAAACCAACCTACATTTTATCCTATACCCAATATGAGTTATCAACAACCTAGCTACCCTGCAGGATTCATGCAAGCTCTGCAATCTCCATCACCTTTCGGTGCCACACCCCCTCAGTGGGCTGTTGAAATAATCGAGGACATAAAAACCATCAAAGCATCAGTGGCCAAAATTGATAAGATTGAGAAAACGGTAGATAGAATAAACTTTAAAGTTGATAACCTAGAAAGTAAAGTGAAGTCTTTGGAGGTTAGATTAATTGAGACAGAACGAGGCTCCGAATACATGAGTAAAGAGTTTGAGGATTCAAAAAAAATAATCACGTTAACTAAGTCAAAAGTAGAAACTTTAGAGAAACAATATAATGAATTTGATTCTGCCGTTAAAGCGTTGGAATCCAAAAATGAAAAACTCATGGAAAAGGCAGATGAGCTAGAATTTCGAAGTATGAGAGATAATTTACTTTTTCATGGAATCCCAGAACGAGATGATGAAAATTGTGAAAACACCATAAAAGCCTTTATGAGGGATAAACTTGATATTACAGATGCTATCTCTTTTGATAGAGTACACAGAATCGGTCAGATGAAAAGTTCTAAGTGTAGGCCTATTGTAGCAAAGTTTCATTATTATAAGGAGAGAGAGATGGTGAGGAAAGCAGCAATCGCGAAAAATGACCAACTTAAGGTTACGAATCAGCGTGTTGGTGTTCAGCAGACAAAAGCGGTTCTTCAGAAGAGGAGTGAAATGTACCCGGTAATGAACAGAGAGAGAGCTGCGGGAAAATCGGTTAAATGGTCAGGAGCAAAAGTTATGGTTCAGTAGCAGCCAGGTGGTCGCTTTGAGGAGGTGAAAAGTTAGGCTTGTGAAAAGAAGCTACATATCATTTCTTGGAACATAAATGGTTTATACAGAAAACTCTCAGAACCTGATTTTCTAGAAAAAATACAAAGTTACGACATAATACTTTTATCGGAAACTTGGTTAAGTAAAAATCACCAGAATGTTGAAATGAATAATTATCATAGTTTTCATTTACCTGGGAATAAGAAAACAAATACAAAAAAAGGTCGCTATAGTGGAGGCTTAACAGTCTATTATAAGCACTGTTTAAAAGGCAAAGTAAATATAGTAGAAACAGACTCTCGGGGTCTGTTATGGCTAAGAATTAATGCTACTTTATTCAATTTTAATAAAGATGTTTTTATTTGCTTATGTTATGTCCCTCCATCTAATTCTACCTTGATACCCGATGACTTTGATTTTTATGATGAAATAGAAAAGGGAATTGTAAAATATAGTAATAAAGGTAAAACTTTTGTTACAGGTGATTTAAACGCAAGAACGTCTAATTTAACAGATACTGTTGATGAAGATTTTATCTTAAATCAGGACCTATCTTACAATGACTCGTATACTAGTATTAAGTCACGTGCAAGCAGTGACAACACTGTAGATAGCAATGGGCGTCGTCTGCTTGCGCTTTGTAAATCGACAAATCATGTTATCGCAAATGGGCGTTTTTATGATGACGTAAAAGGAAAATCTACATATTGCTGTGACCGCGGCATGAGTGTTATTGATTATCTCCTTTTAAATAAAGATGACATAACTGACTTAAAATATTTTAACATACTAGAGTGGAATGAATTTTCTGACCATCGTTGTTTGTATTTTGTATTCTCAAGAAGAAAAATCAAGAATAACAAAAATAGATCCTTTGAGGAAACAATCGATAAAATAATTTTTGATGAAAATAAAATCCCTGTTTTTGAAAATCTTTTACAAAATAGAATAGCCGAATTAATCGAAAACATCTCACATTCAGATTGTGTTGAAAATCGTGTGAATTTTCTGACAAATTTCTTGGAAGAAAACGCAAAAGCTGTTTTTGGTAAACGAGTGCATGTAAATGGTCGGTACAACCCATTACCAAAATGGTTTAATGAGGCATGTAAAATAGCAAAACAAAACTTTAATATCGCTAAAATTGAATTCAGTAAAAATAATACAGAGGACAATAGACGTAACTATATAAAGACAAAAAATAAATATAACAATACGAGAAAAAGGGCAAAGCAGATATACATGAAAAAAGAATCAGTGAATCTTGAAAATATTGCAAAAAGAGACCCACGAAATTTTTGGAAAGAAATAAAAAGAGTACGCGCCTCTTCTACGAAAATAACGAATGAAGAAATTAATATTGATCAGTTTTACAAACATTTTAAAACATTATTGTCGAATCACGATTATACCCAAAATACATCACAAAATGATAATTATCCAAATATTTCGGATTTCGATCTAGATAAACCCTTTACAACCGAAGAGGTAATAACAGCCGTTTTTAATCAAAACAACGGAAAAGCTACAGGTCCGGACAACATATCTGCGGAAATTATAAAAGCATCATACAGTTTCATAGGACCAATACTTTTAGATACTTTCAATTCATTCTTTGAAAATTCTCTTTACCCAAGAAGTTGGGGACTGGGATACATAATACCAATATTTAAAAGCGGAGATTCATCTGATCCAAAAAATTATAGAGGAATAACTCTCAATAATATATTATCAAAAATTTATTCACAGATTATATATAATCGATTAAAGTCATGGAACGAAAAACATGATAATATAAATAAATATCAATTTGGATATCAAAAAAACAAAAGTACAATAGACTGCATTTTCATACTTCATTCAATAATAACAAAAGTTTTAAGCGCGGGTAAGAAATTATACACTGTCTTTATCGATTATGAAAAATGTTTTGACAAAATAAACCGCACGCTACAGTGGCAAAAACTGTTATCTCAAAACATAAGCTCTAAAATGGTAAATGCCTTAAAAGCTATGTATTCGACAGTGAAAGCTGCCATTAAATTTAATAACCATGTCTCATCTACCATAGATTCTTATTTCGGCGTAAAGCAAGGAGATCCTAATTCAAGTTTACTTTTTATTATGTTCGTCAATGACATTATAGAAAATATAAATGTTGAAATTGACGGAATTTTTACAATTGATGAATTCAGGTTATTTTTATTACTATTTGCTGATGATCAAGCTCTGTTTTCTACAACGCCCGAAGGTCTTCAGTCAATGCTAACAAATATTGAAACATATTGCAACAAATGGCAGATGCAAATTAATACTGCAAAAACTAAAGTTATGATCTTTGAGAAAAGTAGAAATCACTCAACATATGACTTTTTCCTATACGGACAAAAACTCGAAATTGTCCTAAGTTTTAAATATTTAGGTATGTACTTTTTTAAAAATGGTTTCTGGTTACGATCACAGAGAAAACTTGCTGAGAACGCATCTAAGTCTCTTCACAGTTTATTTACAATATTTAACAAATTTGATTTTACAATTAAGAAAAAATGTGATCTTTTTGATTCTTTAGTTTTACCTGTAATGCATTATGCTTCTGAAATTTGGTCATACAGCTCCGGAACAGACGTTGAAGTTATCCATAATAAATTTTGTAGAAAAGTTCTCTGTGTAAAAAAGTCAACAAATTTATCAAGCGTCTACGGAGAACTCGGAAGAGTTCCTCTAAGCGTTATTAGAAAATGCGATATGATACGCTACTGGTTAAAAATTTTAAAGTTGCCACAAAACAGTGTTGTTAGACTAGTGTACAAAATGTTAAAAAAAGACGCAGACTCTAATTTTTCGTATAATAAACTTAATTGGGCCTATCATGTTAAAAAACTTCTTCAAACACTCGGATTCAATAACTTGTGGATAAATCAAGAAATTGAATCAATAAACTTTCAGCTTATCAAACAACGCATATATGATCAATATTATCAATCTTGGTACTCAAATATAAACAACTCTCCACGTCTTCAGTATTACAGTATTTTTAAGCACTCATTTACACAAGAAAAATATCTCAATTTTATCTCGGACAAAAATTTAAGAATCGCCCTATGCAAATTTCGAACTGCGTCTCATAACTTAGAAATAGAAACGGGCAGATATCAGAATATTCCTCGAGCAGAAAGAATTTGTAAAGTCTGTAATATGAACGTAACTGAAAGTGAATATCATTTCTTGTTAGCATGTCCATTCTATCGAGCTTTACGGAGACAATATCTAAAACCATTTTTCTGTCGGTGGCCAACATTGAACAAGTTTGAAATTTTGATGTCTTCTACAAATAAAAAAGTTGTATATAACCTGGCAAAATATATCAACCATGCTATTATGTTAAGACAGGCTGCACTCTCATAATGATAAATCACTGAAATACTGATAAAAATGCCGTAAAACCATTATGTTTTCAAAGGCTTTAAATTGTATCAAATATTAATGTTTTTTATGTCATTGTGTCTGTCTCTTAGTTTTGGGAAGGCCTTCTATAAGTTATAGAGGCATAATTTGGCCCATTACCGCACGGCCCCTGCTTTTGACGCCCCTGAGAAAGAGATCTTTGAGGGGCATTGTAGGAAAAGGAGAAAATACTGGTAACCGGCGTTTTCTCCTTTTCCCACAATGTTTTCTACCCTTCGCAAGACGAATTTCAAATTTTCAGTCACTTAATTTTGTCGTGTCTGCAAATGCTTTCGATTTGGACGGTTTGGTAATGAGTTGAATAGATGTATATTGTATAATGTATATATGTTAACTTTGCTGAATTACGCCGCATTCCACTTTTCCGTTTTCAGTAGTCGCATTATATATCACCTTTGCCATATTGTTTTTATAAATTATTTACCAAAGAAGCACCAAAAATCGCATGTTTTCAAAGGCTTTATTTCAAAAAAAAAAAAAAAAAAAAAATATTGACTTCGGGATGATTTGTCTCCTTTTGCTACAATGTTTTCAAAAGCTTGATACGAAAGTAGTTTGAATACCATATAAACACTAAAAAAATAATTCAAGCTATTCTCTCAACAATAGAATTATCCCAATTCAATTTCGCTAAAAAAAAAAATGGACAAGATCTTCAATCAAAACAGTTCACGTATAATTTTCCCTTTCATAATAGCTTCTTCACTCTCTTTCCCGTCTGATAGTTTCAAGTAAATCAAAAATCACGTTGACTACTCTGTTGTTTCATCATTGATATTTTGCAAAGTGTACATTGTTTACATTGAAGCAAATTAAATGTATTGTATTGTATTGTATTGTATTGTATTGTATTGAATAAGACTAAAAATGTTCTTAAGTATATATGGTTTGTGAATACGGACCCCGTTGTTTTGAGTAAGGGTCAAACCTAGAGCCTCCACGCTACGTAAAGACTCGGGATTATTCTGGCAAAGGTTTAACGCTTGGAGACGCACGTTGAGATGAAATATTCCTTGAGGGGCACCAAATTAACATGAAGGGTTTTTTCTTTTGCCTCCCCTCTCTAGCAGAAAGAATCAACCCTTATTAAACCGTCTTTCTAATCTGTAGTTCCCTTTGCCGCCATTGTAGATCAAAGATCAGACTGCACAAAACGTGCAGTCTGATCTTTGATCTACAATGTCTGCATTGCTGAAACACCATATACCAGAGAAACCATGAGATTATTGGATCTTGTTTTTAGACTGAGAGTGTCTATTGGACGCTCTAATGGTTATTCAAAATGCTAGTTTCTGTCATTTGACCTGTTTCACAGTGCCAGTAATCCATGGATAGCAAATTCGAACCCGATTTCGACCAAAAAACCTTTTCAAGGAATAACAGTTGTCAGTTTGACAGCAATTATTTCTTTATTTATCCATTGTTTCGACAATGTATAATAATTATTTTTGGTTGACTAATCAAATATTGTATGAGTTTTGTCCCTCGTGATGGTGAGTCTGTCATTTGATTGGTCACGGTTATTGTTATTCATTGGCAGAAATTTTATGTTACTAGAGCCCTGATCAGACATTTTTAGTAAATTAATAATAATAATATAAACCTATCAGACATTCTAGTCAATTAATAAGACCCAAGTTATTGCGATTTCAAGATTGTTTTTGTCAGCAAGTTTTGTGCAGTCTGATCTTGGTCTACACTGGTCACAAAGGCAACTGAAGTTGTGAAAGGCCCTTCAAACTTGAGTACGTTTCGCACGTTTTTAAGAAAATCTTAAAAAAAAAAAAAAAAAAAACCGGTTGCTTTATTCCAGTGGAAAGATGGTTTTAGAACTAAAATATAGACAGAAATGCTTGTAAAAATATACAGTGAATTACCCAGTTTTCCTGTCAAGTTTGTTGTGAGACACCCGTCATATAATTGAGCCATGCTCTGGCAAAAGAGGGTTGAATGCATTTCCGTGATGCATTATTCCAAACAAGCCATCACATAACTATGGACTTATGAAATCCATTTAGTCTAACAAGCAAGTGGATCTGGAGGTAGAACAGGACTTTGGCACGCAGAAAATAAACAATAGCAAAACGTTTCGACTCATGTCAGCCTGCGCGGACTGTGCAGGCTGACATGGTCGATACTTTTTGCAGATGCATTCAACTTCCTTTTAACAGGTGAGAACGCCTTTATACGTGTGGAAATTTACATGAATGAGACTAATTTACGTCCGCGATAAAAATTAGCTCCAGTGAAGATTACATATAACTACTTGGTTTCAGATTAATAATGAACCAGCTTCAGGCTTTGTCACGATCGTCGATCTTTGACGACTGACTTGACTGAGAAGTAAAGGTCAATCATGTTTTGATAACAAGGCGTAAGAATTCAGCGATTCGACCGATGATGTCATTTGACGCTTATTTATTTTAAAACGTGTGTTAGCTGAAAAAAATCTTGACCGCTATACACAGTGAAAACAAGTTTCCGTCTTGTTAAAGGCCCAGTAGTGACGAAAAGTAAACAACACAGGTATTTAAATGCATTTAAATTCAAATCATACCAGTTAAAAAGTGTGGGAATTATTACGAAGAAACCAATCTGTTATTGTACGGTCGGTTCAAGTGTTAGTCGCTGACAGAAAAATGAAATAAAACTGAAATAAAACTTGGTTTAACCCTATACTACAAAATCCCGGCTTTTAACGGCCCTGCCAGAGAAGCCTTCTGAAAACATTGTAGGAAAAGGAGAAAACCAGCAGGTAACCAGCATTTTCTCCTTTTTCCACAATGTTTTCTACCCTATGACAGAAAACATCATTTTAGCAACATTTAATAGGTTGTCTGCAAATACTTTCGAATTGGACCAGTCTAAAATTTGTTTGAGGTAAAGGGATAAAAAGTAAACAAAAGATAGAGCGACCTGGCAACTTCTGACGTTTGGTAAAGAATAAAGAAAGCACATTTTGAGTGTCCCTCGGGTGCTCGCTTAGTGCAGGTTGGGTTGTACACTATGTATATTTCTGGAAACCAAACTGGCTCTCATGCCAAGACCCTCGCTCTTTAAAGATACACCCTTGCAGCCAGAGAGAGAGAAAGAGAACGCCGTTAAAACTTGATAGTACGTAGAGTGATTCAGAATTTAGTCAGCTGTGTAAACATAGATACATTACTGATAGAAATAGTGTAAGGGATAAAGATCCTCAAGGGATTTGTCTTCAATTTGAAACCGGAAACGACAACAGAGTTTTCTTTGATAAGCCCCTCCAGAAAATGGAATGCATTTTCTATCGGTCGTAATCTGTGCAACCTTGCAACCGTCAAGAGCAATATTTGGCATTAAGATACAAGAATGATTATAACTTCATAAACTAAAGGTGAAATGGGTTAAAAACTGGCTTAAAACGAGGTATAGATGTATCTTTAAGATATTCCCATGACCTTCGGGGTGAGAGACAGGCGCCCTATCCATACACTATTGACTTCCATATTTGAGCAGATAACTGTAGAAAATCGACTTTTTTGCAAGATATGGACTGTTTATAATTTCTAGCTATATTTTTATTACTGTTTTATTACACTTCTCATAGTCTGACATATTTATTGAGAATTAAATGGAAAAATCCATTCAATATTGAGATTGATTCGTTCTTCACATCATACAGACATTTTTTTTCCCGTCTTGGATAAAACTTTCATTTAAAACATTATGGCAAAAGGAGAATTTGTTCGTGATGGGCAGTTTCTCCTTTTGCCAGAGTGTATTTACATGTAGTCGTATATCAAGCACTTCACTCTTTGCCAAATGACAAAACTTCGGACTTGTCCAAAATGAAAACCTTTGCGACAACAAAACAAACGTGACTCAGAAATTGATATTTGTCATTGGATGGGTAGAAATCATTGTGGGCAAAGGAGAAAATGCTAGTTATCAATATTTTCTCTGTTTTCTCACAATGTTTTTAAAGTTTTTTTTTTTTTAAATTTTCATGGTCGTTTTTTTAAAGATGTTATTGCCCCCGTTTATTGGTGTGTGAGAGTCGGGTAGCCATCCCTCTCCACATCTTACATATTCTACCATATAGTACATACAGTAAAGTAAGAAAAAATATAAACATATAAAAGGTAAGTACATTTAAGAATAGAGAAAACAAGAAAGATATCTAAACAAAAAATGCGAATCTTCCAAGATTTAAAATAAATAGAATAATATCAATCAGGCGAAACCTTTTTCCCATTCTTTAGTAGAGCATTTTATCTTATTGTTTTTCGTATTTTGACCAATTTTGACCAATCGCTAATAATTATTTCTTAGTTCCAGTATATCAATACCAAGAAGTAGGTCAAAATCCAGCGCATTCAGCTACGCCGAAAAAAAAAAGACATGAGTAGCCGACCTCTCTAAAACTCTAAGCATTAAAACCGTTACTGTTTCAAACCGGGTCGAATGAACGAAATCGTAGACGAAGATTACAACTGTAATTTCGATAAATGATAGTTGTAAACATTGTCTGAAGATAATAATAGTTAATCACGTTTCAGTATACGGTTTATTATTTTATGATCATTTTATGATGAATGATATTGAACAACCATTGTTGTAGGTTCGAGCCGAGCCCCGGTAGCGCAGTCAGTAACGTACAGGACTTGAAAGCAGGAGGTAGCTAGTTCGAATCCCACGCTCGGCCAAAATCCTCCCGAGGATCGATGAAAGCCGTTGCGACAGGATTCATTTCCTCTCATCGCTAACAATTGTTTCGACGATTGTTGTGTGGGAAAGCAGCCAGTGGCTTGGGAATAATACTGTGCGAAGTACTGGTAACGGAAACTCAAGGAAAGCATGGATAGGTGCACTGGTCCCCGCTATATATTTCAACGAAAAGCCACATTAATTGATCGTCTGCAAAGGCTTTCAATTTGGACACTTTGTTGTATGGTTAGGAGTTAATATATATGAAATAGAATAGAAACAAACGAAATATTGCAATTTGAGGTCTGAAGAATTCTCCAAGTTGAAAATACATGTAGACAACAAATTCTATATTTGTACACTGAAAGATCTGAAGTTCTTTAATAGGGCTGAAAACAATGTGGGAAATGGAGTAATTGCTTATGACAAGCAGTTTCTCCCTTTGCCGACAATGTTTTCAACAGTCTCTCCCCTCATGGTCTGTAAACACGGGATTGATAGGTACCAGTTTGAGTTAATTACGATTTTTCCCAAATTAGTGCCCTCTTGTGACGTAAAAGCAGACATAATTAGCTCTATACCATTTAACACGAGCTCGAAGGAAGGGTTCATTTTTTTCTTCTAAAGGACATCCAACGTTCAAACAGAGAAAAAAAAAATATGATTCAAAACTCTCAACAAATGTTACTGCAAGACAATTATGTCAATTCCAGGCAATTATCCAGATAACAGGATCAAGATTCTTGAGTAAATTGATTCTAAATTTGTAAAGATCAGCCATTTTTTTCCAGGGAGACAATTTACGGCCGATTATCTTTTCCGCTACTGATGCACTAGGCATAAAAACTGAAATACGTTGATCGTTATGGGCACTTAGTGCATGGGCAGTTGATGGTCGATTGAGCGAAATGAAGTAAACCATGCTCTGTCAAAAGGAAACTTAATGTATCTCCGTGATGCATTATACCAAGCAAGTCATCACATAATTAGGGATCCATCAAATCCATTTCATTTAAAAACCAAATGAATCTGGAGGTAGAATGGTCCTGGGACATGCAAAAAATTGACCAAACAGCAAAAGGTCTCGGTCCCGGTCAGCTTGCGCGGGCTGCACAAGCTGACCTTAGTCGACACTTTTTGTGTAGGTACATTGATTCCCCCTTTTCACAGAGCATGGCTTAAATTTATTTTGATGCCTGACAACCCCCGAGTTTTAAGGACCCTTTGACAGAAGGCTTATTGAAAAGGGAAAAAAAAAAAAGAAGATTTAAGTGCATGGGCAGAAGATAGTCTACAGAACGAAGTGAAATACATTTGGCTGCCTAATAATCCCGAGTTTTAAGGACATCTGAGATAAAAGGCTTTTTTAAAACACTGTGGGAAAAGGAGAAAATGATGGCTACCATTGGCACTTAGTGTATTGGCAGTAGAAAGTCCTTCACATTTTACCAAAAGACAACATTTTAGACTCCTCCAAATTGGAAGCAGCTGCAGACGACAAATCACATTTTAAATGATGAAATTTGTCCTTAAAATGGTAAAAAAACATTGTAGGAAAAAGGAGGAATTGCTGGTTAACAGCATTTTCTCCTTTTCCCACAATGTTTTCGAAACCTTTTTTCCTCAGGGTCGATTAAGCTCGGAAAATGTATAGTAAAGGGAAATGAACTTTTATCATTCTGCTGGGCGTGAATTATCCTTTTGTCGACTATACCTCCGTTTTAACCACCCTAAGAAAGAGGGCTTTTAAAAACATTGTGGGAAAGGGTGAAAATACTTGTTCAGCATTTCCTCCTTTTCCCACTATGTTTTCTACCCTTTCAAAGACTAATCTAATTGTTTCAGTCACGTTTATCTTGTTGTGATTTAAATACGCACGAGTCCGAAATTTTGTCCTGTGATAAAGGGTAAACCAATGTAAGTCAGCTGCTTTTTGTGGACAGTGCCGATTGAGATCACACAGGACACAATGCCTAAACTCATCTTTGGATCTACGTTGTTTTTTTCTCTGGATTATTCGGCCGAAAATGGCCGAAATATAAATATTCATATATCAGTGCCTCTCAGACCGTTATAAAATCTCTCTTTTGTATAAAACATATGAGCCATGCTCTGGCAAAATGGGGTTTAATGCATCTCTGTAATGCACCAAGCAAGTCATCACATTACCAGGGATAAAAAAAAAATCATTATGTCTAACAACCAATTGTTTCATAATGTAGACTGGTCCTTTGACATACAGAAAATTGACCAATGGCGGAAAGTTTTGGCTCAGGTCAGCCTGCGCGGACTGCGCAGTGACCTGGGTCGAAACTTTTCGCAGATGCTTTAAGCCCCGTTTTCACAGAGCATAGTTCATATTAAACTTTCTTATGAGTACATTTACCACTATATCAGAAATCTAAGAGAGTCCCCTGGCAGAATTTATACATTGGCCCTTGTACCACACAATCCCGAGTTTTAACAATCCTAAGGAAGAAGGCTTTCGAAAACATTGTAGGAAACGGAGAAAACGCTGGTAACCAGCGTTTTCTCCTTTTTTCACAATGTTTTCTCCCCTTTCAGAGGCAAATCCGATAATTTTAGCTTTTTTAATCTGTCGTATGCAAATGCTCTCAATTTGGACAAGTATGAAGTCAATTTCGTCGTCTGGTTAAGCATTAATTAACATCGCCCGCAATTTCATTCTGAAATATGATAAAAAAAAAACTCTCTTCAATTGCAATGGTGTTGTATTTTTAGTTGCCGAATGACGCAGTATCATTATTAGAGCCGCGCTCTGGCAAAAAGGGATTTAATGCATCTACGTGATGCATTGTACCAAGCCAGTCGTCACTGAACCCTTTCCCAAACAAGCCCTGGTTTTCACGTGTCTGCAGTACAAGTCTTTTGAAAACACTGTGGGAAAAGGAGAAATTGCTCGTAAAGAGCAATTTCTCCTTTTCCCACAGTGTTTTCTACCCTTTTTCATAACTTTCTGCCATTTTCATCAAATTTAAAATTGTCGTCTGCAAACTCTTTCAATTTGGACCAGTCCAAAATTTGTCGTTTGGGAAAGGGTTAATTATGGAACCATAAAATTCACTTAGTCTAACAATCGGCTGGATCTGGAGGTGGAATGGTCCTTCGACATGCAGAAAATTTACAAATAGCAAAAAGTTTAGACCCATGTCAGCCTGGCTGACATACGTCGAAATATTTTGCAGGTGCATTAAGCGCCCTTTTCACAGAGCATGACTCAAATTTGTTATTCTCCTAGCAGCGCAGGAACGCTCCCTCATATTTTTTCCATAAAGATTTCTTCTTGTGGTCGATCCTCATTGCAAACCCTGAATCTCCTCTTTTTTTTTCCGCTTCGTTGTTTTTCAGTATCATATCGCGAAAGAAATAATCATACAGCAACACTTTGAAATAGAGAATTAAAAAAAAAAATCAAACAATCTGAAAAATGGAAACAAAGTAACCCTATCAGACGGTGTCTTTAAAAATGCTTTGAATTGCTCTTTGCAGCCTAGGGGTTAATATTTCTCCAGCAGAACGCGAGTACCCGCCATTTTGTTTTCACCGCCACTTAGGTGAATATAAAAAAATGAATGAATAAAATGAACGGTATTCAGGTAATATCATTATCACGCTAAAATCAATACTCAATTAAAAGCAAATTAAAAAGGCTCTATATTGTATTTTGATATAGCTATACAAATACTTTACGAACATGAAAAGTAGTCCAACGAACATTAAAATGTAGTTCCGGCTTTCAAAGTTTTGCCAATCAAAGCACCTTTAATACTCGACAGGAAAGCAAACCACAGGACTCAATTTGTGAGTAAAAATACCCTTGCAGCTTTATCATGAAATCCTATTTTCGTCACAGCGGCAGACTTTTGATTTGTGAACTAGTTTACTTTTGATGCAGAGTAGAAGTCTGGTTTGTTTATCATTTATATCTAATCCTTTACCACACAGTCCCGAGTTTTAACGACCCCAGCAGAAAATGCTTTTGAAAACACAATGGGACAAGAAGGAGAAAATGCTGGTATCCAGCATTTCTTTTCCTTTTCCCGTAATGTTTTTTATCCTATCAAAGACAGAAATCATTAACTGAAATACACTTAATTTGGCGTCTGCAAATGCTGTCAATTTGATCGAGCCTGGATTTTATCGTTTGGTAACGAGTTAATCCTTTCGCTCCCGTTGGCGACCGAAAAGTCTTTTGACTGACTGTTTGAATTTGCGTTTATTTATCGTTGCCACCGGTTTCCCACATGGGCGACGTCCCCGAGGACTGTAAGTTATGTATCGGGGGATATTGCAAGATACATAGAGAACAGATGGTTTGTGTCTGGGATGGGTTAAGTTTATCGGGCAGGGCGGAGGAATTTATCTGCTGAGCCGAAGGCGAACCGGATAAATTTTGGAGCCGAGCCCGATAAACTTAACCCATCCAAGACACCAACCATCTTTTCTGTTTATCCTGTTTACAGGATAAAGGTACAGAACAAAACAAACAAACTATAAAACAGAAACATTGATATAAAGACCGTACTGTAGGCCTAGCTTTAATAAATTTCCTGGGTCAAGCCCGATAGAATTTCCCAATGCAAGACACCAAACATCTATTTTATTTATCCTGTTTCTCATTTATAATCCAAAATCCGAAAAAATTGAATATTTCGCTCGAAATAAGGCACTTTTTTACATCTTTCTCACAATGAGAAAAGTAAAAAAATGAAGAAATGCGTATTTTAGCCCTCTGGACATGTATGCAGCTGCAATAATGACGTCACGAATGATATTGACCACGTCATAAACGTGACGCACATCCGCAGAAAAAATGTTGTGGCGAAGAAAACAATTGATATTTCTGTGTTAGTATTTGTAGCTACTTTGTCAAAAATGACGTCATTTTTGACAAAGTAGTGTCCGAATATATATATATAAAAAAAAAAAAAAGGATCGGACTGGAAACCAGGCTAGGCGCCCTGAACATGGATAAACCTTTTACCAAATGATGAAATTTTATACTTGATCAAATTAAAGGTAAATGCAAACGACAAATTTTATCAAGCTCAAAAGATTATTTCTGGCTTTTAAAAAAGTGGAAAAACATTGTGGGAATAAGAGAAAATGTTGGATACTAGCATTTTCTCCCTACAATGTTTTCAACAGCCGTCATTCTTAGGGTCGTTTAAACACTGAATTGTTTGGTAAAGGGTTGGGGGAAAAAAAAAGAAAAATCGCAATGTCTCTGTTTGCTCGGAACCAGTTCTGCCAAAATAATCAATTCAACCTTTTTACCACATAATCCCTAGTTTTAATGGCCCTGAGGAAACAGGCTCTTGAAAACATTGTATGAAAAGGCGAAAATGCTGGTAAACAGCATTTTCTCCTTTTCTCACAAAGTTTTCTACCCTTTCAGAAACAAATTTCATCAATATGGCTATATTTCATTTGTCGTCTGCAACAGCTTTGAATTTAAACAAACCTTTTAATGTTATCGTTTGGTAAAGAGTACCATGCGACAAATTGTAAACTCATCCACGTCGAAAGCATATGGTGCAATTTGCTGTACATCGGGCATAAAACATTGTGGGAGAAGAAAAATGCTGCTTGCAAGCATTTTCACCCTTTTCCCACAATGTATTAAGATGTTTTTCATCTCAGGGTTAAGGAAATGTATGGGATTGTTTCGTATAGGGCAAATACCGGGTAATTATTTTGATAACAGATCAAGGTTTATACAATCAAGTGAATCCAATAATTAATTTGTTCAATGAAGAGCCGCTCATTAATGGGTGGGTGGGGGGGGGTCGTTCATTTTTTTTTTTTTTAAAGACCACACTGAAAATTTTATCACTGAATTAGTATAGAAAAGTTGCTAAACCATCAACGTGTGGGAACGAACAATGCAAGAAACAGAAATTGTTTGGATGGTGTTTCCTTAAAGGGATACATGGCCTCAAGAGGTATTTATAGATTTCGGTTGTCGGAATGTCACCCGTCGATTGTTTGTTCTTCCCTTCGTTTTTCAGATTTAACTTTCCGCTGCCGGGGATAAGTTTCATTACAATAAGAAAATTTTTCTGACATGGCCCTTTTACAGCACAAGAAAATTCAATTTAGATTACTTCCAGTCTAAAAGTGTTCATAATATTCAATTACGATCACGGAGGGGGAGGGGGAATTCACGTGGTTTTTTTTTTTGATACAGTGCAGATTAATACTGGACTTTTGACGAAATTCTGAGCTAAATAGCTTTTTTTCTGTCAATTTTGCTTAAAGCCCTATGCCGTTTTTGATGAAGAAAATGGGCAAAGTAAGGCTGTTAAATACGTAGACAATAGTTTCAGAAAGACATCAGACTTTTGCTTACGTAACAAATCCTCAAGTGACTAAATGTCTGTACATATTTGATTGGTTGTATATGAGCCATGTTCTCTGAAAAGGGGCTGAATGCACCTGCGGAAAATATCGACCCAGGTCAGCCTGTGAAGCCCGCGCAGGCTGACCTGGGCTAAAACTTTTCACTATTGCTCAGTTTCCTACAAGTCCAAGGACCAGTTTACCTCATGTTAGACAAAATGGATTTTATTGATCCATGAACATGTAATTTCTTGCTTGGTCTCATACATTACGGAGATGCATCAGGCCCCCTTTTGCCAGAGCATGGCTCATATGGATGCGATATTAATAAACATATAAACTTCATTTAAGGTTTAATTATTTGACTAATTACGGAAAATCCCCTCTAAGCACATTTCGAGGCAAGACCCGAAATATGGCAATGAGGAGTGAGGTTATTTGCATACTGCAGAGATGCATTATAATAATAATAATAACAACAGCACACAGAACGTATAGTTACCCTGAAGTATTTCCATTGCCCAGTTCGATGTTGCTTGTTCCATTTGCGGCCAAAAGTAAAGAATGGTGTGTTAAAATGCATCTATATTTAAATTATACCATGTAAAAGTATGCAAATTATCGTGAAGATGATACAGAGGATATTTGTTTTTTTCGGTGAAAGATCAAAATATATTTCATCGAGTGAACATCATCAGTAATATTTTCACGAATGGCGCAGCCACGAGTGAAAATATTATCGATGATGTTCACGAGATTTCGATCTTTCACCAAAAAAATAAATATTCTATTTATTTCATGCTTCTAACCCCTTTTTTGTTGGGGCTTTCATCAAAATCCAGTAGAGTTGTTTTCGGTAATTTCCCCGTGGCGTATCCCCCTCACATAACAACGCGTGACAATATTACGTAAAGCGCGAGAAATATAGCGTAAATTACGTCATATTTCCATCTGGTTGAATGGGACGCGCCATTTACCTTGGTAACTATTGCGCAGTAACTACTGTTTCCGCCTTCAATTGAAGAGTTAGAAAATAGGAAATCGGTATTTCACTGGTCATAACCATGAAATATCAAACTGTAATCCACTATTGTTTCTCGATAAACTATCGAAAAGCATGAAATATAATTTGTTATTGTCCGGTTGGTTCAAGTGTTAGCCGCTGACATGAAACTGAATTTTAAAACCATGTAAAAAGTAAACAAAAGGTAGAGCGACCTGATAACTACTGACCAAGTTTTCGAACTCATTTTCCTGCAGGTGACTAACACTTGCCCTAGCCGTACAATAACAGATTGTCCTCTTCACAGTAATTTCCATAATTTTAAATGGTATGATTTAAATGCATTTTACGGCCCCCTTTGTTTACTTTTGGCCGGAATTTGGCCTTTAGTTTAAACATATTTTATTGATCAATAATTTACAATGTCATAAATATACAAAACAAGTCAATAGGATTGGAACGAAAGCGTAGCTTATTATGTTCTTTTCCTGGTGGATGTTGGAAAAATACACAGATGACATAAGTAATGTTATTCTGAATCAATGGGAAAAAAAAGAAACGATTATGAGGAAGACAGTAAAAAAATGATAATGAAATATAAGCACAGTGTAAGGCGTGCTTAAGTAGGATTGTTGGTGGGTCTTTGAAGAAACGATACGCTTGCATTTGGCCTTTAACACCATCTTTGATACCTGCGCTTTGTATACTTCCTGTTCATGCATCTCTCCGCCTCCTCTTCTATTTTCGGCGTGAACTTTTTTACATAAAGTTTGTCATTCAAAGGGTAGAAAACATTGCGGGAAAAAGAGGAAATGCTGGTTACCAGCATTCTTTCCTTTTCTTCATGATGTTTTCAAAAGTCATTTTCCTTGGAGTCGTTCAAACTCGGGATTGTGTCGTAAAAGGTCAATCCGTGCAGCGTATCAAAACAAAAACTCCCGCAGTGGAAATGAAAATGTCAGTGTTTTAAACTATCCGTTTGTCCGATGTTTTACGCCGATTTCAACAATTTTAAGAACTTTACATCATCACGGCAAGTGTACCTCGTATAACCCGTCATTTGAGCCGTGTCCTGGCAAAAGGGGGCTTAATGCATGTCCGTGATTCACGATACCAATCAAGCCATCACATAATTATGGATCCATTATAGCCACTTTTTTCATAACCGACTTAATCATGAGGTAGATTGGTCCTTGGACATACAGAAACTTGACCAATAGCGAAAAGTTTCGGCTCAGGTCAGCCTGTGCGGACTTACCTGGGTCAATATTTTTCGCAGATGCTTAAAACCCCTTTTCACAGAGCATGGTTCATTTATTCCTGGGTTCGTATTCACCAACCATTCTTAAGACCATACTTAGTCTTATTCTCAAGGGTTCTCTAACTTTGACAGTAAAACATTTTCTGATTGGCTAAACCACTTAGTTCAGCCAATCAAAAATTGCAAATTACTTTCAAAATCTAGAATTAGGGAAAGACTGAGATAAAGACTGGTTGGTGAATAAGGATCCTGGCGTTTCCTTGTACCAATGCTGCTTCCAACACTCCTTCAAGATACTTGCTGCTTTCCATTGTAAACACAACTGAAACCTCTTTGGCTGCGAGAGATGAACGGCCATCGCATCCTCATACCCCCTTTTCAAAAAATAAAAACAACTTTGGCAAGATTTATCCTTGCTACACTTGCATCATTAGGGAAGAAGAAGAAGAAGGAGGAAAAGATGGAAAGAAAGAAGGAAGAAATAAAAAAACAGAAAGTAAGGAGAAGAAGAAGAAGAGCTGTTTTGTAACTCATATTTGTAAGGCAACTAATGACCTGGGAACTATTTTATGAACAGCCAGGCGAAAAAAAAAAAGTGGCACTAAAGTAATCGGTGTATTTGGAATCGTCTTTGAAATGGTTGAAAATTTAGTTAGAAGAGCAGAAGATGCTAGCATTTCTCATTTTCCGATGATTTTTTTCAAAATTCTTTTTGCTTCGAGTCGCAAGAAACAACAACAACAAAAACGGATTGTAAAGGTTTTAGTAGGTTAATCCAAAACTAATAGACAAAAACAGGACAAACCTCAGAAACAACCCGAGTAATCTATTAGCTAAATACAAATAAATATACGAATTTCATCATAAATAGCTTTGCCCTCGTATACGTAGCAGATTAACGCTGTACTCAACATCTCATTTTCACGACCGTTGGAAGCTCGCAAAAAAAAAAAGAAGAGAAAAAATGCTTGTGACCAACATTTTCTCACTTTTACACGATGTTTTCCTCCATTTCAGGGACGAATCATGTAGCAGAGCAATTTCACGTCTTGTCAAAAAAGATTTGTGTATTAAACATCCATCATCGGACACCGTTACTAAAGATAGTACATTGGCGCGTCTCCTACTCTATCGTATACGATATAAAGAGGGAAGTTAGCAATGTGCTATTTTTAGTAACAGTGCTAAATGATCGATCAATGAAATTTCCAGTGTTCCGTGATAGACCACTGAAGCCTCGCTGACCTGTGGTAATAAGGGTTATCTATCAGTTATAAAACTGCATTTCATTCATAATGCATATGTCAAGTTTAAGTGACCCCTCACCAGTCGACAAAATTTAAGACTGGTCAAAACTGAAAGCATTTGCACGCGAGAAATTAAATTTGTCTCTGATAGTTGCATTTTTCTCTGTTGAGGTAGAAAAAAAAAAAAATGTTGGAAAAGGAGAAAATGCTTGTTATCAGCATTTACTTCTTTTCCCACAATGTTTTCAAAAACCTTCCTTCTCGGGCTCGTTGTACATGTATCTCGGACTTGTTTTGTACAGGATTAAACCACGCAACATACCGCCTTTTTATAATGATATTGTGCATCCGATAATGTTCAAAATAGCGAATTGGAATTATATCGATTTTGTACTCTCCACCGCAATCTTTGTTTACATAAACTTGTCCTGAACAAAAAAAAATCAAAGCAATCATGTAGATAACCGATCTAGAGTCTTCAAAAATGATTGCCAATATCAGTAAGTGTTTGTTGACAGAAAGTAGGATTAGATTTATTTTTTATTTGTTTCATTCTACGTGACAGTATCATTCTCATAGTGGTTCACAATCAGTTCTGTAAGCTATAGAAGAATATTGTCACGTGGTTCGAGCCCCTACATATAAAGCATCTGCAAAAAGGTAGCCAGCGCAGTCTAGCCCCTAAACAGTGTTGACGCAAAGTGTTGACAGTGCTTTGATTTTCAATATGGCTTTAGGGCATTTCTGAGAAAAGTTTATTGTATTTCTAGAAAGTTTTCTTTTTGCCGCAAGGTGATGTATGTTTTGTTAAAAAAAAGCAAGCTCGTTAGATGTCTCTTTACATTAAACAAAAAACGTTAACGGCGCTTCGATTTTAATATATTTTTTTAAAACTTTCTACCTGACAACAACATTTTGAACTTCCTCAACCTGAAAGCCTTTGCAGACAAAAAAACTTAATATGGCTAAAGTGATGAAATCTGCTTTAACAAAAATCATAAAACATTATCAGAAAAGAAGAAAATGCTGGTTTCCAGCATTTTCTTCTTTTCCAATAATGTTTTCAAAAGGTGTTTCCTCTAGGGTCGTTTAAACACATGATTGTTCGGTAAAGGTTATGGCATTTTAAGGAAAAGGTTATTTGATAATCAAATGTGCTTTTAATTATTTTTCTGTCGCTAGAAATATAAATTATGTGGTCCGGCCAAAAACTGACTCCCGCACTTGATAAATGGTGCCTAAATCAATGTATCCTAAATGTCACTGATATTTAGTTGTTATCAAAACTACGAAAAAGGAACCTCGTTTATCCGAACATTCGATAAATGAAATAAATTGTTCAGCTCTTTGCCAGACCGGCCTGCTTTTATATTCGTACACATTCAAAGCATTCACAGACCACAAATAAAATGTGACATAAATGTCTTTGAAAGGGAAGAAAATATTGTGGGAAAGGAAGAAATGCTAGTAATCAGCATTTCCCCCTTTTCATACTATCTTTGATGAGTGAAAGATTTTGTTGTGTGGCAAACAGTTCGTAGCTGTCCCGGCCATATGCCAATTTTTGAATCGTCCAAATTAAAGGCATTTGCAGACGACAAAATAAATGTGGCTCAAGAATTGAAATTTGATTGAGAAAGCTTTTAAAAACATTGCCGGAAATGGAGAAAATGCTGGTTACCAGCATTTTCTTCTTTTCCCACAATGTTTTCAACAGCTTTCTTCTATGTGTCGTTTAACCCTATAAAGCACACAGTCCCGAGTTTTTACAACCCTGAGGAAAAAGCCTATTGAAAACATTGTGGGAGGAAATGCTGGTGACCAGCGCTTTGTCCCTTTCCAACAATGTGTTCTACTCTTTCACAGCCAAATCTTATAATTCTACCCGCATTTAAATTGCCGTCTGCAAATGCTTTCAATGTGGATGACTCCAAAATATTCTCGTTTGGTACAGAGTTAAAGTCGGGTTTTTTTGTGGTAAGGGGTTAGCTGATATGGAATAAAGTACCTATCAGCAACGAAACAAGTCCAGGCTGTTTAATCGAACAAAACTTTTATATCCGAAATACCTGTCACAGACGGAAATTATCGGACCAAACTTGACATGTTTATTGTTGGGAGAATACTTAATTCTAGTATCAGTAGTGATAAATGATAATCTGTTTCTCTCTCTCTCTCTCTCTCTCTCTCTTTTTCTCTAGCTCTATCTGCTTATCTCTGTTTTTTTTTTATGTTTGTCCGTCCGCGGTTGGTTTTCAACTGTCAAAAAAAGCGACGAAAGTTATGCTTGTCCCTCTGAGGTTGAATTTCAACTGTCTTTAAAAGCGACTAAAGTTATGCTTGGCACACTGAAAGATTTTCAAAGGAACACAACCTTTTTGAATACTAATTTTCGCTACTGACAGTTTTAGAGTAGAAAACGGGAAAAAAAAAAAAAAATTAAAAGATGCCGCCTCCCGATGCGGTGCAAAGATCCCAAGCCTTTGTCACGCGTTATTTTTCAAAACAGTTTATAGCCAGCCAGAGTGATCCAGATTTTAACCCCCTCCCCCAATCCTCAAATAGCCCCATAGACAATATATTATTTTCTAGTAGAAATCGTAACTCTGTTAAAACTGGCAATGTTAACACCACGCAAATTTTAACGATGTCTATTTACAAATGCTTAGTTGTAAATTAAGTCAGTGAACTATGCGAATCAGGCTGACCTTTACTAATCCCATGGCAACCTTTTTCATTCTAGTGCTTTTTCGCTGGTGTTGTTGGTCTCGTCTAGCGACGAGTTTACCTAACCGCTAATTGATGAAGCTTGGAAAGCTCATCCAAAAGTGAATTCTAGCAAGAATTAAAATGCAAAATAATCAGAATTATGTGAGCCATGCTCTGTGAAAAGGGGACTTATTGCATCTGCGAAAAGTATCGACCCAGGTCAGCCTGCGCAGTCCGCAGAGACTGACCTGGGTCGAAACTTTTCGCTGTTGGCCATTTTTCTGTATGTCCAAGGACCAGTCTACCGCATGATTAAGTAGGTTGTTAGACAAAATTGATTTTATGGATCCTTGATTATGTGATTACTAGCTTGGTGTCATGGATCACGGAGATGCATTTAGCCCTTTTTGCCAGAGCACGGCTCATATGTTCTTTATTTGCTTTCTTCAATTAAAGATAAGTAAGCAAAATGTATTCGTGGTATTTTCTAACTGTGGCAAGTAAATATCTCTAGGTGGTGGATAAGGTCACCGGATGGGGTTCAGTACTTTCATTACTTTGGTTGCAACATTATAATGTAATCCGTCGTGGGTTAGCCTGGATTCCAGTCCGATCATTTTTCTTTTCTTTTCTCCTATTCGGACATTACTTTGTCAAAAATGACATTTTTTGACAAGGTAACGTCCGAATATAAAAAGGGGGGAAAATGATCGGACTGGAACCCAGGCTAACCTTGGGTGAGAGGAGAGTGGTTTCTAATACCCAGTAACATCAAAACTGTTACAAACTTTTGAACTATACAGCCTCAGCTACGTGGTGCCGCACCTGTTCTGCGGATTATTCTGCTCGGAAAACCTGTCGTCATCAGCATTAATTTACAATCTTATTATATGTGTAATTCCATATTCATTAATCCCTAATCATATGATCTCGAATTAAAACGGCCATGAGAAAGAAGTCTTTCGTAAACAATTGTGGGAAAAGGAGAAAATGCTGGTAACCAGCATTTTCTCCTTTTCCTACAATGTGTTCAGCCCTTCTAAAGACAAGTACAGTTTTTCGAACCACATCTGGTTTGTCGTCTGCAAATGCTTTCAATTTGGAGAAGTCTACATCTTTGTCGTGTGGTAAAGAGTTGAGAGATCTATACATGTAATATAAAAAGACTAACATGAATATCAGCGTTAAATTCTGCTAAACCCTTTACCAAACGAGTTTTTTTGACCCTGAGGAAGAAGCCTTTAAAAAACGTTGTACACATTGTTTGAAAAGAAGAAAATGCTGGTAAGCCGCATTTTCTGCTTTTTCTACACTTTTTTATATCTTTTATCATTTGAGCCACATTTTATCTATAGTCTGCAAAAGCTTTCACTTTATACCGGTCTAAATATTTTTTGTCTTTTGGTAAAACTTAGGAGGTTTTTGGTTATGTCATACCTTCGCTCTTTACTAGACGACAAAAGTTTTAACCCAGTCCGTACCGGAAGCATTTCAGATGATAATATGCATGTAAATCAAATGCCTAACTTTGCTTTTGAACGGAGAGAAGGCAGAGTGTGGGAAAAGAAGAAACTCCGACTAACCGGTTCATAAACACCTTTGTGTGTTTGGTAAAGGGTTATATTGTTTAGGTCAGGTTCCTGACTGATATTTATGAAGTGTTTAACTCTTTACCAAATAACAAAATTTCAGACTGGTCCAAACTTAATGCTTTCGCATACGACAAATGAAAGGTGGCCCAAATGACAAAATTTGTCCTTGAAAGGTCAGAGAACATTTTAGGGGAAAAAAAGAAACTTCTAGTACCATTATTTCCTTCTCTTCCAGCAATGTTTTAAAGAACCTTAACGCTCAGAGGCGTTAAAACTCGGGATTGTGCGGTAAAGAATTAACTTGAAGTGCAGATCGAATAACCCTCAAAAACACACTGCCGCGGTAAAAATTAGATCTTAAATGTCACTTGTATAACTTATTTATTTTTCAACAAGGACGAATTCGACTTTGACCAGACTGAAGCATTTGCAGACGGCTCTTTTGAATTTGGTTCGAATGTTGGGAGTTGTCAGAGTGTCAGAAAAAGGGTAGATAATAAGAAAATCCTTGTTACCAGGATTTCCTAATCTTCCCATAATATTTTGAAAAGCCTCTTACCCAGGGTCGAAAATACGAGACTATTCTTTACAGGATGATCGCATATTACTGTAAAACCAGTAATATTCGTTGAGTGCTAATTTTCTCTGATTTCGCGGGTAGGTAAGAAAATTAGTACTCAACGAATATTACTGGTTTCACAGTATATCTGAGGCATGCTCTGTTAACTCTTTACCGCACAATCCCGACTTTTAACGACCCTATGAAAGAAGCCTTTTGAAAACCTTGTGGGAAAAAGGAGAAAATGCTGGTAACCAGCATTTTCTCCTTTTCCCACAATGTTTTCTACCCTTCCCAAAACAAATTTCAATTTTTCAGTCACATTTATATTGTCGTCTGTAAATGCTTTCAAAGATCGAAATTCTAGAAGTAAAATGATACAGAAACATGAAGTAACCACTTTTGCAAAATGGGGGGAAATGCTCATTTTAACCTTTACCGCACAATGCCGCATTTTAACGACCCTGGGAGGGAAGCCTTTTTCTCTCAATGTTTTCTACCCTGTCAAAGAAAAATTGCACCATTTGAGACACACTGAAAGTGTCGCCTGCAAATGCTTTCAATTTGGACAAGGCTAAAATTTTGTCGTATGGTAAAGGGTTAAGAAATTTCTCCATTTTACAACATAAATGAATAAAAGAGATCAAACTTCAAGCATCATGTTGGAAAAAAAATTTTAATCCCGACTACTTTCGGTTATTTCAAACCTTTATCAAGGGACATATTGTTTATTGTCAAGGTTGAAGACATCAACGTCACATGACGTCAATGGCAACGACGCAAAAAAAAAAAAAAAAAAAATGGAAGTGACATTTTACAACCACATTTTCAATCAGCTTCTATGACGTTATTCTTGCAAGGCGTCTGTGTTTGCGAAAGGGTCTTAGCCACTTTGCGGTTCATCACGTTTTGCTTTTGGCCAAAGGGTACAATTAGGTGATTGGTGCTTGGTCATTCGGACATTAAACACTACCATCTGTCATAATTTACAGGATTTTTTACGTCACGTGTTGCTTTTTTCAATTTGGACCAATTATATTATAACTGATTGGTCTTTCTTCTTCCTTAATTTTTTCTTCCGAGCTGTCCCTCTTTTTTCCCCAGCCAGAAAAAAAAGTAAAATACCATTACAATACAAGCTAATTCAAAACTATCTCGCTACTCATACTGATTTTTCCAAAAAACTGGTTCTTTTTTCCATATCCTTAAAAATGAATTCAGGACAATCTTGCTATTAATACCATCAAATTTCAGGAAACATTACGGGAGAAAAAAAAAATGCGGTTATCAGCCTTTTCTCCAATGTGTTCAAATCCATTCTTCCTCAGACTCAGTAAAGCTCGAGATTGTTTGATAAAGGGCTACGAATTAAGTGATGCAAGAAAGGTTTCGCGGATGTCGATGGTCAATTGTGGATCTGCAACGTTAACTCTTTGACTTTTAAGTACATTTATGACAAAAAATGGGCCCCTTGACTCTCAACTATGGCTAAAGTCCTTGACTTTAAACTATAGCCAAAACTTCAACTATTCGACTCTAAACTATGGCCAAAACGTAAACTTCTTGACTCTCAACTATAGCCAATAAGTCAACTCCTCGATTTTAAACAGTGGCCAAAACGTCAAGTCCTTGACTCTTAACTATAGGGGTAAAAGTCAAGCTCTTGACTCTAAACTATGGCCAAATCAAAAACTTCTTGACCCCAAACTATGACCAAAACGTCAGCATCTTGACTCTAAACTATCGCCATAACATCACCCACGACCCTACACTATGGAGAAAATGTCAACTCTCTATGACACTCAACCATGGGGTAAAGTCAACCTCTTGACCCTTAACCTTTTCGCTGCTAAGCCTGACTAAAGGACCTTTTGCGGACAGTGTAGATTAAGATCAAATTGCACAGAACGTGTAGTCTGATCTTGGATCTACACTGATAAGGAGAATTTTTTCATCGAAGCAACATTTAGGTTTCTACATTCATTTGACTTTTTTAGCAGTTTAAGGGTTGGCTTCGGCCAAAACGTCAACATCTTGGCTCTAAAGTATGACTAAAACGTCAACTACATGACACTAAGCCATGGCCATTACGTCAACCGCTTGACAACTTCTTGGTACTAAACTATTGCCAAAAACGATGACACTAAACTATGGCCAAAATGTCAACTCCCTGACCTTGAACTAAGGGGAAAGGTAAACTTTTTGACAATAAAGTATGGCCAAAATTTCAACTCCATGACGCTAAACGATGGCAAAAATGTCAACACCCTGACTCTTAATTGTGGCCTAAACGTCAGGCCCCCCAGACCCTAAAACAGGAGGAAACCGTCAGCTATTTGACCCTAAACGATGGCAAAAAACGTCAACTCTATGACACTTGACAATGGCCAAAACGTCAATTCCATGATAATTAACTATGGCCAAAACGCCAACTCCCTGACGCTAAATGATGGGGAAAACGTCAACTGCACGACACTAAATGATTGCCAAATTGTCAACTCCATGACACCAAACTATGGCCAAAATGTCAACTCATGACCCTAAACTATGACCAAAACGCCAACTCCATGAGACTAAACTGTAAGGAAAAAGTGAACTCCTTGATCCTTAACACAAACACATAAAAAACCCTAAAAGGCCATAACAAAAACGTCGAATCCTTGCCTCATAACCATGACCAAACCGTCAATATAAGTGACATTAAACCATGGCCAAAGCGTCAACTCCATTACACCAAGATTTTGCCAAAAAGTCAACTACATGACACTACACCATGGACAAAACGTCAACTCCATGACACTAAACTCTGGTCAAAACGTCGAAGCCTTGACTCTAAACCATAGCCAAAACTTCCATGACACTAAATCATGGCCAAAACGTCAGCTCCATGACGCTAAATCATGGCCAAAACATCAGCTCCATGACACTAAATCATGGCCAAAACGTCAGTTCTATATAACACTAAACTATGGCCAAAACGTCGAATCCTCGAATGTAAACTATAGTCAAAACGTAGAATTCTTGACTCTACACTTTGGCTAAAACGTAACACGTACTTGACTCTATTGCCAGAAAGGTTTTCAGATAATCACAAAGAAAAAGAAAACCAAACCAAACAAGTTGAGAACTTTCAACAAAATGTGAAAGAAACTAAACTTGAATGTTACTTTAACCTTTGCCACACAATTACGAGTCTTAACGACCCTGAGAGAGACAGCTTTTGAAAATATTGTGGGAAAAGGAGAAAACGCTGGTAACCATCATTTTCTCCTTTTCCAACAATTTTTCTAATTTTTCAAGAATAATTCCAATGATGTGATTCACATTTAAATTGACGTCTGCAAATGCTTTAAATTTGTACAAGTCTATGATATTGTTGTCCGGTAGAGGGTTAAAACCTATGAGCCACGCTCTGGCAAAAGAGGGTTTAATGTATCTCCGTAATACATTGTACCAATTAAGCCATCACATAATTATGGAACCATAATAGCCACTTTTTTTAACAACCGATTTTGAGGTAGAATGGTCTTATGACATACAGAAAATTGATCTATAGCGAAAAGTTTCGGTCCAGATCAGGCTGCGCGGATTGCGCTGGGTGACTTGGGTCGATAATTTTCGCAGATGCATTAAGCCCCTTTTTCACAGAGCACAGGTCCTATGTTTTGAATATCTGTAGATGGTAATGAACATCGTTTAACAAGTCTGTCCTCCTACTCACAAAAATAATGTATCATTTAACGTGACTTCGAAACAATTAAGTTAAAAAAAGAATCAACATTTACAAATCGTATATAACTCTATCAAATGTATTTCTTTAAGGATGATCGTTTTTCAAGAATATTTTGAAATATAATTGAAAAGTACAAATTATACTTTCTAAACAAGACAGTCGCTCAATATCATATTAAGCTTTTTTTTTTCTCACTTTTATTTCATTGTGTCCCTTTTCTTTTCACTGTTTCAACATTGCAAGAGATAAAAAAATGATATTTAACACAATTTCTGTAAGTTTCGGAAAATAAAGAGATTTTAGAATTTTCATTTTAAGAAGGGAAAACCAGCTCACTAAAACACTTTCAAAGAATAACATTTTTAGATTACTAAAAACATGGAACTAATAACAAATTTGTACTTTAAAATGAGCCGCGCTGCGTGAAAAGGGGGCTTAATGCATCTGCGAAAATTATCGACCCAGGTCAGCCTGCGCAGTACGCGCAGGCTGACCTGGGTCGAAACATTTCGCTATAGGTCATTTTTCCAAGGGGTAGCGTACCTCATGATTCAGTCAAATGTTGAAAAAAGTGGCTATTACGGATCCATAATTATGTGATGGCTTGCTTGGTATCATGGATCACGGAAATGCATTCAGTCCCCTTTTGCCAGAGCGTGGCTCAAATACTTGTGAATGTTTAAATTAAAATAAAAAGAGTAATAATAAAGATAACCATAGTTATTAAAGATACATCCTTACAGCCAGAGAGAAATAAACACTGCTAAAACTTAAAAAAGTGTCTAGAATGGTTCAGAATTTAGTCAGCTGTGTAAACATATATCAGTTACCAATATAAGTAAATGGTGTAAGGAATAGAGAAACTCAAGGGGTTTGTCCTTTTTACGATCGGAAATGACAACGGTGATTTTTTTGAAGGCCTCCAAAAATGAAATGCATTTTCTATCTGTCGTAATCTGTGCAACCTTTGCAACTGTTAGGGGCAACATTTGGCTTGAAGATACAAGGATGATTGTAGTTTCATAAAATAAAGATGAACTGGGTTAAAAACTGGCTAAAAACGAGTAAAGATGTATCTTTAAAGCATTCCTGAAAAAAAAAACAAAAAAAAAAACCGTCCTTGAAAAGAGTTATTTAACCCTTTACCACACAATCCCGACTTTTAACGACCCTGAGGAAAAAGCCTTTTGAAAACATTGTGGGAAAAGGAGAAAATGCTGGTAACCAGCATTTTCTCCTTTTCCCACAATGTTTTCTACTCTTTCCAAAACAAATTTCAATTCTTGAGTTGCATTTAATTTGTCATCTGCAAATGCTTTCAATTTGGACTGGTCTAAAGTTTTGTCGTTTGGTAACGAGTTAAAAAGAAATAAGACGATTTAGCTTTGTTGGCTCTTTTTAGAGCTTAACTGAGTCGCGGTGAATGCTGCGTTAAACATGTCTCTATCCCCCATTATGTAATTATGCAAAAAAAAAAAACTTTAACGTTACTAACGGAATAGGAAATCATACATTTACAACAATAAAAACAATACCTTGGTAATTCCCCAAGTTTTCTAGATGTACCTCTATCTACGTTTTAAGCCTAAAAGCCATCTTTGTACGCGACTGAAAATTACTATCCTTTTGTTTAAGATTTTCCTTCCAAGAAAATCTAGCTTAATTTCCCAAATACTGTTTAGGACAACTGTTTTGAAAATTCGAAACTCTCAACGCATAGGCCTATTGGAAATTAGAGTAAATGTATAGCGATCAGTTTGAAATTGAAAGTCACACTGGTAAGAGATCCTTTTGCGGATTGTGAAGTTTAAGATCAGATTACACAAAAAGCAACGCCTGTCTTTTAATCTACACTGTCCAATTTGATGTGTATTTAGTGCTGAAAACAGCTTTGAAATCACAATGGGCCTACTGCGGGTTTTTTTCTAGCTTGAAATGTTAATTTCATTCATTTTTAAGTTAAAAAGTTTAACCCTATACCACACAATCCCGAGTTTGAATGAGCCTGACAGAAAAGGCTGTAGAAAAAGGAGAAAATGCTGGCATCCAACCGTTCCTCCTTTTCCCACAATGCTTTCTTCCCGTTCAGAGACATATAGGATCTGACGTGAGTTGGCGTTTGAGATAAAATTTTATTAAACGAGCCTAGGAAAATATCAGTACTTAAGCGAGCTTGATAACAATTTTTCATGAGGAGTTTAATAAAATTTTATTTCAAAAGCCAACAAAAGTCAGATTCCTTTTATCGCATAACGATATTTCACAAATTATAGATCAGAAGATGCAAAACCACCTATAGATGCACGTGCGGTATGTCTATAAAAAAAACTTACTACTATGTAATACGTACAAAATGACGTCAAAAATGACGTCACACAATTGTGATATCAAACGTGTATAAGATATAGACCGTAGGATATTTGTTTTTTTATCAGTGAAACATCGAAATTTATTTCATCGAGTGAACATCGTCGGTAATATTTTCACGAGTGGCGCAGCCACGAGTGAAAATATTACCGATGATGTTCACGAGATGAAATAAATTCAATCTTTCATCGAAAAAAAAAAAAAAAAAAGTATTCTATTTATTTCATGCTTCTAATAACTATTTTGTTGGGACTTTCATCAAAATCCAGTACAGCTCTTGTCGGTAATTCCCCGTGGCGTACCCCCTTACATAAAAACGCATTACAGTATTACGTAAAGCGCGAGAAATATAGCGTACATTACGTCATATTTCCCTCCATTTGAATGGCACGCGTTGATTACCTATGGAACTAGTGCGCTGGAACTACTGTTTCCGCCTTCAACTGAACAGTTAGAAACTATAAAATCGTTATTTTCACTGGTCGTAACCATGAAACATCAAAGCATGATCCACTTTTATTTCTCGATAAACTACTAAAAAGCATGAAGTAAAAGAAAATTCGTAATGGGTATATTACACTGAAAACAAGGAAGGTTATGTGATAAAAACCTATCAAAAAATAAAAAATGATCCGTACTTAATTTCTCGTCCGAGTATTTTCTCTGTCTTCTAGTAAGTGTTTAATCTGCTTTCTAAGTGTGTGTTTAAATTCGTTAAAAGAGTCTAATGTTCTTTTCTTTTGAAAGTTATGATAATAATAATAAAAAAAAAAGGTTAAATGCTGATTATACCACATAAAGTTAATATGAGAACAGATTAGCAATGGTAAAAATCAGGTTTCTATCTTGTCTAATAAAAGAAATGATCTCGTTTAAATCCTTTAGAGAACAAGCTCGTGTTTCAAACTCCCAGAGGAGGTTTCTGAAAACATTGTGAGTAAATGCAAAAATGCTGTCAACCAGCATTTTCTCCGTCTTCTATTTTTTTTCTGAAATTTCAATGTCAATTCCAATCATCTGAGCCGCAGCTTATTTGTCATCTGTAGATGTTTACAAGATGGACAACTCTAAAGCTGTTTGGCGTTGTTAACCCTTAAGCTGCAAAATAGGTTAAATGAAACTTTCAAGCCGATAGTATAAACCCAAATAATGCTATTTCTAAGTTTTTATTGGATGGGTGGGGGTGGGAAAGAGAAATGTCTCCTTATTGGACAATATATATCAAAGATCAAACTGAACATTCTGTGCAGTCTGATCTTGATCTACACGGTCCGCTCAAGGCCTTCGACTCGCGCAAGGTTAAGGGTAAAACGACAAAGATTAAATAAAGTGTCTACATAAAATCCTCTATTTCATTCCTTTATTACCATTTTGTTAGATTTTAATTGCACCATTTTTTCCCTCGAAATATCACCCTTCGATCAATGAGAAGAAAGCTGGGGGCAGTCAACCTTGTTCAGGGTTATTTCTTAATCTAATTCTATTTATTTGACATGGATTGTGAAACAAGTTTTTACAGCTTATATTAACCCCGTAGGCTGCTAGGCGTGACTCGGGGCACATTTGCGGACAGTGTAGATCAAAATCGGACTGCACAGAACATGCAGTCTTATCTTGGCTCTACACTGTCCAATAAGGTTTTTTTTTTTCCTGGCGAAATCAACTTTGAAATCGCAATATTTGGGTTTTCACTGTTGAGTGGAAATTTTTCATTTTAATCTATATAGCAGTTTAAGGTTTAATTACTTTCCACGGCCCGATCTTATAAAACTTGAACTCATGCTAAATATTAAAATAAATATTCAGTCTTAATATTTATTCATGTAGTAGGGAAATTGATATTATTAAGACATGAATTTGACAAAAGGAAGAATAACCAGTTCTTGAAGTTTAAAAATTACATTCAATTGCATTGATTTAACTTTAAAATTTCATGCTCAGCTGAGGTGAGCATGGAAAAATAAAAGCTTTATAAGCACTGGCCCGTTTTGGTAGTTGTAAATTTACTGCATGTCCATGGGCCATTCCAACTCCAGATTCAGTTGGTTGTTGTGGACAAAATGGATTTTATGGATCCATAATGATGTAATGACTTGCTTGCTATAATGCATCATGGAGACGCATTAAAGCCCTTTTTTGCCAGAGCGCCGCTCACTTCTTTAAGCTTTCTCGAGTACAAGAATTAAAAAAATAAATTGTGCACTTCATTTATCTCCAAATCTCACAAAAACATCACTGTACTATAAAAGACTTACAAATAAACATACTACGTTCTCATACAAGAGTATTTCTTTTTTCCGCCAAACTTTGAAAGTAGCCTAACAATATTGCTTGAAAAGCAATCAGAATTGTTGCAAAATTGGAAACTTGTTTTCTGAAGACTCGTCAACGTTAGAAAATACTTGGCCTGAAGTTAAGATAAATGAAGTTTTACTGTATTTTCCTTAAAAGAAAAAAAGGAACTTACCTTGAACTGATAGATGTATTTCGTAGAAATATTTTATTCGCTCTGAAAGGAGATCTCCAGGTTTTTCAAAGAAAAAGGAATATAACAGTTAGATAATTTCTACCCTAAAACAACCTTTTTGACTGCAAAAAGCAAAGACTGTATATAGAAGACCATTCGGTTTTTGTTTTTCCACAAAGATCATCTACGATCGGAATCACAATAAAGTTAACAAGCTTTGTGATACTCCTTTTCTTCTATTGGGCACAAAGAACGATACCAAACGGACTGTAGTAAGCGTACGATACTCTGAATAAAAGCCAATAGAGGCTTGGAGTTGTATTATCTGTCACAGCACTAACGTTATCCTTTCTTCCTAAACTTGAAAAAAGATGATTTTATTTTAAAGTTTAGTATAAACAAGCATTCTGATAGTATTGCATAGCAATACCCAGTCCCCTACCGGCCGTATGTATCGCTGGCATGTCAGTGAATTTTTGTAAATGCGTCAAAAAGCAGTGGACCGGGACGAAACTCGAACTTGATGTGTAAGTCATGGTGGTTGATGTACACACCAAAAATCAGCTCTATATGTAGTAGCGTTTAGAAGAAAAGTGCGGAAAAATGTTTTATCAGTGAAATTTTGAAAGTCCAAGGCCCGCAAATGCGTGAAAAAGCAGTGGATCGGGACGAAACTCGAACTTGATCTGTAAGTCATGGTAGTTGACTTACACAGCAAAAGTCAGGTGAATATCTACCAGCATTTAGAAAAAAAAGTCCGGAAAACTGATTTATCAGTGAAATTTTGTAAGTTCAAGGCCCGTAAATCCGTGAAAAACTAATGGACCGGAACGAAAGTCGAACTTGATCTGTAAGTCATGGTGGTTGAGTTACTCAGCAAATCTGAGATCAATACCTACCAACATTTAGGAAAAAAGTCCGGAAAACTGATTTATCAGTGAAATTTTGTAACTCCAAGGCCAGTAAATCCGTGAAAAACGAGTGGACCGGAACGAAACTCGAACTTGATCTGTAAGTGATGGTGGGTGACTTGCACACCAAAACTCAGCTCAATATGTACCGTTTACAAAAAAAGTCCGGAAAGCTGAATTGCCGGACTGACGGACAGACGGACAGACGGACGGACGGAGTGCAAACCTAAAGTCCGCTTCGGCTTCGCCGGTAGGGGACTAAAAAAAAGACAGAAAGGAATAAAATAATCCTGCCACTCACCTTTGATACCTCGATAGAAAGACTTTAGTTACCTTCAGTTCTGTGATCAGTGCCGCCATACACATACGTAAGTACAGCCTGGTGTCAGTTCTGTCCACATACACATAGATCAGTACAGCTTGATGTCAGTTTTGGACGTAATGTGCCTTCTGCTCTGTGATCACTGTCGACATACGTCGACATACACATAGATAAGTGCAGCTTGATGTCACTTTGGGCCTTCAGATCTGTGACCTTCAGCTTTGTGACTGCTGCCGACATACAAATAGGTCAGTACAGCTTGATGTCATTTTGGGACGTAATGTGCCTTCAGCTCTGTGACTCCTGGCGACATATACATAGATCAGTATAGCTTGATGTCTGTTTGATATGTTATGCACTTTCAGCTCTGTGTTCACTGCCAACATACACAAAGTATAGCTCTATGTCAGGCTTGGACCCAAGGTGCCATCAGTTCTGCGACTACTGCCGACGTACACATAAATCAGTACAGCTTAAATGTCAGTGTGGGACTAATGTATCATCACTTTATGATGACTGCCGGCATACACATAGATAGCACAGCTTAATGTCTGTTTGGGAAGTATTGTACCATTAGTTCTATGATGACTACCGACATAAATAGTTCATCACAGCTTGATGTCTGTTTGGGACGTAAGGTACCTTCGGTTCTGTGATCACTGCCGATATACATAGAGACAAAAAGACATACATAAACTTTTTATTTCTTCCAGGTATGAGAATATACGTACAGCAAGGAAAAAAGCATAGCAACAATTAAATACAAGTCAAATACGAGCGGAGTTAGAGGAAAAGATAAAAAACAAAGAACTCCCTCATACACACGCAAACAGACACAGTCATTAAGCACACGCACAAGTGACCAGTACATTGGGAAAAAGATAGATTTCAAATTTGGAAAGAGACGGCAGCTAACTCTCAATTTTTGCATTAAATAGTAGAGCAGCAACATTAGCTCATTAAAAAAGATCTTATATATGTTAATTTGATATTCATTCAATAAATCAGATGGACTTTTCATCAAAGGAAAAAAAAAAAAAAAAAACCCTGCAATATATGGAGTGAGTTTCATAGATTAATTATAAAGTATAATATAGTAACAATCCAATGCCAGTCCGTGCGTCTTTATACAGCTTGATGTCAGCTTGGGCCACACTGTACCTTCAGTTCTGTGATCACTGCCGACATACATATAGATTTTTGTTTTGTACATAATGTACTGTCAGTTGAATGATGACTCCGGACATATGTGTACATAGATCAGTTTGGGACGTAATAAGCCTTCTGTGCTGTGATCACTGCCCAAATACACATAGATCAGCATAGCTTGATGTCTGTTTTGGACGTAATGTACCATCAATTCTATGATGACTCCCGACATATACATAGATCAGAACAGGGTGATGTCTGTCTGGTACTTCCTGTAAAATCAGTTCTATGATGACTGCCGATATATACATATAGACTAAAACAGCTTTATGTCTGTTTGGGACGTAGTGTACCATCAGTTCTATGATCACTTTGCTCTTTATTGGTGTTCGGTATCGCACAACTGCGAGATTGCTTCCGGGTCTTAGTAGTTAAAAAAAAATCCCATATGAATTTTGCGGTAGCACTTTTGTTGAACTGTTTCATGAGGCCGAGAGGGCTTTGTGGTATCGTACTTCGGCAGTGGGGTCCACTTAGGTGTGCTTTTATTGTATATTGACAGGAGTATTTTGTGTCAATGGAGGAACAAAAACTTCGGGTATTTAAGTTTCCATTTCACGCTGGGAAGAGAAAAATTTGCATATCTCCAAAGTTTCGACCAATGTGAGGTAATTCTTTTTACATTTATCCTTAAGTTCCGTTCAATGGACCATATTAACCCATAAGCTGCCAAGCGCGACTCCTGACCCTTTGCGTACAGTGTAGATCAAGATCAGACTGTGTAGAACGTGCAGTCTGATCTTGGATACACACTATCCGATATGGAGGTATTTTTCCTCCAAAAATACCTATTAAATAGTAAAAACTGGGTTTTTACAATCGGAGTGAAAGTTTCATTTATTTAGCAGCTTAAGGACCAAAGATGAGTTACCACAGAACACGTTAAAAATAACGACTTTCTCCATATCAATCTAAACCTATGTGCAATATACTGACAAGTGACTGGGATCTCTTTGGCAAGTGCAACAGTTGGACACCTTGTCTTGTATAGAATAGAACAGAACACACATTCTATTGACGTATACAAATTGTACAAAGTCATATTTAAATATAAGGTAATACACAGCGGACTTTCTTTTAAATCAAGTGCCTGTGAGGCCAAATCTAACGACATATGAGGATTTCTAATATGAGGATACAATTTGAGAACAGTAACATGTATTTCCTTTCATTGTCGCTCTAAATTGCTTCCGACGATTGTTAAAATGGAAAGAGTGTCCTGGAGTCCCTGTTATCGCGTTCGATAGCTATCATTTTGTCTGCTTTGTGAATATTTGACCCTTAAACACATAATCCCGAGTTTTAACGATCCTGTTGAAAGGGGTTTTAAAAACATTGTGCGTAAAGGAAAAATGCTGGTAACCAGCATTTTTCCCTTTCCCCACAATTTTTTCTTCACTTTGAGAGACAAATCTAGTCATTTGGGCCACATTTGATTTGTCGTCTGTAAATGCTTCCAATTTGGACAAGTCTAAAATTTTCTCGTATGTAAAAGGTTTAAGCGACTCTTAATTTGAACATGTATTTTACTTCGGCAAGTTATTAAAGATCTGCACAAAAAGTGGTAGTATGAATATGAGCCATGCTCTGGCAAAAGGGGGCTTAATGCATCTGCGTGATCCTGATACTAAGCCAGCCATCGCAGAACTATGGATAAATGAAATCAATTTTGTCTAACGACGGACTGAATCATGATATACTCTGGTCCTTGGAGGTGCAGAAAACTGACCAGTAGCGAAAAGTATCAGTTCAGGTCAGCCTGCGCGGACTGCGCAGGCTGACCTGGATCGATACTTTTCGCTCACGCTTAAAGCCCCCTTTTCACACGGCATGGCTCATATAATATAGCACGGTCTGGCTCAGGGTGTAATGGCGTTTAATCAAATACTAGTAACGTCCCTTGTTTCCAATGTGAGTTACCCATTACAATTTTTAGCCAGCGGGCTTATGTCATGGCCCTGTGTCCGTCGTGCGTCCGTCCGTGCTTCCGTACGTCCGTGCATGCGTGCGCTAATTTTTACTTCAAACATCTCTTTCTCTGAAACTGTCCGTCGGATTTCAACGAAAATTCACAGAAATGATCCCCCATGGCCTTCTTTAGAAACTCTTCAAAGAATTTGATTCCTATAAAAGTCCTGGTTGCCATGGCAACAAAACTGAAAAAGATTGAAAATCTTTAAAAATCTTCTGGTCCGAAACCATAAGGCATAGGGTTACCAACTTTGGCGTGTAGCTTTATGTAATAGACCTTTCCAAAAAATCTTAAAATTATAGCCCTGCGGTCAAAAATGGCCCCGCCTCGGGGTCACAGGTTTTACATAGATTTATGTAGTGAAAACTTTAAATATCTTCTTGTCCTAAACCATATGGCCTAGGGCTACCAAATTTGGCATGTAGCTTTATCTTATAGACCTCTACAGAATCTCTTCAAATTAAAGTCCCCGGGTCAAAATTGGCCCAGCCCCAGGGGTCACAAGTTTTACATAGGTTTATATAGTGAAGACTTTAAATATCTTCTTGTCCTAAACCATATGGTCAAGGGCTATCAAAGTTGGCATGTAGCTTCATCTAATAGACCTCTACAAAAACTCATCAAATTATAGCCCTTGGGTCAAATTTGGCCCCGCCCCTAGGGTCACAATTTTTACTCTGCTTTATATAGTGAAAACTTTCAATATCTTCTTGTCCTAAAAGGAGAAAATGCTCTTAACTAGCTGCTTTTTTTCCCGAAATGTTTTCAAATTCATGTTGTGGCGTATTTTATTGTGACCTGATTTCAAAAGCATCATTCCTCTAGGTTTAATCTCGGTGGTTGGGTTATGTGGTAGAGCGTAACTCTTTACTAGAAAACGAAATTTTAGATTCATCTGAGTTCAAAATTTTGCAGACAACAAATTCAATTTTTGATCATATGATTTATGGTAACTCTCTACCAAACGACAAAATATTAGACTTGCCTAAATTAAAAGCATTTGCAGACGACAAATTGAAAGTGATTAAAATGATGGTTTTTATATATAGAAAACATTGCAAAGAAGGGCGAAAATGCTGATTACCAACATTTTCTCGATTTCTCACACTGTTTTCAAAAGCAATATTCCTCGGGGCCGTTAAAAGTCAGGGTTCTGTGGTAAAGGTTTAACTGTCATTGTTGGAAAAGCAGAAAATGCTGCTTACTGTTTTTGTAGGGCTTTTGCCTTGCCTCCACCGCCCGCCCCCCTCCACCGGTTCCTTGAATTTGGACCTCCAAATTTTCTAAATGACCTCCCAAAATTCAAATGTTTGCTTTCTTTCATTTGAAGGGAGGCCAGTTAACCCCATATTAGAAAATGAAGAGAAAACCCTGCACATTCGGTATTTTTTTCTCCCCACAATGATTTTCAAACACTTTCTTTAACTCTTTACCAAACGACAACGATTTGGACGTTTCCAAATTGAAAGCATTTGCAGACGACAAAATAAATCTGACTCAAAAACTGAAATTTGTTTTGAGAAAGGTAGAAAACATTGTGGGAAAAGGAGAAAATGTTGTTTACCAGCATTTTCTCCTTTTCCCAAAATGTTTTGTAAAGGCTTCTTCCCCAGGGTCGTTAAAAGTCGGGATTGTGTGGTAAAGGGTTAAAAGGGCATGTGTAGTCAAAACTAGGTTTGTTTGGTAAAGGGTAAACCTATTGTTTTCTCAAAACCATTGTTTGTCCTACACAGATGTCCTGAAGGGTTAACACGGATGTCCTGAATGTTGTCCATGTCCTTTCAGGAACTTTATATCCTTCTATACCAGCCAAGTGGGCCAGTGGCTACCGCTTATAAATAGGCGTTCAGAGACTGTGAACGCTGCTCTGCTTTCTCTGCTCTCCGAAGGACAACTATCTTATCCAGCTGCTTCTCGATACAGCTGTCCAGGTAGGTCTGTGTTCGTAACTTTTCCTCTTTCCTCAATTCTGTCTTCCAGGGACAGTCTAAGATCGTGGCTTTGTTATTCGGGCACCAGTAGCACTGTGTTACGTACATGACCACATGGCTAGGGGATGTGGATTTGAATCTAAACAATTTTAAAACTCTTTTCTGCATTGTTGCGAGTAACTGTCAAGGTGATTCACTCATCTTACCGCTCAAGGGCCCATTATGGATCCATATGTATGTGGTGGCTTTCTTGGTACCATGGATCATGGAGATGCATTAAGCCTCCTTTTGCCCATATGGCTCATATATTTAATTTAGACGTACCCAAAGCACATATTCTTTTCACAATATTTCATTATCAAATACACCCCCCCCCAAAAAAAAAAAAAAAAAAAAAAAAAAAAACAAGAGGGCCATGATGGCCCTGTATCGCTCCACTGGCTTATAAATATAAACCATAAATACTAAACATTTCAATTCTGAGCCAAATGGTTTCAAAATGAAGACTTACAAAGTTTTCTCTGTAAAAGCCCATGTGAAAGTTGAGACCCCCACGGCAAAGCCATTTTTGATCCCAGAGCTATAATTACTTGAACCCTGGTAGAGGTCCACAAGATAAAGCCACATGCCAAAATAATACAAGTCTATGCTGTATGGTTATAAATAAGCTGATTTTCAAGTTTTTTCCATATGAAGCCTCTGTAAAACATAAGACCCTGATGCAAGGCTAATTTAAAAAAGAAAAGAGAAAAAAAAAAAAAAAAAAAAAAAAAAAAAAAAAAAAAATCAAAACAGGAAGATTTCTTAAGTTGCCACTATGTAAGCCCATGTAAAACTTGTGACCCCTGCGGCGGGGCCAATTTTGACCCTAGGTCTAAAATTTTGGCCCGCTTGGTAGAGGCCCACTAGATGTAGCTACATGCAAAATTTGGTAGCTCTAGGCCTTATGGCCAGGTACATGAAGATTTTTAAAGTTTTCTCTATATAAGCCTATGTAAAACTTGTGACCCCTGGGGCAGAGCCAATTTTGACCCCAGGGCTATAATTTGAAGAAACTTGATAGAGATCTACTACATAAACCTGCATGCCAAATTTGGTAGCCCTATGCCTTATGGTTTCAGACAAGAAGATTTTTAAAGATTTCCAATATTTTTCAGTTTTGTTGCCATGGCAACCAGAGTTTTTGAAGGAATCAAATTCTTTCAAGAAATTCTGAAGAGGACCATGGCAGGATCATTTCTTTGAAGTTTCATGAAAATTGGATGGGTAGTTTCAGAGAAGAAGATGTTTGAAATAAAAGTTAACGCACGGACGGACGGACGCACGGACGGACGGACGCACGGACGCACGACGGACACCGGGCCATGACATAAGCCCGCTGGCCTTCGGCCAGTGGAGCTAAAAAAAAATTGGCCTAAACAAATCGTTGATTAACAAATTACTTCTTGCCAAAGATAATTTGATAAAATTTCGCACCTAGATCTGTAGAAGACAGAAGATCCAAACATATCTGGAGACAGACGGATGGTCGTAAAAATACCTGCAACTTGCAGTATTTTCTTGCCTAAAATCTTTAAAACATGAACAATCTAAATGAAAATGGTATACATCCTCGATATCTTGGATTTTACAGCACTGACATAATCTTTTTCTGCGGGAAATAGGTGGCCTAGAATACCTGTCGTTTCGACTTGTTAATCATATCTATTATGCCTGGCCGGCAACACATGAAAAGGGGTCTTCTGAAATTTCAGCAAAAATTTGTCGTCCCGGATAAGCCTAAGCAGTCCGCACAGACTATTCAGAGACGACACTTTCCATTCTTATGTGATTTTGGGTTTCATGCAAGTCTACTGTGGGACAAAATCTAATATAGTAGTAAAGTGCAGTTCGCGCAGGCTGATCCGAGACGACACTTTAAGCAAATGTCCGAAGGCCCCTTTCGCCTGTTTCAGGCCGTATATCTGCAACTAAGTGGAAAATGTTCGAAGGCTATCATATGAAATGACTAAAAATAGCTTATTGCAAAATTAATGCTTAAAATGTGCGTATTTAGTTAAAATGAACTGCTATTGTTAGATCCAAACCGATATTGAATAAACCAATTAATTACACACAGTTTAAATAATTCTAAAAACAAAAAAAATTAATTGATAGAGATCTGCTAGATCGATGTAAAACATATTTGGAAACCGAAATTATTTTTTCAGAATAATATTTTTCTGTACTTACAAGGTTATTTCAATAATCTATACGTCTACAACAACGAGAAGTATACAAAAAAAAAAATACAAAATTTTCAAGAGACAACAGCCGCTGTGCTTGAATCTGACTTTACTTTGGTTAAGTTGGGTAGAACGATCCTTTCACAGGCAGAAAATTTACTAATAGCGAAAAAATATTGACCCAAATTAGCTTGCACGGGCTGCACAGGCTGACCTGAGATACCTTTCTCTAAACTTTTGATTGATCGATTGTATGTTGTTTTACGCCTTTTTCAACATTATTTCAGTTATATCGCGGCGGCCAGTGCACCTATCCATGCTTTCCTGGAGTTTCTTTTACCAATACCCCGCACAATATTCTTTTCAAGCCACTGGCTGCTTTTCCACATAATCATCGTCGAAACAATGGTCAGCGGTGAGAGAGAAATGAATCCTGGCGCAATGACTATCATCAATCCTCGGAAAGAAATTAGCCAAGCCGGGGATCGAACCAGCGACCTCCTGTTCTCAAGTCCTGCCCGCTACCGACTGAGCTACGGGGCTTGGCTTCTCTAAACTGCGTACGCACGAAAGTTGCGTACGCAGTATACGTTAACAAGCATCAAGTCCGAAAATAAGTCACTGAATTGCACAACTTTACGATTTGAGTAAATATGTGTATAACTTTACACTAGCTCATCCTTTTGGGTAAAGCAGGCATGGTATAATGTGTTTATTCATTCCTTCCCTCAAAAATGCATATATCTACCCATTTTAGTGAAAGGATCCAGGTCGAAATTGTTTGCTTTTTCCGCATTTCAAAGACAACTGTACCTCAAGATTCAGTCACTTGTTATATAAAACGGTTTTTATAAATCTATATTACAGTGATGACTTACTTAGAATCATGTATCATGGCGATACAATAAGCCCCAGAGCATGGGTAAAAAAAAAATCTGAGCCACGCTCTGTGAAAAGGGGGCTTAATGCATCTGCAAAATGTATCAACCCAGGTCAGCCTACGCAGTCCGTGCAGGCTGACCTGACCCGTAAAATTGTGCTATTGGTCGATTTTCTGCATGTCCATGGACCAGTCTACCTCATGATTCATGGACCTTATTTATCCATGATAATGAGATGACTTGCTTGGTATAATGCATCACGAAGATGAATTAAGTCCCCTTTTGCCAGAGAACGGCTCGTAGCAAAATTATCTTTTTCTGCATGAACGCATTTCTCTCTCGTTGCAGATGGCGCTGACCCTAACTAAAGTTTTCCTGCTCATCTCCCTTTTAGCTTGTCTAGGGACTGCATTAGGAACAATCGAGGGATCTTTCACTTCCACAGATGGTTATCAGTGCGAATGGATGGAACAAGTAACAACGAGTAAGAATGAAAGATATAACCTTCAGTGTGCCAGCCAAAACATTTGAGTCATGATCTGTGAAAAGGGGGCTTAATGCACCTGCCTGAACAACGCTTGGGCTTGCGCGACTCAAGGACCTTTTGCGGACAGTGTAGATCAAGATCAGACTGCACAGAACGTGCAGTCTGATCTAGGATCTACACTGTCTGGTAAGGAGATATCTTTCCCCCAAAATGTCTTTGAAATGGCAAAATTTGAGATTTTACTATGGCCTTGAAAGTTTCATTTCACTTATTAAGCAGGATAAGGGTGGGTTAAAATGGAAAACGTCGTAAAACACGTTTGACATCAGTCGGTCGGTCGGTAAAGAGGGTCTTAACCCTTACCACACGATAAAATTCTGGACATGTCCACATTGAAAGCATTTGTAGACTGCAAATTAGATGTGGCTCAAGTTACGAAATTTGTCCTTTATAGGATAGAAAACATTGTTGGAAAAGGAGAAAATGCTGGTTACCAGCATTCTCTCCCTTTTCCACATTTTTTTTCAAAAGACCTTCTCTTTAACGGTCTTTAAAAGTTGAGATTATGCGGTAAAGGGTTAAGATGCCTGGGTAGTTCGGTAACAGGCTAAATGACAAAGAGACTGTTTCCATATCTTTTACTATAAGTACATGTACAATGTTTCCATATCTTTACTATAAGTACATGCACAATGTTTCCACATTTTTACAACAAGTACATGTACAATGTTTCCATATCTTTACGATAAGTACACGCACAATGCTTCCATATCTTTACTATAAGTATATGTTCAATATTTCCATATCTTTACTATAAGTACATTCATTATATACATGTACCTAAGATGATCTAAGTAAAATACGGGCTTTATTTACCTTCGCAATACAGCTCGACGGAAATTTTGTCCGTATCAGCCGAGTACCGTGTGTACAGCATAATCGTGTACACAGACTACTTCAGTGTAATTACGTTCGGGACTTTCAACCATTTACGTCCAGCTAGCATGGCAAAGCATGAAAACCCCATTTATCAGTGTATTTATAGATACTTCGACTGTTGTTTGTCATTTAGTTTTATCAAAAATCGTTTTTTATGCAGAACTTGAATTTGTCCGATATGAAAGCTCATTACATAACTTTTACTTGTGTTGTTTCGAAAGGGTATTTCCAAATGCTACTGAACAGTACACTCGTGATTTCAGCATCGCGATTAATAATCACAAGCTTGACTCACATCTTGCGTTGAAATAAAAAAAAAATGTACTGTTCGTGACAGTGACAATGAATAACAACTACTGACTACCTTTTCAGTATTTAAGAAATAGTTTTTAAGCCATTGTTGTTGTTTATTTTTTTGAAGCGGCTCGAACAGCAACTGCCATTTTCCAATGCATTCTGATCTATGCAGACTTACCGTTATCTATGTATATTCATCCGCCATACATAAATATTGTACGTATGTAGTTCTCAGATTTTTTGTTTATTCGTATTGATTTTGTGATGTTTCTTTACAGTTATTGTGGTGAGGAATATAATAAAAGGAATATTGGAACAGTCTGCATTTCACCGTGGTCGGATCATGTCTCGTTGCGTGTGCAAAGAGATGTGCATCGGATTCGACCGAGCGGATTCGACCCTCGGTCTCATCCGATACGCATCTCTTTACACATGATCGACATGATCCGACCGCGCAGAAAGGCAGACTGTTGTAATATTCCATATGTACAATGTTTCCATATCTTTACTACAAGTACGTGTACAATGTTTCCATATCTTTATAATAAGCCCGCCCGGGTAGCTTAGTGGTTAGCGTGTCTGACTCGTGACCTGATGGTTGCGAGTTCGATATCCGGTTGAGGCAAACTTCCTTTCCGGCGATTTTTCGCCCCTCACCTCTGATGCATGTGAGAAAAGTAGTCAGTGGCTTTGGAAAGGAAGTTGTGTCAGTACTGGTGTGAGAAAGCCAGGAAACACATGGGTGCGTCACTGACTGCCACGATATGACCTAAGCTGTTAAAATGGCGTTAAACTCCAATACAAACAAACAAACTTTACAATAAGTACATGTACAATGTTTCCATATCTTTTCTATAAGTACATGCACAATGTTTCCATATCTTTACTATAAGTACATGCACAATGTTTCCATATCTTTACAATAAGTACATGCACAATGTTTCCATATCTTTACTATAAGTACATGCACAATGTTTCCATATCTTTATAATAGGTACGTGCACAATGTTTTCATATCTTTACTATAAGTACATGTACAATGTTTCCATATCTTTACTATAAGAACATGTGCAATGCTTCCATATCTTTACAATAAGTACATGTACTATAAGCACATGTTCTATTCTTTAATTTTACGATAAAGAGTCAGTACAATTAACATCTATTAGTCTAATATTTCAGCTCTATGTAGGAACTTCAGAGTGAAATGTAACAGAAAGAAGCCCAAAGCCAACTACAACTGCGTATATCACGGTAATCCCCATGGCTGCGCCGCGTACAACAAGAAACAAAGAGCCTTCTATACGTAAGTACCATTTCTTTTCGTCGTAGCTGAACGTGCTGGCTGTTGACCTACTTCTTGGTACTGATAAAGATGAATGGATGGTAATTTGCGATTGGTAAAAATTGTGCACCTGTTCATTCGGCGGGCCCATGCTGGCATATTTGCTCACACATTTATGAAACGACTGTTTACAAACACTGGTACTGCTAACCGATAAAACGAGGCCTTGAATACCATAGCAAAATAATGTAGATCTATTAGGAGTTTAATATTTTTATAACCGTTATCCAATAACCCAATAGTCTACCACTTTTCAACAAAATGAAAAACAGTGGGGAAAAAGAGGCGACGGCTGGTCAGGCTGCTTTTCATTACTTTACTTCATATTGAGCCATAGAAGAGTTTCAATATTCTGTTAATGTAAGTGAAACGCGTCTGAAATAACAAAGTCAGCTTAAGTTGGAAATTGAGTCTGTGAGCGAAGTTGAGCAAAATAAGAGAATTATGTTTTTCGTGAAACCGGCTCAGATGACAAAGTTTTAGACGGGTGAAAGCATTACAAGAGAGAAGCTTACACATTGGATATTGTTCAGATTGTGTAATTCATTTTAGATAGAGTAGAAAACCTTGTATAGAAAGAAGAAAAGAATGCTAATGTTTTTAAAAGCCTTTATACTTTGAGTCGTAAAAATATGGTAGTGTTTGGTCAAGTGTTAAACAGAGGGGTCTTAATGCATAAGTATAGACCCTGGCTGACCTAGGTCGAAACTTTTTGCTATGGGTCGGTTTTCTGCATGTCAAAGGATCATTGTACCTCATGATTCAGTCGATTGTTGTACAAAATGGATTTTATGAACCCATAATTATGCGATGACTTGCTTGGTATTATGCAGCATGGAGATGCATTAAATCCCCTTTTTGCGAGAGCATTGATACATTTGAATAAAATTATCGACCCATGTCAGCCTGCGCAGTCCGCCCAGGCTGACATGGGCCAAAACTTTGTTATTTGCATTTTTTTTTTTTTTTTTTGCATGTCCAAGGACGATACTATTTCACCATTCAGTCGGTTGTTTATGGCGTGATTATGTGACAACAGGATAACGTCCTATGTCAAAAGTCACGTCTGTTACGAAGATTGGAAATACATGATTCAAATACCACAGCTACGTTGGTCGCCACAGTCTCCTGACTTATTATGTACCCGTAAACTTTCAGGCAAAAATGCATGGGTCGCACGCGGATGAAATAACACATATTACAGAAAAATATCCGTATCTACACACTGTCAAATACGGCTCCAAATAAGGTACGTTGACATATCTCGTATGATGACGTATCTCGCGCACGGAATAAACATGCATTGATTTGGGATTTGATTAGTCAAAATGTAACGCCATGATATTCATCCGCCATCCATAAAACGAAGTTACTACCCTCTACATCATTTATTGTCTCGTTTTGTTCATCGCTTGCGAATAGAATGTCAATAAATGCAATTTTTTGTCGTCGAAAGTTGTAGGTGTATAATAAAAGGAACATTATGTTGTAGAAACTCTCCTGGTGCTTGTATTTGCTTCTCGATGCGTAAGAAAGTTTTGACATCTCGCATTACCTTCTGTCTCGCGCGATATCAAATTTTCTTACGATGCTCGAATGAAATTCAAGTACCAGGAAAGTTACTACAACATAATATTCCGTATATATTCCCCCAGAGATAATATGTGGCATTTTCTGAAAAATACCATTACAAGCTTTATGTTCTTAACACACAATGTAGATGATTTATAGACCATTTAAAGCGTACGTGGAGTTTAGTGCCTTTATTCTACATGCGAAGCTTTTTGCTAACACACGTCCTCGTTGTCAACAAGTAATAGTGAAAAGGGCGGTATCACAAAATGTTTAAAGATGCTTTGGAACATCAGAGGTTAGGTGGGTCTTTTTTCATTTGTATCCGTTCAGCATATTACATGCATCATTACAAAAACTTGACTCACTTTAAGCATCAAACTGTAATTCACAATAGTCATCGAAATCGTTCTAAAGACATTCCGTGACAAAAAGTTTGTTCATACATTTTACATATTTCTACGCGATTAATAAATTCTTTAGGAGTTTCAGTGACGGATTGGTACGTGCAAATAACTTCAATGTTATTGTTTTTTTTTTATTGTTGTTGTTGTTTATAAAAAAGAATTTCAAGGGTGCCGCCCATAATCTTCCGCTAGGTGGCATTTTTCAAATTCATTACCTATCTGATATGGGCATTCTGGGTACAGAACCGGGCTTCATTTCAAGGCGGCAATCAATGCAACGAATTTCAAAACAAAATATACGTTTATTGACTAAAACCGTACAATTCATCCAGCCATGGTTAGCTATTATATAACAGATTCAATTTCCAACTTAAGCTGACTTTGTTATTTCAGGGGCGTTTCACTTACATTAACAGACTTTAGAAACATTCTCAAATCCTAAGTCGACACAACGTTTCAGAATCAGTGCAGCAAAATAATGGACTTAAGTCATTTTAACGGACCCAAGTTCATTATTTTGCTGAGTTGAGTGTGAAATGTTGTGTCAACTTAAGATTTCAAAATATGTCTTAAGTCTGCAAAAATTAAAAAATTGGGTCTCAAGTAACAATCTGAACTTAATTCAGGAATTGGGTCCGTAAGAAGACTTGAGCAAAACAAGAGACGTAAGTATTTTCATGAAGCTGGGCCCTGCGCCCGGTTTCCCGAAAAAAAAAAAAAAAAAAATTAAGTCTCTTATTTTACTCAAATCTACCGACATACTTATTTTTTCGACTTAGGTTAATTTTGTTATTCCAGACCCATTACACTAACATTAACAGACTTATGTAACATTCTCTTGAAAGTCCTGTGTCGACACATCGTTTCGTATTCAACTCGGCGAAATAATGGACTTAAGTCTGTTAATTTACTTAACTACATTTATGCTCAGTTGAGTCTGAAACATAGTGTCAACTCAGGATTTTAGAACATTATTACAGTCGGTTAATGTTGCTGAAATGTGTCTCAATAACAAACTCAACTTAAGTCAGAACCTTGGACCGTTAGTATATTTGAGTAAAATAAGAGACTTAAGTTTTTGCGTCAAACTGGGCCCTGGTATTTAGTTTACCCTTATCCTGCTAAATAAGTGAAATGAATCGTTCAAGTCGAGAGTAAATGCTGCCAAATATTGCTATTTCTGAGTTATTTTGTGGGTTAAATATCTCCTTATCGGACAGTGTAGATCAAAGATCTGGCTGCACGTTCTGCGCAGTCTGATCTTGATCTACATTGTCTGCAAAAGGTCCCCGAGTAGCGCTGAGCCGCCTACGGGTTAATAAATATTTCAGTGTAGTGTACATAAAAACGATTTTAATACTTCCTGCTTTTTGACTAGCGAAGCTAGTCTATAGGCATCAAGACTGACCTAGATTCAAAGTAAACAAAAACCCCACAGTTGCCAAATACTGCCTCACAGAAAATACTTCTGTCTGTTAGAAATCTTAATTCTGTTATATATATGACAATTTTGACAAAAACCACTAAATCTCTACCACTCCAAAGTGAACATGTCGTCTTGCAAAGTAATAAATGAACAAGTTGTCATTTATAAGGTACAAGATCTTTGCTTATATGTAAATTAAGTGACCTATGCAAAGCAGAGAATCACGTATTCCTACACCACTGTAACATTATGAATGAATCTATTAATAGATACACCTAGGTATTAACTTGTAGCAAATGCCGGCTATGTCAACCCTCACTGGACAGAGAACCGTTGTCATTCATTATTTAGATCATTGTGCACAGTTAAACCGTTATGCTGAACTGTTATTCTACCTCTTGAATATTAACCCTTTACCAAACAATTCCAAGTTTTAATGACATTGGGGAAGAATCCATTTGAAAATATTGCGGGAAAAGGAGAAACTGCTGATAACCATCATTTTCTCCTTTTCTCACATTGTTTTCTGCCCTTTTGGAATCACGTTTCATCAGTTCAGTCACATTTAATATTTATGATCTGCAACAGCTTTGAATTTGGACGAGTGTAAAATTTCTGGTTTTGTAAAGAGAGTTAAATAAGTAACTACATCTTGTGCTATTAGATATTGACTAATTGGTTGTATGGTGTTTAACGCCGTTTTCAACATTATTTCAGTGATATTGCGGCGGCCAGAGCACCTATCCATGCTTTCCTGGAGTTTCTTTTACCAGCACTACTGCAACTCAATGACCTTTTGCGGACAGTGTAGATTAAGATCAGACGGCACAGAGCGTGCTGTCTGATTTTGGATCTACACTGTCCGATAAGAGGATATTTTTTTTTTCCAAAATGTAACTTTGAAATAACAATATTCAGGTGTTTACCATCGGCTTGAAAGTTTCATTTAACACTTTTAGCATGTTAAAGGTTAAACTTAAACTGGATTACAGTTAAACAATAGCACGCATAGCCCCGGCAGCTCAGTCGGTGGTGTACAGGACTTGGTTCGATCCCTGACTCTGCAAATTTCTCTCTTAGGATTGATGATAGTCATTGCGACAGGATTCATTTCTCTCTCACTTTTCGACGATGGTTATGTGGGAAGCAGCCAGTGGCTTGGAAAGAATATTGTGTGGAGTACTGGTAGAAGAAACTCGAGGAAAGCATGGATATGTGCACTGTCCACCGCTACATAACTGAAATAATGTTGAAAACAGGGTCAAACACCATACAAATAACCAATAAATCAAATTCGCTAGTACGTCAGTACTTTCAGTACTTTGATTTTCTGATTTACAGTGAACTCGCTAAACAGGTAGCAGCCGCTAGCCCTACGGCTTGCAGTCTTGCAGAGCTTCAAACTCGAACGGGAATTTGCGCAGGAACTCAAATTAGCAACTTCATGACAGGGCCCTGTAGTTCACTAAGGGAACGAATAGTGTTCAAAGAAATGGATATTGATGAATATTAATTGCTCTTGAACCCCAAACACGCGGAATTAGATGACCGAACTTAACCCTTAGACTGCTAAAAGAACACGAAAATATCATACCATGAACAAAAACCAGATGATTTTTGCAATTGAATTATTTTTTTGCATAAAAGTCTCACTTTATCAGACAGTGTAGATTTAAAGTCAGGCAGCACGTTCTCTGCAGGCTTAACTTGATCTACACTGTCTGCAAAGCGCTTTGAGATGCGCTTAGCAGCAAAAAAGTTAATTTACTGAAGGGTTTGCACCCGGCTGTATTTTACGGTCCTAGTAAATTAGAACAGAAAAACAATTGCAGACGTTACTTCTATAACCTTATCTCTTTTCAATATATGAGCCATGCTCTGGCAAAAGGGGGCTTAATGCATCCCCGTAATGCATCGTCCCAAGCAAGACATCACATAATTAGGGATCTATAAAATCCATTATGTCTAACAACAAACTGTATCATAAGGTAAACTGGTCCTTCGACATACAGAAAGTTGACCGATAGTGAAAAGTTTCGGCCCGAGTCCGCCTGCTCTGACTGCGAAGGCTGACCTGAATCGATACTTTTCGCAGATGCTTTAAGCCCCCTTTTCAGAAAGCATGTCTCATATATATGTATTTGATGCATGGATTTATGATATTTATGTCAGCGGCAAGATGTCAAGTTACTTTTATCCTGCTGAATTGAATTTTCAACAGTACAAAACATTGTTCCGGACTCGTTTTATTGCATAACCTGTTAGCAAGGTTCTAAAATGTAGAATGCTGATCGTTTAGCTTCTTTTAAAACCGGAGGTAAATTTAAAATTCCAACATGACACGTAAATTCGGCTCTATAAACACAGCGCAACGGAAGCGTGGTGAAATCGACGTCATTCTGTATAAAGTGACGTCATTTTATAATAGCCATGAGTTTATTCAAGGGAATGAATCCGCATCCGCTTTTGTTTACTAAGTATGAGATCGTTTTCCTTTGATCAAGAGTTGGTCATGTTAGGATCGAAATAATCTTCTTTATCGGCCTCGTGGTTTATTTATTGTGCCTCATAACTCACAACCGTGGTTCATTGAACGATTAACCACGAAAGAAAGAAGATTATTTCTTAAATAAAATACACACACTTCAAATTTCATGTCATTTTGCCAAAGACATATTTTTTATGTTTTTTATTGTATTGAACGAGTCTACTTTTGTATGTGTGTTTCCTGTTTAATAAACACTATGAAGCATTATATGTGTCTGTAATATCATTTTTCGATCGACTGTTTCATAAAGCTGCAATATATCGTCACGGTGTTGGAGTAACAAAGAATGTATGCCTGCGATCCAGATGATTATGGATTCGATCTCCGGCTAAATATTACCAAAGAGCATTAGTTATGTAAGAAACTTCACCAAAATTATCATGCTTTAATTCAGGAAGAGACTGTTGACTGCAGCTTCCGGTTGAGGAAAATTCGACGGGCTGGTGAAATTTACGGCTTAGACAAGGTACACATCTGAACTAAATTTTGACCCGTACCTTCCATCAGTCTATAAAATCGCTGTTTTTTTCCAAATAAATCAGTATGAGTGTGTTATTAAATAGACGTTAAATAGTTCACAAGGATGGGTTGAAGTTCTGCGAAGCCTAGCCTTGACCTACAACGTCTCTTGGCCCAGAAAAGATAAAAAAAAAAAAAACCTTAGAAACGCCGAATTAAAACAATGCAAACGACCCAAACAATGCAAACTAACGCTTTTCCAAACATTATCAAGTTTAAACGTTCCATTGGTAAAAGCGTTTTAAAACATTCTTGGGAAAGGAACCAGCATTTTCCCATTTTGGTATGATATTTTCCAACCAATCACGAACAAATCTTTTCATTTTGGCAAGATTTGATTTGTAGTCTTTTGTCTTCTGCAAACACTTTCAATATGGACTAGTCTACAATTTCGTCATCTGGTAGAGAGCTAAGAGCTTTTTTCCTCAAGAAGACACAAAATGGCGGACACTGTAGTTTCTGGATCAGACTGCAGGTCTATGCAGTATGATTTTTATCACCGCTGTCTGCTCTAGACCGTTTGAGTTGCACTGCCTTCAAAACAGTTCCCTTTGTGCTTGAAACTCCAAGAGTGAATTGTAAGAGTTACGCTCTGTGAAAAAGTGGTTAAATGCATCTGCTGAAAGTTTCGGCCCATGTTCGCCTGCGCAGTCCGCGCAGGCTAATATGAGCCGAAACCTTTTGCTGTTTGTAAGTTTTCTGCATGTCCAAGGACCATCCTACTTCATGATTCAGGACAAAATGGATTTTATGGATCAGTAATTATGTAATGACTTTCTTGGTATAATGTTTCACTGAGATGTATTATAACCCCTTTTACCAAGAGCGCTGCGCAAATGTATAGCGTCCCTTTAGTAGACGATTAAACCTTTACCACATGAGTCCGAGTTTTAACGACCCTTAGGAAGAAAGCGTTCGAAAACATTGTGGGAAAAGGAGAAAATGCTTGTAACCAGCATTTTGTCCTTATCCCACAACGTTTTCTGCCCTTTCCATAACAGAATTCAAGTTTTGAGTTACACTTATTTTGTCGTCGGCAAATACTTTCAATATAGACCAGTGTAAACTTTTGTCGTTTAGTAAAGAGTAAAAGCTTTAGCACATAAGTCCGAGTTTTAACGACACTGACAGAGAAGGCTTTGGGAAACAATTTTGAAAAACAAGCAAATGCCTGTAAACAGCATTTTCTGCCTTTACCAAATTGTTTTCTTTTCATTCCAAGACAACTGGCACCATTTGAGCTACATTTAATTTATCGTCTGCAAATGCTTTCAGTTTGGACCAGTCTAAAATTTCGTCGTTTGGTAAAGAGTTCAGAAGGATGCCATTTTTTATCGGCTCTATTTACCCTTTATCACATAATTCCAACTGTTGACGACTCTGAGAAAAAGGACTTTCGAAAGCATTGTGGGAAAAAGAGAAAATGCTGGTAACCAGCATTTTCTCCTTTTCCCACAATGTCTATAACCCCTTCCTAAAACAAATTTCAATTTTTTGAGTCATATTTATTTTGTCTCGTCTGTAAATGCTTTCAATTTGGACTGGTCTAAAATTTTGTGGTCTGGTAAAGAGTTAAACCATTGTTTGTCTGCTCACGGATACGTTAAACCATTGTTTGTCTGCTCACGGATACGTTAAACCATTGTTTGTCTGCTCACGGATATCGTGCATGTCTTCCATGTCCTGGACTGGCCTATACATTCTTCTATATGGGTTAAGTGGGCTCTCCGCTACTTCCTACAAAATAAGCGTTCAGGGCTTTCTCAGGCTGCTGAGCTGGTAGGTTCAAAGGACAACTATATCTAATCCAGGTAAAATCTGTCTTTATACTAATTTCTTTGTGTGTGTGTGTGTGTGTGTGTGTGTGCGTGTGTGTGTGTGTGTGTGAGAGAGAGAGAGAGAGAGAGAGAGAGAGAGATTTACGCCGGTTTAGAGAGAGAGAGAGAGAGAGAGAGAGAACGCCGTTAAAACTTGATAGTACGTAGAGTGATTCAGAATTTAGTCAGCTGTGTAAACATAGATACATTATTGATAGAAATAGTGTAAGGGATAAAGATCCTCAAGGGATTTATCTTCAATTTGAAACCGGAAACGATAACTGTTTTCTTTGATAAGCCCCCAGAAAATGGAATGCATTTTCTATCGGTCGTAATCTGTGCAACCTTGCAACCGTCAAGGGCAACATTTGGCATGAAGATACAAAAATGATTATAGCTTCATAAAATAAAGGTGAAATGGGTTAAAAACTGGCTTAAAACGAGGTATAGATGTAACTTTAAGATATTCCCATAACCTTAGGGGTGAGAGACAGGCGACCTATCCATACACTATTGACTTCCATATTTGAGCAGATAACTGTAGAAAATCGACTTTTTTGCAAGATATGGACAGTTTAGGATTTCTAGCTATGTTTTTATTACTGTTTTATTACACTTCTCATAGTCTGACATATTTATTGAGAATTAAATAGAAAAATCCATTCAATATTGAGACTGATTAATTCTTCACATCATGCAAACATTTTTTCCGTTTTGGGTAATACTTTCATTTAAAACATTATGGCAAAAGGAGAATTTGGTCGTGATGGGCAGTTTCTCCTTTTGCCAGAGTGTATTTACATGTAGTCGTATATCAAGCACTTCACTCTTTACCAAATGACAAAATTTCGGACTTGTCCAAAATGAAAACCTTTGCGACAACAAAACAAATGTGACTCAGAAATTGGTATTTATCATTGGATGGGTAGAAAACATTGTGGGCAAAGGAGAAAATGCTGGTTATCAGCATTTTCTCTGTTTTCCCTAAATGTTTTTAAAGGTTTTTTTTTTTAAATTTTCATGTTCGTTTTTTTAAAGATGTTATTGCCCCCGTTTATTGGTGTGTGAGAGTCGGGTAGGCATCCCTCTCCACATCTTACATATTCTACCATATAGTACATACAGTAAAGTAAGAAAAAATATAAACATATAAAAAGTAAGTACATTTAAGAATAGAGAAAACAAGAAAGATATCTAAACAAAAATGCGAATCTTCCAAGATTTAAAATAAATAAAATAATATCATTCATGCGAAACATTGAAAAAAACAGCTTTTTCCCATTCTTTAGTAGAGCATTCTTATTGTTTTTCGTATTTTGACCAATTTTGACCAATCGCTAATAATTATTTCTTAGTTCCAGTATATCAATACCAAGAAGTAGGTCAAAATCCAGCGCATTCAGCTACGCCGAAAAAAAAAAAGACATGAGTAGCCGACCTCTCTAAAACTCTAAGCATTAAAACCGTTACTGTTTCAAACCGGGTCGAATGAACGAAATCGTAGACGAAGATTACAACTGTAAATTCGATAAATGATAGTTGTAAACATTGTCTGAAGATAATAATAGTTAATCACGTTTCAGTATACGGTTTATTATTTTATGATCATTTTATGATGAATGATATTGAACAACCATTGTTGTAGGTTCGAGCCGAGCCCCGGTAGCGCAGTCAGTAACGTACAGGACTTGGAAGCAAGAGGTAGCTAGTTCGAATCCCCAGCTCGGCCAATATCCTCCCGAAGATCGATGAAAGCCGTTGCGACAGGATTCATTTCCTCTCATCGCAAACAATTGTTTCGACGATTGTTGTGTGGGAAAGCAGCCAGTGGCTTGGGAATAATACTGTGCGAAGTACTGGTAACGGAAACTCAAGGAAAGCATGGATAGGTGCACTGGTCCCCGCGATATATTTCAACGAAAAGCCACATTAATTGATCGTCTGCAAAGGCTTTCAATTTGGAAAATTTGTTGTATGGTTAGGAGTTAATATATATGAAAAAGAATAGAAACAAACGAAATATTGCAATTTGAGGTCTGAAGAATTCTCCAAGTTGAAAATACATGTAGACAACAAATTCTATATTTGTATACTGAAAGATCTGAAGTTCTTTAATAGGGTTGAAAACAATGTGGGAAATGGAGTAATTGCTTATGACAAGCAGTTTCTCCCTTTGCCCCCAATGTTTTTAACAGTCTCTCCCCTCATGGTCTGTAAACACGGGATTAATAGGTACTAGTTTAAGTTTATTACGATTTTGCCCAAATTAGTGCCCTCTTGTGACGTAAAAGCTGACATAATTAGCTCTTCAACATTTAACACGAGCTCGAAGGAAGGGTTCATTTTTTTCTTCTAAAGGACATCCAACGTTCAATGATTCAAAACTCTCAACAAATGTTACTGCAAGACAATTATGTCAATTCCAGGCAATTATCCAGATAACAGGATCAAGATTCTTGAGTAAATTGATTCTAAATTTGTAAAGATCAGCCATTTTTTTCCAGGGAGACAATTTACGGCCGATTATCTTTTCCGCTACTGATGCACTAGGCATAAAAACTGAAATACGTTGATCGTTATGGGCACTTAGTGCATGGGCAGTTGATGGTCGATTGAGCGAAATGAAGTAAACCATGCTCTGTCAAAAGGAAACTTAATGTATCTCCGTGATGCATTATACCAAGCAAGTCATCACATAATTAGGGATCCATCAAATCCATTTCTTTTAAAAACCAAATGAATCTGGAGGTAGAATGGTCCTGGGACATGCAAGAAATTGACCAAACAGCAAAAGGTCTCGGTCCCGGTCAGCTTGCGCGGGCTGCACAAGCTGACCTTGGTCGATACTTTTTGTGTAGGTACATTGATTCCCCCTTTTCACAGAGCATGGCTTAAATTTATTTTGATGCTTGACAACCCCCGAGTTTTAAGGACCCTTAAACAGAAGGCTTATTAACCCTTTACCGCACAATGCCGCCTTTTGACGCCCCTGGAAAAGACGCCTTTTGAAAACATTGTGGGAAAAGGAGAAAATGCTGGTAACCAGCATTTTCTCCTTTTCCCACAATGTTTTTATACCCTATCAAAGAAAATTGCACCATTTGAGCCACATTGAAATTGTCGTCTGCAAATGCTTTCAATTTGGACAAGTGTAAAATTTTGTCGTCTAGTAAAGGGTTAAAAAAAAAGAGAAGATTTTAGTGCATGGGCAGAAGATAGTCTACAGAACGAAGTGAAATACATTTGGATACCTAATAATCCCGAGTTTTAAGGACATCTGAGATAAAGGGCTTTTTTAAAACACTGTGGGAAAAGGAGAAAATGATGGCTACCATTGGCACTTAGTGTATTGGCAGTAGAAAGTCCTTCACACTTTACCAAAAGACAAAATTTTAGACTCCTCCAAATTGGAAGCAGTTGCAGACGACAAATCACATGTTAAATGATGAAATTTGTCTTTAAAATGGTAAAAAACATTGTGGGAAAAGGAGGAAATGCTGGTTAACAGCATTTTCTCCTTTTCCCACAATGTTTTCGAAACCTTTTTTCCTCAAGGTCGATTAAGCTCGTAAAGGGAAATGAACTTTTATCATTCTGCTGGGCGTGATTTATCCTTTTGTCGAACATACCTCCGTTTTAACTACCCTAAGAAAGAGGGCTTTTAAAAACATTGTGTGTTCAGCATTTCCTCCTTTTCCCACTATGTTTTCTACCCTTTCAAAGACTAATCTAATTGTTTCAGTCACGTTTATCTTGTTGTGATTTAAATACGCACGAGTCCGAAATTTTGTCCTGTGATAAAGGGTAAACCAATGTAAGTCAGCTGCTTTTTGTGGACAGTGCCGATTGAGATCACACAGGACACAATGCCTAAACTCATCTTTGGATCTACGTTGTTTTTTTCTCTGGATTATTCGGCCGAAAATGGCCGAAATATAAATATTCATATATCAGTGCCTCTCAGACCGTTATAAAATCTCTCTTTTGTATAAAACTTATGAGCCGTGCTCTGGCAAAATGGGGTTTAATGCATCTCTGTAATGCACCAAGCAAGTCATCACATTACCAGGGATCAAAAAAATTCATTATGTCTAACAACCAATTATTTCATAATGTAGACTGGCCCTTTGACATACAGAAAATTGACCAATGGCGGAAAGTTCTGGCCCAGGTCAGCCTGCGCGGACTGCGCAGTGACCTGGGTCGAAACTTTTCGCAGATGCTTTAAGCCCCGTTTTCACGGAGCATAGTTCATATTAAACTTTCTTATGAGTACATTTACCACTATATCAGAAATCTAAGAGAGTCCCCTGGCAGAATTTATACATTGGCCCTTGTACCACACAATCCCGAGTTTTAACAATCCTAAGGAAGAAGGCTTTCGAAAACATTGTGGGAAACGGAGAAAACGCTGGTAACCAGCATTTTCTCTTTTTTTCACAATGTTTTCTACCCTTTCAGAGGCAAATCCGATAATTTTAGCTATTTTAATCTGTCGTATGCAAATGCTCTCAATTTGGACAAGTATGAAATCAATTTCGTCGTCTGGTTAAGCATTAATTAACATCGCCCGCAATTTCATTCTGAAATATGATAAAAAAAAAACTATGTTCAATTGCAGTGGTGTTGTATTTTTAGTTGCCGAATGACGCAGTATCATTATTAGAGCCGCGCTCTGGCAAAAAGGGATTTAATGCATCTACGTGATGCATTGTACCAAGCCAGTCATCACTGAACCCTTTCCCAAACAAGCCCTGGTTTTCACGTGTCTGCAGTACAAGTCTTTTGAAAACACTGTGGGAAAAGGAGAAATTGCTCGTAACGAGCAATTTCTCCCTTTCCCACAGTGTTTTCTACCCTTTTTCATAACTTTCTGCCATTTTCATCAAATTTAAAATTGTCGTCTGCAAACTCTTTCAATTTGGACCAGTCCAAAATTTGTCGTTTGGGAAAGGGTTAATTATGGAACCATAAAATTCACTTAGTCTAACAACCGGCTGGATCTGGAGGTGGAATGGTCCTTCGACATGCAGAAAATTTACAAATAGCAAAAAGTTTAGACCCATGTCAGCCTGGCTGACATAGGTCGAAATATTTTGCAGGTGCATTAAGCGCCCTTTTCACAGAGCATGACTCAAATGTGTTATTCTCCTAGCAGCGCAGGAACGCTCCCTCATATTTTTTCCATAAAGATTTCTTCTTGTGGTCGATCCTCATTGCAAACCCTGAATCTCCTCTTTTTTTTTCCGCTTCGTTGTTTTTCAGTATCATATCGCGAAAGAAATAATCATACAGCAACACTTTGAAGTAGAGAATTAAAAAAAAAAAATCAAACAATCTGAAAAATGGAAACAAAGTAACCCTATCAGACGGTGTCTTTAAAAATGCTTTGAATTGCTCTTTGCAGCCTAGGGGTTAATATTTCTCCAGCAGAACGCGAATACCCGCCATTTTGTTTTCACCGCCACTTAAGTGAATATAAAAAAATGAATGAATAAAATGAACGGTATTCAGGTAATATCATTATCACGCTAAAATCAATACTCAATTAAAAGCAAATTAAAAAGGCTCTGTATTGTATTTTGATATAGCTATACAAATACTTTACGAACATGAAAAGTAGTCCAACGAACATTAAAATGTAGCTCCGGCTTTCAAAGTTTTGCCAATCAAAGCACCTTTAATACTCGACAGGAAAGCGAACCACAGGACTCAATTTGTGAGTAAAAATACCCTTGCAGCTTTATCATGAAATCCTATTTTCGTCACAGCGGCAGACTTATGATTTGTGAACTAGTTTACTTTTGATGCAGAGTAGAAGTCTGGTTTGTTTATCATTTTATCTAATCCTTTACCACACAGTCCCGAGTTTTAACGACCCCAGCAGAAAATGCTTTTGAAAACACAATGGGACAAGAAGGAGAAAATGCTGGTATCCAGCATTTCTTTTCCTTTTCCCGTAATGTTTTTTATCCTATCAAAGACAGAAATCATTAACTGAAATACACTTAATTTGGCGTCTGCAAATGCTGTCAATTTGATCGAGCCTGGATTTTATCGTTTGGTAACGAGTTAATCCTTTCGCTCCCGTTGGCGACCGAAAAGTCTTTTGATTGACTGTTTGAATTTGCGTTTATTTATCGTTGCCACCGGTTTCCCACATGGGCGACGTCCCCCGAGGACTGTAAGTTATGTTACGGGGGATATTGTAAGATACATAGAGAACAGATGGTTTGTGTCTGGGATGGGTTAAGTTTATCGGGCAGGGCGGAGGAATTTATCTGCTGAGCCGAAGGCGAACCGGATAAATTTTGGAGCCGAGCCCGATAAACTTAACCCATCCAAGACACCAACCATCTTTTCTGTTTATCCTGTTTACAGGATAAAGGTACAGAACAAAACAAACAAACTATAAAACAGAAACATTGATATAAAGACCTTACTGTAGGCCTATCTTTAATAAATTTCCTGGGTCAAGCCCGATAGAATTTCCCAATGCAAGACACCAAACATCTATTTTATTTATCCTGTTTCTCATTTATAATCCAAAATCCGACAAAATTGAATATTTCGCTGGAAATAAGGCACTTTTTTACATCTTTCTCACATTGAGAAAAGTAAAACAAGAGGGCCATGATGGCCCTGTATCGCTCCACTGGCTTATAAATATAAACCATAAATAATAAACATTTCAATGCTGAGCCAAATGGTTTCAAAATGAAGACTTACAAAGTTTTCTCTGTAAAAGCCCATATGAAAGTTGAGACCCGCAGGGCAAAGCCATTTTTGATCCCAGAGCTATTTAATTACTTGAACCCTGGTAGAGGTCCACAAGATAAAGCCATAAAAATAAGGTGATTTTCAAGTTTTGTCCATATGAAGCCTCTATAAAACATAAGACCCCTGATGCAAGGCTAATTTAAAAAAAAAAAAAAAATCAAAACAGGAAGATTTCTTAAGTTGTCACTATGTAAGCCCATGTAAAACTTGTGACCCCTGCGGTGGGGCCAATTTTGACCCCAGGGCTAAAATTTTGGCCCACTTGGTAGAGGCCCACTAGATATAGCTACATGCAAAATTTGGTAGCTCTAGGCCTTATGGCTAGGTACATGAAGATTTTTAAAGTTTTCTCTATATAAGCCTATGTAAAACTTGTGACCCCTGGGGCAGAGCCAATTTTGACCCCAGGGCTATAATTTGAAGAAACTTGATAGAGGTCTACTACATAAAGCTACATGCCAAATTTGGTAGCCCTATGCCTTATGGTTTCCGACAAGAAGATTTTTAAAGATTTCTCTATATAAGCCTATGTAAAACTTGTGACCCCTGGGGCAGAGCCAATTTTGACCCCAGGGCTATAATTTGAAGAAACTTGATAGAGGTCTACTACATAAAGCTACATGCCAAATTTGGTGGCCCTATGCCTTATGGTTTCCGACAAGAAGATTTTTAAAGATTTCCCATATTTTTCAGTTTTGTTGCCATGGCAACCAGAGTTTTTGAAGGAATCAAATTCTTTCAAGAAATTCTGAAGAGGACCATGGCAGGATCATTTCTGTGAAGTTTCATGAAAATTGGATGGGTAGTTTCAGAGAAGAAGATGTTTGAAATAAAAATTAACGCACGGACGGACGGACGGACGGACGCACGACGGACACCGGGCCATGACATTAGCCCGTTGGCCTTCGGCCAGTGGAGCTAAAAATGAAGAAATGCGTATTTTAGCCCTCTGGACATGTATGCAGCTGCAATAATGACGTCACGAATGATATTGACCACGTCATAAACGTGACGCACATCCGCAGAAAAAATGTTGTGGCAAAGAAAACAATTGATATTTCTGTGTTAGTATTTGTAGCTACTTTGTCAAAAATGACGTCATTTTTGACAAAGTAGTGTCCGAATAAAAAAAAAAAAAAAAAAAGGATCGGACTGGAAACCAGGCTAGGCGCCCTGAACATGGATAAACCTTTTACCAAATGATGAAATTTTATACTTGATCAAATTAAAGGTAAATGCAAACGACAAATTTTATCAAGCTCAAAAGATTATTTCTGGCTTTTAAAAAAGTGGAAAAACATTGTGGGAATAAGAGAAAATGTTGGATACTAGCATTTTCTCCCTACAATGTTTTCAACAGCCGTCATTCTTAGGGTCGTTTAAACACCGAATTGTTTGGTAAAGGGTTGGGGAAAAAAAAAGAAAAATCGCAATGTCTCTGTTTGCTCGGAACCAGTTCTGCCAAAATAATCAATTCAACCTTTTTACCACATAATCCCTAGTTTTAATGGCCCTGAGGAAACAGGCTCTTGAAAACATTGTGTGAAAAGGCGAAAATGCTGGTAAACAGCATTTTCTCCTTTTCCCACAAAGTTTTCTACCCTTTCAGAAACAAATTTCATCAATATGGCTATATTTCATTTGTCGTCTGCAACAGCTTTGAATTTAAACAAACCTTTTAATGTTATCGTTTGGTAAAGAGTACCATGCGACAAATTGTAAACTCATCCATGTCGAAAGCATATGGTGCGATTTGCTGTACATCGGGCATAAAACATTGTGGGAGAAGAAAAATGCTGCTTGCAAGCATTTTCACCCTTTTCCCACAATGTATTAAGATGTTTTTCATCTCAGGGTTAAGGAAATGTATGGGATTGTTTCGTATAGGGCAAATACCGGGTAATTATTTTGATAACAGATCAAGGTTTATACAATCAAGTGAATCCAATAATTAATTTGTTCAATGAAGAGCCGCTCATTAATGGGTGGGGGGGGGGGGGGGGTCGTTCATTTTTTTTTTTAAAGACCACACCGAAAATTTTATCACTGAATTAGTATAGAAAAGTTGCTAAACCATCAACGTGTGGGAACGAATAATGCAAGAAACAGAAATTGTTTGGATGGTGTTTCCTTAAAAGGATACATGGCCTCAAGAGGTATTTATAGATTTCGGTTGTCGGAATGTCACCCGTCGATTGTTTGTTCTTCCCTTCGTTTTTCAGATTTAACTTTCCGCTGCCGGGGATAAGTTTCATTACAATAAGAAAATTTTTCTGACATGGCCCTTTTACAGCACAAGAAAATTCAATTTAGATTACTTCCAGTCTAAAAGTGTTCATAATATTCAATTACGATCACGGAGGGGGAGGGGGAATTCACGTGGGTTTTTTTTTTTGATACAGTACAGATTAATACTGGACTTTTGACGAAATTCTGAGCTAAATAGCTTTTTTTCTGTCAATTTTGCTTAAAGCCCTATGCCGTTTTTGATGAAGAAAATGGGCAAAGTAAGGCTGTTAAATACGTAGACAATAGTTTCAGAAAGACATCAGACTTTTGCTTACGTAACAAATCCTCAAGTGACTAAATGTCTGTACATATTTGATTGGTTGTATATGAGCCATGTTCTCTGAAAAGGGGCTGAATGCACCTGCTGAAAATATCGACCAGGTCAGCCTGTGAAGCCCGCGCAGGCTGACCTGGGCCAAAACTTTTCACTATTGCTCAGTTTCCTACAAGTCCAAGGACCAGTTTACCTCATGTTAGACAAAATGGATTTTATTGATCCATGAACATGTAATTTCTTGCTTGGTCTCATACATTACGGAGATGCATCAAGCCCCTTTTTGCCAGAGCAAGGCTCATATGGATGCGATATTAATAAACATATAAACTTCATTTAAGGTTTAATTATTTGACTAATTACGGAAAATCCCCTCTAAGCACATTTCGAGGCAAGACCCGAAATATGGCAATGAGGAGTGAGGTTATGTTATGGTCCAGCTGGTACGAAAGACAGACTTGTGTGGATCTATATCTGGGTTTGGTAGAGTGGGGTCTGATCCCTATCTATCTTTCGGTAAGCCCCACGCAATGTGGATAGAATTTGAAAGCAACGCTTGGTAAAAACACAGACAGCTTTTAATACATCAGTTGAAAATTCATGAAAAAGGTTAGATTACTGTAACACCATTTAAAATTACAAACAGCCTAGTGTAATAAAGCGTTCAGCGTCACAAGATGAGCTCCGTGCATTCTACTAAGTAAAACTTCCCTTCTATTTGGAACGGTCAATTTGCCCTCGACCTATACTTATTTCTATATATAGAATCAAAGCGGAACGAAAAACTCGTCAGAAAAGATAAAAGCTGTATCAAAAATTACTCCGTCCGACTTTCAATAAAAACTCTACGGCTCGAGACTTCTTTCTATTTCCGAAGTTTACACGATTTAAAAAGAATCTAAATTTGCATTCTTACAATGTGTTTGACAAAACGAATAGCCATGACTTCTCTTTTCAGTTCTCAGAAATCGAAAAATCCCTTACTACCAAAAACGCGCTGCTTATATAGCGACCCTGACCAAAAACTGGTAGAAACACGGTAGATACCCCTTTTCTGGTAGTGACTACCGACGCTTGGTAGCCTGGCCACTACCAAAAACTGGTAGCTACCGACATGACTCTGGTCGAAATACCCGAAACTTGGTAGAAAGACCATCGGACCAAAATGCAAGATGGCGACGCTAAAAAATGGCAAAATAGGCTTGCTTGCCTAAAGTTAAAGTTAAAATACAAGTAGAATCAGACTAGCACACGCACCTAACTAGTATTAAACTGATGAGAAGGGTTTAAATCACAATCTGGAACGGTGACTTTGCATACACTCAAGCGTATCGATCCCACAATGCAATTTAAACATGGCCGATCTAATGTAAAGTTTACAGTGAACAAACATTTAAACTGCAACATCACTGGAATTACGTGCGCATACTAGGCCAAAAAGGAGCCAACTTGTGACAAAATACACATACTTAGACAAAATAGTGATTGATAAAGGATTAAGGATAATAACAAGTGATTTTACGGAGACATGAGGCTGAGCAGTAAGGTCAACACTACAACGGCTGACTCTAAAAATAACCCATGCAAGCTACACAGACACGGATAAAGAGATAAAATGGCATTTCACTGTTTGTTTTATATGCAGGCCGACTGGCTTTTCAACAGTGTCTGTCTGCATATGCTATGAGTGGTGACTTGCCCCATGCATCACGCAAGAACCAACTCTTACAGGAAAAGACTAAAAGTATGTCACTATTTTAAATAACAATTCTAAACTATCCTGCTAGTAGTCAAGCACCAAAGTTTTGCGAATACCAAAGATTCACATCAGACTGCACATTATATGCAGGCTGATCTTCATCCATCCTTTCCGCCTTGAATTTTACTGCACAAATAGTGCACTACCGACTAGTGGAACCCGACAATAAAAACGCTTTCTCAATCTACGTCTATATTTCCTACCAACAAGATAGGACTAAGAAATAAACTTAAAATGCCTCACTGCAGCAGTTCTACTTATTTACGCTAAATGTCAGTTAATAGTCCAGAGCTGGGGCGTTACACTACCCACTCGGCTTTATGGCTAAACTCCTGTGGCCACATAGTCATTAAAGTTCACATTAAGAATATTACACTACTGAAAACTGTGCGAAACACTATTTAAATCGAAATTACAAAAATACACAGAAAAAAGGTTCCTTTAAAACTAATTAGGAATAGTCACTGAATGAAAAAACTGGGTAACTTCAGACTGTGATTCAAGACAAACTGTTGTCAACGTCAAACTGTGGTTAACTTTGTTGTCCTCAAAGCCTACCCACTATGAGCCCTCCTGCCATTGACAGGCTCACAGTGGGTCTACTATACACATCATAGTAGACGAAAGAAACATGAAGATATAAATAAAAATGTTACCTCTGGACCATATGCGATTTAGACCTTTTTTACCGCACTTTTGACTTTGCGGTTTCCACTAGGCTGGTCACTTTTCTTGTTATGAGGCGACCTAAAGAGTGGAGTCCTTGACCTTCTTGGAGCAGGGGCAGGCTTACTCTGCCGGGCTATGAATCTTTCCAGGGAGACAATGGTCCTCTTTACCGATCTAATCTCGTCTACCACTGAATTCACGCTCCGTTGAACATTCCTGAGCTCCCTGCCGTTATTCTCGATGGCCCTCAAAATGCTCCTTAGAATCTCGTCACCTTTCGAGGTCTTCTCTAACTCTGTTGATGTTTGGGTCTTCCTCTCCATGGTGGATTTGGCACTGTTGATGTTTGCATTTAAGCCCTCTATGTACAGTGGATCCTTATCGATGCTAGTATCAAGCCGGCCGTCAAATACAACAACTGCTTCGTCTTGGACGGGTGTCTGGTCCAGGGTTGAGCCAATGGTAGCATTTACAGGTGTCACATTTGTACATAATCTGTTCGTCGAAAAAGAAGGAATTTGGCAGGTTGTTGATACCTTTGGCGTGGCTAGTAGACTCTCAATGGTTGGCATGGACAGCGTCGTGGTTGTTGGCAGTGGCACTTCAGAAGCGATGGCTGTGGCAATAGGGATTCCATTATTGGAAGTAAATGGTGGAATAGGCAACGACGAGTTGAAAACTGATGCTGTCAAACCATGGTCCACAATGCTTCGTTGACTAGAAAGTGAGGTCGACATTGACGTAGGTGCAGCAAATCTGTTTGGTCCCTTTGAAGCAGACATTGGTGGGCTACGCTCAACAGGTACCTGTGCTTGCAGGGTAGTACTGGTAAACACCCCAGAGTGATCCATTGTAACGGCTGGACTGGCCATCAGTGGACTAAACCCAACAGGAAATGCTGAACCAGGAACTGTAGGAGTAGCGGTTACAATAGAAGAGACAGGGGTTAACCCAACAGAAGCAGCGGTTTGGACCACTCCAGTGCCTTCTAACCAATCTGGAAGTGTGGGTTCTTCAGAGTCCTCTTCATAGATATCATAACGGACATCACTAGTTGTCTCCAGGTAGGCCAGGTTCCCATCCAACGCGTACATAAAGGTGTTAGGGTCGACTGGATTCTGTGACTTCTGTAGCACTGTTGACTGGTCAGTAATCCCTAACCTCGAGACTTCGGTCCGGTGCCGCTGGTACTGTGTAACATGGTTCAGCAGAGTCGCCTTGTCTTGGCATCTGAAGTTGCAGAGGCTGCAGACATAAGGGATCCGGTCCATGGGCACATGCGCTACCATCCGTGCCTTTCGGTCTACCTTCCGGCATACCCTACATCCGTACTGCTTGTGCTTGAAGGTTGTTGTTGGTGCCTTTGACATCGTGTTTCTGGAAAAAGAACAATGACCACTGCTAGTACGTGTTGGGACCTATTTCTGTATTGTAGATCAAGATTATACATATTTTATAGCCTCCTTTAAATGTCTTGCTATCCACTCTCCTTTACACTGTTAAGTTTTTCGCAATGTTTTCATTTTAGAACTTGTACAACTTTTGACTTTTGTTTTACCCTGTACGCAGGCGTACCATTTATTAAGATTTTACCTAGTTAAACACAATTTAATAGTTTATTCTTATACATTCGCGTATTTCGTTTGTTACCGATAGACTTATGTTCGCTGCATCACAATACAAATACATAATGTAAGTCGACGCTAATTATGGCTTTCACCTGTTCGGAATTGCACAAAGTGGAAACAAACCACTAAAACTAAAATCACTTTAATGATTACTTTTTTAAAACACAGCGCAGAGATACATTAAACTCAGTTTCAAAACAAATGTTTGTAGAGAAAACAAAAAAATTCACTCCGTTTAAAATATTGAAGATGTTGAATTCGCACTGATTCCGGAATTACACCTTCCTTTTCAGACGCTTGGATAAAGAAAGGACCCAATTTGGTGGGTTTTCTCCAGTGTACCGTTTCAACTTGTTGTGGTGGACCACCTTGGCTACCCCATCTTTATCTAGCTGAACTTCAAAATCCAAGTCTGACAATTTACTCTTTACCACATAGGGTCCATCATATCGCTTTTCTAGCTTTGGACAAACTCCAACTTGTCTGGCCTCGTGAAGACACCATACCATGTCACCTTCTTCAAAGTTATTAAGAACAACTCTAGTGTCGTATATTTCTTTGCTCCGCTTTGCACTTGACTCTAAGTATTTACGCGCTACTTCATGTGCGTGCAGCATTCGATCCCTGATGCAGTCGATATAGTCACAAAAACGCTTTGCATCCGGATAGTGGGGGTTCACAAAACGGCCAAAAACAATATCAGTTGGTAGACGTATCTCCCTCCCTAAGCTCAACAAATTTGGACTGAGATGGGTGGACTCGTTCGGTGTGGCGTGATAGGCTCCTGCCAGACACCCTAGATGTAGGTCCCAGTCTCCTTGCTCCCCAGTTAGATAGGCGCGGATCATCTTTAAAATGGTTCTATTAAATCTTTCAGTCTGGCCGTTGCAACGAGCATTTCTTGGACTAGTCCGGGTCTTCTTCACTCCTAGTAATTGGCACAGCTCCTGAAATACCCTACTCTCAAAGGTTGCCCCCTGGTCGCTATGAATACGTAAGGGGGTACCCCAACGAGACACAAAATCGTTCACAATTCGCCTCGCGCAATCTTCGGCTTTTTGATTTGGAACGGCTAAGACTTCAACGTATTTTGTAAACGTATCAGTTAAGACCAGTATGTAGCGATTACCTCGCGGAGTTATTGGAAATGGACCAAGATAATCAAGTGCCAATGTGTCCCAGGGTGCACCACTCTTAATGTGACCCATGGGAGCCTTAGGGGTCTTTACTGGTGGCTTATCTGCGGCGCAGACGTCACATTTTCCGATGAACCACTTAACATCTTGCCTTAAGTTGTACCAGTAAAAACGCTGGGAAAGTTTCTCCTTGGTTTTCCGCACACCCAGGTGACCTGACAGAACGTTATCGTGTAGCTGAGCAAGTATCCCAGAACGAAGCACCCGAGGAACCAATATTTGGGTGAACTCCCCTGTTTTATTTTTCTTTGAAAAAGACTTGCACAAAACGCCCTCCTTGATAAAAAGATTGTCCCATAATATCCAATAGTGTCTACATTTTGGACTTCTTGACTCCATAGCATCACGAGTTGGCTTGTTATCAGCCATCTTTGCACGAATTATTGGTTCTATGTCTGGATCTTGCAACTGTTTTGCGGCAAAGTCCTCAGGTGAGATGGACAAACACCAACTCTTGTCCGCACTTTTTCTCCCAGAATTGGAGGGTCCTGGAGTCGGCTGATCTTTAGATGATCGCACCTGAACTTGCTCATTCTGTTTCTGCTCATCATCTTTCCCTGACTGTTCCTCACCATCCGGAATGGGTTGTTGCAATGCCATGAGAATGGCCCTCCGAGTGCATTTTTAGCAGGGCCCACATTTTAAAGGTTCACTCATATCAACCTCACTACATTTACAATCTCGAGGCGTAGTGCAGCGTGATAAAGCATCGGCATGAGCCATCTTCTTACCGGGACGGTATTCAATTTCAAAATCGTAAGCAGCGAGAATTTCTAGCCATCTAGCTATTTTGCCACTGGGCTCCTTTAATCTAAATAGCCAAACTAGTGCCTGGTGATCAGTGCGAACAACAAAATGGCGACCTAGGAGATATTGGCGAAAGTACTGTATAAAGTATACGACAGCAAGCAGCTCTTGCTCTGTAATGCAGTAGTTTTTTTCGGCTCTGTTCATTCCTCTACTTGCATAGGCTAGCACTCTCTCTCTATCAGCCTGAATCTGAGAAAGTACAGCTCCTATACCTGTCCCAGATGCATCTGTATCGAGATAAAAAGTGCCCGCTTCATTCAAGGGATATCCCATTATAGCTGGGCTCATTAGAACTTGCTTCAAACGATTGAAAGCTTCTTCACAGTCACCTGTCCAAAGAAAGGTAGCATCTTTCTTTGTCAGGTCAATGAGGGGACGAGCTATCTTTGCGAAATCCTTTACGAAACGACGATAAAACGACCCAGTAGCCACAAACTGTTTCACTTGCTTAGCATTCACTGGGCGAGGCCATTCAGCAATTTTTGACGTGTTCACGGGATTCGGTAGGACACCTTCTTTGGAAACCACATGGCCTAGAAACACTACTTCGGTTTGTAGCATATGGCATTTGTCAGGCTTTAACTTCAACCCAGCTTCCTTGATTCGATTAAGGACTTGATCTACTCGGTGCAAATGCTGGTTGAAATCCGAGCCGTATACAATGATGTCGTCTATGTACACTAGACAGGTCTCCCACTGGAGTCCCTGCAACACGAGCTCCATTGTCCTCTGGAATGTACTTGCTGCATTATTTAAGCCGAAAGGCATTCTTGTCATTTCGTAATGCCCGTATTTGCAACAGAATGCGCTCTTTTGGATATCTTCCTCCTTAAGGGGAATTTGGAAGTACCCACTAGTAAGATCGAAACTACTAAAAAGTGAAGCACCAGCAATCGCGTCTAGACAATCCTGAATACTAGGCAAAAGAAATCCGTCAGGCTTAACTAAGGCATTCACTTTGCGGTAATCCACGCACGGTCTGATGGCACCCGATTTCTTCTTCACCAAGACGATAGGAGAAGCCCAAGGAGATGTACTTTTGCGAATAACCCCCTTTTGTAAGAGATCTTCAATTGATCTTTTCTCATCATCTGCATGTGCTAGTGGTACCCTCCTTGGATGCTGTTTAACTGGCTGAGCATCGCCGGTGTTAATACTGTGTTCGGCTACATAAGTAAGGCCAATGTCCCACTCCGATTTGGAAAAGGTATTCTTATGTCTGATCAGTAAACTAGCTATGGCTTGTCTCTCTGCCTTTGAACGACCCTCTACTGACTTCTGAAATAGATTTATAAGATGTTCTGGAACGCTTCCTTCACACTCTGGCATCAAAAGGTTTTCAAATGTTTCCGTTGGTTCCTCCATCGCCTGTATTCTACGTAGATACGCAAGGTTTCCAGTCTCAGCTGCATGTTCTGCTTTTGAAATAGTGCTAACAACTCTAGCGATCGTTTCTGCTGATCCGATATGTGCATCTTGTCGCAAAATGAATTCACTCGGAAAAGGGTTAAGCAGGCGTACTTTACAGGTTGGATTCTCATTGTTACTCACTAGTGTACTCGCCATTTGCAATGGATAAGTTTCCCTGAAATTTTCTGTTGGTTCTATAATGAAGTCCAAGTGGAATCTATCATCTTCCTCAAATCTCTCGACAAAAACGTCCACAACTACTTCCGACTGACCAGGAAGCAATACATCGTCAGCTACCACGACACGTCGTGTCTGTCCTCTGCTGCCGATCTGAAACACAGGCACTTCGACCCCATCTAACACTATCTTATTCTGAGAAAGCAAAATATCAGCTGGCACTCCGACACTTCCCATAAGAATATCGTAGCCCAATAGAGCGTCATCCTCTATGTCCGCTACATACACTTCCCTATGCAACTGAAGTGACCCCAGAGTCATTTCAAACTCTGCTTTACCCGTGCCCCTGATCGGTGCTCCTCCTGCTCCCACAATATTTGTTGATTGAACAAGACTGGGTCGATTAGCCTCCGGTATCTTGTAGTAAACTCGTGTGGATATGATTGTACGAGATGCCCCTGTGTCCGCAGTATAAACCACTGGCTGTCCGTTTACACTGCCCTTCACATAGATCCCGTCAGTAAAACTACGTTTTGTCCCAAATTTCACTTGATCCCCTGCACCAGACCTACTCAAGGTAGCCTCCTTCACTACTTTTCCAGGTCGGCCTTCAACGTTTATTGAGACCTCTCTTTGGCCACAAGAGAAGGTCTGCTCAAGTTTAAAGACTTGTCTCCCTTCTGAGAGCTGCCTTGTTCCTTATTCTTCTCCGGACAATTTCTCGCAAAATGTCCAAGCTTGTGACAGTTGAAGCACTCTTTTCCGTCCTTCTTCTTATTAGGTTGACACTTCTCTTCTAATTTGCCAATCCTCGTTATTATTTCTTGAAGCAAACTTTTCTCGTTGTCTTTGTCTGTCCCCAGCTGTCTATAGCTCTGCGTGTGCGCTGGCGATTTTGGATTTAACTTAAGGCCACATAATTCGACCTCATCTGCGGCCCTACGTGTTTGAAAACGACCTCTTTTATCATTCCTCCCAATCCCTTTAATTTGCATATAATTTACTGCATAATAGACCGCCTCGTCTATATTTGCAGGTTCTTTATTAAATTCAAGCTCAAACTTAAGCTCGTCATCCAAGAGTCCCTCAAGAAATCTACGAACTAAGTCTTCGTCCCTGGCCCTTCTGCTACGATAACCATGCGCTTTGTCATATAATCTTTTCAGATCTGCCGCATACTCTTCCAAGGACTCATTCTGGCGCTGTGACCTACGACTGAACTTTGAAGCAAAAGAGCGCGCTGTTTCTATCGTTTTAAATCTACTATCCATCTCTTCCTTCAGCATTTGGTAGCTGTCCAAAACCATAGGGGGAAGCTGCGTAAAAACAAACTGTGCCGCTTGTCCCTCCAGTCTAGGGAGTAATTGATCTAACATTTCATTTTCACTCAAATCTTTTCGGCGGGCTATCGCTTCAAACTGGGCGATCCAAGTTGACCACTCATTTTCACCATTAAATGGTTGCATCTTTATTAAGGGGTACGTCGTCTGATTTCTGACTGGCGGAGGTTGGCCATGAACTGCCATATTTCTATGATCAAAAAGGACGTGTTGATTGTGCCCCATGTTATTACTCCGGTTCCTGTCAAATTCGCCTCCATCAAAGCTTACCCTGCCTAGATTTCGCTCCGGATACTGATATTCCGCCCCGTAGGTGTTACCGGTACTTTGATACCTATTCCCCATGCAACTGGCTTGCCGCGTGGTCTGGGTAGATAAGTGGTGAAAATCACCTTCTTGTTCCCCTACTGTTGCTGTTGAACGGCGGTCATTCCAGAATTCTCTATGATTGGGTCTAAACTCCGAATCTGTGCCACGACTGTTGTTTGGAGCTGTCTGGTGTGAGTTGTCACAATCCCTAGATTTAAGAGACTTTAGCTCTTGCACGACGTCTTGTAACAAACTAGCCATGTTCGTTATTTGCTGGTGCAACGTCCCTTCTTCAACCCCATAGGATGTGTTAATAGCCTGGTCGACACGTCTGCCATGATCGGATCCACATTCTGAAACTACGTCCGTCTGATCTAAGTCGATACTATGTCGACTATGGGATGTATTTGACTGCGCATTGATATTAAAGCTTATCTCGCTATCTACTTGAACGGGTTGCAACATTGTTCTTAAACTTGTTGTACGTTGCTATAAATAGATTCTATCAAAAGCAAAGACTTTTACCAGGTAGATCTAACCGACTAAATCGAAGCTCTGGTCCGAATCACAGGATCTGATTTAAAAAAAAAAAAAACAGATCCCACCTCTGCCACCAAGAAAAATATGTGTTACGGTCCAGCTGGTACGAAAGACAGACTTGTGTGGATCTATATCTGGGTTTGGTAGAGTGGGGTCTGATCCCTATCTATCTTTCGGTAAGCCCCACGCAATGTGGATAGAATTTGAAAGCAACGCTTGGTAAAAACACAGACAGCTTTTAATACATCAGTTGAAAATTCATGAAAAAGGTTAGATTACTGTAACACCATTTAAAATTACAAACAGCCTAGTGTAATAAAGCGTTCAGCGTCACAAGATGAGCTCCGTGCATTCTACTAAGTAAAACTTCCCTTCTATTTGGAACGGTCAATTTGCCCTCGACCTATACTTATTTCTATATATAGAATCAAAGCGGGACGAAAAACTCGTCAGAAAAGATAAAAGCTGTATCAAAAATTACTCCGTCCGACTTTCAATAAAAACTCTACGGCTCGAGACTTCTTTCTATTTCCGAAGTTTACACGATTTAAAAAGAATCTAAATTTGCATTCTTACAATGTGTTTGACAAAACGAATAGCCATGACTTCTCTTTTCAGTTCTCAGAAATCGAAAAATCCCTTACTACCAAAAACGCGCTGCTTATATAGCGACCCTGACCAAAAACTGGTAGAAACACGGTAGATACCCCTTTTCTGGTAGTGACTACCGACGCTTGGTAGCCTGGCCACTACCAAAAACTGGTAGCTACCGACATGACTCTGGTCGAAATACCCGAAACTTGGTAGAAAGACCATCGGACCAAAATGCAAGATGGCGACGCTAAAAAATGGCAAAATAGGCTTGCTTGCCTAAAGTTAAAGTTAAAATACAAGTAGAATCAGACTAGCACACGCACCTAACTAGTATTAAACTGATGAGAAGGGTTTAAATCACAATCTGGAACGGTGACTTTGCATACACTCAAGCGTATCGATCCCACAATGCAATTTAAACATGGCCGATCTAATGTAAAGTTTACAGTGAACAAACATTTAAACTGCAACATCACTGGAATTACGTGCGCATACTAGGCCAAAAAGGAGCCAACTTGTGACAAAATACACATACTTAGACAAAATAGTGATTAATAAAGGATTAAGGATAATAACAAGTGATTTTACGGAGACATGAGGCTGAGCAGTAAGGTCAACACTACAACGGCTGACTCTAAAAATAACCCATGCAAGCTACACAGACACGGATAAAGAGATAAAATGGCATTTCACTGTTTGTTTTATATGCAGGCCGACTGGCTTTTCAACAGTGTCTGTCTGCATATGCTATGAGTGGTGACTTGCCCCATGCATCACGCAAGAACCAACTCTTACAGGAAAAGACTAAAAGTATGTCACTATTTTAAATAACATTTCTAAACTATCCTGCTAGTAGTCAAGCACCAAAGTTTTGCGAATACCAAAGATTCACATCAGACTGCACATTATATGCAGGCTGATCTTCATCCATCCTTTCCGCTTTGAATTTTACTGCACAAATAGTGCACTACCGACTAGTGGAACCCGACAATAAAAACGCTTTCTCAATCTACGTCTATATTTCGTACCAACAAGATAGGACTAAGAAATAAACTTAAAATGCCTCACTGCAGCAGTTCTACTTATTTACGCTAAATGTCAGTTAATAGTCCAGAGCTGGGGCGTTACAGTTATTTGCATACTGCAGAGATGCATTATAATAATAATAATAACAACAGCACACAGAACGTATAGTTACCCTGAAGTATTTCCATTGCCCAGTTCGATGTTGCTTGTTCCATTTGCGGCCAAAAGTAAAGAATGGTGTGTTAAAATGCATCTATATTTAAATTATACCATGTAAAAGTATGCAAATTATCGTGAAGATGATACAGAGGATATTTGTTTTTTTCGGTGAAAGATCAAAATTTATTTCATCGAGTGAACATCATCAGTAATATTTTCACGAATGGCGCAGCCACGAGTGAAAATATTATCGATGATGTTCACGAGATTTCGATCTTTCACCAAAAAAATCAATATTCTATTTATTTCATGCTTCTAACCCCTTTTTTGTTGGGGCTTTCATCAAAATCCAGTAGGGTTGTTTTCGGTAATTTCCCCGTGGCGTATCCCCCTCACATAACAACGCGTGACAATATTACGTAAAGCGCGAGAAATATAGCGTAAATTACGTCATATTTCCATCTGGTTGAATGGCACGCGCCATTTACCTTGGTAACTATTGCGCAGTAACTACTGTTTCCGCCTTAAATTGAAGAGTTAGAAAATAGAAAATCGGTATTTCACTGGTCATAACCATGAAATATCAAACTGTAATCCACTATTGCTTCTCGATAAACTATCGAAAAGCATGAAATAAAATTTGTTATTGTCCGGTTGGTTCAAGTGTTAGCCGCTGACATGAAATTGAATTTTAAAACCATGTAAAAAGTAAACAAGACAAATTTTTGATGCATAGCATCAAAGAAGCCGGCAATCTTTTTGTTACCATCAGTGAGGAACGTGCTTTAGGAATAACTCGCTTATCAGAAGTTGTGTTACTTTTAAATTAAAAATTCTGGAGAATAAGACTAAGAATGTTCTTAAGAATGGTTGGTGAATACAGACCCAGTAGAAAATTTTACCGACTGCAACAATTTGGCCTTTTCCCACGATGTTTTCATAATGCCTCTTTCTCAGGGTCGTTAAAACACGGGATTGTGTGGTAAAGAGTTAAACACTAATATAAACTTCACCTTTTTTCCTGCATGCATTCGGAAAGAGGACAGTTACATTCAGTAAACAGGAAAGATGCAATTTTGCTCTTCAGATAAAGGCATGGTCATTTTGGATTAGGTATTTTCTCTATGTTGACAAGATCAAAATACTGTTATCATTCTTACATGAATATGATCCTACATACCGTAGTAAGACCTCCAGGTAAGAGGGAGTGATATTATTCTAAATCCATTATTTCCCTTCCAAACCCTATGTTGTGGGTACTCATTAGAATCGTCTCGATGAGACGATTCTAATGAGTACCCATAACATGGGGTTTAGTGGAGACTGATTAATATTTTCAATTTTGAAATAAAACTCACTCCCTCTATCTGGACCTCTGTCGTAGCTGATGCATATTATTGCATGATCACTTGACATTCCAACAAGCCTTCACAAAATTTTTGCCAAAAGCTAAAAAACCTTTACCAAACAATTACATGTTCTAATTAATGACCATGAAGAAAAAGGCTTCTGAAACCATTGCGAGAAAAGTATAAAATGCTTGTCCCAAGCATTTTCTCCTTTTCCACAATGCTTTCTATCATTTCAGAGCCAAATCTCATCATTATAACCAAATCTAATTTGTCGTCTGCAACTGCTTTGAATTTGGACAACACTGTCCAAAATTTTAGCCCTGTCCAAGTTGGAAGCATTTGCAGACGACAATTTCAATGTGGCTAAAATGATTGCAATTGTTCTGAAAGGTTAGAAATCATTGTGGGGAAGGAGAAAATGCTGGTTACCAGCATTTTCTCCTTTTCCAACAATGTTTTCAAGAGGCTTCTTTCTCAGGGTCGTTAAAAGTCGGGATTATGTGGTAAAGATTTAATCCTTCACTAAACAATTATATTTTCTAGTGACCCTGAAGAAAAAAACTTCTGCAACCATTGCAATAAAAGTATAAAATGCTTATCACAAGTATTTCTTCCTTTTCCAACAATGCTTTCTACCATTATACTTTCTTTTATAATGCTTTCTACTCATCATTATAACCAAATTGGATTTGTCGTCTGCAACTGCTTTGAATTTGGACAAGTTCTAAATTCTGTTGTAGGGTACAGAGTTAAGAGGCTAACTAGTCCATTGAAGAAGTACCATCAATTTGTTTTTCCTTTGCTTCTTGCTTTATTTCTTGATTCTTAGATAGCTATTGCCTTACTAAATTGAGCAATAAAATATTTTCAAGTTTGGTTTGACTATGAAAATCTGAATAGCCCCCTTACAATGTAATAGTTGAACATGTAAATGAGCCATGCTCAGGCAAAAGGGGATTTAATGCATCTCCGTGATCCATGATACCAAGCAAGCCATCACATAATTAAGGATCAACAATACATGTAGCCTCTTTTTTAATACAATCAACTTAATCATCAGGTAGACTGTTCCTAAATATACAGAAAATTTACCAATAGCGAAAAGTTTCAGCCCAGGTCAGCCTGCACAGTCCAAGCGGGCTGACTTGGGTTGATACTTTTCCCAGATTCATTAAGACCCTTTTTCACAGAGCATGGTTCAAGTGCAATGATGTACAACATCAGTCAAAAGCTGTCTAGGGTCATTTATAACTAGGTGCAAAACCCAAGTTTGGCTGAAGCCCTAAAGCCCTAAAAATAAGTGCAATACCCTTAAACGCTACATCAAAAGTTCCATTACATTTCCTTTCCAGCCTTACTTTAGACCTTTGAAAGGGTAGAAAACATTGTATGAAAAGGAGAAAATGATGGTAACCAGCATTTTGTCCTCCTGCAACTACGTTTCAATAGTCTTCTTCCTCAGGGTTATTAAAACATATGAGACATGCTCTGGCAAAAGGGGACTAAATGTATCTCTGTCATCCATAATTCAAGCAAGTCATCACATATTTATAGATCCATAAAATCCACTTTGTCTAGCAACCAACTGAAAGGTGAGGTACACTGGTTTTTGACATGCTGAAAAATTACCAAAGCAAAAAGTGTCGGTCCAAGTTAGCCTGCGCGGACTGCGCAGGCTAACCTGGGCCAATACTTTCTGCAAATGCATCAATCCCCCTTTTCACAGAGCATGGCTCATAAATAAATGCCCAAGGATTTAGTGTGTCTCAATTGTGCTCTGAGTATGCAAGGCTTGTCACAACAAAGGTACATTCTTACAAAAAAGTTATTACAAAAAGTTTCCAATAGTAAACAGATTAATTACACACCTACAAACTTTCCTACTAAAATACAATATATTACACACAGTTAAAAATAGACACGGTGGAACAAAAAATCTGAGACATGCTCTGTGAAAGGGGGTTTAATGCATCTGCAAAAAGTATCAACTCATGTCAGCCTGTGCAGTCCCCACTGGCTGACGTGGGTCAATACTTTTAGCTATTTGTACATTTTCTGCATGGCACAGGACCATTTTACCGATTAAAATCTTATTGAGCGTTTTTAGAAATAAGAGTTCAAATACAAAATCTGTAGTTTTCATGCTCGGAATGTATGTGAACAGCACAAGGGGAAAAAATGCGTAATATTGCGCTAATCTACTAGTTTTAAACTGGTCCCTTGTTGTATCGTGTATTACACGTATAGTAGTATCAGGGGAGGTAACTAGTACCAGTCTATACTAGTTTAAGAAGAGTTACGCTGCCTGTGGGGTCAATCATTAATCAGTTATTAAATAAATATCTATAAATATGAAATCCTTACTTTTCATGCTCGAAATTCATCTCAATAGTACATACAAAAGAAATGCATAATTTTGAGCTCAATAGCAACATACTATTAAAAGTATTTGAGTGAATATGTCGGAAAAGTTGTGCAATGATGTATCCCAAAATTCCCCATGTGCCTAAAAAAAAAGCGTTCCTACTGGAAGCCGGCTTCAAGAGCCGGCTTCCAACAAAAGGTAGAGCGACCTGATAACTACTGACCAAGTTTTCGAACTCATTTTCCTGCAGGTGACTAACACTTGCCCTAGCCGTACAATAACAGATTGTCCTCTTCACAGTAATTTCCATAATTTTAAATGGTATGATTTAAATGCATTTTACGGCCCCCTTTGTTTACTTTTGGCCGGAATTTGGCCTTTAGTTTAAACATATTTTATTGATCATAAATTTACAATGTCATAAATATACAAAACAAGTCAATAGGATTGGAACGAAAGCGTAGCTTATTATGTTCTTTTCCTGGTGGATGTTGGAAAAATACACAGATGACAAGTAATGTTATTCTGAATCAATGGAAAAAAAAAAGAAACGATTATGAGGAAGACAGTAAAAAAATGATAATGAAATATAAGCACAGTGTAAGGCGTGCTTAAGTAGGACTGTTGGTGGGTCTTTGAAGAAACGATACGCTTGCATTTGGCCTTTAACACCATCTTTGATACCTGCGCTTTGTATACTTCCTGTTCATGCATCTCTCCGCCTCCTCTTCTATTTTCGGCGTGAACTTTTTTACATAAAGTTTGTCATTCAAAGGGTAGAAAACATTGCGGGAAAAAGAGGAAATGCTGGTTACCAGCATTCTTTCCTTTTCTACATGATGTTTTCAAAAGTCATTTTCCTTGGGGTCGTTCAAACTCGGGATTGTGTCGTAAAAGGTCAATCCGTGCAGCGTATCAAAACAAAAACTCCCGCAGTGGAAATGAAAATGTCAGTGTTTTAAACTATCCGTTTGTCCGATGTTTTACGCCGACTTCAACAATTTTAAGAACTTTACATCATCACGGCAAGTGTACCTCGTATAAACCTTCATTTGAGCCGTGTCCTGGCAAAAGGGGGCTTAATGCATGTCCGTGATTCACGATACCAATCAAGCCATCACATAATTATGGATCCATTATAGCCACTTTTTTCATAACTGACTTAATCATGAGGTAGATTGGTCCTTGGACATACAGAAACTTGACCAATAGCGAAAAGTTTCGGCTCAGGTCAGCCTGTGCGGACTTACCTGTGTCAATATTTTTCGCAGATGCTTAAAACCCCTTTTCACAGAGCATGGTTCATTTATTCCTGGGTTCGTATTCACCAACCATTCTTAAGACCATACTTAGTCTTATTCTCAAGGGTTCTCTAACTTTGACAGTAAAACATTTTCTGATTGGCTAAACCACTTAATTCAGCCAATCAAAAATTGCAAATTACTTTCAAAATCTAGAATTAGGGAAATAATGAGATAAAGACTGGTTGGTGAATAAGGACCCTGGCGTTTCCTTGTACCAATGCTGCTTCCAACACTCCTTCAAGATACTTGCTGCTTTCCATTGTAAACACAAGTGAAACCTCTTTGGCTGCGAGAGATGAACGGCCATCGCATTCTCATACCCCCTTTTCAAAAAATAAAAACAACTTTGGCAAGATTTATCCTTGCTACACTTGCATCATTAGGGAAGAAGAAGAAGAAGAAGGAAAAGATGGAAAGAAAGAAGGAAGAAATAAAAAAACAGAAAGTAAGGAGAAGAAGAAGAAGAGCTGTTTTGTAACTCATATTTGTAAGGCAACTAATGACCTGGGAACTATTTTATGAACAGCCAGGCGAAAAAAAAAAAAAAAAAGAGTGGCACTAAAGTGATCGGTGTATTTGGAATCGTCTTTGAAATGGTTGAAATTAGTTAGAAGAGCAGAAGATGCTAGCATTTCTCATTTTCCGATGATTTTTTTCAAAATTCTTTTTGCTTCGAGTCGCAAGAAACAACAACAACAAAAACGGATTGTAAAGGTTTTAGTAGGTTAATCCAAAACTAATAGACAAAAACAGGACAAACCTCAGAAACAACCCGAGTAATCTATTAGCTAAATACAGATAAATATACGAATTTCATCATAAATAGCTTTGCCCTCGTATACGTAGCAGATTAACGCTGTACTCAACATCTCATTTTCACGACCGTTGGAAGCTCGCAAAAAAAAAAAAGGAAGAGAAAAAATGCTTGTGACCAACATTTTCTCACTTTTACACGATGTTTTCCTCCATTTCAGGGACGAATTATGTAGCAGAGCAATTTCACGTCTTGTCAAAAAAGATTTGTGTATTACACATCCATCATCGGACACCGTTACTAAAGATAGTACATTGGCGCGTCTCCTACTCTATCGTATACGATATAAAGAGGGAAGTTAGCAATGTGCTATTTTTAGTAACAGCGCTAAATGATCGATCAATGAAATTTCCAGTGTTCCGTGATAGACCACTGAAGCCTCGCTGACCTGTGGTAATAAGGGTTATCTATCAGTTATAAAACTGCATTTCATTCATAATGCTTATGTCAAGTTTAAGTGACCCCTCACCAGTCGACAAAATTTAAGACTGGTCAAAACTGAAAGCATTTGCACGCGAGAAATTAAATTTGTCTCTGATAGTTGCATTTTTCTCTGATGAGGTAGAAAAAAAAATGTTGGAAAAGGAGAAAATGCTTGTTATCAGCATTTACTTCTTTTCCCACAATGTTTTCAAAAACCTTCCTTCTCGGGCTCGTTGTACATGTATCTCGGACTTGTTTTGTACAGGATTAAACCACGCAACATACCGCCTTTTTATAATGATATTGTGCATCCGATAATGTTCAAAATAGCGAATTGGAATTATATCGATTATGTACTCTCCACCGCAATCTTTGTTTACATAAACTTGTCCTGAACAAAAAAAAAAATCATGTAGATAACCGATCTAGAGTCTTCAAAAATGATTGCCAATATCAGTAAGTGTTTGTTGACAGAAAGTAGGATTAGATTTATTTTTTATTTGTTTCATTCTACGTGACAGTATCATTCTCATAGTGGTTCACAATCAGTTCTGTAAGCTATAGAAGAATATTGACACGTGGTTCGAGCCCCTACATATAAAGCATCTGCAAAAAGGTAGCCAGCGCAGTCTAGCCCCTAAACAGTGTTGACGCAAAGTGTTGACAGTGCTTTGATTTTTAATATCGCTTTAGGGCATTTCTGAGAAAAGTTTATTGTATTTCTAGAAAGTTTTCTTTTTGCCGCAAGGTGATGTATGTTTTGTTAAAAAAAGCAAGCTCGTTAGATGTCCCTTTACATTAAACAAAAAACGTTAACGGCGCTTCGATTTTAATATATTTTTTTAAAACTTTCTACCTGACAACAACATTTTGAACTTCCTCAGCCTGAAAGCCTTTGCAGACAAAAAAACTTAATATGGCTAAAGTGATGAAATCTGCTTTAACAAAAATCATAAAACATTATCGGAAAAGAAGAAAATGCTGGTTTCCAGCATTTTCTTCTTTTCCAATAATGTTTTCAAAAGGTGTTTCCTCTAGGGTCGTTTAAACACATGATTGTTCGGTAAAGGTTATGGCATTTTAAGGAAAAGGTTATTTGATAATCAAATGTGCTTTTTATTATTTTTCTGTCGCTAGAAATATAAATTATGTGGTCCGGCCAAAAACTGACTCCCGCACTTGATAAATGGTGCCTAAATCAATGTATCCTAAATGTCACTGATATTTAGTTGTTATCAAAACTACGAAAAAGGAACCTCGTTTATCCGAACATTCGATAATTGAAATAAATTGTTCAGCTCTTTGCCAGACCGGCCTGCTTTTATATTCGTACACATTCAAAGCATTCACAGACCACAAATAAAATGTGACATAAATGTCTTTGAAAGGGAAGAAAATATTGTGGGAAAGAAATGCTAGTAATCAGCATTTCCCCCTTTTCATACTATCTTTGATGAGTGAAAGATTTTGTTGTTTGGCAAACAGTTCGTAGCTGTCCCGGCCATATGCCAATTTTTGAATCGTCCAAATTAAAGGCATTTGCAGACGACAAAATAAATGTGGCTCAAGAATTGAAATTTGATTGAGAAAGCTTTTAAAAACATTGCCAGAAATGGAGAAAATGCTGGTTACAAGCATTTTCTTCTTTTCCCACAATGTTTTCAACAGCTTTCTTCTATGTGTCATTTAACCCTATAAAGCACACAATCCCGAGTTTTTACAACCCTGAGGAAAAAGCCTATTGAAAACACTGTGGGAGAAAATGCTGGTGACCAGCGCTTTGTCCCTTTCCAACAATGTGTTCTACTCTTTCACAGCCAAATCTTATAATTCTACCCGCATTTAAATTGCCGTCTGCAAATGCTTTCAGTGTGGATGACTCCAAAATATTCTCGTTTGGTACAGAGTTAAAGTCGGGTTTTTTGTGGTAAGGGGTTAGCTGATATGGAATAAAGTACCTTTCAGCAACGAAACAAGTCCAGGCTGTTTAATCGAACAAAACTTTTATATCCGAAATACCTGTCACAGACGGAAATTATCGGACCAAACTTGACATGTTTATTGTTGGGAGAATACTTAATTCTAGTATCAGTAGTGATAAATAATAATCTGTTTCTCTCTCTCTCTCTCTCTCTCTTTTTCTCCAGCTCTATCTGCTTATCTCTGTTTTTTTTTATGTTTGTCCGTCCGCGGTTGGTTTTCAACTGTCAAAAAAAGCGACGAAAGTTATGCTTGTCCCTCTGAGGTTGAATTTCAACTGTCTTTAAAAGCGACTAAAGTTATGCTTGGCACACTGAAAGATTTTCAAAGGAACACAACCTTTTTGAATACTAATTTTCGCTACTGACAGTTTTAGAGTAGAAAATGGGAAAAAAAAAAAAAAAAATTAAAAGATGCCGCCTCCCGATGCGGTACAAAGATCCCAAGCCTTTGTCACGCGTTATTTTTCAAAACAGTTTATAGTCATCCAGAGTGATCCAGATTTTAACCCCCTCCCCCAATCCTCAAATAGCCCCATAGACAATATATTATTTTCTAGTAGAAATCGTAACTCTGTTAAAACTGGCAATGTTAACACCACGCAAATTTTAACGATGTCTATTTACAAATGCTTAGTTGTAAATTAAGTCAGTGAACTATGCGAATCAGGCTGACCTTTACTAATCCCATGGCAACCTTTTTCATTCTAGTGCTTTTTCGCTGGTGTTGTTGGTCTCGTTTAGCGACGAGTTTACCTAACCGCTAATTGATGAAGCTTGGAAAGCTCATCCAAAAGTGAATTCTAGCAAGAATTAAAATGCAAAATAATCAGAATTATGTGAGCCATGCTCTGTGAAAAGGGGACTTATTGCATCTGCGAAAAGTATCGACCCAGGTCAGCCTGCGCAGTCCGCAGAGACTGACCTGGGTCGAAACTTTTCGCTGTTGGCCATTTTTCTGTATGTCCAAGGACCAGTCTACCGCATGATTAAGTAGGTTGTTAGACAAAATTGATTTTATGGATCCTTGATTATGTGATTACTAGCTTGGTGTCATGGATCACGGAGATGCATTTAGCCCTTTTTGCCAGAGCACGGCTCATATGTTCTTTATTTGCTTTCTTCAATTAAAGATAAGTAAGCAAAATGTATTCATGGTATTTTCTAACTGTGGCAAGTAAATATCTCTAGGCGGTGGATAAGGTCACCGGATGGGGTTCAGTACTTTCATTACTTTGGTTGCAACATTATAATGTAATCCGTCGTGGGTTAGCCTGGATTCCAGTCCGATCATTTTTCTTTTCTTTTCTCCTATTCGGACATTACTTTGTCAAAAATGACATTTTTTGACAAGGTAACGTCCGAATATAAAAAGGGGGGAAAATGATCGGACTGGAACCCAGGCTAACCTTGGGTGAGAGGAGAGTGGTTTCTAATACCCAGTAACATCAAAACTGTTACAGACTTTTGAACTATACAGCCTCAGCTACGTGGTGCCGCACCTGTACTGCGGATTATTCTGCTCGGAAAACCTGTCGTCATCAGCATTAATTTACAATCTTATTATATGTATAATTTCATATTCATTAATCCCTAATCATATGATCTCGAGTTAAAATGGCCATGAGAAAGAAGTCTTTCGTAAACAATTGTGGGAAAAGGAGAAAATGCTGGTAACCAGCATTTTCTCCTTTTCCTACAATGTGTTCAGCCCTTCTAAAGACAAGTACAGTTTTTCGAACCACATCTGGTTTGTCGTCTGCAAATGCTTTCAGTTTGGAGAAGTCTACATCTTTGTCGTGTGGTAAAGAGTTGAGAGATCTATACATGTAATATAAAAAGACTAACATGAATATCAGCGTTAAATTCTGCTAAACCCTTTACCAAACGAGTTTTTTTGACCCTGAGGAAGAAGCCTTTAAAAAACGTTGTACACATTGTTTGAAAAGAAGAAAATGCTGGTAAGCCGCATTTTCTGCTTTTTCTACAATTTTTTATATCTTTTATCATTTGAGCCACATTTTATCTATAGTCTGCAAAAGCTTTCACTTTATACCGGTCTAATTTTTTTTTGTCTTTTGGTAAAAACTTAGGAGGTTTTTGGCTATGTCATACCTTCGCTCTTTACTAGACGACAAAAGTTTTAACCCAGTCCGTACCGGAAGCATTTCAGATGATAATATGCATGTAAATCAAATGCCTAACTTTGCTTTTGAACGGAGAGAAGGCAGAGTGTGGGAAACGAAGAAACTCCGACTAACCGGTTCATAAACACCTTTGTGTGTTTGGTAAAGGGTTATATAGTTTAGGTCAGGTTCCTGACTGATATTTATGAAGTGTTTAACTCTTTACCAAATAACAAAATTTCAGACTGGTCCAAACTTAATGCTTTCGCATACGACAAATGAAAGGTGGCCCAAATGACAAAATTTGTCCTTGAAAGGTCAGAGAACATTTTAGGGGAAAAAAAGAAACTTCTAGTACCATTATTTCCTTCTCTTCCAGCAATGTTTTAAAGAACCTTAACGCTCAGAGTCGTTAAAACTCGGGATTGTGCGGTAAAGGATTAACTTGAAGTGCAGATCGAATAACCCTCAAAAACACATTGCTGCGGTAAAAATTAGATCTTAAATGTCACTTGTATAACTTATTTATTTTTCTACAAGGACGAATTCGACCTTGACCAGATTGAAGGCATTTGCAGACGGCTCTTTTGAATTTGGTTCGAATGTTGGGAGTTGTCAGAATGTCAGAAAACGGGTAGATAATAAGAAAATCCTTGTTACCAGGATTTCCTAATCTTCCCATAATATTTTGAAAAGCCTCTTACCCAGGGTCGAAAACACGAGACTATTCTTTACAGGATGATCGCATATTACTGTAAAACCAGTAATATTCGTTGAGTGCTAATTTTCTCTGATTTCGTGGGTAGGTAAGAAAATTAGTACTCGACGAATATTACTGGTTTCACAGTATATCTGAGGCATGCTCTGTTAACTCTTTACCACACAATCCCGACTTTTAACGACCCTATGAAAGAAGCCTTTTGAAAACCTTGTGGGGAAAAGGAGAAAATGCTGGTAACCAGCATTTTCTCCTTTCCCCACAATGTTTTCTACCCTTCCCAAAACAAATTTCAATTTTTCAGTCACATTTATATTGTCGTCTGTAAATGCTTTCAAAGATCGAAATTCTAGAAGTAAAATGATACAGAAACATGAAGTAACCACTTTTGCAAAATGGGGGGAAATGCTCATTTTAACCTTTACCGCACAATGCCGCATTTTAACGACCCTGGGAGAGAAGCCTTTTCCCTCAATGTTTTCTACCCTGTCAAAGAAAAATTGCACCATTTGAGACACATTGAAAGTGTCGCCTGCAAATGCTTTCAATTTGGACAAGGCTAAAATTTTGTCGTCTGGTAAAGGGTTAAGAAATTTCTCCATTTTACAACATAAATGAATAAAAGAGATCAAACTTCAAGCATCATGTTGGAAAAAATATTTTAATCCCGACTAGTTTCGGTTATTTCAAACCTTTATCAAGGGACATAATGTTTATTGTCAAGGCTGAAGACATCAACGTCACATGACGTCAATGGCAACGACGCAAAAAAAAAAAAAAAAATGGAAGTGAAATTTTACAACCACATTTTCAATCAGCTTCTACGACCGTATTCTTGCAAGGCGTCTGTGTTTGCGAAAGGGTCTTAGCCACTTTGCGGTTCATCACGTTTTGCTTTTGGCCAAAGGGTACAATTAGGTGATTGGTGCTTGGTCATTCGAACATTAAACACTACCACCTGTCATAATTTACAGGATTTTTTTGCCACGTGTTGCTTTTTTAAATTTGGACCAATTATATTATAACTGATTGGTCTTTCTTCTTCCTTATTTTTTTCTTCCGAGCTGTCCCTCTTTTTTCCCCAGCCAGAAAAAAAAAAAAAAAAGTAAAATACCATTACAATACAAGCTAATTCAAAACTATCTCGCTACTCATACTGATTTTTCCAAAAAACTGGTTCTTTTTTCCATATCCTTAAAAATGAATTCAGGACAATCTTGCTATTAATACCATCAAATTTCAGGAAACATTACGGGAGAAAAAAAAATGCGGTTATCAGCCTTTTCTCCAATGTGTTCAAATCCATTCCTCCTCAGACTCGGTAAAGCTCGAGATTGTTTGATAAAGGGCTAATGAATTAAGTGATGCAAGAAAGGTTTCGCGGATGTCGATGGTCAATTGTGGATCTGCAACGTCAACTCTTTGACTTTTAAGTACATTTATGACAAAAATTGGGCCCCTTGACTCTCAACTATGGCTAAAGTCCTTGACTTTAAACTATAGCCAAAACTTCAACTATTCGACTCTAAACTATGGCCAAAACGTAAACTTCTTGGCTCTCAACTATAGCCAATAAGTCAACTCCTCGATTTAAACAGTGGCCAAAACGTCAACTCCTTGACTCTTAACTATAGGGGTAAAAGTCAAGCTCTTGACTCTAAACTATGGCCAAATCAAAAACTTTTTGACCCCAAACTATGACCAAAACGTCAGCACCTTGACTCTAAACTATCGCCATAACATCACCCCCTGACCCTAAACTATGGAGAAAATGTCAACTCTCTATGACACTCAACCATGGGGTAAAGTCAACTTCTTGACCCTTAACCTTTTCGCTGCTAAGCCTGACTAAAGGACCTTTTGCGGACAGTGTAGATTAAGATCAGATTGCACCGAACGTGTAGTCTGATCTTGGATCTACACTGATAAGGAGAATTTTTTCATCGAAGCAACATTTAGGCTTCTACATTCATTTGACTTATTTAGCAGTTTAAGGGTTGGCTTCGGCCAAAACGTCAACATCTTGGCTCTAAAGTATGACTAAAACGTCAACTACATGACACTAAGCCATGGCCATTACGTCAACCGCTTGACAACTTCTTGGTACTAAACTATTGCCAAAAACGATGACACTAAACTATGGCCAAAATGTCAACTCCCTGACCTTGAACTAAGGGGAAAGGTAAACTTTTTGACAATAAAGTGTGGCCAAAATTTCAACTCCATGACGCTAAACGATGGCAAAAATGTCAACACCCTGACTCTTAATTGTGGCCTAAACGTCAGGCCCCCCAGACCCTAAAACAGGAGGAAACCGTCAGCTATTTGACCCTAAACGATGGCAAAAAACGTCAACTCTATGACACTTGACAATGGCCAAAACGTCAATTCCATGATAATTGACTATGGCCAAAACGTCAACTCCCTGACGCTAAATGATGGGGAAAACGTCAACTGCACGACACTAAATGATTGCCAAATTGTCAACTCCATGACACCAAACTATGGCCAAAATGTCAACTCATGACCCTAAACTATGACCAAAACGCCAACTCCATGAGACTAAACTGTAAGGAAAAAGTGAACTCCTTGATCCTTAACACAAACACATAAAAAACCCTAAAAGGCCATAACAAAAACGTCGAATCCTTGCCTCATAACCATGACCAAACCGTCAATATAAGTGACATTAAACCATGGCCAAAGCGTCAACTCCATTACACCAAGATTTTGCCAAAAAGTCAACTACATGACACTACACCATGGACAAAACGTCAACTCCATGACACTAAACTCTGGTCAAAACGTCGAAGCCTTGACTCTAAACCATAGCCAAAACTTCAACTCCATAACTCTAAACCATAGCCAAAACGTCAGCTCCATGACACTAAATCATGGCCAAAACGTCAGCTCCATGACGCTAAATCATGGCCGAAACATCAGCTCCATGACACTAAATCATGGCCAAAACGTCAGTTCTATATAACACTAAACTATGGCCAAAACGTCGAATCCTCGAATGTAAACTATAGTCAAAACGTAGAATTCTTGACTCTACACTTTGGCTAAAACGTAACACGTACTTGACTCTATTGCCAGAAAGGTTTTCAGATAATCACAAAGAAAAAGAAAACCAAACCAAACAAGTTGAGAACTTTCAAGAAAATGTGAAAGAAACTAAACTTGAATGTTACTTTAACCTTTGCCACACAGTTACGAATCTTAACGACCCTGAGGGAGACAGCTTTTGAAAATATTGTGGGAAAAGGAGAAAACGCTGGTAACCATCATTTTCTCCTTTTCCAACAATTTTTCTAATTTTTCAAGAATAATTCTAATGATGTGATTCACATTTAAATTGACGTTTGCAAATGCTTTAAATTTGTACAAGTCTATGATATTGTTGTCTGGTAGAGGGTTAAAACCTATGAGCCACGCTCTGGCAAAAGAGGGTTTAATGCATCTCCGTAATACATTGTACCAGTTAAGCCATCACATAATTATGGAACCATAATAGCCACTTTTTTTAACAACCGATTTAATCATGAGGTAGAATGGTCTTATGACATACAGAAAATTGATCTATAGCGAAAAGTTTCGGCCCAGATCAGGCTGCGCGGATTGCGCAGGGTGACCTGGATCGATAATTTTCGCAGATGCATTAAGCCCCTTTTTCACAGAGCACGGGTCCTATGTTTTGAATATTTGTAGATGGTAATGAACATCGTTTAACAAGTCTGTCCTCCTACTCACAAAAATAATGTATCATTTAACGTGACTTCGAAACAATTAAGTTAAAAAAAGAATCAACATTTACAAATTGTATATAAATCTATCAAATGTATTTCTTTAAGGATGATCGTTTTTCAAGAATATTTTGAAATACAATTGAAAAGTACAAATTATACTTTCTAAACAAGACAGTCGCTCAATATCATATTAAGGTCTTTTTTTTTTTCTCACTTTTATTTCATTATGTCCCTTTTCTTTTCACTGTTTCAACATTGCAAGAGATAAAAAAATGATATTTAACACAATTTCTGTAAGTTTCGGAAAATAAAGAGATTTTAGAATTTTCATTTTAAGAAGGGAAAACCAGCTCACTAAAACACTTTCAAAGAATAACATTTTTAGATTACTAAAAACATGGAACTAATAACAAATTTGTACTTTAAAATGAGCCGCGCAGCGTGAAAAGGGGGCTTAATGCATCTGCGAAAATTATCGACCCAGGTCAGCCTGCGCAGTACGCGCAGGCTGACCTGGGCCGAAACATTTCGCTATAGGTCATTTTTCTGTATGTCGAAGGGGTAGCGTACCTCATGATCCAGTCAAATGTTGAAAAAAGTGGCTATTACGGATCCATAATTATGTGATGGCTTGCTTGGTATCATGGATCACGGAAATGCATTCAGCCCCCTTTTGCCAGAGCGTGGCTCAAATACTTGTGAATGTTTAAATTAAAATAAAAAAGAGTAATAATAAAGATAACCATAGTTGTTAAAGATACATCCTTACAGCCAGAGAGAAATAAACACTGCTAAAACTTAAAAGTGTCTAGAATGGTTCAGAATTTAGTCAGCTGTGTAAACATAAATCAGTTACCAATATAAGTAAATGGTGTAAGGAATAGAGAAACTCAAGGGGTTTGTCCTTTTTACGATCGGAAATGACAACGGTGATTTTTTTGAAGGCCTCCAAAAATGAAATGCATTTTCTATCCGTCGTAATCTGTGCAACCTTTGCAACTGTTAGGGGCAACATTTGGCTTGAAGATACAAGGATGATTGTAGTTTCATAAAATAAAGATGAACTGGGTTAAAAACTGGCTAAAAACGAGTAAAGATGTATCTTTAAAGCATTCCTGAAAAAAAAACCCGTCCTTGAAAAGAGTTATTTAACCCTTTACCACACAATCCCGACTTTTAACGACCCTGAGGAAAAAGACTTTTGAAAACATTGTGGGAAAAGGAGAAAATGCTGGTAACCAGCATTTTCTCCTTTTCCCACAATGTTTTCTACTCTTTCCAAAACAAATTTCAATTCTTGAGTTGCATTTAATTTGTCATCTGCAAATGCTTTCAATTTGGACTGGTCTAAAGTTTTGTCGTTTGGTAAAGAGTTAAAAAGAAATAAGACGATTTGGCATTGTTGGCTCTATTTAGAGCTTAACTGAGTCGCAGTGAATGCTGCGTTAAACATGTTTCTATCCCCTATTATGTAATTATGCAAAAAAAAAAAAAACTTTAACGTTACTAACGGAATAGGAAATCATACATTTACAACAATAAAAAAAGAAAACCTTGGTAATTCCTCAAGTTTTCTAGATGTACCTCTATCCACGTTTTATGCCTAAAAGCCATCTTTGTACGCGACTGAAAATTACTATCCTTTTGTTTAAGATTTTCCTTCCAAGAAAATCTAGCTTAATTTCCCAAATACTGTTTAGGACAACTGTTTTGAAAATTCGAAACTCTCAACGCATAGGCCTATTGGAAATTAGAGTAAATGTATAGCGATCAGTTTGAAATTGAAAGTCACACTGGTAAGAGATCCTTTTGCGGATTGTGAAGTTTAAGATCAGATTACACAAAAAGCAACGCCTGTCTTTTAATCTACACTGTCCAATTTGATGTGTATTTAGTGCTGAAAACAGCTTTGAAATCACAATGGGCCTACTGCGGGTTTTTTTCTAGCTTGAAATGTTAATTTCATTCATTTTTAAGTTAAAAAGTTTAACCCTATACCACACAATCCCGAGTTTGAATGAGCCTGACAGAAAAGGCTGAAGAAAAAGGAGAAAATGCTGGCATCCAACCGTTCCTCCTTTTCCCACAATGCTTTCTTCCCGTTCAGAGACATATAGGATCTGACGTGAGTTGGCGTTTGAGATAAAATTTTATTAAACGAGCCTAGGAAAATGGCAGTACTTAAGCGAGCTTGATAACAATTTTTCATGAGGAGTTTAATAAAATTTTATTTCAAAAGCCAACAAAAGTCAGATTCCTTTTATCGCATAACGATATTTCACAAATTATAGATCAGAAGATGCAAAACCACCTATAGATGCACGTGCGGTATGTCTATAAAAAAAACTTACTACTATGAAATACGTACAAAATGACGTCAAAAATGACGTCACACAATTGTGATATCAAACGTGTATAAGATATAGACCGTAGGATATTTGTTTTTTATCGGTGAAACATCGAAATTTATTTCATTGAGTGAACATCGTCGGTAATATTTTCACGAGTGGCGCAGCCACGAGTGAAAATATTACCGATGATGTTCACGAGATGAAATAAATTCGATCTTTCATCGAAAAAAAAAAAAAAGTATTCTATTTATTTCATGCTTCTAATCCCTATTTTGTTGGGACTTTCATCAAAATCCAGTACAGCTGTTGTCGGTAATTCCCCGTGGCGTACCCCCTTACATAAAAACGCATTACAGTATTAGGTAAAGCGCGAGAAATATAGCGTACATTACCACCGTGTATCATCGACTCCGGAACTTGTTACCAGCCGAGTCGACACAAAGGGTAGTCATGGCACGTAGTGGGGTGAGTCAATCGTTTTTTTTAATGGTTTTTAATGATTGTCTTCCTACCAAACGATAGGCATCGGTGTTTAGAGATGTCCAAGTGTTGTCCGTGATCGTGATTCAAAAATAATATTTTTGCATGCTGCAAAAAACAGCGAGATCCTACTAGCTGGTACTGCTCAAACCACCATATCCCGTTGAAAATCGTTCGTTTTGCGTTGTTACAAAGCTTGTTGGTTTTTAATATCAAAATATTCCGGACATTTGGAATTGACTTCGGTATAAGTTTCATATGCAACAATTAAGATTTGATTGAATTATTCACGAAAACAAGAATCCTTGGGAGTACGGCGACTTGAAAGGTTGTTGTACGGCAACATGCAAATTTTACTAAATTAACTGTACGGCAACTTGCATCGGTATGATACAGCAAAAGTGGCTATTTTGACGCATTCTTTTACCCCTTTGCAGGTTCTAATGCCCCTCGCTTGCGGATATTGCACCAAGAGGGTTCTAAGTCAGGACGAATAACACATTTAGCGTTTTGACGTCACAGAAAGGCAAAAATAGTCCGGTTACAATGTAGAAAGGGACTACTATGAACCGTGGTAGTAAGAGATTTAGAAAAGTAAAAAGAAATATATTTAAAAAAGATAGATGCCGTAAGAGAAACTGGAATATGAATACTGAAACTCTTTTGTGACTCAATATGAAGTGAAATAATGAAAAGTAACCTCACGAGCAATTTGCCTCTTTCTCCTCAGTGAGTTTAATTTTGTTAAAAAGTAGTATCGGGCTATTGGGTGACGCTCATGAAAATATTTAGTTTCAAAATAGCACAAGAAAAGAATTATTCCCTTCTGCATTAGTTTGCTATGGTATGAATCAAGGCCCGGGGTATCGATTAGCAACAGCAACACTTGTTGATAGTGGTTTCATAAAGTGCGAGGAAATATGCCAGCAGGGGCCTGCCGAACATGTGCGCATATTTTATCAATTGCAAATTACCATCTATTCATTCTTTATTAGTACCAAGAAGTAGGTCAAAGGCCAGCGCATTTAGCTATGCAAAAAAAATATGTTGCATTCTCGTGGTACTAAGCAGTTGTCGGCGATTCATGGTGGTCCAAGATTTTAGGTGGTTGGACGCTAATAAATAAGCCGGAGCACAACAAATTCTACAGTTTACATGTGCATCCTGCTAAGATCAGCCTGTTTGTTTAGATCAGTGTCTTCAATGACCACTCTATTGATAGGTAAGGACCCAACCCTACTTCAGGCGACCAGCTTAGACTCTGACCAGACTTTGACTACAGATACAGAGGCTGAGCTAATGCATTTGCTGGGCGTGCATATTGGTTGTACGAATTGCTGCGGCCTGGTACGAAGGCCGTTTGAAAAGTTCATCTGCGGCGATTGCCCACCTAGGAAACCATTCATATTTGATATCAATGTTAAGATCAACAACTACACTTTAACTTAATATTCGTTTGCATGCACCTGCTACAAAATACAGTCACTAGAACATATTATACTGTTTTTATACTGGAAACTGGCATGGTCAGTTACCACATCCACCCTGCTCAGAAAAGGGGAGGGGGTTGTTGGGTTTGAAATAATGTTTCTGCGAGAAAATGCCAGAAACTGAAACGAAGAATGAGTCGCAGGTCGTCACAGTGTTCTGCTTTAAGAAATATTTGCTTTCGATTAGTTATGTGGTCGTGGTAGGGTCAACAGATTTTATGGAATTATATATATATACTCGGAAACAGAACATCATGCATGGAAACAGGCCGCGTGAGCCGTCAAGTAATGCCATACTTAGTATGACAATTTCTTTTAAGAAACATGACCGATTAACGTTTCACGTACAATTTCATTTTTGAAATAGCTAACTTTTCTACAACATGTACTCATGATTATCTGATATAGGCCTAGATAAGGCATGGCTGTACCAGCGTCTCGAAAATCTCATATAATACTACCGATAGCTTGAGAAACCTTTTATTGCACTAAGTTCATGCCAGTGACCATGATACTACTGTGTTTTTTCCCCATCTTTTTAAGAAAGGTTCAAACTTACCTTTATACGAGTTCACCGTTTAAAACTAAGTCTTTACTATAAATACAATGTACCCTACAAAATTAATGGCCCTCGTATAAATGGATCTATCTTTAGGTCAAGATACTGGAAATATTTCTCTCGTGTAATATTTCCCGAATTACAAACTTACTGTCACAGGCCGATATACGACTCTGTAGTTTTGTGGCTAGACAACTCGCACGGCCTGCGAGAGGAATTGGCTTCCAATCGAGCTGTCTTTTTTTCTTTCGATATGACCATACTCCAACAAATAAATTTTCTTGTAACTTATGTTGGCAACTGTGAAAATGGTACTTATTAGAAAAAAATACCCTTTCGCGCGCTACATTGCATTAAATTCTATTATTTTCACAATAAATCGCCGTACGGTTAGCTAGCAAGATGTCGTCCAGTATTTTTATGCAGTGCCTCAAGTTGCCGTACTCAAGCCTCCCGAGTTTTATGATGTTTTTATCGAGTTCCATTATTGTTTTGAGAAAACTATTGATTATATGTAAGCAGCGGTGATGGAAATATATATGCATAATAATGGAGTGAAATTTGTCACAACCGTTTGTATGATAAACAGGTGGGTTTTGACGAAGAAACATAATTTCGGCAGTACCAGGCAGCTCGTTTTACAATGAAAAGTGAACTTAAAATCATTTTTATATTATTTCTGGATGTGCATTTCAAACAAAAATATGTTCCGTAAATGGAGACATTCTCATTGACGCATAATATCGCGACATAACATCAAAATAAAGAATTTTCTTAACCTGGACACGACCAGTTTTTGTTTATCACCGCTTCGCTGGTACCAAGTTCCGGAGTCGATGATACACGGTGATTACGTCATACTTCCCTCCATTTGAATGGCACGCGCTGATTACCTAGGTAACTAGTGCGCTGGAACTACTGTTTCCGCCTTCAACTGAACAGTTAGAAACTATAAAATCGTTATTTTCACTGGTCGTAACCATGAAACATCAAAGCATGATCCACTTTTATTTCTCGATAAACTACTAAAAAGCATGAAGTAAAAGAAAATTCGTAATGGGTATATTACACTGAAAACAAGGAAGTTTATGTGATAAAAACCTATCAAAAAATAAAAAATGATCCGTATTTAATTTCTCGTCCCCAAATGCCGACGAGTATTTTCTCTGTCTTCTAGTAAGTGTTTAATCTGCTTTCTAAGTGTGTGTTTAAATTCGTTAAAAGAGTCTAATGATCTTTTCTTTTGAAAGTTATAATAATGAAAAAAAGGTTAAATGCTGATTATACCACATAAAGTTAATATGAGAACAGATTAGCAATGGTAAAAATCAGGTTTCTATCTTGTCTAATAAAAGAAATGATCTCGTTTAAATCCTTTACAGAACAAGCTCGTGTTTCAAACTCCCAGAGGAGGTTTCTGAAAACATTATGAGTAAATGCAAAAATGCTGTCAACCAGCATTTTCTCCGTTTTCTATTTTTTTTCTGAAATTTCAATGTCAATTCCAATCATCTGAGCCGCAGCTTATTTGTCATCTGTAGATGTTTACAAGATGGACAACTCTAAAGCTGTTTGGCGTTGTTAACCCTTAAGCTGCAAAATAGGTTAAATGAAACTTTCAAGCCGATAGTAAAAACCCAAATAATGTTATTTCTAAGTTTTTATTGGATGGGTGGGGGTGGGAAAGAGAAATGTCTCCTTATTGGACAATATATATCAAAGATCAAACTGAACATTCTGTGCAGTCTGATCTTGATCTACACGGTCCGCTCAAGGCCTTCGACTCGCGCAAGGTTAAGGGTAAAACGACAAAGATTAAATAAAGTGTCTACATAAAATCCTCTATTTCATTCCTTTATTACCATTTTGTTAGATTTTAATTGCACCATTTTTCCCCTCGAAATATCACCCTCCGATCAATGAGAAGAAAGCTGGGGGCAGTCAACCTTGTTCAGGGTTATTTCTTAATCTAATTCTATTTATTTAACATGGATTGTGAAACAAGTTTTTACAGCTTATATTAACCCCGTAGGCTGCTAGGCGTGACTCGGGGCACATTTGCGGACATTGTAGATCAAAATCGGACTGCACAGAATGTGCAGTCTTATCTTGGCTCTACACTGTCCAATAAGGTTTTTTTTTTTTTTCCTGGCGAAATCAACTTTGAAATCGCAATATTTGGGTTTTCACTATTGAGTGGAAATTTTTCATTTTAATCTATATAGCAGTTTAAGGTTTAATTACTTTCCACGGCCCGATCTTATAAAACCTGAACTCATGCTAAATATTAAAATAAATATTCAGTCTTAATATTTATTCATGTAGTAGGGAAATTGATATTATTAAGACATGAATTTGACAAAAGGCAGAATAACCAGTTCTTGAAGTTAAAAAATAACATTCAGTTGCATTGATTTAACTTTAAAATTTCATGCTCAGCTGAGGTGAGCATGGAAAAATATAAGCTTTATAAGCACTGGCCCGTTTTGGTAGTTGTAAATTTACTGCATGTCCATGGGCCATTCCAACTCCAGATTCAGTTGGTTGTTGTGGACAAAATGGATTTTATGGATCCATAATTATGTAATGACTTGCTTGCTATAATGCATCATGGAGACGCATTAAAGCCCTTTTTTGCCAGAGCGCCGCTCACTTCTTTAAGCTTTCTCGAGTACAAGAATTAAAAAAATAAATTGTACACTTCATTTATCTTCAAATCTCACAAAAACATCACTGTACTATAAAAAGACTTACAAATAAACATACTACGTTCTCATACAAGAGTATTTCTTTTTTCCGCTAAACTTTGAAAGTAGCCTAACAATATTGCTTGAAAAGCAATCAGAATTGTTGCAAAATTGGAAACTTGTTTTCTGAAGACTCGTCAACGTTAGAAAATACTTGGCCTAAAGTTAAGATAAATGAAGTTTTACTGTATTTTCCTTAAATGAAAAAAAAGGAACTTACCTTGAACTGATAGATGTATTTCGTAGAAATATTTTATTCGCTCTGAAAGGAGATCTCCAGGTTTTTCAAAGAAAAAGGAATGTAACAGTTAGATAATTTCTACCCTAAAACAACCTTTTTGACTGCAAAAAGCAAAGACTGTATATAGAAGACCATTCGGTTTTTGTTTTTCCACAAAGATCATCTACGATCGGAATCACAATAAAGTTAACAAGCTTTGTGATACTCCTTTTCTTCTATTGGGCACAAAGAACGATACCAAACGGACTGTAGTAAGCGTACGATACTCTGAATAAAAGCCAATAGAGGCTTGGAGTTGTATTATCTGTCACAGCACTAACGTTATCCTTTCTTCCTAAACTTGAAAAAAGATGATTTTATTTTAAAGTTTAGTATAAACAAGCATTCTGATAGTATTGCATAGCAATACCCAGTCCCCTACCGGCCGTATGTATCGCTGGCATGTCAGTGAATTTTTGTAAATGCGTCAAAAAGCAGTGGACCGGGACGAAACTCGAACTTGATGTGTAAGTCATGGTGGTTGATGTACACACCAAAAATCAGCTCTATATGTAGTAGCGTTTAGAAGAAAAGTGCGGAAAAATGTTTTATCAGTGAAATTTTGAAAGTCCAAGGCCCGTAAATGCGTGAAAAAGCAGTGGAGCGGGACGAAACTCGAACTTGTTCTGTAAGTCATGGTAGTTGACTTACACAGCAAAAGTCAGGTGAATATCTACCAGCATTTAGAAAAAAAAGTCCGGAAAACTGATTTATCACTGAAATTTTGTAAGTCCAAGGCCTGTAAATCCGTGAAAAAACCAGTGGACCGGAACGAAAGTCGAACTTGATCTGTAAGTCATGGTGGTTGAGTTACACAGCAAATCTGAGATCAATACCTACTAGCGTTTAGGAAAAAAGTCGGGAAAACTGATTCATCAGTGAAATTTTTAACTCCAAGGCCAGTAAATCCGTGAAAAACGAGTGGACCGGAACGAAACTCGAACTTGATCTGTAAGTGATGGTGGGTGACTTACACACCAAAACTCAGCTCAATATGTACCAGCGTTTACAAAAAAAGTCCGGAAACCTGAATTACCGGACTGACGGACAGACGGACAGATGGACAGACGGACGGACGGAGTGCAAACCTAAAGTCCCCTTCGGCTTCGCCGGTAGGGGACTAAAAAAAAGACAGAAAAGAATAAAATAATCCTGCCACTCACCTTTGATACCCTCGATAGAAAGACTTTAGTTACCTTCAGTTTTGTGATCAGTGCCGCCATACACATACGTAAGTACAGCCTGGTGTCAGTTCTGTCCACATACACATAGATCAGTACAGGTTGACGTCAGTTTTGGACTTAATGTGCCTTCTGCTCTGTGATCACTGTCGACATACGTCGACATACACATAGATAAGTGCAGCTTGATGTCACTTTGGGCCTTCAGATCTGTGACCTTCAGCTTTGTGACTGCTGCCGACATACAAATAGGTCAGTACAGCTTGATGTCATTTTGGGACGTAATGTGCCCTCAGCTCTGTGACTGCTGGCGACATATACATAGATCAGTATAGCTTGATGTCTGTTTGATATGTTATGCACTTTCAGCTCTGTGTTCACTGCCAACATACACAAAGTATAGCTCTATGTCAGGCTTGGACCCAAGGTGCCATCAGTTCTGCGACTACGGCCGACGTACACATAAATCAGTACAGCTTAATGTCAGTGTGGGACTAATGTATCATCACTTTATGATGACTGCCGGCATACATATAGATAGCACAGCTTAATGTCTGTTTGGTAGGTATTGTACCATTAGTTCTATGATGACTACCGACATAAATATAGTTCATCACAGCTTGATGTCTGTTTGGGACGCAAGGTACCTTCGGTTCTGTGATCACTGCCGATATACATAGAGACAAAAAGACATACATAAACTTTTTATTTCTTCCAGGTATGAGAATATACGTACAGCAAGGAAAAAAGCATAGCAACAATTAAATACAAGTCAAATACGAGCGGAGTTAGAGGAAAAGATAAAAAACAAAGAACTGCCTCATACACACGCAAACAGACACAGTCATTAAGCACACGCACAAGTGACCAGTACATCGGGAAAAAGATAGATTTCAAATTTGGAAAGAGACGGCAGCTAACTCTCAATTTTTGCATTAAATAGTTGAGCAGCAACATTAGCTCATTAAAAAAGATCTTATATATGTTAATTTGATATTCATTCAATAAATGAGATGGACTTCCCATCAAAGGAAAAAAAAAACCTGCAATATATGGAGTGAGTTTCATAGATTAATTATAAAGTATAATATCGTAACAATCCGATGCCAGTCCGTGCGTCTTTATACAGCTTGATGTCAGTTTGGGCCGCATTGTGCCTTCAGTTCTGTGATCACTGCCGACATACATACAGATTTTTGTTTTGTATATAATGTACCGTCAGTTGAATGATGACTCCGGACATATGTGTATATAGATCAGCACAGCTTGGTGTCAGTTTAGGACGTAATAAGCCTTCTGTGCTGTGATCACTGCCCAAATACACATAGATCAGCATGGCTTGATGTCTGTTTTGGACGTAATGTACCATCAATTCTATGCTGACTCCCGACATATACATAGATCAGAACAGCGTGATGTCTGTCTGGGACTTACTGTAGAATCAGTTCTATGATGACTGCCGACATATACATATAGACCAACACAGCTTTATGTCTGTTTGGGACGTACTGTACCATCAGTTCTATGATCATTTTGCTCCTTATTGGTCTTCGGTATCGCACAACTGCGAGATTGCTTCCTGGTCTTAGTAGTTAAAAAAAAAAAAATCCCATAAGAATTTTGCGGTAGCACTTTTGTTGAACTGTTTCGTGAGGCCGAGAGGGCTTTGTGGTATCATACTTCGGCAGTGGAGTCCACTTAGGTGTGCCTTTATTGTATATTGATAGGAGTATTTTGTGTCAATGGAGGAACAAAAACTTCGGGTCATGGCCGTGAGCAGGTGTTACTGAGAGGGCAAATTCAAGGATACCTGTGCTGGTTGGGATTTAGCGAAAAGAGCAATCGATTGACACGTTTTAGTTTTTCTTTTGTATTTTTTAAAGGACTTTTTTTTAATGACCACAGATGTACTTATGAGAGTAACAGACGGAGAAGGCATAGGTTTGTCATTAAACGATCTGTGAAGCTGCAAATACGGTCAAATTCACCTATTTTCAATGTTGCAAAAAACCAGTGGTGTGACACCGTTTGCGACCTCGCTGTTCCTTGCAACCCGTGACGTTCTCGGAGAAAATGAAACATTAGTGACTTCCGTCAGATGTTTCAGAACAATCTAGTGACAATCTAGGATGTTGCTTGAAGTCAATCAAGGTCACTTAACTTTGGGATCGTACATACATGTATATATGTATGCATATCTCTGTTCAAATCTGGTCAACAGATCAGAGCTGCTCACTTCCTTTCATTGTTTTCCTAAATCCTCTTCAACCGCAAGATGAATTCAATATCTTTTGCAGACGTTGTAGATCATGATCAGACTGCATATAACATGTAATCTAATCTTGGATCTATACCTCCTGCTTCTTCTTCATTATATATATATATATATATATATATATAGTCTTTTTTTTTTTTTTTTGCTCTGCAATTATATTCCAGTCATCGAAAATACCAAAAGGAATTAATTTAGAAGCGAAAGAATTTAGCCATGTTCTGGAAAAAGGGGGTTTAATAAATTCTCGTAATGCATGATACCAAGCAAGTAATAAGATAATTATGGATCCAAAATATCTATCATGTCTGAGAGCCGACTGAATCATTAGGTAGACTAGTCCTTGGAGATGCAAAAAATTGACCACTAGCAAAAAGTTTCGACTCAGGTCAGCCTGCGCGGACTGCGCAGAGTGACACGGATCGATACTTTTGGCAGATGTATTAAACCCTCTTTTCACAGAGCATGGCTCAATTCATACTGAAAGGCAGGGAATATCCTACAGCCAGATTTGACCAAAATCATTCTCTGTATTCTATGTACATGTATTTACCCATTACTTTGGTTAAGCTAATCAGAAGTTGTGTTACTTTCAAATTTAGAAAATGTTGGAGAAAAAGACAAAGAATGCTTTGTGAATATGGACCCAGGGCACTTATTTACCAACCAGTCCTTATATTTCTACTCTAGTTGTAAATATAGAAACGAACGTTATTTCTGAAGTGCTACACTAGTTGGCCTATTTTGTTGTGTGTTTCCGGACCATGCCAGATATCCGAAAGTCAATAATTTTATTATTTCACGCGAGTTATTGATAAATACTGAAAATGTACAATTACATATGTATGTAGTTGCATGTAAAGGTATTTTTTATCATTTCGGACTGATTTTTCAGACCTTTGAATAGAGAAGTTCTCTCTCGTGTGTAGTCAGAAGAGAGCAAGCAATACAGCCGAAGACCATGTTCCGTCGTCTTATTTCAAAAGTCGAAAACTTACCTATCAGATTTGTTCAAAATATTCCCATGGTATTTAAGTTTCCATTTCACGCTGGGAAGAGAAAAATTTGCATATCTCCGAAGTTTCGAGCAATGTGAGCTAATTCTTTTTACATTTATCCTTAAGTTCCGTTCAATGAGCCATATTAACCCATAAGCTGCCAAGCGCGACTCACTGACCCTTTGCGTACAGTGTAGATCAAGATCAGACTGTGCAGAACGTGCAGTCTGATCTTGGATACACACTATCCGATATGGAGGTATTTTTCCTCCAAAAATACCTGTTAAATAGTAAAAACTGGGTTTTTACAATCGGAGTGAAAGTTTCATTTATTTAGCAGCTTAAGGACCAAAGATGAGTTACCACAGAACACGTTAAAAATAACGACTTTCTCCATATCAATCTAAACCTATGTGCAAAATACTGACAAGTGACTGGGGTCTCTTTGGCAAGTGCAACAGTTGGACACCTTGTCTTGCATAGAATAGAACAGAACACACATTCTATTGACGTATACAAATTGTACAAAGTCATATTTAGATATAAGGTAATACACAGCGGATTTTTTTTAAATCAAGTGCCTGTGAGGCCAAATCTAACGACATATGAGGATTTCTAATATGAGGATACAATCTGAGAACAGTAACATGTATTTCCTTTCATTGTCGCTCTAAATTGCTTCCGACGATTCTTAAAATGGAGAGAGTGTCCTGGAGTCCCTGTTATCGCGTTCGATAGCTATCATTTTGTCTTTTGTCTGCTTTGTGAATATTTGACCCTTAAACACATAATCCCGAGTTTTAACGATCCTGTTGAAAGGGGTTTTAAAAACATTGTGCGTAAAGGAAAAATGCTGGTAACCAGAATTTTTCCCTTTCCCCACAATTTTTTCTTCACTTTGAGAGACAAATCTTGTCATTTGGGCCACATTTGATTTGTCGTCTGTAAATGCTTCCAATTTGGACAAGTCTAAAATTTTCGCGTATGTTAAAGGTTTAAGCAACTCTTAATTTGAACATGTATTTTACTTCGGCAAGTTATTAAAGATCTGCACAAAAAGTGGTAGTATGAATATGAGCCATGCTCTGGCAAAAGGGGGCTTAATGCATCTGCGTGATCCTGATACTAAGCCAGCCATCGCAGAACTATGGATCAATGAAATCGATTTTGTCTAACAACGGACTGAATCATGATATACTCTGGTCCTTGGAGGTACAGAAAACTGACCAGTAGCGAAAAGTATCAGTCCAGTTCTTGCTTTATTATATGAGCCATGCCGTGTGAAAAGGGGGCTTTAAGCGTGAGCGAAAAGTATCGATCCAGGTCAGCCTGCGCACTCCGCTCACGCTTAAAGCCCCCTTTTCACACGGCATGGCTCATATAATATAGCACGGTCTGGCTCAGGGTGTAATGGCGTTTAATCAAATAGATAGATAGATAGATTTATTAGTATGTTCAGGCCACCGGCCCATTATACATATATACAAAGTGTACAATATGTAAACATAGTTATCGTTACATATGCAGACTTACATTTTACATGGAAAATATACACAAATCTCCTATTTACCAAATAAACCCTGACTGTATGGCCCTGAGTGTTGTTTCTGATCATTTAGCTTTTCCTACATGAATGTTTTCTACAGGATTATTTCCCTTCGTTTCAGCCACAATTAATTTGTCGACTGCAAATACTTTCAATCTGGACCAGATCAATATTTTAGTGTCATAGTCTAAATCAGTATATACATTTCTCAATGATATAGTCAAAATAAATTCACATATGATGGGAAAGAAAGGAGGAAGCTGAAGAAGAAGGAGAAAATGATAATAATAATAAATGCATATATCCCTCGACCTTTAACCAAATAGACCCTAGTTATATGACCATGAAATGTGGAAAGCAGGCAATGCTTTAACTGAGTATTTTACTTTTCCTACAATGTTTTCTACATGATAAATTCCTATAATGTTAGTCAATTATTTGTCGTCTGCAAATACTTTCAATTTGGGTCAGATCAGTAGTATTGGTCTTGTAAACAGTTTAAAGCACTATACCCGTATAAATATGTACAATTGATTTCAATTAACATTTAACCAAACATTTAATGTACACATTCCTCGACCCTTTACCAAATAAATCCTGGTTAAGTAGCATTGTAGAGTGGAGAGCGTTTTTCACAATGTTTTCCACAAGAACCATTCCCATCGTTTCAATCGTTTCATCGTTTCAATTGCTATTGATTTTTCATCTGCAAATACTTTCAATTTGAACAAGATCAATATTTTATAATCTAAATAATAAAATTTTATAATCTAAATAATAAAATGCAATATACATGTAACAATAATTATGATTATATAAGACAATAATTATATACATTTAATAAGACAAGAAACTGACTCGTGCATATCAATCGACCCTTCACGAAATAAATCCTGGTTATATAGCCTTGACGTGAGGAAAGCAGGAAACGCTTTAACTGAGTATCTTCACTTTTCCTACAATGTTTTCTATAAGATCAAATCCCATCATTCCAGTTTCAGTTATTTGTCGTCTGCAAATACCTTCAATTTGAACCGGGTCACAGTTTCTTAGTCCAGTAAACAGTTATATCAGTAAACACATATGGGATCTGCACAACAGATTAACCGGATTTATCGTCAAATATAAAATAACATTTTACATTATACCAAAATTAATGGAGATATCTGTCAACCCTTTACCAAATAAATCCTGTTTATGTAGCATTGTATAAGGGAGAACATTTTCCTATAATGTTTTCTACAAGTTCAAATTCCATCGCTTCTGCTTTTGTTCATCTAGTGTCTACAAATGCTTTCAATTTGAACAAGGTCAATATTCCTAGTCTAAGTAGTTCGATGCAATATATATGTAACAATAATTGTAATCAAACACAATTTAAAATTTAGCAAGAAAAAGAGATACACCTACAAAATCATTAATCCTTTACCAAATGAACCCTGGTTATATAGCCTAGAGGAAGGGCAAGCAGGAAACGCTTGAACTAAATATTTTCACTTTTCCTACAATGTTTTCAATGAGACCTAACTCTATTGTACCAGCATCAGTTTTGTCGTCTGCAAATACTCTCAAGTTCGGCTGAATCAGTATTTCCTAATCAGGTAAATAGATTGACAAGTGTAATGCCAAGAATACATGAAAAATGTACTTATCCCTCAACCCTTTATCAATTTAACCCTATATGGCTCTGAAGTGGGAGATACATTTTCCTACAAAATGTTTTTCAGAGAATATTTCCCATCCTTCAAGCTACAGTAATTTTACCACCTCCAAATACTTTCAATTTGGCAATTTGGCAAGAACAATATCTTTGTAAATAGTTTAAAGCAATATACATGTATGTAATACAGACAGTATCTTAACAGTCGAATACAGTTATTGCCAAACACAAATTTACAATTCAAAATAAGTAAAGAAAATTAATTGTGCTACAAATACTAGTAACCTCCCTTGTTTCCAATGTCAGTTACCCGTTACGTTTTTTAGCCAGCGGGCTTATGTCATGGCCCTGTGTCCGTCGTGCGTCCGTCCGTGCTTCCCTACGTCCGTGCATGCGTGCGCTAATTTTTACTTCAAACATCTCTTTCTCTGAAACTGTCCGTCGGATTTTAACGAAAATTCACAGAAATGATCCCCCATGGCCTTCTTTAGAAACTCTTCAAAGAATTTGATTCCTATAAAAGTCCTGGTTGCCATGGCAACAAAACTTAAAAAGATTGAAAATCTTTAAAAATCTTCTGGTCCGAAACCATAAGGCATAGGGTTACCAAATTTGGCGTGTAGCTTTATGTAATAGACCTTTCCAAAAAGTCTTAAAATTATAGCCCTGCGGTCAAAAATGGCCCCGCCTCGGGGTCACAGGTTTTACATAGATTTATTTAGTGAAAACTTTAAATATCTTCTTGTCCTAAACCATATGGCCTAGGGCTACCAAATTTGGCATATAGCTTTATCTAATAGACCTCTACAGAATCTCTTCAAATTAAAGTCCCCGGGTCAAAATTGGCCCAGCCCCAGGGGTCACAAGTTTTACATAGGTTTATATAGTGAAATATCTTCTTGTCCTAAACCATATGGTCAAGGGCTATCAAAGTTGGCATGTAGCTTCATCTAATAGACCTCTACAAAAACTCATCAAATTATAGCCCTTGGGTCAAATTTGGCCCCGCCCCTAGGGTCACAATTTTTACTCTGCTTTATATAGTGAAAACTTCAATATCTTCTTGTCCTAAAAGGAGAAAATGCTCTTAACTAGCTGCTTTTTTTCCCGAAATGTTTTCAAATTTATGTTGTGGCGTATTTTATTGTGACCTGATTTCAAAAGCATCATTCCTCTAGGTTTAATCTCGGTGGTTGGGTTATGTGGTAGAGCGTAACTCTTTACTAGAAAACGAAATTTTAGATCCATCTGAGTTCAAAATTTTGCAGACAACAAATTCAATTTTTGATCATATGATTTATGGTAACTCTCTACCAAACGACAAAATATTAGACTTGCCTAAATTAAAAGCATTTGCAAACGACAAATTGAAAGTGATTAAAATGATGGTTTTTATATATAGAAAACATTGCAAAGAAGGGAGAAAATGCTGATTACCAACATTTTCTCGATTTCTCACACTGTTTTCAAAAGCAATATTCCTCGGGGCCGTTAAAAGTCAGGGTTCTGTGGTATAGGTTTAACTGTCATTGTTGGAAAAGCAGAAAATGCTGCTTACTGTTTTTGTAGGGCTTTTGCCTTGCCTCCACCGCCCGCCCCCCCCCCCACCGGTTCCTTTAATTTGGACCTCCAAATTTTCTAAATGACCTCACAAAATTCAAATGTTTGCTTTCTTTCATTTGAAGGGAGGCCAGTTAACCCATATTAGAAAATGAAGAGAAAACCCTGCACATTCGGTATTTTTTTCTCCCCACAATGATTTTCAAACACTTTCTTTAACTCTTTACCAAACGACCATGATTTGGACGTTTCCAAATTGAAAGCATTTGCAGACGACAAAATAAATCTGACTCAAAAACTGAAATTTGTTTTGAGAAAGGTAGAAAACATTGTGGGAAAAGGAGAAAATGTTGGTTACCAGCATTTTCTCCTTTTCCCAAAATGTTTTGTAAAGGCTTCTTCCCCAGGGTCGTTAAAAGTCGGGATTGTGTGGTAAAGGGTTAAAAGGGCATGTGTAGTCAAAACTAGGTTTGTTTGGTAAAGGGTAAACCTATTGTTTTCTCAAAACCATTGTTTGTCCTACACAGGTGTCCTGAAGGGTTAACACGGATGTCCTGAATGTTGTCCATGTCCTTTCAGGAACTTTATATCCTTCTATACCAGCCAAGTGGGCCAGTGGCTACCGCTTATAAATAGGCGTTCAGAGACTGTGGACGCTGCTCTGCTTTCTCTGCTCTCCGAAGGACAACTATCTTATCCAGCTGCTTCTCGATACAGCTGTCCAGGTAGGTCTGTGTTCGTAACTTTTCCTCTTTCCTCAATTCTGTCTTCCAGGGACAGTCTAAGATCGTGGCTTTAATTCTTTGTTATTCGGGCACCAGTAGCACTGTGTTACGTACATGACCACATGGCTAGGGGATGTGGATTTGAATCTAAACATTTTAAAACTCTTTTCTGCATTGTTGCGAGTAACTGTCAAAGTGATTCACTCATCTTACCGCTCAAGGGCCCATTATGGATCCATATGTATGTGGTGGCTTTCTTGGTACCATGGATCATGGAGATGCATTAAGCCTCCTTTTGCTCATATGGCTCATATATTTAATTTAGACGTACACAAAGCACATATTCTTTTCACAATATTTCATTATCAAATACACCCCCCCCCAAAAAAAACCCCCCAAAAAAACAAGAGGGCCATGATGGCCCTGTATCGCTCCACTGGCTAATAAATATAAACCATAAATACTAAACATTTCAATTCTGAGCCAAATGGTTTCAAAATGAAGACTTACAAAGTTTTCTCTGTAAAAGCCCATGTGAAAGTTGAGACCCGCAGGGCAAAGCCATTTTTGATCCCAGAGCTATAATTACTTGAACCCTGGTAGAGGTCCACAAGATAAAGCCACATGCCAAAATAATACAAGTCTATGCTGTATGGTTATAAATAAGGTGATTTTCAAGTTTTTTCCATATGAAGCCTCTGTAAAACATAAGACCCTGATGCAAGGCTAATTTAGAAAAAAAAAAAAAAAAAAAAAAATCAAAACAGGAAGATTTCTTAAGTTGTCACTATGTAAGCCCATGTAAAACTTGTGACCCCTGCGGCGGGGCCAATTTTGACCCTAGGGCTAAAATTTTGGCCCGCTTGGTAGAGGCCCACTAGATGTAGCTACATGCAAAATTTGGTAGCTCTAGGCCTTATGGCTAGGTACAGGAAGATTTTTAAAGTTTTCTCTATATAAGCCTATGTAAAACTTGTGACCCCTGGGGCAGAGCCAATTTTGACCCCAGGGCTATAATTTGAAGAAACTTGATAGAGATCTACTACATAAAGCTACATGCCAAATTTGGTAGCCCTATGCCTTATGGTTTCAGACAAGAAGATTTTTAAAGATTTCCAATATTTTTCAGTTTTGTTGCCATGGCAACCAGAGTTTTTGAAGGAATCAAATTCTTTCAAGAAATCTGAAGAGGACCATGGCAGGATAATTTCTCTGAAGTTTCATGAAAATTGGATGGGTAGTTTCAGAGAAGAAGATGTTTGAAATAAAAGTTAACGCACGGACGGACGGACGCACGGACGGACGGACGCACGGACGCACGACGGACACCGGGCCATGACATAAGCCCGCTGGCCTTCGGCCAGTGGAGCTAAAAAAAAATTGGCCTAAACAAATCGTTGATTAACAAATTACTTCTTGCCAAAGATAACTTGATAAAATTTCGCACCTAGATCTGTAGAAGACAGAAGATCCAAACATATCTGGAGACAGACGGATGGTCGTAAAAATACCTGCAACTTGCAGTATTTTCTTGCCTAAAATCTTTAAAACGTGAACAATCTAAATGAAAATGGTATACATCCTCGATATCTTGGATTTTACAGCACTGACATAATCTTTTTCTGCGGGAAATAGGTGGCCTAGAATACCTGTCGTTTCGACTTGTTAATCATATCTATTATGCCTGGCCGGCAACACATGAAAAGGGGTCTTCTGAAATTTCAGCAAAAATTTGTCGTCCCGGATAAGCCTAAGCAGTCCGCACAGACTATTCAGAGACGACACTTTCCATTCTTATGTGATTTTGGGTTTCATGCAAGTCTACTGTGGGACAAAATCTAATATAGTAGTAAAGTGCAGTTCGCACAGGCTGATCCGAGACGACACTTTAAGCAAATGTCCGAAGGCCCCTTTCAGGCCGTATATCTGCAACTAAGTGGAAAATGTTCGAAGGCTATCATATGAAATGACTAAGCATAGCTTATTGCAAAATTAATGCTTAAAATGTGCGTATTTAGTTAAAATGAACTGCTATTGTTAGATCCAAACCGATATTGAATAAACCAATTAATTACACACAGTTTAAATAATTCTAAAAACAAAAAAATTAATTGATAGAGATCTGCTAGATCGATGTAAAACATATTTGGAAACCGAAATTATTTTTTCAGAATAATATTTTTCTGTACTTACAAGGTTATTTCAATAATCTGTACGTCTACAACAACGAGAAGTATACAAAAAAAAAATACAAAATTTTCAAGAGACAACAGCCGCTGTGCTTGAATCTGACTTTACTTTGGTTAAGTTGGGTAGAACGATCCTTTCACAGGCAGAAAATTTACTAATAGCGAAAAAATATTGACCCAAATTAGCTTGCACGGGCTGCACAGGCTGACCTGAGATACCTTTCTCTAAACTTTTGATTGATCGATTGTATGTTGTTTTACGCCTTTTTCAACATTATTTCAGTTATATTGCGGCGGCCAGTGCACCTATCCATGCTTTCCTGGAGTTTCTTTTACCAATACCCCGCACAATATTCTTTTCAAGCCACTGGCTGCTTTTCCACATAATCATCGTCGAAACAATGGTCAGCGGTGAGAGAGAAATGAATCCTGTCGCAATGACTATCATCAATCCTCGGAAAGAAATTAGCCAAGCCGGGGATCGAACCAGCGACCTCCTGTTCTCAAGTCCTGCCCGCTACCGACTGAGCTACGGGACTTGGCTTCTCTGAACTGCGTACGCACGAAAGTTGCGTACGCAGTATACGTTAACAAGCATCTAGTACGAAAATAAGTCACTGAATTGCACAACTTTACGATTTGAGTAAATATGTGTATAACTTTACATTAGCTCATCCTTTTGGGTAAAGCAGGCATGGTATAATGTGTTTATTCATTCCTTCCCCCAAAAATGCATATATCTACCCAGTTTAGTGAAAGGATCCAGGTCGAAATTGTTTGCTTTTGGAAAATTTCCGCATTTCAAAGACAACTGTACCTCAACATTCAGTCACTTGTTATATAAAACGGTTTTTATAAATCTATATTACAGTGATGACTTACTTAGAATCATGTATCATGGCGATACAATAAGCCCCAGAGCATGGGTCAAAAAAATCTGAGCCACGCTCTGTGAAAAGGGGGCTTAATGCATCTGCAAAATGTATCAACCCAGGTCAGCCTACGCAGTCCGTGCAGGCTGACCTGAGCCGTAAAATTGTGCTATTGGTCGATTTTCTGCATGTCCATGGACCAGTCTACCTCATGGACCTTATTTATCCATGATAATGAGATGACTTGCTTGGTATAATGCATCACGGAGATGAATTAAGTCCCCTTTTGCCAGAGAACGGCTCGTAGCAAAATTATCTTTTTCTGCATGAACGCATTTCTCTCTCGTTGCAGATGGCGCTGACCCTAACTAAAGTTTTCCTGCTCATCTCCCTTTTAGCTTGTCTAGGGATTGCATTAGGAACAATCGAGGGATCTTTCACTTCCACAGATGGTTATCAGTGCAAATGGATGGAACAAGTAACAAAGAGTAAGAATGAAAGATATAACCTTCAGTGTGCCAGCCAAAACATTTGAGTCATGATCTGTGAAAAGGGGGCTTAATGCACCTGCCTAAACAACGCTTGGGCTTGCGCGACTCAAGGACCTTTTGCGGACAGTGTAGATCAAGATCAGACTGCACAGAACGTGCAGTCTGATCTAGGATCTACACTGTCTGGTAAGGAGATATTTTTCCCCCAAAATGTCTTTGAAATGGCGAAATTTGAGATTTTACTATGGCCTTGAAAGTTTCATTTCACTTATTAAGCAGGATAAGGGTGGGTTAAAATGGAAAACGTCGTAAAACACGTTTGACATCAGTCGGTCGGTCGGTAGAGAGGGTCTTAACCCTTACCACACGATAAAATTCTGGACATGTCCATATTGAAAGCATTTGTAGACTACAAATTAGATGTGGCTCAAGTTACGAAATTTGTCCTTTATAGGATAGAAAACATTGTTGGAAAAGGAGAAAATGCTGGTTACCAGCATTCTCTCCCTTTCCCACATTTTTTTCAAAAGACCTTCTCTTTTACGGTCTTTAAAAGTTGAGATTATGCGGTAAAGGGTTAAGATGCCTGGGTAGTTCGGTAACAGGCTAAATGAGAAAGAGACTGTTTCCATATCTTTTACTATAAGTACATGTACAATGTTTCCATATCTTTACTGTAAGTACATGCACAATGTTTCCACATTTTTACAAGAAGTACATGTACAATGTTTCCATATCTTTACGATAAGTACACGCACAATGCTTCCATATCTTTACTATAAGTATATGTTCAATATTTCCATATCTTTACTATAAGTACATTCATTATATACATGTACCTAAGATGATCTAAGTAAAATACGGGCGCTATTTACCTTCGCAATACAACTCGACGGAAATTTTGTCCGTATCAGCCGAGTACCGTGTGTACAGCATAATCGTGTACACAGACTACTTCTGTGTAATTACGTTCGGGACTTTCGACCATTTACGTTCAGCTAGCATGGCAAAGCATGAAAACCCCATTTATCAGTGTAATTATAGATACTTCGACTGTTGTTTGTCATTTAGTTTTATCAAAAATCGTTTTTTATGCAGAACTTGAATTTGTCCGATATGAAAGCTCATTGTGGCGCCGCATGAGCGGCGGCACTATATTCAAGTTTATTCGGTTTTGTAAAGTGCCTATGGAGGCAGCCATATTGAACTGGTTCCATGCTTTATTTTAACATCCACCTATATCTACTGTACTTTGATTACCAGATCGGGGTCCATAATAACTTTTTTTATTTATTTGTGGGGATTTTTTTTTTTTGTTTTTATATATTGCACTTTCATTGTTAGATGGTTAAAAACACGGATCGTAGACGTATCAACATTTTCCTTTCGAAAAATAAAAAAATGCATTTCGAATAATAACTCACGTGATCAAAAATTATCTGTCACAAATTTTCGAAGCCACCATTTTAAATATCTTACGCTGGAAAAGGTTAAGAGGCATTTTCAAGCTCTTTGACCCTAGAGCACCCTATGTGGTACTTGTGACCCCACTTATATTTTTGTTCTAGTATTGTATGGATTGTAGAATTATTGTTTTCCTTTCGCGATCGTGTTTTTAAGACCAGCTAACTGTAACTAGGTCAATGTTGGGGGGGGGGGGTGACAGATGTTTCGGTAACAGACGAGTTCGGTAAATTGGACTTACAGAGTAAATCGATTGGATGTTTCGGTAACAAGGTAATTATATAGTGGTAATGCACCGTGACGTTTTTCACACCAAATAAAGTCTTGGTTCTGATTCGTTCAATGTTTCTCTTTTTTCTTCCACACACTTTAAGACATAATATTTTTGTTATGTTTCTACTGTCATGCTGTACGTAAAATGATACCCGAATCAAAGTTGAGGTAACGAATAACAACACCCAATCCTAAACTTGAAACACGTTGTATCTCTTTTTAAATCAATGCTTTATGATCCTTTCAATGTGAAAATATTTTCTTACTGAAAGACTTCCAAACCAGCCATTAACCCTTAGAGCGTCTGTCATTACTGCTGTTGCCATTGCGGCCGGTGCAGATCGAGATCAGAGTACACCAAACACGGAGTTTGATCTTTGATCTTCATTTGTCAATTTTGCAAGACATTCTGAACAAGAAAACCTTGACACTGCTAAAAATAGGTTTTATATCTAGAATGAAAATGACCGTTGGGTTTATTCGACGCTCTTAGATTTAAAATTATGGATAGTTAAATTTAGTTCAGAAACACAGGTAATACAGGTAAAAATATTGTGGCAAAAGAAGAGAGTGAGCGCGAGAGATAGATAGTAGCAAATACTTTTTTTGACAAATACTTTTTTCAAACTGCACGAGTAGTGTGTGATCTAAACATGCCCAATCCCCATAACTTTTACATGCAGTCTGATCTGCGAGTTTCTTCTTGTCCATTGGTGTTTCAGGTTTTCATAAACCGGGGTTAATCTTTAAGATCTACGGGAAACTTCTTTATCTTGTTGGCAATGGGACGTGTGAAAACAGGCTGTAAACGCGTCTATATACAATATACAGTACTCCCTTCGCTCTCAAATAGTACGCATATGATTTTTTTATGCAGTGTTGTATTGATGAACGCACTTTAAAACCACCAGACCAGATTTGAAAACTGTGGAAAATGGAGAGGAACAATACAGAACAGATATCTTTTAGATGGGCACAAATGTTCATGGTCAAAATCACAAGAAGTATGCACGAAAGCATTATTGTCAAGGCCTCTCTCTCTATCTCTCACTCCCTCTCTTCATTTGCCACATTGTTTCAAATGTATTATCTTTATTTCTGAATTCACGTTAATTATCCATAATTTTAACCCTTAGAGCATCGAAAAAAGTAAAGGCTATTTTCATTTTAGAAACAGAACAATATATATATTACAATATACGATCCCTGGTCTAATATTAGCTATTTCAAAGCAAAGTTGTCCTTCCTCATAATGTCTTAGAAAAGCTGGCAGCGTAAACCAACGATCAGACTCTGTTTTTTTTTTTTTGCTTTGCAGTTTGATCTTTGTCTGAATCGGTCGCAAGGGCAACAAGAGTGAAAGGTGTTCTGAGGGTAAATGGCTGGTTTGGAAGTTGACCAATTTGTTTCCGGAAGAAATTATTTTTCACACAGAAAACGTTGACAAGAATAGCGTCATTTTTAATAAAACATTTTTAAAAAACTTGAGGATTGGCTTAAAGTTGGAGTCTGTTATCTGTAGGACGATTAAGTAATACGGGTACAAGCTTAGGGCTGGGTTTTATCAGGGATCGTATATTATTCATTACATGAATCAGCTATGGGTGAAAAACGAAAATAAGATATGGTGATCAAAATTTACTAATTTCAGATATTTATTTATACAGCATGGAAAGAACAACAAATATATTTACGTCAGAAAACGAGTGAGAATTGCAAATTAAAAGAGAAAACGTTTGCACAAACAGAAGCCATGGGTGTGAAAAACGTCACGGCACTATATTACTGCCTTGTTACCGAAACATCCAATCAATTTACTTTATAAGTCCAATTTACCGAACTCGTCTGTTACCGAAACATCCGTAAATCAATGTTGGAGCGCCTAACATGACTGGTATCATACAACCCCTCTAGTCTATATAGATATAAGGACTTCATTCAAGTCTTTATTATATCTATAGTAAAGAGGGGTTGTATGATACCAGACATATGTGTTGGAGTGTCAGATTTAGCACAATCCGATAACAGACTTTTCTTTCGTTAATCTAAAATCTTCCTGTTCAAAATCAGACGGTCGAGAGTTTTGATATTTCATGTGTAGTATCGCTACAATGACCTCTACCAAGTACTAGTATGTTCAAATGGTGGCCTTCGGGTCAAAAGTTGCCATATCCTCCCCTCCACCCAGATGTCACAAATTTGCGCATTGCCATATTTGTTGCACACTTTTCAAAATCTTCTATCAAATATCAGAAAGGCAACAGCTCTAACATTTCTATCTACCAATTGTGTCCAAATGATGTCCTGTGGATAAAGAAATGGCCCAGTCCATGGATAAGAAGTTTGCAAATAGCCTTCAATGATATGAAATTTAAAAATCTTGTCAAAAACCAGATGGCCCAGAGTTTAAATACAGTATCACCACTTGGACCTCTACGAAGATTGTGCAAGAGATGCGTATTAGGAAATAACCCAATGCATTGTGCCCTGTTACAGAAACAACTAGTTTGCGGCGCCATTGATGTTCAGCATCAATATTTTCTTGTTACATAACTTTTACTTGTGTTGTTTCGAAAGGGTATTTCCAAATGCTACTGAACAGTACACTCGTGATTTCAGCATCGCGATTAATAATCACAAGCTTGACTTACATCTTGCGTTGAAATAAAAAAAAAAAAAAAAAATGTACTGTTCTTGACAGTGACAATGAATAACAACCACTGACTACCTTTTCAGTATTTAAGAAATAGTTTTTAAGCCATTGTTGTTGTTTATTTTTTTGAAGCGGCTCGAACAGCAACTGCCATTTTCCAATGCATTCTAATCTATGCAGACTTACCGTTATCTATGTATATTCATCCGCCATACATAAATATTGTACGTATGTAGTTCTCAGATTTTTTGTTTATTCGTATTGATTTTGTGATGTTTCTTTACAGTTATTGTGGTGAGGAATATAATAAAAGGAATATTACAACAGTCTGCATTTCTCCGTGGTCGGATCATGTCTCGTTGCGTGTGCAAAGAGATGTGCATCGGATTCGACCCTCGGTCTCATCCGATACGCATCTCTTTACACATGATCGACATGATCCGACCGCGCAGAAAGGCAGACTGTTGTAATATTCCATATGTACAATGTTTCCATATCTTTACTACAAGTACGTGTACAATGTTTCCATATCTTTACAATAAGCCCGCCCGGTAGCTTAGTGGTTAGCGTGTCTGACTCGTGACCTGATGGTTGCGAGTTCGATACCCGGTTGAGGCAAACTTCCTTTTCGGCGATTTTTCGCCTCTCACCTCTGATGCATGTGAGAAAAGTAGTCAGTGGCTTTGGAAAGGAAGTTGTGTCAGTATTGGTGTGAGAAAGCCAGGAAACACATGGGTGCATCATGCACAATGTTTCCATATCTTTATAATAAGTACATGCACAATGTTTTCATATCTTTACTATAAGTACATGCACAATGTTTCCATATCTTTATAATAAGTACATGCACAATGTTTTCATATCTTTACTATAAGTACATGTACAATGTTTCCATATCTTTACTATAAGAACATGTGCAATGCTTCCATATCTTTACAATAAGTCCATGTACTATTAGCACATGTTCTATTCTTTAATTTTACGATAAAGAGTCAGTACAATTAACAGCTATTAATCTAATATTTCAGCTCTGTGTAGAAACTTCAGAGTGAAATGTAACAAAAAGAAGCCCAACGCCAACTACAACTGCGTATATCACGGTAATCCACATGGCTGCGGCGCGTACAACAAGAAACAAACAGCCTTCTATACGTAAGTACCATTTCTTTTTGTCGTAGCTGAACGTGCTGGCTGTTGACCTACTTCTTGGTACTGATAAAGATGAATGGATGGTAATTTGCGATTGGTAGAAATTGCGCACCTGTTCATTCGGCGGGCCCATGCTGGCATATTTGCTCACACATTTATGAAACGACTGTTTACAAACACTGGTACTGCTAACCGATAAAACGAGGTCTTGAATACCATAGCAAAATAATGTAGATCTATTAGGAGTTTAATATTTTTATAACCGTTATCAAATAACCCAATAGTCTACCATTTTTCAACAAAATGAAAAACAGTGGGCAAAAAGAGGCGACGGCTCGTCAGGTTATTTTTCATTACTTTACTTCATATTGAGCCATAGAAGAGTTTCAATATTCTGTTAATGTAAGTGAGCATCTGAAATAACAAAGTCAGCTTAAGTTGGAAATTGAGTCTGTGAGCGAAGTTGAGCAAAATAAGAGAATTAAGTTTTTCGTGAAACCGGCTCAGATGATAAAGTTTCAGACGTGTGAAAGCATTACAAGAGAGAAGCTTACACATTGGATATTGGTCAGATTGTGTAATTCATTTTAGATAGAGTAGAAAACCTTGTATAGAAAGAAGAAAAGAATGCTAATGTTTGTAAAAGCCTTTATACTCTGAGTCGTAAAAATATGGTAGTGTTTGGTCAAGTGTTAAACAGAGGGGTCTTAATGCATAAGTATAGACCCTGGCTGACCTAGGTCGAAACTTTTTGCTATGGGTCGGTTTTCTGCATGTCAAAGGATCATTGTACCTCATGATTCAGTCGATTGTTGTACAAAATGGATTTTATGAACCCATAATTATGCGATGACTTGCTTGGTATTATGCAGCATGGAGATGCATTAAATTCCCTTTTTGCGAGAGCATTGATACATTTGAATAAAATTATCGACACATGTCAGCCTGCGCAGTCCGCCCAGGCTGACATGGGCCAAAACGTTGTTATTTGCATTTTTTTTTTTTGCATGTCCAAGGACGATACTATTTCACCATTCAGTCGGTTGTTTATGGCGTGATTATGTGACAAAAGGATAACGTCCCATGTCAAAAGTCACGTCTGTTACGAAGATTGGAAATACATGATTCAAATACCACAGCTACGTTGGTCGCCACAGTCTCCTGACTTATTATGTACCCGTAAACTTTCAGGCAAAAATGCATGGGTCGCACGCGGATGAAATAAGACATATTACAGAAAAATATCCGTATCTACACACTGTCAAATACGGCTCCAAATAAGGTACGTTGACATATCTCGTATGATGACGTATCTCGCGCACGGAATAAATATGCATTGATTTGGGATTGGATTAGTCAAAATGTAACGCCATGATATTCATCCGCCATCCATAAAACGAAGTTACTACCCTCTACACCATTTATTGTCCCGTTTTGTTCATCGCTTGCGAATAGAATGTCAATAAATGCAATTTTTTGTCGTCGAAAGTTGTAGGTGTATAACAAAAGGAACATTATGTTGTAGAAACTCTCCTGGTGCTTGTATTTGCTTCTCGATGCGTAAGAAAGTTTTGACATCTCGCATTACCTTCTGTCTCGTGCGATATCAAATTTTCTTACGCTGCTCGAATGAAATTCAAGTACCAGGAAAGTTACTATAACATAATATTCCGTATATAATATGTGGCATTTTCTGAAAAATACCATTACAAGCTTTATGTTCTTAACACACAATGTAGATGATTTATAGACCATTTAAAGCGTACGTGGAGTTTAGTGCCTTTATTCTACATGCGAAGCTTTTTGCTAACGCACGTCCTCGTTGTCAACAGGTAATAGTGAAAAGTGCCGTATCACAAAATGTTTAAAGATGCTTTGGAACATCAGAGGTTAGGTGGGTCTTTTTTCATTTGTATCCGTTCAGCATATTACATGCACCATTACAAAAACATGACTCACTTTAAGCATCAAACTGTAATTCACAATAGTCATCGAAATCGTTCTAAAGACATTCCGTGACAAAAAGTTTGTTCATACATTTTACATATTTCTACGCGATTAATAAATTCTTTAGCAGTTTCAGTGACGGATTGGTACGTGCAAATAACTTCAATGTTATTGTTTTTCTTTTTTTTTTATTGTTGTTGTTGTTTATAAAAAAGAATTTCAAGGGTGCCGCCCATAATCTTCCGCTAGGTGGCATTTTTCAAATTCATTACCTATCTGATATGGGCATTCTGGGTACAGAACCGGGCTTCATTTCAAGGCGGCAATCAATGCAACGAATTTCAAAATAACATATACGTTTATTGACTAAAACCGTACAATTCATCCAGCCATGGTTAGCTATTATATAACAGATTCAATTTCCAACTTAAGCTGACTTTGTTATTTCAGGGGCGTTTCACTTACATTAACAGACTTTAGAAACATTCTCAAATCCTAAGTCGACACAACGTTTCAGAATCAGTGCAGCAAAATAATGGACTTAAGTCATTTGAACGGACCCAAGTTCATTATTTTGCTGAGTTGAGTGTGAAATGTTGTGTCAACTTAGGATTTCAAAATATGTCTTAAGTCTGCAAAAATTAAAAAATTGGGTCTCAAGTAACAATCTGAACATTTATTCAGGAACTGGGTCCGTAAGAAGACTTGAGCAAAACAAGAGACGTAAGTATTTTCATGAAGCTGGGCCCTGCGCCCGGTTTCCCGAAAAAAAAAAAAAAATTAAGTCTCTTATTTTACTCAAATCTACCGACATACTTATTTTTTCGACTTAGGTTAATTTTGTTATTCCAGACCCATTACACTAACATTAACAGACTTATGTAACATTCTCTTGAAAGTCCTGTGTCGACACATCGTTTCGTATTCAACTCGGCGAAATAATGGACTTAAGTCTGTTAATTTACTTAACTACATTTATGCTCAGTTGAGTCTGAAACATAGTGTCAACTCAGGATTTTAGAACATTATTACAGTCGGTTAATGTTGCTGAAATGTGTCTCAATAACAAACTCAACTTAAGTCAGAACCTTGGACCGTTAGTATATTTGAGTAAAATAAGAGACTTAAGTTTTTGCGTCAAACTGGGCCCTGGTATTTAGTTTACCCTTATCCTGCTAAAAAAGTGAAATGAATCGTTCAAGTCGAGAGTAAATGCTGCGTTCAAGTCGAGAGTAAATGCTGCCAAATATTGCTATTTCTGAGTTATTTTGTGGGTTAAATATCTCCTTATCGGACAGTGTAGATCAAAGATCTGGCTGCACGTTCTGCGCAGTCTGATCTTGATCTGCATTGTCTGCAAAAGGTCCCCGAGTAGCGCTGAGCCGCCTACGGGTTAATAAATATTTCAGTGTAGTGTACATAAAAACGATTTTAATACTTCCTGTTTTTTGACTAGATTCAAAGTAAACAAAAACCCCACAGTTGCCAAATACTGCCTCACAGAAAATACTTCTTTCTGTTAGAAATCTTAATTCTGTTATATATATGACAATTTTGACAAAAACCACTAAATCTCTACCACTCCAAAGTGAACATGTCGTCTTGCAAAGTAATAAATGAACAAGTTGTCATTTATAAGGTACAAGATCTTTGCTTATATGTAAATTAAGTGACCTATGCAAAGCAGAGAATCACGTATTCCTACACCACTGTAACATTATGAATGAATCTATTAATAGATACACCTAGGTATTAACTTGTAGCAAATGCCGGCTATGTCAACCCTCACTGGACAGAGAACCGTTGTCATTCATTATTTAGATCATTGTGCAAAGTGAAACTGTTATGCTGAACTGTTATTCTACCTCTTGAATATTAACCCTTTACCAAACAATGCCAAGTTTTAATGACACTGGGGAAGAATCCCTTTGAAAATATTGCGGGAAAAGGAGAAAATGCTGATAACCATCATTTTCTCCTTTTCTCACATTGTTTTCTGCCCTTTTGGAATCAGGTTTCATCATTTCAGTCACATTTAATATTTATGATCTGCAACAGCTTTGAATTTGGACGAGTGTAAAATTTCTGGTTTTGTAAAGAGAGTTAAATAAGTAACTACATCTTGTGCTATTAGATATTGACTAATTGGTTGTATGGTGTTTAACGCCGTTTTCAACATTATTTCAGTGATATTGCGGCGGCCAGAGCACCTATCCATGCTTTCCTGGAGTTTCTTTTACCAGCACTACTGCAACTCAATGACCTTTTGCGGACAGTGTAGATTATGATCAGACGGCACACAGCGTGCTGTCTGATTTTGGATCTACACTGTCCGATAAGAGGATATTTTTTTTTTCCAAAATGTAACTTTAAAATAGCAATATTCAGGTGTTTACCATCGGCTTGAAAGTTTCATTTAACACTTTTAGCATGTTAAAGGTTAAACTTAAACTGGATTACAGTTAAACAATAGCACGCATAGCCCCGGCAGCCCAGTCGGTGGTGTACAGGACTTGGTTCGATCCCTGACTCTGCAAATTTCTCTCTTAGGATTGATGATAGTCATTGCGACAGGATTCATTTCTCTCTCACTTTTCGACGATGGTTATGTGGGAAGCAGCCAGTGGCTTGGAAAGAATATTGTGTGGAGTACTGGTAGAAGAAACTCGAGGAAAGCATGGATATGTGCACTGTCCACCGCTACATAACTGAAATAATATTGAAAACAGGGTCAAATACCATACAAATAACCAATCAATCAAATTCGCTAGTACGTCAGTACTTTCAGTACTTTGATTTTCTGATTTACAGTGAACTCGCTAAACAGGTAGCAGCCGCTAGCCCTACGGCTTGCAGTCTTGCAGCGCTTCAAACTCGAACGGGAATTTGCGCAGGAACTCAAATTAGCAACTTCATGACAGGGGCCTGTGGTTCACGAAGGGAACGAATAGTGTTCAAAGAAATGGATATTGATGAATATTAATTGCTCTTGAACCCCAAACACGCGGAATTAGATGACCGAACTTGACCCTTAGACTGCTAAAAGAACACGAAAATATCCTACCATGAACAAAAACCAGATGATTTTTGCAATTGAATTATTTTTTTGCATAAAAGTCTCACTTTATCAGACAGTGTAGATTTAAAGTCAGGCAGCACGTTCTCTGCAGGCTTAACTTGATCTACACTGTCTGCAAAGCGCTTTGAGATGCGCTTAGCAGCAAAAAAGTTAATTTACTGAAGGGTTTGCACCCGGCTGTATTTTACGGTCCTAGTAAATTAGAACAGAAAAACAATTGCAGACGTTACTTCTATAACCTTATCTCTTTTCGATATATGAGCCATGCTCTGGCAAAAGGGGGCTTAATGCATCCCCGTAATGCATCGTCCCAAGCAAGACATCACATAATTAGGGATCCATAAAATCCATTATGTCTAACAACAAACTGTATCATAAGGAATACTGGTCCTTCGACATACAGAAAGTTGACCGATAGTGAAAAGTTTCGGCCCGAGTCCGCCTGCTCTGACTGCGAAGGCTGACCTGAATCGATACTTTTCGCAGATGCTTTAAGCCCCCTTTTCAGAAAGCATGTCTCATATGTATGTATTTGATGCATGGATTTATGATATTTATGTCAGCGGCAAGATGTCAAGTTACTTTTATCCTGCTGAATTGAATTTTCAACAGTACAAAACATTGTTCCGGACTCGTTTTATTGCATAACCTGTTAGCAAGGTTCTAAAATGTAGAATGCTGATCGTTTAGCTTCTTTTAAAACCGGAGGTAAATTTAAAATTCCAACATGACACGTAAATTCGGCTCTATAAACACAGCGCAACGGAAGCGTGGTGAAATCGACGTCATTCTGTATAAAGTGACGTCATTTTATAATAGCCATGAGTTTATTCAAGGGAATGAATCCGCATCCGCTTTTGTTTACTAAGTATGAGATCGTTTTCCTTTGATCAAGAGTTGGTCATGTTAGGATCGAAATAATCTTCTTTATCGGCCTCGTGGTTTATTTATTGTGCCTCATAACTCACAACCGTGGTTCATTGAACGATTAACCACGAAAGAAAGAAGATTATTTCTTAAATAAAATACACACACTTCAAATTTCATGTCATTTTGCCAAAGACATATTTTTTATGTTTTTTATTGTATTGAACGAGTCTACTTTTGTATGTGTGTTTCCTGTTTAATAAACACTCTGAAGCATTATATGTGTCTGTAATATCATTTTTCGATCGACTGTTTCATAAAGCTGCAATATATCGTCACGGTGTTGGAGTAACAAAGAATGTATGCCTGCGATCCAGATGATTATGGATTCGATCTCCGGCTAAATATTACCAAAGAGCATTAGTTATGTAAGAAACTTCACCAAAATTATCATGCTTTAATTCAGGAAGAGACTGTTGACTGCAGCTTCCGGTTGAGGAAAATTCGACGGGCTGGTGAAATTTACGGCTTAGACAAGGTACACATCTGAACTAAATTTTGACCCGTACCTTCCATCAGTCTATAAAATCGCTGTTTTTCCAAATAAATAAGTATGAGTGTGTTATTAAATAGACGTTAAATAGTTCACAAGGATGGGTTGAAGTTCTGCGAAGCCTAGCCTTGACCTACAACGTCTCTTGGCCCAGAAAAGATAAAAAAAAAAAAACCTTAGAAACGCCGAATTAAAACAATGCAAACGACCCAAACAATGCAAACTAACGCTTTTCCAAACATTAACAAGTTTAAACGTTCCATTGGTAAAAGCGTTTTAAAACATTCTGGGGAAAGGAACCAGCATTTTCCCATTTTGGCATGATATTTTCCAACCAATCACGAACAAATCTCTTCATTTTGGCAAGATTTGATTTGTAGTCTTTTGTCTTCTGCAAACACTTTCAATATGGACTAGTCTACAATTTCGTCATCTGGTAGAGAGCTAAGAGCTTTTTTCCTCAAGAAGACACAAAATGGCTGACACTGTAGTTTCTGGATCAGACTGCAGGTCTATGCAGTATGATTTTTATCACCGCTGTCTGCTCTAGACCGTTTGATTTGAGTTACACTGCCTTCAAAACAGTTCCCTTTGTGCTTGAAACTCCAAGAGTGAATTGTAAGAGTTACGCTCTGTGAAAAAGTGGTTAAATGCATCTGCTGAAAGTTTCGGCCCATGTTCGCCTGCGCAGTCCGCGCAGGCTAATATGAGCCGAAACCTTTTGCTGTTTGTAAGTTTTCTGCATTTCCAAGGACCATCCTACTTCATGATTCAGGACAAAATGGATTTTATGGATCAATAATTATGTAATGACTTTCTTGGTATAATGTTTCACTGAGATGTATTATAACCCCTTTTACCAAGAGCGCTGCGCAAATGTATAGCGTCCCTTTGGTAGACGATTAAACCTTTACCACATGAGTCCGAGTTTTAACGACCCTTAGGAAGAAAGCGTTCGAAAACATTGTGGGAAAAGGAGAAAATGCTTGTAACCAGCATTTTGTCCTTATCCCACAATGTTTTCTGCCCTTTCCATAACAGAATTCAAGTTTTGAGTTACACTTATTTTGTCGTCTGCAAATACTTTCAATATAGACCAGTGTAAACTTTTGTCGTTTGGTAAAGAGTAAAAGCTTTAGCACATAAATCCGAGTTTTAACGACCCTGACAGAGAAGGCTTTGGGAAACAATTTTGAAAAACAAGCAAATGCCTGTAAACAGCATTTTCTGCCTTTACCAAATTGTTTTCTATTCATTCCAAGACAAATGGCACCATTTGAGCTACATTTAATTTATCGTCTGCAAATGCTTTCAGTTTGGACCAGTCTAAAATTTCGTCGTTTGGTAAAGAGTTCAGAAGGATGCCATTTTTTATCGTCTCTATTTACCCTTTATCACATAATTCCAACTGTTGACGACCCTGAGAAAAGGGACTTTCGAAAACATTGTGGGAAAAAGAGAAAATGCTGGTAACCAGCATTTTCTCCTTTTCCCACAATGTCTATAACCCCTTCCCAAAACAAATTTCAATTTTTTGAGTCATATTTATTTTGTCGTCTGTAAATGCTTTCAATTTGGACTGGTCTAAAATTTTGTGGTCTGGTAAAGAGTTAAACCATTGTTTGTCTGCTCACGGATACGTTAAACCATTGTTTGTCTGCTCACGGATACGTTAAACTATTGTTTGTCTGCTCACGGATATCGTGCATGTCTTCCATGTCCTGGACTGGCCTATACATTCTTCTATATGGGTTAAGTGGGCTCTCCGCTACTGCCTACAAAATAAGCGTTCAGGGCTTTCTCAGGCTGCTGAGCTGGTAGGTTCAAAGGACAACTATATCTAATCCAGGTAAAAATCTGTCTTTATTACTAATTTCTTTGTGTGTGTGTGTGTGTGTGTGTGTGTGAGAGAGAGAGAGAGAGAGAGAGATTTACGCCGGTTTAGAGAGAGAGAGAGAGATTTACGCCGGTTTCAAGATTATCTCAGTTATATCTGGGAGTCTAGTGTACTCTCTTCCTTGCTTTCCTGCTGTGTCTTGTGTTATTGGACATCATTCCTGTCACTGGCTGCATACACATCGGCGACACAATTTTCGGCGGTAAAAACCAGGTTCCTCCGTTACAATTCGGTCAACGATGGAGCCAAATTAAATCTTTTAAAAAACTCTAAGATCGTTTTCAATGGTCCTTTTCATCAGAGTCGTTAAAACGCGGGATTGTGTGGTACAGGGCTAACCCTTTACCAAACAGTCCCAAATTTTGACGACCCTGAGGAAAAAGCGTCTGAAAACATAGTGGAAAAACGAGAAAATGCTGGTTGCCAGCATTTTCTCGTTTTTCCACAATGTTTTCAAAAGCCTTTTACACCTGGGTCGTTTAAACACCGGATTCTTCTGAATGAACACATTTTGTTTCCTCTCTCTCATACCAGATGGCGTTGACCCTAACTAACGTTTTCCTGCTTATCACCGTTTTACCCTGTCTTAGGACTGCTGTAGCGAAGATCGAGGGAACTTTCACTTCCATGGATAATTATCAATGCAATGCAAGTGGATGGAGCAAGTAACAAAGAGTAAGAATGAAAGATATAAACCCGTAAAAACAAAATGGCTGCTTTTGGGTACAGTGTAGAACAAGATCGAAGACCGTTCAGAATGATCTTGAATGTACACTATCCAGTATTTTGTGGGCAAATCAGGAACCGTATTCCTATCAAGCTAATGCGCATTCTACATCTAATTTTCAATAATTTTCTAAATCCTAAACGAGCACAATTTTTGATTGGTTGAATCAAGTGGTTAAGTCAGTCGGAGATTATTTTACTTTCACCCATTAGAATAAGAATTGATTGGATTTGAAAATGGATGATTACAGACTCAAGCCAAAAATGGTTTGAAATTAAGATGCTTAAGTCTTGTCTACAATCTATTTTGGAGTTCAGGTCTTCTCTACCAACTGTTGTGCAATCGCGATGTTTAGATTTTGTCTACCATCTGTTTTTGAATTGCGATGTTCAGGTCCTGTCTACCAACTATTTCGGAATCGCGATGTTCAGACCTTGACTATACATTATTTTTTAATTGCGATCTTAAGGCCATGTTTTCAAACCATTTTGGAATTGCGATGTTAAGGTCTTGTCTACTCACTGTTTTTAACTTCGATGTTTTGATCCTGCCTACAAGCTAATTTTGAATTGCGATGTTTAAGTCTTTTCTACACACTATTTTGAATTGCGATGTTCAGGCCTTGTCTACACACTATTTTGGAATCGCGGTGTTTAGGCCTTGTCTACAGACTATTTTTGATTCGCGATGTTTAAATCTTATGAACAAACTGTCTCGGAATTGCGATGTTCAGGCCTTGTCAAAAAACTATTTTGGAATAGCGATATTTAGGTCTTGTCTACAAACTATTTTGGAATTGCGATATTTAGGCCTTGTCTACAAACTATTTTTAATTGCGATGTTAAGGTCGATAAAATATCCACTTTATTCAATAGGAATTCTGAAGGACTGTGAAAGTTTCGCCATCTTTAGGGCCAAGCCCGACCAGTTCTGTGCTATTTTGAAACACAATTAAATCGATCAATTAATCGATAAGATCTTAAAATCAAGTGATAATTTGGTGATGAGCTAAAAGACGAACACGGTGTTTCGCACATTTCCACACTACAGGTACAGTGTAAACAAAATTCGTATTTTTCACGATTAGGGGCAAATACCGACACCAACTTTTATGTACATATAAATGATCTAGGTTAAAATACACGCGTTGTCTGACTCACAAGTACAACTGACCAGAAAATTTCCGTATCAGCCATGTACCATGTGTAGAACATAATTGTGTACACGGACTACTTTTGTGTATTGAATTAACTTCTGGGTCTTTCAGCCAAATCCCTAAAACTTTCAGCTGGCATGACGAAGAACGACTACTCTCATTTTAGTGTATTTATACATCCTTTGCTGTTATTTGTCTTCTATTTTTTTTTAATCATTATAATGCAGAACTTGATTTTTGTCCGATATCTATGCCCATTACATACACATGTGTGGTTTCGGAAGGGTATTTCCGAATGCAACACTCGTGAACTGCAGCATCACGATTAATAATGATCTCAAGCTTGACTCGCCTCCTGCGTTAATAAAAATATTTCGTACTGTTCTTGACAGTGGTAGTGAATAACACCCATTGACTACCTATTCAGCGATTCAGAAATAGTTTGTAAGCCACAGTTCAATGCGCATCTCTTTACACACACAACGGGACATGATCCGACCACTTAGAAATGCAGACTGTTGTAATATTCCATATGTTTCAGAGCTCTGTAGGAACTTCAGAGTAAAATGTAGGAGACAGAATCTCGACTACGATTGCGTATACCATGGTGATCCCCATGGCTGTCGCGCCTACAACAAGGGACAAAACAGTCTGGTATCCCGCCGTACTTCAAGAGTACGTCAGGCAAAGCGCAATAATGGCGGCCCCCGTTAATAAGATTCAGAGGTAACGGGATATTGTTATTTCACTTGATCAAATCGGATTACATGTTGATCTCAAAACAGAATGGCAATGAGCCTTTTTAATTGTCGTTCTTATTTAGCGAGAAAAACTACATATCAGAAATGCTTCAAGTATCCGAAATATCAATGGACCGATATAACGTCCGAAAACAGGGCTACTTTTAAAATGATTCATAATCAAATTTATATTTAATCCATACCCTAAAAGCACTTTTTAGATTCGGTAACGTATATTTTGTACAAAATTTATCTCATTTTATTAACTGATCTAACTGGATCACATGAAATTGGGAAAAAACAGGAAAGCATATAGGGCTACGATTGAGGACGCCATGGAGGCCGCCATTATTACGCTTTGCCTGACCCCATAACGTAGTGGTACGGGCAGGTAATACAGACTAGGGACAAGAAGGTTTCTATGCGTAAGTATAGGTACCTTTTTTTCTCATTCTTTAACCCCTATCTTGTAGTTCGTTAGCATAAACGCGTTTAAAAGTCATGCTCTGTGAAAAAAAAAGGGGGGGGGGGCTTATTGCATCTGCAAAAAGTATCAACCCATGCCAGCCTGTGCAGTCCGCGAAGGCTGACAGCAGTCGAAACATTTTGCTAATTGTAAATTTTCTGCATGTCAAAGGACCATTTTACCTCTGTAAAATCTCGGACCGGGTCGATGCTTTTCGCAGATGCATTTAGACCCCTTTTCACAGACCATGGCTTATTAAAAATTTCTCATTTACTTAGCATTGGCTAAGAAAGTAGCAGAGGCTACTCCAAACGCTTGCAACACAGCTTGAAGTTCCGAAGATGTGTGAAAGAACCAATATAAAACTTTTGAAAAGCGTTCCTGTCGTTCACTAACTGAACGAGTACTATTCAAGGAAATGGATATTATTGAAGAATATTAATTGCTCTTTGACCCCAAATCAGCTTCCTCAAAGTCCCAGTATTCACCAACCATTCTTAAGAATATTCTTAGTCTTATTCACAAGAATTTTCTGAATTTGAAAGCAACACAACTTCTGATTGGCTAAACCCTTCGGTGTTACTTTCTGAATCTACAATAAGACTGAGAATGAAACTAAGAATGGTAGGTAAAAACGGACTCAGATAAAGAAACTCAACTCTTAAAACCCTTTACCACACAATCCCGAGTTTTAATGATGCTGAGAAAGAAAGCTTTTGAAAACATTGTGGGGAAAAAGAGAAAATGGTGGTAAACATTATTTTCTCCTTTTTCCATAATGTTTTCTAAACAATTAAAGGCAAGCATCTTCATTTGAACTACTGTTAATTTTTCATATGCATATCTATTGGTATTGGACAAGTGTAAAATGGCGTTGTGCGTTAAACTGCTAAAAATCAGACAGCCAGTAGCAAAACCAAAATGTTGCGAAGATAAAATACAAAAACTTATCTAACAGTGTATATCCAAGATCAGACTGCATGTTCTGTACTGTATGATCTTAATCTACATTGTCCGCAAAATCGTTTTGATTTGCGCTTAGCAGCCTAAGAGTTTATTTACCGACAGATTCGCGCTCTGCTGCAGTTTACAAAATCGTCCGTTCTTTCTATCGATTCTATTCAAGCATACACCATTGAAAACTTTTGCCTTTTAGAGACTTAACCCTTTCAGCGGCACAGAACGTGCAGTCTGATCTTGGATCTATATCGTTTGCTTGTTAAGTCAAGCCTATAAGATTAAAATCTTTCTGAATTTCAGTGGGATATAATTTCAGCAGTCGAAAGAGCTCGAGTTTAAATATCTGGCACCAAAAGGGTTAAACAGCAAGTAATTTAGGGCATACATGCTACAGCCTTGTTCCTTAATACCAGCTGCTGGAAGTACCGAAAATCAGATTTTATTTTTAACTATGGAAAAAGAAGGAAAAATATATTGCCACGCCCTAATGGTCTATTTTTTTTATCACATCCGTACGGTGACGGTGACACAGTTTGCACTTCCGGTTGAACCTAGTAACAACTCCCGGTCAAGTCTGGATTAAAACCAGCAAGAGGAAACTCTCTATGGAAAATCCAGAGTGGGACCTCTGTGGGAATCGGAAATTCAACGAAGAAAATCTACTGCAGAGATTAGAGAAAAATTTCTTGATTCTATTGAAATATTTATGCTTATGATTCTTCCTTGCATTTTCATGAAGAACCGTGCATGTGAAGCTGTCTCGAAGTTAGAAATCGGACCGATTTTGTGAAATCAGTTATTATTTCTATAACCTTTTCTTTTCTTAGTTCCATATGACCGTGTATTTGATATATGGGTTTTATTGTATTTAGAATAAGCAGAGGGAAAAAAGAGAAATGAATTACATAATGGAACAAAACTTTCCGCAGTGTCAAAGAGATCTTAGAATTCCCATAGATTTTAAATGTATCCCCATTAATTTTACGTCAGCGGCAACTTTTCAGTTAAATCAGGTGAGCAGTTCGATACAAACCGACAATGTTCGTTGACCTTTATCCTGCTGAGCTGAATGTGAACCATGCCCTGGCTAAATGTGGTTAAATTCATCTCCGTGATACATTATACCACTACATAATTATGGATCCATAAAATCCATTTTGTCTAAAAATCGAATGGATGGGGGTGGAAAGGTCCTAAGACATGCGGAAAATTTACAAATAGTAATAAGTTTCGATCCATGTCATCCTGTGCGGACTACGCAGGCTGACATGGGTAGATACTTTTTGCAGATACATTAAACCCTCCTTTCCACAGAGCATGGCTCATTCTTAACAGGACAAAAACAATGTTCAGGGTCCGTATTCACCAACCATTCATAAGAACGTTCTTAGTCTTATTCTTCAAAATTTTCTACAGTTGAAAGTAACACAACTTCTGATTGGCTAAACCATTTGGTTTCTACATTTGAAAGTAACACAACTTCTGATTGGCTAAACCAAATGGTTTAGCCAATCAGAAGTTGTGTTACTTTCAACTGTAGAAATTCTTGAAGAATAAGACTAAGAATATTCTTAAGAATGGTTGGTGAATACGGACCCAGGTCTTGTTTTAGTGCCTGCCCTCTTTGCATGGTTCTTAAAGGTAGGCTATAGAAAGGTGAACTGGGAGAAGTGATATCGTTTAGCCTTTTTTGAAACTGGGGGTAATTAAAAAATACACACTCTCACACACTTCAAAATTTCACATTATTACGCTAAAGCCATATTTTTAAGCTTTTTATTCTTTTTGCATGTCTAGTTTTGTATGTATGTTTCCTTTTTAATAAACATTCCGTAGCAAATACGTACCATAAGTTGTGTTATCATTTTGTAATCAACTGTTTTATTAAAACCGTCAGGTGTCGTTACGGTCGTGTGAGTAACAAAGAATGTATGTTTGCGACCCAGATAGTTGTGGGTTCGATCTCCGACTAAATCATGCAGAAAAAACCCCCAAAGCAGTTGTAATAAAATTACCACGTGTTAAGGTAGGAAACAGACCGATGGCCCTTTCAAAATGTCACGTGGTCAGATAACGTGATAGTGATTCCTTAGCAAGTAATCTCAAGTTTTAACGACCTTGAGAAAGAGGCATTAAAAACATCGTGGGAAAAGAAGAAATGTTGATAATCAATCTTTCTCCCTTTCCTGTAATGTTTTCTACCCTTTCACAGACAAATTACATCGGTTAACCAGCACAACCAGCACTGAATTTGTCGTCTGCAATAGATTCAGATTGAGAAAAGTCTAAAACTTTGTCGTACGTTATAGAATCGCATTGAACTTGTCGTCTGCAATCACTTTCAATATGGACGAGTCTATAAAATTTTGCTGTTTGATACGGAGTCATAGGTATCTGGAAAAGGGGGTTTAATGCATCTGTGTAATGCATTGTACAAAGCAAGTCATCACATAATAATGGATCCATAAAATACAGTTTGTCGAACTGCAGCATGAGGTAGAATGGTCCTTAGACAAGAGGAAAATTGACAACTAGCAGGTTTTGACACTGCGCAGGCTGACCTGAGTCGACACTTTTTGCAGATGCATTATACCCCATTTTCATAGACAATGGCTCATAAAGTTCTAGGAAAACTGCCCCCCGGAAATGTGCCGCCTGAAAAGCCCCCCCCCCTGGAAATCTGCCCCCCCCCCCTAGGAATATTGCCCCTTGGAAGACTGCCCCCGCCCACACTGTGTATTCTTGTTTTACAAACAAAAAAAACCAACCTATTTTTGGCTCATCTGCAAGCCCCATCAGGCAGTGATGGCAAGTTCTATATAAAAAAAAAAGATAGAAATTGCCATCCCCGCTTTATCATTTTTTTTTTTTTTGTGAATTATCTTATTTTATTGTTTTAGGTCTAATACTGTAATGGAATATTAAAGAAAATGGAATATACATACACAAAGAAATATAAGAACTTTTCAAGAATGATATGGTGCATCTACCTTATTTCTTTTTCTTTCTCGTTTATTTCAAATTCAGCACATCTTTTTTTTTTCTATTGGACAAAGTAAACATCTTTTTTTTTTCTTATTTAGTACTATCATCTTTATTGAACATTATATTTACAATGCATTCTTAAATGTTCACAGTACAGTTTGAAGCGCAAAATTCTTTACAGTAAATGGTTAAAAGCAATCATTTACCTTGAATAGGATTAAACCTTTCAAAACAATCACTTCTCCTTAACGGGGTTAAACCTTTCAGATGGAATCTTAATGTCTCGAGAAATGTGTATTCTTGTGGAATAAATTCAATCAATGAAAATGAAATGCTTTAAAATAATAACAACATCAGCATTGGTATCACAGGGGGCAGTTTTCCGGAGGGGGGGGGCAGCTTTCTCGGGGGGAGTGGGGGGGGGGGGGGCAGTTTTCCTCATAATCAGGTTTTTTACATCGATTATGCAACAGAAGCAGGTCCCTTAATAGGCATTGATTAGTGGTTGCACCTTTCGTCCCGGGACCTGATCCATTTCTCGCTCCAAGTTGGATCCATAAGTTTTACTTTTCTTATCACAAGATTGGAGCCCAACACTTTTTGGTATTGATCAGACGGTTGACATTATCTTCGGATAGCTGGCATTTTTCAAATATACACACCTTTCTGATTTGGGCATTCTGGGTACAAAACCGGAATACTTTTCAAGATCGCACTCGATGCAGCGACTGCACAGGGTGACACGGGTCGAGACATTTTGCAGATGCATAAAACCGCCTTTTCGCAGACCATGGTTCTTGTTTATTTGAAAGGTTAGACTAAACAAGCGAACGGTATAGACTCAAGATCAGACTGCACGTTTTGTAGAGTCTGATCTTGATCTATGCCGTCAGCGAGAGCCTTTCATTTCGCCTGTTGCGCCGAAAAGGCTCAAACTTGGACAGTAAATAGGACAGAACGTTGATATCCTATCTTACCAATTATTACAAAACAGTTATGGGGCTCATGAAAAAGTCAGGTTTCAGGAAAGTTAGAGGGAAAGAATGCTATTGCCTGCTACAAATAATTGATCCTTTTCCCACAGTGTTTTCCATATTATTAAAATTATTAAAAATCACTTTCTTCCAATATTTCACATTTGTATTACATGTACCAGTTGGTGTTAATCATATGACCTTTAAACGATCCAACCTGTGATTTAATCGATAAGCTCCTAAATAAATGAAATTTTCCACTCAATAGTCAAAACCTAAATATTGCAATTTCAAAGTTGATTTTAACAGGAAAACGTACCGTATCGGACAATGTAGATCACGATCAGACTGCACGTTCTGTGCAGTCTGATCTTGATCTACACTGTTCGCAAAAGGGCCTCGAGTCGCGCTTAGCAGCGGAAGGCTAAAATAGCCTGTGTTTTGAAGACTCTGAAGAAGTCTTTTGAAAACACTGTGGGAAAAAGGAGAAAATGCTGGTAACCAGGATTTTCTCCTTTTTCCACAATGCTTTCTAGCCATTCAGAAACCAATTTTGTCATTCGAGGCATAATTAATTTGTCGTCTGCAAATGCTTACAATTTGGTTGAGTTCAGAATTTTGTTGTTTGGTAATGGTAAAGAGTTAAATCATACTGAAATATAAGAAATGTTAGTAACCAGCATTTTCTCCTTTTACCACAATGTTAACTTCTCCGTGAAAAAAAAAATCATTTTGGTCACATTAAACTTGTCATTCTTAAATGTCCTCAATCTAGACAAGTTTGAATGAAATGTTGTCCTCTGTTAAAGCGTTCACCATTTACGAGACAAAAAAAAAAAGGTTTATCAAATATTGTCAAAGTTCAAAGTATTTGCTTACAACAAATTAGATGCTGCTCAATTGGTGAGATGTACCTTTAGAAGGGTAGAAAACAGTGTTAGAAAAAAGGAGAAAATGCTGGTAACCAGCTTTTCCTCCTTTTTTCAACATTACTTTTCAAAAGTCTTCTACTTCAAGATCGTTTAAACACGGGGTCGTGTATTTCAGGGTTAACTCTTTACCACACAATCCCGAGTTTTAAGGACCCAGAAGGAGAAGGTCTTTTAAAACATTGAGGAAAAAGGAGAAAATGCTCGTAAAGCCACATTTCAGCCTCCCACCAATATGTTTTATATCCTATCAGAGACAAAAATTATCATTTAAGCTATATTTGAATTGTTATCTGCAGATGCTTTCAATTTGGTTCAGTGCAAATTTTATCGTGTGGTACAGGGTTAAAGAGGTTATTCCGTTGCCGTTTCTAAACATCATGGTCACGACGCTGAGGACAAACAACCGATCTAGTCACTTTAGTAAAGATAAGACATGGTTGCAAACCACGAAATTGGGTCTTTTTTGGAAAATTTTTTTCGGCTAGGTCATGAAAACACTTAAGTTAAACTTCTTATCACTCTCTGACATTTAAATTTTGCCAGTAAGAATCAGAGGAGAATGAAATCTGCATAAACTATTATAGAACTGCCAGAATATTCGATGAACCACTCTTGGAAGGTTTTTCCCCTTTTTTTTTTTTTTTTTTTATTGTTTTTGGACAGGGGCGCTAGTTAACACGAATTCTGAAACACCAAACGCTCTGTTTGGGAGGGAGGAGCTATTGCCATCCCTATATTTATTTCTTTAAGTCGTATACTGGGTGACCCCAAACAATGCCACCCATGGAATCGTTAATAAAATTCACAATCCTTTCTGCAATCCAACCATATTTGGTACAAATGAACTTCAGTCTATGCCTAACATGTCCACCAAGTTTCAGTCATGAATGTCCAACAGTCTATGTTTTATCTCCGTTCAATGATATACTCCAACTGTGCACCTCTGCGTTGCAAGCACACCTGGATACAACGTGCAAAACTGTCAATAACTCTGACATACTCCTCCCTTGGTATTGCCCTGCTTTTGGCCGGGATGACCAGTGGTTTCAAGAGGATGGGGCAACTCCCCACACTTCAAGTGACTCGTTAGCATGCTGCGGGGACACTTTGGTGATCGTCTCATCAGTAGGAGGTGTTATCCTTAATGAGCTTCACACTCGACGGAGCTTAACCACCCAGATTTTTATATGTGGGGTTATCCCCAGACTATTCTTGAGCTGAGCTGAGCAGGGCAATACCAAGGGAGAGTGTGTCAGAGTTATTGACAATTTTGCACGTAGTATCCAGGTGTGCTTGCAGTAAAATCTTGCTTTAAGAGTTAATTGTACTGGTGAAATAATGTTGAGTCTACTCTTTCCAACGTTATTAAACAGGGGTTGACTGTAAAAGGATAGAAAATGCTGTAAGAAACGGAGAAATTGCTGATTACAAGCATTTTCTACTGTTCCCACGATGCTTTCAAATTATTCTTTCATCGATTGTAATCAAATATTAGTAACCGCTGATATTCAGATTTCATTGACCCATCCGGTTCGTTCAGTATATTCACTGTGGTATCAAATTTCCATCTCATGGTGGGTAGAGGAAAAACTCGCCCGCTTCCAAAGTTTCAACCTTTACTACTCCTTTAATCTTTAGGCTACTAAGCGTGACTCACTGACCTTCTGCGACGTGAGGGAGATGAAACTTTCATGCCGACAGTTAAAAAAAACCCAAACTGTGCTATTTCAAAGGTATTTTGGAGGAAAGATAGCTCCTTATCGGACAGCGTAGACGCAAGATCAGACTGCGCTGAGCAGTCTGATCTTGATCTACACTGTTCGCAAGAGGTCCTTGCATCACGCTTAGCAGCCTAAGGGTTGAAAATAATGACGATTGACTCTAGTTGGTGTTCCGTGGGTCATACAGTTGGACATCTCCCCTCACATAGTAGGTTATAGATGGTGAAGCTTATTAAATTAAGGTGCTGTAAGCACTGTAATCGGTCAACAGAGAATAACTAAGTGGTTTGAAATCGCAAATTAAATGGTAGTTGTTTGAACTATGTATGGCATAAAAACTCCTACACCTTACAAATTAGCCACGTAGGACCCCCCCCCCCCCCTTTTTTTTTTTAAGTGTCTTATACAAATTAGTAGTTTAACAAGAATGGTCAAAATATATGTTTGCCAGCCGACAGCAATAGAACGTAAAATATATGTGACAATTCTGATCAGTAATACCCATTATCAAGCTTTAGATATTACTTATCATGAATCGTAGTACCTACCAACCTTTTAAAAGAGAGAGAGAAAAAAAAAACACAAATATTATTTTCTGTAACTTTGGCAACTTCGGTAACTGTACCGTAACAAATAAAAGTCGTATAAAATATGCCTACATTATGACTTTGGAACTGTTTACTTTTGGCTGCTTGTTGGCCTTTCATTTTTACATTTTTAATCAACCATCGTATTTATCTTGACAAATTGTCCTAATTTTTTTGGCGGGCTAAATCGTTCTAGGCAAATCGTCCAGTCCAAAACGTCTGTAGGAAAATTTCTCTTAACTTACTTTCAAAGAATGTAGATACCCAATAGCTACCTAACCCTCAACCCATTACAAAATGATAAAATTTTAGACTTGTCCAAATCGAAAGCATTTGCACACGACGAATTAAATGTAGACCAAATGATGATTTGAATCGTCGGGGAAAAAAAAAAAAAAAAAAAAATATGGGAAAAGGAGAAAATGGTGGTTACCTGCATTTTCCTCTTTTCCCACAATGTTTTCGACAGCCTTCCTCCTCAGGGACATTAAAAAAGGGATAGTTTAGTTAAGAGTTGAAACACTCAGCTAATATAATGGCCTATTACAGTCAGAAAAACAGTATCCAGACAGTACAATTTCATGGTCGTATTTTAAATATTTATCCTACATTAACAGACAATTAAGATCTAAGATATATATGTCTGGGCTATTGATTTGCATTACGTTCAAAGGACAGCCTGATCTTGATCTTTCACTGTCTTCAAAAGCGACTTTACCTGTCCCTGGCCAATCCAGGATCTCTGTATTTGAGTCATTCTAATAAGCAAGAGCATAATTACAGTAAACCTTGTACTCTGTATCTGAAATGTGGAAAGGATGAGAATCAACCGATATAGAGTAGCTGATGAGACAAACATATTGCTGAGAGTTTACACTTAGAGCGCTCAATTGATTAAATAGGGATGTTAAGCTTGGAAAAGCAGCCTAAATATTGCAGGGCCATTGCTGTTTTGACTAGAATATCTCAGAAAACTGGTATGACAAATCCAAGATCTGACTGCATGCTCTCTGCAGTCTGGTCTGAATCTGCAATCTCCGCAAAGACTTTTTCCATGGTGAAAAGTATTCCATGTGGATCAATTTAGAAAGCACAGAACGTGCATTCTAAATACTGATCAACAGTGTTCGATATTTCAAGGCACTTGTTTTATTAACTTTCGTATCCTTTATCCTGCAGAGTTCAATTTTTTGCTTTGGACTATTACAAAAATAGGTTACGTTAAGTTTATTGGCATTGGATTTGGTTCATATGAAGAAATGTACCGGGAGAAAAGCAGTGAGTTTAGGTATGATCAGACTGCACGTACGTAGTATGTAAGATTACCCTTGCTTTACTCAATCCACAAAATACATCAGTGGTCGCAAAAGGCACGAGAAGAGCTAATCGTTTGCCAAACAATCACCTATTTGAACGACCTTTAGGAATAAAGCTTTTGAAAATATTGTGGGAAAATGATAAAATTCTGGTAACCAGCATTTTCTCCTGAAGAATTTCAGCCTTTGAGTCACATTTAACTGTCGCTGAAAAGTTAACGAGCCTAATATTTTGTCGTTTTGAAAAGGGTTAATTAAACAACTAGAAAGACCCATTCTTCAGAGGTAAAACAGCAAAGACAAATATCATGATTGCGATGTTTCAACGTTTCATATCTCTCTTATTTCCCTGATTTCACCACTTCCTTGGTCACAGGGCCGGTAGGCGATAAACACCCCCCCCCCAAAAAAAAAAACAAAAACCGTGTGCCTTCTACACAAATGTCTTTCCCGGGTTCGATCTGCGCTCGAGGCGTTGGATTCCTAGTGGGTGTGTCCTCAGTTGCGACACTTCAGAGCTCCAACCAAGTACTGGTGAGACCCAGGACATATATGAATAAGTGGGCTGTCGCCGTGAAAAAGCTGTTATTTCAACGTTCCAAAGCCTGTCTGTTTTCCGTGAAAGTTGCCTTCGTCGAGACACTTCTGAGCCCAAACCTAGTACTGGTGATACTCAGGACATACATGAATAAGAAATATCTTTAAAAAATACGGTGTAAGAGTAACTGGATTACTGAGTACTCGGTGATGCCAAGAAAAAGTATTAAAATCATTAAATAGTACAAGAAAAGGATCATCTGTCATAAGTTTGCTGTGGAGTAAACAAAGGCCATGTGGTATCGATCAGCAGTACCGATTGCTTGTATACTACTGTAAAAAAATGCGCGGAGAACAAATAGGCCAGCAGGTTCCGCCCAATAAACATGTGCACTTTTTTTAACAAATCGTAAATTACCATCCATTCATTCGATTTCATTATTCCAAGATGTAGGTCAAAAACCAGCCCATTCAGATACGCCGAATAAGCGAGCTATCGCTGTGATATGACAACAATAATGTTGAAAGCATTGTAAAACTCCATTTAATCAATAATCAAACACATCATTATACCATTAACCCTTTACAAACGTCAAAACGGCAGACTTTCAAAAACAGAACGCGGTTGCAGATGGCTTTTTTCAATGTGGCTAAAATACAGGAAGAAAACATCGTAGGAAAAGGAGAAAATGCTGGTTACCAGCATTTTCTCCTTTTCCCACAATGTTTTCGAAAGCGTTCTTCCCCTCAAGGTCGTAGAAACTACGGATTGTGTGTCACAGAGCTAAACACAACGCCTTATGTCCTTGACTATAGCATGTTTTGTTTTGGACCAATCCACGGTCAAGAACAAATGCTTTGTTCATGCTGTCTGTGGCCTTCAACGTAAGCTTATCTATAGGGAATAACATCAAATAACATCGGGTAACAACTGTATTTATAAAGCATTTACAAGGTCGTCATTTCTGACTTGAAGGAAATACAAGCCAAGCCGTAAGATAAACCTTCTTCATTGTCTACCACAGTGTAGGACCGGAAGTATGCATTGCATGTGACTTGGGATTCTGAAAAGTGACGATCTGTCCTTTAGTGTAAAAAATTGTGTTCACATGGTGAGTCAAGCTGGTGATTTTTCATTTATTTTGATAGTTATTATAAAATATTTACATTCAGTTACTTGTTTGTTATGTAGAGACCATATTAGAATCACGTATGTGTGCTGTGAACCTTCCTTAGAGCAATGGGGATGCCTCGATCATTTGTCCGTGCTAAAAATACAGATAATTTTGCCCCAAAACAATGCCGTTTTTTCTCGATTACTCAGCGTTAAAACCATGTTTTCTCATCGGAAAATATATGAACAGTTTCTGTTGTAAAAACATGTCAAAATTTGGTAACAAAGTCGACAGCAATATTCCTTATCCTTCGTTCAAAACGACATGTTGAGAAAAGAAATCTGTACAGTCACTTGTAAGCAGTTAATAGATCACAGGTGACTGTTCAACCAAAAATTTCTCAACGCGCCATTTTGAACGGAGGATAATAAAGATTTTAGTCGACTTTGTAACCAAAACTTGACATGTTTTCACAAAAATATGAATAAAGGATTTTCCGTTGAGAAAACATGTTTTTAACGTCGAGTAATCGAAAAGAAAAACGGCGTCGTTTTGGGACAAAATTATCTGTATTTTCAGCACGGTCAACCGATCAAGACATCAGTGTTACAATACGGAAGATTAACAGCGCACATAGGTGTCCCTGGTTTGGTATGTACGAAACAAACAAATAACTCGATATGAATATTTTATAATAACCATCAGAATAATGAGAAATCACCAGCTTGACTCACTGTGGGAACACACTTTTTTAACACCCAAGTGACAGATCGTTACTATACAGAATCTCAAGTCACAGACAATGCATACTTCTGGTCCTACACTGTGTCTACCAGACGAAAAATTTTCAGACTTGTTCATAATGTATACATTTGGAGACAATGTTCCTTTAATCACACGATTTGCCTTTGAAAAGGATAGAAAACACGTTGGGAGAGGGAGGAAATGCTGGTAAACCAGTATTTTTCTCCTCCATTTCCCACAATGTTTTCAAAATCCTGTGTCAAAAATTGCGAAATCAGTTAATTCTGACGACTGGAGCTTTAATTATATAAAATAAATATGGTGCCAGTTTATACAGTTACAAGTGCGAGGACGATTACTCAGTAGCAATATCCGAAGTCATTTATTTAGTAACACTGTCCAAAGAAATATATATAGTAACATTGTCCGAAGACATATATTCAGTTGCAATGTCCGAAACATCTATTAAGTTACAATATTCAAAGACACTTATTCAGTAACAATTTTCAGTGACAACGACCGAAGACATTTATTCAGTGAGAAATTCAGAAGACCCTTCTCCAGTCACAGTGTCCGAAGACTTTTATACAGTTACAACGTCTAAAGATATTTTATTCAGTTCAAAGTCCAAAGACATTTATTCAGTTTCAATGTGGGAAAACACTTCTTCAATCACAAGGTGCGAAGTCATTTTAATTGAGTTTCAATGTCCAAAGACAATTTATTCACTTTCAATGTCCAAATACATTTATTCAGTTTTAATGTCCGAAGAGATTTATTCAGTTTCAATCTGCGAAGACATTTATTCATTTACAATGTCTATAGACATTTATTCAATTACAACGTCCCAAGACTTTCATTCAATTAAAAAGTCCGATGACTGTTATTAATTACGATATCCGATTACTTTTATTCAGTTACAGTCTCCGCAGACTTTTATTCCGCTACAATGTTCAAAGGCATTTTTTTTTTCAGTTTCACTATTGGAAGACATTTAATTAAGCAGTTACAGTGTCCAAGTGTCCAAAGACGCTTATTCAATCACAATATCCGAACACCTTTGTACAGTTATAACGTCAGAAGACTTTTATTCAGTTACAGTTCACTTACAGTTTCCGAAGATATTTATTCAGTTACAATGTACGAGGATACTTATTCAGTTACAGGTCCGAAGACATTTTATTCAGTTGCAATGTCCAAAGGCAGTTAACACTTATCCTGCTAAAGAAGTGAAGTGAAAAACCCGAATAATGCTATTTCAAACTTTTAGATCAGACGTTCTATACAGTCTGACCTTGATCTACACTGTCAGCAAAAGGTCAGTGAGTCGCGCTTGGCAGCCTACGGGTTAATTGCGTTACAAGGTCCGAACACATTTTATTTATTTACAAGGCCTGAGGACATTTTATTCAGTTACAGGGTCTGAAGACATTTCATTCAGTTACATGGTCTGAGGATATGTTATTCAGTTACAAGGTCTGAGGACAGTTCATTCAGTTACAAGATCTGAAGACATGTTATTCAGTTAAAAGGTCTGAAAACATTTTATTCAGTTACAAGGTCTGAAGACATTTTTTTCAGTTACAAGGTCTGAATTCCTTTTATTTACTTACAAGGTCCAAACAGACTTATTCAGTTACAAGGTCTGAAGACATGTTATTCAGTTAGAAGTTCTGAAGACATTTCATTCAGTTACAAGGTCTGAAGACGTTGTATTCAGTTACAAGTTCTGAGGACATTTTATTTGGTTACAAAGTCCGAACAGATTTATTCAGTTACAGGGTCTGAAGACATTTCATTCAGTTACAAGGTCCGAAGACAAATATCAAGTTATGTTTAGATCGAGAGAATATGAACACGACAAATTAATGTGGCTCAAATGATAGGATTTATATTCCAAATAGGAAAAAAAGTCGAAAAGGACAAAAAATCAAAAAGGACATAAAGTGGGTTGTCAGCATTTCCTCTCGATGGTTTTAAAGATCTCAACAGCGATCACATGTAAACAACTCTTTATTGTGTGTATGAAATACAGGTCAAATGCATTCGCAACAATTAAAAGTATGGCGTATATCATAAGTCTGACCAACTGTTAAGACTGATATGATTGGTCCAGGTTCAAGTCATTTGCAGTACAATGAATATTAAAATTAGAATATTAATCTTGGCAACATTGGGTATTAAACTCGATTAAAATCTGACAAACAACAATCCCGAGATTTAAAAATCCGAAGGAAAAAGGTTTTTGAAAACACTGTGGTTTACTACTGGATCACGTTATGCCTTTGCCACACAGTGCTGTACTTTAATGACTATGAGGAATTAGGCTTTTGGCTTTTTTTTTTTAGTAGAATATCAACGTCAGTTGAGTTTAATCATTTCTGCTTTTACACTCCACCGAAAATCGGAAAAATTTACATCCTGTAGGCTTGACCAGAAAAGGGAACTTCATAGATCCAAGATCAGACTACATATTCTGCGCAGTCTGATCTTGATCCACTTCGTCCCCATAAGCCTTTGTTTCTGCGTATGACACAGAAAGCGTTAGATTGATAGATAGTATGAGTTTTGATGTTTAATGGGATGTTTCTGCAAAAAAAAAAAAATCTGAAATGTGCACCTTTAACTCTTTTCAGTAGGTAGCGCACAGGACTTGAGAACAGGAGATTGCTGGTTCGATCCCCGGCTTGGCCAATTTCTTTCCGAGGACTGAAAATAGTCATCGTGACAGGATTCATTCCTCTCTCACCGCTGACTATTGTTTCGACGATGGTTATGTGGGAAAGCAGCCAGTGGCTTGGAAAGAATATTGTGCGGAGTACCGGTAAAAGAAACTTCAAGAAAGCATACGTGCACTGGCCGCCGTGATATAACTGAAATAATGTTGAAAACACCATACAATCAATCAGTCAATCAATTTAACTCTTTACCAAACAAGAAATTTTTAAATTGTCCATATTGTACCTATTTGCAGACGACAAACTAAAGCCTTCTAGGGAGTGTCTTGTCCACCTGTTTGGGATGGTCTGTTACGGTATAAAATGTAGGTCAACTGGGTGCAAACATTAGGTTGATAAAGAAAATGGCGGATACTGTACAGTACATGGAGCAACATATTGCAGTGCAATTGTTTTTCCATTCTTCGAAATACAGACGAATTCATTTTACCTGGCAGCGAGCGTCTTAGCCCTTTACCAAACAATCCCGACTTTTAAGGGTCCAGGGAAGAAGGAGATTTTGAAAACCCTATGAAATAACCTGAGCTTTTCCCCACAATGCTTTCAAAGAAAAATCCGAAACTTTAAGCCACAGTTAATTTGTCATCTGCACACGCCTTCTTTTTGGACAAGTCTAAAATTAGTTCATCTAGAATAGCTTTAAAAAGAAAAATAATCCTGCAACACCATTCGCTCTTTTTTTTTTTTTCAACAGGTAGCCAACCACCATGAGATTTCTACTGTGCGTTCTTGTTCTTCTGCCAATTGTCTGGTGCGCCAGCATTGACCTTGAAGAGAGATTCATTTTCGGAAGTCTTACAAGTAATAATCAATACATGCACTTGAGCCATGCTTTGTGAAAAGGGGGCTCAATGCGTCTTCAAAAAGTATCGACCATGTCAGCCCGCGCAGTCCGCGCAGGCTCACCTGGACCTAAACCATTTGCTATCTTTATATTCTCTTCATGTTAAAGGACCATTCTACCTCATGATTCAGTCGAATATTTAACAAAATGGATTTACGGATCCATAGTTATATTGGTATAATGAATTATGGAGATGCATTTGGCCCCTTTTTGCCAGAGCATGACTCATATCCTCTGTCATCATCCTCCTTCCTCACAATTCAAACAATGATTTACTCTTGACTACACGAATATTTCAGTCTCGTCCAAGATGAAAACATTTGGCAGGCGACAATATAACTGTTGTTCAAAGGAACGGATAGAAAAACAAAGGAAAAGATAGAAAACATTGAGAACAAAGAGAGTACTATTGCGAATCAATATAATGTACTAGTACAAAGCGTTTTAAATAGTCATAATGTTGCTAAGACCAAACAAATGGAAACTATAAGAGATCACAACGGCCCTTGATCGCTCACATGAGAACATATAAATTTGTACATGTAAGAAAAATTCCATAGTGCCTCTGTTTAAAACACCATGTAAGATACATACTTATGATAGCCTCCGGATCTTGTTTTTTCCGCATTTAGTTATGAATAGCTTGACCTTCATCTTAGCCATGGAACAGAGGCATGTGCATTATCTGCATTTCAAAACACTAGTATGTATTTTCTTCATAAACATAACTCAAAGATTGTCGAAGTATTTGAATGGTTCGTTTGTTTTTCCCCCTTCTTTTCTATAAAAGTTGCCTTAAGCTTACTTTAGATACTAAATTGAGGTATTCTGATATTTTCCGGTACTACAAGTAGATATATCAGCAAGCTAAGTTTCTGATTTTCCTGTATTAGTAACATCTACTTTAACCTTGAATTTCTCCTAAACTTAAATCTTTAACAAACGACAAAATTCTAGACTGGTCCGAATTGAAAAAAATTGCATACGACCAATTAAACATTGCTCAGATGGTAAGATTTGTCTGTGATAAGATAGAAAACATTGTGGGGAAAAAGAGAAAATGCTGGTTACCAGCAGTTTCTCCTTTTCCCACAATATCTTCAAAAAGCTTCTTCCTCAGCGTCGTTAAATCTCGGGATTGTGTGGTAAAGAGTTAAGAAACGTGCAGCATTTTCATAGGGGTATTTACCATTAGGGGACGTTTCGAGCAAACTGCCTTCGTCGTTTTCCGATTGTCACAGAAACCAGAGTAAAGAGGATTGACTGACAGACCGACGGACAGACAAAAGGAAGGAAGACAGGTCTGCAAAACATTTTGAAAGGAGTCCACTGGCTAGATGAAGCCACACACCAAATTTGATACACCTAAGCTTTGTAGCTTTTGACAAGAATTTTTTTTAAGATTTTGACAAAATAAGACTATGTAAAATAGGCTATCCCAATGACGCCATTCACCCTGGGAATATAATTTAAAACATCTTCGGTAGAGGTAAGCTAAAAGATAATACAAATACAATATAATAGCTCTTAATCTATCAATTTCGGACAACACTTAATGTTTCACTTTATTAGCCCATTGGTTTACTAGAAGATACTTAGTGCCATATATACATGCTCTAAGTTGTTTAGTTTGGAACATGCAGTTTTTTTTTTTAGGTTTTTCACAATCAATGCCCATCTCAAGCTTTGGACGGGGCCAATTTTGATTGCAAGACTAAAATTTTTAATGATTTCTTAAAAAATACTTCGTGTATGCTTAATTTGCTAGCCATGGGCTTTGCTGTTTAAAATGAGAAAATTTTTAAGATTTTCGATATTTCTGTTGCCCTTGCATTCGGAATTCTCTATGGAACATAACTGAAAGCACAAGGGACATCTAAGTGAAGTTTGGTTGCTAATCGGTCGTGTTTGGTAAGGAGCAAAGTCTTCCCCCCTGCTACAGTTTTGTCTAAATTCTGTGCTGAAAGACGAAAAAAATTCGTCTTAGGTAATGAGTTAAGCCATTCTTACATTTGATGAGAACGAATATTATTGGGCACCAGATCAAATCTCAAATTGTGTCATTTCAGCTGAAAATTTAGCTCACGAGCTCCAAAAAGCTCTTGGTTCAGATACGTCTGAGGCTGCGTGCGAAGCTGCTTGTCCTACAGTCCTTTCTACCATTCCAGGAGGTTCGTTAGCTGGAGCTCTGTGTGGACCAGCCTGCAAATAGTAAGATATCAACTCATATTTGAGCATTGCTCTGGCAAAAGGGAGTTTGACACATTTCCGTGATGCATTATTCCGAGTAAGTCATTACATAACTATGGATTCATAAAATGTAATTTGTCTAGCAAGTTACCAACCAACTGAATCCGGAGGAAGAATAGTCCTTTGATATGTAGAAAATTGTCCAATAGAAAAAAAAAAAAAATCGATCGAGATCAACCTGCGCGGACTGCGCTGGCTGACCTGAGTCGATACTATGTGCAGATGCAAACCCCTTTTTCACAGAGCATGGCTCAGTTTTCCCATAATCAACTTTCATTAACATGTCATTTAAGAAAGTCTGACTGGGGAATCGGCAGTCATGTGCATCAGGAACTGCACCTGTACCCTAAATTCTATGATTCAGATCTTACTTTCTTAACTGCAAGACCAATTCTTGAGCATTTATTGTCAATTCTCTACCTCGTTAGGCTGTAGGCTATTGATCGAACGTAATATCAAACATTTATGCAAAAAAAGTACTTGATTGTAAGACATGATAAATAATTTTGTCTCTTTTTACGACCTGCGAGTGAATATTCCTATTATCTAGCGCAAAGCTTCATGGTTATGGTTTACTTGAGAAACTTAACGTTAGAACACGTGACAGATGGGACGCACCAAAAAAACTATTTTCAGCAGAAAGGGGAGATCTCATTCAATCTACATGCGTCTTTTGCCTTAACGTTGCTGTTGTAAATTTCCTGTAAAAACCTTTTGCCTCGAATTATAGCTTCTTAGTCTCCACCGTTTGTAATGTAGCCTAAATGAATCATTGGTTTTGAATATTTCTCAGAAATAACACATTGTCTTATTCCAAGACTTGGATATTGATTGGTACTTTACTAAAGATGCACATACCTGCCTATGATTTCCAGAGATTTGTCACTTTATTGATTTTCAGTGACTCAACAGTAAATATCATCACTAATGATATCACCTTTACAATAACAATATCACTTTTTCTGGAAGTTGATGTTATACCTATTGCATTGACGATATATTTATTATGGAATTGATGATATCCCTTTTACAGAGACGATATCGTTTTGATAGAAAGTGATATCACTTTTGTGCTGATAATATCGTTTTTTTTTTTTCTTTTTTTACTAACGTGATTATATCACTTCTACAGTGCCGATGTCGTCTAAGGTGGAAGTAAATGATGTCACTTTTACGTATACCGTTTTTTGATTGAAGTTGATGATATGACTTTTACAGTGACGACATCATTTTTTTAAATTTAAAGATGAAAAAAAAGGGAAAGTATTAGATAGTTTCTCTGCAGATCACTACCTTTATCACTATCTTTTATATATATCGTGATTGATGGAAGAAGACGATATCACTTTTACAGTTACGATATCGTTTTGATCGAACACTTTTTTATATAAATAAAAAGCTGAACAATAGAACTGATATATTTTCTTCAGATCGTTGCCATCACCATTGTCTTGTACATATACCATTTTCTTGTTAGTTTTTCTTTTTTTTTTTTAAATCTTATCGTCGACGAAAGTAACTGATTATTCACAATGTCTTTCCACTTAAAAAGCTAAATAAATGTACTGAACCTTTCCAATTGTATTAAAATAAAAACAAAGTTTTTTTGTTTTAATTCCATTTTCGTGTTGGCCTAAGTATCTCACATGACATCGCACAATATAATTTCAAGATCAAATGGCATGTTCTGAGCAGTCTGATCTTAATCAACACTGTCTGCAAAGGAAACTATACTTGTAAACTGCACTTGTAAACTTTTTACCAGGCTACAGAATTTTGCATTTGCCCAAACTGAATGTATTTGCAGAGAAAGAATTAAAATCTAATGTGTCTGAAATGGTAAGATATGTCTTCAAAACGATAGGAAACATCGTGGGAAACAGGAGGAAATGTTGGTTACGAGCATTTTTTCCTTTTCCCATTAAGTTTTTTCGAAGTTTTTTTTTTTTTCGTTCAAACTGGGATTGTTTTGATAAAGGGTTTACGTTAAGGTTATTCCTAAGAATAGTTCTTTTTCTCTACTAAACAATTCCATGTTTTAATCACTCTAATGAAAACGGCTTCTGAAAAGATAGTGGAGGAAAAAGAAAAAAATGTTGGTTATAAGCAATTGCTCCTTTGCCTACAATTTTTTCAACTCTTTTAAGAATTATTTCCATCTTTTGAACCACATTGAATATGTCGTCTGCAAATGCTTTCAATTTGGACTAGTCTAAATTTTTATCGTCAGGTACAGAAAACCTTTATCGCACAAGCAAGATTATCAACTTCATATTTTACTCTTTTTCAGCCTACAAAGCGTGATCAACGGCTAGATATGTTAGATTTATTTGTTACAGTTAAGGTTAAATAAACTGGGAGAAAAAAAACAAACGTTATCTATACTTTCATTTGTTGAGCACCGATTGTAAACAAGTACTTGTGATGAGCTGATGCTCGAGTTAATCCTTAGGCTGCTGAGCGCGACTCAATCACCTTTTTCGGACAGTGTAGATCAAGATCAGACTGCACAGAACGTGCAGTCTGATCTTGGATCTGCACTGTCCGATAAGGAGATATTTTTTTCCAAAAACATAATTTTGAAGAAGCAATGCTTATGGAAAGTTTCATTTAACTTTTGTAGCAGGCTAAGGGTTAAGATAAGGCAATACAGCATGTGGACTCTGATATCGGACCTACACGGCCAGAAAGTGTGTGACATTATCCTGACCAAAACAATATCAGAATTTCAATGTCCAGATTGTATTTACTGAAAAGACCTTGGTCTGTCCTATTAACCAGCCATTCCTAACTTTTAGAGCGCCGAATAAACCCAACAGTCATTGTAAATCTAGAAATAAGACGCTGAAAACTCAATATCAAGGTTGATGTCGTGTAGAATGTCACGGCAAAGCGGACAGTGTAGATCAAAGATCAGACTTAACTTTTTGTGCAGTCTGATCTTGATCTACAATGGCCGTAAAAGCGGCTTCAGTTGTGAAAAGGGCATTGAGGGTTTAAAAAAAAAATTCTTAGTCATTCTTAGTCTATTTCTTGCGAATTTTCTAAATTCGGAAGTAATGTACTTTCTGATTGGCTAAAGCAAATGAACCAGCCTATCAGAAATTGTGTTACATTCTAAATGTAGAACTAGGCTATAATTAATTAAGTTTTAAGCTACTTTCAACATTATTTCTGTTATATCAAGGCGACAGCTCGCTCACATATTCATGCATGTCTTAGGTTTCGCCAGTGCTACACTAGGGCTTTGAAGTGTCTTGCCGGAAGACACTCCCACGGAAAACCCAGTGTTTCCAGTAAGGCTCTTACCACGGGCCTCCAGGTTATGAGTCCTACACTATACCACTGAGCCACACTAGACTATCTTTTTTCCCTTTCTCTCTCTCTTTCTCTCTCTCAATACTACATAGCTACGTGGAAACAACAAGTGGCACCAGAAATTTACTGTTGACTTATAAGACGCACTTCGGGCTGATAGATAAAGTACCAGCAGTAGGTTAAAAGCCAAGCTAAAAATCAAAGTACTGATAGTACTGAAGGCCAGGAAATCTGGTGATCTGTAATCTCTAAAGAACGAGGGATACGAACTCACACGAGACCTCATTTTCTAATTATCACTTCCATACAGACAGTCAGGCCAATTCAATTATACAAAAAGAATTCATTGGTAAAGGGTACTGTCATGCATAATATGGAATAATACAATAACCAACAGGAAAAATTAAATTAATACAAAAAAAAAAAAAAAAAAGCAGTGCTCAGAAGCCAGATTCTATAATCAAACCGAAGCAAAGTAGTGGATACCAACGCTCGGCTATAGGGTGCATGATAATGGCTTTAAAAATGTCTAAGTTGAAAAGGGGCTTAAATCAAGCAAATTCATTTTTGAGTTATTTGGCTTATTGGTTAAGGTTGATCTTTATGATAACGCACATATATTCCAAGTTTCAAATAAATACCGTCAATGATAAGAAAGATAAGACACAATTTAAAATTGGACACAACGCAAATGCCAACGCTTAATATCGCAAACGCAGGGCAGGGTGATGTCAATACATGGCAGCTTTGTTCTCAAACAGTCAATCTAAATCTATTCTTTTGACTATATCATACAAAGACGCGTCCACTAGCCCTTCTCGTCCCATTAGAGAGAGAGAGAGAGAGAGAGAGAGAGATATTCCAACAACGGCTTCTGGCGCTTAAAATGAATTTGCACATTCGGGATGTATTTCAAAATAGATATTCTTAAACTCATTTCTCATTTTCAAACAATGTTTCGGAAACTACCAGTTATGTGAATGAAACTCTAGGTATATAAATGTGATGAATAACTGATAAATTAAAGCTTAATTTTTTAAACACACCTTTTATTTTCAAATTATTTTGTTTGAAAGTTAAAAAATGTCCAAAGATCGCACAACACTTTCACGATTTGTAATCAATCAACAGTCGTCACAAAAAAAAGAAAAAAAAAATATAAGCAGATAATATGGTTGATTATCGGAAAATGTAGATAGAATAAAAAATTCTTATTTTTCCATAATGTTTGCTTATTCTTCTGACAAAAAGAGGGATGTTTTAAATCGATTCACACAGAAAAAAAGAGAGTATAATTTCTTTTAATTTCTGCATATTTCTTAATTCTATCGTTTTTTTTTTTTTTTTTTTTCTAAACATATAGAGAAAATCAAGTTCAGTTCTAAATGATTAAAAGAAACTCGTAATAAATGCAGTTAATACACCAATAATCTCATTCAACTATCGACATTTCCATGGAAAATCGTATTCTCAATTTTTCCCCAGGCAGTCAAAGCACCGGCGGGCGGTTCCCTTTGATCTTTATTTGAAACGCGGACAGTAACTAGCAAGTGACAATGGAAACTAAAAATAGAACACTGGTTCTCGGGTTTTTCCCTCGCGCTAGTACACTAGAAAGTGATATCAGGGGCAGTAATCATGTCTGTAATACGAGAGGATTTCAGTATCCGATCACAGTGATGGAAAATTATTGACCGTCATGTTGTGTATTCAACCGGGACACAACCCTTAAAACACACACTCGTTAGTTATTAAAGGGCTGTAATACCTTTGCAATTCCATAGCACTATGCAGATGTCGGAAAGCTTTGAGCTTCTTAAAACCCGTCTTGATTGCCTTTCTCTCCAGATAATTTATTTCTCTTTTATCAGACCCATTCTCGAATACGGTGATGTTATATGGGGCAATTTTCCTCAAGGGTTGAAAGATCAACTAGATAAAGTTCAAAATGAGGCTGCCCGAATAGTAACCGGTTGTACTAAACTTGTTGCCATCGCTGATCTATATCAAGAGTCAGGGTGGGAAACTTTAAGTCAACGACGGCGCAAGCATAAACTTATTCTTTTCTATAAAATGGTAAACGGACTTGCTCCAAACTATCTTAATACTCTTGTTCCACCTACCATTGGCAATTCTTCCTCTTATAACCTACGCAGGCCAAACAATTTGAGAAACATTGCTTGTAGAACTCGATTGTACAGCTCTTCATTTTTGCCAGCTGTGATTAACGATTGGAATTCTCTGCCGGATGAAATAAAGAATGCTGAATCATTGTCAGCCTTTAAATACCGTCTAACGTAGATAAACCTTGTCCGCGAAAGCTTTATTTTTTTGGCGACAGAAAAATTCAAATCTTACATGCTAGATTACGTAACAGATGCAGCTCTCTCAATGAGCACTTATACTTAAAAAAATTGGTCCAATCACCACTTTGTAGATGTGGTACGGTTGAATCGACCCAACACTACTTTTTAGAATGTCCTATTTATAATACCCAGAGAAATAGTCTATGTCAATTTATTAGTGGTATAACAAGATTTACACTCCAAACCGTTTTATTTGGAGATGAAAACCTTAATCTTTTTGATAACCAAAGAATATTTGCTGCCGTACATACATATATCCGTGAGAGTAGAAGATTTTCTTCGTAATATCTTATTCCTACGTATTCTTATTAATTTAATCAAGTCATTTCTTTTCTAAGTTGACTGATACCTTAATACCATCAAGTTTTTTTTAATTGTAAACATGCGCCTGTTCAATCAATTGTGATGGTCCAGTTGGAAGGTTCCTTAGTCATTAAAGATGCGTTTCTTCATTTCTAACTGTAACCAATAACAATCCACACAACTCTGTTTTTTTCCCTACTATTTTAATCTAAGTTTACTATAACTTATAATGATATGATCATTTAATAACCTTGTTAATCGTTACCTGAAATTTGGAGAAGAACTTTATAAGCCTATGCTTTCGTTCTAATCCTTTTCTTCAGTTTGCTTGTCATAGATTGTATTTCATTTCTCTTGTAAATTTGTACTGTTGAATAAAATATGTTTAAACTAAAAAAAAAAGCTTTGAGGAAAGGGAAAACATTCACGCCGTGCGATAAGCAATCTCTGTACTTAGGAAACTACTTGTTTTGGCGGACTCAGCGATATAGAGTGGACACACCGTACAACATTTTGTCTGAAAGTAGTCCGGAAAAGTCAGCTTACGATCGCTATAGGCAAGGGAATCCCTTGAGAGGGATTCCCTGGCCTAATAACATGACCAGCCATAGAACACAGGGTCCGTATTCAGCAACCATTCTTAAGAATATTTTAATTCTTACTCTTCCAAGGTTTTCTAAATTTGAAAGTTACATACCAAATGGTTTAGCAAATCAGGAGTTGTGTTACTTTCAAATTTAGAAAATTCTGGAGATTAAGACTAAGAACGTTCATAGACGGCCGTAAATAGGCGTTAAGAATATGGCGCGTATGTGACGTCACTGTAAACAATTATTTACCTTAACGCTTATCGGCACCAATCATTGATGAATCTGTCGTTACTATATAAATAAGATTGGAAAATTATGTGTTACATGGAAATACTGATTATCATCTAGAGTGAAAATATCTTCGGAGGAAACATGAACAGAAAACTAAAACGACAACTGCAAATTGTGGATCGTTTTAAGAATGCAGAAAACACAACTGCAAAGAAACATTATGAATTAAACAAACAAAAATCATTATTGAAAAAACTCAAAACTACAGAGAGAAATGAAATCAAAATTGAAAAGACTGGCGGGGGTTTTAAGTTTGAGTTCAACACGGGATTTTATGAGATTTTCAGGAGTGAACTAGAAAAGTTCTTTACACAGTTGGATTATCCATATAAATGTATTAGAATACCTGTGACGGATAAGAAGGGTAATATTACAGAAAACATATGCAAGATTTATGACAATGTTGGCCATTTATATACTGTCAATTTATATCATACCCAGTGCTCAAGCTTAGTTAATGGGAAAAATTCAGCACTATTCGTACAAACCCACTTGTTCAGAATATTTGAATCCATGAAACATGCTTTGGCAAAGTCAAATACATCAGTGGAAGAGGTTAACAGAAAACTCAAAGCAATCCTACTGCAATGCCGTATTATTGATACGAATCGAAATGACTCTCCAACACCTGCTTCGGATACTCAAGACAAGTTTTGCCTCAAAAGTAATTCTGAAATCCCTGAAAATGAACAGCCATCTACAGGTACAACCATCAATTTGGATGGGTCCCGAACTGGAATTGAAACATATTCTTATAAGCTGGAATCAAAGTCTGAGCAAATTATCGATTCTACCGTACCTGACATACCTATATCCAATGATAAAGTATCCAAAACAAACATCAGCTTAGATGTCATTTTCCAAGAAATCCAGGAAGTAAAAGGCATATTACTTAATCACGTGCATTCTACGTCCGAGGCCTTTGCAGGAATAAGAGATGAAATCGTGGGAATAAAGAACGTTTGTAAAATTCGCTCGCAAGCAGTTGAGTCCAAAGTGGAAAATATTACGGAATCAACGGTCGCATTAAAAAAGGAGCTGTCAAATGTGTCAACAACATTAAAATCACGACTGCAATCGATTACAGACCGTATAGGATCTACACAGCTGAAAAAGGATAACGACAACAAAACCAGTAGATCAAATAGTGGAACATTGTCGAATAAAACGAGCACCAGTACTAATCAAAGCGCTGACGCACTGAAGGCAGCGGGTTTGTGCTAGTTACAGATCTTATATTTTTCTTTACACAGGTTTCACTTATACTTGACTTTAAAAAAGTGAAAAGTGGCCTTGATCGATCTGCAAAAAGTATAGATCTAGATCAGCCTGTCCAGTCTGCATATGCTGACCTTGGCTGAAACATTTCGCCATCGGTCAATTTTCTGTACTTCTGAGGATCGGTCTACCCAACAACGAAGCGGGTTGTTAGAAAAAGAAGCTATTATGGATCAATAATTATTTCTGTCTTGCTTGGAATAATCCATGCATGAGGATGCAAGAAGCCTCCTTTTGCCAAAGCACAGCTCATTTAAACGAAGATATGTAAGACATTTTAATCTAAACTTGTGAGACATAGCACAAGACTACCGCTAGGTAGCTTTTCCAAACCTTAAATTCAAGTTAAACAAGAGGGCCATGATGGCCCTGAAATCGCTCACCTGAATCTATTGACCAAACATGAACCATCTAGTTTCCCAGCGACCTATTTTTTTTTATCAGACATTACCCATCATCAAACACTTTTGAGATATCAATAAGATGATTATTCTGACCAAGTTTCACGAGTATTGGACTGAAAATGTGGCCTCTACAGCGTACAAAAGATTTTTCTAAGATTTGACTAAGTGACCTAGTTTTGGACCCGACAATTACCCTTATCAAACTCTTATGAGACATCACCAAAACAAACATTCTGACCAAGGTTGAAGAGTATCGGGCAGAAAATGTGGCCTCTAGAGAGTACACAAGGTTTTTCTAATATTTGACCCATTGACCTAGTTTTTCACTCCACAAGACCCATTTTCAAACTCATTCAAGGTATCACTATGACAAATATTATGAACAAGTTTTAGGGGTATCAGACTGAAAATGTGTCTTCCAGAGCATACACAAGGTTTTTAAAACATTTGACCTATTGATCCAGTTTTTGACCGAACATGATCCATTTTCAAACTCATCCAAGATATTATCAAGGCAAACATTCTGACCAATTTTCAAGAGTGTTGGACTGAAAATGTGGCATCAAGAGCATATACAAGGTTTTTCTAAGATTTGACCTGGTGACCTAGTTTTTGACCCAACATGACCCATTTTGAAACTCGTCTGAAATATCATCAAGGTGAACATTCTGACCAATTTACAAGAGTTTTGGACTAGAAATGTGGCCTCTAGAGCGTATAAAAGGTTTTTCTAACATTTGACCTGGTGACCTAGTTTTTGACTCCACATGACCCATTTTCAAAGTCGTCTGAAGTATCATCAAGGCGAACATTCTGACCAACTTACAAGAGTTTTGGACTGAAAATGTGGCCTCTAGAGCGTATAAAAGGTTTTTCTAACATTTGACCTGGTGACCTAGTTTTTGACTCCACACGACCCATTTTCAAAATCGTCCAAGATATCATCAAGGCAAATATTTGGACCAACTTTCAAGAGTTTTGGACTGAAAATGTGGCCTCTAGAGCGTACACAAGGTTTTTCTAAGATTTGACCTAGTGACCTAGTTTTTGACCTGACATGACCCATTTTCAAACTCGTCCTCGATATCATCCAGGCAAACATTCTGACTAACTTTCATGAGTATCAGACTGAAAAATATGGCCTCTAGACCGTACACAAGGTTTTTCTAAGATTTGACCTAGTGACCTAGTTTTTGACCCCACATGACCCATTTTCGAACTCGTCCGAGATATCATCAAGACAAACATTCTGACTAACTTTCAAGAGTTTTGGACTGAAAATGTGGCCTCTAGAGCGTACACAAGGTTTTTCTAAGATTTGACCTAGTGACCTAGTTTTTGACCCGACATGACCCATTTTCAAACCCGAGATATCATCCAGGCAAACATTCTGACCAACTTGCAAGAGTTTTGAACAGAAAATATGGCCTCTAGGGCGTTCACAAAATTTTTCTAAAATTTGACCTAGTGACCTAGTTTTTGACCCCACATGACCCATTTTCGAATTCGTCCAAGTTATTATCCAGGCAAACATTCTGACCAACTTTCATGAGTATCGGACTGAAAATGTGGCCTCTACAGTGTACACAAGTTTTTTCTAAGATTTGACCTAGTGACCTAGTTTTTGACCCGACATGACCCATTTTCAAAACTGTCCGAGATTTTTTCGAGGCAAACATCCCGATCAATTTTCATGAGTATCGGACTGAAAATGTGGCCTCTAGAGCGTACACAAGGTAAATGTTGACGACGGACGACGCACGCCAGACGCAGCAATATCACAATAGCTCACTCTGAGCATTCGTGCTCAGGTGAGCTAAAAAAAAACACTTATAAAAAACAAAAAGAAGACCAGAAAATAAGAAAATAAGTTTTATTTTTCATTGATTCAGAATAAACATACAAAACTATTTAGAGCTGTCACAAAGCAGACTCATATGTCATCAAGTGCCTTGGCAATGAAGCAATAAAATTTTCATACCAAGTTCTCAAGTGACCTTGACCTTTCACCCATGTGACCCAAAGAAAGTAGTTCACCTCCTTAGACCAAAGGCAAACTTGTGTAAGTTTTAAGTTCCAAGGTAAAAGTGCTTTTGAGTTGAACAGAGAAACAAACTAGAGGCGCTTGAGTGCCTGTATCGCTCCACAGGCCTGATTTTTCTGTAATGGTGAAGAGAAGTTTTTAACAATTACCATTCATTCCTGCATTTTAGGTCACTAAAGAAAAAAAGCTATGAAAAACATTGTGAGAAAAGAAGAAAATAATAGTAACCTACATTTTCTTAGTTTTACACAATAATATCTACCCTTTTTGATAAAAGTTTTACTAATTTGAAGATTTATTATGTCGTCTGCAACATCTTTCAATTATGACCAGTTATAAAAATTTTGTCTTCTGGTTATAGTTAAAGAGGGTCTTGTTACAAACCATTTTGGGTGGGGGAACATGAAAATACAGAAAAAAATATGCATTGTGGCAATTGTTTTATTGAAGTTGCAGGATCAGTTTGATTGGATAACAAAATGCCTTATCACAACAGTAAAGCCCTGTCCCTCTTTGTACTAGGACACCAGTTGGTCAACAAACCTTTACCAGAACTAATAAAAGTGCAGAGGTTCTCTTGTTTTATATGAAAGGGATTATAGATTATGTAAAGCAACCATCTTTAACTCTTTACCAAACGACAAAATTTGGGATGTGACCAAACTGAAAGCATTTGCAGACAACAAATTGAACATTGAAATGATGATTTCTCTCTTTGATGAAAACACGGAGAGAAAAGGAGAAAATGCTGATTACCAGCATTTTCTCCTTTTCCAAGAGTGTTTTCCAAAGACTTCTTCTTTAGGGTTGTTAAAAGTCAGGATTGTATGGTAAAGACTTACCACCATAAGAACTAACCTGCAATACAACAATGAAATCCAACGAATAGTTTGAGAGAAGAAATTTTTCAAAGATTGTACTGTATACCATAAAAGGAAAATGAGTCTCCCATAAAAGCCATGTTTTTTTACGGATCCCTTTTTTTTTTTAAGGAATTCTGTAGACCTCTACCTAAGGAACATTCCTGCAAAATAATAATGCTATCCAATTAGCGGTTTGGGAGGAGAAGATTTTTAAAGGTTTTTTACTCTGGTTGCCATGGCAACCAGAATTATTCATGGAACATAATTATTTGAAGGAATTTGAAAGAGGACCACCTAAGGAACATTCCTGTGAAATTTGGTAAAAATCCAGTCAATAGTTTCTGAGGAGAAGTTTTTTAAAGAAAAAGTTTACGGACGCACGCACGGACGAACGAACGGACACATCGCCATGACAATAGCTCGCTGGCCTTCGGCCAGTGGAGCTAAAAACAAAAGACAAATTGATTTAAGAATGTAGCGACATGGTGGAGCTAGTTTACCTCCTTCTACTTTATAGGTTGGGGGTATATATATACAAATTCAACACTAATTAAATTCATACATAAGAAAGGGCAAGTACAGCTATAAAAACTACACATGTAAAGAGCTTGTATAGAGGAGCTTCTATTTCAAAAGCCAGTTGCAAAGTAATTGACAACATGGATAGCAAGTCATATTCAAACAGTTGTAAACCCTGTTTGTCCCATAACTTTCTTTAAACAAAATATTTCAATCTATGTCAAAAATACCACAAAGGCAAACAAAACTGCAGCTGCAGATACTACTAGTATATGGACTAGAATTACTATAGCTCATAAATTAACCCTTTCCTTGGCCCATTACCACACAACCCCTACTTGTGACGCCCCTAAAAAAGAAGCCTTTAGAAAACATCGTGGGAAAAGGAGAAAATGCTGGTAACCAGCATTTTCTCCTTTTCCCACAATGTTTTTAACCATTCACAAAACAAATTTCAAATTTTCATTCACTTGTGTCGTCTGCAAATGTTTTCAGTTTGGACAAACCTAAAATTTTGTCGTTTGGTAATGAGTTAAACAATCCTGGGTTTTTACAAACCTGGGGAAAAGGACTTTTGAAAACTTTGTAGAAAAGGGAGAAAACTGGTAACCAGCATTTTCTCCCTTTCCCACAATGTTTTCTACATGTCGTCAACAAACTTTATTCATTTTTGAAGCATTCATTTTGGTGTCTGTGAATACTTTTGGTTTTATATAAAATTTCAATTATTTCAGATATGTTTGTTAACATTAGCCAATACATCCATGCAGGTTGATTGTCAGTGACAGGATTTCTTATAATTCTTTCTAACTTACGAAAAAGAAGCAAATGTACATGTATTTGACTCTCCTCCAACAAAATATATTTATCTATACCAAAAATCACAAGTATGTACATGTACACCAACCTGTAGCTGCAGATACTATATGGACTAGAATTATTATTCTTAATAAATTTACATTTTCCAAAACAATCCTAGGTTTTTACCACCCTTGGGAAATGGCCTTTTGAAAACTTTGTAGAAAAAGGAGAAAACTGGTAAGTAGCATTTTCTTTTTTTCCCACAATTTTTTCTACTTGTCAACAATAGAAAACTTTATTAATTTATGAAACATTCATTTTGGTGTCTGTAAATAGTTTGGTTTTATACAAAATTTCAGTGATTTCAGAAATGTTTGTTAACATCAGTAAATACATCCATGCAGATTGATTGTCAGTGACAGGATTTCTTATAATTCTTTCTGGCATATGAAAAGAAGCACGTGTATTTTACTTCCTTCCAACAAAATATATTTATCTATACCAAAAATCACAAGTATGTACATGTACACCAAACAGCAGCTTAGATATTTTATTAACTAGAATTATTATTCCTAATAAATTAACCCCTTCCAAAACAATCCTGGGATTTTATGACCCTTGGGAAGAGGCTTACCAGGATTTTCTTCCTATCCCACAATGTTTTCTCCATGTCAACAACAGAAAAAGTCATCCAATTTCAGAACATTCATTTTGCCATCTGCAAACATTTGTTTTTTTTGCAAAATGTCAAAGAATTAAAAAACGTTTGTTAACATCAGCCAACACATCCATGCTGGCTGATTGTTAGTAACAGGATTTCGTATAATTCTAACATATGAAAAAGGAGCACATGTATTTGACTCTCTTCCAAAAATATATACATCTATATCAATCTATTTCAAGTAATATTACATGTACACCAAACTGCAGCTTCATATACTTTATCAACTAGTATTATTATTCTTAATAAATTAGCCCTTTCCCAAACAAACCTGTTTTTTTTGTTTTTTTTTTCAACCCTTGGGAAGAGGCCTTTTGAAAACTTTGTGGAAAAAAGAGAAAGCTGGTAACCAACATTTTCTCCCTGTTCCACAATGTTTTCTACCTGTCAAATTCTTTAAAATTCAATATGCGAACACTGCTTTTATCAAAAATTTTGTTTGGGAAAGGGTCAATGATTTGAGCAACATTTGTTAACATCAGCCAACACATCAATGCATGTTGACTGTCAGTAACAGGACTTCTTACAATTCTTTCTAGCATAAGAAAGAGAAGCACTAGTATTCACAAGAGCACTGTATGCAGATGCTGAATCTTGGCTGTGGTTGCTTGCTTTTATTTTCAAAATGGCATGGCTTCATCATAATGTACTTTGACAGTTGCAACCCACCCTTCTTGCACAACTTTAACTGTTTGAGGTTGAACTGCATGTAAACATCTTGAACAATGACAGAAATAAATCTAAAAATGCATTTAAGTTTTTGCACAATTATGACAGGGCTATGGCAACACCTTCGAAAACAGCTGAGCTAAAATTGTATGTGTTAAAACAATATATTTAAAATAGTAAAATATACTCGGACCAAATCAGCTATAGATCAAATGTTCACTTTAACTAACTTTTGTCAAGAAATCCATTTTTACTGTTATGTTTATCTCAGGCAAATTTGAGCTGGGCCTTCATTAACATATAAAGAAATACAGAGGAAGACACTAACAAAATCTCATTTAGGGATGACAAATTCAAAATGGGCAGGCTTCTTTTTCCTCTGCACTTGCTGGCACTGCGAAAAAAAAAAAGAATAAACATGTACATGTCATTAAACAGAAACATTTTCTTGGGGATGTAGGAATAAAGAGAATGCTTATTTTTTGTCTAAACAGAAATCTATATTCAAAATCAGTGATGATATAAAGGCCCAGTAAAGACCAAATATCAAATTAAAATCAGGCAAAAAGTACACAAAAGACACAGCTACCTACCAGGTTTTAACCTAGTTTTGAAATCAATTTCTCTGTCAGCAACTAACACTTTGACCGACCATAAAATAACAAATTGCCATCTTCACAATAATTTCTATACTTTTAAATTTAAATGCAATTAAACGCCTGCATTGTTTACTCTTGGTCTTTGTTGTTAATTTAAATTTTCTGATAAAGTAGGAAATGTGATAGGAAAAGGGAAATTGCTTTTTATTAACACTTTCTCCTTTTCTCCAAATGAATAAATAGAAACTTGTGATTGTAAAAAAAATATAGACATGTTTATTTCATGGGCCCCTATTCACTGGAAAATTTATGCCGTCTTTTTAAAAGAAAAGTTTTCGCCCAATGATAGCATTTTCTAGTAATCTTTTCAGTCCATTTAACCCCTTACTAAATAATCCCAAAGAAGAATGCTTTTGAAAACATTGTGGAAAGTAGAGAAAATGCTGGGACCTAGGATTCTCTCCTTTACCCATATTTTCTATCCTTTCACAGATAAATCTGATTATCTGAGCAACGATCAATTCTGTTGTCTGCAAATTCTTAAAATTTGGAACCATCAATACTTTTGTTGTCAAGTAAAGGATCAAGTAAATAGAGCAGAATCATTCATGTACCTTATTTCTTTTTCAAGGCCATCCAAAGCAGCTTTTTCTCTTACTAATCTGCAATATCTGCCTTGTTTGGAATTTCTTCTGTGAGATAGGCTGCATGTTTAGGGTTGACAGAACTACTGACGGCTTTTTACAATATCTTCCATCACCCACAAATACCATCAATCATAGCTGGATAAAAATATGGAAAATAATTAATGTTTTGTCACATACTTAATATGCACTTTTACAAATTTATCTTTAAATAGTACACTTTCTAATAGCCTGCTGAAGAAGTCCAAAGAAAACTTTGTGAGAAGTGGGGAAATTGCTTGTCATAAGCAAGTTCACCTTTTTCCCACATGTTTTTCACCACATTAGACTATTTGATAAACAGTTAAGTATTTAATATGCTTCAGCAGTTTCTTATTATTTGGGTTTATCTCAAAAGGGTCTGATAGGGAATTAATCAATTCATGAGCATAAACTTAACAAATGTAAGCAGTGGGATAAGGAATTTGGCTAAGGAATGGTTGAAACAATTAACTCTTTACCAAAAACAAATTTATAGACTGTTCCAAATTGAAAGCATTTGCAGACGAAACTAGAATAACTATCACTAAAGGTGATAAATACCCCCACCCCTATATTTCATGTCACAGGGGCAATAACTCATCAATTCTTCATAGAATTTTCACGAAAGTTGCGTCTTGCACATCTACAACTCCTAATGAACATTTCTGCCAAGTTTAAAGTGAATCAGACAGAAAATGTAGGAGGAGTTGTCAAATCAGGGGTAATAACTCAGTAATTCTTGATAGAATTTTCACAAAATTTGCGTCTTGCACATTTACCGCTCCTAATGAACACTTCTGCCAAGTATCAAGCAAACTGGACTGAAACTGTAGGAGTAGTTGTCCGGACAAGATTTTGCAGACAGACCGACCGCCCGCCCGACCGACAAGCTGATTCCAGTATAACCCCCACAAATTTCGTTTGTGGGGGTTTAAAAATAAATGTGACTGAAAAATTTAAATTTGATTTGGGAAGGGTAGAAAACACTGTGGGAAAAGGAGAAAATGCTGGTTACCAGCATTTTCTCCTTTTCCCACAATGTTTTCAAAAGGCTTTTTTCTCAGGGTCGTAAAAGTCGGGATTGAGTGGTAAAGAGTGAAGACCGATTCCATTCATGAAAACCCTTTAGACATTTTGTTCTCCTATCCTACATTATCAACAAACTCAGTGGTTAGCGTATCTGACTTGTGACCTGGCACTTTAATACCCTGTTCGGCAAACTTTCTTTTCTGTGATTCATCACCTCTGACCTCTGATGAATGCGAGATAATAGCCTGGTTTGGAAAGACAGTTGTGTCAGTATTGGTCACTGGTGTGAGAAAGCCAAGAAACACATGCGTAGGTGCAATGGCCGCTGTTATATGGCCTAAGCTGTTTAAACTGCATTAAATGCCAATACACTTTACTTAAATAAGGCATTTGCACACAAAAATTTAAAGATGGCTCAAATACCAGCATAGTACATCTTTGAAAGGGTAGAAAACATTGTTGGAAAAGGAGAAGAGAAAATGCTGCTTACCAGCATTTTCTCCCATTCCCACAATGTTTGTAAATGTCACATGTAAGTTCTAAGGGTCGTTTAAACATGGGATTCTACAAGTAAATGTATAAAATAATTAGCAATTATAACTACTTTTAATTTTTTACCACTCAGTGCAGACTTCCAACTTCTAACAACCCTGAGAAAGAGGCCTTGTGAAAACAATGTGGGAATGGAGAAAAAGCATTTTCTCCATTTTCAACAATGTTTTCTACCCTATAAAATCAAAATTGAGCCACACTGAAATTGTCGTCCGCTAACGCTTTCAATTTGGACGCAGCTGAAATTTTGTTGTCTGGCTTGATCCTACTGCAGATGACTTTCTCTCTCAGAGATAGTATTGTAAATAATTTACAGTACTAATTATATCATGTTTTACCACACAATGCCGACTTTTAATGATCCTGAAGAAAAAAACACAAGCTTTTGAGAACATTGCAGGCAATCATGAAAATGCTTGGAACCAGCATTTCTTTTTTTCCAAGAATGTTTTCTATTCTTTCACAACAAATTTAAAATTTTCAATCACATTTATCTATATTGTTGGCTGCAAAAGCTTTCAATTTGGACAAGTCCAAAATTTTGTTCATCCAAGTGCAGATGATAACTTTTGAAAACATAGTGGAATGAAAATTAAAGAAAACATTCCTCTTGAGTACTTTATCCCCATCCAGTTCTTCTCTGCTATACAGCTCTATTATAATCAGTAGACTTCCGTCGTACAGCTGCAATCATGCAGGCAGGTAAAAAATAAGAAATGAAGATGGTTAAAAAAAATTAAGTTCTGTAAAACAATATAACATTTAAAACACCTACCCACACCAGCATAGTTTGATGTTGGCTGCGAAATACGGCATTCCATTCCCCCTCCGTCTGCGTTTTGATCAGACTCAGAGTTTGGTAACTTGCCTTACATCCAAGGCTTCAAATTTCGTGTCATCGCTATTTGCAAGCTTTCCAAGCCGATTGTGGAAATTAGAGTTGCATTTCTGAAATTTGCAAATAGGACCTCGCTGCCCTTTCAATTCCAAGTCTAATCGAATTCTGCTGTCGCATGTTTATCCAAGTTTAGCGTCGTAACACCCTGTAAAACTGCTTTGAAGCGTACTCTATGATTTCTCGACGCCATTTTGGATATTATTGGTAACCTCGTTTTCAATAGTAATGTAAATAGATGCGGGGAAGCAGCGTCTATCTGCCAATCAACCACGGATTACCCGGGTCACAATCCGTACGACTTTGACAATAAAAGGCCCACGAATCCTTCTTAGGGTGCCCTTTGCTCATTCATCATGCAAACAAACACCGATAAAAACGTTTACTCTGAAAATATTTTCTTTTGTACTTTCTCGGTGTATGTAGATACCGACGTCCTCTTTCCATTCCCATCACGGATAAACTCGTAAGGTGTAAGGCGGATATGAAGGGTTGAGTAGCGCGTATTTATACATGATATTAAGAGTGGTTGCAGCTTTTGTGCAAAGGTTTAATACGTGGTAACTAAGGCTAAGCGCCGTTGGCCCCTAGCCAAAATCAGTCAGTGATAGATAAAACAATACCTGAAAAATGATTTATTTTTAATTTATTTACAGCTTTGCGAAGTAATATTGCTTCGTGCGGGTATGGAGGAACTATTTAGTCACATGTAGGAATCAAGTTTTGTTTACATCGCGTATCCAGGAAAAAGCTGCCGGATGCAAGATTCTCGACCTAGATAAATATCGTAGGCGTCGAAAATCAGCTATACATACCTGGGGACTATGACAGCGGGTTTCACCCGCTGCCAATAATGTGAATGAGTCTGTGCATGAAGATAGTATACGCGCAGAAAAATCTATGCCGAACAAGCCATCGTACCACAATCGACCAAAACCTACTAAAGGGAGAGTCCTGCTAATTGGGAGCTCAATTTTACAGAGAGTAAATAAGAGGGGGTTATCCCGTAATGTGGATGTCTCAACCAACCCTGGAACAAAAGTCTTAACCATTAAAAGAAAACTAGAAATAATGGATCTTTCACCTTACAGTGCTATAGTAATCCAAGCGGGAGGCAACGATTTAGCTTCAGGAAGAAATGAAGAAGCCGTAGAAAATGACTTCTACAAAGTGATTAATTATATCAAATCCAAATCGCCCGAAACCAAAATATACATATCTGAAATTACACCAAAACTAGATGCTGATGTTACAGACATGAACAGTTACATAAATTTTCTGTGTCGAGACAATGATATATATTGCATTCCGGTCAGTCAACGGTTAAAACTCAAATCATTTTTATACTGGAAAGATCAGGTACATTTGTCAGATAAGGGAACGGCCGTATTGCTCAAGACGTACAATGAACATATTTCTATTCTTAAACAAGATTCTCCACAGAGAAAGTTCTTTCGCGTGCGTTGTTTTGGTTGTGGTCAGGAAGGACATAGAGCTGAAGATTGTAAACAAGTTAAACAAAACAACATTCTTAGATTCAACAGAATGAATTACTATGAATTTCCAAACCGCCGTTGTCAAAAATGTGGCATGTCAAATCGTTTTACTTCGGAATGTAGACAAATTTACGTACATTAGGAAATCACGGACAGGTACACATCTACCTCCCTTCAAAACGAATTCGATACTTTACTTTCATTATGTTCAAAATGTCAATTATTACCGTGTACATGCAAACTGGTAAATACGGAGAAATCGCCAATACTTCAAGTATTTAATTCTAAACCTAGTTCTGATTCTACTACTGATTCTAATATTAATTCCAATTTTAATTCTAATCAAATTAAAAAGTCAAAAACCGATGGAAACTCTATGTTGACCAAAAGCAAGGCACATGATCTTGCTTTAAGATCATCTAACATTTCGGTTCATCCTATAAAATTTCAGAAAAAAGGTTTACATGTTGTACATTTGAATGTACAGCACCCTGTTCCAAAATTTAATGAAATTAAGTACATACTATCTACAAGTGAGATAGACATATTTGGCGCATGTGAAACCTTTCTTAATGACACTTTCTATGATTTGAACCTTAATGTTCCAGATTTTAAGAATATAAGGAAGGATAGAAAGCACAAAAAGGGGGGTGGAGTTTTGGTTTTCTTAAGAAATCATATCCCAATTAAACATAGGTCCGACTTGGAATCGGATGATATAGAATCTATATGGATTGAAATATGTCACAAAAACTCTAAGTCTTTTCTAATATGCTTTGTTTATCGACCACCGCACTCTAGTATTGAATGGATATCCTCATTCAATGTACAAATTCAGAAAGTAGATGAGCTTTGCAAAGAATATCACATAATTGGAGATCTTAACTACAAATACTATTCAGATAAAAATAGCTTTGAATGTAAAGAGTGGTCAAATTTTGATTTAAGATACGGACTTTCGCAACTGGTTAACAAGCCTACACGTATGTCAAAAAAATCGTCTACAATTATAGACCATATCTATACTAACCGGAATGACAGAGTGACAGAAATATTTGTTTCGCCCTTATCCCTGAGTGACCATTTTCCAGTATGCATGACGCGAAAAATAAAAAACAGGCCATTTAGAGGCAGTGGTCATTCGATTATGACGTATAGAAGTTTTAAAAAGTTTAAAATATGTGATTTTCAGCATGATTTAAGTGCTTCGCAAATTCATTTAATCGAAACTGAGCATGACCCAGAACAGGCTCTTTTACTCTTTTACAATATCTTACATACAATTTTATCTAAGCACGCGCCAATTAAGAGTAAACGTATCAAAAGTAATCATCTACCAAGATGGATAAATCATGAGGTCAAAAAAGCAATGTACGAACGGGATCGTTTTCATAAGTTAAAAGATTGGTATAATTATAAAACTATGAGAAATAAAGTGCTACATCTCATTCGTAAAAATAAGAAAGATTATTATAATAATGCAATTAAAGCAGGCACTAATACCAAAGATCTATGGAGAAATCTAAGGAAGGTGCAAAACAATGACAATTTAGATAACGAATCAATACATTTACCTTCAAAAATGGTATTCAATGGAGAACATATTCAGGGAACAAAAAATATCCTAAACTCCTTCAATGACCATTTCATCAACATAGCAAGCATTGTTAATAAATCAAAATTTAATGAAAGTAACTTTTCTTTTCTACGTTCACATTTACACCATATACTAAAAGACCAAGTTTTCGACATAGATTTTATCACACCTTTAATGGTTCGTCAATTTCTTGATAAACTTGAAACTAATAAAGCTTCTGGAATTGATGGAATAAGTGCCACTATTCTAAAATATTGCGGTGATCATATAGTTTTACCTATAACTTCTATTATTAACAACAGTATCGCCAAAGGTATATTTCCAACCGCACTGAAAGAAGCATATGTTCTACCTTTACATAAAGGAGCCGAAAAGGAAGATCCAAATATCTATCGCCCAATATCTATTTTACCCACTATTTCAAAGATTTTTGAACGTCATTTATCTAACCAATTATTAGCTTTCTTAAACAAACATGATTTATTAGCTAAGCACCAATCTGGATTTAGAGAAGGTCATTCTTGTCAAACAGCCCTTATTCGGCTAACTGACGAATGGTTAAAAGATATTGATTCCGGAAAAATTATAGGTTCGGTTTTTGTTGATCTAAAAAAGGCTTTTGATTTAGTAGATCACGAAATTTTATTATATAAGTTGAAATTGCATAATTTCTCTACTAAGTCCTTAGCAATATTCAAATCTTATTTGACTCACAGGAAACAGTGTATTAGGCATAACAATGCATTTTCATCTTCTCGAATCTTATCAAGCGGTGTCCCACAAGGCTCTATTTTAGGGCCGCTGCTGTTTTTAATTTATATAAATGATATGTGCTTGCACATTGATGCCTCTAGTCTAGATCTTTATGCAGATGATTCAACGTTATATAAGTCAGGAATCGGTATTACTGAAATACAACATAATCTACAAAATAGTTTAGAAACTATGCTCGCTTGGTGTACTGTTAATAATATGCTTGTTAACCCAAATAAAACAAAATGTATGCTAATTGGACCAAAACATAAATTAAATTCTATTAATCTAGAACTAAAAATTAATGACGTTTGCATTGAACTTGTTGAGTCTCATAAGATATTAGGTGTACACATTGACAAGCATTTGTCGTGGAATGTACACATTGATAAAACTTGCACTGCGATCAACAATAAAATTAATTTGTTTAAAAGGATTTCGACTTACCTAACAATGGAAATGAAACAATTATTTTACAACTCGTACATACTGCCTCTCTTCGACTATTGTTGTACAGTTTGGTGGAAGAGCGCTAAATATAGGACCTCTAAACTATCTGTACTTCAAAAAAGAGCAGCCCGCATCACATTAGGGGCTCCATCTAGAACATCGTCGATTGAACTTTTCGCGGAACTAAATTGGTTGACCTTTGACAATAGATGTGATTATCACGCTGGTGTTTTAATCTTCAAGTGTCATAATAACCTTTCACCACGATATATAAGGGACATTATTTCGTTTTCTAGCAACACCAAGTATAATTTACGGTCATCTGCTCATTATGATATCATTAACTCAAGATTTAACACTTTGTTCAAGAAAAAAGCATTCTCGTATTACAGCATGAACATATGGAATGAAATTCCTATTTCAATCAGAGCAGCAACTTCCTTATCTAACTTTAAACATCAGCTTAAACAGTATTTGTTCAGTAAGCAATCTATCACCTCAGCAAATAACACAAACAAATTACCGTAAATAGTGTATCTGTCCACTGACTTATAGACTCATTTTCATGTTATTTTCTTTCATCATCCACTTATTCATTATCGCATCTGTTTGTGTGTGGGTGTGGGGGTAAGTGTGTGGATGTGTGTGTGTGTGTGTGTGTGTGTGTGTGTGTGAGAGAGAGAGAGAGAGAGAGAGAGAAGGCAACATTGTAAAAAAGACTCTATTTTCAGGTCATTTTTCTTGAAATTCTGTCTTAATGTTTTAACCTTCAAGAAATAAAGATTTTATTATTATTATTATTATTACCTACAGATAAAAGGGAGCGCTAGTGATCTACATCCATTATTTCTCTTCTAAAGAATAAGGCGTTTTTAATGAGTATCCATATGATAGGGTTTAGTGGAAAGTGATTAATATTTTCAATTTTGAAATCAAAATCACTCCATCTATCTGGACCTCTGAAGATGGCTGGTGAATACGGAACCAGTATAATTTTGGTGACCTAGTTGCCTTACAATTGAAGCTCTTTTGAAGAACAAATGTTTGGTGGTGCTGTAAGTTCAAAGTACGATTAACCTGTCGACCTTCACGAGACCGACTTTCAATAGACCGAATTAATACTTGTTATTGTAGCCCGACCATCAAATCAATCAAATCCATGTTAAATATTCTTAAAGATACATCCTTGCAGCCAGAGAGAAAACAACGCTTAAAAAATTGATAGACTGTAGAATCATTTATAATTCAGCCAGCTTTGTATAAATAAAGATAAATTATCAATATACATGTACATTGTGTAAAGGATAAGTAAATATAATGGAAATCTCCGATTTAAAACCGGAAACGTCACAACTGTCATTTCTTTGATGGCCCCAAGAACGAACATGAAATGCATTTTCTATCGTAATCTATGCAACCTTGCAGCCGACAGGGGCAACATTTGGCGTGAAAATACAAGAATGATTATAGTTTGATCAGATAAAGATGAAATGGGGTAAAAATTGGCTGAAAACGAGTATAGATTTATCTTTTATATTTTCCGTAAAGATCTAGTTATTTCTTATTATGCATTAAACTTCCACCTTTTCAGAGTGTCAATTAGCAGCTTTGCATATGAGCCATGCTCTGGCAAAAGGGGATTTAATGCTTCTTTGTAGTGCATTATACCAAGCTACTCATCACCTGTATAATCACGGATCCATATAACGTAATTTGTCTAACAACTGACTGAATGAGGTCGGACATGCAGAGAATTTGCAAAAAGCAAACAGTTTCGACTAGGTCAGCTTGCGCGGACTGGGTAGGCCGACTCGGTTGATACTTTTTGCACCCCCTTTCACAGAGCATGACACATACTTTTTCACCTTTGCCCGAGTTCTTTGACAAAGTAATTACAATTTCACCGACCCCAAAAATGTAAACGCGGTCATGACCTCCGATATTACGACCATAACTACACGCAATAAAAAATCTTGATAACGTTAATGTTATGTAATTCAAAAGTATAAATAAAAGAATTCCGTTCATGATTCCTTACTTGACTTTACTGCAAGCTTCCGGGTAAGCCAAAAATGTCTTTCGACTTTTCGAGGTTTTTTAATTATTGTTTAAAGTCAGCGTTTTCAATTCGGTAAAGAACCTAAGGCATATCTCGTTTGTTGAAACCTTTTCTCTTGCATCTATATGAACCATCCTCTGACAAAAGAGGGTTTAATGCATCATCGTGATCCATGATACCAAGTGAGTCATCACATAGTTATGGATCCATAAAATCCCCTTTGTATAACAACCGACTGAATCATAAGGTAGACTGAAAAAAGCAAAAGGTTTCGACCAAGGTTAGCCTGCGCGGACTGCGCAGGCTGACCTGTGTCGATACTTTTTGCAGATGCGGTAAACCCTCTTTGCACATAGCATGGTTTAAATATATAGGTAAAGACATATTCGAAATTTCAGTATAAGTATTGTTATTTTCTATCTGTATGGAGGACTCATATTGATATTAAAAAATATCTCAATAGCATACAGTCATTTCTGTATATTATGAATCATTGACTTCCCCTATGGGAACCATCGGAAGTTTACATTATAAAGTGTAACCTGATGAAAACTCAACTGAACCATGCTCTGGTGAAAGGGGGTTTAATGCATCTCCGTGATGCATTATACCAATCAAGCCATCACAGAATTATGGATCCATAATAACCACTTTTTTAACAACCGACTTAATCAGGATGTAGACTGGTCCTTGGACATACAGAAAATGGAACAGTAGCGAAAAGTTTCGGCCCACGTCAGCCTGCGCGGACTGCGCAGGCTGACCTTGGTCGATACTTTACACAGATGCAATAAGCCCACCTTTTCGCAGAGCATGGCTCAATAACATCTGTACATAATTCTTAGCCTGTTTTATTGGAAATTCTAATCAGCATCATAGTTTACTCATTAATAATGGTACATGTATTTGTTTATTATTGTGGATGCATTTAAAACCAGAAACATAATTAAAAGCAAATTTAACTTTTATTCTTTTTGGCGAATTTTTGGCTGGGGCACTTAGCAAAACGATAGGCTCCCTCAAGTGATTATGGCAAGCCTCACAAATAAAGAGCCCCAGCATACGAGCTTCAAAGCAACTCAAAATACATTTGCCCACACATATGGACCTAGGGTTAGAAATGAAGAAATGAAGTTTTAACAAGAGATTTTACCGTTTATATAGGCACATGTAGGCACATGGTGTATATTGTAAACATTTGCCTTCAACAAAAAAGCATTTAATGCTTAAAAAAAAAAAAAATTCTTTGAGCAAAGAAATTGGACACGATTGTCATTACATCTCGTTGCATCAGATAGCTTAGGCTGGATGATATTTTCTGGTAAAAAAAAATATTGGTCTAAAGGCTGTGAGCCGTACGCAGATGAAGAAAACGGCACATATCATAACCCTGAAAGAGCAGACTGCAGTGGAACTGTTTCTCAAGCCCTGGAAAAAAAGAATTTATTTCCATGGTTCATATAGATGCAAGAGAAAAGGTTTCTAAATTTGAAAGTTACATACCAAATGGCAAAAGTCTTAAAAATACTGAAACGTCATTCTTTCTTTTTTTCAACAGGTAGCCTTTCACCATGAGATTTCTACTGTGCGTTCTTGTTCTTCTGCCAATTGTCTGGTGCGCTAGCATTGACCTTGAAGAGAGATTCATTTTCGGAAGTCTTACAAGTAATAATTAATACACACACATTAATAAGCTCCATTTTCAAAGAGCATGGCTCATATCTTCTGTCATCAGCCTCCATCCACATACCTCGAACGATGATTATAGGCTTTACTAAACGAACATTTTTGTCTTGTCCATATTGAATTCAACTGGCAGTTGACAAACCAAAAAGCAATTGTTACTATTGATGGGAATTATCTTCTAACTCTTATCCTGCTAAATAACTTAAACGAAACTTTCAAGCCGATGTCAAAAATCAAAATTTTGGTCTTTCAAAGTTATGGGGGTTGGGAAAACATCTCCTTATAGGACGGTGTAGATTCAAGATCAGACTGCACAGAACGTGCAGTCTGATCTTGATCTACACTGTCCGCAAAAGGTCAGAAAGTCGCGATTAGCAGCCTACGGGTTAACTCTTTACCACATAACAAAATTTTAGACTTGTCTTTATTGAAAGCATTGGGAGACAACAAATTATATGTGGCTCAAAAAATGTAATTTGTCTGTGAAAGGATAGAAAACATCGTAGGAAAAAAAGAAAATGCTGGTTATCAGCATTTTCTCCTTTTCCTGCAATGTTTTCAAAAGCCATATTTCTTAGGGTAGTTAAATTTCGGGATCGTATGGTGTAGGGTTAATGGAAAGAAAATATCTTGGAAAGTAGAGAAGATGCTGATTACCAGAATATTTTGAAAGGGAATACAGTTTGTAATTCTTAGAAAACATTTATTCCTACAAGAAAAATTCCACAAAGTCCCACTTTATAACTCCGTCTAAAGAAAAGATAAGATTACCTACTGCCAGTAAAGTTCGGATATTACTTGTTATAGTGAGCAAGACTTTCACTTTAGCCAAGAAATGAAAGCACGTGCACAATTAGCACGTGCACAATTCTTATTTCCAAATATATCACCACGTCAAGCTTTGAAAAACACAGCCCAAAGACTGTAGACATAATTGCATGTTTCATTCTTTTACCCTCTTTTCGATAAAAGAAACGGTGAGCTTATTTTGAGATCAAATGAAGGTATTTTTATGCTTTCGCAATAAAGGTCTGTGACAGGTCAAGTTTTATGAACCTAGTTTACTGACTATTTCTCTTTTTAGTAAAATCGACTTGGCCCATGAATTTACCGTAAATCTTAAGGAAGGTGCAGCATTTTCCATATGGTCATTTACCATCAGATGACGTTTGGAATCAGATGACCTTATGTAATCCTAACCCTTAACCCTAACCCTATCTTTCGGGTTATTGAGTTATCACAGGATCCAAATTAAAGAGTATTGACTGACAGATAGACGGGCAGACACAAGGAATCAATATTTCACAACAAAAGCCCTTGTAAAACTCATGATTGGTGAACATTTTTACCCATGGGCTGTAATTTGAATAACTAGGAAGAAGTTTACTAAACGAAACTTAACTCTGCAGTATATCTGTAACGCTCTAAGCCGTATGGTTTTGAACACTAAGGTTCTTTTTAAGTTTTCGCTGTACGAAGTTGGGGCAGGACCGGTTTTTATTACGGAATACAGAATATTTTACAGACGTAAACTACACATACTTTTTAAACGGTATAGGTCAGTGACACAGTTCAGACAAATTTCTCAGAGAACAAAATTATTGTAGGAAATCAATAATTTGATATAAAAAGGGAGAAGAGAGATGGAAGTAGGAATAATGTGAAGAAATTGGAAAATAGGGTAATAGGAGAAAGGACATAGATCTAGTGTAATTTGACAAACAATGATGATAATAATATTTCGGTGAGAAAGTTTCTTAATCTACAGGACACATCTACATATCGTCCTAATTGACAATCCACCTAAGGGGCGTTACTAAAGTTGATCAAAGAAACAAATTTATAAACAATGGCCTTACATGCTAGAACTTGTTTATATATTGCTTCCTGATGTCGGTGTACATTGTACAGATAATTAACAAATGGTATTCATCTTCCAAATCATGAGAATTACACAGTCGACATTTACTCGGAAATCTTTCAATGCCTTGCTGCTTATATCGACCCGTCTCAATTCTTAGCTTATACGAGGCAAGTTTTAATTTAGACACATAGGATGTGACATAAGTTGGCGTTTGAGATAAATTTTTACTCTAGGATGACACGAAATTTTGGCCCTATAAAAACATTTAAATGTTATTAAGCGAGCCTTTGACGAGCATAATAATATTTTTTTAAGGAGTTTAATAAAATTTTATCTCAAACGCCAACTCATGTCAGATTCTTTTTTATCACATAGCGATAGTTCATAAATTGTAGATCAGATGATGCAAAACCATCTATAGATGCATGGGTGGCAATATTCATAAAACCCCATTCACTTCCATGAATTACGTACAAAATGACATAAAAAATGACGTCACTATTGTGATATCGAAACGTGTATACATATATAAGATAAGAAAATTCGCAGTGGGTATATTACACTGAAAACAAGGGAGGTATAGAGGATATGTTTTTTTTTTTTTTCTATGAAATATAGAAAGTTATTTCATCCAGAGAACATCATCGGTAGTATTTTTTGGAGTGCCGCAGTCACGAGTGAAAATATTACCGATGGAGTTCACGAGATGAACTAATTTCGACTCATTACGGTGTCTTAGATACCCAATGGTTATGGCTTAAAAAATGACTGGGTAATAGATTCAAAGAGAACAGAAGAATTCCACTAAACTACGTTCTAAAATTTAATAATTCAAAACATAGTAATTTATAATACAAATGATAAATTCCTACTTACACTTAACAGAGTCTAAACATTTTAAACTGTCCTAAACTAACACAATTCCGTTGATCCCAACAACCGAATAAGTCACAAAGAACAAATAAAATTCCTTGTATCAATAGATCTGCAAAAGCTGAGAATCCAACGATGATAATGACAGCGTATGTTTCAACGGTGATGCCAAGTATTTAAATTCTTTTCAAACTTCAGTCAAAATCGCCAATCTCACAAAGGGGGCCTTTATATATCAATCGAGTGCTCCCAGAAACTCCCGGAAGTACATTCGAGAAAAACACAGGGGAATTCCCAATAAACATATACGCTGGATTACTCAATAATAACATCAATTTTTCTTTGAGGCCAGGATATGGACCTATCATATAAACAGTTAAGTACCTATATTAATATCGATTAAAATCATTCGCTTATTACAAAGTAATTATGAAAATTGATATTCATTCTAGACTATTCTGATTCATCATGTTAAACAAAACATCGAAAGTACTAGAAATATCTTGAGACTGCTACTAAAATTAGAACACCAAATAAACATAACTAGATTATTCATAAACGTTCCGCAACACACTGAAAAAAAAAAAAAAATCTATTGCATGCTTCTTATCCTTTTTTGTCGGGACTTTCATCAAAATCCAGTACAGTTGTTTTCGGTAATTCCCCGTGGCGTACCTCCTGCACATAACAACGCATTACAATATTACGTAAAGCGCGAGAAATGAAGGATAAATGCGCGTAAATTACGTCATATTTCCGTCTGGTCTGTTTTCCAAGGTAACTAGTGCGCGGGGCACTACTGCTTCCGCATTTAATGGAAGAGTTACAGAAACATTTACGGTAAACTTCACCGGTCGTGACCATGAATTATCAAACCATATAATCCAACATTATTTTCCGATAAACTACCGAAAAGCATTTAATAATATGTGATGAATAGTCTATCTATTCTACCACAATGACTATGTAAGTATTTTTGGAAGTGAAATGTTACCTTAAAATCCATACATAAAAGTTACTAGCTTGAATCATTCTTGCTATTTTACCAGTTTTGTTTAAATACATCAACAACTCTTAACTCCTAACTGAAGACGGATTTGCTCCCCCTCCCACGAAAAAAAAACAAAAAAACATAAGTATCTTATAAGTAGCTAGGAGCTCGTAACATTACTGCAAAACTTTTGTCTATCTGTCTAAATATCCAGAAGAAGTTTATATAAATGTGTTTTATCAAAATATTATCAATTTCACACCAGTATTAGACAATCCTTGTAGGTTATAAACAGTGGGTACAGACCTAGTTTACCATATACCCCAATGTTAGAAGTAGGATTTCTAACCTTTAAGATTGGTTTGCAAAATTGTAAATGAATTTTTTTTTTAACTTTTTTTTTTTTTTAACAGGACTATAAATCGAATAAGTTCGGAACTATAATAAATTTGGTAGCCACGGGCTTTGCTGTTTCACAGATAAGAAGATTTTTTGCAGAATTTCGCGTTTTTGTTGACGTAGCAGCCGCAGTTCTTCATGGAATTATACTTCTCGAACACATATTTGAAAACCCTTAACACTGAAAACATCTCTGTGAAGTTTAGTTGCATTCGGTCATGTGGTTAAAGAGCAATTTTTCCCCTCCTGCTATGATGTTTTCTAAATTTTGTGCTGCAATACACTATATCTCAAGGAAGTAATGCGTTAAACTATTCTTATATCTGAGGTTAATAAATGTGTTGGACACCTAATGAACACACAAATTGTATCTTTTCAGCTGAAAATTTGGCTCATAAGCTCCAAGACTATCTTGGTTCAGATACGTCTGAGGCTGCTTGCGAAGCTGGCTGTCCTTCACTCCTTGCTACCATTCCAGGAGGTTCGCTTGCTGGAGCTCTGTGTTCACCAGCTTGCCAATAGTAAGACATTTATTCCAAATTTCTTTTGTACCATAATCAGCTTTACTTAACATATCAGCGCTAAATAAATGATCTGACCATTGCTTAAAAATATCCTACGATTTTGAAAATCCATTGTCATTTTGGCCTAAGCATCTCAGATGACATCAAGCAGTATAATTTAAAGATCAGGGGGCCTGTTCTGAGCAGCCTAATTTGGACCGTTTCTGTCAACAAAAAAAAAGCAAGTCAAATCTTACACGTATTAGCATTTTACCAGACGACAAAATTTTATCCAGATTGAGACCATTTGCAGACGAAAAATGAAATATGGCTGAAATGGTTAGATTTGTCTTTATCAGGCTACAAACCATTGTAGAAAAAAGAGAAAATGCTGTTTAGCAGCATTTTCTCCTATTTCCCCCCAGTGTTTTCAAAAGTTTTTTTTTTTCTATGAGTCGTTAAAGCTCGTATACGTTTTGTAAAGGAATAACTTCAAGGTTAGCAAGCTTCTCTTAGAGATATTTCTAATTCCTTACCAAACAATTTCGTCGTTTAACGTGCAAAGGGTCTTTTTAAACGTAGTGGGAAAGAGAAAAAATGCAGGTAACCAGCATTTTCTTTATTTTCTAGTGTTTCTACCCTTTCAAGAACAAATTCTTCCATTTGTGTCACATTTAATGTGTCGCTTGAAAAACTGCTTTCAGTTTGAACAAGTCTAAAAGCTTGTCGTCTGGTATAGAGCTAAAACTCTTGTCGAAAAACCAAGATATCGATATCTTACTTTATCTTTTTCAGCCTTCAAAAATTGATCAATGGCTAGAGATGTCGGGATTTATTTGTTGCATTAAAGGCTGAATAAACTTGGGAAAAAAATCAAACGATATATACTTTCCTTTTTTTTTTGCATCGATTGATTGCTGATACAGCAGTAGTTATTTATCTACAAGAAGCAACTTTGTTCTTACATGAACTGAGAATGGTATATTTCCCAGAGGTAAACAAAGATTGAACGCCTGTTTGGTAAACAGTAGTATAATTTAGAGGTCTAGCAATGAGTGAGAGTGGTATATCTGACAGATACAAAACGACTGCGATCTTTAACTCTTAGGCTGCTAAGCGCGACTTACTGACGTTTGGCGGACTGTGTAGATCAAGATCAGACTGCACATAACGTGCAGTCTGATCTTGGATCTACACTGTCCGATAACGGACTTAATAGTTAATTACATCGAGAGATGCACAAAAAGCGTTTCTCTGCTTTCAAGGTTACTATATTTATAGAAATGCACAATGGCAGCTATTCTATACGTACAAAGAGTGGGATACGGCCAAAAGCTCACTGGGACAAAATCCAAACAGAACGAAAGCCCACAGAACAAAAGCCCTCTGCTGATTTTGACAAGGGGGACAAAATCCCACATGAAAGAATGAAATGGTTTACAAAACCACCTCAAGACAGATTGTAACTATACGTATAGTGTATTCCCAGTTAAACAGGAAGAAATGGGCTTTTGAAAATCATAGTATTTTATTATTATTATTTAAAATTTACTTAATTTATTCATTATATACTTAATGGTAAAGTGCAAGTGTGTGTGGTTTGTTACAGCTATTCTAGATTTATAAAGTATAAAGTTTGTAGCATAAATTAACGGGAACCAGTAAGCTAATAATTTAGTTTAACAATTATTTTCTTTTCAATATAATTGTGTATTGAATTATTTGTAGCTTAATTGATTTGATAATCTGACGGATAATTAAATTTTAAACATTTTTTGTTTTATCATACGAATTCAGTAAATATGAAAGATTACAGTTAATATAATGGTTCTCTTTTTTGCATTAAGTATTTAGGTTCATAATCTAACTACAAAAAATTAAAATCAAGAGTGAGCCTTTGTCTCAGTGAGCTTTTTGTTCGATGGTTATTGACTAGCGAAGCTAGTCTATAGGCATCAAGATTGACCTAGATTCAAAACCTCACAGTTGCCAAATACTGCCACACAGAAAATACTTGTTTCTGTTAGAAATCTTAATTCTGTTATACATGACAATTTAGACATAAACCACTAAATCTCTGCCTCTCCGATTTGAACATGTCGTCTTACATAGTAATAAAATGAACAAGATGTCATTTATAAGGTACAAGATCTTTGCTTATATGTAAATTGAGTGACCTTTGCAAAGCAGAGAATCACTTATTCCTACACAACTGTAACATTATGAATGAATATTTTAATAGATACACCTAGGTTAACTTGTAGCAAATCCCAGCTATATCAACCCCCACTGGACAGAGAACCCTTGTCACTCCTTCAGTCATTCATTATTCAGATCATTGTGTACAGTTGAACTATTATGTTAAACTGTTATTCTATTAACCTTTTACCAATTAATCCCAAGTTTTAACGATACTGGGGAAGGGTCCCTTTGTAAACAATGTGGGAAAAGGAGAAAATGCTGGTAACCATCATTTTCTCCTTTTCCCACATTGTTTTCTGGCCTTCTGGAATCATGTTTCATCAGTTCAGCCACATTTAATTCATGGTCTGCTACAGCTTTGAATTTGGACGGATGTAAAATTGTTCGTTTTGTAAGGAGAGTTAAATAGTTAACTACATCTTGTGCTATTAGATATTGACTAATTGACTGCATGCATGGTGTTTAACGCCGTTTTCAATATTATTTCAGTGATATTGCGGCGGCCAGAGCACCTGTCCATGCTTTCCTCAAGTTTCTTTTACCAGCACTATCGCGACTCAATGACCTTTTTCAGACAGTTTGTGCAGTCTGATCTTGGATCTACATTGTCCGATAAGAGGATAGATTTTCTCCAAAGTGTACCTGTGAAATAGCAGTAGCAATATTTAGGTGTTTACCATCAGCTTGAAAGTTTCATTTAACATTTTTAGCAGGTTAAGGGTTAAACTTAAACTGGATTATAGTTAACCAATAGCACATATAGCCCCGGCAGCTCAGTCGGTAGCATACAGGACTTGAGAACAGGAGGTCGCCGGTTTGATCTTCAACAAATTTCTTTGGATTGATGATAATCATTGCGACATAATTCCTTTATCGCTCATGGTTATGTGGGAAAGGAGCCAGTGGCTTGGAAAGAATATTGTGCGGAGTACTGGTAAAAGAAACTCCCGGAAAGCATGGATATGTGCTCTGGCCACCGCTACATAACTGAAATAATGTTGAAAACAGGGTTGATAAACACCATACAATCAATCAATCAATCAATCAAACAATCAAATTCGCTAGTCTGTCAGTACTTTCAGTACTTTGATTATCCTAGTGGGGTTATGTCCTAGTGAGCTCTTGTCCTTCACTCCACAGAGTGATATCATGTTAGAGACATACAAGACAAATTTTTTATGCATAGCATCAAAGAAGCCGGCAATTTTTTTGTTACCATCAATGAGGAAGGTGCTTTAGGAATAACTCGCTGATCAGAAGTTGTGTTACTTTTAAATTAAAATTTCTGGAGAATAAGACTAAGAATGTTCTTAAGAATGGTTGGTGAATACAGACCCAGTAAAAAATTTTACCGACTGCAACAATTTGGGGGCTAATTAAGATTTTTTTCTGCTGTGAATCCTATTTTTTTGTTTAACTCTTTACCGAACGACAAACTTTTAGACTAGTCCAAATTAAAAGCATTTGCAGACGACAAAATAGATGTGACTCAAAAATTGAAATATATTTTGGAAAGGATAGAAAACATTGTGGGAAAAGGATAAAATGCTGGTTACCAGCATTTTCTCCTGTTCCCACAATGTTTTCATAATGCCTCTTTCTCAGGGTCGTTAAAACACGGGATTGTGTGGTAAAGAGTTAAACACTAATATAAATTTGACTTTTTTTCTTGCATGCATTCGGAAAGAGGACAGTTACATTCAGTAAACAGGAATGGTGCAATTTTGCCTTTCAGATAAAAGCATGGTCATTTTGGATTAGGTATTTTCTCTATTTTGACAAGATCAAAATACTGTTATCATTCTTACATGAATATGATCCTACATACCGTAGTCAGACCTCCAGGTAAGAGGGAGTGATAGTATTCTAAATCCATTATTTCCCTTCCAAACCCTATGTTGTGGGTACCCATTAGAATCATCTCGATGAGACGATTCTAATGAGTATCCATAACATGGGGTTTAGTGGAGATTGATTAATATTTTCAATTTTGAAATCAAAATCACTCCCTCTATCTGGAGCTCTGCCGTAGCTGATGCATATTATTGCATGATCACTTGACATTCCAACAAGCTTTTACAAAATTTTAGCCAAAAGCTAAAAAACCTTTACCAAACAATTACATGTTCTGATTAATGACTCTGAAGAAAAAGGCTTCTGAAACCATTGCGAGAAAAGTATAAAATGCTTGTCACAAGCATTTTCTCCTTTTCCACAATGCTTTCTATCATTTCAGAGCCAAATCTCATCATTATAACCAAATCTAATTTGTCGTCTGCAACTGCTTTGAATTTGGACGATACTGCCCAAAATTTTAGCCCTGTCCAAGTTGAAAGCATTTGCAGACGACAATTTCAATGTGGCTAAAATGATTGCAATTGTTCTGAAAGGTTAGAAAACATTGTGGGAAAAGGAGAAAATGCTGGTTACCAGTATTTTCTCCTTTTCCAACAATGTTTTCAAAAGGCTTCTTTCTCAGGGTCGTTAAAAGTCGGGATTATGTGGTAAAGATTTAATCCTTCACTAAACAATTATATGTTTTAGTGACCCTGAAGAAAAAAGCTTCTGCAACCATTGCAATAAAAGTATAAAATGCTTATCACAAGCATTTCTTCCTTTTCCTACAATTCTTTCTGCCATTTTAGAGACAAATCTCATCATTATAACCAAATTGGATTTGTCGTCTGCAACTGCTTTGAATTTGGACAAGTTCTAAGTTCTGTTGTAGGGTACAGAGTTAAGAGGCTAACTTGTCCATTGAAGAAGTACCATCAATTTGTTTTTCCTTTGCTTCTTGCTTTGATTCTTAGTCAGCTATTGCCTTATTAAATTGAGCAATAAAATATTTTCAAGTTTGGTTTGATTATGAAAATCTGAATAGCCCCCTTACAATTTAATGGTTGAATATGTAAATGAGCCATGCTCTGGCAAAAGGAGGTTTAATGCATCTCCGTGATCCATGATACCAAGCAAGCCATCACATAATTAAGGATCAACAATACATGTAGCCTCTTTTTTAATACAATCAACTTAATCATCAGGTAGACTGTTCCTAAATATACAGAAAATTTACCAATAGCGAAAAGTTTCAGTCCAGGTCAGCCTGCACAGTCCAAGCGGGCTGACCTGGGTTGATACTTTTCCCAGATTCATTAAGACCCTTTTTCACAGAGCATGGCTCAATTGCAATGATGTACAACATCAGTCAAAAGCTGTCGAGGGTCATTTATAACTAGGTGCAAAACACAAGTTTGGCTGGAGCCCTAAAGCCACAAAAATAAGTGCAATACCCTTAAATGCTACATCAAAAGTTCCATTACATTTCCTTTCCAGCCTTACTTTAGACCTTTGAAAGGGTAGAAAACATTGTATGAAAAGGAGAAAATGATGGTAACCAGCATTTTGTCCTCCTGCAACTACGTTTCAATAGTCTTCTTCCTCAGGGTTATTAAAACATATGAGACATGCTCTGGCAAAAAGGGACTTAATGTATCTCTGTCATCCATAATTCAAGCAAGTCATCACATATTTATCGGATCCATAAAATCCATTTTGTCTAGCAACCAACTGAAACGTGAGGTACACTGGTTTTTGACATGCAGAAAAATTACAAAAGCAAAAAGTGTCGGTCCAAGTTAGCCTGCGCGGACTGCGCAGGCTAACCTGGGCCAATATTTCTACAAACGCATCAAGCCCCCTTTTCACAGAGCACGGCTCATAAATAAATGCCCAAGGATTTAGTGTGTCTCAAAGGTGCTCTGAGTATGCAAGGCTTGTCACAACAAAGGTACATTCTCACAAAAAAGTTATTACAAAAAGTTTCCAATAGTAAACAGATTAATTACACACCTACAAACTTTCCTGCTAAAATACAATATATTGCACACAGATAAAAATAGACACAGTGGAACAAAAAATCTGAGACATGCTCTGTGAAAGGGGGTTTAATGCATCTGCAAAAAGTATCAACTCATGTCAGCCTGTGCAGTCCCCACTGGCTGACGTGGGTCAATACTTTTAGCTATTTGTACATTTTCTGCATGCCACAGTACCATTTTACCGATTAAAATCTTATTGAGCGTTTTTAGAAATAAGAGTTCAAATACAAAATCTGTAGTTTTCATGCTCGCAATTTATGTGAACAGCACAAGGGAAAAAAAAAAACTGCGTAATATTGCGCTAATCTACTAGTTTTTAACTGGTCCCTTGTTGTGTCGTGTATTACACGTATAGTAGTATCAGGGGAGGTAAATAGTCTGTACTAGTTTAAGAAGAGTTACGCTGCCTGTGGGATAAATCATTAATCAGTTATTAAATAAATATCTATAAATACGAAATCTTTACTTTTCATGCTCGAAATTCATCTCAACAGTACATACAAAAAAAAAAAAAAAAAATGCATAATTTTGAGCTTAATAGCAACATACTATTAAAAGTATTTGAGTGAATATGTCGGAAAAGTTGTGCAATGATGTATCCCAAAATTCCCCATGTGCATAAAAAAAAAAGCATTCCTACTGGAAGCCGGCTTCAAGAGCCGGCTTCCAACAAAAACAGCACGTCTAAATTAGCACTGAATAGTATATCCTAACACTTTCCAAAACGGCAATCCTTTAGGCTTGTCCATATTGAGGTATCTGCGGACTAAATAGATCAATACGTGACCAACAAATTGAAATTTGACATTACAAGACAAGAAAACAAGGTGGGGAAATGAGAAAATGCTGGTTACTGTCATTTCCTCTATTATCCCAAAATGTTCTCAAAACTTCTTTTTCAGGGTCATAAAAACTCGACATTCTTTGGTAAAGAATTAAAGATATACCGTGACCAACCACTCTATACTTACACGGAGTAGTATATTTGAAAAAAAAAAGGGGCAAAGAAAAAATACACATGCAATACTAAACCTAGAACGAGTCGTATTATTTTGAGGAACACACAGAAAAACATCGACTTTCAAATGATAAAGAGGAGTTATTTTAGAAAAACTCACAGACAGCAAATCTGTACTTACATAGTACTCTTACATGTCATTTTGTACTGCGGTGGCATGTACAACATGACATGTTTCCCTTTCAATTTCAAACATACAGGACCCCGCGATATCATACATTGATTATAGACAAATGAAAAAGATATTAAACCTTGAGCCATTACCATAAAAATGACTGATGAAGTCCGATTTTGTATTGGAGGCGCGTATGAATATCGGATCGGACGTTTCAATTAGCGAACATTGGTTACAATTTTCCTGAGTGGCTAAGCCAGTAATGTTCTTGAAAATTGTTTTAGGCCCGTGTTTAACATAGTGCATGCGTAATGCTACCAGCACAGTTTGGATATATCAAGTTCAATGCATCTTCAGAAAGTATCGACTACGGTGAGCTATAGCAATCCGTGCAGGCTGGTTATGTCGAAACAGTTTACTCTTGGTCAATTGTCTGAATGCAAATGGACCATTCTACCTCATGATTCTGTCGGATTTTATGGATCACTAATTATGTGATGACTTGCGTGGAATCACGCATTACGGATCTATGCATTAAACACCATATTTTCCTGAGCATGGCTGAAATATCTTATTGAATAAATGAACAGAAATAAAAGATCATCATTTTTTTTATTATTTGCAAATTTTGATTTTTCTTATTATCATTCTTTTTTTTAATTTTGACCAACTGGCGGTAATTTCTAACAATTTTTTAAATAAAAATATAGTAGTATGTTTGTACCTATAAATGAGAATTTAAAGAAAGCCAAATTTAATGAAAAAATGACTTTGTTGATTTCGTGTTATCGTTTCAAGTTTTGATATCAAGTTTCAAAGGATGCTATTGTAAACAAACTAGCTCTACCCCATCACACATGCCTTACCTCGAAATATATCTAAATACGTTGTGATAGACAGGTATCGGTCACGTCACCTCAAAACAGACCGGTATCGACCATGTTATTGCATGTTCTGTGAAAAGGGGTATATTTTTTGTATGTCCGAGGACCTTTTTACCTGCCGATTCAGTCAATCGCCAGACTAAATGGATTTTATGGATCCCTAATTATATGATGACTTGCTTGGAATTATGAAACACAGAGATGCATTAGACACACTTACTCATATCTAAAAATCCATCGAAGTTTGAAAAAAAGGGTCCATTGGCAACGATAAAAGAAAACTGGTGGGGTTTAAGACTTGTCAATATAAGAAGCATTTGCATTAGAAAATGTAACTCAAGTTATGAAATTTGTCTTTGTAAGGGTACAGATCTTGCGGGAAATGTTAGCTGCGAGCATTTTTTCTTTCCCTAAACTGCTTTCAAAAGCCTCGTTCCTGAGCGGCGGAAAACACGGTATTATTTAGTTAATAAATCTATCAAGTACTTAATTCAGAGATGCTTTCTTATGCCGTTGAAGGGCTACTTCTTGTTTACTTGAAATGCGATATTGATATGAGCCATGCTCTGTGAAAAGGGGGCTTAAGGCATCTGCAAAAGTATCGACCAGGTCAGCCTACGCAATCCGCGCAAGCTGACCTGGGCTGAAACTTTTTGCTATTGATCAATTTCCTGTATGTCAAAGGACCAGTGTATCTCATAATTCAGTCGATTGTTATAAAAAATGTATTTTATGGATCCATAATTATGTGATGACTTGCTTTGTATCATGCATCACGGAGATGCATTAAGCCCCATTTTGCCAGAGCATCGCTTATATTTAATGTATGACCGTAAAGGCAACCCTTTCTCTTCCCTTACCCCTCCCAAAAGAAAAAGAAATGCAGTAGAATTACTGCTTTTTCCTGCGAGGACGTTCTGCATGCACTATAAGTCATCACTATAGAGCTGCAACCACATCTTAACCGTTAGGCTGCTAAGCGCGACTTAAAGATCTTTTGCGGACAGTGAAGATCAAGATCAGACTGCACAGAACATACAGTCTGATCACGGTCTACACTGTCCGATAAGGAGATATTTTTCCATTTTGTCCAGCAACTGACTGAATCATGAAATAGCCTGGTCCTTTCACATGCAAAAAATTGACCGATAGCGAAAAGTTTCGACCCAGGTCAGCCTGCGCAGTCCGCAGTCGATACTTTTTGCAGATGCATAAAGCCCCCCTTTGATAAAGCATGGCTCAAGTATAGTTCAAAAACTTGCAGGCATTACTACATGCAACAAGAACTTTAAGCATTCAACTTCAAGACTACTTGTTCCCCAGTAATTGGTTAAGCATCTAGTCTGGTACCCCTCCGTACTTCAAGAGTAGTGGTAGGGGCAGGTAATCCAGACTATTAAGCATCTTGCATTTTGGTACTCCTCAAGCTTTTGATGAACAAACTGTCCCATGAAAATCGCCTTAAACAAGAAACAGTTCAACAGACCGACAGATCGACGCACGTACAACTGAAACCACGCTATGAAATGATTTCTTTCTTTCAATGGCAGGAGGACTTCTATGGATTTCAATCCTGCTTGCCTACTTTATTTGGACTGGAGATAAAATGGAGCTTTCTTAATGCAATATTCATCACACATGACAAAATGCTATGCGGACTTGAGACACTTGAGTACATGCTGGCACAGACATACAAAAGCTGTTGCAGTGTCCCCATTCTCACGGAAAGTAGATAACACAAACACCAGGGGTCTCTTACAGGTTTATATAAGCGCATCCTGGCCAAAAGTAATCATATAGTCTCCCTGGAAGCCCGACGGTAACTTGCAAATATTTTTACTGATTATTATATCTAGTCATAATTTTTCACGGATTCTCTTTTAACCCTCAAAGTGCCTTTCATTACTGTCGTTGCAGTTGGGGCCAATGTAGATCAAGATCAGACTGCACGTTGTGTACACAACGTGCAGTCTGATCTTTGATCTACAGTGTCCGGTTAGCTGAGACAACCTGAACAAACACAACCTTAATATTGCGCTTATTATGCTTTTTTCATGCAAGACTGAAAATGTTTGTCGGGTTTATTTGGCACTTTAGGGGTAAATTATTTAGTGACGCTAGAGCTAGTATCGTCATGTGTGATTGTATCACTTTGTAGTATATTTATCATTGTTTGCTGGAAATACATTTATGTTTCGCCGAACTTAAGCCTTAGGCTGCCAAGTCCGACTCACTGACCTTTTGCGGGCAGTGTAGATAAAGATCAGACGGCACAGAACGTGCAGTCTGATCTCAAATCTACAGTGTCCGATAAGGAGATATATTCCCCAAAAAATACCTTTAAAAGAGCAAAACTTGGGTTTTTGCTATCGAGTTGAAATTTTCATTTCATTTATTTAGTAGGTTAAGGGTTAAAAAGATGATCCATAGGATCAACAGACTTTTCCAGATTATTACCTATTTTTCTGTAAGTTATGAAAAGTAAGTTTATTGACGAATACCTGAACGTTTGATCTCTTATACATGCTATCACTGTAAAAGAAAAAAAAAAAAAAAAAAGCATTATTGAAGATTTTTCACTTTTGCTACTCCACTGTTGTTAACTTCGTTTGCTGTTTCTTGACGTTTGTGAAAGTCATACAATGACATAGCGTCCATAACACACAATACGCAAGTGCGTAATGTAAAAAAAAAAAATGTGAACAAGCGAAATATTCTTTTATCACTTTAAAGAACAACTCCATCTTCATAATTATTCATGAAATTGCTAAAAAGTGAAGATTTCTAATCGATAGTAAAAAACCAAATATTGTAACTTCATCCTGTTCCTTTTCGATGGAAGATCTTAGTGAATCGGGTAGTGTAAATCTAGGCGTTGAAAGCACTGGTATGGCAATTATCAAGGGAGCCATTGTGTGGAATAAGTAATTTGACAAATAAACAATAGAAATAGTTTCAAATTATTCGCTTAAAATTCAACCTACAAATAGAGTATTGCACAATCTGATAGAGTAGCGTGCAATCTTGTGGGACGAATAAGTCTGGGCGAACAAGCCCAGGGACGAATAAGCCCAGGAACGTACTGGTTGTGGGACGAACAGGCACGGAATCTGGCGGTAAGGAGACAAAGATTGTGTGTATCATTTCGCCACTAGAAGGCCATAGCGGATCACGCTATTTGCGGTAAAAAAGAAGTATTTCCATGATCGATGGCCGAATCCAGTTTATTTTAATTTGCCATATTCAATTTCATATCTGAGTGCAATCGAAACACTTATTTGTCTTGGGAAAACTGAGTTTAATTGGGTTTATTTCCTTCGTTTTTGCAGAAACTACGATATATGATTTTCAAAATGCCATATTGAACACTTCGACAAATGCCACAATTGCAGCGAAAAATTCTTAAAAGCATCCTTTACGTGCATGTATTCGTTTCGACTCTGTATTGTTGATACTGTCTATCTGTGTGTAAAATGATTGTTGATGTTCACACTCATAAAGACCTAGACTTTATTTCGTCTTTATAAAAGACGCTTACTAAGAATCTCATTTGAGAAAGACAATCTGAAATCCCTGATACGCATCACTTCTTCACTATAGTAGACTCCGGAAAACACAGTAGAGGCACTATGAAAAACAACACTCTATTGTTCGATATTTCGGCTACTGGCTTTTTCAACAGTTCGAAACACTTTTTCCTCTAGAATTTTTTTTAAACGTGGATTACTTCAACCATATATGTTTTACAAGAAAATCTTTTCAACATCTTTCAGAGACAGATTAATGAAAGCTTTTGAAGGGCTAAATGGTATCGCTACCATTGTAGATGATATCTTTGTGAATGGTTCGACACGCCCCCCCCCTCCCCCCAGGAACATGGTAGGAATTTATTCGGGGTTCTTGAACGTGCCCGAGAGAAGGGCTTCACCATTTGGTTTAGATGTGTTACTTTCAAATTTAGAGATTCTTCGGGACTAAGGCTAAGAATGTTCTTAAAAATAAATGGTGAATACGGACCAAGATTCCTTTCAAAAGGTTAAGGATATTATTACCCAGAGTCCTGGTCCAGTTCTGGCATACTTTGATCCAGAAAAGTCTATCACATTACAGGTAGATGCATCCAAATATGGTCTAGGTGCTTCATTGGTGCAAGAGGGAAAGCCCGTTGCTTTTGCATCCAAGTGATTAACACCTTGTGAATTGAGATTGAGAAAGAACCCTTTGAAATCTTATTTGCATGTAAACGATTCTATCAGTATCTATATGCTAGGAAAATATTTGTGGGAAAAGACTACAAACCCCTTGTCAGCATAGTAAATAAACCCCCGTTTAAAACGTATGATTCTTCAGTTGCAGCCATATGACTTCCAATTAAAGCACATTCCTTGAGAGGAAATTCCTGTTGCGGACACTTTGTCACGTAACTTTGTTACTGACACCCAGATTTATCAAAAGGTATAGACGTGCATGTGCACATGGTTATGTCTAACTTGCCTGTTAGTGATACAAAACTCAATGAGATCAGATTAGCTGCAGAGCTTGGTCCTCAGCTATGTAAGTTAAAACATATAATTCTAAATGGTTGGTCACCTGAAAGAAAAGACAACCCCTCCATTATAGCAGATTATTGGAACTACCGTTTCAATTGTTGATGGCATGAAATTGTTCAGTTTGCCTTGAACGCAGAAACTCCAATGTCAAATAGCCTCTTAGGCCTCATGATGCCCCCGAATACCCATAGCAAACTGTTGGGTCTGATTTGTTTACGTGGGAAAGTCAAGATTACGTAGTAGTTGTTGACTATTACAGTAGATTTTTGAAAAAAAAAAAAAAAAGAAAAACCACAAATAGTGGTGCTGTAGTCACAGAACCCATGCACATCTTATCAAGATTTGGAATACCAGAGATATTAATATCAGATAATGGATATCAATTGCCAGCCAAGAATTTGCTAATTTTGCTAGGGAGTGGAATTTCTGTAATCGTACTTCTATTCCCCACTACCCACAGTCAAATGCTTTTGCTGAAAAAACAGTTCAGACTGTCAAACAGATGCTGTCAAAAGCCAGGTAGATAACCGTAACCCATTGATTGCTTTCCTTGAGTATAGGATCACCCCATTAGACGTCGGTTTTTTACCTTCCCAACTACTGATGATTCGTAGATTGCGCTCAATCTTGCCAGATGTAAATTGGCAATTGATCACCTGTAGTCGAAATGTCTCGTTTGTTCGTAATAGCATCTCCTAAAGTCATTCAAGGGAGAAAAGGTACTATGATAGACATGCAAGTGCATTGAAACTGCTTGGTCCAAATAAAGGAGTTAGAGTTAAAAATGCAAAAAATCAAAGGACTGATAGTCCTGAGAGTCGCCTGGAGGGCAATGGGTTAGAACTGTTCACCCTTTTCTGTTCAAATCTGTTAAAAGCATTTAAGATACAAAATAACTTAACCATAAGACAGTATTATATGCAAGCATATTTCTTAGTTGTCATCCTAAAGTTGCAAACATTTAGGCACCAGGAACAGGTTTAAAAAGTTCAAAGTCTCTTACCCCGGGTGACTTCATTTAACAAATGATTTTCAAAAGGTAAAATAATTACAAAACAAGTCATTCGTTAAAATGATATCCACCGCCGAAAAAAAAAAACATTTTTTTTTAGATAGAAACATAATTATAAGAGGTATCGTGTTTTGCATGTAAATGGCCTTTTTGTCATTGGTGAAAATATACATTAAGCCCCCTTTTTCCATGACATGGTATTTCATTAAATAAAAACAAATACTGATTGTCTGTGGCTTATGATAAACAATATAAATATGAAGTTTCATAAAATTTTGTCCAGTAGTTAAAGAGATATTGATCCATAATGGAAATATACATCAAGCCCCCTTTTTCCATGACACTGCATTAAAAACAAAAACAAAATAAAACAAAACAAGCAGACCGGAGGACATCAAGCCTCCTCTTTCCATGAAAAGGCATTACATTTAAAAAAAAAAGTATATCGGCGGACTATCATGAGGAACACATGTTTGAAGTTTCATTAACTTCGTCAACGAATTAAGAATATATCTGTCTGGATGGACGGAAGATCGGACCGATGAACAGACAGACGGACAGACAACATGAAAACTATACCCCCACCCCGAAATTCAGCGGGGCATAATAACTGTCGAAGTTCCATCAGTATTTACAGTTCCTTCCCAGCGTAACAATGCCTGTAAATCAGGCTTCTAGGTTGATAAAAATGTTTTTCTAGCGCAGAAACTGGGCGATTTAACTTACATGTATATCTTAATTCTTACACATATTGCTAAAACAAACATTCTAAATAATTTCAGTAGAACAGGGCATACATTTTCTCTACAGATTTAGAACAAGTTGTTTTTGTATGACACAATTTTTCTAAAATTGGACCATGTGGTTATACATATATCTGTTAACTTGAATAATTGTCCTTTCCAAATACAGGATGCTAGATATGAAATTTGGGTGTAATTGCTTATACAGTTTCAGAGGCCGTGATTTTGAAATGTTACTACTCAATTCTGAAGCTTCTGTAAAGTTTATAGAAACAGAGCAGAACCACTTGAACAATTTTACAAGAGGGCCATTTAGGCAACATTAGTATGGAACTCAACTGAAGTTTGTCTTTTGGTACAGGATCTAGTGACATACTTTTAGACCAAAATTGCCCTTTTGAAACTCACCCATATCTAATCTAAGCAGTCTGACAAAGTTTCGTGAGTATTGGACTGAACATAAATGGATTCTACAGCACTAGATCTATTACGGTTTCGTCTGATTTGACCTAGTGACAACCTTTTTCTTTTAAACCCCGGTGACCTATTTTCAGTTTTGTCAAAAATTATTATTGAGACAAACAGCAGAGCAATTTCATGATCACTGGACTGAAATGTAGCCTCTGGAGCACACACAAATATTTGACTCAGTAATCTACGGTCCTTTGGAAATAATTTGTTTTTGTTGGTTCAAGTTTTGTCCACAGTGGACTCTAGAAATGTGGCTGCTACAGCTCAAGAAAAACAATATAACCCAAAAGCATGATCATCAGCCTTTTAACTTTGTCTGCGTGTTATAACGGCCCAGGAATTAGTACTGCTTCCACACCAATTGAAAGTTGTAGAGATCTACATGTGTATTGCTTTGGTGTAAACTACATATGTTTGCGATTAGCTCTAGTATTCTGTACAACAACCCTTTACAAGATTACAAACACTCCAATAAAGACCTTGTTGTTCGAGTGGGTTAACATTGACCTGTTCTGTTATATTTGAAATATAGTGAAGTAAAAGTCAAGTTCTCAGATTGCTGGGAGTTAGAACTGCGTAGTTTCAGGTCGAATTCCCATGCGACTTCATATTTTGGCAGTTACGAAAGCACCTGTCGTTCTGACACCGGCACTAATAAATTGTTTCATAAATACTAGATCTAGGTTAATCGCACATTGAAAAAAAAGAGCAGACTTTGACAAATTCACCTCTTTAAAAACGAAAAACAATTAATTGAACACGGTAAACGTTAAAACACTCTCTCTGCATGGGTCGGTGAGGCGCTAGGTCGGTGTACTCAGAAAATAAAGGCCGCATCAGCGACTGATGCATTCATAAATATGTAAATTTATAGAGAATTCCGTGGTGCACATGACGTTATACGTCACGTGATTATAAGATCTATATTTGTCACACAGCTACATTCCAGAAAGCACCTGCTAAGCGATGACTTGGTGCAGTCTTGAACCGTGCGCATTACATACGCTATTGTACGATCTCTGCTTGTGCACCTAGAATATGGGTGTGCAAAGTAGTTGATGTCTAGAATAAAAAGCTCTGAAGAAGCAACGTTTAATAATGTCTAAGAAGGCAACGCAACCATTCCAAGTCGTTATAAATTTGTTAAAAAAAATTAGCCTACTTTTGGGAAAAATCTCCATTGAAAGCTTCCACGTTAACTCGGTATCGCCTTTCTCTTTCCGATCATAGGTTGAATGTTGGATTGAAATAAGACTTGCAATTACGGACAGATTGTAAGATTTAGAGTGTGCTTCTAATGGGTAATTATCAAACCTTTTTTCACTGAGAACTGTCCACAAATAGAAGTGTGCCGTAGTAAAGATGTTTGTCGTCGAAGAGTATTTTGCAGTGTGTTCGCAAACTTATTCAGTTCACGACGGCTATTTTTAGATACATACATAATGCGCTATTTTAAGAGATGATGTCTGTGTAATAGATAGGCTATCGTGTACCTTGTCGACGAAATGATTTTTCAAAGGCTTAAACCGTTACAGAGCTCAGTCTTTATAGACACATTCATTATCACAAAGGCACAATTGTAAGTGAATTACTACAGAAAAATTGGGTTGTTTACCGAATAATTAGAAAACTATGTTTTATCTCGTAAACCGGAACTTGGGACAGGAAGCAGTACAAGGCCGGAGGTATGCTTACGTCACCCCATAGATCAAGATGATAACAATGAGAGCCTGGTTGCTACGCAACCAGGCGACTCAACCAGCAGCTTTCATCAACAGACATAATAAAAGGTCATGCATTGTTCAGGCAGAAAATGGTTCAGTTTACAGGCGTAACCGCAGACAATTGTTACAAACACACAGGAAAGACAATGAATAATTATGACATTAATACACAATGTGACAACATCGAAAGTTTGAATCAGCCTGAGACTCTTCCAAATGTTTTCTATCCTATCAAATTCAATTATTTGAGTCATAATTAAATTAAATTGTCGACCGCGTATGCTTTCAATTTGAACATGTCTACATTTCTTTTCGTGTGGTAAAGAATTAATGCTCAATATGTTACTGGCGGCACCTATGTAAAAATCGCTTAGCAACGACATGAACAACCACGGTAAAGTTATTCACATCTATCGATCTGTCGATGAAAGCTCCAACGGAGTTGATAAACCACGCTAAAAATTGTACAAACTGTTTGCCGATGGAGATATTCTTAAAAAGATATCAATAGAAAATTATGACTCATGTTTTCTTTTTGAAGAGGAGCCTTGCAATTTTAATAACGGTAAAACGGTGTGCTTCCGGCGAAGAAATGTTCCGTGTAGGTGCATATCAAGCTACGTGATACAGCCAAGGGACTTGATCACCGAATCACCCGAGGTTTGCCGAATGCTAAGGTGATTCATTCAATGTAAATTCCCCAGTGAAGATTTAGGTTCTTACTTAGATCAGAGACTTTCAAATAAAAATATAAAAGTTTCTATAGTTTTTACTCAGGAAAAATTAAGTTCTGACTTAACGTTAAGCGAAAACTTAAATCTAAACTTGCATTTAATTTAAGCATTAGTAACCGTCTACAACTATGTCCAGAGCACATTGTATGGGTCATGGTCAAAAACCCCAGTGCTTATTTTATCTTGATATACCAGCTAGGTACTTTAGTGTTTTACCTGTGAATTAAATAACTGTTTCGTTTTAATTGGGAACTAACAATTCTACGGTTGCCATGATGTAAAGTGATGTAGACCCTTCCAAGTGACTGAGAGATATTTTGAAGCAAGTAAATACATAAGACATTTCCAGCATAGAAGGCAGAACGTTTAAAGAAGGAGGATGTAACATTATCAAGCAATAGAACTCTTATAAGATCTTCGACTGTGACAGGCAGACAGGCAGTTGTTACCTCACTTCAACTAACTCATAACTGTGTAATTCAATTTGTGAATCCTCATATGGGTTTTTTTTTTTTTTTTTTGCGAGGGGGGGGGAGGGCGTTATCATGTTACGGAGGAGTCAGTGCAAAATACAAGACGAATCCCATCCTAAGGTAGGCCTGGTTGTTTAACGTGCTTGGTGTATAGCACCGTCACACGGAACCTCGATTTGACGTCTCATCCGAAAGACTATTAGTATTTTTAGATGGCCAGCCGTGGGGCTCGAACCCACACCCAAATGTGGCCCGAGACTTGATGTTTACAAGTCCTACGATGTAGACCCTTCCAAGTGACTGAGAGATATTTTAAAGCAAGTAAATACGTAAGACATTTCCAGCATAGAAGGCATAATGTTTAAAGAAGGAGGATGTAACATTATCAAGCAATAGAACTCTTATAAGATCTTCGACTGTGACAGGCAGACAGGCAGTTGTTACCTCACTTCAACTAACTCATAACTGTGTAATTCAATTTGCGAATCCTCATATGTTTTTGTTTTTTTTTTTGGCGGGGGGGTGGGGGCGTTATCATGTTACGGAGGAGTCAGTGCAAAATACAAGACGAATCCCATCCTAAGGTAGGCCTGGTTGTTTAACGTGCTTGGTGTATAGCACCGTCACACGGAACCTCGATTTGACGTCTCATCCGAAAGACTATTAGTATTTTTAGATGGCCAGCCGTGGGGCTCGAACCCACACCCAAATGTGGCCCGAGACTTGATGTTTACAAGTCCTACGCTCTAACATATGTAGGTGTCAGACCAACGCGCTTGAAAGTATGACAAATATAAACCAAAATACATCAGTGAAGATCCTTCCAGCCCTCTCCCCGCTTAGTCGTCTCATTAAGCATGCCAGAGCCTTGTATCATAAAGTGACACAAGTAAACAACAACACCGCATACGAGTGCCAACGTTTGGCTGCAAGTGCTGGATTTTCAGTGAAAATTCTTAGTCGAATGTTCGATTGTTACAATGTCTGAAAACATTTATTCCGATACATTGTCCTAATACACTTATTCAGTCACAAATTCGAAAACAACATTTATTCGGTGAGAACGTCAGAAGACTCTTCTTCAGTCAAAGTATCCGAAGAATTTTATTCAGTTTTAACGTCCGAAGACATTTATTTAGTTACAGTGTCTAATAACATTTATTCAGTAACTATGTCCGAAGACATTTATTTAGAAACACTGTCATATAGTCAGTTACAATGTCCAAAACATTAGTTCATTTACAGTTTCCGAAGAGTTTTATTCAGTTTCAATGACAAAAGACATTTAATTGGTTACAATGCCCAAAGACATTTATTCAGTAACTATGTCCGAAGACATTTATTTAGAAACACTGTCATATAGTCAGTTACAATGTCCAAAACATTAGTTCAGTTACAGTTTCCGAAGAGTTTTATTCAGTTTTAATGACAAAACATTTAATTGGTTGCAATGCCCAAAGTCATTTATTCAGTTACAGTGTCAAAAGCCATTTAATTAGTTACAATGTCCGAAGACTTTTATCAGTCATAGTGCCCGAAGACTTTCATTCAGCTGTTACAAGTTCCGAAGCCATTTATTCAGTGACAGTGTCAGCAGATTTTTACTCACTTACAATGTCCGTCTGCAATTATTCAGTTACTGTATCGTAAGACATTTAAGCAGTTACAATGTCCAAAGACACTTATTCAGTCACAAGGTCCGATAACATTCCATTCAGTTACAAAGTCCATAGACATTATGCATTTACAAGGCCCGAAGACATTTTATGCAGTTACAAGGTCTGAAGACATGGTATTGTTTTACAAGGTCCGAAGAAATTATAGTCAGTTACAAGGTTCGGAGATATTTTATTGCGTTACAATGTCCGAAGACATTTTATTCAGTAACAAGGTTCGAAGACATTTTATTGCATTACAAGGTCTGAAGACATTTTAATCAACACAAGGTGCAAAGATAGTTATGGTCCCAAGCTATTTCATTGCGTTACAAGGTCCGAAGCCATTTAATTGCGTTACAAGGTCCGCAGACATTTTATTGCGTTACAGGGTCCGGGGACATTTTTCTCAGTTACAAGGTCCGAAGACATTAAGGGTCCGAAGCCATTATATTCAGTTACAAGGTCCGAAGACATTTTATTGCATTACAAGATCCGGAGACATTTACTTGCGTTACAAGGTCCGAAGACATTTAATTCAGTTACACGGTCCGAAGATATTACATTGCGTTTTAGGGTCCATTACAAGGTCGTCAGCATTTTCTCTTAATGGTTTTAAAAATCCAGCAGCGATAAAATGTAAACAACTCTGTAGTCTGTACAATTAAAGTATGGCGTATATCATAAGTCTGACGAACTGTTAAAACTGATATGATTGGTCATGGTTCCAGTCATTTGCAGAACACAAAATATTAAAATTAGAATTAAACTTGGCAACAATTAGTATTAAACTCTTTTAATAACCCGACAACAATCCCGAGATTTACCTTATCTTCCGCTAGGTGGATTTTTCAAATACATAATCTATCTGATATAGGCATTCTGGGTACAGAACCGGACGACTTTTTAAGGCGGCAATCAATGAACGAATTTCAAGATAAAATATACGTTTACTCACTAGAACCTTCCTTGTACGATTCATCCAGCTATGGTTAAATAACATATGCACAAGCTGTTCAAAAACATAACTCATTTAAGCTTGGGAAAAAGCCCCGGTATAAGCCTAGCAAGGTGGGGACGTTGTTTTTGTTGTCAGTCTGTTGCACAAATCACGGTTTTCCCTTTGTCTATATTTAGAAACTGTCTACAGAGATTTGCACTAAACAACTGGTATTTAACAAAAATATTTTCCCCGTTTGAAATCATTTCGTGTTTTTGAGAAATTTGTAGCAAAAAACTGGCTTGATTTTTCCACAGACGAATCATTTATTGCCATTATCCGCCTGCACTTTTTAAGAGGCAATTACGCACGGCGTATTAATATTTATCTTGTACAAAATTGTGATAACGCCATAGCAGACAGGTCAAATCTTTAAAAAATATTGATATGCAAAGAAAACGCGTGATTTAACAATTCGGAAGAGAAAGGCTTTTAAAAAACATCGTGGTTGACTACTGAGTCACGTTATGCCTTTGCCACACAATGCTGTACTTGAACGACTATGAGGATGAAAGCTTCTGACCTTTTTTTGGGGGGTAAAAGATCAATGTCAATTGAGTTTAATCACTTTGTCCTCTCCACTGAAACTCAGAAAGACTTACATCTTGTAGGCTTGACTAGACAAGGGGACTTCATAGATCCAAGATCACACTGCATATTCTGTGCAGTCTGATCTTAATCTGTTCCGTCCGCAAAATCCCCTGTTTTCGCCATGACGCTGAAATGGGTTAATACAGGCCAGATTGTATGAGTTTTGATGTTTAGTTAGATGTTCCTGTGAAAACAGCTAGAATGTACACCGTTTAAGAGACAAAAATGCCCTGAAAAGCCTTCTAGGGAGTGACTTGTCCACCGTTGTTTGAGATAGTCTTTTCCGGTACAAGCTGTAGGTCAAATGACTTCAAACGTTCGTTGTCTGTGCATGTCATATTCTGCGAAGATAGATCTGTCTGCTGTAACGCATCACCATCCTGTACAGGATAACTATTAATACGCGGTGCGTAAATTGCTGCAAAAAATAGCAAGCAGAAAATGGCTATAACTGATATCTGTGGAAAAATCAAGCTAGATCTTCGCTACAAATTTCATTATTTTTTTTTTTTTTTTTTGATTTAACACTGGGAAAATGATTTTATTAAATACCATTATTTACTGCAAATTATCTCTGCATACAGTTTCTAAATATAGACATATGGAAAACCGGGTTTTGTGCAACGGACTGACACCAAAAATAACGTCCCTACCGTGCTGAGCTTTTACCGCGGCTATTTAGTGCTGTATTTATAAATGACGGGTAGATTGTTGTTATTATTACTATTATTTCATTGTTTATCTGCCAACCATTACACAACAATAATAAAATGAACATATAAATACTAATTCACGCTTTTGGGACAGCAAACGTCTCTCTTATTTGCTAATTTAATTGCAATAACAGACTGAATCTAGGTTCTTGACGTATTATTTCGGTTTCAGTCAACCCACGGCACAAATAATTCAGACAATACTGTACACATTCCACGGCTTTCCGTAGTGTAGAAAACACGTTGAAAGACTTGAGAATTGCATGACATTCTCCTTTTTTGGAATTTCAAAGACATAAGAACAAATAATTACAAAGAATGACAAGCTTACCTGTTTTTCAGTTGTTTCGGAGCCGACAATTTCGGAACCGGAAGACCAACATAACATTTTCTCATCGGAGCCATTGGCTCCGAATATGAAATTTCCTACCCGTGTCATAGGATGGTAATCTTAAAGACACTGTGTCCCTTTGACCGTAAATATTCATCTGCAACAACACTTTTGAGTATGTTTATGTAACTTAACCAGTTCATTAAAGTCACTCTTTTTCATTCTGTTGTGGAATGCTATGCCACATGATGTGAGCCAAAGTTTGACTGGGTTTCGGGAAAACATCTACGGTTTGGCGTGGAAAAATAAACAGAGTCTAAACAAGTGTGGGCAAGTCTCCGATATTGAATCATTTAAATAAAACAAAAATAAAAAACGAGATAAGGGTCTCAAAAGTTTTTGCTGTTGAAACAATAGACGACCATAGTTACTGTGCTTGCATGAGAATTGTTTTCATAAACAGGTAAACCCTTAACTGGTATAACTTTCAACCCTCCCACCGTTTTTAAGCTGTTTTGTTCATACAGTTTAACATTGCATCGAATAAAAAAAAAGAGTACAACTAAGTTATCAAAAGTTCTGAAAATTTCATCCAGAGTTGGTAAAAGTAATATTATTAGTTGTGCAAATTTTCAGTACAATAGCTACAGCATTTTTTAAAAAATTTCAAAATTCCGAGGGTCCCTATGAACATCAAACTACGTATACGTACCAGCTAGTGTTTTAGTGAGTAAACGTATATATTGTTTCGAAATTCGCTGGATCCGTTGCCGCCTCGAAAAATAGTCCGGTTCTGTACCCAAATCAGATAGGTATGTGTTTGAAAAAATGCCACCTAGCGCAAGATACTGGCAAAAGTTAGGTTGAGAAAGAAAAGGCCAAATGCTGTACAGTATGCGAGGTAACATTCCAGTGGAATTGTTTTTCTAGTCTACGAAAAACAGAGGAATTCATTTTACGAGAGCTTCTCCCACAATGCTTTCAAAGACAAATCCCAACCTTTGGGTCACATTTGTCATCTGCAAATGCTTTCAATTTGGACAAACTCTAAAATTATTTCTTCTTATATAGATTTAAAAAGAAAAATAATCCTGTAATATCATTTGCTTTTTTCAACAGGTAGCCTTTCACCATGAGATTTCTACTGTGCGTTCTTGTTCTTCTGCCAATTGTCTGGTGCGCCAGCATTGACCTTGAAGAGAGAATGATATTCGGGGATCTTACAAGTAATATTCAATACATATGAGCCATGCTCTGTGAAAAGGAGGCTCAATGCTCCTGCAAAGAGTATCGACCATGTCAGCCTGCGTGGTCTGCGTTGCGCAGGCTGACATGGGTCGTAACTTTTGGCTTTCTTTAAAATTTCTGCATGTCAAAGGACCACTCTATCTCACGATTCAGTCGGTTGTTAAATAAAATGGATTTTACGGAGCCATAATTATGTGATGACTTGATTGGTATAATGAATAATACAGATGCAGTAAGCAGCTTTTTGCCAGAGCATGGCTCATCTTCTGTCATCAGCCTCCTTCCTCACACCTCGAACAACGATGTACTCAAATGATGTACTCTTAACTACTTGAATATTTTAGTCTCGTCTAAGATGAAAGCATTTGGTAGACGACTATGTGTGGCCATAAGGAACGGACTTGTCTTAAAAAGGATAGATTGTTTGAATGGCATTTTCCGCCGCTTTCAGCATTTTTTCATATCACGGCGACAGCACACATATTAATGTATTTCCTGGGTTTCACCAGTAATAGGCTAGGCTTCTTAAGTGTCTTGCCTAAGGACACTCCAGCGAAAATCCCGGTGGATCATGTGAGACTCGAACCCGGGGCCTCCAGCTCAGGAGTCCTACACTTTATCACTGAGCCACGCATGACCCCTTTTAAAAGGATAGAAAACTTTGAGAAAAAAGAGAAATGCTAGTTAGAACTATTGGGGATCAACAAAGTATACTTGTATAAATTGTTTAAGTCAAAACGTTGCTAAGACTAAAACAAACAACCTACAAGAGGTCATAACGGCCCATGATCGCTCACCTGAGAACATAGTAAGTCTGTACATGTAAGAAAAAATTCACAGTTCCTCTCTTTAAAACACCGTAGAAAAAATATGATATTAAATTTTTTCTGACAGTTAACCTGGAATCTTGCTTTTTTTTTTGCATTTAGTTAGAAGTAGCTTGACCTTCATCTTAGCCATAGAATATACGCATGTACATTATTTGCATGTCAAAAACACCAGTACATAGATTTTATCAACATAGCTCAAAGATTGTTGAAGTACTTGAACGGTTCTTTTTCCCCCTTCTTTTCCATAACAGTTACCTTAAGCTTACTTTAGATATCAAATAGAGGTATTTTAATATTTTGCAGTTCTAGATATATCAGCAAGCCAAGTTTTCTAAACTAAGCTCGTTTTCTTCCTGTTTTTAGTAACATCGACCTTAACCTTGAATTTACCCTAAATCTTAAAGATACATCCGTACCGCCAAAAAAAAAAAAAAAAAACAGCTGTTAAAACTTCAAAGTGTGTGAAAGTGCTTAAAGTTTGGTCAGCTGTGTAAACATAGATAATTTATCAATATATGTGGTGTAAGGGATAGAGAAACCTCAATGGATTCGTTCTCATTTAAAATCGGAAACGACGACAGTGATTTCTTTCAAGGCTGCCATAAAATGAAATGCCTTTTCGATCGGTCGTAACCTGTGCAACCATGCAGCCGTCACGGGCAACATTTGGCACGAAGATCAAGTATGATTATAGTTTCATAAAATAAAGATGAAATTGTTTAAAAACTGGCTGAAGAGTATTGATGTTTCTTTAACCCTTTACCATAAGACAAAACTTCAGACTTGTCCAAATTAAAAGCATTTGCAGACGACAAATCAAATGTTGCTTAAATTGTCGGTGATCGGATGGAAAACATGATGGGAGAAGAAAATGCTGGGTTCCAGCATTTTCTCCTTTTGGCAGAATGTTCTCAAAAGGCTTCTTCCTCAGGGTCATTATAACTCGGGCTTGTGTGGTAAAGAGTTCAGGAATGTGAAGCATTTCCACAGGGTTTATTATTATTAGGGGACGTTTCGAGCAGACCACCTTCGTGGTTTTCGAGTTATCACAGAATCCAGATTAAAGAGGATTGGCTGACAGACCGACGGACAGGCATAACGAAGGAAAAACAGGTCTGCAAAACATTTTGAAATGAGTCCACTGTCTGGATGAAGTTGTACACCAAATTTGATACACCTAAGCTTTGTAGTTTTTGGCAAGATTTTTTTCAAAGATTTTGACAAAATAACAATATATAAAACAGGCAACCCCCAATGGCACTATCACCGTAGGAGTATAATTTAAAACATCTTCGGTAGGGATAAACTAAAAAATAGTACAAATACAATAATATAGCTTTTAACCCTTTACCACACAATCCCGACTTTAAACGACCCTGGAAAAAAGCCTTTTGAAAACATTGTGGGAAAAGGAGAAAATGCTGGTAACCAGCATTTTTTCCTTTTTCCACAATGTTTTCTATCCTTCCTAAAACAAATTTTAACTTTTCAGTCACATTTATTTTGTCGTCTGCACCTCCCTTCAAATTGGACAAGTCTAAAATTTTGTCGTTTGGTAAAGAGTTAATCTGTCAATTTCGGACAAGACTTTATGTTTCACTTTATAAGCCCATATAAAACCCATAAAGATTGACAATTTTTACGCCAGTTAATTGAACAATTTGAAAGCGGTGCACTTGAAGATACTTAGTGCCATATATAGATACATCCAGCTCTAAGCCGTATGGTTTGGAAAATGCAGGTTTTTGAGGTTTTAACAACCATTGCCCATCTCAAGCTTTGGACAGGGCCAATTTTGACTGCAAGACTAAAGTTTTTAATGGTTTCTCAAAAAATACTTGTGTACGCTTAATTTGCAAGGCATTGGCTTTGCTGTTTGAAATAAGAAGATTTTAAAGATTCTCCAAAAGTCCGAATTTCTATTTCCCTGTCATTCGGAATTCTTCATGGAACATAGTTGAAAGAACCTGACACAGGGGACACCTAAGTGAAGTTTAGTTGCTATTCGGTCATGTTGGTAAGGAGCAAGTTCTTCTCTCCTGCTACAGAGTTTTATTTCTTTTTTTTTTTTTTTAATCTGTGCTGAAAGACGCAAACATTCGTCTTAGGTAGGTAATGAGTTTAGCCATTCTTACACCTGATATGAAAAATATTATTTGACACCTAATCAACACACAATTTGTATCATTTCAGTTGAAAAATTAGCTCAAAAGCTCAAGATAGCTCTTGGTTCAGATACGTCTGAGGCTGCTTGCGAAGGTGTTTGTCCTACAATGCTTTCCACCATCCCAGGAGGTGCGTTTGCCGGAGCTCTGTGTGGACCAGCCTGCCAATAGTAAGACATTAACTCATATTTGAGCCATGCTCTGGCAAAAGGAGGTTTGTTACATCTCCGTGATGCACTATACCGAGCAAGACATCACATAACTATGAGTCCTTAAAATGTAACTTGTCTAGCAAGTTAGCAACCAACTGAATCCTGAGGTAGAATGGTCCTGTGATATGTAGAAAACCGACCAATAGCAAAAAGGTTCGATTCAGGTCAGTCTGCGAGGACTGTGCAGGCTGACCTGAGTCGATACTTTTTGCAGATGCATTAAACGCCCTTTTCACAGAGTTTACCATTTTTCCCCATAATCAACATTCCTTAACACATCATTTGAGAATATTTGATTGGGGAATCGGCAAAGAGATGCGCATCAGAAACTGCTCCTGTGCAACAGATTTTATGATTCAGATATTACATTCTTAACTGCAAGACCAATTCTTGAGAATTTATAGTCAGTTCTCTATCCCGTTAGGATTTCTGTAGGCTATTGATCGAATGTAATATCAAACATTTATGCAAAAAAGTACTTGATTGAAAGACGCAATAAATAACTTGGTCTCTTTTTACGACCTACGATTGAATATTCCTATTATTTAGCGCAAAGCTTCATGGTTGAGGTTTACTTGAGAAACTTGACGCTAGTACACGTGACAGATGGGACGTGACAGTAGAAATGGTAGATCGTATTCAATCAATGAGACTCTTTTGCCTTAACCTTACTATGGTAAATTTCCTGTAATAACCTTTTGCATTGAATTATGGTACCTTAATCTCCTTGTAAAAATTGGTAATGGCACCCTGTATGATGCAATATGAGTAAATTTTTTTTTGTCCATGTTTCTAAGTAATAACACGTGGTGTTATTCCAAGTCTTAAATATCGATACTTTTTCAACAAATATACATTCCTATCTATACTTTAAGGGAGTTTGTCACTTAATCAGTTTTCAGTGACTCAACAGTAATTATCATCACTGTAATGATAGCACTTTTTATTGAAGATGTTGATATCCCTTTTACACAGACTTTGTCGTTCTGGTGGAATTTGATATCACTTTTTACAGTAAATATATCGTTACTACGGATGCTCATTGATATTCACTTTCAGTGACGATATCGTTACTTATTGACGTTAGTAATATTACTTCTACAGTGCTTATCTAGTTAATTATATCACGTTTTAATAGTATAGTAAACCTTGTAGAAAACGGAGAAAATTCTGGTCACCAGCGTTTTGTCCTTTGTCCCAGACTTTTTTCTTTTTCTTTTTCATTTTGGTTGTTAAAACTCAGGATTGTTTTCAATGGGTAAACTTCAGGAATACAATTCCATGTTTCAATCAGCCTGACGAAAATGGCTTTTGAGAACATAGTTGAAAAAGGAGAAAATGCCGGTAACCGGCATTTTCGCAATTTCCTACGATGTTTTCTATCCTTTCAAGAACAAATACCACCATTTAAACCACATTTAAAAGCCGTATAGCTGCCAAAAGTAAACAATGCAGGTGTTAAAATGCGTTTAAATTTAAAGCATATCATTTTAAAGTATGAAAACTATTGTGAAGATGACAATCTGTTATTGTACGGTCAGTCGATGAGTAAGCTTGGCAGAAAAATAAAATCTCAATCCAGGTTAAGAGTTGCCAGGTCGCTTTATCTTTTATTTTTTACCTGATTTGAAAATTGCTTTTTCTTCCAGTGACTACCACTTGGACAGATCGTATAGTAAAAGATCGTCATCTTTACAATAATTTCCATTCTTTAAAACGGTATGATTTAAATTTAACCATCCAAATGTTTACTTTTGGCATCTTTAAGGCCTTTAATATATCGTCTGTAATGCTTTCAATTGGGACAAATCTAGATTTTTATTGCATGGTATAGAGTTAAAACCTTTGTCGAACAACCAAGATTATTTATATCTTGCTTAATCTTTTTCAGCCTACAAAACGCGATCAACGGCTAGAGATGCTAGATTTATTTGTTACAGTAAAGGTCAAATAAACTAGGGGAAAATAACCAAACGGTTTTTACTTTCATTTATTGAGCACCGATTGTAAACAAGTACTTGTGATGAGCAGATGCTACAGTTAACTGTTAGGCTCAAGGACCTTTTGCGGACAGTGTAGATCAAGATCAGATTGCACAGAACGTGCAGTCTGATCTTGGTCTACACTGTCCGATAAGGAGATATTAATAAATAAAAAAAAAAAAAAAAAAAAAAAAAAAATTTGAAATAGGGCAATTTGGGTTTTTACTATCAGCTTGAAAGTTTCCTTTGTTTTATTTAGCAGGATAACGGTTAATCCCTAAGCTGCTGTATAAGTGAAACAAAACTTTCAAGTCGATTGTAAAATCCCGTTTTTTTTTTTTTTCCGAAGGTATAATAATTATTTTTGGGGGTTGCGGGTGGGGGATATCTCTATATGAGACAGTATAGATCATAAAGGTTGGTCTACAATACTGTTTTGACAAGGTAACATTAAACTTATGCAAGAATCGGAAAATGATCTGAGTCATCTCTGTATGATACCTCAAAATATGTTATATAATCAAAGACAGTAGAAGAAGCCAATTGAAAATCTACGGTGCCCGCACCATTGTATGTAATACATGTAAAGTTACCCATTATATCACCATGAAGACAACCATTTATGATATGTATACTGTGAGAACAGCACAGATTGACAAGACTCTTTGACTCAGTGTCGCAACCTGCATTTGATTTGTCCAATCTGATCGCCTCAGTATGACCTGTAAGCGACTTATCCAACTTTCGCTCTTACCGTGTTGAACGCCCAACCGTAAGCCTTGTGAAAATGCACGTGAGCAACACACTCAACAGATTGTCTCACTGTTATATTTCTATTCCTTGTCGTCGATTATCAGCTTATCGTTAGGCATCGAGGCATATCGGCCATTTTCTCCAGCTTTTAATATCTCTTTTCCCAACTCACGCCGTTGACACGCCGTTGACACAAAACATTTTCTTTAAAATTCTCTTTGACCTCGAAAGGTTAATTGTTGTTTAATTATTCTTTGTTTTCCGTAAAATTGAATCTCGGTCTTTGAATCCAGAGAATTTTGCGATAATTGGGCGGTTATCTATCAAGCTATCATTATCAAGCCATTTTCTGTAAGGCATGCCAGTCACCCCTCTCTGAATATAAATGTATGGAAATTCTTTGTAAAAGAAATGAAAAATTCTAATACCGAAACATACCATTTTGGCTTGATTGTAACTACAAAAAGTAAACCAGCTTTCATTCACTAGCAAAACAGAATCAAAGTAGCAAAATTATGGTCAATGGAAGTCCTTAATCCTTACTCCAGACCTCATAATAAAAATATTGATGCATGATTATACCTACATGGAATAATGTGATGAGGGAAAAAAAAAAAACTCCATTAGGTAAAAAAATGAGATCAAACCATTTTTATAGGTATCATTAAACTCACACACAACATACATAATCAATGAAACAAGTATAAATCTACATTACTAATAGTGTGATGATGAAGGGTTACATCATTTTTTGGTTTAACTCTTCATCCAAAACTTCTCAGCTTAAAGGAACATTAAGCATCAATTTTTTTTTATAACAATGTGAAGCATGAGGTGCTAGTAAGAAACTGTGTTTCTTTTTTAAACGCAAGTAGTACCAAAAACCACCACTTCGTTTATGTGAACTCAATGATAAAACTAGAGGCTCTTGAGGGCCTGAATTGCCCTACTGGCATTTTTTTTTTTTTTTTTAGCATACGTTACGAACTCATGATGCAAAAAGAAAAAAGACAAACACACAAGAAAATGGGGGGGGGGGGGGGGGGTTTGTTGCGACTGGGCTTGAACCCACTAAGACAGCACAAGTAGGCATGGTGAATGAACAATTAATGAAAAAAAAAAGTACAATTTCTCTAAACCAATTGTTTGGAATCCAGCAAAATTTGATAGGGTTTCAGTGCTCATTTGATTTAAACAATCCCTGTAAGTTTCAAAGAAATGTGACTAATAATGTGTACTGTGTTGAGTAAACAATACTAAGTCATCAAATGGTTGCTTTTCCTAAATTAATTGCTAGATTTTCTTCATTTTTAATAAAGTTCAATCCCTTGATGATACAAATAATCTTTGCAAGTTTAAAAAGAATTTAATGAAAATGCGACTTAATTGCGTAAACAAGAAATGTAAATTTTCAACTTTAAATGGCTTCTTTTCCCATACTGATTGTCAGATTTTTTTTTTTTTTTTTTTTCCAAAATCAATAGGGTTCAAGCTATTGATAATAGAAAGCAACTGTGCAAGTTTCATGAAAGTTTAACCACAAATGCCGACATCATCACGTAAACAAGAATTGTAAGTTTTCAAATTTAATTGGCTACTTTTCCCATACCGATTGTTGAATGTTTTTCAAAATCAATACGTTTAAAGCTGTTGATGATACAAAGCATCTGTGCAAGTTTCATGAAAATCCGATGACAAACGCAGACTTTATGCCTGAACAAGAAATTGAAATTTTGAACTTTAAATGGCTACTTTTCCCACACTGATTGTCAGATTTTTTCAAAAATCAATAGGGTTCAAGCTATTGATGAGATAAACAAACTGTGCAAGTTTCATGAAAATCCTACCTCAAATGAAGACTTTATCGCGTAAACAAGAAAAAGACTAACGGACGGACGGACGGACAGACAGACGGACGACGGAAACCAAGCCATGACATAACCTCTGCTGACTAACCGCCAGTAGAACTAATAAAATGGGGTATTTCAGAGTTTCTGCGGTATTTCTGTGATTTGTCGGATCCAATAAGAGTTAATTACGTTTTGAAATATGTTTGTTATCTCTTTACCAGAAAAAAATTTAGATTCACCCAGTCAGAAGCAGCTGACAAATTAAATATGGCTGAAATGTCACTAAACATTATGGGAAAAAAAGAGGTGCTGGTGACCAGCATTTTTCTCCTTTTCCCACAGTGCTTCGAAATACCGTCTTTTCAAACTTGGGAATTTGTGGAAAAGGTTAATAAAACCATTAACAAAATGTACGTTTCAGTCTTGTGTTCACTGATAAAAACTGAAATATTACACATACACACTTTAACCTTCTGCTGTACAAAATATTTTCAACTGCTGTACTTTAACTCTTTACCACACAATCCCAAGTTTTAACGACCCTGATGAAAAAGCCCTTTTGAAAACCTTGTGGGAAAACGAGAAAATGCTAATACGCTTTCCACCTAAAGTTCAAATGTCATCTCTTGATATACATTTTTTTTGGTCGTCTACAAATGCTTCCAATATGGACTTGACGAGAATTTTGTCGTGTGATAAAAGGTTAAGCCAAGACAAAGCATATCAAATACTCAAAAAAGGGTAACAACAACCTGCGCTTCAAGGTCAGTCTCTTTATAGAAGTAAAAATGGGTTCAAGAACTATGGGCAGAGATAACATGTATGATTCAAAGTGCTGTAAGCACTGTAATCGGTCGACGTTGAATAACTACAGTGGTTTGAAATCGTAAATCAAATGGTAGCTGTTTGAACCATGTATGGGATAAAAATTCCTCAACCTTACAAATGAGCCACCTATCATCCTCCCTTTTTTGGCTGTCTTTTACAAAATTAGTAGTTTAATGGAATGGTTAAAATATACACGCTGTACATTCAAAAACGCAACACTAGTTGTAGATTGAAAATCAGCCGAAAACAACAAGTTTTGATCAAATATACCTTTAATGTAATGTATTGTTATTCCTTGGAATGATTCACAAAGTTCGTTCTTGAAAATGTTTTAAGATTTTCAAATAGAAAATGAATCAAAAACATTCTTACCGCAAATCAAAGAGTCATATGATTAACATCGAGTATGGCGACTCTTTGCGTTTATCAACACCTGCCAGCTACCTCTCATTGACAAGATTGTGAGGTTACTCCATACTGTGGGATGTTGTCTGATTCCTCTAGAACAGCACTGTTTTTAAGAGGGTTATTCCTGCTCTCGATTCTGCGAGACGTCCATGCAAAGCAGTGTGACTCATGGAACGGAAGAGACAAGATTACTTGAAGAGACCTCCGTTTCAACAGGCTTCAAACGAGCCGTGTTCTGTTCTCAAATGAATCTAGGATTCAGTTATGCCTTCATCAAAGGGATTATATTGCTCATTGCTCCACTGTTTTAGGTCAAAATGTTAGCCGAGCTTACAATAGATCGAACAATGATAGTGCTGCTGCACATACAGTCGTTTTCACTTGAAGCTTTCTTGATCAGAACAACTTCAAATTGTTTGGCTGGGCGCATTATCAGCTGATATTGCATTAACTGACCGTGTCTGGGATGCTTTGAAAAATATGTGTCCATACCAGCGTTAATCCCCGACAACAGTTCCGGAACTTTGCAGTGCCCTTCTGGAGGAACCGGACAATAGCCCACAGTATGGAATAACCTTACAATTTTGTCAATGAGATGAGGCTGGCAAGTTTTGATAAATGCATGGAGTAGCCATACTCGATCTTAATCATGTGACTTTTTAATTTGCGGTGAGGAACCGTTTGTATCATTTTCCATTTGAAAGTCTTACAGCATTCTAACGAAACTGTGTGTGTCAGTAAAAAAGAATAACAAAGGATTACATTAAAGGAAAATTTGATCAAAACTTGTTATTTTCCGGCTGATTTTCATCTTAAAACTAGTGCTGAGTGTGTTTGCTAGCCGACAGCAATAGAATGTAAAAGATATGTGACAATTCTGATCAGCAATGCCCATTATCAAGCTTTAGATAACACTCATCATGAATAGCAGTGCCTACCAACCTTTTAAAAGAGTAAACAAAATACAAATATGCTTTTCTGTAACTTTGGTAACTCTACAGTAAAAATAAAAGTTGTACAAATATGCCTGCATTATGACTTTGGAATTGTTTACTTTTGACAGCCTGTGGATCTTTTTTCCATTTTTAACAAGCCATTGTATTCTAGACAAATTGTCCTACCTAATTTGTTTGGCGGGCTAAATCGTCCTGGGCCAAATCGTACAGTCCAAAACGTCTGCTGGCAAATTTTACCTACATACTTTCAAAGAATGTAGATACCCAATAGCCACCTAACTCTGAACCCTTTACCAAATGCTAAAATTTTAAACTTTTTCATGTCGAAAGCATTTGCACATGACGAATTAAATGTACACCAAATGATGATTTGGATCGTTGAAAAGCTAAAAAAAAAAAGATGGGAAAAGGAGAAAATGATGGTTACCTGCATTTTCCCCTTTTTCTTCAATGTTTTCAACAACTTTCTTCTTCATGGGCATTAAAAAAAGGATAGCTTGGTTCAGAGTTAAAACACTCAGTTAATCTAATGGCATTTTACAGTCAGAAAAAAAAAAATATCTAAGCATTACAATTTCATGGTCGTTTTCCCCACATATATCCCACATAAAAAGACAATTAAGATCTATGATATGAACGTCCGTGATATCGATCTGCATTGCGTTCAAAGGACAGTCTGATCTTTATCTTCTATTGTCTTCAAAAGCGACTGTACTTGTCCATGGCCAACAAAGGTCACTGTATTTGAGTCATTCTAATAAGCAAGACCATAACTACAGTAAACCTTATGCTCTTTATCTGAAATGTGGAAAGGATGAGAATCAACCAACATGGAGTAGGTGATGAGACAAACATGTTGCTGAGAGTTTTACGCTTAGTGCGCTGAATTGATTAAATAGACACGTCAAGCTTGGAAATGCATCCTAAATATTGCAGGACCATTGCTGTCTTGACTAGAATATCTCAGAAAACTGGTATGACAGATCCAAGGTCTGACTGCATATTCTGGGCAGTCTGGTCTGAATCTGCACTCTCCACAAAGCCTTTTCCATAGTCCGTTGATTTAGATATGGAGAATTTAAAGTTAAGTGAGCTTATTTGTTTTGCAGTTTCAGAGTTTTTGCTCCACGATGAAAATGCTCTATTTAACTCTACCAAATGACAAAATTTGGAAAATCTTTTAAATTGTAAATCAAAGCACTGAAAGCACTGCTGAGGTTGGATGCATTTAATCCAACTCAAGTTGAAATCCAGGTTTTAGACCAAATATGCATGTAGTGTTGCATCATATGTCAGAAAGAGTTGAACAGAAAAAATTACATTTGAAGAACGTGAGCTTTATATAAGTAACTCAAAGGATTTTCATTATATTTTAAATATTTACTTTCCCGATTGATTGATTGAATTTGCATTTATTTGTCGTCGCCACCGGTTTTCCATATGGGCGATGTTACGGGGGATAGTGCAATATACAGGACGAAACCCATCCTAAGTTACGCCTGGTTCTTTAACGTGCTCGGTGTATAGCCCCGTCACGCCGAATCTCGGTTTAACGTCTCATCCGAAAGACTATTTGTAATTTTAGATGGCCAAACCTTTGGAATCGAACCTACCCCATCAAGTTACCCGAAACATGACGTTCACGAGTCCCACGCTCTACCACCTGAGCTACTTGCCCGATTGCTTGCTTGTCCGTGTATTTAATAAAATCTATAAAACAACTGATTCAGTTTAATGTCAATTCACAATATGATATTTTTATGTCACTTATGATATTTTCATTTTTTACCTGATTGATTATGATAAGGTTTTTCGAGTAAATGAGTATTTCTCGAATAAATCTCAGAACACATTTGCTACTTTCAAACTACGTGTATTTGCTTTTCGCCAAGCCAAAACAGAGACTGGTGAACTTTACATGGAAAACCTGGGATTTACCGAGGCACGTCTGTTTTTTCTCAGTTATATCTATAGAGTCAGGATATTTCTAAACCAGGTGATTAGCAAAAATTCCTACAAAAGGGAACATATATCCATAGTCTTTTACTGTAATCACTTTGTTCTATATGGGGTTTATTACATTTCCTTTTGCAGCATAAAACATAATTCGATCTCTCCATGAGTCTGAACAGGTGATGGCCTTATCGAGTAGTTACCATAAATCGAAAAGAGCCGTTGCCAGTGTAAGTTTAATTTAGCTCCTTTGGCCAAAGGCCAGTGAGCTTATCCTTTGTCCATCATATGCGTCAACGAGCGTCCTTAAACTTTCGTATTCTAAACCATTTCTTTCTGTGAGACTACTGAAGTTCGACAACTTGACAGATATCATCCTACAGTCGTCTTCCTAAGAATTAATTCAAGGAATTTGACTCCATGTAGAAGCTTTAAAAAAAGTATATAGGAGCATGTACCCGACCTAAAAGTGTATGTATATGTAGAAAGGAGCAACTTGAGCTTCAGCAAGCCAATAAGAAACCATTGATCGACTCAGAAGGAAACGCTGCTCTTATTGTTTTTGGAAGGTAGTCAGACAGTTCAGATCAAAACATTACAGGGTGTTTGGTGTCAATCCCAACAAATGGTTTCACCATTTCAGAGTTCTATAATTTGACCAGCGTGTTGAGGGGTTATTTCCGTGTAATTAATATAAGCTTAAGCTTCGGATGGAGTCAAATTCTTAAAATCAACTCTTAGGAAGACGACTGTAGGATCACATGGTAGAACGATTACGCTTCTTCCAAACAATGGCGTAGCGTCCATAATGCGCAATATGCAAGTGCGTAATGAAGAAAAAATGGGAAAATATTCTTATCATTATCACTTTATAGAACAACTTCATATTCTCAACTTACTGAAGCTTTTTTATTATTTTTTATTTTATCTTTTATTCGTTTTTCATTTTTTTTTTTTTTTATTATTTTGTAAATGATATTTCCAACCAATAGTAAAAAGTCAAGTATTGTGATTGCATCCTATAGATCAGACTGCACATTCACCCTGTCTGCAAAAGCGCATAGCGTACCGCTTGGCAGCCTAAGGGTGAAATAGTGCTCTCTTTTCAAGCTACATGATTCTAAACCCTTGCTTACGGCCCTACTAATGTGACTGAAATAATGTTGAAACGATGTTAGCCCTTTATCAAACAATCCTGACCTTAAACAACCCTAAAGAAGACGATCTTTGAAAATATTGTGGGATAAAGTGCTGGTTGCCAGCATTCTCTCCTTTTGCCATAATGTTTTCTGCCTTCTTAAGCACAATTCACACCATTTGAGCAATAAATTATATATAAATGGTCGTGTGCAAATTTTCTCAATTTTGATGGGTCCAAAATTGTGTCGTCCGGTAAAGGGTTAATCGACAAGCAGACTAAATTTGTTTTTAACAGGGTTATACGGAAGCCCCGAATGGATGTAAAATTAGAAAGAAAGAAAATATTTAAAGCAACAACTGTAGTGTTTAACTGGAGCTCTACACGTACAATACTTGAATTGCCAAAGTGAGATGCAAGAGCAATACTTTCAAGTTTTCAACTTTTGCATGCCACTATTTAATTGTCTCTTACTTTTTTTTTTTCATTAGAGCCATCTTCTACCAAAATACCCCAAAGACATATTTGTGTGTGTTCACGTATTTCAATATGGATATCTAAGGTCCCTTGTTTTTTTTTAACTCTTTACCAGTCAATCAAGAATTTCAACGACCCTGAGAGGGAAAGCTTCTGAAAACAAAGTGGGAAACGGGGAAAATGCTGGTAACCAGCATTTTCTCCTTTAACCATAATATTTTCTACCATTTCAAAACCATTTCCAACATTTGAGCCACATCTGTCATCTGCAAAGGCTTCCAATTTGTACAAGTCTGAAATTTTGTCGTCTGGTTAAAGGTTAACTGTTATTGTCATTTATTTTGAACATTTTTTGTTTTTGAACCCATATCCTATTGACTCTTTTGATCCCGAAAAATAGTCGAAGGTGTCGTTGATATTTCTGTCATTTACATATAGGATATCCCTTTGCCACACAATCTGGTGGACCCCGGTAGCGCGGTCGATAGCATACAGGACTTGAGAACAGGGGTTGCTGGTTCGAATCCCGAGTTTGGCCACTTTCTTTCTAAGGACTGATGATAGTCATTGCTAAAGGGTTCATTCCTCTCTTGATGCTGATCATTGTTTTCACGATGGTCTCGTGGCAAAGCAACCAGTCGCTTGGGAAGAATACTGTACGAAGTACTGGTAAAAGAAACTCGGAAACTCCAGGAAAGCATTTATAGGCGCATTGACCGCCACGATACAACTAAAATAAAATTGAATAGTGTTTAACACCGCTATCAACATTATTTCAGTCATATCACGGCGACAGGTCACATATTCATGTATTTCCTTGGTTTCAAAAGTAATGGGCTAGGGCTCTGAGGTGTCTTGCCCGAGGATACTCCCACAAAAGACTCAGTGGATCCAGTGAGGCTCAAACTCGGGACCTCCAGGTCACGAGTCCCACACTTTACCACTTGGCCACGCAGGACCCCCTAAAATAAAGTTGAAAATTGCCTTAAACACCATACAATCAATCATTATCACACAATCCCCAGTTTTAACCTCCCCGAAGAAGAAGCTTTTGGAAGACAGCATTTCCTTCATTTCCAACAATGACTTCTTCCCTGTCAAAGACAGAAGTCAGCATTTGAGTTACATTTATTTTGGCCTTCGGTAAAGAGGCATAATATGATTGATTATCTTTTGTTTTTATCTAACAAGTCATTCTAAAATGATGAAAAACAAGGCTTTGCCGAATCTTTATCGCTTTTCAATGACAAGCTCAGGACTAAAATTATACAAGGTGAAACAATATATAAAAAAATCAAGACTTTACTTTTTTATTTTTCCAAAGTTTTTAACACTTATACTAAAATATTAATTTACAATACCAATATTCGGCTTTGCCGACTTTTTATCGCTTTTCAATGACAAGCTCAGAACTAAAATCATACAAGATGAAACAGTAGATAAAAAAAATCAAGACTTTACTTTTTTATTTTTCCAAAGTGTTTAACACTTATACTAAAATCTTAATTTACAATACCAATATTTCTTAAAGGTAATCTTGCACAGCTAGATTCATGTAAACCCTTAAATTCTTATCAGACTACAAAATTTACATATGTCCATACTATAAACATTCGCAGATGACAAAATAGATGTTGCTTAGATCATATAATTCGTTTTTGAAAGGGTATAGAATAATGTGGGTAAAGAGCATCAGGCTGTTTACCAACATATTTTCCTTTCCCCACAATTCTTTAACTTTTCACCAGACGACAAAACTCTACACTTGTCCAAACTGAAAGCATTAACAGACAAAAAACAAAACATAGTCCAAATGATAATATCTATCTTTAACTCTTTAACATACAACAAAATTTTATTCTCCTTCAATTTCAAAGCAGTGGAATTTAATGCGGCTGTAATGTTGAGACTGGTCTCTGAAAGGGTAGAAAGCATTGTAGAAAAAGGAGAAACTGCTTGTTATAGATATTTTCTACTTTCCTCAGAATTATTTCAAAAGCCTTTTTCTTCAGGCGCGTTAAAATGCGATCGTTTGGTAGAGGATTAAAAGGGTGTAAATCAGTGTGGGAAAAGGAGAAAATGCTTTATAGCTAGACTTTTCCAAATTGATATCATCTACAAATGACCAACCGAACTTAGTCTAAATGATGATTTCTATCTTTCAAAGGGTTTAAACATTAGGAAAAAGGAGAAAGCGCTTGTTACCTGAATTTCTTTTTCACCCGCAGTGTTTACTGAAGGTTACTACGGCAGGATCGTTAATACAGCAGGATTAATTAGCAAAGGGCTTTTGCTTCAAGGTCTTTAAAAAGCTGTATTCTTTGGAAAAGGATCAAATGTTCATTTATAGTTCTCAAATAATTCTAAAGAATAACTCACTTAATTTCTGGAAGATTTTTATTAAAAGCGAGATTGTAACATTCTGCACTTTTTGTGCTCTCTGATCTTGTAACTTTTCGTGAAATGAATTATCAGATGAACATTTTTAAATCACATTTCCAATATCCTATTTAAGACAAGAGGAAGTGTTGACGACAAAAAAATGCTAGCATTTTTTTTTAAACACTTTTGACTTTGCTACATTCTACACTTGGTTAGATAATGTGAGCATCTTGACATATTTCTTTACAATTTAGAGCATTTACAGATGACCAATTTGAACATGTCCAAATGATGGGATTCATCCTTGAAAGAGTAGGAAAAAAAAATGTTTAAAACAAGGAAAAATGCCGTTAATGCATAGTGTGCCAATCACAACTTAACCTGTTTGTTGAAAGCGAAAATCAAGATCAGTCTTCTTTTTCCTTAAACTACGTTATTCAGTTGTGTCTCTATGAATGCAAACCATCACCATGCACTCATTTAAAGTGTATTAAACGGAGATTGTACAAATGTAGACTTGGACTGCACTCTTCTCTTCCCTACTACTGGTCTCTGTAATATAAATTCCCGTGAAATAACAATAGGCTCGGACATGGCAAATTAATGAAGATGAAGAATTCACAATTCGTTTTGTCTCTTACTACGTAGTGTCCATGATTTCTGTTGTAGGGATGGGTAGTACACTGTACCCATGATTTTTGTTGTATTGGTGGGTGGTACATAGTGTCCATGGTTTCTGTTGTGGTGGTGGGTGGTAGTGTCCATGGTTTCTGTTGTAGTGGTGGTTGGTACATAATGTCCATGGTTTCTGTTGTAGTGGTGGGTGGTACACTGTGTCCATGATTTCTGTTGTAGTAAAGGGTGGTACACTGTGTCCATGATTTCTGTTGTAGTGACGGGTGGACCTTTTTCATACCTATACAAGATAAATATAACATTAACTACTTATCTTTGTCAAACCATCATACCTATATTAGGCTGAATAAATCACCCAACAGTGCAAAGCAATGAACAGAATTTCAGCCAAGTAAGATTTCTCATGCATCAAACTGCAACGTAAGCTCGCAATGGCCAGAGTCTCTTTAACACATGACAAAAATGTAGACTTATCCAAATGAAAGCATTTGCAGACGACAGTTAGAATGTGGCTCAACTGATGGATTTCTCTTTGATAGGACAGAAAACATTTAAGGAATATGAGAAAATCCTGCTTACCAACATTTTTACATTATGTTTTCAAAAGGATTCTTTCTCAGGGTCGTTAAAAACTGGGGTATGTAAGGTAAAGGGCTTTATTATCAAATAACATTTAATAAAACTGCCCTGACTTTGTTATATTCATTCACATAACCCTTTACAAAACCAAAACCAAGTTCACTACCCTTTGAAAGAAGACATTTTTAAACACAGAGGGAAAAGGTGAAAATGTTGGTATTTAATTTGTTGTCTGCAAATGCTTCTAACTTGTCATTTGGTAAAGAGTAGAAACAAGTTTACACATATTTCAATTTTCTGCTGCATTCCAATTATATGAAGATATTCAAAGGTATGGTGCAAAAATAGATAAACGGTGACAAACAAGATAGTACAAGACTGTTTGAACGGTATTTTATGCCACTTTCAGAATTATTTCAATCACAATGACAACTCACATGTTTATATATTTCCTGGGTTTCACCAGTAATAGGCTACAGCTCTGAAGTGTCTTGACCCAAGGACACTTACACGAAAGATCCCAGTGGATCCAGTGAGGCTCGAATGCGGAGCCTCTAGGTTACGAGTCCTACACCTACACTTTACTACTGAGCCACGCAGGACCCCCTAACATGGTTATAAAGTCTGACACATAAGACAATAAACCAAAACCACATAAGACAAATTATCTTCATTTACTCAATCACTTTAATTATTCTTTTTTATTAAAAATTCAATCAGAATCTTTTAACGGGAATACAGCTTTTGTAGAAAGCTGAGGGAGATTGAGGTACTACCAGATACTTGACATTCATGTTCATAAGCTAGTCACAATAGGCATATTCTCTTCATGTACTCATCAATGAATCATTTTGAAAGGGTTCAACCCCTATTGTTCAACGAGAATACAGCTTTTGTAGAAAGCTAAGGGAGATTGATGTATTACCAGGTCCTTGATATTTTCATAAGCTAGTGTTATGTCAACCATCGCACATTTGGCTGGCTTCTATGATGTTTCAACAATTTGTCTGCTCTGAAAGTAGAAAAAGAATTTGAGTAAGGAGCAAACCACATCTCCATGCGGGTCAAATTTATCACTAGCTGCTTACATATATTTCACCAATTAACATTAATTAAAATGAATTGAATGTACCAGAAACTATACATGTTTAGATAAACAAAAATAATCATGGAAAAAGGTTTGTACAAACAAAGTATGTTTAGATAGATATATACAAAAAAAACTTACTGAATTTTTCAAGACAAATACATACATGACAAAGTAAATTCAAAGTACGATTATAGAAATATGAACAAAAACTTACTGAAATTTTCACGAGAAATACATACACGAGATGAAGCAAATTCAAACCACTGTTAGAAAAAGCTTACTGAAAGCTTCAAGAGGAATAGATCTACATACACAACATATAGCAAATATAAAATATGGTTAGACAAATATGAACAAAAAGGTACTACAACTGATATAAGAAGTACATACACAGGGTAATGCAAATTCAAAAGATGATTAGACAGGTATTTACAAAAACTTACTCAATGTTTTAAGATTAATTCATACATGAGATAAAGCAAATTCAAAGCATAGATAGCGATATATAAAACATAACTTACTGAAATTTTTAAGAGAAATACATACACGAAAGATACTAAATTCAAACCAAGGCTAGAAAATGAAGAACAAAACTTAATAAGTTAACATTAGAATAAAATCCGTGAAAACGCTGAAGACCCTTCTCTTTTCGAACAACGGTTCTTATTTCTGCTAGGTTTGTTCATTTTAAATCTTTGTCAAGTGACCTCCCTTATGAATATTAAAAACAATGGATAAAAGCCATAAAATACCGAAAACTCTATTTTTACAGTGAAATATTTCGACAACGGAAAGGTTTAGACATTATAAAATCTTGAACAGCCCCCCCATCCCGTGAGTATTAAAAACTAACGGATAAAAGCGGTGAAATCTTTGTGTACTCTTTCTAAGTCAAATATTTTCGTCTTGGCTAGGTTTCTACATTCAAAACCTAATTTGGAGGGGTCTCACTGTCGATGGATAACAGCGGTAAAAACATAAGTACAACTTTTGTCTGTGTGTGTTAAAAAATGATCCTGGCTAGGTTTGGCCGTTTTAAAACCTTTATTAAGGGACCTCTCATGTGAGTATTAAACCCAATGGATAAAAGCGGAGAAAAAATCCAAGTACCCTTTTATAAGGGTAAAGTATTTTAATCCTAGCTACATGTATGTCAGCTATTTAAAGACTTTAATCAAGGGACCTCCCTGGCGGGTGTTAAAAGCAATGGATAAAAGTGGTTTTAACTTTCGATCTTTATATTCAAGGGTACAATATTTGATGCCTGCTAAGTTTGGCCATTCCAAAAAATTCATCGAAGGACCTCACTGGTGAGTATTAAAAGCAATGGATAAAAAACGGTAAAAACTAAAAGTACACTTTTTTAAGGGTAAGATATTTTCATTCTAGCTAGTTACTGCCATTTAAAAACTGCTATCGTGGGACATGCTTATTGAGTATTAAAACCAATAAATGAAATTGGCTAAAACTTTGAACACTTTAGGGGTAAAATATTTTATGCCAGCTAAGTTTGTCCATTTTAATATTTTCATCGAGGGATCCCCTCGGTGGGTATTAAAACCGATGATAAAGCGGTAAAAAACTTCGAGTACTCTTTCTAAATATTTTCACCCTGGTTAGGCTGCGACATTTTAAAACCTTTAATTTGGGTAAAATATATTTAGCCTTTTTATCTTCAGCAATTTTAAAACCTTTCTTAAGGGACTTCCCTGTAGAGTGTCAAAAATCAATGGATAAAAGCGGTAAAAAGTCCGAGTGCTCTTTTATTAGGGTAAAATGTTTTTATCCTTGTTTTGTTAAATTAATTTTAAAAAAAACAACTGTTTTCAAATGACCTCCCTGGTGAGTGTTAAAACCAAAGGATGGAAGCGGTAAAAACTCCGAGTACTCTTTAATTAGGGTAAAAGATTTTTATCCTTGTTTTGTACAGCTAATAAAAAAAAAATTCTCGAGGGAAGTCCCTTGTGAGTGTTAAAAGCAATGGATAAAAGTAGTAAAAGCTGCGAGTACTCTTTTATTATCGTGAAATGTTTTCATCCTTGTTTTGTTTAGCTATTTAAAAAAAAAAAAAAAAAAACTTTCTCAAGGGAACCCCGTGGTGAGTGCTAAACCCAATGGGTAAAACCGTTAAAGAACTCTCTGGGTGTTTTTTTTTTTTTTTTTTTTTTATTCGGGTAAATATAACTCCCGTGGTTTTGTTAAGCTATTTTATAAAACCTCTCCCTGGTGAGTGAGGACCCTGGTGAGTATTAAAAATAAAGGATAAAAGCGGTAAAACCCCGACTACTCTTTTATTAGGATAAAGAATTTTTAACTTATACTTAAATTATAAAAAGGATAAAAACTCTTATGTTAGGGAAAGATATTTTGACACCAGCTTGGTTTGGCCATTTCAAAATCATCATTGAGGGATCTCCCTGGTGGCTATTAAAATCGATGATAAAAGCGTTAAAAAATTTGAGTACTCTATTTAAATATTTTCATCCTGGCTACGTTCCTACATTTCATAGCCTTCATTTCGGGTAAAATATTCTTAACCCTGTAATATTCAGCTATTTTAGAACACTTCTCAAGGGACTTCCCTGTTGAGTATTAAAGATAAATGGATTAAAGCGGCAAAACTCCGAGTGGTTTTTTATAAGGGTAAAATGGTTTAACCATTGTTTTGTTCACCTATTTAAAAAAAAAAAAAACTTACTCAAGTGACTTCCCTGATGAGTGTTAAAACCAACGGATAGAAGCGGTAGAAACTCCGAGTACTCTTTTTTTAGAGTAAAATATTTCTCTCCTTGTTTTGTACAGCTATTTACAAAAAGATTCTCTATAGACCTACCTGGTGAGTGTTAAAACCAATGCATAAAAGTGGTAAAAACTGCAGTTACTCTTTTATAATCGTAAAATATTTTCATCCTTGTTTTCTTCAGCTATTTTAAAAGAACCTTTTTCAAGGGATCCCCTTGGTGAGTGTTAAAACTAATGGATAAAAGCGGTTAAAAACTCTGGGTGCTCTTTATTAGAGTAAAAAAAAATTATCATTCTTATACACAGCTAATTGAAACCTTTCTCAATGGACTTCCCTGATGACTGTTAAAACCAATGGATAAAAATGGTAAAAACTCCGAGTTCTCTATCAAAGGGGTAAAATATATCTATCCTGGTTTTGTTCGGCTATTCTAAAAAGCTTTCTCAAGGGACCTATGTAGTGAGTTAGGTCCCTGGTGAGTGTTAAAACTAAAGGATAAAAGCGGTAAAAACTCCGACAACTCTTTTATAAGGGTAAAGTATTTTTAACCTTGTTTTGTTTAGCTAATTTAAAAAGAAAAAAAAAAAAAAAAAAAAAAAAATTCATCAAGGGACCTCACTGGTGAATGTTAAACGCAGTTGATAAAAAGGATAAAAACTCTTATGTTAGGGAATGATATTTTGATACCAGCTTGGTTTGGCCATTTTAAAATCTTCATCGAGGGATCTCCCCGATGGGTATCAAAACCGATGATAAAACCGCTAAAACTTTCGAGTACTCTTTTTAAATATTTTCATCCTGGCTATGTTCATATTTCATGGCCTTTATTTTGGGTAAAATATTTTTAACCTTGTCATATTAAGCTATTTTAGAACCTTTCTTAAGGGACTTCCCTGTTGACTGTTAAAACCAATGGATAGAAATGACAAAAACTCCGAGTTCTCTATCATAGGGGTAAAATATATCTATCCTGGTTTTGTTCGGCTTTTCTAAAAAGCTTTTTAAAGGGACCTCCCTATTAAAAAAAAAAAAAAAATAAAAAAAATAAAAAAATTAAAAAAAAAAAAAATAAATAAACGTGCTCAAGTGACTTCCCTGATGAGTGTTAAAACCAACGGATAGAAGCGATAGAAACTCCGAGTACTCTTTTTTAGAGTAAAATATTTCTCTCCTTGTTTTGTACAGCTATTTACAAAAAGATTCTCTATAGACCTACCTGGTGAGTGTTAAAACCAATGCATAAAAGTGGTAAAAACTGCAGTTACTCTTTTATTATCGTAAAATATTTTCATCCTTGTTTTGTACAACTATTTTAAAAGAACATTTTTCAAGGGATCTCCTTGGTGAGTGTTAAAACTAATGGATAAAAGTGGTTAAAAACTTCAGGTGCTCTTTTATTAGAGTAAAACATTTTTATCATTCTCATATGCAGCTAATTGAAACCTTTCTCAAGGGACTCCCCTGATGACTGTTACAACCAATGGATAAAAATGGTAAAAACTACGAATTCTCTATCATAAGGGTAAAATATATCTATCCTGGTTTTTTCGGCTATTCTAGAAAGCTTTCTCAAGGGACCCCCCTGGCGAGCGAGGTCCCTGGTGAGTGTTAAAAATAAAGTATAAAAGAGGTAAAAACCCCGACTACTATTTTATTTGGATAAAGAATTTTCAGCCTTGTTTTGTTTACCTAATTTAAAAAGAAAAAAAAAAAAAAAAAAAAAAAAACTTTATCGAGGGACCTCACTGGTGAATGTTAAACGCAATTAATAAAAAGGATAAAAAAACTCTCATGTTAGAGAAAATACATTTTGATACCAGCTTGGTTTGGCCATTTCAAAATCTTCCTTGAGGGATCTCCCCGATGGGTATTATATTATTAGCTATTTCAGAACCTTTCTATAGGGACTTCCCTGTTGAGCATTCAAAATCAATGGATAAAAGCGGCAAAAACTCCGAGTGCCTTTTTATTAGGGAAAAATGGTTTAACCATTGTTTTGTTCACCTATTTAGAAAAAAAAACTTTCTCAAACTTTCTCCGTGATGAGTATTAAAACCAGCGGATGGAAGCGGTAAAAACTACGAGTACTTTTTGTCTAGGGTAAAATATTTCTCTCCTTGTTTTGTACAGCTATTTACAAAAAGATTCTCTATAGACCTACCTGGTGAGTGTTAAAACCAATGCATAAAAGTAGTAAAAACTGCAGTTACACTTTTATTATCGTTAAATATTTTCATCCTTGCTTTGTTCAGCTATTTGAAAAGAACCCTTTTCAAGGGACCTGCCTGGTGAGTGTCAAAACAAATGGATAAAAGCGGTTAAAAACTCCGGGTGCTCTTTAATTAGAGTAATTTTTGTATCATTCTTATATACAGCTATTTTAAGCCTTTCTCAAGGGACTTCCCTGATGACTGTCAAAACGGCAATTGAACGTAAAAAATATGTGACAATTCTGATCAGCAATACCCATTATCAAGTTTTAGATATCACTCATCATGAACAGCAGTGCCTACCAACCCTTTAAAAGAGTGAAAAAATACATATATTCTTTTCTGTAACTTTGGCAACTTTGGTAACTGTATTGTAACATATAAAAGCCGTATAAAATATGCCTGCATTATAACTTTGGAATTATTTACGTTTGGCTGCTTTAGGGTTTTTCATTTTTCCATTTTTAACAAGACATCGTATTCATCTTGACAAACTGTCCTAACTATTTTTTCGCGGGCCAAATCGTCCAGTCCAAACATCTGCTGGCAAATTTCTCCCACATTATACTTTCAAAGAATGTAGATAACCAATAGCTCCCTAACCGTCAACTCTTTACCAAATAATAAAATTTTAGACTTGTCCAAATCAAAAGCATTTGCACATGACGAATTAAATGTAGACCAAATGATGATATGAATCCTTGAAAGGGTTAAAAAAAAAAAAAAAAAAAAATGGGAAAAGGAGAAAATGGTAACCTGCATTTTCCCGTTTTCTCACAATGTTTTCAACTTCTTTCTCATGGGCATTAAAAAAGGATAGTTTGGTTAAGAGTTGAAACACTCAGTTAATCGACTAGCCTTTTACATAAGGAAAACAATATCAAACATTAGGCTACAATTCCATGGTCGTTTTTTTTTTCCCGATATACATCCCAAATAAACAGACAACTAGATCTAAGATATGGACATCTGTGATACTGAATTGCATTGCGTTCAAAGGACAGTCTGATCTTTATCTTTTATTGTCTTCAAAAGCGACTTTACTTGTCCATAGGCAACAAAGGTCATTGTATTTGAGTCATTCTAATAAAAAAGTGGTAGCCTTGATCTCTTTATCTGAAATGTGGAAAGGATGAGAATCGACCGATATGGAATAGCTGATGAGACCAACATGTTGCTGACATCTGCAAGCTTAGAGCGCTAAATTGTTAAAATAGACATGTTAAGCTTGGAAAAGCAGCCTAAATATTGCAGGAACATTGCTATCTTGAGTAGAATAACTCGGAAAACTGGCACGACAATCCAAGATCCGACTGCATGTTCTGAGCAGTCTGGTCTGAATCTGCACTCTCTGCAAAGACTGTTTCCCTGGTCCGTTGATTCAGATATGGAGAATATAACAGTAAGTGAGCTTATTTGTGTTACAGTTTCAGGATTTTTTTCATCCTCGATGAAAATGTTGTATTTGACAAAAATTTGAAAATCTTTCAAATGGGTGAAAAACGCTGTGGAAAAAAGAGAACGTGAGTAGTTAAATAAAGGAGGATTTTGGCTCTTTTGCGATTGCTATGAATTTCCTATCGTCATTCGGCTTTCTCCCCATTTTCCCTATCATCTTCCATATCCCTCCTATATCTTTTCTACTCTTTCATACCCTCCCTATGCGTGTCGTTTTAGGTCACCGAGTGCATTTTTCTTTTTTCGTCTCTCCACTCTCCCTATCGCTTCCCATATCCCCCCTATATCTTTTTTACTCTCATCACCTCCCATATCCCCCCTATATCTTTTCTACTCTTTCATACCCTCCCTATGTATGTCCCTTTAGGTCACCGAGTACATTTTGTTCTTTTTCGTCTATTTGCCATTCTCCCTATCTCTCTGCCCCCGCTGCCCCTTATCTTAATAATAACTCTACATCTCCCTATCGCTCGCATATGCGCGCCCGTATCTTAATAACTCTTCCCCTTCTCGACCCGGCGCGCCCCGTCGTAGATTAAAAAAAATTTATAACTCGCGAAAGTTATAAATTTAAAAAATAAAAAGGAATTTTGAATCATACTCCTTATTTTTACGAGGACGCGAAATGAAAGAAGTGGAAGAAGAATGGATTAAAATACAATTAAAAGAAAATCCTAATAATAAAGAATTAGGGTGGAATCATCCCGTATTTAAAGAACTCAAGAAAAAAGAAGAAGAGTTCGATTTGTATATTCAAACTCCTCCGGAAGTAGCGGAGGGAGTACTTAAATGTAAGAAATGTAATAGTAAAAAGGTATTATCCTTTCAAACTCAAGCGAGGTCAGCCGACGAACCAATGACTACGGTCGCTAAATGTTCTTACTGTAGGGCCGAATGGACCGAAAATAATTAATACTTTTTTAGTATTATTCGGAGGAAAATAAATCCGTAAAAATTTATAACTTTCGCGAGTTATAAATTTAAAAAAATTTGAAATTCCCCCAATTTTTTACGCTAAAGCGCGGTATAAAAAAAAAAGAGAGTATTAAAGAATTTAAATAACGAGTTCATTTTACATCTAGTTAGAACGTTAGAGGCTAAAGTTTATTTCGGGCAATGGAAATATCGTCAGGGGGGTTTAATAGCGTTTCCTCCGTTCAAATTTAAAAACCTTTGTTTAGCGTTACTTCGATTAAAACCGCCTGTTTACTACGAAATTAGTAAAGCGGACACGTTAGCTACTAGTATGACGCTAGTTATTAATTTAGGCTACGAGTTGTTTACGGAACCTTTAAAAGAGAAAACATACGATGATATAGCGTTTAAATATTTAAAGCTAGGAAACGATGGTCGTATATTTTTGGATATTATACTCTTTGGTATCGAATTTTCTCCTCGTGATTACCCGCATTCTTGGGAAGATGGAGACTTCGAGATCTTTAGAAGATGGGGTGATCCTCCTGCTGTAGTAGATGAAGATGGTCATACGAGGGACACTTTTTAAGTTCGTAGAGTAGGGCGGTCTTTTTAAAACCGCTTGAAATATCAAAATTTTATTTATCTAAGACCTTCGAAATATGCCCCGTCTGCCTCCACACACATTTTACACCGATCTACCCATTTCCGGAACGCCGCCCGGTAGTCCTCTTTAGGTATATGTTGCAGACACTGGTAGACCGCACTGCCTATACCACAACGGGATTCAAAACGGTGCCCTGCTAGCATTTCCTTTAGTCTTGGGAACAACCAAAAGTCACAGGGGGACTGGTCAGGGCTGTATGGGGGATGATCTAAGACATCGAGCCGAGATTCTTTCAGATATTCCTGTACCGTAGCAGATTTATGGGCTGGTGCGTTATCATGGAGTAATTTGATGCCGCGGACACCGGTGCGCGGTCTGCGTTTCTGAAAGAAATCAACAAGTTGAGTAAGAACACTTTCTCTGTAAAACTTTCCAGTGACAGAACTACCTTTCGGGACTGGAATTTGAAGGACTGGACCTTTTGAATCAAAGAATATCGCATACAACATGCGATTTGATGTTTTGCAACGGCGCGCAATGACAGGTCTGTCGCCCTCAGATGAAACCCAAACCTTATTTTTAGCCTTAGAATCGGGTTGAAAATGATAGATCCAGGTTTCATCACCTGTAACTATCTCTTCCAAACGACGTGGGTCACATTTATCATATTTTTCTATAACTTGCGATGCAAGTCTAACCCGACTTTGTTTCTGCTCGTCAGTGAGCAAATAGGGCACCCAGCGCGCGCAGATCTTACGTAGCCCAAGTCGTTCACGTAAGATCTTCAAAACACTTGACGAATGAATGCCACTTAATTCTTCTATCTCTTGCACGGTATAACGTGCGTCTTCCTCAATTAACGTTTTCACAGTAGCAACGTTCTTTTACGTCAAAACGGAAACCGGCCTACCCACCCGAGGGTCATTTTCAGTTGACTCCCTACCATCATTAAAACGACGTACCCACTTGCAAACTGTAGCATATTTTAAAGCACCATTCCCATAAACTTTTTGCAAATCAGCATGAATTTCTGTTGGCGGAAACCCGAGCTGTGCTCGAATCTTACAATATACCCTCTGTTCAGAGATTTTTCCATCCATATTGAACGCTATATTTTACTATAGTGTATAAAACCACGTGTTGAAAATACCCAGCGCAGCGCGCACGTGGACCTCGTGCGCCGCATACCGTGACACCGTTCGAGAGAGGAATGATTACGCAAGTTCTGTGTAAAAAATCGTGCAACTTCATAATCGCGTTAAAAAGTTATAGGCTTACTCTACGAACTTAAAAAGTGTCCCTCGTATATGGGGTAATAATTTTACTCCTTTAGAAGAATTGGTAATTATGCAGGACGTGCTAGAAGATCCGGAAAATACGCAGGACGTGCGAGAAGATCCGGAAATAAACGGTATCTCATCATTTCGAGAAGAAGAATGCGTTATTTGCAAAGACGCGAAACCAAATATATTATTTTGTAATTGCGGACATATAGTTGTATGCTGGAGCTGTCATAATACGGGTAATTTAAGAGAATGCCCTCTGTGTAAAACGCCCGCTCGAGTAAAACGTAAATTAGATACTCCGAAACAGAGTAGAAGTCAATGGAACTTTTACTGGACTTTTACAAACGCAATAATGTGGCGGTTATTTATCTATTTTGGGTGTTACCAGATTTTTAAATGGATGGGAGTATAAGCGTTACATAAACTAAAAATTTTATATATATTTTTTTTTTACAAAAAATATATATTTTATATTTTTAAAGTTAATAAAAGTTTTTTTCTCTTTCTAAAACGAGTGTTTTCTTCTTTTAGTTTACTTATCATCATTTTTAACGTTTTAATACGTTCATTATTTTTCGCGATTTTTTCATTATAATGCGATTCTGGATCCGTCATTGTTAGCGATTCTTTTTTATTTATTTTTGAAAATTCAATTAACCTTTTAAGTTATAAATGTGTAAAAGATGGATGATATGATCAGAGAACTTAAAAGGTTAGAAACTTTAAAAAAAGCGTGTAACAAAGAAATGTCTTACATTATAGATCACACAGTCAGTGATAGGTCATATGATGGGGATATGAGAATGAAAAAATGTTTTTTAAATTATAAAAAAGTCGAGGCAGATATAGAGGATTTAAAAAGAGCGATCAGAAAATTTGCTTTTTAGGATATTTTTTCTATATAAAAATCGAGAAAATAATGTCCGATAAATTATTTAGTAAAGTTAATAAAAAAAACGGGCGCGAATTAGAAGACGTCGCATCCGAAATAGCGAGTTTAACTATTGAGTTGTCAAAATATACCGACGATAATTTAAAATTTGTCTGAAAAATTTTAATTCGTATCTCTAAAATCGTCGGTCCTTTTTGGTTTCACATCCCTAATTCGATCCTCGAAAATGCTTGTTACGAAATTTTGTGTATCTTTACGGCTATTAGGAACTATCTTTGTTTTTATGAGGAAAATGGGGAAATTATACGGGAGTCGCCTACTAATTACATAGTAGATACGTTCGAAGAATTACGCGATGTTACAGCAAGCCAAATCAGGGGGATCATTATTAGAATACGCGGGGAATGGAGAAATATTAAAAATGAAACTATTTGAGAAAAAGTTCGTAAGGATGTCGATTACGCTATTTACGTCTTAGTTGAACTTATTACCGATCTAAGAAAAGGGAGAAAGAAAATAGCTAGTTTATACGTAAGGGATTAAAAAATTTATAACTTAAGTTTAAGTTGTAAATTTATCACGATTTTTTATAAGGAGGTAAGTAGTCCTTAAGCGAAATTGCGAGGCGTTCTTTTATCACGATCTTATCTTTTATCCTAAATACTGTATCTAAAAACCATTTTATCGTCGGATCCTGATATTTTTCGTGGACTCCGGAAAATATGACTCGCCCCGAACTAAATACAGTTATGGCGTCATATTTTTCGGTTAGCTTAAGCGCAGCTCATTCAGTAATCCTATTTTCCTCTAGCGAGATTAAGTCGCGAAACTTTTCGTAGGTTATTTCTTCTTTTAAACTTACGGCATTATCTTTCCTACTTATATCGAACGCGTAAACCGGCATGTCATTTACGGATTCTATAGGTTTAATAAACCGAGCCCCTTTAAAACACAAGTCTATCATAAGGTTATGTTCTTTATTTTCTAAGAAGTATTTTTCTAGTTTTTCCCAGTCAACGGGAAACCCTAAATTAAAGACGGCATTTCTCATTATCGAAACCAGGTAGACCTTTAGGTTATTAAGTAAAGAACATGACGGAGTTACCTCGAGTACCGCCCATAAAAAGACTAAGCCTTTTTCGCAATGATCGTAACTTTTACACCCCATAATCTGTATTACTCCGTTTTTAAAGAGCTTTAGGTTGATCTTTTTCTTATCGAAGAAAAAGGAAAATGAAATACAATTAGAAAAATTTCTCGGTTTACTTTTTTTCTTACCTTTTTCCCCTACTTCTTTTCCTTTGTAGATCGCGTATATTAACTCCTTAGTTAGAGTTATTTCGTCGAACAGCTTTTCTAAGTTAAGACCGTCCATGCTCGTGTAAGCTAAAAATGTTTGGGTAGAAACTTTTACGTCCATCACGTTTTTTAAAAAATTGATTTTTTAAAAACATTTTTTAACTATAAATTGTCAAGAAATGGCGGATAATGAATTTATAAAGTTTAAAGATTTCGATATAAAAAAGCTAAGGCTTTAGGAATGTAAAGATAATAAACAACTTAAGTTTAAAACGATGGAAATTAAATACGAGTATCCTGATAAGGAAGAGAGAGGTTTATGATTACGTTCTCCTGCTCTGTTTTCTTACGGAGTTGCACAGTATAAGAATAATTCGTACGACTACTATATGTCTTTGAAATCCTTTTACGATAAAAAAAATCCGACAAAAAAAGAAGTCGAGTTTAGAAAAACGATAGATAGTATTTCGAAATTTTTACGAGAAGAATGGGAAAAAGAGAACAGAAGAAAGAAGAATAAAGATAATTCTTCCGAAGATTTGGAAATTATTAAAGACGATATTTTTTTTCCGAGATTAAAAGTAAGAAAAATTTACTATAAAGGAGAGCTTAATGAGTGCGTAATAAAAACTATTTTTTACGGAAAAGGAGAAAAAAAAGAAGAACTCGTAGATTTAGATCCTTTAGACTTCAAAGAAATAAAATGCAAAGTAGTCGCTTATATAGATATAGATGATATTTTTTGTAGTTCATCCACACTTAAAGTACGAACGTCTATTTCTGACGTTATTATCGTTAAAAAGGACGTTCCCCCTCCTCCTAAATGCGAAAAATCTCCTACTCTTAAGTCGAAAGTAAAGCTAGGTTCCGACGACGAAATATAAATTTATAACTTTTTAAAAAAAAGTTATAAATTGATTTTTTTATTTTACTTTTATATTAAAACTTAATCATGTTTATCGTATTTGAAGGTTGTGATGGAACTGGTAAAACTACTCATAGTAAAAAACTTTTTAACGAGCTGAAAATGAATAATAATGTAGAATTTATTTCATTTCCGGGCAGAAATACTGCGATAGGTAAAATTCTCGATAATTATTTAAAAAATAATAACTCTATTAATCCCAGAGTATCGCATTTACTTTTTTCCGCAAATAGGTGGGAATCTTACAATACTCTTAATCGCGCGGTAAATAATAAAGGAGTGATTCTTATTTCTGACAGATATTATTTTTCCGGAGTCGTTTACACGAAAACGTTAGATCATTCCATTCCTATTGAATGGTTAGAAAATGTGGATAAAGGATTACCAGAACCTGACTTAGTTTTTTATTTGTATAACGATTTTACCTTAGATCATAAGGACGGAGAAATATATGAAACCTGCGATTTTTTAAAAAGGGCGAGAAAAAATTATGAAGATATATATTTATCTAAAAAAGATAATTGGATACCGATAGATACATCGTGGTCAAAAATGAAAGTCTTTAAAAAGATACTAAATACAGTAAAATATTTTATCAACGAGAAAAACGAATAATATATTACTTAATTTTACTAAGTAATATATTAAGACTCTTCGGTCTCTGAGCTCCAGGTCTTCTCGATCTTAACGGTTTTAATAGTATTTGCGGTCTTCGGTAAAGTTTCGATCTTTTCGGGAAAAATATTTTCGATCTCTTTTTTATAGTAATTTACTAAAGAAAATCTACACTGCTTTATTAAAAAACTGTATAGCTCATTAAGTATTCCTAGGTAATATTCCCGCGAATTTTCGGTGTCGAACAAAGCCGCGTATTTAGTGAGTTCAGTAATGTCTGCCGTTATGTCGTTAAAAAAATCTTCCTGCTCGGTTCCAATAATATCTTTTAGTTCATTCTTTGGCATTTTTTAATAGAAAAAAATTATTTAATATATTTACAAATCGAGTTCTACGAGTATCGTTAAATAAGCGTTTTTTACGTTTAGATTATTAGTCTTCGTTAAAAAGTTTATAACGACGCATTGCTTTACTTCTAAAGGTTGAGGAAAAACTACGCAACTACAACCTTCTCCTATTTTTTTTATTAAAGAGTAGTCCGCTTGTTCGATACCGTTTATTACCAAGTTAATTTTTACTTCTTCGTTTAAAAAATCGTTTCCTTTTAAAACCATTAAAGAACCTCTTATAATTCTACCCGGAGCCGACATGCAATAACCTCCTAAACCGTGCGATCTTCCGCTACTACCATTACCGAAAGAAAATTCGTAATTTCCGCTTAATAAACTTCCTTGTTCTTCAGCGTGAATGCTTATTATAGGTTTTTTTCTTTTTACCATGCCTATTATATGTTCCGATAAAGCTAATAGTCGCTCGGTTAAATAAAATTCCGTTACAGGGTCATTCCTATTAACGGGTCTAGGTAAGTTTATAATTTTTTTCCCATCCATATTTATTTCACCATTCGCGGTAAAAGAACCGTCAGGGTTACCCGTTAAAGATTTTTCCGCTTTTTCGGGCTTGGAAAAAACTAACAATTGCATGCTGAGAAAAGACCTCGTTACGGGATCATCCCAAGCGGAAGGTTCGGGTAAATTTTTAATTCTATTTCCTCCCATATCTATATCCCCGATGGCCGAAAAACTACCATCTTCCCGTTTTACTATCGCCTCGCCTTTATCATCCACGTATTTTTTATTAGCGGCTTCACTCGGTTCCGTAGGATCGTCTAAGTTTTTCATTTTATTAAATCCCATGTTTAAATATCCTAACATGTGATAACCCCCATTTTCGATTAATAGTCCCGCGGCAGAGTCGACGTAATCTTTAGTCGCGACGTCTTGCGGATTCACGGGATTACTAACCCTCGTTAACGTATTACCGTTCATATTTATAGAACCGGTAACTTCTGTCGTTCATCTTTACGCATAAAAATTATTATTTACGTAAGCGAGCGATATGCCGTCTTCGCTAAGTTTAACGTTATCCATTCTTCCGAATTTATTGACAGGCATCTTTTTATAACTAAAAAAGTTTATTTAAAATGCTTTGGAATTCGTTTCCCGAGGTCAGCTCTTTTAGAATGAACAAGCATAAATGGCCGCAAAATACTTGATCGGCTCGTTGTAATTGATCCGTATTGTAAAGTATCGGATCTGTCAAGTAGTCTCGTATTTCGATAGGCGGCCTTATACCGTAACTATCGAAATAATTTTTTCTCTCACCGTCTTTATACCATGCGACCCAATGCGTACCGGGTGCGCTCGAATCATCGAGGTTTAATATACCGCATTCTTTTTTTCTACGCTTTCTGGGTAGATCGTCTCGCATAAATACGCCCCTAAAAGAAGGTAACTTTAGTTTTTTCGCGGCGTCTTCTAGTTCGAAGTTACTTAACGGTTTATTAGGTAAAATTACGTTTTTAATTGCGATATCCCGCATTTTTTTAAACTTAAATATTTTTAATGTTTTCGTTGTCGACCCAAGAATTAAACTCGTCCGAATACCCTTTCCATTTTACCAAAGACTTCTTTTTTCCCTTTTTAATAACCTTTTCTATCCTAAACAACTCTTGACTAGTTTTTTGTAGTTCGGGTTTGTAGAAGGTACCCACTATTTCTTCTCCATTAAGATCCTTAATTTTATACGTTACGGGTGACGTACGTTTTACCTCGGAAATCGTAAAAACCTCTTCGGTCCATCTCGTGGTATATCCCTTTTCGGAGGTCTTTTTCTTTTTTGATATCCTTACTTTATCGCCTACGGAAAACTTGGGATTTATATCCCTTATTTTATGACCTTTGGGATAAAGAGTTTTCCAAACCGCGTTTTCGTTTACCTTTTTACTAGCGTTTACCAGCGACATTTTAATAGAAGAATGTTTCGCGTTATTATATTCTTTAACGAGATCGGGTAACGCGTTAATGTAAACGTTAGTGGAATTAGCGGAAAAATATTTCCACATTTCTTCTTTCATCGTTCTAATCCATCTCTCAACGACGCTAGATTTTTCCTCATTTTCGGTAGAATACAATTCTATCAGGTCTTTAACGTCCTTGTTATAAAACTCTTTACCCTTATCTACCCACATTTTTTCCAGTTTTCTCTCTTTAAAAATACTCTTTAATGCCTCAGCGACGGATTTTCCCATTTTATCTTTTAACGGTATTAACCAACCGTATTTGGAAAAGATATCGATGACGGCGAGAAGATATTTGATACCCCGATTAAATTTTGAAAATGCCTGCATGTCTACTAAATCGGCGGCCCATATCCTATCGATACCGTTAACTAAGACTCTCCTTTTCTTAAATTTTCTTCTTACGGGTTTATGCAATTCTTCCGATAAACTCGTCATGACGATTTTTTTTTTTTTTTTATTAACCCCCATTCCGAATCTTTTCTTCGCTCCAAAATCAGATTACCAATGACGGATCGCTCTATTTTTTCCCTAAGCGTAGGATTATAGATCCCCTTTAATTCTGTTAACATATTAGCGTCGCAAATAGAATTTCTGGTAGCCGTGTCATCGTATTTAAGGTAACAAACGTCGTGGTGATACGCCGCTTTATCGACGCGGTTTATCGGTTTACTCCATTCCTTCGGCGTTAAATCCTCGTTGAGTCTTTTATTTAACTTCGTACCGGGACCAGTAAAGTTATGTCCGGGAAGATGCATTTCGATGGGTAAGTTATTTATAAACTTATTTAGTAATGATCCGCCTTTTTTTTTTTTTAACGAAATTAGTTTTAGTTGTTCTGCATATGTCGCATTTACCGCGCGCCATATTTCTTCCATTTTTAGTAACGACGTGTTCCACGTTACTGGTATTAGTAAATTTTTTACATTTAACGCAATACGTATACATTTTTTATAAGTTTAAAATTTTTTAATTTAAGTAAAATGGATATCGCGAATTTATCGTGGAACGATATAGTATCGAAGAGACATAACAATTCTATTTTACCGAGAAGCATTAGAGGAATAATCGTCGGTAAATCGGGTTGCGGTAAGACTACGCTTTTAATAAACCTTTTGATAAGACCGGGATGGCTCGACTACGATAATTTAATGGTTTTCGGGAGAAGTCTTTTTCAACCCGAATATCGCTTACTTAAAAAAGCCTTCAAAGAAAAATTACCGAAAGAAAGAATTTTACAGTTATTTAACCTACGCGATGAAGTTCAAAGCAGAAACGTTTCTCCCTCGTCTTTGATCGAAGATTGGTCTAAAACCTTAGCGAATAAATCGGATATAAGATGTAGTTTCTTCGAACATACCGAAGATGTACCTGACCCGAGAGAGTTAATATCGGAAGACAAAAATTTAATGATCTTCGACGACTTACTTTTAGAAAAACAAAATAAGTGCGAGTGTTACTACGTTCGAGGAAGACATAGTAATGTCAATTGTTTTTACCTTTCGCAAAACTATTTTAGGTTACCTAGACAAACTATTAGAGAAAACGCGAATTTTATTTGCCTTTTTAAACAAGACCAGAAAAATATTAATCATATTTACAGCGACCATGTAAGCGAAGATATGTCTAAAGGAGAGTTTAGGAATTTTTGTAAAAAGGTATGGGACAAGCCTCACGGTTTTATCGTTATCGATTTAACGAGTAAAAAAGATGAAGGAAAATACAGAGACGGTCTCGAAAACTTTTATATTCCGAGTCAATAGAAAAATGAAAATAAGAATTAAAAATTAAATAATAATCCCGAAAAATGGAGGAAAATGTTAAAAATAGATTTAGAAACTATTACGGGGAAGATAAATATCGTATTATAGAGAATTATAATTTATGGCACCTAGAATGTAATATTTTAAAAGAACTTTTCTACGCAATCAGTGCGATGTCGGAATATTTGACTATTGCAGATAAAAATTTTATCTCGAATTCGAAAGAATATTACGTCGATAAATTCGGACTAAAAAATTTGGATGGAAAAAGCTTACATGAATTATCAGCAGCGATTGATTTTTTAATAATTTTTAAAGAATTATTAGCGTTAGAACGTGAGTGCGGTGTATCTGTCTACTATCCCGTTTAAAAAATATATTTTTTAATATAAAAAATATATTTTTGCTATAAAAAATGGAAGATTATTTAAAACAAATAGCCGTAACACGCGTCATAAAGCATCTCATCAAATTATAGTAAGCGACAACAAAACGCTGTTTACAACAAATTTTAATCCCCCGATCCGCCTGGAATACGAAAGAAAATACGAAATAGCTTTAGTAAACCTCGAAACATATTACTCTTTTCCTAACATTAGCGATTCGAACAACATATTTAATTATTCCCCGGACAACGGCATTTCTTGGTTTAAAATAGAAATACCCGTAGGAAGTTACGACCTTATAGACATTAACGATACCATTCATCAGGAAATGAGACAAAAAGGTCACGTCAATTTAGTTAACGATAATTACCCTATTAATATTTCCGCGAACACGAATACGCTAAAATCTATTCTTACCCTAGAAAACGGTTACGAAGTAGATTTTAATCATCCGAATTCCGTTTCCAAAGTATTAGGTTTTACTCGCGCGAAATACGAAAATGGTTTTCACCAGTCTGAAAACGTAGTAAATATTCTCAGTATAAATTCCGTGCTCGTTAACATTAATATTATCTCGGGAAGCTACGTTAACGGATTAATGCGAAACACGATTTACTCTTTTTTCCCGAATGTCACGCCGGGATATAAGATAATTGAGTCTCCGCTTAATTTAGTGTATTTACCGATAACGTTACGCGATATACACAATATGGAAGTAAAAATTACGGATCAAAATGGAAATTTACTAGATCTTAGAGGCGAAAATATAACGATTAGATTTCATATTAGAGAAGCGTAAAAAATAAAACGCGTTTAAAAATAAAAAACGTATAAAAAAAATATGACTAGTTATGTGAACGTTAAAGTTAATATATCGGATGGCCAAAAGCAAAAACTTAAATCCGCTATTAAAAAAGGAGGTTGCCAAACGAGTATTCGTTTAGCGCGAGAAGATTTAAATGGTAATGACGTTTTAGCCGTTACCTCGTCTCAAGCGAGAAAAATAGCGAAAGCTTTCGAAAAAGGTACCGGAGTAACGATTAGAATGTCCGCTAACCAACTTAAACATAATACTAAAATAGAAGGAGGTTTTCTCGGAATGTTAGCGGGTTTAGCCGCTAGCGCTTTACCGGCCATAGCTAAAACCATTTTACCTGCGTTGGGAGTCGGCGCTCTTTCGGGTTTAGCGTCATCGGGAGTACAAAAAGCTATGGGATCGGGCCTTTACCTTAAAAAAGGAGGTTGCCTTTGTCGGGTAGAAACTGACGGAAAAGGCCTTTATTTAAGTCCATATAAAGGTAAAGGATTAAAATCCGCCGGTGACGGTTTATATTTAAAACAGGGAGGAAAAATTTATGATGGAAAAGGTCTTATTCTAGGCCCTAATAGTCCTTTCGCTAATATTCCTATTTTAGGAGCTATATTATAAAGTTTATATTATAAATTGATATTATAATATAAAAAAGATGAACGTCCACAAATTTAGCGTAAAATCGAAAATTTATCGACCGAAAACGATCCATTGGCTACTATATCCTAAATTAAAATATCCTCCGATAAAAGTAGACCCGTTAACTTGGAAAATCTTTAGTCAAAAAGAAATTACTTTAACTCCGGGGCAAGTAATTCACGTGGGATTAGGTTTAGGCTTTAAGTCGACTAAAGGCGTAATTCTAACCTCTTTAGATTATCATCTAAGATTCGAGGAATGTAGTTTACAAAACGAAATTAGCTTGGGAGATGCCGCTAATATTTTAGTCGCTATTACTAATAATTCGAAGAAACCGGTAAAAATAAAAGAAAACGAACTTTTATGCTTCGTTCATTATCGTTATTAAAAAAATTTCGCTCATTAAAAAATGGAGATGAAAGAGATTAATAGATATCCCGAATTACCCACGGCTCCTCCGGTTGATGAGGGGCAGGGTTATCGTTTACATAAAATTAACGAGATACAAAACTTTTTAGAAGGCTAAGTCGCGAAAAGAGAAGCTTTAAGTAAGAAATATTTTAGAGCCGCGAAAATAGTAGATAATATAGATACCGTTTTAATCATGCTTACCACAGCCGGAGGAATAGGGGGTATAGGTTTGTTAACTACGGTAGTCGCGATACCCGCGGTTATAGCGTTAGAAGGTTTCGCGGGTCTTTGCGGGTTTTTAAGTTTAGTCGGAAAATATACCGTTAGAAATTCGACGACGAAAGCCGAAAAACACGAGAAGATTAAAACCATCGCGGATACTAAATTAAATACTATATCGAGTCACGTCTCGAAAGTTTATCGGATAATAAAGTCACGGACAAAGAGTTTCAACTGATTATGGAGGAATTAGAGAAGTATAAGAAGATGAAGGAAGAAATTAGGTCTAAATTTAAGAAAAAGATTACGAGCCAAACGGAAGCTACTTTAATAGAAAGAGGGAGAAGAGAACAGCGTGAGTCCTTTCGGAGGTTGGTTGAAAAAAATCATGGTGGGGCGTTGGGATATTAAAAAGCCTAAAATTAAGTTTTCGTGCAGTTTTAGTTACGAAACGGGTTAAAAAAATAATTCTATTAAAAATGTCTTTTTTAAAAATCGCCGATCCCGTACAAAGGGAACGAGTCGTAAAAGAATTTCTCACGATAAAAAAAAATATTCGCGCTAACGAATTAGCGGAAAAAATGGGTAAAATAGAATTACAAGAGGACCTTTCGGAGTTTTTTAAACCAGTTACAAGCACGCAAAAAACTACCACGAGATATATTATGGAAGGTCTTAGACCTATTAAAGAGAGTATCGAACAATTACCTCAAAGGATGCCGCGTCAAAGAAGAGACCCTCTTCAGGCTATTATAAAAGAAAGAACTTATACTCCCCCTCCTCCTTATAGATCTCCATCACCATCAACATCTAAAGAGGAATCTGAAGAGGAAATTTTTCCTAACAGCGATACCGATTTTGGTATTTATGAAAAAGGAGGCGAGTATTTTATGGGAAATAAATCGATTGAGTTAGTTGAAAACGAAAAAGGCGAACGATTTATTAATATTAATATGGGGGATGGGTCTACAAAAGAATACGAATTAATGGAAGGGTTGTTTAAACTTCTTACATCAAAAGAATACGATAAAAAAAATTATAAAGGTAACGATGTTAAAAAATACTCCGAAATCTTAGTCGACACTAATACTATGCATGATGATAATGATCCGAAAAATAATAGATTAAAATCCCTACCTAAAGGATATAATAAAGGCAAATGGAAAATTATTACCACTACTTGGAAAAGGCTAGATGTACAAAAAAAACTAGGAATAAGTGGTAAAGGCATTAAAAAAGTTGTTATCCCTGGTGATCCTAACGCACTAATAGAAAAACTCGACTTACTTATGGCTAGTAAAGCGGCTGGTAATATGGGCTTAAGAAACGAGTTGGTAAGCGTGTGCGACGAATTAAAAAGGCAAGGCATTTTCGATAATAAAAGCTATAAAAAAATAATGTCATTATTATAAAATATGTACGTCTATAAGAAACGAGGATTTACGAGAAGGAATAGATACGGCGGAGCCGGAATTTTTGACAGCTTAGCTAACTTTTTCGCGAGACTTTTAAGTAGTAGCGCGGCTAAACAAATCACGTCTTCCGCGGTTGATGTAGGAAAGAGCGTCGCTAAGGAAGGAGCGAAAAAAGCTTTAGAGGCAGGAAAAAGCGTCGCGGTAGATGCGGGAAAAAAGTTAATCGAAAAGGCTTTAACGCCAAAATCTAAGAAAATTTTGAAAAAGTATAACGCTATACCCGCGGCGACAACGTCCGCGACTTCGAAAAACGTAAACGCTTTAATAGATGGAAGCGGTAACGATCCGATCGCGATACAAGAATTAGTTAAAAAATTAAATAGCGGTGCCGGGATTAAAACGACGTAAAAAGTTATAATAATTTAAAAAATTATTATAACCTAATAAAAATGAGCATTTTAGACATTACCGAAACGCCTTTTAAAGACGATAGTATCGAAGAATACGAATACTTCGAGTATTTACCGATTGTAGGTGCCGTTAATAATCTTAACAATGACGGAGGAGTTGTTACGATTAACATCGAAACTCATGATATTTTTATGCATCCTAGCAAGAGTTATTTACTTATACTAGGCGAATTAGTAAAAAATGATGACACAAGATACGCAGATGGCAATAACGTTACTTTAACGAACAACGGCCTAATGTATCTTTTTAGCTCTATTAAGTATGAACTTTCGGGGAAAGAGATTGAACTAATAAATCATCCGGGGTGGGCTACCACAATGCTAGGATTGTTAAAATATGACGACGATTTTTCTAAATCGCGGGGGTTGAATCAATTATGGTATAAGGATACAGCACCCCTGGTGGCTAATAATAGTGGCTTTGAAGTTAGGCAATCACTAATTATTCAAACCCCTCATAACAAAGGCACATTTGGTTTTAGTGTGCCGTTAAAACATATTTTTGGTTTTTGCGAAGATTACGATAAAGTCTTATACGGAATGAAACAAACTCTTTCCCTTTCAAGAACCGGTAATAATAATGCTATTTTTAGAGACGGCGGCGCTGATGCTGGTAAGGTTACCCTGACTAAAATAGCGTGGTATATGCCGCACATATTACCCGCGGATAAGTATAAAATGGAACTTTATAAACATATTCAGAACAAAGGAACCTTTCCGGTTAATTATAGAATGATACAATGCGATACCGCGACAGTTCCTGAAACGAGATCATTTACCTGGAGACTCGCCGTTAAAACGTCGCCCGAGTTTCCACGTTACATTATTATCGGTTTCCAACATAACAAACAAAACCAACAAGAACAAAATCCAGCCATATTTAACCACCTTCAAGTTTCGGATATTCACATTACGTTAAATTCTTTTAAATATCCTAGAGCCGACTATTCACTTTCGTTTGCCGATCAACAATTTAGTAGAGCGTATGATGATACCGCTAAGTTTAGATCTAAGTTTTTTCTCATGGATAATTTAGCGTCAAATCCTAACTTTACCCCGTTAGAGTACAAAGATCTGTATCCTTTGTTTTTGTTCGATGTTAGTAAACAAAGTGAAAGGTTAAAATATTCCGTAACTGATATTCACGTGAAAGCACATTTTAAAGCTAATCCGAACCCAAACACGCACGCGTATGCCGTTATACTTAGTGACAGGGTAATAAACTTCCAGTCCGACGGAAATAAAATGAGCGTAGTGTATTAAAATTTTATTACGAAAATCGTAATAAAATTGAATAACGCCTTTAATTATTTTACGAGCATTAAAAACTATGAACAGGGAATTTAATAGACTTACGGTAAAAGATCTGAAAGATTTAGCTAAGTCGAGAGGTATTAGGAGATATTCGGGACTAAGGCGAGATCAATTAATTAATCTTTTAAGTAATCCCGGACCGTCAATATTAGATAGAGATAACGAAGATATAAGGACTCCCGTTTTACGACCGACAATCGCGCCGCCTATAATAGCGAGTGTACAGGTAACTCCGCCTAGGCAACAACGAGCTGTTGAGGATTTATTAAGAAGTTTAGAAAGAGCCAAAGAAGTCCCTAAAAGTATTTCGCCCGAACTTAACGTGCTTAAAAAAAAGATCGAGAAATTATATAAAAAGGGAATAATAAAAGTCGAAACGCATCGTTCGGCTCTTAAAATGTGGGCGAAAGAATATAAAATACCCGGAATACCGGTTTCTTCGCCCGAAGAGTTTTTGAAACTTACGAGGCTAGCAATAACGGGAATTTTAAGACGCGAGCGTAATATTAAAGTAAAAATGGTTCTTCAATGCCATATGGCTAAATTCGCTGATAATAAAATTATGGTAGTAGAAGCTAATTTTTCTTCCGACATAAACGAAATTAATCTATGGGGAACCGACGTAGACGGATTATACGATATTATGAAAGATAGAATTTTAGAAAATTTTGAGAGTTATGCGAGAAAGGATAGTGGTTGGGATTTTTTTTGGCGTGATACATTTAAAGTTACATACCGTTATTTATGAACCTTTAAGAGCTACGGGATATATAGCGTTACCCGATTGGATTTCAAATAAAAAAGCGTGCATTAATATGAAAAATTACGATAACAAATGTTTTTTATGGGCTGTTTTAAGAGCGACAAATCCTAAAGAAAAAAATGCGGAAAGGATCGATAGAGATTTACGATTGAAGGAAAATAGCTTAAATATGAAAGGAATAGAATATCCCGTTACAACGCGCCCATCTTTTTATTAAGATTCTCGGTTCAACTAACGGTTACATCAATTGCATACCGAACAATGAGGAAAAATACATTAGCTTTAGTAAAACTATTCGCATAGGAGAAAAAATATTTCATAAAATTAGGTTTCTTGATAGTTTTAAGTTTATGTCTTCGAGCTTAGATAATCTTTCGAGAAATTTAAGCGAAAACCAGTTAAATATTTTATCGAGATATTTTTCGAAGGAACATTTACCGCTCGTTAGAAGAAAGGGAGTTTTTCCTTACGATTACTTAGATTCTTTCGAAAGGTTAGAAGAAACTCGGCTACCGTCTAAAGAAAAATTTTATTCGAGTTTAAACAAGGAACGCGTTAGCAACAAAGATTACGAACACGCGAAAAATGTTTGGAATACTTTTAACGCGAAAACGTTTAAGGATTATTTAGAACTTTACAACAAGATAGACGTTTTACTTTTAGCAGATGTATTCGAAAACTTTAGAGACGTATGCCGTAAACACTACGACTTAGACCCTTGTTGGTATTTTACTCAGCCGGGGTTAGCGTATGACGCGATGTTAAAGAAAACTGGAGTAAAGCTCGAACTTTTATCGGATATCGAAATGCTTTTAATGGCTGAAAAAGGTATCAGAGGTGGTATATCTATGTGTAGTAAAAGGTACTCAAAAGCTAATAATAAATATATGAACGAAGATTATGACGAGAATAAACCGTCTAAATATTTAATATATATAGACGCAAACAGTCTTTACCCTTGGGCTATGAGTAAATCATTACCCGTTCAAGGTTTTAAATGGATGAGTAAAGAAGAATTAGAAGGATGGAAAAATATACCTTGCCTTTTAGAGGTTGATTTAGAATATCCCGAAGAGTTACACGATTTACATAACGACTTTCCATTAGTGCCCGAACGTTTAAAAATAGAAAAGGTAGAAAAATTAATTCCTAATTTAAACGATAAAGAAAATTACGTTATACATCACGAGGTTTTAAAAACGTGTTTAGAGTTAGGTTTAGAGATTAAAAAAATACATCGGGGAATTAAATTCGAGGAAAGCTCGGATATTAAAAAATATATCGATTTAAATATCGAATTAAGAAAAAACGCGAAAAACTATTTCGAAAAGGATTTTTTTAAGTTAATGATGAATTCGGTTTTTGGTAAGACCATGGAAAATTTAAGAAATAGAGTAAATATACAATTGGTTAATGGCGAGCATAGTTATCGTTATAAAAAACTTACCGCTAAACCGAACTACCATCATACTACAATATTCAGCGAAAATTTAGTCGCTGTCCATATGAAGAAAACGGAAATAAACTATAACAAACCCGTTTATTTAGGTATGTGTATATTAGATATTAGTAAAACGCTCATGCAAAAAACTTATTATAATTATTTTAAAGCGAAATACGGAAAAAGAGTAAGGTTGTGTTATACCGATACGGATAGTCTTATTCTCGAAATAGAAACTGAGGATTTATATAGAGATATTGCCTATGACGCTGATACAATGTTTGACATGAGCGGTTACCCTAAAGAGCATGAGTTACATAGTCAAAAGAACAAAAAGATATTAGGTATGTTTAAAGACGAATTAAACGGCGGTATTATGATGGAGTTCGTCGGTTTAGGCGCTAAATTGTACGCTTATAAAAAATTATATACGAAAATAGACGAAAATGGAAAATTAATATATGAGGGTGAGAACGAAGACCGAAGATGTAAGGGGGTAAAAAGCGTAGTCGCTAAAAACGAACTAAATTTAGAGAATTATAAAGATTGTTTATTTACGAAAAAAGACCATTATAGAGTTATGAGCGTAATAAGAAGCCGCGAACACGAAATTTATACGGAGGAATTAAATAAAAAAGCGTTAAGTTTCGCGGATGATAAAAGGTTTATATTGAAGGATAATATAAACACTTTAGCTGGGGAGCATCATAGAATCGATAAATTAATATAAAAAATAATAATATATAATGATTCGTTATATATTATTAGTCGCTTTCATAGTGCATCTTATACTTATATTTTATAATTTAAATTTATAACTTCGCGAGTTATAAATTTTTTTATAAAAGATTACTTGCACTTATATTTTCTCCATCCTTTTTTGTGGCAAATATCTCTGCCTTTTTTAACGTATTTTACAGATTCATTGAAACCTCTTTCTTGCTCCAAAAAATTATAACGTTTATTAATATCTCGTAAAGAATAAAACCTATAAAAAAATAAACGAAAAAAAGAACCGATATCCCTAATAAGAGGTAACATATTTTGTATACACTTGCGATGTATCTTGTTCGTTCTATCTTCCTCTTCAGTTTCGAAAATTCTCGCGCGGCTATTTAAATTTTCCCTTAATTCGGATAAAAATGCTTTTATGTAAGGAATATATAATTCCTCTTCGCTACCCTTATGGTTTTTAGCGAAAAAAATAAATTTTTTCTCGAGGTTAAAACGTTTTAAAAAATCATAAAAAATTCCTTTCGAAACGGGTGTGGATGAAAAAATATCATCATACAATTTTATTCCTCTATCTATGTTTGCTAAGATATTTTTTACGGAATAACCATTTAATTTATAATCTATATTGATTAAATCTGATAAGAACATTATATAATTTCTGTTTACCTCCATTTTTATACCACGCTTTTAGTAGGAAATTTTTTTTTAAAATTTCAAATTTTTTTCTATCGATAAAAAAAAAATTAAAAAAAAATTAAAATTTAAACTTCTATTAACTTTAAAAAGATAAAATATGTATATTTTTTTTTTATAAAATATATATCTATAACTTTCGTATATACTTACACGGCGTTTTACACAAAGGGCATTCTCTTAAATTATCCGTAAAACACCCCCAGCATACAACTATATGCCCGCAATTACAAAATAATACATTTGGCGTATCGTCTTTGCAAATAACGCATTCTTCTTCTCGAAATGTTGAGATACCGTTTTTATATATTGTAGTATTATAATTACCTTCATACTTATCCTCATAATAAAAAGGACCAACCTCCCATCTTCTTCTTAAATCAGTTATCGTTTCTTCATCGCAAAAATAAATGGAAAGTTGAGAATAAAGTTCTTCATTTTCCCAAGAACTCGGGTAATCATCGCGGGAAAATACGCTAGAAGCATAATACATATTAAAATAAAAACGCTCATTTTCTTCATATACCCGTTTCGAATGTTTATGCGCTATAACATCGTATGTATTCTCTTCTGTTATATCTTCGTAATATATACGATCTCGAAAAATTAAAATAAAGAATACATTATCTAAAATTTCGTCCGTTTTACTAAGTTCGTAGTAAAAAACTGACTTAAATCGAAGTAACGGTGAACAACCGTTTTCGCATTCGACCGAAGGAAAAAACACCGATTCTGAACCATATCTTCGTTTCGCGAAATAAATTTTATCTTCTAGCGTTTTACCTAGATGCAAAATAAAACTACTTTTTAAATACTGTAATATACTCATTTTTTATACTACGCTTTTAGCCGGAAAAATTTTTTAAAATTTCAAATTTCAAAAAATTTATAACTTTCGCGAGTTATAAATTTTTTTTAATTTACGACGGGGCTCGCCGGGTCGAGAAGGGGAAGAGTTATTAAGATATGGGCGCGCATATGCGAGCGATAGGGAGATGTAGAGTTATTATTAAGATAGGGGCAGCGGGGGCAGAGAGATAGGGAGAATGACAAATAGACGAAAAAGAACAAAATGTACTCGGTGACCTAAAGGGACATACATAGGGAGGGTATGAAAGAGTAGAAAAGATATAGGGGGGATATGGGAGGTGATGAGAGTAAAAAAGATATAGGGGGGATATGGGAGGCGATAGGGAGAGTGGAGAGACGAAAAAAGAAAAATGCACTCGGTGACCTAAAACGACACGCATAGGGAGGGTATGAAAGAGTAGAAAAGATATAGGAGGGATATGGAAGATGATAGGGAAAATGGGGAGAAAGCCGAATGACGATAGGAAATTCATAGCAATCGCAAAAGAGCCAAAATCCTCCTTTATTTAACTACTAACGTGCTGAATACATGCAGTGTCGCCAACTATATTTTCAAAGCCCCACAGGATTGTTTGGTCAAGGGTTTAACAGATTGATTCTAGTCTGTAGAAACTCACCAAGAAGAAACATGTAAGTGACTTTGTAAAATGGTAGTGCCATGGCTGGAAGGAGAGGAAAAGGGGCTGTGAAAATAATTTAACCCTTACCCTGCTAAAACACTGAAATGAAATTTCAAACTGGTAGTAAAACCCGAATAATTCTATGTCAAACTTATTCCTTTTTGGAAAAAGAAATGTCTCCTTATTGGACAGTATAGATCAAGATAAGACTGCAAGTTATGTGCAGTCTGATCTTGATATATACTATTCGCAAAAAGGTCAGTGAGTCGCACCTAGCAGCCAAAGGGTTAATACATCATACTCTGAAAGATGTGTAATCAGTCAGTATTGTGAATGGACAGTCTGGGTACTAAGGTTGTAAGCGGTGAATCGCCAGTCCATTCTGAAAATGTTTACGTAGTGGCCTCTCCGCAAGGGTCATAACCTTTACACAACTCTATACCTTTTGTCCCCACAGCTTCACACGCTTCGCCTCACATGTACGATCCCTGCATTAAACGACCAACGGTTAAACTTACAGCTGTTACGAGTTACATTTACATCAGTTTTCTCTTAGACAGAGCAATCTAAATTTTCAAGTTCTTTGAAAGCAGTGTTTCCTTACAAACTCCTTTCTCTTGCGATTTTATTCCTCTCAAGACCAAAATGACCTATCATCTTTTCAACACCTGCTACATGTACGAAGAGCACTCGTCACAACTCGGCCGATCTACGTATAACTATCAACGGATCACTCGAAATTTGCCGAATGATATGGACAGCACACGACTAGAAGATGTATTCACATCACCCGATACATTTGATTCGCACTCGTTTCATTCATAAAGTTGATGCTAATCACTGACCCTATTTCTTATTATCGTGTTGAAAGTAAACTTCTCCAGTTTTTGCTGGCCAGAGATTTTGATGATACTGTAATTATGACATACTTCAATACTAAACAAATTGTAACCGCCGTTTATTACGTTATTTGAGAGTTATTTGGGGATTGCTTGACATTACGTAACGCCTGTTTACCGCTCATTACTATTCCTGCACTTATCTGTGTCAAAAGTGCGCTTATTTGTAATAAGGTCATCACAGCGGGTATAAGCGTTAAAACGCGGGTATAAGCGTAAAAGCTGTTACGAGTTGCACTTACATCAGTTTGCCCTGAGCGGACGGGTTTCCGAAGTTTGCCATCTCTCTAATCGGTCTACCGACCGATTAAAAACCAAGTCAACAGCTCTTTCTATGTATCAGGTATACTTCTGTATCACATGATGGAAATTTAACAGAGAGATGCTCAGGGACATTCACCAAAAGCTGTTAAATACAAAGATATCTGTTTGGCTCTCTCAGATACAGAATTAGTGTAGTCAAAATAAGGATTCCTACTTGACCTTGGCAGATTCGGAATCGGTCTAGCCAGAGAAGATCTGTCTAAAATCGTTTAGCCTGATCTGGAATCTGACTTTCTTTACTTTATTTTTACAGTTAATGAACTGTAATAGAAATAAAGCATACCAACAACTTTAGAGGAATGGAGAAGAGTTTAACCTGTACTAATTCATGAACAAGATGGCAATGAATGCCTTATTGTGCTCCAGTAAAAGAAAAAATAAATATGTGACCCATTACTTGCATAGACAAGAGCATTAAATCAGTACTAATGGAAAGAGAAGTATGCTAAGAAAAAAAAAAAAAAAAAACTTGGTTGTCATCTTGTCAGTTTGAAACATGCCAGAATCATATCTGATAATTTTGTTCGAAAGTTGCTCTGTAGATTCAGAGAATATATTTGAAATAAAAGTTATCATACAAACACACATACACACAAGACACATAGCAATGAGCTTATGACATGGGCTTGCTAGCAAGTTTAAGTCTTTGCCAAACAATCCCAAGTTTTAATGACCCTGTAAAAAAAGCCCTACAAAGCATTTTGGGAAAAGGACAAAATGCTGGTAACCAGCATTGTTTTCCTTTTCCCATACTTTCTATCCCATCAATTTCAAATTATTTCAATTTAAATGAGTCCAAAATTTTGCAGTTTGGTGAAGGGTTAATAGAGATGACATCTAGGAAACGTTTATTCGACCTTCACGCCTGTCACCGGCATGATAAAATTAGTCGCTTAATGGTAGAAAAAAACTGAGGAATGAGAAAATACTGGTAACCAGCATTGTCTAAAATGTGTAAAAATTTGTTACAATCAGGCGATATCGGCCCCCCCCCCCCCAAAAAAAAAAAAACAAAAAAAAAACCATTTGCCCGGGAGGTCAGGATTAGCTACATTTATGTGAAACTTTTATGAACCAGAGGGATCACAGATGACTTTTTTGTTGACACTAATGAAAGTTTCTAGAATAAGGAAAAACATCACATAGGTAGAAGCATTAGGTGCTGTGTCCTGCTCCATGTCTATGTGGTCCTCAAAAACTACTTCTATCAGCAATGGAGAAAAGAGTTAAGTCATTACAAATATTTTGCATATGCACTGTTCAGACCACCATTTCATTTCCCTTTTGGACTGGTTAGAAAAGAAAGCATTTGCAGATGATAAAAACCATTTCCTCCTTTTTCATAAAAACGTTTCAAGGACCTCTCCCTGAGGTATGTAAGAATGGAAATACTTGGTTAAGACTAAGTGAAAGGCACAAGACCCAGTTCTTTCCCGAAGACCTTGGCCTATTCTTTTCAAAGTTTAGGACTGGAACAACTGTTGTTTTTATCAAGAGCAATAAACAATGGTTTGTGAACTGAGTAGTGTGATTCATGCGTTTCACAAACAAGTCCTAATTCAGAGTTAGTGAAATTACATGTATGTAGATATAATATACTGAACAAAAAAAAAAAGAAACTTCATTACATATTTTTTAATGTAATGAAACGAAATCAACATGTCCAATGTTCTATGGTCGGTTGAACGATTATGTGTCAAATAAAACCAATTATAATTAAATTGTACGAATTACACAAACGAAAAAACGCTAAACTCGATTTTGTCGTGTATGTACAGAGCAGTATAATCCGTGTTTATAAAAGCAAATCTTTCAGTCTGGTTTTTTAGACTTTGTTGTCAATAAGAAAAAGACGTTGAAAAAAAAAAAAAATAAAATAAAAAAAAAAAAAAAAAAAAAAAAAAATGCATAGAATTCCACCAAATTTACGTGAACGTGCCGTTGGAATGTTTAATGCTGGTACGGCGACGAATGAGATGGCTAGGATTGTTGGCAGTTCTAGCCGTTCTATTCGATACCTTAGGCAACGTTTCCAAGCAACAGGGCGCACGGAAAATTTACCACGTAGTGGACGTCTGCACGTCATGACGCCTGGTCAAGACCGTTATATCATGAACACACACCTACGCAATCGTTTTCAAACTGCCACTGCCACTGCTGCTAACACCTCTGGTACACATAACAACGAATGTCTGACCAAACTGTACACAGTCGTCTGCGCGAAGGTGATCTACGTGGAAGTCGTCCTTATGTTAGCTGTGTATTGACGCGACGTCACCGTGTAAATCGTGTTAACTGGGTACGTACACACCATCGCTGGATAAGGCAACAATGGAATAGCGTTCTTTTCTCCGACGAGTCGAGATTTTCCATTCATCGAAGTGATGGCAGGGTTCGTGTATACCGTACAAGAAATGAACGTTATGCCGACTGTTGTGTACTTGAACGAGATCGTTTTGGGGTGCAGGTTCCGTCTTGGTCTGGGCAGGCATTCCGCATGGTTATCGCACACCTCTTGTCGTGATCGATGGGAATGTGAATGCCTAATGCTACCGAGATGAAATTCTTGCGAGGCACGTCATCCCACTGTTTCAAAATAATGCCAATATCACTCTGTTTCAACATGATAATGCTACAAGCCATACAGCTAGAGCTACTGCGAATTTCCTCAGGACGAATAATACTGCACTCATTAATGATTGGGCCGCCAAAAGTCCAGATCTGAATCCCATCGAATACCTGCAGGATAACTTGGACCATCGTGTTTGACGTCGCCCTATTCCACCGTCGAACATCAATGAACTAACGCAAACCTTGATCCAAGAGTGGAATAACATTCCACAGGTAGAAATGAACACACTTGTCGGTTCTATGCGCCAACGATGCCAGGCAGTACTCGATGCTCAAGGTGGCCATACCCGGTATTAATGTGTGATTTTGGTCTACGACCCCTACCACATTTAATCAACCATTTTATCAGATTTTCGTGAACGTAGAACGATAAATTTTTTCCACACAAATTCACATTGAAATAATCTTGGAATACAAGTAAAAATAATTTAACCCTTCTTTCCATATTTACGTATATCTGCAATTTTGTTCAGTATATATACACTAGCCATAGTCTGTGGTCAGAGAACTTAGCAACTGATGAAAACCATATGAATATGACAGCATGCCTGACAATGGGTAGGGATAATCTTTATTGAAATCCCCATGAAAATAATTTTCTCCCAATGTGGGACAAGGTCGTTCAATTTTTATTATGAAAGCTTGAAGTTACCAAGACTTGAACCTTATGGTGGACAATGAACGAAAGCTACATGACATGTCTTGCTGATAGTGGTCAAAACACACTCAATCCCTTTCTCATTGAATGGTACAAAATGCATTTGTTTTTTTAGCCTGGGCTTGGCATGCCAAGCCCAAGGCTATAGAAATCGTATACCAAAATTTCAACCCCATCCACATGATCCGAGCAGTTGCGGAAAAGCCCGAGTAAAAGTGAAAAGTACCGCTTGGAATGCATCTCACTACGCTGAAAGAAACGACCCCCAAAAATGATAAAAATATTTGGGTTTGAACATCAAAGTTAGGTTTAAGTTCACAAAGAACTGTGAGAGATGCGCGATGTTAATCTAACGAAAGTATTTGACTAAGAATTTCAAGCCCTAATGATCTTATTTACAAGTGGAAATTAGTGCGTCGTAACACTTAAAGAAACATTGGCAAATCCTTAGATGTAGTTACGGAATCTGCCGAGTAGTGATGAGTGATGTTGCCGAACAATACTCGGAATCTTTCGTTTTTCCTGTTTTAGACGCAATGTGCATGACAAAACGCAGACAATGTGCTCTTTCCCAAAAACAGCCGAATATTTAAAAAAGTCGGCAAGATTTACTTAGGCTTCTCAGCGCAACTCGATGCTCTTTTACGGATAGTGTAGATTAAGATCAGACTGCACAGAACATGCAGTCTGATCTTGGATCTACATTGTCTGATACGATGAGTTATTTTCTACCAACAACAATTTTGCAATCGCCATGTTACAGCATATAAGTGGCTGGAAAACTTCATCCAATGTATTGAATAATTTAACCCTTTACCAAACAATCCCAACTTTTAATGACCCCGAGAAAGAAGCCTTTGAAAACATTGTGGGAAAAAAAAAAATGCTGGTAACCAGCATTTCCTCCTTTTCCGATAATGTTTTCTACCCTTCCCGAAAAAGATTTCAATTTTTCAGTCACATTTATTTTGTCGTATGCAACTGTTTTGAATTTGGACAGGTTTAAAATTTTGTCGTTTGGTAAAGAATTAAGGGTTAAGTGATAATAGGTACTGAAAGAGTTAGGTTTTTAACACACTGCTTACGGATCCATATTTTTACTGCCAGTTATTGCAGACAAATTTGATGTTAATTCATTAATAAAGTTACTGTGTGCAGATGAACCGCTCCTTCCAAAATGATAGGAACATATTTCGAAGCTGATGAATTTTCAAAGGTGTCAGAGTGCAGGGCAATTCAAGACCGTCAATATTAGTACTCATCTGTGTAAATCCACAATGTTACTAAGAATAATGTAAGAAAATATTTTATCGTCCGATCATGCGTTTGGTTCCAACTGTTCTTAAGAATGTTCTTTGTCTTATTCTCCAAGATTCTCAAAATTTGAAAGTAAAACACTACTTCTGATTGGCTAAACCAGATGGTTTAGCCAATTAGAAGTGTTACTTTCAAATCTAGAAAATTCAGCAGAATAAGACTGAGAAAGTTCTTAGGAATGGTTAGTAAATAGGGATCCTGATCTGTCCATCTGTCTTAATAGTATGCCATGCAAATTTCCTTTTGTGTTTAAAGCCAAGCCAAGACAGGGGGTTCAGTAAATTAAATACAAGGCTTGAAAGCCAGGGTTGCTGAACTCTGCCTATTTCTTTCAGTCACTGATGATAGTCATGGGAAGAGGATTCAACCTCTCTCACTGCTGTATATTTTTTCAACTATGTTTATGTGGTGAAGTAGCCAGTGGCTTGGAAAGTACAAGTTAAACCAATTCTAGGAAGCCATGTATAGGTGCACTGGCCTTTGCAACACAATTGAAGTAATGTTGAACATAGTGTTAAACCATAGAAGCAAGTTTTGGTCCAAATTTACTGAAAATTGTTGGGCCAAAATTTTGTCTAGATAATCTTTTTGAATTTACAATACCGATAGGTCAATTTGTATACATTTCAAAAGCAGTATAAGCATGGAAAATGAATAAAAAAAAAAAAAAAATCAACCAGGTTACCTTCCCGCCCAGTGTCAATGAAACTTGGTCAAAATGTAAGATTTCACTGTGTTTTAGGGTAGCTTTGGCTTTAAACTGAAATTGGGCAGAATATTTGTAATTTTAAACCAACGTTTTCCTAAAACACCGTGAAATCTAACACTGAAATTGGGCAGAATATTTGAGTCCAGCCCCTGTAGCTCAGTCGGTAGCGTAGGAATGAGAGCAGGGAGTCGCTGGTTCGATCCCTGGCTGGGCCACTTTCTTTCCAAGGATTGATGATGGTCAATGCGACAGGATTCATTCCTCTCTCACCGCTGATCATTGTTTTGAAGAGGGGCCTATTTCTTTTTGCGTGCTGCTCATTTTGATTGGTTGCATGAGCCTTTACAAATTTATGTTTTTTCATTCTGTTGTCAACTCTACAGACTGTCAGTGTGAGACAATGTAGAGATGTTTTTATCAGTCTGTACAAATGTGATCTAGAAGTTTCAAGCCTTTACAAATGTGATAGAAATTTTGAGCTTCTGGGCCTCTTCTTTCTTCTTCTTCACCCCTTCAGATGCCCAGGCTTTCAGTGCCTTTGGCGCTTTGATTAATTGTATGGCATTGTTTCCCGACAGACCTACAATTTTGAAAGCAGTTGCCAGTTTTCTCTGCTTAGCTTTTCTAGATCGGAAATACATAACTGAATATAGTCTCCACATTGCATCACAAAATTCTTCACAAACACTTATTTTATTTTCATTTAGTTCTGATTTGTATAGGCGTGATAAATTCGTTGGTCTACTCAATTCCACATAATGAGAATGATTCACTTTTCTATGACGGAAGTGTAGCACGGCGCTTGACCGTGTGGACCCTTGAGATTTGTAAATGGTTTATGCTGCTGACAAAATTAATGGAAATTGTCCTCGGGCATCCAAATATGTCTGATAATACTGTATATTAAACTTTCTACATGTTTCCAAAATGGAAGCCAACATTTAAACATAATTCACAAGGTATACCAACTGCTAGTTTCACATTCTTATGTAAACCCATTGTGTGATTTGGATCGGTAGAAATATGATTTAGAATAAGATCATGCAGAGATCTATTAAGATTTTCAAAAACCGCATCAACTGCTTCAATTTCCACTCTTTGATTCACATCTGATCCTGAGAAAATCAATTCATCATGGTTCAAGGCTGGTTCCTTATTACAAAACAGACGAGGAATATGTTTTAAGCTATCTGATGAGATGTCTAAGTTTTTAATTAACCTTGATTCTAAAACAGTTAGATAATTTTCAGTGTGGTTATCTTCATGCTACCTATTTAACAAAATACCAAATGTCAAATCGTCCGTCTGTCGCAAAACTGAATAAATATTGCCATAGCTGAAACGGAGGGCCTTGAAGAGTGTGCTGTGAGTATTTCTTGGAATATATCCATGCATCAAAGACAGTCCTCAATTACACTAACACCACCAAGGGGCCTGCTCTTACTAAATACTGCCTGAAGACGAAGATTAATGAAATTGAATAGGTTCCTACCAACCATTGATATTTCATCAATAAACACAATTTTCAAGTCAAGAAACCTACAGGAATCTAAATGTTTTAAGCTGTTGTAAATCAAGTGGCTCGAATTCAGACCCTTGACTAGCTGGAATGTAGAATGCAGAGTGAATGATACCACCACCAATATTATGGGCTGCTTTTCCAGTAGGAGCATACAGAAGTATTTTAATTGAATCTGAATTTCTCAGAACCCACTCTTTGGATTTCACTGTAATGTGGCATGAATGTTACTCGGATGGACCTCTTTCAGATTTCTTGAAGAAACTTTGATTGGGCAAAACACATGGCCTTCATGGGCGGGGCTTTTTTTCAATATACGTCACAAAGAGTAATTTTAAAACAGGAGGACCATGATGGTCCTAAATCCCTCACCTGAAATGCAACTCAGCTCAACACCATAATGCTACATGCCAAATATGAAAGCTCTAGCCCTTACGGTTTGGGACAAGAAGATTTTTAAAGATTTCCCTCTTTATCTCTATGTGAAATCCGAGACCAACAAAATATGGCTAATTTTCATACCAGGGCCATAATTTTAAGGGTTTTGGTAGAGGGCCACTAGATGATGCTACATGCCAAATATGAAAGCTCTAGCCCTTACAGTTTGGGACAAGAAGATTTTTAAAGATTTCCTTCTTTATCTCTATGTGAAATCCGAGAACCCACAACATAGGGCCAATTTTTAACACCAGGGCCATAATTTGAAGTATTTTGGTAGAGGGTCACTAGATGATGCTACATGCCATATATGAAAGCTCTAGCTCTTACGGTTTGGGACAAGAAGATTTTTAAAGATTTCCTTCTTTATCTCTATGTGAAATCCGAGAACCCACAACATAGGGCCATTTTCAACACTAGGGCCATAATTTGAAGTATTTTGGTAGAGGGCAAATAGATGATGCTACATGCCAAATATGAAAGCTCTAGCCCTTACGGTTTGGGACAAGAAGATTTTTACAGATTTCCTTCTTTATCTCTATGTGAAATCCGAGAACCCACAACAAAGGGCTAATTTCCATACTAGGGCCATTATTTGAAGTATTTTGGTAGAGGGCAACTAGATGATACTACATGCCATATATGAGAGCTCTAGCCCTTATGGTTTGGGACAAGAAGATTTTTAAAGATTTCCTTCTTTGTCTCTATGTGAAATCCGAGAACCCACAACATAGGGCCATTTTCAACACTAGGGCCATAATTTGAAGTATTTTGGTAGAGGGTCACTAGATGATGCTACATGCCAAATATGAAAGCTCTAGCCCATACGGTTTGGGACAAGAAGATTTTTACAGACTTCCTTATTTATCTCTATGTGAAATCCGAGAACCCACATTATAGGGCCAATTTCCACACTAGGGCCATTATTTGAAGTATATTTGTAGAGGGCCACTAGATGATACTACATGCCATATATGAGAGCTCTAGCCCTTATGGTTTGGGACGAGAAGATTTTTAAAGATTTCCTTCTTCATCTCTATGTGAAATCCGAGAACCCACAACATAGGGCCATTTTCAACACTAGGGCCATTATTTGAAGTATTTTGGTAGAGGGCCAATAGATGATGCTACATGCCAAATATGAAAGCTCTAGCCCTTACGGTTTGGGACAAGAAGATTTTTACAGATTTCCTTCTTTATCTCTATGTGAAATCCGAGAACCCACAACATCGGGCCAATTTCCACACTTGGGCCATTATTTGAAGTATTTTGGTAGAGGGCCACTAGATGATACTACATGCCACATATGAGAGCTCTAGCCCGTACGGTTTGGGACAAGAAGATTTTTAAAGATTTCCTTCTTTATCTCTATGTGAAATCCATGAACCCACAACATAGGGCCATTTTGAACACTAGGGCCATAATTTGAAGTATTTTGGTAGAGGGCCACTAGATGATGCTACATGCCACATATGAAAGCTCTAGCCCTTATGGTTTGGGACAAGAAGATTTTTACAGATTGCCTTCTTTATCTCTATTTGAAATCCGAGAACCCACAACATAGGGCCAATTTTTAACACCAGGGCCATAATTTGAAGTATTTTGGTAGAGGGTCACTAGATGATGCTACATGCCATATATGAAAGCTCTAGCTCTTACAGTTTGGGACAAGAAGATTTTTACAGATTTCCTTCTTTATCTCTATGTGAAATCCGAGAACCCACAACATCGGGCCAATTTCCACACTAGGGCCATAATTTGAAGTGTATTGGTAGAGGGCCACTAGATGATACTACATGCCATATATGAGAGCTCTAGCCCTTATGGTTTGGGACGAGAAGATTTTTAAAGATTTCCTTCTTTATCTCTATGTGAAATCCGAGAACCCACAACATTGGGCCATTTTCAACACTAGGGCCATTATTTGAAGTATTTTGGTAGAGGGCTACTAGATGATACTACATGCCATATATGAGAGCTCTAGCCCTTATGGTTTGGGACAAGAAGATTTTTAAAGATTTCCTTCTTTATCTCTATGTGAAATCCGAGAACCCACAACATCGGGCCATTTTCAACACTAGGGCCATTATTTGAAGTATTTTGGTAGAAGGCCACTAGATGATACTACATGCCATATATGAGAGCTCTAGGCCTTATGGTTTGGGACAAGAAGATTTTTAAAGATTTCCTTCTTTGTCTCTATGTGAAATCCAAGAACCCACAACATAGGGCCATTTTCAACACTAGGGCCATAATTTGACGTATTTTGGTAGAGGGCCACTGGATGATGCTACATGCCAAATATGAAAGCTCTAGCACTTACGGTTTGGGACAAGAAGATTTTTACAGATTTCCTTCTTTATCTCTATGTGAAATCCGAGAACCCACAACATCGGGCCAATTTCCACACTTGGGCCATTATTTGAAGTGTATTTGTAGAGGGCCACTAGATGATACTACATGCCATATATGACAGCTCTAGCCCTTATGGTTTGGGACGAGAAGATTTTTAAAGATTTCCTTCTTTATCTCTATGTGAAATCCGAGAACCCACAACATAGGGCCATTTTCAACACTAGGGCCATAATTTGAAGTATTTTGGTAGAGGGCCACTAGATGATGCTACATGCCAAATATGAAAGCTCTAGCCTTTACGGTTTGGGACAAGAAGATTTTTAAAGATTTCCTTCTTTATCTCTATGTGAAATCCGAGAACCCACAACATAGGGCCAGTTTCCACAGTAGGGCCATTATTTGAAGTATTTTGGTAGAGGGCCACTAGATGATACTACATGCCACATATGAGAGCTCTAGCCCTTACGGTTTGGGACAAGAAGATTTTTAAAGATTTCCTTCTTTATCTCTATGTGAAATCCGAGAACCCACAACATAGGGCCATTTTCAACACTAGGGCCATAATTTGAAGTATTTTGGTAGAGGGTCACTAGATGATGCTACATGCCACATATGAAAGCTCTAGCCCTTATGGTATGGGACAAGAAGATTTTTACAGATTTCCTTCTTTATCTATATTTGAAATCCGAGAACCCACAACATAGGGCCAATTATTAACAGCAGGGCCATAATTTGAAGTATTTTGGTAGAGGGTCACTAGATGATGCTACATGCCATATATGAGAGTTCTAGCCCTTACAGTTTGGGACAAGAAGATTTTTACAGATTTCCTTCTTTATCTCTATGTGAAATCCGAGAACCCACAACATAGGGCCAATTTCCACACTAGGGCCATTATTTGAAGTGTATTGGTAGAGGGCCACTAGATGATACTACATGCCATATATGAGAGCTCTAGCCCTCATGGTTTGGGACGAGAAGATTTTTAAAGATTTCCTTCTTCATCTCTATGTGAAATCCGAGAACCCACAACATTGGGCCATTTTCAAGACTAGGGCCATTATTTGAAGTATTTTGGTAGAGGGCTACTAGATGATACTACATGCCGTATATGAGAGCTCTAGCCCTTATGGTTTGGGACGAGAAGATTTTTAAAGATTTCCTTCTTCATCTCTATGTGAAATCCGAGAACCCACAACATCGGGCCATTTTCAACACTAGGGCCATTATTTGAAGTATTTTGGTAGAGGGCCACTAGATGATACTACATGCCAAATATGAGAGCTCTGGCCCTTATGATTTGGGACAAGAAGATTTTTAAAGATTTCCTTCTTCATCTCTATGTGAAATCCGAGAACCCACAACATAGGGTCATTTTCAACACTAGGGCCATAATTTGAAGTATTTTGGTAGAGGGCCACTAGATGATACTGCATGCCATATATGAGAGCTCTAGCCCTTATGGTTTGGGACAAGAAGATTTTTAAAGATTTCCTTCTTCATCTCTATGTGAAATCCGAGAACCCACAACATAGGGCCATTTTCAACACTAGGGCCATAATTTGAAGTATTTTGGTAGAGGGCCACTAGACGATGCTACATGCCACATATGCAAGCTCTAGCCCTTATGGTTTGGGACAAGAAGATTTTTACAGATTTCCTTCTTTATCTCTATGTGAAATCCGAGAACCCACAACATAGGGCCAATTTCCACACTAGGGCCATTATTTGAAGTATTTTGGTAGAGGGCCACTAGATGATACTACATGCCACATATGAGAGCTCTAGCCCGTACGGTTTGGGACAAGAAGATTTTTAAAGATTTCCTTCTTTATCTCTATGTGAAATCCGAGAACCCACAACATAGGGCCATTTTCAACACTAGGGCCATTATTTGAAGTATTTTGGTAGAGGGCCACTAGACGATGCTACATGCGAAATATGAAAGCTCTAGCCCTTATGGTATGGGACAAGAAGAGTTTTACAGATTTCCTTCTTTATCTCTATTTGAAATCCGAGAACCCACAACATAGGGCCAATTTTTAACAGCAGGGCCATAATTTGAAGTATTTTGGTAGAGGGTCACTAGATGATGCTACATGCCAAATATGAAAGCTCTAGCCCTTACGGTTTGGGACAAGAAGATTTTTAAAGATTTCCTTCTTTATCTCTATGTGAAATCCGAGAACCCACAACATAGGGCCAGTTTCCACAGTAGGGCCATTATTTGAAGTATTTTGGTAGAGGGCCACTAGATGATACTACATGCCACATATGAGAGCTCTAGCCCTTACGGTTTGGGACAAGAAGATTTTTAAAGATTTCCTTCTTTATCTCTATGTGAAATCCGAGAACCCACAACATAGGGCCATTTTGAACACTAGGGCCATAATTTGAAGTATTTTGGTAGAGGGTCACTAGATGATGCTACATGCCACATATGAAAGCTCTAGCCCTTATGGTATGGGACAAGAAGATTTTTACAGATTTCCTTCTTTATCTATATTTGAAATCCGAGAACCCACAACATAGGGCCAATTATTAACAGCAGGGCCATAATTTGAAGTATTTTGGTAGAGGGTCACTAGATGATGCTACATGCCATATATGAGAGTTCTAGCCCTTACAGTTTGGGACAAGAAGATTTTTACAGATTTCCTTCTTTATCTCTATGTGAAATCCGAGAACCCACAACATAGGGCCAATTTCCACACTAGGGCCATTATTTGAAGTGTATTGGTAGAGGGCCACTAGATGATACTACATGCCATATATGAGAGCTCTAGCCCTCATGGTTTGGGACGAGAAGATTTTTAAAGATTTCCTTCTTCATCTCTATGTGAAATCCGAGAACCCACAACATTGGGCCATTTTCAAGACTAGGGCCATTATTTGAAGTATTTTGGTAGAGGGCTACTAGATGATACTACATGCCGTATATGAGAGCTCTAGCCCTTATGGTTTGGGACGAGAAGATTTTTAAAGATTTCCTTCTTCATCTCTATGTGAAATCCGAGAACCCACAACATCGGGCCATTTTCAACACTAGGGCCATTATTTGAAGTATTTTGGTAGAGGGCCACTAGATGATACTACATGCCAAATATGAGAGCTCTGGCCCTTATGATTTGGGACAAGAAGATTTTTAAAGATTTCCTTCTTCATCTCTATGTGAAATCCGAGAACCCACAACATAGGGTCATTTTCAACACTAGGGCCATAATTTGAAGTATTTTGGTAGAGGGCCACTAGATGATACTGCATGCCATATATGAGAGCTCTAGCCCTTATGGTTTGGGACAAGAAGATTTTTAAAGATTTCCTTCTTCATCTCTATGTGAAATCCGAGAACCCACAACATAGGGCCATTTTCAACACTAGGGCCATAATTTGAAGTATTTTGGTAGAGGGCCACTAGACGATGCTACATGCCACATATGCAAGCTCTAGCCCTTATGGTTTGGGACAAGAAGATTTTTACAGATTTCCTTCTTTATCTCTATGTGAAATCCGAGAACCCACAACATAGGGCCAATTTCCACACTAGGGCCATTATTTGAAGTATTTTGGTAGAGGGCCACTAGATGATACTACATGCCACATATGAGAGCTCTAGCCCGTACGGTTTGGGACAAGAAGATTTTTAAAGATTTCCTTCTTTATCTCTATGTGAAATCCGAGAACCCACAACATAGGGCCATTTTCAACACTAGGGCCATTATTTGAAGTATTTTGGTAGAGGGCCACTAGACGATGCTACATGCGAAATATGAAAGCTCTAGCCCTTATGGTATGGGACAAGAAGAGTTTTACAGATTTCCTTCTTTATCTCTATTTGAAATCCGAGAACCCACAACATAGGGCCAATTTTTAACAGCAGGGCCATAATTTGAAGTATTTTGGTAGAGGGTCACTAGATGATGCTACATGCCATATATGAAAGCTCTAGCCCTTACAGTTTGGGACAAGAAGATTTTTAAAGATTTCCTTCTTTATCTCTATGTGAAATCCGAGAACCCACAACATAGGGCCAATTTCCACAGTAGGGCCATTATTTGAAGTATATTGGTAGAGGGCCACTAGATGATACTACATGCCATATATGAGAGCTCTAGCCCTTATGGTTTGGGACAAGAAGATTTTTAAAGTTTTTTCTTTTGGTTGCCATGGCAACCAGAGTTCTTCATTGAATTCAAATCTTTGAAGTATTCTGAAAGTGCATCACCTAACAATCATTTCTGTGAAGTTTCATTGAAATCTGATAGGCGGTTTCAGAGGAGAAGATTTTTTAGTAATTGTTTACGGACGGACAGACAGATGGACAGACGGACGACGGACCGATCACAATAGCTCACCCTGAGCACTCTGTGCTCAGGTGAGCTAAAAAATCTTCATCTCCAAAACCGCTCTCTGCAGTTGATTGTTAATTTGTATGAATGTTCCTTGTGTGGACCTCTTATAGACGCCATGAAGAAATTTTGACCAGAACAAAAACATGGGGCTAATTTGCCCATTTGACACAGAGGGTAATTTCAAACAAGAGGGCCATGATGGCCCTGGGTCGCTCACCTTAGTAGAGTGCCTTAAGGTTTTTCTTTGACCATGTGACCTAGTTTTTGACCGCAGGTGACCCATTTTGAAACTCATATTTCATGAAGACAAACATTCTGACCAATTTTCAAGTCAATTGAACAAAAATTGTGGCCTTGAGTGCCCTATAGATATTTCTTTATTTGACCTAGTGACCTAGATTATGACCCCAGGTGACCCAAATTTGAACTGGTCTTTTATTATATCAAAAGAAACATTTTAACCAATTTTCAAATCAAATGAATAATAAATGTGGCCTCTAGAGTGCCCACTAGCTATTTCTTTAATTTGACCAAGTGACCTAGTTTATGACCCCAGTTGACCCAAATTCAGACATTCTGACCAATTTTCAAGGCAATTAAGCAAATAATGTGGCCTCTAGAGTGCCCACAAGGTATTTCTTTATTTTGACCTAGTGACCTAGTTTATGGTTCCATGTGACCCAAATCCAATCTCATCTGGTATTTCATCAAGACAAACATTCTGGCCAAATTTCAGGTCATTTGAGCCAGGGGCATCATATGAACAAACTTGGTAGAGGTCCACTCTGAGATGCAACATACCAAATATCAAAGCTCCACACCTTTCGGTTTCAGAAAAGAAGAATTTTAAAGTTTTCCTTCTCTGTTCCTATGTTCGAACTTGTGAACCCAGGGGCTGGGCCAGTTTTGACCCAAGCAGCATCCTTGGAACAAACTTGGCAGAAGTCCACTAGGCGATGCTACATACCAAATATCAAAGCTCTATACCTTCCCATTTAAGAGAGAGAGAGAAATAAAATAAAGTTTTCCTTCTTTGTTCCCATGTTTGAACTTGTGACCCCCGGGGCAGGGCCAATTTTGACCCCAAGGGCATCATATGAACAAACTTAGTAGAGGTCTACTAGGCGATGCTACATACCAAATATCAAAGCTCTACGCCTTCCAGTTTCAGAGAAGATGATTCTTAAAGTTTTCCTTCTCTGTTCCTATGTTCGAACTTGTGACCCCCGGGGCAGGGCCAACTTTTGCCCCAAGGGCATCATATGCACAAACTTGGTTGAGATCCACTAGAAGATGCTACATACCAAATATCAAAGCTCCATGCCTTCCTGTTTCAGAGAAGAAGATTTTTAAAATTTTCCTTCTTTTTTCCTATGTTGGAAATTGTGACCCCCAGGGCGGGGCCAGTTTTGACCCCAGGGGCATCATATGAACAAACTTGGTATAGGTCCACTAGGCGATGCTACATACCAAATATCAAAGCTCTACGCCTTCCAGTTTCAGAGAAGATGATTTTTAAAGTTTTCCCTCTTTGTTCCTATGTTCGAACTTGTGACCCCCCCGGGGCAGGGCCAGTTTTGACCCCAAGGGCATCATATGAACAATTTGGTAGAGGTCCACTAGGAGATGCTTCATGCCAAATATCAAAGCTCTATGCCTTCTAGTTTTAGAGAAGATGATTCTTAAAGTTTTCCTTCTTTGTTCCTATGTTGGAAATTGTGACCCCCGGGGCGGGGCCAGTTTTGACCCCAGGGGCATCATATGAACAAACTTGGTAGAGGTCCACTAGTAGATGCTACATGCCAAATATCAAAGCTCTACGCCTTCCAGTTTTAGAGAAGATGATTTTCAAAGTTTCCCCTCTTTCTTCCTATGTTCGAACTTGTGACCCCCCGGGGCAGGGCCAGTTTTGACCCCAAGGGCATGATATGAACAAACTTGGTAGAGGTCCACTAGGAGATGTTTCATGCCAAATATCAAAGCTCTATGCCTTCTAGTTTTAGAGAAGAAGAATTTTAAAGTATTCCTTCTTTGTTCCTATGTTGGAAATTGTGACCCTCGGGGCGGGGCCAGTTTTGACCCCAGGGGCATCATATGAACAAACTTGGTAGACGTCCACTAGGAGGTGCTACACGCCAAATATCAAAGCTCTACGCCTTCAAGTTTCAGAGAAGAAGATTTTTAAAGTTTTCCTTCTTTGTTACTATGCTCAAACTTGTGACCCCCGGGCGGGGCCAGTTTTGACCCCAGGGGCATCATATGAACAAACTTGGTAGAGGTCCACTAGGCAATGCTACATACCAAATATCAAAGCTCTATGCCTTCCAGTTTCAGAGAAGATGATTTTTAAAGTTTCCCCTCTTTGTACCTATGTTCAAACTTGTGACCCCTGGGCAGGGCCAGTTTTGACCCCAAGGGCATGATATGAACAAACTTGGTAGAGGTCCACTATAAGATGCTTCATGCCAAATATCAAAGCTCTATGCCTTCTAGTTTTAGAGAAGAAGATTTTTAAAGTTTTCCTTCTTTGTTTCTATGTTGGAAATTGTGACCCCCGTGGCGGGGCCAGTTTTGACCCCAGGGGCATCATATGAACAAACTTGGTAGAGGTCCACTGGGAGATGCTACATCCCAAATATCAAAGCTCTACGCCTTCAAGTTTTAGAGAAGAAGATTTTTAAAGTTTTCCTTCTTTGTGACTATGCTCAAACTTGTGACCCCTGGGGCGGGGCCAGTTTTGACCCCAGGGGTATCAAATGAACAAACTTGGTAGAGGTCCACTAGGAGATGTTACATACCAAATATCAAAGCTCTGCGTCTTCTAGTTTCAGAGAAGAAGATTTTCAAAGATTTTGCTTTTTTTTCCTTTTTGTTGCCATGGCAACCAGAGTTGTGGGTGGAATTCATTTTGGTAGAGCTTCACCCAAGGAACATCCCTGCCAAGTTTCATCAAGATTGGCCCAGTGGTTTAGGAGAAGAAGATATTTAAAGAAATTGTTGACGGACGACGGACGATGGACGCCGGACATATGCGATCACAATAGCTCACCTTTAGCACGTTGTGCTAAGGTGAGCTAAAAACCGTCTCCAAAATTGCTCATTGGATTTTATTGTTATTTAGCATAAATGTTCCCAGGGTCTGACAAGGTATTGTCATACCCCTGGCATCATCTGTAGTTATCGTGCAAATACTTTGACATTTTTTATATTTACTTTAAACTTGGGGTACTTGTTCACCGATAAAAAAGCCTTTCATGGAGCATCATCTCTCAATACATTAATGACAGAATTATGCCCCTTGTTTGACCTTAAAGAAATCACAAAAAACCACCTGCAGTCGAGCATTGGCACCCGTATGCGCTGATCTTGATTTATAGCCATGATGTAATTTCAAATTCCAATTTTCTATACGTATACAGCAGACCAATGGAGCACCAGTTCAGACGGAGAGCGGTCAGGAGCAGAACTCTGATATGGTTAATGATAGAGTCAAGGAGCCAGTATTTACAGCTACAAGTCTTCACCGTGCGAGACATTTTACTTATTTGATTGTGTCTTTTACTTGGAATTCCTATATGATTTTAAGGTTACACAAGTATTGATCAATAGCAGTTTTAGGTCTGTCATTGTGGACGACAGACACAGCACGACTACAGATGCTCACCTTGAGCACTTTGTGCTCAGGTGAGCTAAAAATGCTGGTAACCAGCATTTCCTCTTTTTTCCACAATGTTTTCTACTCATTCACAGACAGGAAACAAAAAAGTTGGCAAATGCAAGTCCGACACAAGGTTTAGTGGGTGAACTGATTAAAATGTCTTACGCCTTTGAATGTATTAAATGTAATAAACTTCCAATAAAACCAAACATGTTTCGTTTAACGCCTCATCAGTGGTCAAGTTATTATGGAATGACGTCATACATATGTATATGCTTTAGCCATATTGATTTCATGTACTTCAAGAAGATTTTGAGTTCTCGATATATAAGCCTTTGTAAACCGTGTTATCTCCGAGGGCTTACCCCCAGTACTGTACTAAATCCTGCTACAGACCAACTAGATGCAAGATTTGATAAATCTAGAACTTACCGTAAGGAACCACAAAATTATTCTAGTCTTCAGTTTACAAGCTCATATAAAACTTGTGACCTCTGAGGCAGGGCCGATTTTGACCAAAGGGCTATGATTGGGACAATCTTGATACAAGTCTACTCGGTGAAGCTGCATGCAAAATTTTTTGTAGATTTTCTTTTTTGAAATTTTCACTATACAAGCCCATATAAACTTGTGACCCCTGGGTTGGAGCAAATATTGACCCTAGGGCTATAATTTGAACAACCTTTGTAGGGGTCCACTAGATAAAGCTACAAACTAAATTTGGTAGCTCTATCCCTAGATAGGAATGGGAAGATTTTTAATTTTTTTTATATATAAGTCCATGTAAAACTTGTGACCCCCAGGTTGGAGCCCATTTTTACCCCAGGGCTATCATTTGAAGAAATCTGGTACAAGTCCACTAGAAAAAGTTACATATCAAATTTGGTAGCCCTAGGCCAATGATTTCGGACAGAAAGATTTTTAAATATTTTCAATATTTATCAATTCTGTTGCCATGGCAACCAGAGTTTTAATTGGATCAAATTCTTTGATGTAACTCTGAAGAGGGCCATGGCAGGATCATTTCTGTGAAGTTTCATCAAAATTGGATCAGTAGTTTCAGAGAGGATGTTTGTATCAAGAGGGCCATGACGGCCCTGGATCGCTCACCTGAGTCAATAGGCGAAATTCACTCAATGTGCATAATTTGATTTCTGACCAATTGTCAGGTCAACTGAGCTTAAAATGTGGCCTCTAGAGCGTCCACAAGGAATTTCCGTAAGTTGACCTAGTGACCTAATTTATCACCCCACGTGACCCAATTTAGAACTAATCAAAAAATGTATCAAGACAAACATTCTAAACAGTTTTCAAGTTAATTGACCAATAAATGTGGCCTCTAGAGTGCCCACAGTGTTTCTTAAATTTGACCCAGTAACCTAGTTTATGACCCCAGCTGACCCATTTTCAAACTCACCCAATATTACATCAAGACAAACATTCTGACCAACTTTCAAGTCAGTTGAGCAAGAAATGTGACCTCTAGAGTGCCCTAAAGGTATTTCTTTAATTAGACCTAGCGACCTAGATTATGAGCCCAGGTGACCCAATTTTGAACTCATCCTAGATTTTATCAAGACAAACATCTTTACCAATTTTCCAATCAATTGAACAATAAATGTGGCCTCTAGAGTGCCCACAAGGTATTTCTTTAATTTGGCCTAGTGACCTAGCTCATGACTCCACATGACCCACTTTAAAACAGTTTTAACTGATCTGAAAATTTAAGAAAACAAACATTCTGAACAATTTTCCAAGTCATTTGAGCACAAAATATGACCTCTAGAGTGCCCAGAAGTTATTTCTTAAATTTGACCTAGTGACCTTGTTTATGATCCCAGTTGACCAAAATTCAGCCTCATGTGAGATTTCATCAAGACAAACATTCTGACCAATTTTCAAGTCAACTGAGCAAAACATGTGGCCTTTAGAGTGCCTTAAAGGCATTTCTTTAATTTGACCTAGTGACCTAGATTATGACCCCAGATGACCCAATTTACATGTTATCTGAAAGTTTACCAAGACAAACATTCTTAATAATTCTCAAGTCATTTGAGCAATAAATGTGGCCTCTAGAGTGCCCACAAGGTATTTCTTTAATTTGACCAAGTGACCTAGTTTATGACCCCAGGTGACCCAATTTCAAACTCATGCGATATTCTATCAAGACATGAATTCTGACCAAATTTCAAGTCAATTGAGCAAGAAATGTGACCTCTAGAGTGCCCTAAAGGTATTTCTTTAATTTGACCTAATGACCTAGATTATGACCCCAGGTGACCCAATTTTGAGCTCATCCTAGATTTTATCAAGACAAACATTCTGACCAATTTTCAAATGAACTGAACGATAAATGTGGCCTCTATAGAGTGCCTACAAGGTATTTCTTTAATTTGACCTAGTGACCTAATTTAAGACCCAACATGACCCAAATTCAGACTTATGTAGGGTTTAATCAAGACAAACATTCTGACCAATTTTCAAATCAATTGAAAAATAAATGTGGCCTTTAGAGTGCCCACAAGGTATTTCTTTCTTTTGACCAAGTGACCTACTTTATGACCCCAGGTGACCCAATTTCAAACTCATCCGATATTTCATCAAGACAAACATTCTGACCAATTTTCACGTCAGTTGAGCAAAATATCTGGCCTCAAGAGTGACCACCAGGTATTTCTTTAATTTGACCTAGTGACCTAGATTATGACCCAGGTGACCCAATTTTAAACTCATCCTAGATTTTTTCAAGAAATTTTATCAAGACAAGCATTCTGAACAATTTTCTGGTCAATTGAGCAAAAACTGTGGCCTCTAGAGTGCCCAAAAGGTATTTCTTTAATTTGACCTAGTGACCTAGTTTATGATCCCAGTTGACCAAAATTCGGACTCATGTGAGATTTTATCAAGAAAAACATTCTGACCAATTTTCAAGTCAATTGAGCAGAAAATTTGGCCTCTAGAGTGCCCACAAGGTATTTCTTTAATTTGACCTAGTGACCTAGTTTATGATCCCAGGTGACCCAAATCCAAATCCATTCGAGATTTTATCAAGACAAACATTCTTACCAAGTTTCAGGTCAATTGAGCAAAAAATGTGGTCTCTAGAGTGCACACAAGGTATTTCTTTAATTTGACCTAGTGACCTAATTTAAGACCCCACATGACCCAAATTCGGACTCAGGTGAGATTTTATAAAGACAAACATTCTGACCAATTTTCAAGACATTGAGCTAAAAATGTGGCCTCTAGAGTGCCCACAAGGTATTACTTTAATTTGATCTAGTGACCTAGTTTATGATCCCAGGTGACCCAAATCCAACCTCATCCGAGATTTTATCAAGACAAACATTCTGACCAAATTTCAGGTCATTTGAGCAATAAATGTGGCCTCTAGAGTGCCCATAAGGTATTTCTTTAATTTGACCTAGTGACCTAGTTTATGACCCCAGGTGACCCAATTTCGAACTGACTGAACAAGTTGTGCTCAGGTGGGCTAACAAACATAGAACAGGTTCACTACATACCAAATAACAAAGCTCTATGCCTTCAGGTCAATTGAGCAAAAAATGTGGTCTATGCCTTCAAGGTTTAGAAAAGAAGAATTTTAAAGTTTCCTTCTTTGTTCCTATGTCAGAACTTGTGACCCCCGGGACAGCGCAAGTTTTGACCCCAGGGGCATCGTATGAACAAACCTGGTAGAGGTCCACTAGGACATGCTACATACCAAATATCAAAGCTTTACGCCTTTCAGTTTCAGAGAAGAATTTTAAAATTTTCCTTCTTTGTTCCTATGCTTGAACTTGTGACCCCCAGGGCAGGGCCAGTTTTGACCCCAGGGGGATCATATGAACAAATTTGGTAGAGGTCTACTAGGAGATGCTAGATGCCAAATATCAAAGCTCCACGCCTTCCAGTTTCAGAGAAGAAGAATTTTAAAGTTTTCCTTCTTTATTCCTATGTTCGAACTTGTGACCCATGGGGCGGGGCCAGTTTTGACCCCAGGGGCATCATATGAACAAATTTGGTAGAGGTCCACTAGGAGATGCTACATACCTTCTAGAATCAGAGAAGAAGATTTTCAAAGATTTTGCTATTTTTTTCCTTTCTGTTGCCATGGCAACCAGAGTTATGGGTGGAATTCAATCTCTTGAACAACTTTGGTAGAGCTTCACCCAAAGAACATCCCTGCCAAGTTTCATCAACATTGGCCCAGCAGTTTAGGAGGAGAAGATGTTTAAAGGAATTGTGGACAGACGGACAGATGTACGCCGGACAACGACCGATCACAATACCTCATCCTAGCACTTCGTGCTCAGGTGAGGTAATAAAAGTTAACGCATGCATGCACATACGCAGGGCCATGACATAAGCATGCTGCCTTTGACCAGTGGAGCTAAAAATAATAAACAACAATATTCAGTCAAGTAGCAGAAACATTTTTAATAAAAGTTGTTTCAAGAATATGATTTGAAAAAAAAAATCCTTAACATATTCAACTCATATACCGGTATACACTGTAAGAATAAAAATTCTGAATGATTACTTTATGAAAAACGATACATAAGTTGAAAAGAAAAAATAAAGCGATAAAAATACACCGGACAAATGTATATCTGAAATTTCAATGTAAAACGCTAACATATAGAAGCAACAAAAAAATGATACAAGCGGGCCATGAACTTTCTATATTGCTCACCTAAGTGATGTAAAGTATTTACTGTAATATGGCCAATTTGTGGAAAAAGGAACAATACTTGATTACTTAAAAAAAAAAATGTCTGCAAGAAGATTTCACATAAAATTAGAACCGTCTAAAGATGTGCATGAATACTCATACCAAGTGTGTTAATAGTGACAACAGATCTTGAAACTTTACATGCATCGCAAACTAAACTGTTAAAATGGAGAGAGTTCTTCAAGGCTTAACCCTTTACCACAATCCTGAGTTTTAACAACCATAAGGGAGAAGATTTGAAAAACATAGTGGGTAAAGGACAAAATGCTGGTAACCAGATGACAAAAATTCTGGACGTGACTATCTTAAAATCTTCTGGAAAAAAAAAATGTGTTTTAAATGATAGGATTTGTCAAAGAAAGGGTTGAAAACATCAAGTTTTCTTTGTGGGAACACATTTTTGCAGTTTTTAGTAATATTTTTTTCTCAATCATAAACTACTTGAATTGATGTTAAACTTTCAAAAAGAAAATTTGTTTGAGACAATTTTTGACAGGCACCCAAATAAGAATATGCGCACTACATGTAAATGCCAACGCACGTCGGTAGTTGTTTGATTTTCAATGAAAATTCTAAGTTGAAAAGGGGACATAACTGAGTCAACAATACTTTGACTGTTACCTGCCCTTGTTGTATTGAAATAAACATCTTCATAAGTTTGGAATAAACATCTTCAATAATAACAGAGATATTATAAAATGTCAAAGTCAAATGTCAATGGTTTTGCACATGACAATGCAGCTGACGACACCAGCGATGACAGAGCTACGACAATACCTTGATGTTTCCTTTGAAAACAGCTGAGCTAACAAGGATTAGAATACTGAAAACAGACAGAACATTGGACAATCACAAAAGCTCACCTCCACATATTGTGCTCAGGTGAGCTAGGGAGAGAAAAAGCTCCATTCCCCATTTCCAACAAAACATTCCTTCTACAAAAAACTAATAATAATGTAGAATCCATACAACAAAGTTACACATATTTAGGGAAGCACTTTTCTACATTGCAGTACAAACATTGAAACGAAATTCTACATTCCTTACACAAAAACAGGAGGCCTGTTGAAGCCTGAATGGCTCCACTGGCAGCTACTGACCAGTATGCTTAATTGTGAAGAAAAGAGTTAAAATTAACCCTGATGTTTTCCTCAATGAACTGTCAGCTGTAATACAACAATGAGAATTCTCACTTTCTGAATTAGACTTCAAACAGCCAACCCTCATGTTACATTTTAGGATATCATGTCCATAAAAATATACTAGACCTGGACCCTCACTTCCCTAGTTTGCACAAATAGAGTTAACTCTTTACCAAATGACAAAATTTTAGACTGGTCCAAATTGAAAGCATTTGCAGACAATAAATTAAAGATGGTCTAAATGACGAAATTTGTCCTTGATAGGGAAGTTTTATTTTGGCTTGAACCGATAAGGGTGACAACATTATGACAACACCATATATGCATGTTGAAATAAACAAAAAGAGAAAATATTCAGTGTAATTTCTCAAAACCTGTTTTACAGGAACAAGCAAAATTCAAGTTGGTTCCAGTACTTGCTGTGATATATAAAATCTGCAAATTTAGAAAAAATAGTGCTCAATTATTTTGAACACTGTTCTATAAAAAAAAATAAATAAAATTTGCTTTTTTTCCTAGATAGATGTTTAGCTTTTTTTTTTTCATTTTCAATAGGATTTAACTGCTTGATGATACAAATGATCTAAGAAAGTTTCAAAATAAGAGGACCATGTTGGCCTTGTATCACTCCCAATGTCTTAAAAATAAAAGCCATATTTACAAAACATTACAATTCTATCCGAAATGGTTTCAACAACAAAGGTTTTTAAAGTTTTCTTTATATTAGCCGAAGTGAAGGGTTCACAACCCAAGTTGAGGCCATTTCTGACCACAGAGCTATAATTACTTAAATCCTGGTAGAGGTCCACAGAACATTCCGACATACCAAATAATTATCGTTAAAGACAAGACTTCCAAAATGTTCTCAATATAATGCCCCTGTAAAACATGGGACCCCTGAGGAGGGCTAATTTAAATACAAGAGGCCATGATGGCCCTGGATCGCTCACCTGAGTCAATAGGTGAAATTTCACTCCAGGGTCATAATGACTCAATTTAGAACTCATCTGAGATATTATTAAGACAAACATTCTGACCAATTGTTTGGTCAATTGAGCTGAAAATGTGGCCTCCGGAGTGTCCAAAATGTATTTCTTTAATTTGACCTAGTGACCTAGTTTATGACCCTATGTGACCATATTTCAAACTCATCCGAGATATTATCAAGACAACCACACTGACCAAATTTCTGGGCAATTGAGCAAGAATTGTGGCAACTAGAGCGCCCACAAGATATTTCTTTAAATCTGACCTAGTGACCTAGTTTATGACCCTATGTGACCCAATTTTGAACTCATCCAAGATTTTATCAAGCCAAACATGCTGATCATTTTTTCAGGTCAATTGAGTAAGAATTGTAGCCTCTAGAGCGCCCACAAAAAATTCCTTTTAGTTGACCTAGTGACCTAGTTTATGATCCAAGGTGACCAAAATTCAAACTCATCTGAAATTTCATCAAGAAAAACATTCTGACCAATTTTTAAGTCAATTCAGCAACAAATGTGGCCTCTAAAGTGCCCACAAGGTATTTCTTTAATTTGACCTTATGACCTAGTTTATTACCCAAGGTATCCCAAATTCAAACTCATCTGAGATTTTATTTAGACAAAGATTCTGACCAATTTTCAAGACAATTAAGCAATAAATGTGGCCTCTAGACTGCCCACAAGGTATTTCTTTAATATGACCTAGTGACTTAGATTATGTCCCCAGCTGACCCAATTTCAAACTCATCCAAGCTTTTATCAAGACAAACATTCTGACCAAGTTTCATGAGTATCAGACTGAAAATGTATCCTCTGGAGCACACACAAGGTTTTCCTAAGATTTGACCTGGTGACCTAGTTTTTGAACAGAGGTGACCCAGATTCAACCTCTTCCAAGATATCATCAAGACAGAGATTCTGACTTAATTTCATTAGTATGGGACTGAAAATTGGCCTATAGAGCGCACACAAAGTTTTTCTAAGATTTGATCTAGTGACCTAGTTTTTGACCCCACATGACCCAATTTCAACCTCATCCAAGATTTTATCAAGACAAACATTCTGACCAAGTTTCACAAGTATCTGACTGAAAATGTGGCCTCTACAGCCCACACAAGATGTTTCTAAGATTTGACCTAGTGACCTAGTTTTTCACCCCACATGACCCAATTTCGAACTTGTTCGAGAATTGATCACGACAAACATTCTGACCAAGTTTCACAAGTATCTGACTGAAAATGTGGCCTATTGAGCGCACACAAGGTTTTTCTAATATTTGACCTAGTGACCTAGTTTTTCACCCCACATGACCCAATTTCAAACTCGTCCGAGATTTTATCAAGACAAACATTCTGACCAAGTTTCACAAGTATCTGACTGAAAATGTGGCCTCTACAGCCCACACAAGGTTTTTCTAAGATTTGACCTAGTGACCTAGTTTTTACCCCACATGACCCAATTTCCAAGTTGTCCAAGATTTTATCAAGATAAACATCCTGACTAAATTTCATGAGGATCAGACTGAAAATGTGGCCTCTAGAGTGTACACTAGGTTTTTCTAAGATTTGACCTAGTGACCTAGTTTTTGACCCCACATGACCCAATTTCAAACTCGTCCGAGATTTTATCTTGACAAACATTCTGACCAAGTTTCATGAGGATCAGACTGAAAATGTGGCCTCTAGAGCGTACACAAGGTTTTTTATAAGATTTTACCTAGTGACCTAGTTTTTAACCCCACATGACCCAATTTCGAACTCATCTGAGATTTTATCAAGACAAACATTCTGACCAAGTTTCATGAGGATCGGACTGAAAATGTGGCCTCTAGAGCGTACACAAGGTAAAAAGTTGACGACCCACAACGCACAATGGACACATCACAATCACAATAGCTCACCATGAGCACTTTGTGCTCAGGTGAGCTAACAATGGCTATATTTTTTAGCAAACCTAGAAGATATCCACTAGATAAAGCTAAGTGCTAAATTTGGAAGCCCTAGGATTCATGGTTAGGAGCAAGGTTTTTAAAATTTTCACTAAACACTTGTTTAATTTATGACCAGTGGGGTTGGGCCTTTAATCTAATTAATTATGAGGCCTGGAAGAGGCCTACAAGATGATGCTACTCAAAAAATATTACAGCTATAGCTCATGGTCATGAACAAAAACTTTTTTAAGTTTTCACTATGTGAGCTTATGTAAAACTTGTGACTTCTGGGATGGGGCCAATTTTGATCCCTGGGCTATAATTTGAACACTCTTGGTAGAGGTCCATTAGATACATATACATGAATAATTTGGTAGCTCTAGGTCTTTCAGTTAGGAATGGGAAGATTTTTAAAATTTTCACTATGTAAGCCCAAGTAAACTTGTGACTGCGAGGGTGGGGTCAAATCTGACCCCAGGGCTACAGTCTGAACAATCTTGGTAAACTAGATACTAAATAAAGCCACATGCCAAATTTGGTAGCCCTAGGCCTTATGAATAGGAATGAGAAGATTTCTAAAGTTTTAATATATATGACCCATTGTAAGACTTCTGAACCCATAGGCAGGGCCAATTTTGACCTTGAGGCTAAAATTTGAAGAATCTTGGTAGAGGTCTCTTACATGAAGATGACAATTTCCCCCATTTCAGCCACATTTAAATTGTCATCTGAAATTACTCTGGATGTAAACTAGTCTAAAATTTTGTCGCTTGGTAAAGAATTATTACCCCATTTCACATGCTTTGACAGGAAAGACTGCTGTGCAAACTAAACAAATTAAATTCAAAGGTTCCAAGACCGATAAATCGCCCATGCATTATAATACCTTACCAAAATGAACAGTGGTCTCACAAAAACTCAAGCAATATTAAGACCATGCTATTTGCCAAAGTTTTGGCCATAATTGAATCAATGGTGGAAAGGTTAAGCAAACGTTTCAACCATTACTACATTGGTCCTCTTGAATAAGTTCTTTTGTATCATATAACATATCTTATTTCAAAATTTTAAAAAATCCTCTGTAATGTTAAACCCAGCTGAATCTATTAAGTCTTTGTTTGCTTGAGTTTTTGCTATAATAATTTAGAACAAGAGAGTGAAAATGTTTTAGAGAACTTGTGTCTTTGCCAACTCATGTATTTTGAAGACCATTGCAATACACAACTACTGGTCTTATGAAGTTAACATAAAATACAAAGATGGCGCCAGGTGGAATTTGTTCCACATTATGTAGTATAAAGATGTGGACAGACCGTCAGACTTACCAAAAAGCCAACAATATAAATGACTGAGCAACCAAACCAATGATTCCAGTTTATCCTCAAGCAAACTTTGTTTGTGAAGATATAACAACTAAAACAACAAATCACAGAAGCAGAATAAATTTCACATGCCCTATTCAAAGTTATGATAATCTACTAACACGGATGTGTGTATATACATGGTCAGTTACTTACAATACTTTAATTAAGCTACACTTAATGTATCTATGGTGGAATATTTGGCTGGCAAAATCTCGTTTGCATACCATAAATAGTTAATGAAGTTTTTCATTGGTTCTATAATGACATTTTCCAGAACTTTTGACCAACATACATAAAACATCACTCACCTCTATACCAAACAACAAAATTTCAGACTTGTTCAATTTCAAAGCATTCAAAATTCACAAAATTAAATTGGACTCAAACAGAGAAAGTTTGCTTCAAAATGGTAGAAAATGTTGGAAAAGGAGAGCATTTTCTCCTTTTCCCAAAATCTTTTCAAAAGCCTCCTTTCTTAAGGTTGTTAAAACATATAATTGTTTGGTAAAGTTTTAAAGGATTCTCCTGGTCTGAATAAAGACGTAACATTTCCTATTTCAGTAGTTCTGATTGTTTGAATTCACGATTCTGACTCAAAAATATCAAAGTAACAATAGCTGCCAAAAATAAACAAAGTGTGTGTTAAAATGTATTTAAATTTAAATCATACCATTTCAAAGTATGGAAATTATTGTGAAGATGACAATACTTATTGTACTGTTGGTCCAACTGTTAGCTGCTGGCAGAGAAATTAATTTCAAAACTAGGTTAAAAGTTGCCAGGTCACTCTATCTTTTTGTTTACTTTTTGCCTGATTTTAAACTTCCTTTTTCTGCCACTGACTAACACGTGGACCAACTGTCATCTGCACAATATTTTCCATACTTTTAAATGGTATAATTTATATGCACTTTAATACATGCATTGACTTTTTGCAACTACTGGGCCTTTAATGAAAACGAAATTTCATCAGCCACATCTCCCACAGCTAGAATTGATGCGTACACTAAAACCTAACAATAACTTAACAATTTAACCTTCACTTGCACTAGGTTTAGCAAAACATACCCATTACCACACAATGATGAGTTTTAATGTCCCTGCTGAAGAAAAGGCTTTTGAAAAAATTGAGGGAAAAGAAGACAAGAGGGCCACTGCCCCTTAAGCGCTCACCTGTGTAAGGTCTTCTATGATTGACTAAGCTGCAAAGATCCTGGTCGTGATGATGTTAAATGCATGGGTGTACTACTAAAGTGACCAACTTTTTGACTGACTTGACCTAATTTTGAATTTTGAATCTGGCTGAAAATGTGGCTTCTACAGGGCAAACAAAGTTTTCTAAGATTTGGCCCAGTGACCTACTTTTTGACCCAACGTTGACTCATCAAGCTTTTACCAGATATCATCAAGACAAACATTCTGCTAATGTTTCATGAGTATCAGAATGAAAATGTGGCCTTTAGACTGCACATAAGGTTTTTCTAAGATTTGGCCCCGTGACCAACTTTTTGACCCAACACAACCCAATTTCAAACTTGTCAGAGAATTTATCTGAACAAGTTTCATGAGTATCAGGCTGAAAATGAAGCCTCTAGAGTGCACACAAACATTTTTTAAGATCTGCATCCAGTGACCTACTTTTTGACCTGACATGAACCAATTTTGAACTTGTCTGAGGTTTTATCCAGACAAACATTTTGAGTTCATGAGTGTCAGGCTGAAAATGGACAAAGTTTTATGTGTATCAGGCTGAAAGTGTGGCCTCTAAACTGCACAAAAGGCTTTTCAAGGAAATGGCCACATGACCTACTTTTTACCCCAATGTGACCAAATTTCTAACTTGTCCAAGATTTTATAAAGGCAAACATTCTGATGAAGTTTCATGTGTATCAGGCTGAAAATGTGGCTTTTAGAGTGTACATAAAGTTTTTCTGAGATTTGGCCTACTGACCTACTTTTTGACCCGACATGACTCCAATTTGTACATGTCCAAGATTTTATTAAGACAAACACTCTGACCAAGTTTCATGAGGATCAGGCTAAAATGTAGCCTCTGATGGACGACAGACACAGCACGACTACAGACGCTCACCTTGAGCACTTTGTGCTCAGGTGAGCTAAAAATGCTGGTAACCAGCATTTCCTCGTTTTTTTCCACAATGTTTTCTACTCATTCACAGACACAATCAATCACTTGTGAAACATTTAATTTTTTCTTTGCAAGTGCTCCCGATTTTGACGTGTGAAATTTTGTTGTCTGGTAACGGGTTAACCTGACAGTGTTGATCAACACCAGCCTGCAAGGAACAAGCTGTCAGATCTTAGGTTTTCATTGCAAGATGGGCTAATCTTTCCCAAACAACCTTGATTAGATAACATCTTGCTCTTTTCTTACTTGAAGGCATTAGCAGATGACAAATTAAATGTGGCTAAGTGACAGAATTTGTCCTTGATATGGAAGAAAACATTGTGAGGAAAGGAGAGAATTACCATCATTTTCCAATTTTCTTACAACATGTTTAAAGCCTTCTTCATCAGGGTCGTAAACTCCTCGAATAGTTTGGAAAACATCTTACAGACTTCTGATACTAAAAATACTGTAACAGGTGGTCAAGATTTTAATCTCAAACCATTCTTTCTCCATGAAAACTATGTTGTGGGTGCTCATCAGTATCATGTAAGACCCAAAGAATTTGAAGAAAAAGAGTTAAAAAGTAGTGTTACATACCCATAAAATACAACTTTAAAATTATGGTCATAACATAAACAGAAATAAAAAAGCCATTACACAGACATATAGTTCTTCATGTATACAACAACAAAAAACACTTACAGCAAAAAAAAAAAATATCTCATTCATTTCATTATTTACTTTCAAAGGGCTAAGCAAAAACTCTACTGCCTTGACAGACAGTCTACATGAAGATCAGACTGCACAAAACGTGCCATCTGATTGCAAACAATTATTGTCCAGTATTTTGAAACATTTGCACTTGAACAATTCAAAATAGAAATCGCTTTAACTCTTTACCACACAAGCAAAATAAAGACTTATCCAAGTTGAAAGCATTTGCAGACCACATTTTAAATGTACATGTAGCTCAAATGATCCAATTCGTTTTCGATAGGGTAGAAAACACTGTTGGAAAAGGAGAAAATGCTGGTTACCAGCATTTTCTCCTTTTCCCTCCATGTTCTCCAAAGGCCTCTTACTCAGGCTTGTTATAAGAGCATTTTCTACTTTTCCCTCAATGTTTTCCAAAGCCTATTCCTCAAGCTTGTTAAAACCCAGGATTATGTGATAAAGGGTTAATATTTTCAACTGACCTCATCAATACTTCCGTTAACCCTTTACCAAACTATCAAAAAGCCTTTGAAACACTGTGGGAAAAGGAGAAAATGCTGGTAGCCAAAATTTCCCTCTTTTCTCAGAAAGTTTTCTATTCTTTTAAAGACAAATCCCATCATTCTAGTACTATTTGATATGTTGTCTGCAAATACAATCAATATGGCTCAGTCTGAAAATTTAGCCTTTTGGTTAACCCAGCCAACATTAAAAGCATTTGCAGACAACAAATTGAAAGTGCCTCAAGTGTTGGAATATGTCTTTGAAAGGGTAGTAAAGACTGCTGGAAAAACTGGTACAATGTTAACAAAAGCCTTTTTCCTCCTGGCCATTAAAAACTATGAATTGTGTGGTGAAATGATAAGCAGCATTTTCTTCATTTCCCACAATGTTTTCTACTCTTTCAAATACATGTCATCTTCTGAGCAACATTTAACCTTTTACCATACAGGTGCTAATTTTAACAACCCTGAAGAAAGAAGACTTTAGAAAACATTGTGGGAAATGGAGAAAATGCTGGTGGTTACCAGCATTTTCTCCTTTTCCAACAGTGTTCTACCCTAACAAAAATAAAAATCATCATTTGCGCTTCATTTATTTCAAAGTCTGCACATGCTTTCAATTTGGTCCAGTCCAAAATTTTGCTACCAGGTAAAATGTTAATTTGCTGTTTACAAAATTAACACTTTCAATTTGGTCAAATAAAAAGGTTTGTTAGTTGGTAAGGAGTTAATTTAACCTTTTTCCAGAAGCTGTCATTTGAAGACGCAAGAAGTCAGCTTTTTACTTTTATACATTAGATCTACTTAGCCCTCCAAAGTCAAAATGATTTTTATAACATAAGCCATGCTCTGCGAAAAGGGTCTTAGACACCTGCAAAAAGTATCAACCCAAGTCAGCCTGTGCAATCCACACAGGCTGACATGGGTTGAAACTATTTACTATGGTGTACCAAATGATTTGGTTGTTTGTGATACAAAATGGGTTTTATGGATCCATAACCAAGTGAGACCTGCTTAGTACCATGCATCATGGAGACCCATTAAACTTCCTTTTCTCAGAGCACAGCTCAATTATTTGTTGTATAATTGTACTTAAGTAACTCGATGCCTTAAAGTAACTACGCAGTAAGTGTTACTTTCAATCTTATATGATCAGTACATATTTTGAAACAGCAATTCAAGTACTATCATTTTGTGAAACAGTACTTTTTCACGTATAGCCATGTTATTCTAAAGCATCGAAATGTCACCAGACTTTTTCCAACACATAAGATAAAAATCTGTACAGCATTAGTTCATAAAAATTGAAAAAAAAAAGAAATCTTCTAACTGGCCATTCAAAAATTAAGAGAAACAACCTGTAGCCAAAATCTTCACTGAGGTGATGTAATACTTTCCCAAATAATCTCCTTTGATTTTACAACCTGAGGACAAGAGGTCTTGAAGACACTGTGAGAAAAGGAACAAATGAGCTTGCAATCAGCGTGTTTTCCTTTACCCACAATGTTCTTTAGGGTTAGGGTTATTCAAATAAATTCAGTCATTTGAGAAGCCATTGTAACCCTTTACCACATACTGCCGATTTTTAACGACCCAAAGAAAGAAGGCTTTTGAATAGATTGTGGGAAAAGGAGAAAATGCTGGTAACCAGCATTTTCTCCTTTTCCCACAATTCTTTCTACCCTACGAGAGACGAATTTTATGTTTCAAGCAACATTTAATTTGTCATCTCCAAATGCTTTCAATTCCAACAAGACTAAAACCTTGTTGTCTGTTAAACAATTAACCCTTTACCGCATAATGACGCCTTTTAACAACCCTGGGAAGCCTTTTGAAAAAATTGTGGGAAAAGGAGAAAATGCTGGTAACCAGCATTTTCTCCTTTTCCCACAATGTTTTCTACCTGATCAAAGAAAAATTGCACTATCTGAGCCACACTGAAATTGTCAACTGCAATGCTTTCATTTTGGACAAGGCTATAATTTTGTCATCTGTAAAGGGTTAAAGTCCTTTCTGACAAGTTTTAAATGCTTTCTGGAGCTAGAACTCTTTACCAAAGAACAAAATTGTAGACCTGTTCAAATTGAAAGCATTTGCAGACGACAATTTAAAGGTGGCTCGAATCAATTTGAATTTGCCTTTGATAGGGTAAAAACATTGCGGGAAAAGGACTAGCATCTTCTCCTTTTCCAACAATATTTTCCAGGGTCATTAAAACTTGTGATTGTATGCCCTGGTAAGGATTTTTACTTTGGACCAAACAAAATCTCACACTTTTCTATATTCATAGCATTGGCTGGCAACAAATAAAATGTTCCTCTAATGACGGGACAAGTCTCCTTAACCCTTTATGGCACAATGCCGACTTTTAATGACCCTGGGAAAGAAACCTTTAAAAAAAACATTGTGGGAAAAGGAGAAAGCATTTTCTCCTTTTCCCACCTTTTCTACCCTATCGGAGAAAAATTGCCCCATTTGAGCCACACTGAAATTGTCGTCTGCAAATGCTTTCAATTTGGACAAAGCTAGAATATTGTCATCTGGTAAAGGCTTAATGTTTAACTAAACAAAAAAATTTTACTCTTGTCCAAATTGAAAGCATTTGCAGACAACATATTAATTGTTGCTCAAAAGAAGGCAATTGCCCTTGAAGTGATTGAAAACATTGTGAGAAAAGGAGGAAATGCTGGTAACCAGCATTTTCTCCTTTTGCCACAACGTTTTGACCACGTTCAAAGACAACTCTAATCATTTTAGCCACTTTTGATTTCTCCTCTGCAAATCCTTTGAATTTGGACCAGCCTTAAATTTTGTTGTTTGGCTAAGTGATAAAGGCCTTCTCCTCTGGGTCATAAAAAACAAAAAGAGTCTTTGGAAAAGTCTCAAGAGGTATTAAGTTTGCTGATAATGCATGTAAGGTCATTCCCTGAGTTAAAAAAATAGTGAAAAAAATTTAACCCAAATGCAATGTGAGTCATTTACATGACTATTAATTCAACTAACAATTATGCCATGGGCTGTTGTTATACTACTGGTATTCATATACGAGGGTTGTCCTCGAAGGTCGCAGAATTGTACCGTTTTACATCAAATTTTGAAAATAATGGAAAATCAAACACACTGTCAGACAGAGAATTGAAATCTAAATAAACTGACGGTAAATACATCAATTACATACAAAAAACTAGTTTACATTTAAATATCAAAAAAACTATACCACTACCAGTTTGTTGTACGCCAACATCAATGTCAACTTAAAATGTCACACACGGCTAATGTCAGTACCGCAGTTGACTTTCTCCACCCCATGCACTTCCAGTACCGCCCCAACCACTTAGAAACTGTCTGTTGGTACCAATCGTCATTGAATGTAGCCACTGCAAATAGCAAAAAGCTGTCTGAAGTTCCACTGTGTCATCAAAATGGTGGCTGCAAATTTAGGCTTTGATCGCAGGAAATACCCTGAAATCAAGTGCAGCCAGATCTGGACCGTACGGTAGACTCTTGTTTCATCTCAGGATCACAATAATGCATCCATGACTCATCAGTTGTCACAATCAGATCAAGGAAATGATCTCTGTCCGCATAATAATAGTGCAAAAATTCAGCAAACAAGCTGCACGATGCTGTTTATCAAAGTCATTTATGAGGCGCGGAACCCATCTTGCTGACACCTTTGACATTTCAAGCTCATCTGTAAGAATCTTACGTACAGTTGTTCCTGATATGCCAATCTTGTTTGCTATCACCCCCTACAAATGTCTTTCCACATTTTGGCAAAGTATTGGATTCTCCAATCAGTCGCAGGGTTTCAGACGGCGGCTTCTTTAACCCAATGTAAAACTTGATTAACTTTGTAATTCCATGTTTCCAGTCGACCTCATGACAATTAACCTTTGCTGTTACCAATCACTTTCAAATTTTTCGTAGAAACTTCAAAACTTTGTGTAACTGCTTCAAATTTACAGGAAATACCTTCAGGACATCATGTTAACATCATACAGTTTAGTGGCTTTTACTGACCATTGATGCCTATATTATAAGCTTTACTAAGGACTCAGGTTTAATTGAAATTACGACCTGCGTCAAACATGCAACACCATGTTGCTATGGAAATGAATACACTCTTTGTTGGTTACATATTCCCAGTTGATGTTGCATTTCCGTACTGTATATAAATTACTTAATCTATTTCAATCTATATAACTATAAGCATATGTTGTTTTTCAGGTTTTAAAAGACAATCTGTGAACTTCAAGGACAACCCTGGTATAATCAAGTATCAAAAACGTTTATGCTATAATTTGTCAAATCAAACTATGAATTTTTCAAACCACTAATTCATTTTTCCATGAAAATATTTGTTAATATTTACTCAATAGCTTTTCATCGACGTCCATGATTTTTTTTTTTACATCTGTTTTTAATCGATAAAATGTTCTTAAAAAATTTGTTAGTGCTTAATTGTAAATCTGTACTCAAAATCTATACATATCCTTCAAGAATTTGTAAAGCAAGATCAAGAAACACTTAAATGTACATCTCGATTAAAGGCCAGATAGCAGCCAAAAAAAAAAACAATGCAGGTGTTTAAATGCAATTAAATTTTAAATCTTAATCATACCATTTGGTGAAAATGAAAGTCTGTCATTGAGTTATTGTCGCTGGCAGAAAAATGAAAAATCTGGCAAAAAGTAAACAAAAGATAAGAGTAGCACGGCAACTTTTAACCTAGTTCTGAAATTAATTTCTCTGCCAGCGACTAACACTTGGACTGACTGTACAATACCAGATTGTTATCTTCACAATAATTTCCATACTTATATATGGTATGATTTAGAATTAAATGCATTAAAATACTTGTTTTGTTTACTTTTAGCAGCTATTGTTACTTTAACATCGCTTTTCTTTACTGTTTAACCTTTTACCACACAACCCCGAGCTTTAACAACCCAGGGGAAGATTGCTTTTGAAAACATTGCAGGGATACATGAAAATGCTGGTAACCAGCATTTTCTCCTTTACCCACAGTGTTTTCGATCTTTTAAATGACAACTATCATTTCAACCACATTCAGTTTGTTGTCTGAAAATGCTTTCAATTTGAATGCGCCTACAATTTTGTCATTTGGTAAAGAGTTAAACCTTTGCCAAACAATCCTGACTTTGAACGACCCCCAAGGAAGAAGGCTTTTGAAAACATTGTGGGAAAAGGAGAAAATGCTGGTAACCAGCATTTTCTCCGTTTCCCGCAATGTTTTCTACCTAATCAAAGAAAAATTGCACCATCTGAACCACACTGAAATTGCCATCTGCAAATGCTTTCAATTTGGACAAGGCTAAAATTTTGTCATCTGGTAAAGGGTTAAACTCTCCCAAGCAAGGATTGTTTACATTAAATCATCATTGGCCAATCTTAACTAAATATCAAGAACAGCTACATTACATATATTTATACATGTCCATTTACAGTTAAATAGACAGAATACTTGTACATCAGAGAAAAAACATCCACTCACAAAAAATTAACATCAACCAAACAAAAACCGTACAACACATTAAAAAAAAAAAAAACAGCAAAGCACCGGTATGTTTTACAGATTGAGATCTAACTAAAAATCCTCCTGGTTTAGATATAGTTCAAATTATTTATCTATAAATGTCTGAAGGAGATAAAGTTCAAATTACCTATCTATGCATGTCTAAAGCATATATACCCTAGTCAAAATCTTCTACATGTATCTATCCCTTTACCAAACTATACAGAGTTTTAACAACCCTACGGAAGAAGATTTTTGAAAACATTGTGCAACAAGAAAACAAGGGCACTACATGCAGCTGCCAATGCTCCGCTGCGGATGCTTGATTTTCAGTGAAAATTCCAGGTTGAAAAAGGGGCATAACTGCCAAAGAATACTTATACAGTCTCCCCTTTTGATTAATTAACAACTTGTCCAAGTTTGAAGCATATATAACAGAGATATTATAGAATGTCAAAAGTTTTGTATGACAATGCAGATGATTCCAGGGCTACCGCAATACTTTGATGCTTCCTTTGACCACGGCCAAGCTAAAGTGTTGGTAACAAGCGTTTTCTCCTTTTTCCACAGCCTTTATACCCTTTCCAAAATAAATTACAATTTTTGGGTCAAATCTATTCTTCAGCCAATGCTTTCAATTTGGACAAGTCTAACATTTTGTCCTTTGGTAAAGAGCCATAATGTCTAACAGAAGACAATTATTCTAGTACACTAACTTCTCGATAATAGGAAAATGAGTACAATAAAAAATCCACTTAACCTTTTACCAAACAATCCTGCTTTTTAATCTCCACCAATTATCTCGCCAAATATTTGATTTGTTGTCTGCAAATGCTTTAAATGTGGATCAGTCTACATCTTTTTCCTCAGGGTCCTTAAAAGTCGGGATTGTGTGGTAAAGGGTTAACCCTTTACCACACGACAAGATTTTAACCTTGTCCAAATTGAAAGCGTTTGCAGACGACAAATTTGAATGTGGCTCAAATGGTGCAAATTTTCTTTGATAGGATAGAAAACATTGTGGGAAAAGGAGAAAATGCTGGTTACCAATGTTTTCAAAGGCCTTTTGCCAGGGGCGTTCCAAGGCGTCATTGTGCGGTAAAGGGTTAACAAAACACGACCCATTTCAAATCTCTTGCTAGATATCAAGACAAACATTAAAACAAACTTTCATGAGTACGAGGGCTGACCAAAAAGTTAGTGGGATTTCTTCCTAACTTGATGGCTGTTGTTTTCAGATTTTCACTTGTGTAATCATGTACTTATATCAATTTCCAGGTAAAAAAATCACCAGTCTGATTTCACTTTAGATATCTTTATTTTCACCCTAAAAAGCGCAGGTCTGCTACCCCAGAGTACGCCATAAAATCACTGTTCTCATGCTTTTAAAGACAAAACTATTTCAAAATTTTCCGATTTGAATCTCCTGAAATTATGTCAAAGTAATAGATGGCTGCATTTGATGTCCTGTGCAAAATTTCTGATTTCACTTCCAAAAACCAATGTTAGTCCAATAGTTTTTTTGAGACCTATCGAAGGAAAAATGAGGTAAAAAATGATGGTGTAGGAGGTGGTAGAAACTTGCCCAGGGATAAAATTCTGTGTAATCTTTGGGCATAGTCCATCTGAAACATTTAATTTTTTAAAAGAAGCTGAGGTAAAACCACAAATGAAAAAATCTGCAGTATTCAAGCGGCATGTGTGGTAGAAAAAACAACGAAAGAGTAATGATTTGACAGAGTGCAACGACGTAACATCAAATAACATGCTAGTCAAATGACATAAACATTATGGCGTGCCCCTGGTAGCCATTATAATTGCTGTAAAAGCAGTAATAGCAACTAGGTTTTTAGATCAATTTGTCTGAGACTTTCCAGTCTTGTCAGTTATAAATGGAACCTAAAAATATGAAAATTTAAGTGTAACAGCACCAATAGTTTTGTTTCAATCAACAAATTCCACGAACTTTTTGCTCAGCCCTCGTATATGCAGATGACAAAAACAGGAGGCTCAATTCAGAGCCATCCTCTGTGAAAAGAGGGCTTAATGCATCTGCCAAAAAGTATTGACCCCTGGCTGAACTGGGCCGAAACTTTTTGCTCTTGATCAATTTTCTGCATGTCAAAGGACCTGTCTACCTCATTCCGCATATTGTTAGAAAAACTGGATGTTATGGATCCATAACAATATGATGACTTTTGACAGAAATGAAAGTTTTTCCAAACAGAAATTAAAAAAGTCACTCAAACTTTAGAATTTGTCTTTGCAGGATTAAAAACACCGTGGGAAAAGTACAAAAAGCAGGTTACCATCATTTTCACTTTTTCCCATGATGCTAATAAAAGCCTACTCCCTTGGTGTTTTAAAAGGTGAGGATTATTTGGTATAGGGTAAAGACAATAAAATTTACATAAAAATTATGATTTTTACATCCCTGCGCTGAACACTTCTCCAACACAACGAAATATAAGAAAAAGTGATCCTTTTCCACCAGTGCTTTTCTCATAGTACAAAAACTGTAGTTCACTTTCCTACATAAATCATCTGTTCTACGTTTTACAAGGACTGGATCTTGCCTGAGAGGTAACTAGTTATATTTGTATGTATAAAGACCCTTAAATTAGTTCTACAGATGGATATTCCAAGCAACAAAGAGTTAAAACCAAATATTTCAAGAAATACTATACATCAATTTCCTTAATATGACAAAAAACAAGAGACTATACTTATCAAAATAAGAAACTTGACAATCTTTTTTTCTATATTATTCTTCGTAATTACACCATGCCAAGACTCTGTGTAAAGTGCAAAAAATCTTCAGTATTTACACCATGCCCAGATTCTGCGTAAAGTGCAAAAACCGTCCAGCATGTAATTTTATCTGCATTAATTAACCTGTTACCAAACAATCCCAAGTTTAACAACCTTTTTCCCTTTACCACACAATCCCGACTTTTAACGACCCTTACAAAGGAGCTTTTTGAAAATATTGAGGCATTTTCTCCTTTTCCCACAATGTTTTCTACCCTTCCAAAAAATAATTTCGAATTTACAGTCACATTTATTTCGTCTACTGAGAACACATTCAATGTGGATAAGTCTAAAATGTTGTCATGTGGTATAGAGTTTAAAGGGAGTATTCAGATTTTTGTTGACAGGACCTTTAACTCTTTTTCACCCTGACTAAAGGTCGAGAGCCAACAAGAAAAAAAAAAAAAACACACACTGAAATGCAGGACATTTATATATAAACAAAAAAAAAAAATTAAAACCCCCTTTAAAGATACATCCTTACTGGCAGAGAGAAAAAAATGTCAAAACATGATAATGTGTAGAATGGTTCAGAATTAAGTCATCTGTGTAAACACAGATAAATTGTTGATATATATAGTGTAAGGGATAAAGAAACTCAAGGGATTTGTCTTCAATTTAAAACCGGAAACAACAACAATGATTTCTAAGATGGCCCTAGAAAAAAGGAATGCAGTTCTTATCAGTTGTAATCTGTGCAACCTTGAAACCATCAGGGGCAATATTTGGCATGAAGATACAAGAATGATTATAGTTATATGACATAAAGATGAAATGGGTAAAACACTGGCTGAAAACGAGTATAGATGTATCTTTAAGAAGTGAAAACAAAAGGCAAATTTCTTATTTCGGTAAGTATAGGTAGAAAAACTGAGGTATCGTTAAGAACAAACCTGCATGTATCTACTACACCCAAAAATACACTTTAACATGATTGCATTGTTTTTAACCCTTAGAATGCTACGCACAAATTGTTTCTGCTGACAGTGTAGATCAACATCAGACTGCTTTTAGTAGAAAGTAGAAGTTAAGATCAGAATGCTATAGTATGTACCATCTAATTTTTGATCTGCACCATCCACTTTTTATTTTGTCTTAGTTTTTTTTTTTTCGATATTCTAAACATCCATGACATTTCAGTGGTTTTGTCTGTTTATTATTTTAAAGTTGACAAAGTCCATTTCACTTTTTTAGCTCTGCTAAATAAGTGAAACAAAACCTTCAAGTCAATTGTACAAACCAAAATTTTGCCATTTCAAAGGTTTTTTCTTTTTTTTTTTTTGGGGGGGGGGGGGGGGGGAAGGGAGGGAATATCTCCTTATTGGACAGTGCAGATTGAAGATCAGGCTGCACATTCTGTGCAGTCTGATCTTGATCTGCACTGTCTGCAAAAGGTCCTTGAGTTGCGCTTAGCAGCCTGAAGGGTTAACATAAGTTTATTTTCCACCATGTCCCTGCATTCATTGACAGAACAAAATTGTTTGTTCTTAGCTGCAGAAATACAAACCACAGTGCCTACTCTCATGACTGAACGACCTCACCAATTTGAAGAAATTGTTCATTTTTTGGAATATCATAGATTTCTGAAACTAGAGGTGGATTGTTACAGCGATGCCAATTGCTGCGATAGTACTGCAAGAGTTCGTTATGTTGGGAGCTCAAAGCTCGCAATTCTGACAGTTTCACCAGGGTAGTTCCAAATAAGTTCTCCTCAGTGGAATGGTTTCGCTTTAACTGAAGTTTCAAAGCTTCAATCAGTTTTTCCCATAAGTTTTCCACCCCCTTTACATCTGTGACTCCCCGTCGATCTACAAAAAGTGTGAAAAAAAAAAATTGTAAAACATTTTGAAATGTACACAATCATGAGGGAGATGGCTTTAGAAAACGATGATTAATTGATATGTGAAAACTGGTAACATTCGAACAAAAGCTTTCAATATGGAATTCTTTAAATTGCAAATGAAGAAAATATCTTCAATCATAAAAATCAAGTTGTCTCTAGAATAAGTCTAAGAATGCAATTTTAACTGGTTGGTAAATATGGCCCATATTATTTAACCCACAAGTAAAGCCAGTTATCTCATTTACAGCACTCTTTGCAAGATGACAAAATTCTTGACACTTCCTTTTTGAAAGATTTGCAGATGGCATTTCAAATTTTGCTCCAATGATTTGATTAGTTTTGATAGCTAAGAAAAAGCATAGTAGGAAAAGGAGCGAATGCTGGTTACCAGCATTTTGTACTTTTTTCCACAATGCTTTCAAAAACCTTCCTCTTTAGGGTCGTTAACTCTTTACCAAACAACAAAATGTTGGACTTAAAAAAACTGAAAGTACTTGCAGATGACAAATTAAATATAGCTATGCTGATTATTTCTTTCTTTGATAGGTTAGAAAACACTGAGAGAAAAGGCTGGTTACCAGCAAGGTTCAAATGCCTTCTTCTTCAGAGTTTTTAAAACCTGAATTGTGTCTTGAGTTAAAACATTGGATTTTGTAGTAAAGGGTTAATGGCCTAATCTGGACAGAATGAAGGAAAGAACAAGGAACAAAATGCTTCTACATTTCATGTGAGAAAACAATCCAGAAAACAACAATGTGGTGAATGAAGAAACTGCTTTTGATGACAAATGTTTTCCACACTAACAATGTATCCTAAACAGTTTCCATATGAGGATACATGAACTGTTTAACTCTTTACCAAACAACAAAATTGTGGGCTCGACCAAAGTGAAAGCATTTGCAGATGACAAATTAAATGTACCTCAAATGATAATGTCTGCCTTTGATAGGGTAGAAAACATTGTGGGAAAAGGAGAAAATGCTGGTAACCAGCATTTCTCCTTTTCTCACAATGTTTTCAGAAGCCTTCTTTTTCAGCCTTCAGGATTTTGTGGGGTAAAGGGTTAAATAGAGTCGACTGCAAATGCTTCCAAGTGTGTCTGAGGTAATATTTTGTTTGTTTTGCATTTTACAATGTTTTCAGTAAGATTTTATGACTGCCAGTACACCTATCTGTGCATTCCTGGAGTTTCTATTAACAGTACTTGATACATTACTGTTTTCTTTCCATTATCAAATGAAATTCTCAGAAGTCAGAGAGAAATGTATCCTTTCCCAATGACAATCATCAATCCTTGAAACAAACTTGGTAAAGCAGAGACTGATTGATTGACTAATTGATTGTATGGTGTTTAACACCGTTTCCAACATTATTTCAGTTATATCATGGCAGCCAGTGCACATATCCATGCTTTGCTAGGGCTTTGAAGTGCCCTTGCCAAGGCACTCCCATGAAAAACCCAGTGCTTCCAGGGAAGCTTGAATCCGGGCCTCCAGGTGGTGAGTCCTACACTTTACCACTGAGCCACACAGGACCCCTATACCTGGGTGGGGCTGGATTGTATTGTATTGATTGTATGGTGATTAACACAGTTTTAAACATTGTTTCAGTTATATCACAACAATCAGTGCACCTATCCATGCTTTCTTGGAGTTTCTTTTACCAGTAGTCCGCACAATATTCTTTCCAAGCCACTGGCTGCTTTCCCACATAACCATCATCAAAATAATGGCCAACTGTGAGAGAGGCATGAATCCTTGGAAAGAAATTGGCCAAGTCAGGGATCGAACCAGCAACCTCCTGTTCTCAAGTCCTGTTTGCTACCGACTGAGCTACGGGGGCTTAGCGGTTATACTAAAGACATCTTGAGTCTGTATACCTGGAGTGGCTAATATGACTGCAGTAAGAAGACCCCTACAAATTTCTAACTTTTTGTCATAAAATCCCCAATAATGTGGACCAGACTCCACATTAGAATAGTTTTCAAATTCAAGTTTTAGTGTGAACAATGAAGTTTGTAACTCATGAGAATTGACGACAATGTGGTTTCAGCCGTCAAATCTAACATGGAAAGTAAAGGAGTGTAAACAGAGAGACTAGGGTGCATTGAATTGATTGAGTTACACAGTTTTCAGTATCACTTCACTCATATCACGGCCATAGGTCACATAATTCATGTATGTGTTTAGCCAGTACTACGCTAGGCCTCTAAAGTGTTTTGGTCAAGAATACTCCCAGGAAAAAAAAAACAGTGCTTCCAATGAGGCTAGAACTTGGGCCTCCAGGTTATGGTCCTACAATGAGCCTTGCTGGACCTGTAGACTAGCTTGGGCCTCAATGATGGTTATACTAAAGACATCTGTAAAATCTGTATACCTGGAGTAGCTAATATGACTGCAGTTAGAAGTCCAATCTCTGTATCGTTCAAATTTAACTGGCTGATACTGGCTGCTACATCGAACAAAGACGTCACAAACTCCGGCTGAAAGAGACAGATTGAACAATACAAATGACAAACGAAGGAATCTGACATCGGTCTAAGAATAAGACACAAGCATGTTTTTTACTGACTGCTTTCCCAAATGAAGAAAGGCAAAACAATCATCTGATGCAATTGATCATTTTATCAATGATTGAGCCATCCTTTAACAGCAAAATGGCTAGACAGTGGTTTGTGCCTACAACCTGTTTCACAAATTCTATAGGCTCACAGATGAATTACAGTGAATTACAGTAACATGACTGCGGTATAAACAATGCCGTTTTTACAACCCTGACAATGACAAATTTCGGACAACACTGAAGGAATAGGAAAATAATTATGATAGTAATCAGCATTTTCTCATTTTTCTACAATTTTGTCTACCCTTCCTTATCTTATCTGTAAGGATAAATCCAATCAACTTATCGGTCATCTGCAAATGCTTTCAATTAAAAAAAATCTAATATTTTGTCTTTTGACAAAGGGTTAAGTCTCAACTCTTTACTGCACAATGCTGTGTTTTAAGGACCTTGAGGAAGATGCCTTTCGAAAACATTTTGGGTAAAGGAGAAAATGCTGATAACCAGCATTTTCTCCTTTTCCCATAATGTTTTCTATCCTGTCACAGACAAATGTCCCAATTTGAGCAAGATGTAATTTATCGTATGCATATCCTTTCGATTTGAACAAGTCTAAAATTTTGTCATTTGGTAAAGGGATAAAGTAGTGGAAAAAAAATGTAAGTTTCTGTAAGTATAATAACCTTAGATGGGGTGAAATAAATAGAGGATATTTGTTTTTTTTCAATGTAAGATCGAAATTTATTTTATCAAGTGAAGATCATAAGGAATACTTTCAAAAGTGGCACAGCCACAATTAACAATATTACCAATGATTTTCACAAGATGAAAGAAATTTCCATCTTTCGCCGAAAAAAAAAAAGTTCTATTTATTTCATTCTTCTAACCCCCTTTTTGTTGGGATTTTCATCAAAATCCAGTACAGTTGTTTTCAGTAATTCCCCGTGGCGTACCCCCTGCAGATAGGAATGCATTATAATATCACTTAAAGTGCGAGAAATGTAGGTAACTGCATGTACATTATGTCACATTTCCTTCTGGTTGAATGGCAGGCATGTTTACCTAGGTAAATAGGGCGCCGGAACTACTATCTCTGCCTTCAATTGAAGAGTTAGAAAATATAAAATTAGTATTTTTCACTGGTTCTAACCATGAAATATCAAGCCATAATCCACCATTATTTCTCAATAAACAACCAAAAAGCGTATAAATAATTCCTCAAATCTCACATTGAGTCCTGCATATTGACAGTTTGGTCAATACTTGCATGAAGTTGCTGTACATGAACAGCAACACTATGGGAGCATTTTCTGGCTAAAACATACCCAAGTAAAAGGTCAAAGACAGACAGATTTCGATATACTAATGAAAACATTTAACCCTTTACCACACAATCCCGACTTTTAACAATTCCCACTTTTAACGACCCTGAAGAATAAGCCTTTTGAAAACATTGTTGGAAAAGGATAAAATGCTGGTAACCAGCATTTTCTCCTTTTCCTTCAATATTTTCTACTCTTCCAAAACTTAATTTCAATTTTTGATTTACACTTATTTTGTCGTCTGCAAAAGCTTTCAATTTGGACTGGTCTAAAATTTTGTCATTTGGTAAAGAGTTTATTAAAAGGTCAACCTTTTACAAATCAATTCCTTCTTTATATGACCCTTAGGAAGACTGGGATTTGGAAGTATTGTCTCCATTTCCCATAATGTTCTCTGTCATTCAACAACCAAACCAATCATTCGCAGTGCATTTGGACAAGTCTAGAATGCTGTTGTCTCTTAGCCCTTTACCACCAAATCTCGAGTTTCAACAACCCTGAGGAAATAGCCTTACGAAAACCTTGTTAGAAAAGGAGAAAACACTGGTGACCAGCTTTTTCTCATTTTCCCCACAAGGTTTTCTACACTTTTACAGACAATAACCATCACTGCAGCTACATTTGTTGTCTGCAAATGCTTTCAATTTCGTTTGGTTTACATTGGATGTTTAACACCTTAGGTCATATCACAGAGGTCTGTGCACCTATGCATGTGTTTCCTGGCTCTCTCACACCAGTACTGATATAACATTCTTTCCAAGCCACTGACTACTTTTCTCACATGCATCAGAGGGGAGAGTCAAAAAATCACCTCAGAGAAAGTTTGCCTCTACCAGGTATGCAACCTGCAAACAACCTGGTCGCGAGTCATATACACAAACCACTTAGTTACCAGCCGGGTCTTCGTATTTTGACAAGTCTAGAATTTTGTTGTTTGGTAAAGGTTTAAATGGTATAAAGAGCAACTACAAACTCAACATAAATTTACCGTATAAACTACAGCCAGTTCGTCCCGTTGTATAACGCTTCCATCCTCAAATATTACCACATTCTCCTCCTTGCTAAACATTCGGCACATTCTTGTTATCCATATTTCAAAGAATCCTGACTTGATAAGAATAAGTTGATCGTCTTGAGATAGTTCTGTTATACCTGTCAATCATGATAGAATTAAAGATTCGTACATCCTTATAGGCAGAGAGCAAAAACACTGTAAAAAATTGATAGAGTGTAGAATGTTTCAGAATTTAGTTGGCTGTGTAAATGTAGATAAATTAAAGATATAAATGGTAAGAGATAAATACATATACAGTAAAATCTTGGTAGTTCGTAGCACAAGGGACCGGAGTATTTTATTCGAACTAGGCATAATACAAACCAAAAAATATGACTGTGTTCAGGTATTTTTGGTACCGTATATATATGTAAATAGACAATCAGATTTACATAGCAAGTCTTGCAGTACCCTGAACTAGTACCAATTATACATGCATATCTCCCGTTCCTTCAACTTGAAGGCTTGATCTGATGTTATTTTTGTGATTGTTTCTCCCGCTCACCTAGCGAAGACACAAAAAAAAAAAAAAAAACATAGGAGCAAGCTTCTGAATCGGTGGTAATCTCACGTGACTGTCGGAAACAAGAAAGTTTACTTATCTTTATTTTTCATCCATCTATAAATACATGTTTATCATAATAAAAAACATATAAAACAAATTTATCCACTGTTTTTGCATTTGTTGAATTCCTTCAGAGTGATTTCCCTGTCTAGAGATCAAATCACCCTGAGGACTTTAGACCTGGTCACAAGTAGAAACACCGGAAAAACCTAGTGGTGGTTTCCGGAATATTTAGGTGGTTTAGGCGAGGAAAAGGTAATATCCTGCCCCCATATTCCTAGTGACTAGATAACCCTAATAAACGAAACACCTCCACCTATATGATATCCCTTTTTTCTGAATTTTTGGGGCTACACAATGATTTTCGGCGATAAAAACGGAATAGGATGAGGAAATATCAATGTTATTTTTTTTCGGCGAGTGTAGGTTGACACCTTCTTTCCCCAATACCCCTATTTTACATATAAGCCTACCCTTTCGACCCACCTCCACCTTTCAATATGTATTTTGCTATATTTTGGATGTTTTCCGACGTTTTTTGGCATTTTCCTGCGTTTTAGAGCGTTTTTTTATCTTTCTGATAACCGCTTCAGCCCGTTATGCATTTATGCCTTGTTGGATGTTTTAAGGAATTTCTGAATTGTTAATTGTCATTTTGATTGATTAATTGATGTGACAAACCAAACAATGCCTTTAATTACATTTGTTTGCTGTTAACGACTGAATGATACCAGTGGACATCATCAGTGAAAAGGTGTGAAAATCAAGGTTGTTTACAAGTTTTCACATCTTCGCAAGTTTGCAAGGGGATTAATTATATTCCAATTAAAGGTGGGAGTTTGTGTTCAAAAACTACTTTTGGGGCATGAAATACACCACAAACTACGGACCACTGATGTTTTGAAGTATTCAGAGGAATTTAACAATGATAAAGAAGGATAAATTTCGGGACCGGAGATAGCATACGAACCAACACTTAGCTTCGAACAAGCGACATGCGAACAAATGATATTCTACTGTATCTGAAATGTTTGATTTAAAACCTAAAACATCACAACAGTGATTTCTTTGATGGCCCCAAGAAATGAAATGCATTTTCTATGCAACTTTGCAACCATCAGGAGCAACATTTAGCATGAAGATACAAGAATGATTATAGTTTGATCAAATAAAGATGAATGGGTTAAAAACTGGCTGAAAACGAGTATAGATGTATCTTTAAGTTTTAGTCTGGTACACATAGTCAATATTGAATGATTTAGTCAATGTTAGTCAACCCATTATAATAACAATTGACTCTTTACCACACGACAACAATTCAGACTGGTCCAAATTTAAAGCATTTGCAGATGAAATATAAATATATGGTTCCATGATTGGATTAGTGTCTGTAAGGTCAGAAAAACCAGCATTTTCTCCTTTTCGCACAATGTTTAAAAATGTCTGGTTTCGTAGGGTTGTTGAAACTCAGGATTGTGTGGTAATGGGTTAACTCTTTTCTACACATTCCTGAGGTTTGACAACCCTGGTGAAATTGCCTATTGAAAACCTTTTGGGTAAAGGTGAAAATGCTTAAAACTGGTATTTCCTCCTTTTCCCTCAAGGCTTTCTATGTTTTCATGTCAATAGACAACTAGAGCTATCACTAAAAGTGATCATACCCCCCACCAGCTCCTTGTCACAAAACAGCTCTTTGTCACAGAATGCAGAATGGTTTCTTAAAAAAATAAGAGTTGAAAAAAAAAGTGGGAAAAGAGTTATGGTACTTGTAAACTGCGCTTCTCATTAATGTGGTCTATCTGTATATGAAGTTTGATGTCACTAGCTTACATGATTCAGAAGTTATGCCCCGGACAAATATCCAAAGTTAAAACTTACAAAGGGCAATAACTCGAAAAATAAATGGAATAGAGTTATGGTTCTTGTACACTGCGCTTTGCCTTATAGTGATCTATCTGTGTGTGAAGTTTGAAGTCATAAGCTTCTATACTTTGGAAGTTATGCCCTGGACAAAAATCCAAAGTTAAAATTTACAAAGGGCAATAACTCAAAAAATAAATGAAATAGAGTTACTGTTCTTGTACAATGCACTTCTCCTTAATGTGATCTATCTTTGTGTGAAGTTTGAAGTTCCTAGCTTCTATACTTTGGAAGTTATGCCCTGGACAAAAATCCATAGTTAAAATTTACAAAGGGCAACAAGCTTAAGGGGAGATAATTCAGCAACCAATGGCAGCAAGGTCGTGAAAATTGCACGTGCACAATTTCATATGTACCCAAACATTATGTGTAAATTTCAGTGCAGTACTTGAACAAGAGGGCCATGATGGCCCTGTATCGCTCCACTGGCTTATAAATATAAACCATGAAGAGAAGTCTTCACTATATAAGCCCTTATAAAACTTTGACCCCAGGGCTACAGTCGGACTAAATGGGGAATATGTGTATTAGAAGAATAACATGCCACATTTGGGAGTTCTTGGCCTTATGGCTAGTAACAAGACGGTTTCTGAACTTTTCACTCCATAAACCCATGTAAAAACTTGTGACCCCTGGTGCAGGGCCAAACTTGATCCTAGGGCTGTAACTTGGGCTCTCTTTGTAGTTGTCCACTAGATAATGCTATAATTATGCAAAATTTGGTAGCCTAAGCCTTATGGCTATGTACACCAAGATTTAAAAGTTTTCCCTATGTAAGCCTATGTAAATCTTGTGAAACCCCCCCCCCCCAGCATGAGGCCAAATTGACCCCAGGACTATAATTTGGGCACTTTTGGTAGACCCCAACTAGATCAAGCTAAATGCAAAATTTGGTAGCTCTAGGCCTTATGGCTAGGTACAGGAAGATTTTTAAAGTTTTCTCTATATAAGCCTATGTAAAACTTGTGACCACTGGGGCAGAGCCAATTTTGACCCCAGGGCTATAATTTCAAGAAACATGATAGAGGTTTACTACATAAAGCTACATGCCAAATTTGGTAGCCCTATGCCTTATGGTTTCAGACAAGAAGATTTTTAAAGTTTTTCTCTATATAAGCCTATGTAAAACTTGTGACCCCTGGGGTAGAGCCAATTTTGACCCCAGGGCTATAATTTCAAGAAATATGATACAGGTCTACTACATAAAGCTACATGCCAAATTTGGTAGCCCTATGCCTTATGGTTTCAGACAAGAAGATTTTTAAAGATTTCCAATATTTTTTTTCAGGGTTTTGTTGCCATGGCAACCAGAGTTTTTTAAGGAATCAAAATCTTTCAAGAAATTCTGAAGAGGACCATGGCAGGATCATTTCTGTGAAGTTTCATGAAAATTGGATGGGTAGTTTCAGAGAAGAAGATGTTTGAAATAAAAGTTAACGCATGGACGGACGCACGACGGACACCGGGCCATGACATAAGCCCGCTGGCCTTTGGCCAGTGGACTAAAAACTGTAGGAAAAAAGCTCCGCACAAAATTGTGTCTACAGACGGATGGATGGACGGACAGACAGCCATGGCGATTCCAGTATACCCCCCTCCACTTCGTTGTGGGGGGTATAATTACTATCATTTATGCTAACCACTGAGCTACCAAGGCAGACAGACTAAGTTTGAAGTAAATATCTTCAGTAATGACAGAGATATTATAAAATGTCAAAGTTTTTGAAATAAGTTGAAAAAAGGGCAAAATTGTGTTAAAAATATTTTGATGGTTACCTGCCCCTATTGTATGGATTCTACTTTTGGTAATCAAGAACTAGACCAAGTTTGAAGTCATGATAGAGATACTATAAAATGTCAAAGTTTTGGCACAACGACACAGAGGATGACAGGGCTATAAAAATACCTCCATGTTTTCTTTGAAAACAGCCAAGCTAGAAATGTACATTGCCTTCTGCAATTACCTACCTGGTACCCGTTTTACAAACTCCACAACACTTTGTACAGCTGGCATCGTAAGTTGGGCATAACACTGCCACATCAATATACGTTGCGTCTCTAACTCCTCATCGGAAAATTGTACTGGAGTCTCTGGAATCTTGATCTTTGTCATCTGAAAGATATGTCAAAACTAATTAACTCTTTAACCTTTTACCACACAGTCCCAAGTTTTAACAAACCTGAAGAAAAAGGCCTTTTGAAAATATTGTCGAACAAGAGGGCCAAGATGGCCCTGTATCACTCCACTGGCTAGTAAGTACGAACCACACATAAAAAACATTACAATTCTAAGCTAAATGGTTTCAACCAAGAAGACTTATAAAAGCCCATGTGGAAGTTGTGACCCTGGGGCGAAGCCATTTTGACCATGGAGTTATAATGACTTGAATCCTCTTAAAGGTCCACAAGATAAAGCCACATGGCAAATAATACTGGTTGAGGCCATATGGTTATAAACAAGCAGATTTTCAGTTCCCTTAATATATAGCCCCTGTAAAACATGACACCCCAGAGGCAGGGCTAATTTCACTCCCAAGGCTAAATTTTGAACAAGTGATCTGAATTTGGTAGCCTTAAGGATTTATGGTAAAGAGCAAGAAAATTTTTAGATTATTTACCCTATAAGCATATGTTAAATTTATGACCTACAGGGTGGGACCATTTGACACCAGGGCTTTAATTTGCATAATTTTAGAAGAGGCCTGTTACATGATAACACTCACAAAATATTACAACTGTATCTCAAAGTCAGGACCAAAAATATCTTTTAAAGTTTTCACAATATAAGTCATTGAAAAAGTTGTGACGTCTGGGGTGGGGTCAAAATTGACCCCAGGGCTATAACTTAAAGAAACTTGATAGAGGTCCATTAGATGAAGCTACAGGCCAAATTTGGTAGCTTTAGGCCTTATGGTTTTGGACTAGAAGATTTTCAAAGAATTTCAATATTTTTCAGTTTCAGTGCCATGGCAATCAGAGTTTTTAAAGGAATCAAATTATTTAAAAAAATTCTGAAGAGGACCATGGCAGGATCATTTCTATTAAGTTTGGTCAAAATTGGATGGGTAGTTTCAGAGAAGAAGATGTTTGAAACAAAAAATAATGCACACACGGACGGACGCTGGCATGACAGACACAGGGCCATGACATAAGCTCGCTAGCCTTTGGCCAGTGGAGCTCATGAGAAAATGCTAGACACTAGTATTTTCTCCTTTTCCCCTCAATGTTTTCTACCCTATCAACGACAGGTCACCTTTTGAGCCACATTTGTCATCTGCGTGTGCTTTCTATTCGGTCAATACCAAAATTTTGTCGTTTGGTAAAGAGTTAACACACAACAAAAAATTGTAGTTCTGTAGATTGATAGCATTTGCAGTCAACTTATTATATACCATTTGCAGTCACTTATTATATATGACTCAATCTGATGGAATTTTGTTACAAGAGGGCAATGATGGCCCTGGATCGCTCACCTGAGTCAATAGGCGAAATTTCACCCCAGGGTCATAATGACCCAATTTAAAACTTACCCGAGATATTATTAAGACAAACATTCTGACCAACTGTCAGGTCATCTGAGCTGAAAATGTGGCCTCTGGAGTGTCCGAAATGTATTTCTTCAATTTGACGTAGTGACCTAGTTTATGACCCTATGTGACCATATTTCAAACTCATCCAAGATATCAAGACAAGCTTGTTAACCAAGGTTTAGGTGAATTGTGCAAGAATTGCTGCCTCTTGAGTGCCCACAAGGTATTTCTGTAACTTGACCTAGTGACCTAGATTATGACCCTATGTGACCCAATTTCAAACCAATTCAAGATATCATCAAGTCAAACATGCTGACAAATTTTCAGGTCAGTTGAGCAAAACTTGTGGCCCCTAGAACGCCCACAAAACATTTGTTTAATTTGACCTAGTGACCTAGTTTATGACCCTATGAGACCCAATTTCTGACTGATCTGAGATATCATCAAGTCAAACAGGTGAACCGATTTTAAGGTCAATTTAGCAAGAATTGTGGCCTCAAGAGTGCCCACTAGCTATTTCTTTTTCAATGTGGCCCAGTGACCTTGTTTCTGACCCTATGTGACCCAGTTCTGAACTCATCCGATATATCATCAAGACAAACACGCTGACTAATTTTCGGGTCAATTGAATGAGAATTGTGGCTGCTAGAGCGCCCACAAGGTATTTCTTTAAATTTGACCTAATGACCTAGTTTATGACCCATGTCACCCAATTTTGATCTCATCCAAGATTTTATCAAGACAAACATGCTGATCAATTTTCAGGTCAATTGAGTAAAAATTGTAGCCTCTAAGAGAACCAACAAGGAATTTTTGTAAGTTGATCTAGTGAGACCTAGTTTATGACCCTAGATTACCCAAATTCAAACTCATCCGAAATTTCATCAAGAAAAACATTCTGACCCATTTTCAGGTCAACTGTGTAAGAAATGTGGCCGCTAGAGTGTCTACAAGGTATTTCTTTAAGTTGACCTAGTAATCTAGTTTATGACCCCAAGTATCCCAAATTCGAACTCATCCGAGATTTTATTAAGCCAAAGATTCTGACCAATTTTCAAGACAACTGATCAATAAATGTGGCCTCTAGATTGCCCAGAAGGTATTTCTTTAATTTCACCAAGTGACCTAGATTATGTCCCCAGGTGACCAAATTTTAAACTCATCCAAGATTTCATCAAGACAAACATTCTGACCAATTTTCAGGTCAATTGAGTAAGAAATCTGGCCTCTAGAGAGTCCACAAGGTATTTCTTTAATTTGACCTAGTGACCTAGTTAATGACCCCAGGTGGCCCAAATTCAAACTCTTCTGAGATTTTATCAAGACAAACATTCTGACCAATTTTCAGGTCAGTTGAGTACGAAATGTGGCCTCTAGAGTGTCCACAAGGTAAATGTTGATGATGGACGACGCACGACGGACATCAGACGACCACAAAAGCTTACCTTGAGCACATTGTGCTCAGGTGAGCTAAAAATGCTGCGTTACCAGCATTTTCTCTCTTTTCCACAAGGTTTTTAAAAGCCTTCTTCATCAGTGCCTTGTAAACATGGAGTTGTTTGGTAATGGGTTAACTCCTGACTTGCTACAGACAACTCTTTTGTCTTTCAACAGATCACAATTGTAACAAGCAATTACTCCTTCAGCAACAGAGTTTTTACATGTATTTCTGTCTTCAGTCTTAACTCTTTACCAATTACTCCTTCAGCAACAGAGTTTTAACATGTATTTCTGTCTTCAGTCTTAACTCTTTACCAGACAAGAAAATTTTAGACTTGTCCAAATTTGAAGCATTTGCAGGTGACACATTGTTTGTGGCTCAAGTAATGGGATTTTTCTATGAAACGTTAGAAAACTTTGTGGGAAAAGATGAAAATGCTAGTTACCAGCATTTTCTTCTTTTCCCTGTTTTTTGAAGCCATCATGTGCAGGGATGTTCCAAGCCATATCAAGTTCAGTGACAAGTCAATCTACACCATCTACAAAACCACCTACATTTTGGCTCAATCTGGCCTAGATTTCATAAATCTATATATGGTCTACCTGTCTCACAGTATGACTCATTACGCTTGTACATGTATATACTAGTGGAAGTAAAAAATCCAAGATCAGTTACAAAATGTATTCAAATTTCACAAGTTTTGACCTTGTGCTATGTACACTGCAGTAAAAATTTGGTCAAGCGTGACCAAGTCTGATACATATTGGATCCCTTCATACTGAAAATTGCACAAAATGGTGCATCTCAAGTTGTTCTATGCATTTCTGATTTGAAACTCTACCAAATCACTAAAAGTCAGATAGAGACGATAAAGAGATAAAATGGTGCACTTATCAAACGTGAAAGGGGGTAGGGCTATTGAGTTGCTTTTGCAGGGACAGTCTCAACATCATGCAGCAGTATGACATGCATAAATCAATGATATCTCACTTAGTTCAGTGCCTGAGGCCATCGGGGCCATAGGAAGACTTGCTGATTGTCCCAGAATTATTTGTCCTCAGGTTACAGAATTATTTGTCCTCAGGTTACCTCACACTGCCAAGATAGGGCAATGTGTGGTGAAACAGCAAGAGATGTGACTTGTACTCTGATATTAAGTGGGTCCTGGGACGGTCATAAATCTGTTATAGGTGTGTTTAATACCACTGCATTGCTAGGCCACTTCCTGCAAAATTATGATGTTAATGTCATAATTATGCAATGGCTGAAAGTCCATGCACCAAATTTGGTCCTGCTGGCTAAGCAGTGACATGTGCTGTTCACTGATCACTAGAGATTTACTCCCTCCAGATCAGCCAAATGAGAATGTTTCTATCATAGCAGTGAGCAGTTTTCCCACACTTGTGTTTGGATAGTCTTTAGATTTGAGAGTGGTTCTCTGATGGTTTGGGGTGGAATTTCTTATGGTGTGATAACACCAATACTTGCTTTGAAGGCAATCTTAAAGCCATATGTTATCAGGACCAAGTGCCTAAGCACAAAACAAAAGTTAATCCATGACCTTGACCTTTGACCCATGTGACCCAAAAACTACAGAGCACCTCATTATGTCATGAGCAACACTTGTATAAAGTTTCAGGGTTCTAGGTCAAACCGCCTGAGTTAGAGACGGAAACGATTTTCAAACAAAGTTCACTTGTGACCTTGACCTTTGACCCATGTGACCAAAAAACAAAAGGGCACCTCCTTGGTTCATGAGCAACACTTATATAAAGTTTCAGGGTCCTAGGTCAAATGGCTTTTGAGTTAGACCACAGCAACGAAAAGATAAACAGATTGACAGATGGATGAAAGGACAGACAAAAGGGCAGACAGACAGACATGGTGAAACCAGTATATCCCCCACTACTTCGTAGATGGAGGGTATAATAAATGTGACTGAAAAATTGAAATTTGTTTCGGGGAGGGTAAAAAGCATTGAGGTAAAAAGGTGAAATTACATGTTACCAGCATTTTCTCCTTTTTTTCCTCTATGTTTTCAAGGGCCTTTTTCCTACAGATCAAACTGGGAATGTTTGGAAAAGGGTTATCTAGAAGAGATCAGAGAGATGTGTGAGGAGGCCCTGGATTTAGCCATATTAATTTCTTATTATGATAAATGACCGTCTCTTGACAGGTGCTGTCAGATAATAAAGTCCAATAATTATCCCTTAGCCTCACTGTTTGGACTTGCTTGAATCATACAAGTAATGTACAGATGCTAAGATTAAGGGAAATTTACTGGATTAGAGTGATCTGGAATTTTTTTGACGCTACAATAATCAGATTTTATGACCATTGTAATAAAAGGATGAACTGCTTTTTACACGCTACATTGTGTATTTTCCACCAATCTCAGCTCCAAGTACTAGAAAACAGTTCTTTTTCTTTCCTTCACAAATTTTTCCTTTGGGTCACTCCAACTAATTTCTGATCGGTCTACTATCAGACTGTGTTGATTTCAGCCTTCTGCCATGGACCATTCAGAGAGGGGACACAACAAACTTGCAGAAGTAGAGGACAATATCAAAATAAGAAAGACAAATGCACTCAAGACTAGTTCTAATATAGATTTAAAGGAGACAAAGTTGGACCTGTGTATGTACTGATGGGATATTTCTCTATTTCAATGGGGCAATCTCAGCCTTGGCAGAATACTGTCAACAAGAGCAGTGCCTGCTGTGCCAATGCTTGGCTGTGGTTGCTTGATTTTCAGAGAAAATTCTATGTCAAAAATAACTGTGTCAAAAATACTTTGATGGTTACCTGCCCTTATTGTACAGGTTTTGACAATTAACAAACTGTCTTAACTTTGAAGCAAATATCTTCAGTAACAACAGATATAATAAAATGTCAAAACTTTTCTCACAATGACATAGACATATGATGCCGATGCCAAGGCTGCGACAATACCTTGACATTTCCTTTGAAAACAGTAAAGCTAATAAAAAATTTTATCTAAAGAAAATATTACTATGCAAAGTTACCAGTGTTGCAGGCCTTCTTTGTAGACATTTCAGTTTATCCTCTGTGACCCCGCAGTGGGCATGGTGTGCCTGAGATACATTCAGGATGATATCATAAATGGCAAGCTGCTTGTTTTCAAGAGCACTCTGATCCAGGGATGGGTCTGTTGAAGAAACACATTGCTCGTCCATGCTTTTTGATCTTTTCGGCACACGACCAAATCGTACAGCTGTAAGAAGAAAGGAAGCCGATCTGAAATCAGTTAAACTCATTTAACTCTATACCAAACAACAAAATTTAAGACAAGACTAGTGGTCCAAATTGAAACCACCTGCAGACAACAAAATAAATGTGAACTGAAAAATTGAAATTTGTTTTAAAAAGGGAGACAAGCATTTTCTACTTTACCCATAATAACTTCAAAAGCTTTCTTTCAAAGTCAGGATTGTGGGGTAAAGGGTTAGATGATATGTAATATGCACAGAAGCAGATAATACTTCTTATTTTCCATTAGTGGAACTCTTCAATTTAAAGGTTTTTAAAGACCTACTACAGAGACTACTTGCAAACAAAAATAAATGGCAACATACATTTTAATTATACAAACCAAATATACGAATGAGCCATGCTCTGGCAAAAGGGGGCTTAATGATCTCTGTGATCCATGATATCAAGCAAGCCATCTCATATTTATGCATCCATAAAATCCATTCTGTCTACCAACCTACTGAATCATGAAGTAAACTGGTCCTTTGACATGCAAAAATTTGACCAAAAGCACAAACTTTCGACCCTGGTCAACCTGCTTGGACTGCACAGGCTGACCTTGGTAAATACTTTTTGCAGATTCATTAAGTCCCCTTTTCACAGAGCTTTGCTCTTTAATAAAACTGCAGTTAAAGAAAGGGTAACCTGATTGCACTCATAATCCTTCAGTCTTTAGTAAAACTTTATGATAGTGTCGCCTTAACACTTTTACAAGACAAAAAAAAATTCAGACCTGTCCAACTGAAAGCATTTGCAGATGACAAATATGGCTTAAAAAATGAATGTGTCTCTCACAGGGTAAAAACATTGTTACCAGCATTTTCTCCTTTTTCCACAAAGTTTTCAATAGCTGTCTTTGTCAGGGTTGTTAAAACTCTGGATTGTGTAAACTCTAGATTGTGTGGTAAAAGGTAAACTTGTAAATCTTACAATCCTAAATATGACTACTGTTCTACTACTGTACTCCAGATTTATCCAGATCAAAGGCAACTGCAGACAAATGTTGCTCAAATGTTAGAGCTTTGTTTGAGCAGATGGAAATCATGTGGGAAAAGGAAAATGCGTTTTTTTCCCTTTCCCTACAATGTTTTCAATCTAGCCATTTTCGTAAGGATCTGTAAATTACTTGATCATTTAGTAACTTCTCTTCAAGCTGAGCTGATTTTCTAATAAAAAAAACGTAAGGTATGTCTAATGTTCAAGGGAAAAGATAAATGCTCTACTTAAAGTGCAAAAAAATTTGAATAACGCTCTACCTGCTAACAAAACATTAGACATCTATTTTCATATCTTATGCAGACAACAATTTTGGCATGGCTGGAATGATAAGAATGGCCTTTCGAAAGGAAGAGAACACACTGGTTAAAACCATTTTCTCCTTTTCCCACAATGATTTTAACAGCCTTCTTCAAGGCTGTAGACATAAGTGCTGATGTGATACAGGGTTGATGTCTGCCTTCAAGCAAAGTTCCAAGAGTACAGTGCCTTTCCACAAAATATGAATACTACCACACTGTTTCTTAAATTAACACCCCTGGGGGCATGTATTTTCTGAATGGAGGTTATTAATAGAGATACAATATTCCAAGGACAACGATAACATTACCGCCAGGGTTTTAGTCAGTGGTTACATTGAAGCGATCCCCATTTGAGAAAGCGCTGTATTGAAGAATATCAATTTTAGCACCAATTATGATTAATTTTTATATTAAATAGCATTCATGATTAATATGGGACACTGGCCTTCGATACTTTCACTTTCTTAATGTTTTTCCAAGTTAGTTTACAAATTTTGTATCAACAGCAGTTTATACCGATATCGGAAGTGTATGTATATTCGAATAGTAAGGTGTTAATGACATCGATTTATGAAGTAATTAGGATTATGTTGATGTCCTAAGTTTTTTCCAGCTGATTCATTCCAACTTTATCAATGTACTGGCCAAATTTTAGTTAGAAAAAAGCTGGAGGAGTGTTAATTAGAAGGTGTGCATCCATTAGGGACATTATCTACTGGGCCCACTATCTCAAAGCACTTTAACTCTTTACCAAACGACAAAATGTAGGACTCGTCGAAATTGAAAGGTTTTGCAGACAACATATTATATTTGGCTCAAATTATGGCATTTGTCTCTGAAAAGGTAGAAAACATTGTGGGAAAAGGAGAAAATGCTGGTTACCAGCATTTTCTCCTTTTCCCACAATGTTTTCAAAAGGCTTCTTCCTCAAGGTCATTAAGACTTGGCATTGTGTGGAAAAGGGTTAAGTGCTACGATCATCGTAAACCAACCTTAAGTCCCTCATAAGCATTTTATCGTCTCTCTCAAAACATCGCAACTTAAACTAAGACCACTCCAAAGCTACCTTAGCATAATCGTCTGCTGTTTTTCAGTAACACACAAAAATTTGGTGTTGTGTTTTATTTTTAACAAGAGGGCAATGATGGCCCTGGATCGCTCACCTGAGTCATTAGGCGAAATTCTACTTCAGGGTCATAATGACCCAATTTCAAACTCATCTGAGATATTATTAAGACAAACATTCTGACCAACTGTCAGGTCTATTGAGCTGAAAATGTGGCCTCCGGAGTGTCCAAAATGTCTTTCTTCAATTTGACCTAGTGACTAGTTTATGACCCTATGTGACCATATTTCAAACTCATCCAAGACATCAAAACAAACTTGTTGACCAAGGTTCAGGTGAATTGGGCAAGAACTGTCACCTCTAGAGTGCCCACAAGGTATTTCTGTAATTTGACCTAGTGACCTAGATTATGACCCTATGTGACCCAATTTCAAATCCATTTAAGATAACCTCAAGTCAAACATGCTGACAAATTTTCAGGTGAGTTGAGCAAAAACCGTGGCCTCTACAGTGCCCACAATACATTTCTTTAATTTGACCCAGTGACCTAGTTTATGACCCTATGAGACCCAAATTCTAATTGATCCGAGATATCATCAAGTCAAATATGTAGACCAATTTTCATGTCAATTTAGCTAGAATTGTGGCCTCTAAAGTGCCCACAAGGTATTTCTTCAATGTGACCCAATTTTGAACTCCTCTGAGATATCATCAAGACAAAAAATGTGGCCTCTAGAGTGCCCACATGGTATATTTCTTTAATTTGACCTAGTGACCTACTTTATGACCCCAGATGACCCAATTTCAATCTCATCCAAGATTCAATTAAGGCAAACATTCTGATAAATTTTCAAGTCAATTGAGCAAAAAAATGTGGCCTCTAGAATGCCGACAAGGTATTGCTTTAATTTGACCCCAGTCACCAGAGCCATGTTACTTGACGGCTCAAAATTTTGCGAACAATTTTTGAAAAGGGTCACCCAAGGAACATCTCTGTGAAATTGTTTCAAAATCTGACCAGCCGTTTCAGAGAAGAAGAATTTTTAAGAATTTCTTCATTTCCGTACAGTGCAAGTAGCCCCCATTCACCAGAGGCATGTTTCTTGACGGATCAAAATTTCGCAAACAATTTTTGAAAAGGGTCACCCAAGGAACATCTCTGTGAAATTATTTTAAAATCTGACCAGCCGTTTCAGAGAAGAAGAATTTTTAAGAATTTTTTCATATCCATATAGTGCAAGTAGCCCCCATTCACCAGAGCCATGTTTTTCGACATATCAAAATTTTGCGAACAGTTTTTGAAAAGGGTCACCAAAGGAACATTCCTGTGAAATTATTTCAAAATCTGACCAGCGGTTTCAGAGGAGAATATTTTTAAAGAATTTCTTAGAAAATTCCATTTCGTTGCCATGGCAACCAGAGTTTTTGATGGAATCAAATTCTGTGAACAACTTTAAAAGAGGACCTCCCAAGGAACATTCCTGCCAAGTTTGGTCCAAATTGGCCCAGTGGTTTAGGAGGAGATGATGTTTAAAGAATTGTTGACGATGCATGACGAACGATGCACAGACGCATGATGTACGACGGACGACGGACACCGGGTGATCCTAAATGCTCCCCTTGAGCACATTGTGCTCAGGTGAGCTAAAAATGGCATTATTTTTACATGTGAACAGACCCCACAGAAGAAACAATATAGCAGGCAAGTTTTTAGGGGTAGAATGAATCCCTTAGATTACATAGATGACATGGAATTGATTAGAAAATACCGCCTCGAAGCAGGATCAATTGTTACTCTCTTCAATGTTCTTGGTGGAGTACACATTCCACTACCACCAGAGCCGGACTTCTAGTTAGCGAAACTTTTGCCAGACTAGCTGACAATAGTTATTAGTCCACATTGGCCGACAAAGTGGTTACTAAAACGATGAGTGCTTTAAACTGGAACAGTAATTATGCTCATTATGCTTCTTTCAAGTATTTCATAATATTCATGCTTTGATATACATCATGTGTGGTCTATCTTCTTCGACTCCTTTTTTTTATTCAAACTTCATCCATGATAGAGTAAGTGTGTAAAGGACCACTGCTTATAGACTAATATCTCCAGGGGACCATTTTACTGAAGAACTTAGCAAACGTAACTAAAATATTTTGCAAGTTTTAACGTTATAAGCATTTTATTAAAACTTGCGTACCTAAGTATGAGCGTAAGTTTTTGCGTAACTATTATACGTACAAAAATATTGGTCATAAGTAAGAACATAGGCTGAAGTCTGGAGGCATTTTTTTGTAATGTGTCGTCATAGAGTAAGAAATTTGAGTTTTGCAGAACTTAGCAAACATAACTAAAATATTTTGCAAGTTTTAACATTATAAGTACAAGTTTTGAATTTTATTAAAACTTGCATACCTAAGTATGAGCATAAGTTTTTGCATAAGTATTATACATACAAAAATATCGGTCATAAGTAAGAACATAGGCTGAAGTCTGGAGGCATTTTTTTGTAATGTGTCGTCACAGAGTGAGAAATTTGAGAAAAAACATCATAATTATCCTCACAGCTATCCGCAGTAAACATAAATTTCATTTTCTGACAAATTATATTTTTCTTTACACACACAATATCTACATTTGACAGAAGCGGCTGACATATGAATCATGACGTAAAGCGCGAGAAATGTAGGGTAAATGCGCATAAATTGCCTCTAGTTTAACGCACGTGCTATTTACCTAGGTAACAAGTGCGTGGGATCTACTGTTTCTGCCTTCAATTAAAGAGTTACAAAAATATTTACTTATGCAAATTCACAAAGTTACGAAAGTTTAGTAAGTCAGATTTACGAATTTTGTAAATCTGAATGTAGGCGTACAGTCATGAAAATTCTTACACAAAAACTTTCAAATTGTTGGTAAAACCAGGGATCTTATATCAATACCGCGGGAAAATGATGCCACTTTTAAATGATACGATCGTAAATGGCTATTCTTTACGAGAGTGTTAAGGTCAGTTTTGAGAGATCACTTAAAGAAAATCGTAACGTCCCCGTAAAATGATCGTAAAGGTAACCGTAACTTAAACCTTGAAGTTTTGAGATATTGGGCCCTGATGTCTCTTTGTTGATGTTTATGCACAATAACTTCAATATTTGTCATTTGTGTTACCAAACATAAATCCTGAGGAAAGCTTTAAGAAGAATAGTAAGAAAAGGAGGAAACACTGATAACCAGCAATTTCATCTTTTCTCCCAGTGTTGACAAATCAACATCATTTAACTCTTTACCAAACAACAAATTTTTAGACTAGTCCAAATTGAAAGCACTTGCAGACGACAAAATAAATGTAACACAAAAGGTGAAATTAGTTTTGGGAAGGCTGGAAAACATTGTGGGAAAAGGAGAAAATGCTGGTTACCAGCATTTTCCCCTTTTCCCACAATGTCTTCAAAAGGCTTCCTTTTCAGCCTAGTTAAAAGTCGGGATTGCATGGTAAAGAGTTAAGACACAACTACTTTTGGCATCAGCAAAATGCTTTAAATTATGGACAATTCCAATATAATGTTATGGTAAACAGTTGAACACCAAGACCTTGGCAAAACACACCAAAGAGTTTGGCAAAGCACAACACATTCTGTGATCACAGTGCTCTACTTCTGCACTTCCTTCCCCAGTAAGCTAAAAAACAACACAGGAAATAATGGGCAGATTCAATATTAGTTCATAGGATGATTTGCATGATAAAGTCTTGCAGGATAAAAATCAATATTCTCCATCATTCATTACAGGCTCTGTGTCCTGATCCTTAGACCTTTCCAAACTGATAGAATCATTCGTAACTTGTGCTACAGTTACACCATGTTCCCGGCAACCACGGCAGCCCCGTATCTGTGTCATGAGATTTCCCTTGTTTTTCTCCCATTACCAAGTTCAGTTAGGTCTAGCTAGGTTTCTTTACAGTATCTCAGGGTATCCATGACAGACTTGGAATGGCTTGTCAGTTCCACTGGGCCAACAGATATACTACGGCTCAGCCTGCATTCTACCACAGATATGAGTATGATACTTCCGGGTGAGTCAAGTTCTGATCAGGTCTCTTGCACTTCTTACATTCTTATGAAATTCTGACACGTTTTTCATTTTCTATCAAGGTTTTCCTGAGATGGAACATGATGGATGGGCACTTTTGGAGCACGTTTGTGTCCATGGTATAAAAGGAAGACCCCAAAAGGAGTATTTTTCACTGTAGTCTTAAGACATTGATTAATTGTATGGTATTTACCACAATTTTCAACATAATTTCAGTTATATTGCAGCAACCAGTGCATCTATCCATACTTTCCTGGAGTTTCTTTTACCAGTACTTTGCACAATATTCTTTCCAAACCATGGGGTAATTTCCCACATAACCATCATCAACAGAATGACCAGCGGTGAGAGAGGAATGAATCCTGTCACAATGACTGTCATCAATTCTTTGAAAGAAATTAGACAAGCAAGGGATTTGAACCAGCAACCACATGTTCTCAAGTCCCACATGCTACCAGCCTCAGCTTTCACAAGTAAGAGTTTCGCACTGATGATATCAACACCTTGCAGAACTATGTAAGGATGCCAGAGCTCCTTTGACAAAAACCTGGAAAGGGTTTTCACACCAGTCATTGATAGAAACATGAGATACTACTTTGCCTTACAACCTAGTCACAAGTTATTGCTGACTCTGAGACATCTGGCCACAAAGGACAATGCATTTCTTTGCATTAACCCTGTACCAGACGACAAAATTTTAGCCTTGTCCAAATTGACAGCATTTGCAGACGACAATTTCAATGTGGCTCAAATGGTGCAATTTTTCTTTGATAAGGTAAAAATTGGAGGACCAGGTTCAACCTGATGATCCTCAAGGGCCTGATGTCTCTCAAACTCCTGAGCTAGGGCTTTCCGTTCATCTGGTGTGACATAAACAGCCAACACTTTATCATTGGGGGCTTCTACAAAGGCACTGGACACCCATCAAAGGGCCATCTTAATTGCACCACCAGTGCCAACAGTGGAGGACCAGGTTCAACCTGATGATCCATGTGGGCCTGACGTCTCTCAATCTCCTGAGCCAGGGCTCTGTGTTGGTCTAGTGTGACATAAACAGCGACCATTTTATCATTGTGGGCCTCTATAAAGGCACCCATCTCACCATATGGCAGGAAGATACTTTAACCCTTTACCACACAATCCCGACTTTTAAAGACCCTGAAAAAGAAGCCTTTTGAAAACATTGTGGGAAAATCCTTTTTGTCCTAAAACAGACTGCATCATGAGGTGGACTGGTCCTTGGACATAAAGAAAATTGACCAATAGCAAAATGTTTCAACACAGTCATGTCAGGCTGTGCTACTGTGCTGGCTGACCTTGCTTGATAGTTTTTGCAGATGTATTAACCCTTTCCCAAACGACAAATTTTGGACTGGTCCAAAGTGAAAGGGTTTGCAGACAACAATTTTAAATTTGATGAAAATGGCAGGAAGTTCTCAAAAAGGGTAGAAAACACTGTGGGAAAAGAAGAAATTGCTTGTTATGAACAATTTCTCCTTTTTGCACAGTGTTTTCAAAAGACTTGTACTGCAGACACGTGAAAAACAGGGCTTGTTTGGGAAATGGTTAATCAAGCCCCCATTTTCACACAGCATGGCTCAAATCAATTTGTGATAGAAACACACAAACAAGAGGACCATGATGGTCCTATATCGCTCACCTGAGTACTAAGCAGCACAGGTTAACAATGAAGATAAATACCAAATACTGAAGTTCAAGGCCAAATGATTATGAAAGAGAGACAACTCACAACTTTAACAGAGGTCTAGGCCTTTGGTTACCCAGAAAATTTTCTTATAATTGCACGAAAGATACCTAAGTACAAACGTCTAAGCCCCGAGGCTGGACCTGTAATGATCCCAGGGGCATCTTGTGTGCAAAATTTCTTGAGCTCCACAAGGTGATGCTTCATGCAAAGTATCATAGCTCTAGGCATTTTGGGTTTAAACAAAGATTTTTCAGTTTGCATTCTATATACATGTAGATGCTACAGAGTAAACCAAGTCAAATACAGCAACTCTAATTGAAGGGCAAATAACTCATGTTGTTTGGGTCTAATAAGACCCATAATCAAAACCCATCCAAGATCTTATGGTCATATAAATTTTTACCAAGTTTGGTACTGATTGGTATATATTTGTAGATGCTAGAGTGTAAACAAAGTCAAATATGGAAATTTTGTCCAATTCAAGGGCAAATAACTCTGGATGTTCTGGTTCAATTTGACCCATAACTGATCTCTTCCGAGACCTTATGGGAATATATATTTTGACCAAGTTTGGTACTGATTGGTCAATATTTGCAGATGCTAGAGTGTAAACAAAGTCAAATATGGCAAATTTTCTAATTCAAGGGCAGACAACTCAGACAGTTATGGTCCGATTAGATCCATAATTGAACTAATCTGAGATCTTATGATCACACACACTTTGACAATGTTTGGTGCTGATTGAGTAATATTTGTAGATGCTAGAGTGTAAACAAAGTCAGATTCAGTAATTTTTGCAAATTCAAGGGCAAATAACTCTGACTGGATTTGATCCAAAATCGAACTCATCCGAGACCTTATGGGCATATACATTGTGGCCAAGTTTGGTACTGATTGGTCAATATTTGTAGATGCTAGAGTGTAAACAAGAAGATTTTTAAAGATTTACCTCTTTATCTCTATGTGAAATCCGAGAACCCACAACATAGGGCCAGTTTCAACAACAGCGCCATAATTTGAAGTATTTTGGTAGAGGGCCACTAGATGATGCTACATGCCATATATGAAAGCTCTAGCCCTTACGGTTTGGGACAAGAAGATTTTTAAAGTTTTTTCTCTCAGTTGCCATGGTAACCAGAGTTCTTCATGGAATTCAAACCTTTGAAGTATTCTGAAAGTGCATCACCTAAGGATCATTTCTGTGAAGTTTCATTGAAATCTGTTGGGCGGTTTCAGAGGAGAAGATTTTTTAAGTAATTGTTCACAGACGGACAGACACACGGACGGACGGACGGACGCCGGACAACGATTGATCACAATAGCTCACCATGAGCACTATGTGCTCAGGTGAGCTAAAAAAAACAAGAGGACCATGATGGTCCTAAATCGCTCACCTGAAATGCAACTCAGCTCAACACCATAATGCTACATGCCAAATATGAAAGCTCTAGCCCTTATGGTTTGGGACAAGAAGATTTTTTAAAGATTTCCTTCTTTATCTCTATGTGAAATCCGAGAACCCACAACATAGGGTCAACTTTTAACACCAGGGCCATAATTTAAAGTATTTTGGTAGAGGGTCACTAGATGATGCTACATGCCCTATATGAAAGCTCTAGCCCTTACGGTTTGGGACAAGAAGATTTTTACAGATTTCCTTCTTTATCTCTATGTGAAATCCGAGAACCCACAACATAGGGCCAATTTCAACACTAGGGCCATTATTTGAAGTATTTTGGTAGAGGGCCACTAGATGATACTACATGCCATATATGAGAGCTCTAGCCCTTATGGTTTGGGACTAGAAGATTTTTAAAGATTTCCTTCTTTATCTCTATGTGAAATCCGAGAACCCACAACATAGGGCCATTTTCAACACTAGGGCCATAATTTGAAGTATTTTGGTAGAGGGCCACTAGATGATGCTACATGCCAAATATGAAAGCTCTAGCCCTTACGGTTTGGGACAAGAAGATTTTTACAGATTTCCTTCTTTATCTCTAAGTGAAATCCGATAACCCACAACATAGGGCCAATTTCCACACTAGGGCCATTATTATTTAAAGTATTTTGGTAGAGGGCCACTAGATGATACTACATGCCATATATGACAGCTCTAGCGCTTATGGTTTGGGACAAGAAGATTTTTAAAGATTTCCTTCTTTATCTCTATGTGAAATCCGAGAACCCACAACATAGGGCTATTTTCAAGACTAGGACCATAATTTGAAGTATTTTGGTAGAGGGTCACTAGATGATGCTACATGCCAAATATGAAAGCTCTAGCCCTTAAAGTTTGGGACAAGAAGATTTTTACAGATTTCCTTCTTTATCTCTATGTGAAATCCGAGAACCCACAACATAGGGCCAATTTCAACACTAGGGCCATAATTTGAAGTATTTTGGTAGAGGGTCACTAGATGATACTACATGCCATATATGAGAGCTCTAGCCCTTAAGGTTTGGGACGAGAAGATTTTTAAAGATTTCCTTCTTTATCTCTATGTGAAATCCGAGAACCCACAACATAGGGCTATTTTCAACACTAGAGCCATAATTTGAAGTATTTTGGTAGAGGGCCACTAGATGATGCTACATGCCCTATATGAAAGCTCTAGCCCTTACGGTTTGGGACAAGAAGATTTTTACAGATTTCCTTCTTTATCTCTATGTGAAATCCGAGAACCCACAACATAGGGCCAATTTCCACACTAGGGCCATTATTATTTAAAGTATTTTGGTAGAGGGCCACTAGATGATACTACATGCCATATATGAGAGCTCTAGCCTTTATGGTTTGAGACAAGAAGATTTTTAAAGATTTCCTTCTTTATCTCTATGTGAAATCCGAGAACCCACAACATAGGGCCATTTTCAAGACTAGGGCCATAATTTGAAGTATTTTGGTAGAGGGTCACTAGATGATGCTACATGCCAAATATGAAAGCTCTAGCCCTTAAGGTTTGGGACAAGAAGATTTTTACAGATTTCCTTCTTTATCTCTATGTGAAATCCGAGAACCCACAACATAGGGCCATTTTCAACACTAGGGCCATTATTTGAAGTATTTTGGTAGAGGGCCACTAGATGATGCTACATGCCAAATATGAAAGCTCTAGCCCTTAAGGTTTGGGACAAGAAGATTTTTACAGATTTCCCTCTTTATCTCTATGTGAAATCCGAGAACCCACAACATAGGGCAAATTTCAACACTAGGGCCAAAATTTGAAGTATTTTGGTAGAGGGCCACTAGATGATACTACATGCCATATATGAGAGCTCTAGCCCTTATGGTTTTGGACAAGAAGATTTTTAAAGATTTCCTTCTTTACCTCTATGTGAAATCCGATAACCCACAACATAGGGCCATTTTCAACACTAGGGCCATAATTTGAAGTATTTTGGTAGAGGGTCACTAGATGATGCTACATGCCAAATATGAACGCTCTAGCCCTTAAGGTTTGGGACAAGAAGATTTTTACAGATTTCCTTCTCTATCTCTATGTGAAATCCGAGAACCCACAACATAGGGCCATTTTCAACACTACGGCGATAATTTGAAGTATTTTGGTAGAGGGCCACTAGATGATACTACATGCCATATATGAGAGCTCTAGCCCTTATGGTTTGGGACAAGAAGATTTTTAAAGATTTCCTTCTTTATCTCTATGTGAAATCTGAGAACCCACAACATAGGGCCATTTTCAACACTAGGGCCATTATTTGAAGTATTTGGTAGAGGGCCACTAGATGATGCTACATGCCAAATATGAAAGCTCTAGCCCTTACGGTTTGGGACAAGAAGATTTTTACAGATTTCCTTCTTTATCTCTATGTGAAATCCGAGAACCCACAACATAGGGCCAATTTCCACACTAGGGCCATTATTTGAAGTATTTTGGTAGAGGGTCACTAGATGATACTACACGCCATATATGAGAGCTCTAGCCCTTATGGTTTGGGACAAGAAGATTTTTAAAGATTTCCTTCTTTATCTCTATGTGAAATCCGAGAACCCACAACATAGGGCCATTTTCAACCCTAGGGCCACAATTTGAAGTGTTTTGGTAGAGGGCCACTAGATGATACTACATGCCAAATATGAAAGCTCTAGCCCTTACGGCTTGGGATAAGAAGATTTTTACAGATTTCCTTCTTTATCTCTATGTGAAATCCGAGAATCCACAACATAGGGCCAATTTCAACACTAGGGCCATTATTTGAAGTATTTTGGTTGAGGGCCACTAGATGATACTACATGCCATATATGAGAGCTCTAGCCCTTATGGTTTGGGACAAGAAGATTTTTAATAGGGATGGCAACGAGTATCGATTTTAATACTCGAGTACTCGGTCATTCTTCCGATCGAGTACTCGGTTACTCGGACGATTTTTTACCAACACTGCGTATGTCGCACGTTGTCATGTATACATAAATAGAGCTGCAAGGGAGGTAACTTTGGAAAGAAATCAGGTGCAGATCTCAGTGTCCCGGTTCACTAGTCATTCAACAGTTTTCAGTTTATTTTATTCATCTTCAATCTTCAGAAAAAAATCGTTCCATGCAATTTATTCGCTAAATTATCACCTGTATGTCTCTCTAGCATTGCGCGCGTCATCAGAACATTCGATTCCATCACCCAATCATCGGTAATATGATGTTCCGTAACAGTCATGTAACTGTCTGTTGCATTTGAAGTCCACGTATCTGTAGTTAGCGACACTGACTGAACACTATTTAAGTCTTTTACAAGAGAATCTCTTTCACCATCATATTTCTTCTCTATGCGCGATTTCACTGTATTCCTGCTAGCCACTTTATACTCGGGGGCTACGAGTTGCATGCGACAGAATGTCTCTGCCATGCAGCTTAACCCTTATCCTGCTAAGTAACTTAAATGAAACTTTCAAGCCGAATATAAAACACCCAAATAGTGCTATTTCAAACTTATTGTTTGGAGAAAAATATATCTCCTTATCAGACAGTGTAGATCCAAGATCAAACTGCATGTTTTGTGCAGTCTGATCTTGATCTACACTGTCTGAAAAAGGTCAATGAGTCAGGCTTAGCAGCCTAAGGATTAAAATAAGAACTGAATTTCCTGGCCAAAGAATTATGTAAAGGTATGTGCATCCAAACCAATTTTTCTCCTTTCCCCACAATGTTTTCAAAAGCCTTATTCTTCAGGGTCTTTAAAATATGGTTTTGTTTGTTAAAGCATTAACTCTTTACCAAATGACCCTATTTCAGACTTGTCCAAATTGAAAGCATTTATAGATGGCATGTTAAATATGGCCAATTTGAGACATTTGATTTTCTACAGGTTACTGCAATGTAAATAGAGCAAACATTGCGGTAAAAGGAGATAATCCATTTCCTCATTTTCTAACAATGTTTTTATATTTTCAAAACTTGGGATCACGTGGTAATGAGATAACCCTGAAGCAAATAATCCTGTGTCTTAACCCTTTACCAAACATTCCCCGATTTCAACATCCCGTGGGGAAGACGTTTTTTTAAAACACTCAGAGAAAAAGAGAAAATGCTGGTAACAAGCATTTTCTTCTTTTCCCACAATGCTTACTTTCAAAAGTAACTTCCATCATTTGAGTAACATAAAGTTTGTCATCTGTTAATGCTTTTATTTAGACCAGTCTAAAATTGTGTTGTGTGGTAAAGGGTTAAAAACCTTGAAGGAGAAAGCTTTTGAAAATATCATGGCTAACAATTTACCCATAGTGTTTTTGACCCCTTCATATACAAATCTCATCATTACCATATTCAATTTGTTGTCTGCAAATACTTTTCAATTTGTTGTCTGTAAATGCTTTTCTGTTTGGCCAAGTATAAAATTTTGTTGTATAACATAGAAGAGCTGAAACATTCCACTTACTAGCGCATTTAAGGGACAGATATAACTGAATGAAAAGTCTTTGTACTTAAATAAAGAATACATCACATGTGGAGAACAGCTAACCCTTTACCACACATTCCCAAGTTTTAACGACCCTGAAGAACTGATTGATAGAATGGTGATTTAAGCCACTTTTAACACTATTCAGTCATATCACAGGAACAGCTCACAAGCCCTGGTTCCACCAGTACTAGGCTAGGGCTCTGAAGTGTCTTGCCTACTTAGGACACTCCCACAAAAAACAAGAGGGCCATGATGGCCCTGTATCGCTCCACTGGCTTATAAATATAAACCATGAAGAGAAGTCTTTACTATATAAGCCCTCATAAAACTTTGACCCCAGGGCTACAGTCGGACTAAATGGGGAATATGTGTATTAGAAGAATAATATGCCAAATTTAGGAGTTCTTGGCCTTATGGCTAGTAACAAGACGGTTTCTGAACTTTTCACTCAATAAACCCATGTAAAACTTGTGAACCCTGGTGCAGGGCCAAACTTGATCCTAGGGCTGTAACTTGGGCCCTCTTTGTAGTTGTCCACTAGATAATGCTATAATTATGCAAAATTTGGTAGCCTAAGCCTTATGGCTATGTACACCAAGATTTAAAAGTTTTCCCTATGTAAGCCTATGTAAATCTTGTGAAACCCCCCCCCCCCCCAGCATGAGGCCAAATTGACCCCAGGACTATAATTTGGGCACTTTTGGTAGACCCCAACTAGATCAAGTTAAATGCAAAATTTGGTAGCTCTAGGCCTTATGGCACAGGTACAGGAAGATTTTTAAAGTTTTCTCTATATAAGCCTATGTAAAACTTGTGACCCCTGAGGCAGAGCCAATTTTGACCCCAGGGCTATAATTTCAAGAAACATGATAGAGGTTTACTACATAAAGCTACATGCCAAATTTGGTAGCCCTATGCCTTATGGTTTCAGACAAGAAGATTTTTGAAGTTTTCTCTATATAAGCCTATGTAAAACTTGTGACCCCTGGTGCAGAGCCAATTTTGACCCCAGGGCTATAATTTGAAGAAACTTGATAGAGGTCTACTACATAAAGCTACATGCCAAATTTGGTAGCCCTATGCCTTATGGTTTCAGACACGAAGATTTTTAAAGATTTCCAATATTTTTCAGTTTTGTTGCCATGGCAACCAGAGTTTTTGAAGGAATCAAATTCTTTCAAGAAATTCTGAAGAGGACCATGGCAGGATCATTTCTGTGAAGTTTCATGAAAATTGGATGGGTAGTTTCAGAGAAGAAGATGTTTGAAATAAAAGTTAACGCACGGACGGACGGACGGACGGACGACCGGACGGATGACCGGACGGACGGACGCACGGACGGACGCACGACGGACACCAGGCCATGACATAAGCCCGCTGGCCTTCGGCCAGTGGAGCTAAAAAGCAGATCCAGTGAGGCTTGAACTCGGAGCATCCAGGTCAGCAGTCCTACACTTTACCACTCAAACAGGACCCTACCCTGAAGGTGCAAGCCTTTTGAAAACAATGTGGGAAAAGGAGAAAAAGGCTTGTAACCAGCATTTTCTCCTTTTCCCACAATGATTTCTACTCTATCAAAGACAAATTTCATCATTTGGTCCAGATTGAATGTGTTGTCTGTAAATACTTTCAATTTATACATTTTTGTTGTGTGGTAAAGGGGTTGAAAATAAATTAATCCTTTACCCATTATGGTTATCAGCATTTCTTCCTTTTCCCACAATATTTCCCCAAGCCTCCCCCCTCTTAGTCATGTATACTCCAGACTGTCTGGTAAAGTGTTCACTGCCCCCCTCCCTCCCCCCCACACACACAAAAAATGTAGACTTACCCTACTTGAGGCATTTGAATAGGACAATTCAAATGTGGCTCAAATGAAGGAGTTTGTCTGTGATTGGGTAGAAGATACTGTCCAGAAAAGAGAAAATGCTCCTGGTTCACAGCATTGTCTCTTTTTCCCACAATGTTTTCAAAAGGCTTCCTCCCCTGGGATGTGTGGTAAAGAGTCACATATTTGTACCCTAATGGGTTATCGAAAAAGAGAAGGCAGACTATCCAACCTTTGTGATAATAACAATGCACTCTGTGTCGCAAAAATAGACTGACACACTGACCTACTTAGAGGACATTGATTCCCGCTACTGTATGCTGTATGTGCACTGCTTGAAAGCCTGAATTTTACCCTCTACCAAACAATCCCGAGTTTTAACAACCCTAGACAAGAAGGCTTTTGAAAACACTGTAGGAAAAGGAGAAATTGCTGGTAACCAGCATTTTCTCCTTTTCCAACAATGTTTTCTACCATCAACTTTTGAAATGTATCTGTCTTCTGCAGATGCTTTCAATTTGGTCACATCTAAGATTTTGTCGTTTGGTAAAGAGTTGAAACATTCATTGTGGTACATTCATAATAATTTACTACTCTTGGAATATAATCAACAATGCTTTAGTTACTTTTGCCAGCACTGTAGATCAAGATCAGACTGCATGGAAGGTGCAGTCTGATCTTGAATCCAAACTATCAAATCATATTTTATGTCTATACAATCTGGTAAAGACAAGATATTCAAACTGTAAGGTAACCATAGTGGGCTCTACTTTTCATACACTCAGGTTTATTAGTCTGTATCATAATTATGACTTAGTCTAATGTGTAGCATAGTTACTTTACTAGCTTTTTACCTACAGTTGACTGATTTATGGTCTTAGATATACACCGTCTGATGTTACCAAATGACAAAAATGTAGACTTGTCTAAACTGAAAGCATTTGCAGATGAAAATCCATGTGGCTCAAATGATGGAATGGATTTATTTCATAGGGCAGAAAACAATGTGGGAAAAGGAGAAAATGCTGCTTCTCCTTTACCTGCAATGTTTTCAAAAGGCTTCTGTCTAAGGGTAGTTAAAACTTCTGATTGAGTGGTAAAGGGTTAGATGAGATGCTCTAACCAAGCTAGACTCTTTACTTCTTTCCAGAACAGCAAAATTTTATGCTTGTCCAATTTGCATGAGAAAAACTGGATGTGGCTCAAATGGTGGAAACTGTCTTCAATAGGGAGACATATTGTGGGAAAGCAGAATATGCTATTACCAGCATTTGCTTCTTTCCCCACTATATTTTCAAAGGCTTTCTTTCACAAGGTCATCAGAACTCGGGATTGTGCAGTAAAGGGTGAAATGTTTCAATTTTTGTTGTTAATGTTATAGACTGAAAACATCCATTTCATGTTTTTTTGCATAAAAGTGTCTGTTGCAGCACATAGTCTTTTTCCTTTAAATTTTTGAGATACAATGAAGCTCTGTGATTTATTGAATGGTGACCTTTAGGATGCTTTCAACACTATTTCATGCAGTCATATCATGACAACAGTTTATATGTTAGTCCTAGATTTCACGAGTACTGGGATAGGGCTCTAAAGTGTCTTGCCCAAGGACTCTGTGGTTACGGTGTAGTTGAGTAATATCCAGGATCTTCCATTGGAATCTCATTAGGTTTTTCTTCCATGCAGTCTGTTCTGCTTTTGACAAATTTTCTGCATGTCATAGGACTGTTGTACCTCATGATTCAGTTGTTTGTCAGACAAAATGGAATTTACAGATCAATAACAATATAAATGACTTGCTTGTTGCAAGGCATCAGAGTGATGCATTAAACCCCCTTTTGCTAGTGCACTTAAGTACATAAATATGCTTGAAAGTCTGAGGGTAAGTTTGGATGGTGTTTCTTTAGGCAGCTTTTCAGTTACATCAGGCAACAGTTTTTTACTGAATACTACTTTCGTATTTTCTCTTCTAATCGCCCCTGGTGGTGTTACATTTCCTGAAAGGAGGGCAATTAATAGAGGACAGAGAATTTTCTAAGGACAACCATAACATAGTCTCAGTCAGCTCCAACTGCGAAGCAGTTGTCATCTGAGAAACCCACTGCATTCCAAAAGTTTTGAAAAGCCTCCTTTCAGATCAAGATAACCTGTAAGCTGTCCACTTTGTTTTCCACCAATGCATTGCCTAACTGTACCGGCCAACAGAATTCTAGACTTGTCCATAAAGGAAGGATTTGCAGATGACAGATGGAAAGCAGTCAAAGGAATTTGTCGTTGACAAGGTATTATTTAAACACTGTGGGGAAACAGGAAGAAAATGCTGGTTCGGATTGTCCCAAATAGCCTCCATGATAATGGACTAATAGAGAAACCAAAATGACTTTTTCCTGTAAAAATTTCACATTAGCAATGCTTGTAAACATCTCAACTTACAATTTTGCTTCTTCTTCCTCATCATTTATGCCAAAAATAGCTTTACTTATGTCTCTGCAGGTACAACCTTTGAAATCATCATTAATGGGGAAAAGGAGCAACTGTGTTGTTTCATTTCCTATGTCATTAACCCTTTATCACACAACAAAATTTTACTTTTGTCCAAATTGAAAGTATTTGCAGACGACAAATTGGATATGGCTTGTATGGTGAGATTCGTCTTTAAAAGGACAGAAACCATTGTGGGAAAAGGAGAAAATGCTGGTTACCAGCATATTCTCTTTTTCCCACTATGTTTTCAAAAGGCTTCTTTCTCAGGGTTGTTAAAACTCGGGGTTAGGAGGTAAACCGTTAGAATGACCTTTTCCCTCCCTCCACTTTTTTCCCCTTTGATCCCCTCATCAAGAACCCATTTCTCCATAACACATTGGTGTGTTAGATCAACCTTTAATCACTAGTTCTTTTTTTTTGTTGATTACTTTCAAAAACATTATATGAAAATAGCATCTGTTCAACTAGCACTTACTTTGTGTACAACCTTTTACATATCTTGAAACAACTCTCTTGTTTCCTTCAACAAACAATATTGCCCAAGTGACTCTCTTGCACCAGCAGCTTGTAAGTACATTTGCACTGTTCGGTTGTACTCTAAAAATAGCCCATATATGCAGTTCTGCGTACTCCATTATAGGCAGTGAGGAATGAAGAAATGATTACTCTCCCATGATGCATTTCTGATTAGCTAATAAATCTGAATGCTGTTACCCCTTAACACTGTAGCTGCTCAGCTCGACCCACACTGCTTTTGTGTGGACAGTGCAGATCAAGACAAAAACTGCACAAAATCTGCAGTCTGATCTTTGATCTACACTGTCTGATACAGTATTTTCTTTCCGATGAAAGGTAACCAGCATTTTCCTTTTCCAACAACCTTTTCTACCCCATCAAAAAAAGAAGCCATCATTTTAGCAACAGTTGATTTGTCATCTGTAAATACTTTTAATTTGGACAAGTCCAAAATTTTTCTGGCTTGGTAAAGAGTTAAGAGTTAATCTAACAAGAGCTGTCGGAATGAGAGCAATGCCCCCCGAAAGCCCTATTTCCAGAAACTGTGACCTTAAACCTGTTGTTGGGATCAGATGACCCTGACTATTGTAATTTCAAAATGGTCTCCAGCTGGCCACCTTGTATCCAATCCAAGGAAAAAAGAGATGTTTGTAAAACATGTATGCCCCCCTAATGGCATCCAATTCTAAATATAACATGTGATTATAAACTGTTAAGTTCAAAGTGTAAAAACGAACAAAGGGTAATTACTCAAAAATTATAAATGATAAATTAACAATTCTTGGGCACTGCACTTCCCATTTATGTGAACCATCAACTTATAAGGTTTCATGATTTTACCTCACATACTTTTTGAGTTATGCTCCGGAAAAAAATTAAGTACGAAAATCAACAAAGGGCAATAACTGCAAAAATATAATGGGCAGAGTTATGGTTCTTGTGCAATGCACTTCTCCTGAATAAGATCTATCTACATGTAAAGTTTCAAGATGATATCTGAAAAACCTTTTGAGTTATGCTCCGGACAAAAATTAAGTATGAAAATCAACAAAGGGCAATAACTCCAAAAATATGATAGGCAGAGTTATGATTCTTGTGTACTGCACTTCTCCTTAATAAGATTAATCCACCTATGAGGTTTCAAGGTGATATCTGAAATACTTTTTGAGTTATGCTCCGGACAAAAATTAAGTATGAAAATCAACAAAGGGCAATAACTCCAAAAATATGATGGGCAGAGTTATGGTACTTGTGCACTGCACTTCTCCTTAATGAGATCTATCCACCTATGAGGTTTCAAGATGATACCTGAAATACTTTTAGAGTTATGCTCCGGACAAAAATTAAGTATGAAAATCAACAAAGGGCAATAACTCCATAAATATGATGGGCAGAGTTATGATTCTTGTGCACTGCACTTCTCCTTAATGAGATCTATCCACCTATGTAGTTTCAAGATGATACCTGAAATACTTTTTGAGTTATGCTCCGGACAAAAATGTGGTCTATGGACGGACCGACCGACGGACCGACAGACCGACCAAGTGCAAAGCAATATACCCCCGCTTCTTCGAAGGGGGGCATAATAATAATAACAGTGGGATACTGGTAAAGACTGGTCTCTTAAATGTTCCAGGTTCAAATCCCATGACAAGTTGGGTCAACTTTTGGAATCCCCCATTTAAGCACGGAGTAAAAGTTTCCAGGAAGCAATTGTCCATAGTGATTAGTATAAATTGTAAGAACTTGTTTCCCAATCCATGTAAGATAAATTGGTTCATACCAAACTTACTATAATGTCCCTTGTTGAGGCTTTCCCACTCATTAACACTGCCCCAGCTTTTTTCTGACAGTAAAATGGGCTAACCAGATAGCCAATCCATCAATATAGTTGAAATAAATCTGCTTGAATAAACTGACTTAATCCTAGTCTTCACAAATCTCTGTCATTAATGGTCATTAACCCTTTACCAGAAGACAAAATTTTAGCCTTGTCCAAATTGAAAGCATTTGCAGACAACAATTTCAATGTGGCTCAAATGGTGCAATGTTCTCGTGATAGGGTAGAAAACATTGTGGGAAAAGGAGAAAATGCTGGTTACCGGCATTTTCTCCTTTTCCCACAGTGTTCTCAAAAGGCTTCTTTCCAAGGGTCGTTAAAAGGCGTCATTGTGCGGTAAAGGGTTAATACTGGAATACACATACACTTCCCATAACTTTGTAATCTTACGGTATTACAAAATTTGTCAATAAACTAGGAAAAACTTTAAAAAAGCAAAAGTACTAAAAACTTGTATCCCATATTAACCCTTTACCAGATGACAAAATTTTAGACTTGTCCAAATTGAAAACATTTGCAGACAATTTCAACGTGGCTCAAATGGTGCAATTTTTCTTTGATAGGGTAGAAAACATTGTGGGAAAAGGAGAAAATGTTGGTTACCAGCATTTTCTCCTTTTCCCACAACATTTTCAAAAGGCTTCTCTTCCAGTGTTGTTAAAAGGCTGCATTGTGTGGTAAACAGTTAATTGTGAATGCTATTTAATGTCCAAGTAAATCATGAAGAAGTTTGCCACTAGGTCACGAGTCAGATAAGCTAACCACTGAGACAATATGACCTATTTTCATGAGTATCTGACTACAAATGTGTCCTGTAGAGTGCACATAAGGTTTTTCTAAGATTTAGCCCAGTGACCTACTTTTTGACCGGACATGACCCAATTTTGAACTTGTCTAAGATAATATCAAGACTAACATTCTACCCAACTTTCACAGGATTTAGCCCAGTGACCAACTTTTTGACCCGACATGACCCAATTTGGAACTTGTCCGAGATATCATTATGACAAACATTCTGACCAAGTTTCATAAGTTTCAGGCTGAAAATGTGGCCTCTAGAGTGCACACAAGGTTTTTCTAAGATTACGCCTGGTGACCTAGTTTTTGACCTGACCTGACCCAATTTCAAACTTATCCAAGATATTATCAAGACAAACATTCTGACCAGGATTCAGGCTGAAAATATGGCATCTAGGGTGCACACAAAATTTTTCTTAGATTTAGCCCTGTGACCTACTTTTTCACCCGACATGACACAATTTCAAACTCGCCTGAGATATTATCAAGACAAACATTCTGACCAAGTTTCATGAGTATATGACTGAAAATTTAGCCTCTAGAGCGCACACAAAGTAACTGTTGATGCCTGGACGATGGACTCTGGATGTAGTACGATCCTAAAAGCTCACATTGAGAACTTTGTGCTCAGGTAAGCTAAAAATGGAAAGAAGAGAAAATGCTTAATCAGCTTTTTTCTCTTTTCCCACAATGCTTTCTTCTCTTTCAAAGCTTGTTTGAGTCATATTTCATCTGTTGTCTAAAACAGCTTCAAATGTGCATGAGTCTAAAATTTGATTGTTTTGTAAAGGGTCAATCAATCCTCAGTTAACCCTTTAACAAACAACAAAATTTCAGACTGGTTCAAATTGAAAGCATTTGCAGATGACAAATTGAAGGTGGCCCAAATGATAAAAAGTTTGTCCTTGAGAGTGTACAAAACATTGTGGGAAAAGGAGTAAATGTTGGATACCAGCATTTTCTCCTTTTCCAACACTATTTTCAAAAGCTTTCTTTATCAAGGAGGTGAAAGGTCGGCATTGTGTGGTAAAGGGTTAAATAAGGTTTTGGCCCCAATCTGGAATGAAAATTACCCCTGCATGACCTTCAGGGCTCCTCTGTAAAGTGCATTTCCTAATAATTTCACTAATGAGCATATTACCATTACCGCTAACTACCACAGCAAACAAATTATTCGCAGACTTACTCCAGACAATTTTTTCCAGACCATAAAAGTTTGTTAGCAAAGGGGGAAATGGCTTATTGACCCTTTACCAAGCAATCCCATGTTTTAATCATCCCGAGAAAGAGGGCTTTTGAAAACATTGTGGGAGAAGGAGACAAGAGCACCACATGCTGGTGCCAACACTAAGCTGCAGCTGCTTTAAGAAATAGAAGAATTTTCACCGAAAAATTTAAGTTGAAAAAGGACATAACTGCATCAAAAATATTTTGATGGTTACCTGCTGTAATGGTATGGGTGCCCCTTTTGATAGTTCACAAGTCCAAGTTTGAAGTTAATATCTTCATTATGGACAAGAGATATAATAAAGTGTCAAAGTTTTTGCAAGATAAAGATGAGACAACAACAGGGCTATGACAATACCTAAATGTTTTCTTTTGGAACAGCTGAACAAGAGGATAGCAGCCAAGTCCAAAACTGCATTTTCTATCCGTTGTAAGCTATGCAGTCTATGCAATATTTGTCATGAAGCCACAAGAATGATTATAGCTTGATTAAAATATCAACGAAATGGGTTATATTTCGCTAACTCTTTACCACACAATCCCGAGTTTTAACGACCCTGAGGAAAAAGCCTTTTGAAAACATCGTGGGAAAAGGAGACGAGAGGGCCATGATGGCCCTGGATCGTTCACCTGAGTCAGTAGGCGAAATTTCACTCCAGGGTCATAATGACAATTTAAAACTCATCAGAGATATTATTAAGACAAACATTCTGACCAATTGTCAGGTCTATTGAGCTAAAAATGTGGCCTCCAGAGTGTCCAAAATGTCTTTCTTCAATTTGACCTAGCGACGTAGTTTATGACCCTATGTGACCATATTTCAAACTCATCCGAGACATCAAAACAAACTTGTTGACCAAGGTTCAGGTGAACTGGGCAAGAATTGCCGCCTTTAGAGTGCCCACAAGTTATTTCTGTAATTTGACCTAGTGACCTAGATTATGACCCTATGTGACCCAATTTCAAATTAATTCAAGATATCATCAAGTCAAACATGCTGACATATTTTCAAGTCAGTTGAGCAAAAACTGTGGCCTCTACAGTGCCCACAATACATTTCTTTAATTTGACCCAGTGACCTAGTTTATGACCCTATGAGATCCAATTTCTAATTGATCCGAGATATCCTCAAGTGAAAAATGTCGACCAATTTTCAGGTCAATTTAGCTAAAACTGTGGCCTCAAGAGTGCCCAAAAGGTATTTCTTCAATGTAACCCAGTGACATTGTTTATGACCCTATGCGACCCAATTTTGAACTCATCCGAGATAACATCAAGACAAAAAATGTAGCCTCTACAGTACCCTCAAATTATTTCTTTAATTTGACCTAGTGACCTATTTTATGACCCCAGATGACCCAATTTCAATCTCATCTGAGATTTAATTAAGGCAAACATTCTAATAAATTTTCAAGTCAATTGAGCAAAAAATGTGGCCTCTAGAGTGCCAGTAGGTAATATAATGCCGATTCCGGGACACCCCTCTCCTATAGCCGCCCTTAGCGAGAGTACTTCTCTCCGACTCTCCTATAGCCGCCCTTAGCGAGAGTACTCTCCCTCTCCGACTCTCCTATAGCCGCCCTTAGCGAGAGTACTCCCCATGTCTATTCCCCCCTCCTAGATACATCTTTTTCTCGCTTTTCTATAGCCTCCCTTAGCGAGAGTACTCTTCCGATGTCTATCGCCGATTCCGGCCCTCGTCTTTTCTATAGCCTCCCTTAGCGAGAGTACTATTCCGATGTCTTCCGACTTTCCTATAGCGAGAGTACTCCCCTTGTCTATTCTTCCATCCTAGATAGGCCGGGAGTACTCTTCCGATTACCCTACGTCTATCGCCGGTAAAATTTATAACCCGCGAAAGTTATAAATTTTTGAAATTAACTAACCTTTTTTCCGGTTAAAAGACCTAGTAAAGATGGCGGAAGATGAACTAATACATTTTGATTTATTGGGTATTGATTATAGGTTAAACGGGTTTTCCGTAAAAGATATCTTAGCAAGAATAAAGGATCAAGGAGATATTATTAAGTATTTAGAAACTACATCTATTTCGAAAGGGGCTTTTTATGATTTTTTAACTCTTTTTAACCTCAAAAAAAAATTTCGTTTATTCGCGAAAGACCATGAAGGTAGTGAAAATACGCTATACTTTCTTTACATAAAAACGTTTTTAGACGAATTAAAGGAAAATTTGCGTAAGGCCGCGAGAATTTTCGAAACAGAAGAGGAAGATAGAACAAATAAGAGACATCGTAAATGTATATTAAATATGTTACCTTTTATTCGAGATATCGGTTCTTTTAATTCTTTCTTTTTTGGTAGGTTTCAACATAAATTAGTAAAAGACCCGGATATTAATGGTGGTAAACCCGAAAATTTTTTTGACAGTATTAGGGTAGAATGTTCTAAAGGCAAAAGGAAAATTTCTTGTAAAAGAGCTTGGAGACAAAAACGTAAGTAATCTTTTTATAAAAAATTTATAACTTTCGTAAAAGTTATAAATTTAAATCGATTCTACGATGTCCCCGAGCTAAAGTATCTATATTATCCTCCAGTATAAATCTTTTATCATCCGCGTAACTTAACGCTTTTTTATTTAACTCCTCCGTATAAATTTCGTGTCCGCGACTTCTTATTACGCTTAAAGTTCTATAATGGTCTTTTTTCGTAAACAAACAGTCTTTATAGTCTTCTAAATTTAGTTCGTTTTTAACGACCGCTTTTTTTATTCCCTTACATCTTCTATCTTCGTCCTCGCCCTCGTACGTTAATTTCCCGTTTTCGTCTATTTTAGTATTTAATTTTTTATAAGCGTACAATTTAGCGCCTAAACCGGCGAACTCTGTCATAATACAACCGTTTAATTCGTCTTTAAACATACCTAGTACCTTTTTGTTCTTTTGACTATGTAACTCGTGTTCTTTAGGGTACGCGCTCGTATCAAACATTTTATCGGCTTCGCGCGCGATATCTTTATATAAATCTTCGGTTTCTATTTCGAGAATAAGACTATCCGTATCGGTATAACACATCCTTACTTTTTCTCCGTATTTAGTTTTAAAATAATTATAATAAGTTTCTTGTATAAGCGTTTTACTAATATCTAATATACACGTGCCCAAATAAGAGGGTTTGTTATAATTTATTTCCGTCTTTTTCATGTGGACGGCTACTAAATTTTCGTCGAATATCGTAGTATGATGATAGTTCGGTTTGGCGACGAGTTTTTTATAACGATAACTAGTCTTACCATTAATTAATTGTATATTTACCCTATTTCTTAAATTTTCCATGGTCTTACCGAAGACCGAATTCATCATTAACTTAAAAAAGTCTTTTTCGAAATCGTTTTCCGCACGTTTTTTTAACTTGATATTTAAATCGATATATTTTTTAATATCCGAGCTTTCCTCGAATTTAATTCCCCGATGTATTTTTTTAATCTTTAAACCTAACTCCGAGCAAGTTTTCCGCACGTTTTCTTAACTCGATATTTAAATCGATATATTTTTTAATATCTGAGCTTTCCTCGAATTTAATTCCCCGATGTATTTTTTTAATCTTTAAACCTAACTCCGAGCAAGTTTTTAAAACCTCGTGATGTATAACGTAATTTTCTTTGTCGTTTAAATTAGGTATTAATTTGTCCACCTTTTCTATTTTTAAGCATTCGGGCGCTAAAGGAAAGTCGTTGTGTAAATCGTGTAATTCTTCGGGATATTCTAAATCGACTTCTAAAAGGCAAGGAATATTTTTCCATCTTTTTAATTCTTCTTTACACATCCATTTAAAGTTTCGTACGGGTAATGGATTACTCATAGCCCAAGGGTAAAGACTGTTCGCGTCTATATATATTAAATATTTCGACGGTTTATTTTCCTCGTAATCTTTACCCATATATTTATTGTTAGCCTTAGAATACCTTTTACTACACATAGATATGCCGCCTCTGGTACTTTTTTCCGTCATTAAAAGCATTTCGACGTCCGAAAAAAGTTCGAGCTTTACTCCAGTTTTCTTTAACATCGCGTCGTACGCTAACCCGGGCGTAGTAATACCAACAAGGGTCTAAGTCGTAGTGTTTACGACATACGTTCCTAAAGTTTTCGAATACATCCGCTAAAAGTAAAACGTCCACCTTATTATAAAGCTCTAAATAATCTTTAATCGTTCTAGCGTTAAAAGTATTCCAAACGTTTTTAGCGTGTTCATAATCTTCGTCGCTAATATTTTCCTTATTTAAACTAGAATAAAACTTTTCTTTAGGCGGTAGTCGAGTTTCTTTTAACCTTTCGAAAGAGTCCAAGTAATCGTAAGGAAAAACTCCCTTCCTTCTAACTAAAGGTAAATGTTCCTTCGAAAAATACCTCGATAAAATATTTAACTGGTTTTCGCTTAAATTTTTAGAGAGATTATCTAAACTCGAAGACATAAACTTAAAGCTATCTACAAACCTAATTTTATGAGATATTTTTTTTCCTACCCGGATAGTTTTACTAAAGCTTATGTATTTTTCTTCGTTGTTCGGTATACAATCGATGTAACCGTCAGTTTTACCGAGCATTTTAATAAAAAGATGGGCGTAGTAGCCGCTTAAATTATGGAAAAAAACGGGCGTAAAATTAGGAATTCTCGCTTTAAGATTACACTTCGTGTGGGCGGCTCCCCTGTATTTACCGGTAAAATGACAATGGTCTTTTACCTTATAATTTTCGGGAGTAAATTCCTCGTTACAAATATAACAATTAGTTTCTCCTTCGTATCTCGTCTCTTCCTCTTTGGTTATTCTAATAGGAACCGGCTCTTCGTGATATTTCTCGACGATCTTTTCTATGTCGAAGATTAGCGTTCGTATAAAAACTTTATCGGCTTCTTTTCCGGTATAATTTCTTTCTATAGGCTGTCTTATCCCATTAGAAAATACTATAATATAGTAAAAACTGCAGGGAACGTGCTTTTGCCTTTTTATAGTATAACTTTCCTCGTCGCTCGGTTGACAGGTTTCTATAGGTAAAAGGACGCTTTCGAAATCGGCGTATATAGCTACGGGAAACTCTATTTTTCTATCGTGATTTTTAAACTCCAATACGCTACCCTCCTCCGGCATTTTTAAAAAGATGGCTTCGTGATTGCCGCAATACTTTTTATGTTTCTGTAAGAGGTTTTCGCTTCCGAAAGGATTCGCGCATCTTTTACAAAAATACTTTTTATGTCCGTTTTTCGATATTTGACTACTTATTAAACGACTATAATCTTTTATAACGGCGTAGTGACTGTTTATTCCAACCTTAAAGTAAAGCAAATCGGCGTGTTTTTTCTTTTCGTTTTTCATAATTCTTAACGGGTAAAATTTTTTTTCGTCCTTGAAACTATAAACGTTTACGCTAATTTCCGGATTTTGTTTTTCGAACTTATCTATATCGCGCGTTGTAACGGGATATTCTATTCCTTCCATGTTTAAGCTATTTTTCCTCGATCGTAAATCTCTATCGATTCTTTCAGGATGATTGGCTTTAGGATTTAACGCTCTTAAAACGGCCCATAAAAAACATTCATTATTGTAATTTTTTATATTGATACACGCTACTTTATTCGAAATCCAATCGGGTAGCGGTATATATCCAGTAGCTCTTAAAGGTTCGTAAATGTTAAAATGTAACTTTAAATGCATCACTCTAAGAAAACCCCAACCGCTACCCATTGTCGCGAAATTAATAAAATTTTCTAAAATTCTACTCGTCATAATATTATATAATAGGTCTTCGTCGGTTCCTTCTAAATTAATTTCGTGCATATCGGAAGAAAAATTAGCTTCTACAAACATCTTTCTATTTTCCTCGCGATATCTATACATTTCGCATTGAAGAACCATTTTTACTTTAGTATTTCGCTTACTTCTTAAAATTTCTAACGCCGCGTGTCTCACGAGGCTTAAAAACTCTTCAGGTGATCTTACCCATATTCCAGGTATTTTATATTCTTCCGCCCAATCTTTAAGAGACGAACGATGCGTTTCGACCTTTATCGGTTTCGCTATTCTATATATTTTCGCGATCTTTTCTTTAAGCGCGTTAAGTTCGGGCGAAATAGTTCTAGGTACTTCCTCGACTCTTTCTAAACTTCTTAATAAATCCTGGAGCTGACGTTGTTGTCTAGGCGGAGTTACCGGTACACTCGCTACTATAGGCGGAGCGATTGTCGGTCGTAAAATGGGATCTCTTATATGTTCGTTATCTCTATCTAATATTGGCGGTCCGGGATTACTTAAAAGATTAATTAATTGATTTCGACTAAGTCTCGAATAACCCCTAAGACCTCTCGAGATAGCTAAATTTTTCAGTTGCGGTACAGTAAATCTATTAAATTCCATAGTTTTTATAATGCGTCTAATATAGTTTAAATCGCTATTCAATTTTATTACGATTTTTTTGTAATAAAATTTTTAATAAATTACGCTCATTTTATTTCCGTCGGACTGGAAGTTTATTACCCGGTCGCTAAGTATAACGGCGTACGCGTGCGTGTCTGCGTCTGGATTAGCCCTAAAATGCGCTTTTACGTGAATATCGGTTACGGAATATTTTAACCTTTCGCTTTGTTTACTAACATCAAATAAAAACAAGGGATACAAATCTCTGTACTCTAACGGGGTAAAATTAGGATTTGACGCTAAATCATCCATAAGAAAAAACTTGGATCTAAACTTGGCGGCATCGTCATACGCTCTACTAAATCGATGATCGGGAAACGAAAGCGAATAGTCGGCTCTAGGATATTTAAAAGAATTTAACGTAACGTGAATATCCTCAACTTGAAGGTGGTTAAATAAGGCCGGATTTTGTTCTTGTTGGTTTTGTTTGTTAGTTTGAAAACCGACTATAATGTAACGCGGAAACTCCGGGACGTTTTAACGGCGAGTCTCCAAGTAAATGACGTCGTTCGAGGAACTGTCGCGGTATCGCATTGTATCATTCTATAGTTAACCGGAAAGGTTCCTTTGTTCTGGATATGTTTATAAAGTTCCATTTTATACTTATCCGTGGGTAACACGTGGGGCATATACCACGCTATTTTAGTCAGGACAACCTTACCAGCGTCAGCACCAGCGTCTCTAAAAATAGCGTCGTTATTGCCGGTTCTTGAAAGGGAAAGAGTTTGTTTCATTCCGTATAAGATTTTATCGTAATCTTCGCAAAAACCGAAAATATGTTTTAATGGTACGCTAAAACCGAACGCGCCTTTGCTATTAGGCCTTCGAATAATTAGCGATTGTCTAATTTCGAAGCCATTATTATCAGGCACCAGGGGCGCCGTATCTTTATACCATAACTGATTTAACCCTCTCGATTAAAAAAAATCGTCGTCGTATTTTAGCAATCCGAGCATCGTGGTAGCCCATCCCGGATGATTTATTATTTCGATATCTTTACCCGAAAGTTCATACTTAATAGAGCTAAAAAGATACATTAGACCGTTGTTCGTTAAAGTAACGTTATCGGCGTCCGCGTATCTAGTACCATCATTTTTACTAATTCGCCTTCTATAAGTAAATAACTTTCGCTAGGATGTATAAAAATATCTTGAGTTTCGATGTTAATCGTAACGACTCCTCCGCTAGTGTTAAGATTATTAACGGCGCCTACGATCGGTAAATATTCGAAGTATTCGTATTCTTCGATACTATCGTCTTTAAAAGGTGTTTCAGTAATGTCTAAAATGCTCATTTTTATTAGGTTATAATAATTCTTAAATTATTATAACTTTTTACGTCGTTTTAATTCCCGCGCCGCTATTTAATTTTTTAACTAATTCTTGTATCACGATCGGATCGTTACCGCTTCCATCTATTTAAGCGTTTACGTCTCGCGAAGGCGCGGGTAAAGCGTCGTACTTTTTCAAAATTTTCTTAGATTTTCGTGTTAAAGCCTTTTCGATTAACTTTTTTCCCGCGTCTACCGCTGCGCTTTTTCCGGCTTCTAAAGCTCTTTTCGCTCCTTCCTTAGCGACGCTCTTTCCCACATCAACTGCGGAAGACGCTATTTGTTTAGCCGCGCTACTACTTAAAAGTCTCGCGAAAAAGTTAGCTAAGCTATCGAAAATTCCCGCTCCGCCGTATCTATTTCTTCTAGTAAATCCTCGTTTCTTATAAAGGTACATATTTTATAATAGGGACATTATCTTTTTATAACCCCGTTTATCGAAAATGCCTTGCCTTTTTAATTCGTCGCACACGACTACCAATTCGTTTCTTAAACCCGTATTGCCGGCCGCTTTACTAGCCATAAGTAAGTCGAGTTTTTCTAGTAACGCGTTAGGGTCGCAGGGGATAACGACTTTTAAGACCTTTACCAGTTTTTTTTCCCTTCCCTTTTCCTTTTTCTTTTTCCATCATTTCATCCCAAGCGGGTTTAATAATAACTTCCCATTTAGCCGTTTTTGTGACTTTGGGGTCGTTTTCGAATTTTAATTTCCCAGTTTTTGGATCATTGTTAACAAACAAAGTATTGGTGCCTTTTAAGATTTTAATGTACATCGAAATATCATTACCCGTAATTTTAACACTTGCGTCGGGGTTTTTTTCTGTAAGAAGTTTGTACAGCCCATCCGTCATTAAATAAATTTTGTTATTCGGAGCATTACCAATATTAATATACCATTCACCGTCCTCTCCTTCTATTTCTTCGACTATTTTATTACCGGTAAAAAATTCACCTCCTTTTTCATATAAACCAAAATTAATATCGCTATTAGGAAAAATTCCCCGTATTTCCTCTTTGGATGTTGATGGTTCTGATTTAGAAACTGTAGGAATGAATGGCCTTCCTAAAAAATTAACAATTTGTTGCGTAGTTTTTGGTTGCGGCATTCTTTGGGGTAATTGTTCGATACCCTCTTTAATAGGTCTAAGACTTTCCGTAATCTCCCTCTCGGTAGCTTTTTGCGTTTCTGTAACGGGTTTATAAAACTCCGAAAGACCTTCTCGAAATTCTATTTTACCCGTTTTCTCCGCTAACTCGTTAGCGCGAATATTTTTTCTTAACTCGAGAAATTCTTTTACGTCTCGTTCCCTTTTCGCGGGATCTTTTATTTTTAAAAAAGACATTTTTTTAATATATATTTTTTTTAACCCGTTTCGTAACTAAAACTACACGAAAACTTAATTTTAGGCTTTTTAATATTCCAACGACCCGCCGTTATTCTTTCAACCAACTTCCGAAAGGACTCGCGCTGTTCTCTTCTCCCTCTCTCTATTAAAGTAGCTTCCGTTTCGCTCGTAATCTTTTTCTTAAATTTAGTCCTAATTTCTTCCTTCATCTTCTTATACTTCTCTAATTCCACTATAATCAGTTGGAACTCTTCGTCTGTAACTTTATTATCCGATAAAGCTTTCGATACGTGGGAGGTTATAGTATTTAATTTAGTATCCGCGACGGTTTTAATCTTTTCGTGTTTTTCCGCTTTCTTCGTCGAATTATTAACGACGTATTTTCCGACTAAACTTAAAAACCCGCAAAGACCCGCGAAACCTTCTAACGCTATAACCGCTGGTATCGCGACTACCGTAGTTAACAAACCTATACCTCCTACTCCTCCCGCTGTGGTAAGTACGACTAAAACGGTATCTACATTGCCTACTATTTTCGCGGATCTAAAATATTTCTTACTTAAAGCTTCTCTTTTCGCGACCTCGCCTTCTAAAAAGTTTTGTATCTCGTTAATTTTATGCAGACGATAGCCTTGCCCCTCATCAGCCGGAGGGGCCGTCGGTAATTCCGGATATCTATTAATCTCTTTCATCTCCATTTTTTAATAGGTAAAATTTTTTTAATAAAGATAATGGATGAAGCATAAAAGTTCGTTTTCTTTTATTTTTACCGGTTTCTTCGAATTATTAGTAATAGCGACTATAATATTAGCGGCGTCTCCGATGCTAATCTCGTTTTGTAAACTACATTCCGAGTATCTCAGATGATAATCTAAAGAGGCTAGAATTACACCTTTGGTCGACTTAAAGCCTAAACCTAATCCCACGCAAATTACTTGACCCGGAGTTAAAGTAAGCTCTTTTTGACTAAAGATCTTCCAAGTTAACGGGTCTACTTTTATCGGGGGATATTTTAAAGTAGTATAGGGTAACCATTCGATCGTTTTTGGCTGATGTATTTTCGATTTTACGTTAATGAATTTGTGGACGTCCATCTTTTTTATTATTATAAATTTATATGACATAAATTTATAATATAGCCCCTAAAATGGGAATATTAGCGAAAGGACTATTAGGGCCTAGAATAAGACCTTCTCCCTCATAAATTTTTCCTCCTTGTTTTAAATATAAACCGTCGCCGACGGACTTTAATCCTCACCCTTATACGGGCTTAAATAAAGACCTTCTCCGTCGGTTTCTGCCCGACAAACGCAACCTCCTTTTTTAAGGTAAAGACCCGATCCCATAGCTTTTTCTACTCCCGTTGACGCTAAACCGGAAAGAGCGCCTACTCCTAACGCGGGTATAGCCGTTTTAAGTATAGCCGGTAAAGCACTAGCTGCTAAGCCCGCTAACATTCCGAGAAAACCTCCTTTTATTTTAGCGTTATATTTAAGTTGCTTAACGGACATTCTAATCGTTACTCCGGTACCTTTTTTGTAAGCTTTCGCTATTTTGTTCGCTTGAGACGGGGTAACGGCTAAAACGTCATTACCATCTAAATCTTTTCGCGTTAAACGAATACTAACTTGACAACTTTTTTTAATAGCGGATTTAAGTTTCCGCTTTTGTCCTTCCGATATATTAACTTTAATGTTCGTGTAGCTAGTCATGTTTTTTTATACGTTTTTTTATTTTTAAAACGCGTTTTATTTTTAGGTTTCTCTAATATGAAATCTAATCGTTACTTTTTCGCCCCTAAGATTTAGTAAATTTCCGTCTTGATCCGTAATTTTTACTTCCATACTGTGTATATCCCGTAACGATACCGGTAAATATACTACAGTATGCGGCGTTTCGATTATCTTATATCCTGGCCTGGCATTTGGGAAAAAAGCGTAAATCGTATTTAATATTCATCCATTAACGTAGCTTCCCAAGATAATATTAATATTAACGAAAATAGAATTTACATTGAGAATATTTACTAGGTTCTCCGATTCGTGAAAACCATTTTCGTATTTAGCGCGAGTGATGAATGGTATTGTTAATATTTACGAGGTCGTAACTTCCTACGGGTATTTCTATTTTAAACCAAGAAACGCCGTCATCGGGAGAATAAATAAATATGTTGTTCGACTCGTCAATGTTAGGAAAAGAGATTTACGTTTCGAGGTTTACTAAAGCTATTTCGTATTTACTTTCGTAATCCAAGCGGATCGGAGGATTAAAATTCGTCATAAACAGAGTTTTGTCGTCGCTTACTATAATTTGTAAAGATTCTTTAGCCTTCGTGTTTTTGACTAATTGTTTTAATAGTTCTTCCATTTTTTATAGTAAAAATATATCTTTTTAATTAAAGATATATTTTTTAAAATTACATCCACAGCCAACTAGCCTTTAATCTCGCTTTAAATTCTATTAATTCTTCAACCGCTTCTAATAATCGTAATGAGTATTCTTCGGAAAACTTCCACAACTCGAATATCTCGATGTAAAAGATGAAAGGATTCCGCCTAAAATACTCGCGCGTAATAGAATCGCGATCGTAATATATAATTCGCCTGATCGCGTACGTAAGTTCTCTTAAAATGGGATATTCTAGATCCCATAAATCATTTTCATTTATAATACGATACATAGATCGTCCATGATACATTCCGAAATGATTTCTTTGATCTTCGTACATTTTTTCATCTTCGTACATTTTCCCGATTATTATTTAATTCTTTAATTCTTTTTCATTTCTTTTATTTCGTTCTACAAGAATTTCTTTATAAAATATTATATCTTCAACCGCAAACATCCACAAAAATATTATATCTTCAAGGCAATTTTTTAACTTGTATTTATTGTAGTAATATTCTTTCGGATTTAAGGTAAAATTTTCATCCTTAACAAAAACCCGGCTTCTCTGCGATTGGATCGCGCAAAGAAGTTCTTTTAAAATAGGCAATTCTAGATTTATTAAATCGTAATCTTTTATAAAATTATAAGTTCTTATCCCTAAAAAGTGCTTCATAAGAATTTCTTCATCCATTCTTCCACGATTATTACTTATTTTTTAAATTCTCGTTTCATTTTTTTATCCGCTCAGAATATAAAAATTATCCAAGCCGTCTCTGTATTTTCCTTCGTCTTTTTTACTCGTTAAATCGATAACGATAAAACCGTGCGGCTTTTCCCATACTTTTTTACAAAAATTCCTAAACTCTTCTTTAGTCATATCTTCGCTTACATGGTCGGCGTAAATATGATTAATGTTCTTCTGGTCTTGCCTAAAAAGGCAAATAAAATTCGCGTTTTCCCTAATAGTTTGTCTTGGTAATCTAAAATAGTTTTGCGAAAGGTAAAAACAATCGACGTTACTATGTCTTCCTCGAACGTAATAACACTCGCACTTATTTTGTCTTTCTAAAAGTAAGTCGTCGAAGATCATTAAATTTTTATTTTTCGGGTCTAAATTTCTCGGGTCGGGTACATCGTCGGTACGCTCGAAAAAACTACATTTTATGTCCGATTTATTCGCTAAGGTTTTAGACCATTCTTCGATCAAAGTCTCGGGAGAAATGTTTTCGCTTTGAACTACGTCTCACGCGTTAAATAACTGTAAAATTCTTTCTTTCGGTTATTTTTCTTCGAAGGCTTTTTTAAGTAAACGATATTCGGGTTGAAAAAGGCTTCTCCCGAAAACCATTAAATTATCGTAGTCGAGCCATCCCGGCCTTATAAAAAGATTTATTAAAAGCGTAGTCTTACCGCAACCCGATTTACCGTCGATTATTCCTCTAATACTTTTAGGTAAAATAGAATTGTTATGTCTCTTCGATACCGTATCGTTCCACGATAAATTAGCGATATCCATTTTATTTAAATTAAAAAAATTTTAAGCTTATAAAAAATGTATTGCGTTAAATGTAAAAAAGTTACTGATACCAGTAACGCGGAACAAATCGTTACTAAAAATGGAAGAAATATGGTGCGAGGTAAATGCGACGTATGCGGAAAAACTAAAACTAAATTCGTTAAAAAAAAAAAGGCGGATCATTACTAAATAAGGCTATAAATAACTTACCCGTCGAAATGCATCTTCCCGGTCATAATTTTACCGGCCCCGGTACGAAGTTAAATAAAAGACTCAACGAGGATTTAACGCCTAAGGAATGGAGTAAACCGATAAATCGCGTCGATAAAGCGGCGTACCATCACGACGTTTGTTACCTTAAGTACGATGATACGGCTACCAGAAATTCCGTTTGCGACGCTAATATGCTAAAGGAATTAGAAGGAATTTATAATCCGACGATTTGGGAAAAAATAGAACGATCCGTCATCGGTAATCTGATTGGGGCTAAGAAAAGATTCGGGATGGGGGTTAATAAAAAAAAAAAATCGTCATGACGGATTTATCGGAAGAATTACATAAACCTGTAAAAAGAAAATTTAAGAAAAGGAAAGTCTTAGTAAACGGTATCGATAGGATATGGGCCGCGGATTTAGTAGACATGCGGGCATTCTCTAAATTTAATCGGGGTATAAAATATCTTCTCGCCGTCATCGATATCTTTTCCAAGTACGGTTGGTTAATACCGTTAAAAAATAAAACGGGAAAATCCGTCGCTGAGGCATTAAAGGGTATTTTTAAAGAGAGAAAGCCGGAAAAAATGTGGGTAGATAAGGGTAAAGAGTTTTATAACGCGCACGTTAAAGACCTGATAGAGTTGTATTCTACCGAAAACGAAGAAAAATCTAGCATCGTTGAAAGATGGATTAGGACGATGAAAGAAAAAATGTGGAAATATTTTTCCGCTAATTCCACTAACGTTTACATTAACGCGTTACCTGATCTCGTTAAAGAATATAATAACGCGAAACATTCTTCTATTAAGATGACGCCGGTAAACGCTAGTAAAAAGATAAACGAAACCACGGTTTGGAAAACTCTTTATCCCGAAGGCCACGAAATAAGGGACATAAATCCTAAGTTCGCCGTAGGCGATAAAGTACGGATATCTAAAAAGAAAAAGACCTTCGAAAAAGGATATACTACGAGATGGAGCGAAGAAGTTTTTACGATTTCCGAGGTAAAACGTACGTCGCCAGTAACGTATAAAATTAAGGATCTTAACGAAGAAGAAATAGTAGGTAGTTTTTACGAACCCGAACTACAAAAAACTAGTCAAGAGACGTTTAGGATAGAAAAGGTTATTAAAAAGGGAAAAAAGAAGTCTTTAGTAAAATGGAAAGGATACTCGGACGAGTTTAATTCTTGGGTCGACAACGAAAACATTAAAAATATTTAAGTTTTTAAAAAAATGCCGGATATAGCGATTAAAAACGTAATTTTACCTAATAAACCTTTAAGTAACTTCGAACTAGAAGACGCCGCGAAAAGACTAAAGATACCTTCTTTTAGGGGTGTATTTGTACGAAACGAACTACCTAAAAAATGTAAGAAAAAGGAATGCGGTATATTAAACTTAGACGATTCGAGCGGACCTGGTACGCATTGGGTCGCGTGGTATAAAGACGGAGATAAAAAAAATTATTTCGATAGTTACGGTATAAGACCGCCTATTGAAATACGAAACTACTTGTCAGATCCGATACTTTACAATACGGACCAATTACAGCGCGCCGATCAAGTATTTTGCGGGCATTTATGTTTGTTCGTTTTAAAAGAATTAACGTCCGGAAACGAATTCCAAAGCATTTTAAATAAACTTTTTTAGTTTATTTAAAAAAGATGTCATTTAATAAATTCGGAGGAACGGATGACGAAGTTGGGCCGAGCGAAGACGGTATATCGTTATCCTACGTAAATAATAATTTTCTTCGTAAAGACCGAACGACGGAAGTTACCGGTTCTATAAATATGAATGGTAATACGTTAACAAGGGTTAGTAATCCGGTAAATCCTCAGGACGTCGCTACTAAAAATTACGTCGATTCCAATTCGGGGTTATTAAACGAAAACGGAGGTTTTCTCATGACGGATTATTTAAACATGAGTTTTAATAAAATAAAAAATTTAGGAGATCCTACGATGCCTGGCGAAGCCGCTAATAAAAAATACGTGGATGAAAAAGGCGGGGGAATAGTTAAACTAGAAGATGGTAGTTTTTCGGTTATAGGAGATATAGATATGGGAGGAAATAGAATTAAAAATTTACCCGAACCAGCCGCTTGGGACGATCCCGTAACTAGGTCTTTTCTCGCTACCCAGTTATTAACTATTAGCGAGCGAGAAGACTCTTTAACGAAAAACGATGACGGTACTTTTACCGCGAAAGGACCATTAAATATGAACACGAATAGAATTATAAACTTACCTAGACCTTTCGGTAATAACGATCCCGTAACGAAATCTTATTTAAACGATAGAATAGCGGTTTTTTCGGCGGGATTTATAGATATAGTCAGAAAGGAAAAAACTAAACCTATAATAAGTATCCATGCCGAAGAACAGGGACCTTTAATGGCGGGTTTTTACGAGTTTTCTTTCGGTAACGGTAGTAGCGGTCGTTCCAACACGTTAGGAGGTTATTGTATGTCCACGCCCGGTAGGATTTTAAGAGGTAGTTTAACGGTAGTAGAAGGTAACAGTTATAGTAAAGAAGAATCGAAGGTTAGTTTAGTGATAAACGGCATCGAAAAGCCCGATTACTTTTTAATGAAAAGAAAGGACGAAGGTTGTAGTTGCGCCGTTTTCCCTAAACCTTTAGAAGTTAATCAATGCGATATTATAAACTTTTTAACGAAGTTGGATAATCCTAACGCGAAAAATTCTTATTTAACGTTACTCGTAGAACTTGATTTATAAATATATTAAGGAATTTTTTAATAATTAAAAATGGAAAGGGAACTAAAAGATATTATCGGAACCGAACCGGAAGATTTTTTTGACGCTATAACGACGGACGTTACTGTACTCGTTAAATACGCGGCTTTGTTTAATACCGAAAGTTCTATGGAATATTACCTAGGGATACTTAACGAGATGTACGGTCTTTTAATAAAGCAGTGTAAAGTTTCTTTAGTAAAACACTACCAAAAAGAGATTAATAATATTTTTTCCGAAAAAATACCCCCTTTACTGGAAATCACGGATATTGTGAAAGCCATTACGAAAGAGGAAACTCTGATATTAGAGGAGGAAAATGAGGAAGAAGTCGAAAAACCCTGGAGACTTAAGCGCGCTGCCCCCAATACCTGGAGACCCGAGGATGAAGTTAAAAAAACCAGACGTTAGATAATATATTACTCAGTAAAAATTAAGTAATATATTAATAGATAAAATTCTTTACCGTTTTTAGTATCTCTTTAAAAACTACCGTTTCTGGCTGTGATGTACATATCGGTACCCAATTATCTTTTTTAGATAAATATATATCTTCGTAATTTTTTCTCGCCCTTTTTAAAAAATCGCGATCTAAAGTAAAATCATTATACAAGTAAAAAACTAAGTCAGGTTCCGGTAATCCTTTATCCACGTTTTCTAACCATTCGAAAGGAATAGTAGGATCTAAGGTTTTCGTGTAAACGACTCCGGAAAAATAATACCTGTCGGTAATAAAAATCGTTCTTTTATTATTTACCGCGCAATTAAGAGTATCGTAAGATTCCCACCTATTCGCGGAAAAAAGTAAATGCGATACTCTGGGATTATTTAAATAATTATCGAGAAGTTTACCTACGGGAGTATTTCTGGCCGGAAACGAAATAAATTCTACGCTATTATTATTCGTTTTCAACTCGTTAAAAAGTTTTTTACTATAAGTAGTTTTACCGGTTCCATCACAACCTTCAAATACGATAAACATGATTAAGTTTAAATATAAAAAATAAAATAAGAAAATCAATTTAAAGTTATAACGTAAGAGATAAGGAAAATGACAGAAGTCGTTATTAATTCCTTTGTTATCTTATTAAGAACCGTAGATCTTGATAGGATATATTTACGTCATTACCGATCTTTAAATACGTTTTTTAATTTTATTCCCATGTTATGTTTAATCGTAGGAACTCGATTATTAGTTTTTAAATATAAAAAATAAGAAAATCAATTTTAAAAAACCCTCCCCTATTAAAAATGGAAAGGCAAATCAGAGAAAATCATATCGCAAAAAGAAACCCAGAGGGATTATTTAATGATTTTAAATACTAATTTACGAATATCTTTGAATATATAGATATTTTTATCCCCGAAGATTCTCCCAACCGAGAATATTTTCTAAAAAATTTTAACGAACTATACATCGCTTTAATAAAAAATGCTAGATATCGTTTAACGGATCTGCATAAAGAAAAGATTGAAAATATTTTTTCCGAAAAAGCCAAAACTTTTGCTAACATAAAAAACATTAACTTTCGAAAATAATAAGTCGGAAAATTTATAACTTTTTTAAAAAGTTATAAATTTAAATTATATTATTTTTTTTATTCTTCTTCGTCGTCGGAACCTAGCGCTATTTCCAATTCGGAAGTTGGGTTTTTTTCATTTTTAGGAGGAGGAGGAACGTCCGTTTTAAGAATGATAGCCTCGGAAATAGTTGTTCGTACTTTAAGCGTGGAACCATCAAAAATATCGTCTATATCTATATAAGCGACTAGTTTACAATTTTTTTCCATGAATGCGGAAGGATCAGTTCTCGTAAGTCGCCCGTCGCCTTCCTTTTCGTAAAAAAAAGTTTTTATTTTGCATTCTTTAAGATCGTTATTTCGGTAAATCTTTTTCGTTTTTAGTCTAGAGAAAAAAATATTATCTTTAATAATTTCTAACTCTTCGCTATCCCTCTTTTTAGTCGCTTTTTCCCATTCTTCTCGTAAAAATCTCGAAATACTATTTAAAACTTCTTCGAACTTAACTTCTTTTTCATTCGGATTTTCGTTATCGTAAACGGGTACTAAACCCATATAATAATCGGGATTATTTTTATACTTCGCAATCCCGCGAGAAAACAAAAGGGGAGAACGTAATCGTAAACCGTCTTCTTCCCCGTCGGGATAAACGTATTTAATTTCCCACGTTTTAAACTTGTATTGTTTATTGGCTTTGCATCCGCAAAGTTTTACGTTATTTATATTAAAATCTTTATAATTTATAAACTTCGCCATTTTCTTGACGATTTTACCCGGAAAATGATTTTTAAAAGTTAAATTTTTAAAAAATAATAATGGATATAAAAGTTTCTACCCAAACATTTTTAGCTTATACGAACATGGATGAACTCGACTTAGAAAAGTTGTTCGGCGAAATAACACTAACTAGGGAGTTAATATACGCGAACTGCAAAAAAAAAGAAATAGGGGATAAGAAAAAAAGTAAAAAGAAAAATTTTTCTAATTGTATTTCGTTTTCCCTTCTCATCGAAGAGAAAAAAATAAACCTAAAACTCTTTAAAAACGGAGTATTACAGATTACGGGATGTAAAAGTTGCGACCATTGCGTAAAAGGATTAGTCTTTTTATAGGACGTACTTAAGAAAACTTCAGCGTGTTCTTTATTTAATAATCTAAATGTCTACCTAGTTTCGGTAATGAAAAATATCGTATTTAATACCGGATTCCCTATTAACGTAGAAAAACTGGAAAAATACTTCTCGGAAGAAAATAAAGAACATAATCTCACGATAGTCCTATCTTTTAAAGGAAGTCGGTTTATTAAACCTATAGAATCTACGAGCAACATGCCGGTTTACGCATTCGATATAAGCGGAGAAGATAATAGCGTAAATTTAAAAGAAGAAATAACCTATGAAGAGTTACTAAAAGAAAAAAAGATTACTAAGCCAACCGGCAAAAAATACGACTCTATAACGGTATTTAATTCGGGACGAATTATATTTTCCGGAGTTCACGAAAAATACCAAGATCCTACAATAGAATGGTTTTTAGATACGATATTCGAGATAAAAGATAAAATAGAAATAAAAGAAAAACCCGTTATTTCGCTTAAAGATTACTTGCGCCCTTAAATTTATAACTAAAAGTTATAAATTTTTTTAATCCCTCGCGTATAAACTCGCTATTTTTTTTATCCCTTCCTTTAACTCGGCTTTAAGTTCTAATAAGACGTCAACGGCATATTCGACGCTTTTATAAATTTTTTTTTTAAGAATTTCGTCTTTAATATTACGCCGTTCACTATATATTTTACCCGCGATCGTTACAGTTTTACCGTCTATAACTTCCCATAATTCTTTGAGAATATCCGCGATGTAATTATTAGGCTGCTCTCGTACAATTTCGCCGGTTACCGAGTCGTAAAAAAAATTAAGATTTTCGCTAATAGCCGTAAATAAACGTAAAATATCGTAACGAGCTTCTTCGAGGATCGAATTAGGAATATGGAACCAAAAAGGGCCGGCGATTCTAGAAATATGAGCTAAAATTTGACTAATAAATTTTAGCATATCGTGGGTATGTTCCGTCAACTCTATAATTAAACCTATTATATCCGACGTGACGCATTCTAATTCTTTCCAACTTCTTTTATTAACTTTTTCGAAGTTTTTAAGCGACATTATTTCGCGATTTATAATTAAAGTTACGAGATTCTTCAATTATTTTGTTTTTTTAAAAAATAGATAAAAAATAATCCACGACTATGAAAACGGAACCGGAATCGTATTATAACGAAAAAATTATGGAAAATAAAAAACGTATTAAAGCGCTACTAGCGCTAATAAATAAACTAAAAGAAGAAAACGCACGTTTTAGAAAGAGAAAAAAATTTCTATTAACCTTAAAAAGGTAAAATATATATTTTTAATAAAAAATATATATTTATATTTTCCGTTTTAATTGACACGTAGTTCTACATAAAGGGCAACTTAAAAAATTAGCGCTATTATCGCACTCCTCGCATACGAGTATATGGCCGCAATTACAAAACAATATATCCGGTACCGAGTCTTTACAAATAACGCATTCTTCCGCTCGAAATGTCGAAATACCGTTTTTACGTATTACGCTAATACTTCCGAATTTATCTTCGTAATAAAAAGGACCGACATCTAATCTTCTTCTTAAATCGTCAAAAAATTCTCCGACGTTATTACCTTGATAATCGAGATCGGAATAAGATCCTGCCTCTTCCCAAACACCCGGATAATTAACAGCAGCGAAATTGGAATAAGAGTAACCTATATTTAAATAAAAACGCTCATTTTCGTCAAACGATCTAAAATATTTAAGCGTTAAAGCATCAAATTCTTTCATACTCGTAACTCGTTCTAAATACATACGTTCTCGAAAAATTATAGTAAGGTCCATTTCACTATAAATAAGGTCTAGGAGAGTTGAAGTAAGGCTCCAATCATCATCCGTTTCAAATCCTATTCCATTTACTATTCCATCTCCAAATGTGTGATCTCTCGCAAATTTACTTAGTTCGAAGTAAGTAATAGCCTTAAATCGAAATAACGGCGAACTACCGTTTTCGCATATAACCGAAGGAAAATACGCGTAGAGAAAAGAATATCTTCGTTTTGCGAAAAAAATTTTATCTTTTTGTATTTTAACTAAACGCGAAATAAACCTACTTCCTAAATTTTTTAGTACATCCTTTTTTACCTCGTGTCGAGGAAAAGATTCTTTAACTGATTCTAGCATTTTTAGCAAACGCAGGATAAAACTTACTAAATTCTTTAATAAACCCATCTTGTACCGGACTTTTTAACCGGAAAAAAGTTAATAGAATTTCAAAATTTTTTTATCGCCATTTTTTTAAAAAAAATAAATTTATAACTTTCTTAAAAGTTATAAATTTTTTATAAAAAGATTATTTACGTTTATGTTGTCTCCAACCTTTTTTTTGACGAACTTCGCAATTACTTTTAATAATACTTGCCGAATAATTGTAAAAATGAGATATTGATTTATTACGAGATTCGAGTATATTAGTACTTTTGCTAAAATCTTTATCTTTATTATATAAAATACTAAAAAAAAATAAACGATCAATAGAAGAGATACCCTAATAAAAGGTAACATATTTAATATACATTTACGATGCCTATTGTTCTTTCTATCTTCCTCTTCGGTTTCGAAAATTGTCGCGCTCTTATATAAACCTTCGTATAATTCGCCTAAAAACGTTCTTATGTAAGTATTATATAGCGTTTCTTCATTACCTTCTCGCCCTTTTGCGAATAAACGAAAATTTTTTTCGTGATTAAAACGTTTTAAAAAGTTATAAAAAAGCTTTTTCGGAACGATTATTCTCGATAAAACGGTATTAACACGTACCCAAAGCCTATCTACTTTTTCTAAGGTATCTTTTACGGAATAACCGTTTAACCTATAATCTGTATCGGATAAATCCGACTTTTCTATATCCGATCTAAAATTTATATCCTCCATCTTTACTAGGTCTTTTAACCGGAAAAAAGGTTAGTCGATTTCAAAAATTTATAACTTTTACGAAAGTTATAAATTTTCTAATTTATTCGGATATGTCGTAAGTTATAAATACATTCCTGGTATTACAAGGCGGACATGTTCCAATCTTATTCATTTTTTTACCGCATTCAAAACATACGCATAAATGTCCGCAACTGTGGTATAATAGTTCTGGCGCCTTTTCTAAGCAAGTAACGCATTTTTCAATAGTAAATGTTTTTTCGCGATTAACTTTTGTAAAAAGTTCTTCATCTTCGAAATTCCCATTCTTAAAATTGATACAAAAAAAAGCTGTTTTTAAATGCTTCAAAAAACGCGAAATGGATTTTAAATATTCATCTTGTTCTCACGTAAAAAACGCGTTCGATAAGATATTACCGGCAATTGTTAATTTCCTACTACCTAAAATAACGCAAATATCGAAGTTAAACTCGCTCGTATTCGTAAATTTTTCTCTACTTAAAAAAAAAACGAACGGCCGATTTTATACCCTCAAAATATTTATCCGGGGATGGATAAAAATCTCCGAATAGAAAAAATAATATTACTTTTCCACTATCTAAAAACGAGTTACTAGTCGCTAACTCCGATTTTTCTTTTAACATCGATACATTAGGCGCGAGCTTTAATTTTGTTGAGCACGAGTAACTACTCATAAACACTAATCTTCCTCGTACGAGCGCCGAAATCCTTTTTCTATGTTTTCTAGTTAACTTATCTAATACTTTTTTATTAGACGAATTTTCTATATCCGATCTAAAATTTATATCCTCCATCTTTACTAGGTCTTTTAACCGGAAAAAAGGTTAGTCGATTTCAAAAATTTATAACTTTCGCGGGTTATAAATTTTAGTACTGGGACGGCTCGAAATCGGAAGAGTACTCCCGGCCTATCTAGGACGGAGGAATAGACATAGGGAAGTACTCTCGCTAAGGGAGGCTATAGGAAAGTCGGAGACTCCCGGAGACCCCGAAATCGGGAAGAGTACTCTCGCTAAGGGAGACTATAGAAAAGACGAGAAAAAGAGGTATCTAGGAGGGGGGAATAGACATGGGGAGTACTCTCGCTAAGGGCGGCTATAGGAGAGTCGGAGAGGGAGAGTACTCTCGCTAAGGGCGGCTATAGGAGAGTCGGAGAGAAGTACTCTCGCTAAGGGCGGCTATAGGAGAGGGGTGTCCCGGAATCGGCATTATATTACCTACTAGTGCCCACAATATATTTCTTTAATTTGACCTAGTGACCTAGTTTATGACTCTAGGTGACCCAAATTCGAACTCATACAAGATTTCATCAAGACAAACATTCTGACCAATTTTCAGGCCAATTGAGTAAGAAATGTGGCCTCTAGATTGTCCACAAGGTATTTCTTTAATTTGACCTAGTGACCTAGTTTATGACCCCACATGACCCAATTTGAAATTATCTGAGTTTTTATCAAGACAAACATTCCGACCAAGTTTCATGAGTATCAGACTGAAAATCTTGCCTCTAGAGCGCACACAAGGCTTTTCTAAGATTTGACCTAGTGACCTAGTTTTTGACCCCACATGACCCAATTTCAAATTCATCCGAGGTTTTATCAAGACAAACATTCTGAACAAGTTTCATAAGTATCTGACTGAAAATGTGGCCTCTATAGTGCACACAAGGTTTTTCTAAGATTTGACCTAGTGACCTAGATTTTGATCCCACATGACCCAATTTAAAATTCCTGCGAGATTTTATCAAGGCAAAAATTCTGACCATGTTTTACAAGTATCTGACTGAAAATGTGGCCTCTAGAGCGCACACAAGGGTTTTCGAAGATTTGACCTAGTGACCTAGTTTTTGACCCCACATGATCCAATTTGGAACTTGTCCGAGATTTTATCAAGACAAACATTCTGACCAATTTTCACAAGTATCTGACTGAAAATGTGGCCTCTAGAGCACACACAAGGTTTTTCTAAGATTTGACCTAGTGACCTAGTTTTTGACCCCACATGACCCAATTTCAAAGTCATCAGAGATTTTATCAAGACAAACATTCTGACCAAGTTTCACAAGTATCTGACTGAAAATGTGGCCTCTAGAGCGCACACAAGGTTTTTCTAAAATTTGACCTAGTGACCTAGTTTTTGACCCCACGTGATCCAATTTCAAACTCGTCCAAGATTTTATCAAGACAAACATTCTGACCAAGTTTCATGCGGATCGGACTGAAAATGTGGCCTCTAGAGCGCCCACAAGGTTTTTCTAAGATTTGACTTAGTGACCTAGTTTTTGACCCCACATGACCCAATTTCGAATTCGCGCGAGATTTTATCAAGACAAACATTCTGACTAAGTTTTATGAGGATTGGACTGAAAATTTGGCCTCTAGAGCGTACACAAGGTAAAAAGTTGACGATGGCCAATGTGCGATGCCGGACACAGCACGATCACAATAGCTCACCATGAGCACTTTGTGTTCAGGTGAGTTAAAAATGCTGGCAACCAGCATTTTCTCCTTTTCCCGCAATGTGTTTTATCCAACTAAAGACAAATTCCATCATTTGAGTCACATAAAAATTGCCATCTGCAAATGCTTTCAATTTTGACTTGTCTACATTTTTGTCGTTTGGTAAGGAGTTAAAATGAGAACTTTAAGATTGTAAAGTGCAGGATTATGATTTTGGCAGAACGTTTTGCAATCTAAAGTACAAAATCAAAGGACTGATAGTCCTGAGAGTCGCCTGGATGGTAATGGGTTAGAAGTTTTCACCCTTTTTTGTTTAAATCTATTAAACGCATTCGAGATACAAAATAACTCAACCATAAGACAGTATTATATGCAAGCATATTTCTAAGTTGTCATCCTAAAATTACAAACACATTAAAATTTACATTAAAACAAATATATGTGGTGAGAATTAAAATTTAGGCACAAGGAACAGGTTTAAAAAGTTCAAAGTCTCTTACCCCAGGCAACTTCATTTAAAAAATGGTTTTCAAAAGGTACAATCAATACAAAACAAGTCATTTCGTTGAAATGATATCCACCTCCGAAAAAAACCTTTTTTTTTTATAGAAACATAATTATAAGAGGTATTTTGTTTTGCGTGTAAATGACCTTTTTTTGTTATTGGTGAAAATATACATTAAGCCCCCTTTTTCCATGATAGGGAATTTCATTAAATAAAAACAAATACTGCTTGTCTGTGACTTATGATAAACAATATAAATATGAATTTTCATAAAATTTTGTCCTGTAGTTAAAGAGATTGGTCCAGAATGGAAATATACATCAAACCCCCTTTTGCTATGACACCGCTTTAAAAAAAAAAACAAAATACAACCGAAAGACATCAAGCGCCCTTTTTCCATGACAAGGCATTACATTAAAAAAAAAAAAAGTGTATCGGCGGACTATCATAAGGACCACATGTATGAAGTTTCATTAACTTTCGTCAATGATTTTAGAACATATCTGTTTGAATGGACGGAAGATCGGACGGACGAACAGACGGACGGACAGGCAACATGAAAACCATATCTCCCCCCCCACCCCGAAATTCAACGGGGCGTAATAACTGTCTAAGTTAAATCAATATTTACAGTTCCTCCCTAGCTTGATAATGCCTGTAAAGAATGTGGACAAAAATTATGGTTCTAGTTTGATAAAAATGTTTTTCTAGCGCAGAATCTGGGTGACTTAACTTACATGTATATCTTCATTCTTACACATTTTGCTAAAACAAGCATTCTAAATAATTTCAGTAGAATTGGGAATACATTTTCTCCCCAGATTTAGAGCAAGTTGTTTTTATATGACACAAATTTTCTAAAATTGGACAACATGGTTTTACATATATCGCTTAATTTCAATAATTGTCCTTTCCAAATACAGGATGCTAGATATGAAATTTGGGTATAACTGCCTATACAGTTTCAGAGGCTGTTATTTTGAAATGTTACTACTCAGTTCTGAAGCTTCTGTGAAGTTTATAGAAACAGATTTGAACCACTTGAACAAGTTTACAAGAGGGCCATTTAGATAACATTAGTATGGAACTCAATTGAACTTTGTCTTCTGGTATTGGATCTAGTGACAAACTTTTAGACCAAAAATACTCTTTTGCAACTCATCCATATCTAATCTAAGCCTAACAAGTTCCGTGACTACTGGACTGAAAATAAATGGATTCTACAGTACTAGATCTATTACGGTTTTGTCTGATTTGACCTAGTGACAACCTTATTCTTTTAACCCCTGGTGACCTACTTTCAGTTTTGTCAAAAATTATTATTAAGACAAACAGCCTGGCAATTTCATGATCATTGGACTGAAATGTCTCTGGAGCACACACAAATATTTGACTCAGTAATCTACTTGTCCTTTGGAAATAATTTGTATTTGTTGCTATCTGGGTTCAATTTTTGTCCACAGTGGACTCTAAGAATGTGGCTGCTACAGCTCAAGAAAAACAATACAATGGCATGATCGTCAGCCTTTTAACTTTGTCTGTTTTATAACGTCCCAGGAATTAGTACTGCTTCCACACCAATTGAAAATTTTAGAGATCTACATGTATACTGCTTTGGCTTAAACTAAATGTTTGCAGTTCGCTCTAAATTACCCCTTACAACAACCCTTTACAAGATTACAAACACGCCAATAAAGAACTTGTTCGAGTGGGTTAACATTAATATGTTCTATTATATTCGAAATATGGTGGAGTAAAAAGTCAAGTTCTCAGATTGCTGGTTGTTAGAACTGCGTAGTTTCAAGTCGAATTCCCGTGTGAATTCAGATTTTGGCAACCTTGCATTCCGACACCCGCACTAATAAATTGTTGTTTCATAAATACTAGATCTAGGTTAATCGCACATTAAAAAAATAAAATAAAAAAACAGCAGACTTTTACAAATTCACCTCTTTAAAAACGAAAAACAATTAATAAAAAAAAAAGTATACTTTAAACACTATCTCTGCATGGATCGGTAAAGCGTTAGGTCGGTGTACGCTGAAAATAAGGGCCGCTTTGAACAGCGACTGATTCATAAATATGTAAATTTATAAAGAATTCCGTGGTGCAAATGACGTCAAACGTCACGTGATTATAAAATCTATATTTGTCGCACAGTTACATTCCAGAAAGCACCTGCTAAGCGATGACTTGGTACAGCCTAGAACCGTGCGCATTACATACGCTATGTACGATCTCTGTGCACCTAGAATATTGGCGTGCAAAGTATTTAAAGTCTAGAATGAAAAGCTCTGAAGAAGCAACGTGTATGAATGTTTAAGAAGGCAATGCAACCATTCCAAGTCGTTATAAATTTGTTTTAAAAAAATAGCCAACTGTTGGGAAAAATCTCCATTGAAATCTTCAATGTCAACTCGTATCGCCTTTCTCTTTCCGACCATAAGTTGAGTGTTGAATTGTAATGAGACTTTTAACAATTAAGGACAGATTGTGAGATTTAGAATGTACTTCTAATGGGTAATTATCGAACCATTTTCACTGAGAACTGTCCACAAATAAATGCGTGTCGTAGTAAAGACGCTTGTCGTCGGAGAGTATTTTTCAGTGTGTCCGCAAACTTGTGTCACGACGGCTATTTTTAGATATATACATAATGCGCTATATTTAGAGATGACATCTGTGTAAGCAATAGGATATCGTGTACCCATGTGGACGAAAAGATTGTTTCAAAGGTGTAAACTGTTAAAAAGCTAAGTCTTTGTAGACATATTCATTATCACAAAGGCACAATTGTAAGTTATTTACGACAGAAACTGGGTTGTTTACCGAATAATTAGAAAACTATGTTTTATCTCGTAAACCGGAACTCGGCCAGGAAGCAGTACAAGGCCGGAGGTATGCCTACGTCACCCCATAGATCAGGATGATAACAATGAGAGCCTGGTTGCTACGCAACCAGGCGACTCAATTATGAGACTTTATGAGCACTTTACTCTACTCTGATTTACCTGTATTCCATCCAGATCTCTTAAATATTAACCCTTATCCTGCTAAATAAATGAAATGAAACCTGTCAGAACAAGACTAAGAATGTTCATGCCCATTTTCAAACTTGTCTGAATTATCATTAAGAATAAGAGGGCCATGATGGCCCTGTATTGCTCCACTGGCTAATAAGTACAACCATACATACGAAACATTGCGATTCTAATGTGACCCCCAGGATGGGGCCATTTTTGACCACAGGGCTGTAAATACTTGAATCCTGGTAGAGGCTCATGAAATAAAGCCATATACCAAATAAAAAGGTCTAAGCCAGTCATATGTTATAAACAAGAAGATTTTCAAAGTTTCCTCAGTATAAAGCCCCTGTAAAAAATGAGACCCCTGACGTCAGACTAATTTTGATCCCAGGGCTAGATTTCTAACAAATTCAGAGGTAATCCACCAGATGAAGCTATTTGCAAAATTTGGTAGCCCTAGTATTTATGGTTAGGAGCAAGAAGATTTCTAGAATTTTCATTCTTTAAGCACATATTAAATTCATAACCTATGGAAAGGGGCCAATTTTGACACAAGGACCCTAATTTGAAATATTCTGGAAAAGGCCAACTAGATAATAATACTAACAAAATATTACAGTTGTATCTTGCAGTCAGGGACAAGAAGACCTTTTAAGCTTTCACATTATGTAAATCTTGCAACTAATGTGAGGATGGGCCAAATTTGATCCCAGGGCTATCATTTGAAGAACCTTGGCAGAGGTCAACTAGAAAAATATACAGGCAAAATTTTGGTAGCCCTAGGTCTTATGGTTAGAAAAATTTGACCCAAGGACTATAAGTTGGGACTATCTTGGCAAAAGCCTGATAGATAAAGCTACAATGTCATGCAAAATTTGGTAGCCCTTGGCCATATGGTTAGGAATGAGAATATCTTTCAAGTTTTCACTATATAAGCCAATGTAAAACTTGTAACCTAGGGGCCAGGCAAAGTCTGAACCAAGGGCTATAATTTGCAGAATCTTAATAGAAGTCTATTAAATGAAGCTACATGCTAAATTTGGTAGCCTTAGGGCTTATGGTTAAGAACCAGAAGATATTTAAAATTTTCATTACATAAATCCATGTCAAATCTTTTATCCCCAGGGTGGGGTCAGTTTTGACTCCAGGGCTATAATTTTAAGAATCTTGGTAGAGGTCCATTAGATGAAGCTACATGCCAAATGAAGTGCTAGGCCTTATGGTTTTGGGCAAGAAGATTTTAAAAGATTTTCAACATTTTTCTATTTTCGTGCCATGCTAACCAGAGTTTTTACAGGAATCAAACTCTGAGGAGGAAAATAGCAGGATCATTTCAGTGAAGTTTGGCCAAAATTGGATTGGTAGTTTCGGAGAAGAAGTTTAAAATAAAAGTTACCACACAGACATGTATACTGACAGACAGATGGACACAGGGCCATGGTATAAGCTCATTGGCCTAAGCCAGTGGAGCAAAAAAAACTTTCTGACCAAGTTTCACAAGTTTTCAGACTGAAAATGATGTCTCTACAGTTCACACAAAGTTTTTCTAGTATCTATGATACAGACTTACTTTTTGACCCCGTGTGATCCATTTCTATCTTGTCTGAGATATCAAGACAAACATCACGACCAACTTTTATGAGAATCAGACAGAAATGTGGTCTCAAAAGTGCACACAAAGCTTTTCTTAGATTGTCCTAGAGAATATTTTCTGACCCTATGTGACCCAATTTCTACTTGTCCAATACATTACCAAAAACATCGTTCAATCGCAAACAAAATTGGCTATTCTGCTATGCAGACAAAATTGTTTATGTTGCAAATATTTTCATCAAATTTAAGACAGTGTTCCTCTTTTCATTACATGGTGACAAAATGTGCTTTTTTACAGCCTTTATTCTTTCAGTATAATAAGCTGGAAACCTGCTTTTGGTGTTTGTATTCAGCTTTATGCAAGATGAAACTGGTACCAACGTAATAATACAAGGCATGTGATACCTCTATGAGCTGATTAACTCTTTACCACACAATCCCGAGTTTTAACGACCCTGAGCAGACAAGCTTTTGAAAACAGCCTTTACAGCCTTTATTCTTTTAGTATAATAAGCTGGAAACCTGCTTTTGGTGTTTGTATTCAGTTTTATGCAAGAGTTTTAATGACACTGAGCAGACAGGCTTTTGAAAACATTGAAAAAATTGTGGGAAAAGGAGAAAATGTTGTAACTAGTCTAAAATTTTGTTGTTTGGTTAAAAGTTAAGCAAGCACAAAATCTCTTACATTGAACAGAATAGAAAACTCACCTGAGTAAAGTCATCTAGGATTGATAAAGTTGAAGCGATCCTGGTTTACATGGTGCAAAACAGATGAGTCTAAGTGACCTACTTCTTGACCCGACATGACCTAGTTTCCAATTTGTCCAAGACGTCATCCAGACAACCATTCCGACCAAGTTTCATGAGTATCAGGCTCAAAATGTGACCTCTAAAGTGCAGACAAGGTTTTTCTAAGATTTGGCCAAGTGACCTACTTTTTGACCACACATGACCCAATTTCAAACATGTCCATGGTATCATCTAGAAAAAGATTCTGACCAAGTTTCAAGGGTATCAGGCTGAAAATGTGGGTTCCAGTGTGCAAACAAGGTTTTTCTAAGACTTGACCCAGTGACCTTTTTGACCCAACATGATCCTATTTCAAGAAAGCATCAAGACAAGCATTCTGACAAGGTTTCTTGAGTACCTGACTGAAAATGTAGCCTCTAGAGTGCACACAAGATTTTGCTGAGTGACTTACTTTTTGACCAAACATGACTTAGTTTCCAACCTGTCTTAGATACCATCAAGACAAAGATTCTGACCTACATGTAGTTTCATGAGTATCAGGCTTAAACTGTAGCCTCTAGAGTGCACACAAGATTTTTCTCAGATTTGGCCCAGTGACTTACTTTTTAAACTGACATGACCCAAATTCAAACTTGTTCCAGATTTCATCAAGAAAAAGAGTCTGACCTAGTTTCGTAAGTATCATGCGGAAAAATGTAGCTTCTTGAGTGCACACAAGGTTTTTCTAAGATTTGGACCAGTGACCTACTTCTAGACCTGACATGAGCCAGTTTCCAACTTGTCCAAGATATCATCAAGACAAAGATTCTGACCTAGTTTCATGGGTATCAGGCTGAAAATATAGCCTCTAGAGTGCACACAAGGTTTTTCTTTGATTTGGCCCAGTGACCTACTTTTTGACCTGACATGACCCAATTTCAAACTTGTTCAAGATCTCATCAAGAGAAACAGTCTGACCTATTTTCATGAGTATCAGGCTGAAAATGTAGCTTCTAGAGTGCACATAAGGTTTTTCTAAGATTTGGCCCGGTGGCCTACTTCTTGACCTGACATGACCCTATTTTTTTACTTGTCCAAGATATCATCAATACAAACATTCTGACCAAGTTTCACTAGTATCCAACTGAAAATGTCGCTTCTAGAGTGCACACAAGGTTTTTCTATGATTTGGCCCAGTGAACTACTTTTTGACCCAACATGACCCGATTTCAAGCCAGTCCGAGATTTCATAGAGACAAACATTCTGACCAAGTATAAAGGGTATCAAGTTGAAAATGTGGTCTCTACAGTGAACAAATGTTTTTTTCTAAGAACTGACCCAGTGACCTGCCATTTGACATGAGGTGACCTAATTTCGAAATTGTCCATCTGACTGAAAATGTGGTCTCTAGAGTGCACACAAGGCAAATGTTGACGAGGGATGAGGGACGATGCACGACAGATGCCAGACACAGCACAATCACAAAAGCTTACCTTGAGCACTTCCTGCTCTGGTGAGCTAAAAAGATCACCGGTGACCTTGACCTCTGACCCATGTGACCCAACAACAAAAGGGCACCTTCTTGGGTCATGTACAACTCTTGTATAAAGTTTCATGATCCTAGGTCAAATGGCTTTAAGTTAGATCACAGAAACAAAAATAAGACACATAGATTGACAGACAGACGGATGCACAGGTAGACAGACATGATAAAACCAGTATACCCCCCTCTTCTTCTTAGGTGGGAGGTATAAAAAATATCACCCTCGTTAACCCAGGTGTGAAGTATTACCATTCATCACCCCTGGAACATTCAATTACAAAACTGTCGTTTCTATGAATATTCATAAGATTGCGAATTACACCCGACAGCCAATCGAATTTGTCGATAACATAATGATACTCTCTTGTAGTGGAGAATAATCACATTTCTTCCATTAATATCAATAAACCGGGTAAAACCCACGTCATTATCAACGAATATGGTGGCCGCCGGTGGGCCTTCCTTCTGTGGCATTTGCTTTACGACAATCCAGGGCAGACATTATAAATCCTTGTATGTAAAGGCAAATATTCAGAAATACAACATGCTGCTGCAGTCCTTAGGGGTATGTAGCAGGGGTGACGTCATCCTCGTTCAGCCAATTCCGATGTACTCCGTAAACTACATCAATTTGATTGGCTGTAGATGAGGTAAAAATAGAAATGATGGCATGTTGTTGATAAAAATAGATTAAATTTTCTCACTGAAAAACTGAGATTACTAATCAAAATGCATCATGAATAATTCATGAAAACGAGAAAACATACGTGAGATAACCCAAGTGCGACGGATGTAGTTTATGGAATACATCGGAACTGGGTTAATGAGGATGAAAAAATATGTGTCTAATAGAGACTTTGTATAATTAGACTTTGTATAATTTGTAATCTATACTATGCTGTAAAAGACTACACTGACTTAATCCTCCCTCCTGTGACCTTAACCATAAATCCTCTCTAACTCAGAAGCATGCTACCTTGGACACCATTCTCCCCTGCATTGACCTTGACCTTTGGGCCCTGCTTCTGCAAATGTTTGCTTTGCATATTTATCAAGGTGAACAGTTGTTCAGAATGCTTTTAATATCAGATACAGGGTTCAGGAGATACAGAATGGGTACAATTTAAGAGCATGTTACCTTTAACCCTCTTCTGTAACCTTGACCTTTGGAGCCTAGCACCTTAAACCACAACTCTACATCTAGGTCATATTTGTGTGAAATATTTTTAAAACTGGAGTAGATTTAAGGAGTTAAGTAATTGAGGACATACTGACGAGCTTGGGCATACCATGATGTGTGTTTTGGGCATACAAAAACATTTTGTCAAAAGTAGAAGTTTCTTCTGTTTTCATATTCTAAACCCAATAGCTGTTGTAGATAATCCACACTCAAGACAGTTGTTTTACAAACAAGAGTACCACATGTGGGTGCCAATGTTTGGCTGCAGTAGCTTTAAACAAAAAAGAAAGATTTTCAGTGAAAATCCTAAGTCGATAAAGAGGCATAACTGTGTCAAAAACATTTTGGATGGTTTCCTGCCTTTAATGTATAGATTCCCCATTTGATAGTTAACAATTAGTCTGAGTCTGAAGTAAATATCTTCAGTAACGACAGAGATATTATAAAATGTCAAAGTTTTGGCAGGACGAAGACACAAACCCATTAGACAAAAGGGCTATGACAATACCACAATGTTTTCTTCGAAAACAGCGATGCTAAAAAGTCTGCTGCAAATTTGTCTCAGAATACAGAGACAACCCAGAAAACATGTGGACAACTATGAAATTTTGGTTTTTAGGTTTTCTACATCTATCATTATGTTTTTTCGGCATAGTTGAATTTGCTGGCTTTTGACATACTTCCTGGTACTGATAAAGAATGAATACAATCATGGTAATTTGAAATTAGTCATAAATGTGCAAATGTTTATTTGGCAGGCCCCTCCAGACATATTTGCTCACACATTTATGAAAACACACTTTTTAAAGAAGTGTTACTATTGCTAATTGATACTTGGGGGGGTGGGGGGCCTTGATTCATACCATAGCAAAATAATGTAGTAGAGAATGGTTATTTTCTTGGGCTACACATATTTGGAAATTCAACATTTTCATAAGTGTTAACCAATAACCAAATACTACTTCTCACCAAAATAAAAAACAGTGACGAAAAAGAGGCAATTGCTCGTGAGGCTGCTTTTCACTATTTTACTTTATATTCAAAGCCAGAAAAGAGTTTCAATATTCATGTTCCAATATCTCTCACGCTGTCTATCTTTTTTAAAAGACATTTCTTGTTCAACCTACTTATCCTGTAAAGAGAGTTTGGATGAGGAAAACAGTTTGGTATACTTTATTGACTGATGTTATCTGCTATTTCCTGTACATCTAGTACATAGAGGTTAGACTGGTCTATACATAATTCACTAACAAAAAAAACGAGCTTTCACCCTCTACCCAATGCATGTAATCCCCAGTTTTTAAGACCCTATAGAAGAAGCTTTTTAAAAACCTTGTTAGAAGAGGAGAAAATGCTGGTATTCAGCATTTTCCCCTTTTCCCACAATGTTTTCTACACTTCCAAAAACAGATTTTCATTTATGAGTCACTCCAATTTCTTTTGTCTGCAAAAGCTTTCAATTTAGGAAATATTTTGTTGTTTACAAAGGACAAAATTTAGACTGGTCCATTTGTAGATGACAATTTAATGATGCAAGAATTATGAAATTTCACCTTGAAAGGTTAGAAAACATTGTTGGAAAAGGAGAAAATGATGGTTACCAGCATTTTCTCCTTTTTCCACAATGTTTTCAAAAGCCCTTTCCATCATGGTCTTTAAAACTCCAGATTGTGTGGTAAAGAGATAAGATTTATCCAGATTGACAAGCATGTGCGGACAACAAAATAAAAATTTGACTTCCAACGGGTTGAAAACACCATTGGAAAAGAAGAAAATGGCGGTTAACAGCATTTTTCCTCTTTCCAAAAATGGGCCCGCCCCGGGTAGCAAAGTGGTTAGCGTATCTGACTCGTGACCTGTTGGTTGCAAGTTCGATCCCCAGTTGAGGCAAACTTTCTTTCAGGTGATTTTTCACCTCTCACCTCTAATGCATGTGAGAAAAGTAGTTGGTGGCTTTGGAAAGAAAGTTGTTTCAGTACTGGTGTTAGAAAGCCAGGAAACACATGGGTGTGTCACTGACCACCATGATATGACCTGAGCTGTTAAAATGGCATTAAACTCAAGTACATACAAACAAAATTCCCCAAAATATTTCCTGAATCCATCTTTTTCAGGGTCCTAAAAACACAGTTGGTAAAGTGTTAACCCTTTCCGAAATGAAGAGTCTTAGGCTCTTCCAAATTAAAACATCTGCAGACAATAATTTCAAAAATTAATACTAATGGGATAAAGTTCTCTGATAGAGTAGAAAACATTGTGGGAAGAGGAGAAAATGCTGGTTACCAGCATTTTCTCATTTTCCATTAATGTTTTCAAAAGTCCTCTCCAAAGGGTCATTAAAACTCAGGATTGTTTGGTAACGGGTTAAGGTTAATGGAGCAACCTGTTTATAATTACACATTGTACTTTAAATTCTATGCCTCATATTTTACAGATTGTACATTAAAGTTCATTTTTTATATTTTTTTATTGTACTTTGACTGAGGAGATATGTAGGTTATTCTTATTTTTTGTCAAAAAATTCATTTCGTTGTTTTCTTTCAATGTTTAGCTTCTGATCTGCTTAGACAACAGTAAGTCAGTGTGTAGTTTTATAAGATGCTTTTCAAATGATAAAAGTACATTATTACCAAGCTTTAACTCTTTACCTGACGACAAAATTTTCGCCTTGTCCAAACTGAAAGCATTTGCAGAAGACCTATTACATGTAACCTAACTCTTTATCACAAAAGAAAAATGTTGTCTTGTCAGAACTGAAATGATTGAATTTGTCTTAGATAGGATAGAAAACACTGTTTGAAAAGAAGAAAGAAAATGCTGGTAATCAGGGTTTAGGGTTAGGGTTTCATTTTCTTTCTCCCTTTCCAAAAATGTTTTCAAAAGGCTCCTTCCTCAGGGTTGTTAAAACTCAAGATTGTGTGGTTAAAGGTTAAAACATGAAGTTTGTCATTCAAAAGGTAGTTAACATTGTGAGAAAAGAAGAAAATGCAGGTTAAAGTAGCATAAAACTACAGTCAAATACAACTGTGAAAGCATTAAATTTCTATCCAGAGAAGTTAAGTTGATGGTAGCTTTGGCCAAGTCTATTAAATACATGAAAAGGAATGCACGGGAATTGAAAAATTGCATTTAAAATTTTTTAACAAAAAACATCTAAATACTCTCTTCTACCAGGGTTGTCTCAAAAGTATGTAGACTTTCCCCAAACTGTCTCAAAAGTATTAGACTTTTCCTGTTATGCGACTATTCATGAACAATCAGTATGTAAGTGTACTAGGTAACACTTGGTGGCATTTTTTAAATCCTTTGTTACTTTTCACTCCATAATTGAACTTGGATAAAATTTGTAGCAAGTATCAATGATCAATCCATTGAGGTGTTGCAAATTTTTGGTATTAAACTAGCGATAAATAGAAGATTTATTGGAAAAGTCCACAAATTCTGAGAGAACCATTGTGAGCCTTAGTCTTCAAGAACACTTACAATCTCGAGACATCCCCACAGCAAGACATTTTTTAAATCGACAATACTGGCAGCGGTTCCTGTTCAGCCGGATGACCATACACTTTCCATCCCGTAGACATCGATATTCTATTTGTTTCTGAATACTGCGTCGGAAAAAACCCTGAAATTATATCAGAAAATCATTTGTTTACTTGGTTTATATCTTTAACAAACAATTCTGTGTTTTAATCCTTTACCACACAGTCCCAAGTCTTACAAACATGAAAGTTTGCAACAAATGCATAGCTGAAATACAAACCACCCCAGCTAGTATTTGAACCTGTTCTTCGTTTATCAAGGTTTAAACGACCAATACACTAACAATTTAGCTAAAGAGAATTCTCTCTAACGCAGTTGTCAGGTATTGATTTTATACCGGAAGAAACTATGCTGTAAGGAAGGAGTGATCTCCTGAAACACACCCCCCCGTCTTAAGAGAAGACATCATTTTGATAACGGAAAGCCTTATTAGGCAAGAAGTCCATTATTTAGACAACGAATGGTTTAATGGCCAATAACAGCCAATTTTTATAGATAACAAATGGCTCAAAAGCCAATCGAGGATGAGCCCCAATCCTACTAACATGAAAGTTCGTGACAAATGCAGAGCTGAAATACAAACCGCCCTGGCTGGGATTTGAACCTGTGTGGCAAAGTTCCTCGTTTATCGAGGTTTAAAAGATCACTACACTAACCACTGAGCTAAAGAGAATTCTCTCAAATGCAGTTGTCAGGTATTGATTTTATACAGGAGGAAACTATGCTGTAGGGAAGGAGTGATCTTCTGTAACACAAGTTTGAATGACCCTGAGGAAGAAGCCTTTCAAAAACATTGTGGGAAAAGGAGAAAATGTTGGTAACCAGTATTTTCTCCTTTTCCCCACAATGTTTTCTATCCTATTACAGACAAATCTTGCCATCCAATCAATATTTAATTTGTCATCTGCAGATGCTTTGAATTTGGACCATTCTAAAATTTTGTCGTTTGGTAAAAAGAATTAATGAACCTGACGAAGAATGCTTTGGGTTAGGTATGGAAGATACTGGTATTAGCCAGAACTTTTTCTTTTACCTGCACTGTTGTCTCCTCCTTCAAAGACAAGTCCCATTATTTGAGCTACAATTGTCATGTGCAAAATGCTTTGAATATGGAAACTTTCTTACCTGTTGATGAGTAAAAACTGTTGTTGTAGTTATTTCTAATGTAATGCAAGTGATGATCAAGACCTGACAAAATTTCCTGTGTGCACTTGGCTTTTTTCCAAGATATTTTTAAAGACAGCCTTGATTTCCTATGTTTATGCAATAAAATTCCAGATGTTGATACATGGCTATAAAATGTTTTTTTTTTAAACTTTTTAACTCACTGACTTGTCCAAATCGATAGCATGACCATATTTCATGAACAATGGTATGCAAATTCCTATTTACCTATAGAACATTTGTTTGTTTGTTTGTATTGAAGTTAAACCCTGTTATAACAGCTTGGGTCATATCAAGGCTGTCAGTGCACCTATGCATGCATTTCCTCGCTTCTCACACCAGTATTACATAACTTTCTTTCCATTTCACTGAATGCCGACTACTTTTCTCACATCCATCAGAGGTGGGAGGCGAACAAGTGCCAGAAAGAAAGTTTGCCACAACCGAGTATTGAACCTGCAACCATCTAGTCACAAGTCAGACAGGCTTAACACAGAGCTTCTTGGCTTGGCAGAGAACTACTTTTGAACTGAGGTGATCAATTTTCAAAAACATAATTTAATTTCTGAGTAACATTTCTTTTGTCGTCTGCAAATGCTTTCAATTTGGCCATGTCCAAAGTTTTGTTGTTTCGTATTGAGTCAAAGTGTACTCAAAATATTTCTTACCAAGTGACCTTTCTGAAGATGACTCTTTTTTTTAAAATTCTCTAAAGTATTATGAAGAACATTTAGGACAAGCTTCATGAAACTTTACTAAAAATCTGGCCTCTAGAGAATACACAAGTGACCAGTGAACCAGGTTTGACTGTAAATACGTAAGGTGGGGTGACAGAAGCTTACCTTACATCCCTCACAGGAAGTGACCCCATAATGGTACCCTGAGGCTCGATCCCCACACACCTTGCAGGGAACAAATGGCTGCTTCGGACTATTAGAGTCGGCGGGTTGTATATTGCTCTCTTCTGAAAGCAGACGTAATATATATTAGCCATGCTCTGTGAAAAGGGGGTTCCATGCATCTGCAAAAGGTATCGATTCATGTCATCCTGCGCACTCCGCGCCGGCTGACATGGGCCAAAACTTTTTGCTAGTGGTCAATTTTTCTCCATGTCATAGGACCATTCTACCTTGTGATTCCGTCAGTTATTAACCTTTTACCAAACAACAAAATTTTAGACATCCATTTGCAGACCACAAAATATTTATGTTACCGATAAAGGGAAGTTTGTTTTGGGAAGGGCAGAAAGCATTGTGGGAAAAGGAGCAAATGCTGGTTACCACCATTTTCTCCTTTTCCCACAATGTTTCCAAAAGGCTTCTTTCTCAGGGTCGTTAAAAGCCGGGATTGTGTGGTAAAGGGTTAAACAAACTGGATTTTATGGATCCATAATTATATAATGACATGCTTTGTATGATGCATCATGGAGATGCATTGAGCCCCCTTTTGCCAGAGCATGGCTCATTTGTTTGTTTCTTATGTTTGTTACTTGGTGTTTCCAACATTAGTTAAGTGTTACCACATCCAACAATGCTTTCATGTAGTTTCTTATACCAGTACTTTGCAACCTCTTTCCAAGCCACTGGCTGCTCTCCATGATAAAATAAAATATTGCAAGTACAGTGTTAAGAGGCAATAACTCTTTCCCAAACAACAAAAATTTAGACTGGTCCAAATTGAAAGTATTTGCACAGGCCAAATCAAAAGTGACTCAAAAATTGAAATTTATTTTTGGGAAGGGTAGAATACATTGTGCAAAACGAAGAATGTTAATCCCGAGTTTTAATGACCCTGATAGAGAAAGCTTTTGAAAACAGTGTGGAAAAAGGAGAACATGCCGGATAACCAGCTTTTTCTCCTTTTCCCACAATGCTTTCTACTTTTTTACAGCCATTAAGCATAATTCAAGCCACATCTAAACTTTCAGTTTGGATGACTTCAAAGTTTGTCTTTCTGTAAAGAATTAAATTGAAAATATTTGTCCTTGAAACAAAGGATTATTGAATACACAAGCGTCAGGTAAGTTCTACTTTCTAGTTTTGACATCAATTTGTGAAAAATGGCAGTTTCAGCATGCGCAATTAATCTGAGCAGAGATTTCAATTTTTTTTTTTTCATGATCGTCTCGGTTCCCGGATGTGACCCATCAAAAACTAAAATTGGATTCAGGGACAGCTATCTGTGCTAAAACATATTCCTGCTAGTTTTGGTGATTTGTTATTTTTCTTCAATATATAACCTTTGGAGAGCCTTTTACACAACTAAGGTTGCTTTTGCTGCCGGTGTAGATTCAAGATCAGATTGCACAGCACATGCAAGTCTTATCTGTGACCTACACTGTCTGCTTTGTTGCGATATTCTTGTAAAAAAAATAGCCTTGAACACACAATTACATGGCACTCTGCAGGTCAAGATTTTCAATTTGACAGTTCATGTCTCTACTTCATAATAGTATGCTTCACTTTGACAGTTTAAACTATCCATGCTCTGTCAAAATAGGATACATACTAGTTAAAGTACAGATCAGTTTTAAGTCTGATCTTGATCTGCACTGTCCAAACACTCATGCATACTGAGATTTAACTTTGTATTTCAGAGCACACAGGCTCGTTTTTCTTCGTCCTTAAATCTTATATGTATTCTCCATCTTTCAAGAGTTACAAAATGACCATTAAAATGTTTCGGTTACTTTGATACAAAAAACTGATGATTTGCCTCAAGCAACAAAAACAGAAGGGAGTTAAAAACCCTACAAATACACAACAATTTTGCACACAACAAGACAAGTCAAGTAAGTCCTTTACTTTGGATGAAACTCAAATATTTGAGTTTTTTTGTATAGCATATCTGTTTACTGTGATCGAACCAATCAAACACATCATACTTAACAACACATGCATGCTCACTTTCAGTTTTGAATAGCTGGTCTAACTCACCAAATACTGTTATACACACTTGTGCTCTACTCATTCTACTTTCAGAAGTAACTAGTGCACCCAGACGTCACCCACCAAGGTAGCTCAGCGGTTAGCGTATCTGACTCATGACCTGGTGGTTGCGAGTTCGATACCCAGTTGGGGCAAACTTTCTTTTCAGCGATTTTTCGCCTCTCACCTCTAATGCATGTGAGAAAAGTAGTCCGTGGCGTTGGAAAGAAGGTTGTGTCAGTACTGGTGTGAGAAAGCCAGGAAACACATGGGTGTATCACTGACCGCCATGATATGACCTGAGCTGTTAAAATGGCGTTAAACTCCAATACAAACACCCTAACGTCCTTTTTGTCCTACCACATACACAATCCTACACACATACATAGTCCTATATCTTATACATGTAAATAAGCATATCAGATTAATGGATCAAATTGCTACTCCTAATAAGTTCATGTAATAAAATGACAGTTACTGCGCATCCAACTTGGTAGAACAACTTCGACTTTCCTTGCCCTTGCAAACTTCATCAACTTGTTACATAGATATATATGTGTGTTACATGTAATGGGCATTTTATTTTTCATTACATCATATCATTGCTTGATACTGTTGTAAAAATCAACTTTTCAGATCTTTGGAGTCCTTAGATTCCACAATGTTATCAAAGCCATCTCCGGAAAGGGTGGCTTGTGAAACAGTTAACTCTTTACCAAACAACAAAATTTCAGACTCCTCCAAATTGCTCTCAATTCAGTCCAGTCCAAAATTTTGTTTGGTAGAGAGTTACGAGAAGACTTGTGAAAAAAGTTAATCCACAGACGGGGTGGATGGAAGAATGCACAACTGACAAAGTGAGTGGCATGACAATGTTGAGCTTGCAGGCCTTTGGCCAGTGCAGCGAAAAACAGGGGAGGGTCTAATATAGCCAAAAAAAACCCCTGTATTTCAGGTGGCCTGACTGACCCTAACCAATGACTGCCAACTGGTAAACTTTTTTTTTTTGTATTTTTTGCCAATTTTGTTCCATGTGTTTCTTCAAACAGAGCTGTTTTGTTCCATTTAGGTAAATATTGAGACTGCTGCCTGTGCCTTTTAAAGGGTAGGCCTAAAATAGCAAGGGAAATTTTTCACCAATCAAGATCAGACCATGATGATTTCCATTTCGTCAAAAGATTTCCATTTTGTCAGTTTCGTTGAAAAATTTCCAATGCATAGTTTATAGGCCTACCCTCTTTCAGATGCTAGAAATCAGCATCTGCGTGATTGTTGACTTCTTCAAAATTGGCGACCGCCATTCTCTCAGTCAGTATGAAAAAATGTCCCCATTTGGGGGCATTTACAAGCTTGGATTCTACTCCAGTGCTATGCCCACTTGCAGTATTTAGCTGCAGTGCAACCCTCCATGAGGGAAGGGTACTGCGGTCAAAATAAATGGACAAGAGAAAGAAAACAAAGTAAAAATATCTCAAGGTTTCAAGGAATTTGTGGAGAAACCATCTAATGTTTTTTATTCTTGCAGGAACGACTCGCTAACATTTATGATCATTTTGTAGTTGTTATACAAGATATATTTATAAAAGAGAAGAAAAAATAGTGGAATTATTTGATATTACATTAATTTGAAAAAAAAAAAGAAAAAAAAAAAAGGTTTTCTGATCTGCCAACCCTATTTTTTTTTTTGAGTCACCTGAAATACAGGTATATTTTGTCTGGCTTAATCGGTCATTCACCCTTCAGTTGTATGTAACAACTTGGCCAGCCTCCAAGCCCAGTGACCCACTGATAAAATAGTCACTCTAACCTGTAACTCTATACTGGGCAATCCCAGCTTTAACAACCTTGAGGAAGATGCCTTGTGATAAAATTGTAGGCACAGGAGAAATTGCTGGTGACCAGCATTTTCATCTTTTCCCACAATCTTTTCTACCTTTCAAAGACTAATTCTATCGGTAAAATGAGTCACAAGGTAACTTCTTGTCTGCAAGTGCTTTCATTTGGTACAGGTCTAGAATTCTGTTGTCTAGTAAAGAGTTAAACAACCTTGAGCACGAAGGCTTTTAAACAAGAGGGCCGTGATGGCCCTGTATCACTCCATTGGCTAATATGTACAAACCATACAATTACAACTCTAGGCCTAAAGGCTTCTAACAAGAAGACTGATAAAGTTTCTATATAAAAGCCCAGGTGAAAATTGTGACCCCAGGGCAAGTCCATTTTTTACCTATGATTAGAATTCAGGCTATAACTATGAGCTATAATTAATTGAATCCTGGTTGAGGTCAACAAGATATAACCACATACCAAATAATACCATCTTCGCAAGGCAAGGTGACGATCACCTTCAACATCAGCAGAACGTAAATAAAAATGGTGACCACGGGAGAAAGTTGTTTGATATGCTGGGAATTACTACCAAAAAAAATGCTGACAAGCAATATTTTCTTCAACATTCACTGTCACAAATCAATAAAATTTCAGGATACATCCCAACACCAGATGATTGACTGTCAAAGTATGTGTGTAAGCTTTTGCTGTGCGAAACTTAACAAGATTTCGAAAACAGATTTTGACTCGATAAATTGTCTGTTAAGTTTTCAATCTGTCATTATTGTTGGCGAATTACAGAGAAAGCATGCTGAACAAACTATAATTGGATCAAACCTAAGTGGACAATTGTTTTTGATGACGTAAAATTAGGGGTGATAACAATCAAAATCCAGTAGGTGGCACATCGCTATGCTAACAAATTTCGACTCAATCAGCCAAGGGGTAAGATCCATGAAGAGATAGTCACCTTGGCTTGCGAAGATGAGTAATACAGGACTAGGCTGTATGGTTATAAACAAGTTTCCTTAACAAACCATGAAGGGATTTAAATAAATTTGAACAATCGCTAAATTTCGAACAAATTCAGAAGAGATCCACTAGATGAACCTTTATGCCAAATTTGGTAGCCCTAGGCCTTACAGCTAAGAACAAGAAGATTTTTTGAAGTTTTCACTATAAAAAACTTGTGACCCCTGGGCTATAATTTGTAGAATCTTAGTAGAGGTCGATTAGGTGAAGCTTCATACCAAATTTAGTAGCCCTAAGCCATACGGTTTAGAACCAGAATATTTTCAAAGTTTTTCCCTGTATACCAGGTAAGCCCATGTAAAACTTGTGACCCTCCCCCCCTCTTCCCAATTTTGGCCCCAAGCTATAATTTGAAGAATCTAAGTAGAGGTCTATTAGAAGGAGCTACATGCCAATTTTGGTAGCCCTAGGCCATATGATTTATGACCAGAATGTTTTCAAAGTTTTCCCGGTATAAGCCCATGTAAAACTTCTGACCCCCAGGGCTGGGCCAATTTGGCTATAATTTGAAGAATCTAAGTAAAGGTCCATCAGATGAAATTACATGCTAATTTTGGTAGCCCTAGGCCATATGGTTTAGGAAAATATCTTTGAATTTTTACCCAATATAAGCCCGTGTAAAATTTGTGACCCCCAGGGTGGGACCAATTTTGGCTCCAGGGTTATAATTTGAAGAAATTAGGTATAGGTCCATTAATAGAAGCTACATACCAAATTTGGTAGCCCTAGGCCATGTGGTTTAGGACAAGAAGATATTTAAAGTTTTCAATATATAAACCTATGTAAATCTTGTGATCCCAAGGGCAGGGCCAATTTTAACCCCAGAGCTATAATTTGAAGACTTTTTGTAGAGATCTATTAGATGAAGGTACATTCCAAATTTGGTAACCCTAGGCCATATGGTTTCGGACAAGAAGATTTTTAAAGATTTTCAATATTTTTCAGTTTTGTTGCCATGGCAACCAGAGTTTTTATAGGAATCAAATTCTTTGAAGAGTTTCTGAAGAGGGCCATGGGAGGATCATTTCTGTGAAGTTTTGTTAAAATCCGATGGTCAGTTTCCGAGAAGAAGATGTTTGAAATAAAAGTTAACAGACGCATGGATGGACGGAGTCACGCACGATGGACACAGGGCCATGACATAAGCCCACTGGCTTTCCGCCTGTGGAGTTAAAAAGATGCTGGCAAAGAGAACAAGAGGGCCATGATGGCCCTGTATCGCTCCACTGGCTTATAAATATAAACCACGAAGAAAAGTCTTCACTATATAAGCCCTTATAAAACTTTGACCTCATGGCTACAGTCTGACTAAATGGGGAATATTGTATTAGAAGAATAACATGCCAAATGTGGGAGTTCTTGGCCTTATGGCTGGTAACAAGATGGTTTCTGAACTTTTCACTCCATAAACCCATGTAAAACTTGTGATCCCTGGTGCAGGGCCAAACTTGATCCTAGAGCTGTAACTTGGGCCCTCTTTGTAACTGTCCACTAAATAATGCTATAATTATATGCAAAATTTGGTAGCCTAAGCCTTATGGCTATGTACACCAAGATTTAAAAGTTTTCCCTATGTAAGCCTATGTAAATCTTGTGAACCCCCCCCCCCTCCAAGTATGAGGCCAAATTGACCCCAGGACTATACTTTGGGCACTTTTGGTAGACTCCAACTAGATCAAGCTAAATGCCAAATTTGGTAGCTCTAGGCCTTATGGTTTCAGACAAAAAGATATTTAAAGTTTTCTCTATATAAGCCTATGTATAAAACTTGTGACCCCTGGGGAAGAGCCAATTTTGACCCCAGGGCTATAATTTCAAGAAACATGATAGAGGTCTACTACATAAAGCTACATGCCAAATTTGGTAGCCCTATGCCTTATGGTTTCAGACAAGAAGATTTTTAAAGTTTTCTCTATATAAGCCTATGTAAAACTTGTGACCCCTGGGGAAGAGCCAATTTTGACCCCAGGGCTATAATTTCAAGAAACATGATAGAGGTCTACTACATAAAGCTACATGCCAAATTTGGTAGCCCTATGCCTTATGGTTTCAGACAAGAAGATTTTTAAAGTTTTCTCTATATAAGCCTATGTAAAACTTGTGACCCCTGGGGCAGAGCCAATTTTGACCCCAGGGCTATAATTTGAAGAAACTTGATAGAGGTCTACTACATAAAGCTACATGCCAAATTTGGTAGCCCTATGCCTTATGGTTTCAGACAAGAAGATTTTTAAAGATTTCCAATATTTTTCAGTTTTGTTGCCATGGCAACCAGAGTTTTTGAAGGAATCAAATTCTTTCAAGAAATTCTGAAGAGGACCATGTCAGGATCATTTCTGTGAAGTTTCGTGAAAATCGGATGGGTAGTTTCAGAGAAGAAGATGTTTGAAATAAAAGTTAACGCACGGACGGACGGACGGACGGACGACCGGACGGACGGATGCACGACGGACACCGGGCCATGACATAAGCCCGCTGGCCTTCGGCCAGTGGAGCTAAAAATGCTGGTAACCAGTATTTTCTCCTTTTTCCACAATCTTTCCTACCTTTCTTTAAAAACAAATTCTGACACTTGAGACAAATGTAACTTATCTGCAAATGCTTTCATTCCCTACAATTCTGGCAATTTTGTTTGGTAAAGAGTTAACCTTTTACCACCAAATGCTGACTTTAAACAACCCTGAGAAAGTCTAAGGTTTTAGGAAACATTGCAGGACAAGGAGAAAATGCTGGCAACCAACATTTTCTTTTTTCCCACAATGTTTTAAATTTTATGTTTTGGGTAAAATTTGTTGTCTGCAAATGCTTTGAATTTGGACAAGGCTAAAATTTCGCCATTTGGTAAAGAAATAACCTCTTACCTAAGGCATCTGACAGACTGCCAAGTATTCCAACTTTTGTTGAATTCTTTAAACCTTATCAACACACAAAAAAAATTTAAAATCATTCCTAATGAAATCATTGGCAGAGAAGACAATAAAATATAGCTCAAATGATGAAAACTGCCTTTGGGAAGGTAGAAAACATTGCGAGAAAAGAAGAAAGTCTGAAACCACAATTTTCTTCTATTTTCCACAGTGTTTTCAAAAGCATATTTACACAGGATCTTTAAAACACAGGATTGTTGGTTAAGGGTTAAAGGGGCATCAAACCAGATTTTGACCAAAAAAGTTGATATTTGGTAAGGAAAAATCAAAACAACATGACTGTTCGGCCCAAATTGGAAAACAATAGGGCCATAATGGCCTTGTATCTTTCCTCTGCCTTTCAAGTAGATCTAGATGTATCATGCACTTAACTGGCATTGACAGAGGCATAAACCATAAGAAGCCTGTAAGGTGATAAACTTCCCTGAAAAAATAAAATAACCCTCTAATCAAGAAATATCATTCATATAAAATAGCAATGAACTCTAAATACAGAGTGCTTTGACAGGAAGATTTCCAGATCTTAGAAGCAGAAAACATATTTTCAATGGCATGAATAGCAAAATTCTGGAACAAAAAACTGAATGACAGAAACCTTACTTTACACTAAATACTAGACTCATCTGAGCATAACTATAAACATCAAAATAAATCACTCTCACAGAAAATTGAACATTTTCTTTGCAAAAAAAAAAGAATACCCAACACCAATAGTGCAGTGTGATAATCAAGGGAAGTACATGTAAATGGTAACAAACTATATCTGTTACAACAGGAGTTATTTCCTTTGACCAGTGCCACACATAAGTTTATGCCATAGTGACTTAATATACTAAAAGAATATTTTTAAAGTTTTTACAATTCAAGCCTTTGTAACATGTGTTATCCCCAGGGCTATAGTTTTAGCAATCTTGCTAGACTAGATGAAGCCACATGCAAAATTGTGAGCCTAAACTTTAAAGGTAGGAAACAGATGATTCTTTCAGTTTTCAGTTTGTAAGCTCATACACCCCAGCTGGGGCTGGTTTGACCCCAGGGCAATAAATGGGACAATCCTGGTAGAGTTCTACCATATGAAGCAGCATAAAAAATTTGGTAGCCCTAGCCTTAGTTAGAATCAAAATGATTTTTTGAAGCTTTCACTATATAAGCCAATGTCAAACATGTGACCTCTGTGGTGGGGCCAATTTTGACCTCAGGGCTATAATTTGAATAAGATTATTAGGGGTCCACAGGAAAAAGCTACATGCAAAATTTTGTAGCCTTATGCTTTATGGTTTAGAAAAAAGAAAACTTTTAAATGTTCTCCATGTAAGCCCATATAAAATTTATGACCCCGGGGTAGGGCCAATTTTGACCCCAAGATTATAATTTCAGGAGTTTTGGTAGAAGTCTATTAGATGAAGCTACATGCCAAATTTGGAAGCCTTAGGCCTTATGGTTTCTGACTAGAAGATTTTTAAAGATTTTTAATATTTTTCAATTTTGTTGCCATGGCAAACCAGAGTTCTCATTGGAATTAAATTCCTTGGAGGAACAATGATGAGGGCATTGCAGGATCATTTCTGAGAAGTGTCATCAAAATTGGATGGGTAGTTTCAGAGAAGACGACATTAGAAATAGAAGTTAATGCACAGACACATGAAGGACAACAGACTATGACATAAGCCCGCTGGCCTTCAGCCATTTGGAAATAAAAACAAACAAGAGGGCTATTGGCCACCTGAGTAAGGTCATCTATGGTTAAAAAAGCTGAAGAGATCCTCGTTTTTAATGATGTAAAACAAATCAGTGTAAGTGACCTAGTTTTTGAGCCAACATGACCCAATTTTGAATTTGTCCAAGACATCATCACGACAAACATTCTGGCCAAGTTTCATGAGTATCAGGCTGAAAAGGTGGCCTCTAAAGTGCAAAGTGTTTCAAAGATTTTGCCCAGTGACCTACTTTTTGACTCAATTTCAACCTCTTCCAAAATATCATTAAAAGAAACACTCTAAGTTTCATGAGTATCAGGCTGAAAATGTAGCCTCTAGAGTGCACACAAGGTTTTTCTAAGATTTGGCCCAGTGACCTACTTTTTCACCCAACATAACCAAATTTTGAACTTGTCCAAGACATAAGATAAACATTCTGACCATGTTTCATAAGTATCTGACTGAAAATGTGGCCTCTAGAGTCCACACAATGTATTTCTAAGATTTGTCCCATTGACCTGCCTTTTGACCTGACAATAGACCCAATTCCAAATTTGTCAAAAACATCATTAAGACAAATATTCTGACCATGTTTTGTGTATATCAAGCTGAAAATGTGACCCCTAGAGTGCATACAATGTGACCCCTAGAGTGCATACAAGGTTTATCTAAGATTTGGCCCAGTGACCTACTTTCTGACCCAATGTGACCCAAATTTGAACCTGTCCAAGATATCAACAAGGCAAACATCCTGACTACGTTTCATGAGTATCAGTCTGAAAATGTAGCCTCTACAGTGCACACAAGGTTTGTCAAACATTTTGCTCAGTGACTTAGATCTTGTCCAAGATTTTATCAAGACAAACATTCTGACAATTTTACAGGGCTATCTTAATGAAAATATGCTCTAGAGTGCACCCAAGGTAAATGTTGATGACCCCACAATCATACATTTGTGTTAAGGGTTTAATTCTAAAAGTATCTTTGCAAGCAAATGAATATTAACCCTTTACCACACAATCCTGACTTTTAACGACCCAGAGGAAGAAACCTTTTGAAAACATTGTGGGAAAAGGAGAAAATGCTTGTAACCAGCATTTTCTCCTTTTCCCACAGTGTTTTCTAACTTTCCCAAAACAAATTTCAGTTTTTGAGTTACATTTATTTTGTTGTCTGCAAATGCTTTCAATCTGGACTAGTCTAAAAATTTGTCGTTTGGTAAAGAGTTAATAGTCTTTTTTTTTAAAGATTTTCTAAAAAGGACTTTCAAAGCCAAAATCTAGTTTAACCCTTTCCCAAACAACAAATTTTAGACTCTTCCAATTTCAAAATAATCCCTTAGGCTGAGGCAACAAATTCAAGATTGATACAAATTAACTTATGTTTTCTAATAGAATAGAAAAAATTGTGGGAAAAACAGAAAATGCTGGTTACTAGTATTTTCTCCTTTCTCGTAATGTTTTCAAAAGCCTTCTTCCTCAGTGTTGCTAAAGCCCTGAATTGTTTGGTAAAAGGTTACAGTCCCTTTAGAAACCAGAATATGTGACTAAAACTTTTTAAGTGGGTCAAATTCAAGGCCACAGGGCAAGTATCACGTTTCTGCTGCTTATCTGGATTCCTGTTGGTTAAAGTGGCGTAGAATACCATGTACTGAAGCACATGCATGGAGTCAAATGTCTATCCTGGGGTATCTGTTTCTTTGGCAGTGTTTAACCTATTACCACAAAATCCTGAGTTTTAACGACCCTGGAAAAATAGACTTTTGAAAACGTGGGATGAGGAGAAAATGCTGGCAACCAGCATTTTCTCCTTTCCCATAATGTTTTCTAACCTTTTACTCTAAGAAAAAAATCCAATCCTATGACACGAATTTAATTCAACATCTGCAAAAACTTTTGGTACTCATCGAGTGCAATTACAGTGAATGTGATCTGTTCATTTACGTTATTTGTTACAGTAAGTCAAAAGCAGCAAATTTTCATATTGTTTCAGAACAGGCAAGGTTTGTGACCCTGAGATGAGATGTTGCATTGCACAATAAACATCCAAATATGGAACGAAACATCAAAAACGTCTCATTATTGGGCCTACATCAGCAGTATCTTCCATGCCAGTCACCAGTCCAAGGTTGTCATATTATGGGGTTACATCAGTATAGAATCATTATGCACTATGAATCGAGAGTGCTATTTCACCCTGAAGCTGCTAGGCGCTAGGCAGAGTGCTTTGGTGGACAGTGTAGATCACGATCAGACTGTACAGGCTGTGCAGTCAGATCTTGATCTACACTGCCTGATACAGTGAACATTGATTTTCCATAGAAAAGAGATAGGATGAAATTGCAAATTAATTGAGAGCAAGCAAAGAAAACTGGTAATTGAGTGATCTGTGAATGCCAATCAAAATGTTGTAGTTCTTTTGAAGCATCAAATTTAAGCCTTAGCATGCCGAATATACTAAAAAGGAATTTTCATTCTGGAGATAAAATCTTTATATTAAGAACAAATTGAATGTTAAGGTTGCCCTTATCTGGAATGTCTCAACAATTTAGTGGACAATTTGTAGATCAGAGACCAGACAGCATGTTTTGTGCAGTCTGATCTTGATCCACCCTGACCGCAAAGACAACTAAAGTAGTGAAAGGCGCTTTAAAGATTTAAACTTTGACAATGCTACACCTCCCCAGTAGCATTGAAACAACTACCAACTCTAAGTGGTGCCTGAAATTGTGGGATTTATCTCTATGGTTACCAATATTTTCTCCAGTTTCCATGATTTTTTTCTAAAGCCTTCACTCTCAAGGTGGTCAAACACCATAGTTTTTCACTCTTTGCCAAATGGTAAGATTTTAGTCTAGTCAAAATTAAAAGCATTTTATGGACAACAAAATAAATGTTGACTGAAAAATTGAAATCTATTTTTGAAAGGGTAGAAAACATTGTGATAAAAGAAGGAAAATGCTGTTTTCAAAGCTATCTTTCTTAGGTTTGTTTACAAACTCTGGACTTTTTGGTAAAGGGTTAATAACTTCACCCCACATGTACTTCTAAACACTGTATGACTTAGAACCTGGAGATCCCAATTAACTCTTTACCATATGACCAAATTATAGACTTGCCCAAATTGAAAGCATTTGCAGATGACAAAATAAATGATTCAAAACTGAGATTTATTTTTAACAAGGGTTGAAACATTGTAGGAAAAGGGGAAAAAGCTGGTTACCCATAATATTTTCCCATATTTTCGAAAGTCCCATCCCCTGCAAAAATGTTCAAGAACAAGTAGTGAGTTCATGAACATTCAAGAACCTTTCATGAACCTTAAGAACTGTTCTTGAACTAATACAAGAGGGCCATGATGGTCCTGGATCGCTCACCTGAGTCAATAGGCCAAACATTCTGACCAAATTTCACAAGTATCCGACTGAAAATGTGGCCTCTATAGCGTGCACAAGGTTTTTTGAAGATTTGACCTAGTGACCTAGTTTTTGACCCCACATGACCAAATTTTGAACTCGTGTGAGATTTTATCACGCCAAACATACTGACCAAGTTTCATAACTATTTGACTGAAAATGTGGCCTCTAGGTCGTACACAAGGTTTTTCGAAGATCTGACCTAGTGACCTAGTTTTTGACCCACATGACCCAATTTCAAACTCATTTCAGATTTTATCAAGACAAACATTCTGACCAAGTTTCATGAGGATCGGACTGAAAATGTGGCCTCTAGAGCGTACACAAGGTTTTTCTAAGATTTCACCTAGTGACCTAGTTTTTGACCCCACAAGACCCAATTTCAAACTTGTCTCAGACTTTATCAAGACAAACATTCTGACCAAATTTCACAAGTATCTGACTGAAAATGTGGCCTCTAGAGTGTACACAAGGTTTTTCGAAGATTTGACCTAGTGACCTAGTTTTTGACCCAACATGACCAAATTTTGAACTCGTCCCAGATTTTATCAAGACAAACATTCTGACCAAGTTTCACGAGTATCTGACTGAAAATTGGCCTCTAGAGCGTACACAAGGTTTTTCGAAGATTTGACCTAGTGACCTAGTTTTTGACCCCACATGACCCAATTTCGAACTCGTCCCAGATTTCATCAAGACAAACATTCTGACTAAGTTTCATGAGGATTGGACTGAAAATGTGGCCTCTAGAGCGTACACATGGTTTTTCTATGATTTGACCTAGTATTTGACCCCGCATGACCCAATTTCGAACTCGTCCGAGATTTTATCAAGACAAACATTCTGACCAAGTTTCATGAGGATGGGACTGAAAATGTGGCCTCTAGAGCGTACACAAGGTAAAAAGTTGACAACGCACGACAGACACAGCACAATCACAATAGCTCACCATGAGCACTTCATGCTCAGGTGAGCTAAAAACAGTTCCTGAACTGAGGTTCTAGAATCCATATGGTTCTTGAACACTGATTCTAAAAGCATAAAAGTGAAAGAACATTAATTCTAAAATACCATTAGTTCTTGAACTGATCTGAAAGTTCATGAACATTTAAGAACCTTTCATGGACCTTAAGACCTGTTCTTGAACAAATAAAACAGTTCCTGAACTGAGATTCTAGAAGCCAGATAGTTCATGAACACTGGTTCTAGAAGCACAAAAGTGAAAGAACATTAATTCTAGTACACCACCAGTTCTTGAACTGATCTGAAAGTTTTTGAACAGTTGGCCTAAAATACAAATGGTTCTAGAACATTGGTTTTAATACACTGACCAAAGTATACAAACCCTGATTCAAGAACTGTACCAGTTGAGCATCTGGAAATCTAGAATTTGGTGAGCATGTTTTGCTGCAAATATGTGTGATAGCAAAAATTAGCAAGTTGTCTTTCCTTGAACTTGCACAAACTTGGGTTCAGATGCTTGTTTACATTTCAGATACATACATGTGCAAACTTTTAGAAACATTAGAAGCCATGAGGTCTAGTGTATTTATGCAAGGATCATATACCGTATCACTTGATTTATTTGCGGCAACATATTATTTGCGGAATTTTGTGGGTGGTGTCAGACCGCAAATTTTAAATGCACAAATAATTTTTTATTTTCCGCCTACTGTCCCTCTTAACAACAGACCACCCGATAGCCACTACACTGTGACCGATTATTGATTTGCACTCCAAGAGAAGGTACAACTGTGTAATTATACGTAGACAAAGACTAGTTATATTGCACACTATCGATTGATTTTATCAGTCTTTGTCAGTCTGTGTATTGAAAAATATAACAAGAGGGCCATGATGGCCCTGTATCGCTCCACTGGCTTATAAATATAAACCATAAATAATAAACATTTCAATGCTGAGCCAAATGGTTTCAAAATGAAGACTTACAAAGTTTTCTCTGTAAAAGCCCATATGAAAGTTGAGACCCGCAGGGCAAAGCCATTTTTGATCCCAGAGCTATTTAATTACTTGAACCCTGGTAGAGGTCCACAAGATAAAGCCATAAAAATAAGGTGATTTTCAAGTTTTGTCCATATGAAGCCTCTGTAAAACATAAGACCCCTGATGCAAGGCTAATTTAAAAAAAAAATCAAAACAGGAAGATTTCTTAAGTTGTCACTATGTAAGCCCATGTAAAACTTGTGACCCCTGCGGTGGGGCCAATTTTGACCCCAGGGCTAAAATTTTGGCCCACTTGGTAGAGGCCCACTAGATATAGCTACATGCAAAATTTGGTAGCTCTAGGCCTTATGGCTTGGTACAGGAAGATTTTTAAAGTTTTCTCTATATAAGCCTATGTAAAACTTGTGACCCCTGGGGCAGAGCCAATTTTGACCCCAGGGCTATAATTTGAAGAAACTTGATAGAGGTCTACTACATAAAGCTACATGCCAAATTTGGTAGCCCTATGCCTTATGGTTTCCGACAAGAAGATTTTTAAAGTTTTCCCATATTTTTCAGTTTTGTTGCCATGGCAACCAGAGTTTTTGAAGGAATCAAATTCTTTCAAGAAATTCTGAAGAGGACCATGGCAGGATCATTTATGTGAAGTTTCATGAAAATTGGATGGCTAGTTTCAGAGAAGAAGATGTTTGAAATAAAAGTTAACGCACGGACGGACGGATGGACGAACGGACGGACGGACGCACGACGGACACCGGGCCATGACATTAGCCCGCTGGCCTTTGGCCAGTGGAGCTAAAAATGGGGTTACTAAAATATTTAGTATGGAAAGGTCTGCCAGACCCTCACGGACCTTTCTTTATCTGAAGCTCTATCACCCAGGGAGATATCAGACTGTAATTTTGTTGTTCGAGATTTAACGAGTGCTGAAAAAAGAAACACAGATGACTAGCTGTTTGACAGCCCACTCTTTGAGAGGATCTTCAAGTAAGAAGTGTGTTCAATACCTGAAGTTGTTCTTTGAAAAAAAGGAAAAGCTACTTCAGATTAAGAAACCGCAAAAATTTAATGTGCAAAAATTAGTTGTACCGTTTTTGGCCCCAAACTGCAAAAATTTGCACCTGCAAAAATAACCAGCTATACAGTATGTGTATATATTATCCCTTATTTATGTGAAATGGCAGTAATATAAACGTTGCAGACTCATTTACATTTTTGAAGTCAATCTGATAATTTGAATTTTTTTCTATTATAATGTTTTGAAAATTACCACTTCCATTTCCACTTGATCTAAGTGGGATCACATAATATGCTATGGATGATTTACACAATGGCTCATTATGAACTTTTATCTTGCTACTAAAATTAAGTTACAACCAATCTGGGCATTGCCGCAATCTCTTACATAACGGTAAAGTCAAGCCCAAAACTGAGTAAGTCGAGCCTCTGAAATTCAGGAGTTGATGACCCATTGACACAAAAGTTTCAGGGGTCAAATTGTTCAAGCGTCAAACAAAAAAAAAAAATCACGAGTTAAAACGGAAAATGAGTTTGCAGTAAACTTTTTTGTTGTTGTTGGACTTATTATTAATATTGCAATAAAGACGTGACATGACCAATAGTGGTTATGTTCAAGGAAGCTAAGGTTAAAACCTTGTCCACCTAAGCAATCAATTAGAAAATTATGGACAATCAATTTCACTCAGAAGTTCTTTTTTAAACTTTGCTGAAATAAAAATAAGACTTATCTGATTTCTAGTACCATCCAGAAATATGTAAGTTCTAATTTTATTCGGCCTGAATTTTTGGGTTACATCATCACTCGACGACATTATTGCAAATCTTTTTCTTTCTGGACATTATCACATTAGCAATATTGAATGAATGAATGAATGAATGTTGTTTTATGGCGCATCGACAGGTTTGGTCATTTAGCGCGCATGTCTGTGTTGAAGGAACGATTAAGGCGGATTTTTTCCTAAAAAGATTTGAGACATGCTGACAGTAAAAGAGTTAAATTAAGAAGGATCATGTGTGATCTAAGTATGTATAAAAGATATAATTGAGCAACAGGGCTTCCCTATTAACTCAAAAAGGTTTTGAATAATGATGTTAAGACTGCGATAAAAAGATTTGAACAGTCCTAAATTGATAATAAAGGAGTCTTTAAATGAAGAAAGGTTATGTGTAACTGATAATGTGCATAAAATATGATATTGAGTGGCTGGGCATTCCTGCCTACTCAAAAGTTTTAGATTAAAAAAGGTAAGATTGTGAATCAGCTGACAAGGTATTTTATATAAAGATGTGTAAAGAATGTAAAAACACGGGTAAGAAACTCAAAAAGCAAATATCACAGTTTATTGTAAATGCCAATCTCCTTTATGAAAGCGATAATAGATTCAACGCTGACAGAATCGAAAAGATTTTTTAAACTATCGACGCTGAAATATTTTCTACGAACTGGCTGAAAGTCAATGCAATCTAGTAGAATGTGTTTTATAGAGAAGGGTGCATTGCATGGAATACATTCAGGGGCATCATCTCTAGTCAAGAGCCAGGAATGTGTAATGCGTGAATGGCCAATTTGAAGTCGTGCAATTATCACTTCTTCTCGACGAACAGACCTGTAAATGGGGTACCATTCACCAAGGGAAGGTTTTACTGAATGCAGTTTATTGAAAACGTCAGCATCCCACTGGGATTGCCAAGAAGATTGGATATGTGTTAAAACAGAGGATTTAAAATCAGTGTGTGGAACTTTAAAATCTGAAATGGGAAGGTTAAGTGCAGATTTGGCAGACCTATCGGCATTTTCATTGCCTTTGATGCCTACAAGACTTGGAAGCCAGCAGAACACCAATCTATTCATAGAAGAAATTTGTGAGATCCTTTCAAGTAAACTACAGATTAAGGGGTTCTCAAGTCGTTGATTTGAAAGGGCCTGTAATGTTGACAAAGAATCTGAAAAGATAATAAAACGGTTGGAATTAGAATGTTCAGCTAGATTAAGGGCAAGATCAATAGCTTTAATTTCTGCAGAGAAGATAGAGGAATTGTTTGGAAGGCGGCACTTTAAGCTCCTTTCTCCATAAATAGCAGCAGCTGCTACAGAGTTTCCCTCTTTGGATCCATCTGTATAGATTGGTTTGAAGGAAAAATAATGCTCCTTTATCTCATTGTATCTAGCATGAAACACAGTTCTATCCGTGACAGACTTTTTGTCAGATGAAAGGTCAAATCTGACTTCTGCACTGTTAAGAGTCCATGGAGGGATTTCAGAGATTTTATAGTCAGCAATAGATTCAGTGTCTATGCCAAGGTTATCTACTATGGGCTCCATGCGGATACCAAATGGAGGAATAACATTTGGTTTCCTTTCAAAAAGACGTTTATATTGAGGTTTAAAAACAACTTCATGAGTTGGGTTAAAACGATTTGACTTCAGTTTTAAAAGATATTGAAGTGAGAGTTTTTCCCTCCTGTAAGAAAGAGAAGGTTCATTAGCTTCAACATAGAGACTATTGACGGGAGAAGTTCTGAAAGCTCCAAGTACAAGACGCAGGCCTTCGTGGTGTATAGGATCGAGAATTTTAAGACAAGATTTACGGGCTGATCCGTATACGATGGATCCATAGTCTAATTTGGAGCGAACTAAAGACCGATAAAGCTGCAAGAGGACTGACTTTACGGTCTGCTCCCCATTCAGAATGGGCCACAACCTTTAGAAGATTAAGAGCCTTCTTGCATTTCTTTTTAAGTGCAGTGATGTGAAGAAGGAAGGAAAGCTTTCTGTCAAAGATGACTCCGAGAAATTTAAATTCAGAAACGACTTCAATTTTGGTTTTGTCCAAATACAGTTCAGGGTCTGGATGAACACCACGTAGATTACAAAGGTGCATGCATTTTGTTTTGGACTTTGAAAATTTGAAGCCATTTTCATCAGACCACGTTTGGAGTTTGTTGAGACACTGTTGAAGTTGTCTCTCAATAATATTCGTATTTCGAGATCTGAAGCATATAACAAAGTCATCAACATAAAGAGAACAGTCTACACCAGGACAGATAGCTTTAACTATACTGTTTATTTTTACACTAAAAAGTGTAACAGAGAGAATACATCCTTGGGGCACACCCATCTCCTGTTCACGGGCTCCCGAGACAGTATTACCAACTCGGACACGGAAAAGACGTTCATCCAAGAAGGCTGAGATAAAAAGAGGAAGACGGCCTCGAAGACCAAAGTCATGTAAGTCTTTAAGAATTCCGTATTTCCAAGTCGTATCATAAGCGCTTTCAAGGTCGAAAAAGACAGATACTACATGTTGTCTATTAATAAAGGCTTCTCTGACAAAGGTTTCAAAGCGGACAAGATGATCGATGGTAACACGCTGGCGACGAAATCCACTCTGTACATCAACGATAAGGCTGTTTTTTTCTAGAAACCAGACAAGCCTGTCGTTGACCATATGTTCTAGAGTCTTGCAGAGACAACTAGTAAGAGCTATTGGACGATAGTTGGCGGGGTCACTAGCATCCTTGCCAGGTTTTGGGATAGGAATGACTAGTGCCTCTCGCCAGGACGAAGGAAAATCACCGGACTGCCAGATATCATTAAAAATATCAAGTAAAACAGAGAGAGAAGTAAAAGGTAAGTGTTTTAAAAACTGGTAATGAACTTTATCTTGGCCTGGAGAAGAATCGTGAGCTTTATTCAGGGCAGATTTTAATTCTTTAAAGGTGAAGAGTTTGTTATAATGCTCTGAATTTGAAGAATTGAAATTAAGTTTTTTCTTTTCTTCTCTGGCTTTATTCCTCTGAAACTTTTCAGAATAGTTTGCAGAGGAAGACTTTTTGCAAAAGGTGTCAGCAAGAGCATCAGCTATATCCTGGGGGGTTTCCAACAAAGTATTGTTAACTTCAAGGTGACTGAGAGGGGGTTGGCCTTTGCCATTGATCTTTTTGATCATGTCCCAGGTTTTTTTAGTAGTAGTTCTACTATTTAATTTAGAGACATATTGTCTCCAAGCCTTGCGCTTATTTTCTCTAATGGTACGACGAGCCTTTGCCCTGGAAATACGGAATAAGTCATGATTTTCTTTGGTAGGTCTGAGGTTAAACTTTCTAAGGGCTTGTTTTCTGTCTCTGACAGCCTGTTTACAATCTTCATTGTACCAAGGCTTGTCAGGATGTTTTGGATTTGTCGAGGTCTGAGGGACAGACTGTTTAGCTGCATCAATTAACAGCGAAGTAAAAAGTTTTGCAGGATCATCGCAATCTCCAAATTTGTCATGTGTAATGGTCTGTTCACAGAGTGTTTCAAATCTGTTCCAATTGGCTTTGGAGAGCTTCCATTTCTGCGGTCTTACACTGCTGGATGGTTGTGTAGATGAAAAGATAATAGGGAAGTGATCACTTCCACACAAATCCTCAGTCACTTTCCAGGTGAAATCGGGAAGTAGGATTGGGCTGCATAAGGTTAAATCAATAGAAGAGTAAGATCCAGTTGCTGGATGCAAGTAGGTTTTGGATTTGTTATCATTCATGAAAGATAAAGAGTTATTCGAAATGAAGTTCTCCAACTGTAAACCTCTCTGGTTAGTGTCATTGCAAACCCACATAACATTATGACCATTAAAATCCCCAGCAAGAATATAGGGGGATGGCAATTGGGAAATGAGATCATTCAGATTGGTCTCATTAATAGGTGTGTTTGGGGGTAGATATAAAGAACATAGTGTAACGGCACTGTGTAAAGATAATCTGATGGCAACAGCTTTTAAGTTTGTATTAACCCTTTCCCAAACAAGCCCTGGTTTTCACGTGTCTGCAGTACAAGTCTTTTGAAAACACCGTGGGAAAATGAGAAATTGCTCGTAACGAGCAATTTCTCCTTTTACCACAGTGTTATCTACCCTTTTTGAGACCTTTCTGCCATTTTCATCAAATTTGAAATTGTCGTCTGCAAACTCTTTCAATTTGGACCAGTCCAAAATTTGTCGTTTGGGAAAGGGTTAAGAGACACAACTTTATGAGAAATGTTGTTATTGACAATAATAGAAACACCACCTCTAGCTTTCTCGCCTTCGGTAAAGACTTTATTGTAAATGGAATGATATTTGACAGAAATATCATCCTCCCGCTTAAGGAAGGTTTCTTGCAGACAAACAGCAACTGGTTTGTGATCATTGATTAAAAGGGAAAGTTCGTCAAAGTTTGACTTTAGACCTCGACAATTCCACTGGATTATGGTATCCATAGTGCATGAAGAGAGTATAAAAGCTAAAGTAAAAAAAGAGGCCGTAAACCAATACATTTTAAAATAGATTAAGATTTAATTACAGTTGTCTCGGGTTTGGATGAGTGCCAAGTGTCAGTGTCCTTGTTCCAAGTATCTTTAGAAATGGACCAGATAGAGGCTTCTGAATCTGAAGCCTCACCTTCCAGATTTTCAGTATCTGCATCCATGTCCTCGAACTCCGAAAATCTGTTGGAGGTAGGGACCGGATCATCTACTGTGACTGCAATTTCACAGGATCCATGGTTATCTCTGGACTGTGGTTTAGATTTCGAGGAAGATCTTTTTGGTGATCGGGGTACATGATAAGATTTGTTATCTTTAGGTGGAACGTTTGATTTATTTGTAGACTGTGAAGATGGAGGTTGGGGTTTCTTAGGAGGCTGTTTTGAAGGGGCAGATGGCTTTGAAGCTTTTTTTGATGAAATATTTTGTGAAGAGGAAGAGGGCTTTGGGGTTTTTTTTGAAGGAATACTTTGAGAGTCTGTGGGTTTTGGGGGTGCAGAAGAGGGTTTGTTTGTTTCAGATGCAGGCTGAGTCTGAGTGGAAGGTGTTGTAACCTCGACACTGGGAACTAAGCTCTTCAACTCATTGGCCATTTCTGGAAACTTTTCAAGAAGTTTCTTTGCCAAGAGTTCACAGTTTGAGCAATGTCCTTGTGAAGATATGGGAGATGTGACTTTGGCATAAGAAGTTGCACTAGTCAGCAATGTATCATCATTTTTTCGTTTTTCAACCACTTTCCTTGCTTCCAAAAAGCTAATGTTTTCCTTGTATTTGATTGATAGAATTTCCTTCTCATCCTTCCATACCGAGCAGTTTTTGGAGAAGGTTGGATGAGAAGACTTGCAATTAAAACAGAGCATTGGATTATTGCAAGTTTTCGGATCATGGTCGGGACCCTCGAAAGCACATTTTGGGCAAACAGGGATGTTTGTGCAGGTGCTTTCATGATGGCCATACCGCTGACATTTATAGCAACGCAGCGGGTTTGGCACATACACATCGACATTAACCGATTGAAATCCTATCTTAATGGAAGTAGGTAAAAAGGGTGTGGAGAATGTTAAAATGTAAGTGTGAGTCTCCCTACGTACTCCATCTCTAAAAACAGATATTCTCCTGACGTCAGACACAGCTTGAGATTGTAAATTAGTCTTAATCTCTTCTATGGAGTCGCAGTATGATAGTTCTTTGCATCGAATGACTCCTTTGCTTGTATTCAAGGATTTATGAGGATAGATTTTAGCATCTACGTTGTAGAACTTTTTATGGCCAAGAAGATTTTTTGCCTGCTGTTGGGTAAAACATTCAACAAGCAGGGTTTCATTTTTCAGTTTCTTTACTGATTTTGGTGTACCTAAGATAGAAGAGATTGTTTTTTCTATAATAAAAGGTGACAGTTTTGTAATTGGTTTTTTTGTGTCAGCTGATTCTATGACAATAAACCTCGCAAAAGTAGAGTTAGAAGTAGAAGAAATGTCTGATTCAGAATCTGAATCGGAAAGTACACGCTTGGCCTTTTTTGGGGTTGCCATGATAGTTTTTATTAATTCATTGCCGATGCTCCCCATCCGCCTCGGAGCCCAACAAGGGGACATGATCTGGGGAAACCAAACGCAGATCATGACAAGGATACATCGGCAATATACTCAAAGTGAAAGGGCTAGACCGGACAAATGTAGGTCCTCAGAATGTCATACCAAGCATAGGCTATCTTTGGGCGGTTACAAGTGTCAATCAAACACCAACTTTCACCCGATTAGCCCATGAGCCACCGCCTTCTAGGGCACTGATTTCTATTTTTGACAGAAAGGAAAAAAGATATGATATTCTTCTGTGAATTTTTGTGTACGATAAAACGATACACAGTTAAGAGAAATGCCCTAGGGCTAGGCATGACCAGCCGATTGATCAGGACGGGCCCTCCTGACCTCTCGTTTAGTCCAATTCAAGGCCAAAGTGGTGTGTTGTGAAAGCAGAACAATTCAAGGGCCATATTCTGAATCCACTCAACCACCAGGATCCCGTCATCAGACGACACGAGTTGCAGCCCACGGCAAACGGGCAGGCACAGTGGGGGGGTCTTACCCCTGCTGTAATGCGACAGCTGAGCTATTTCTATCCCCCCACCCAGCTGGGGACAAGCAATATTGATTACAACATCAATAAGTGCAGCGAAAAGCAGAAATTGTATGACTTATACAGGGGAAAGCCTACTTGAGGACAAGTTTGGAGAACGAAACCAAAAGTAGATATCTACATAAATTATTTACGCACATCAACTTCGTTCATATTAATCTTGTCATATTAATAGATAAAGATCTAGATGAATTAGTTTACTAACCGTTCCAAGTGTCATGCTGGTCGACAAAATCGCAAATTTGCGGTTTTTCTGAAAAAGAAGTGTAAAGAATATGGAGGAACATGTTCATGTTTACTTTCACGCGGAAAATCTCGGGTGATCAATTGTTCTATATTAGCTTCCACTAGGTGGCATTTTTCAAATACATGGCGTGTGCAATATCAACTGTTGTTCAATTTAAATCCGTTAGATGCAGCTATGGGATTGGGCGAGCTCTTCTTGGCCTTTTGTGATTGGATGTCGATTTCGTCTTGTTCGTTTTTATTGGCTAGTTCTGTAAAGTGCAATCAGACCCGGATTATGACATCATAGGGAAGAAATATAGACAATGCTTGGAAGTTGTTTGAATCGTTTGAACTTTTGTGTTCATTTGTGTGTGTGTTTTCTGCAGAAACTCACAACGAAACAGATAGTTCGACTGAAGAACATGAATTCATTGAGAAAATCTTTAAATAGATCTAGTCTCGCAATGGTTTCCATTTTCTTCGTGGAACGTTTTTTTTTTTAAATTTTGCTCCGGCTGTTGCTCCTTCGTCCCCAAACAAGTTCATCCCAGAGTTTTCATGTTTGTGACCCCAGTTTGGCAATTTTACAGAGAATGACATATCTTGTTGGTATCTAGTAGACCTTTGCAATAATTTTAGTAAGACCTTAATTAAATTAGATTTACTTTTTTTTTAATTTGTTAAAAGATCAAGATATATAAGATACAATTACTACCACATCGACACAATGTGTCACTTCTCAGTGAAATGTTTTGTTACAATCCTGAAAATAGCTTTTGAATACAGAAACAAGAGGACCATGATGGCCCTGGATCAAGTCAATAGGCCAAACATTCTGACCAAATTTCACAAGTATCTGACTGAAAATGTGGCCTCTATAGCGTACACAAAGTTTTTCAAAGATTTGACCTAGTGACCTAGTTTTTGACCCCACATGACCCAATTTTGAACTCGTGTGAAATTTTATCAAGCCAAACATTCTGACCAAGTTTCATATGAATTTGACTGAAAATGTGGCCTCTAGAGCGTACACAAGGTTTTTTGAAGATCTGGCCTAGTGACCTAGTTTTTGACCCCACATGACCCAATATCAAACTCATCCGAGATTTTATCAAGACAAACATTCTGACCAAATTTCACAAGTATCTGACTGAAAATGTGGCCTCTAGAGCGTACACAAGGTTTTTCATTCTGACCAAGTTTCATGAGGATCGGACTGAAAATGTGGCCTCTAGAGCATACACAAGGTTTTTCTAAGATTTGACCTAGTGACCTAGTTTTTGACCCCATATGACCCAATTTCTAACTCGTCTCAGGTTTTATCAAGACAAACATTCTGACCAAATTTCACAAGTATCTGACTGAAAATGTGGCCTCTAGAGCGTACACAAGGTTTTTTGAAGATCTGACCTAGTTTTTGACCCCACATAACCCAATTTCGAACTCGTTCGAGATTTTATCAAGACAAACATTCTGACCAAATTTTACAAGTATCTGACTGAAAATGTGGCCTCTAGAGCGTACACAAGGTTTTTCGAAATTATGACCTAGTGACCTAGTTTTTGACCCCACATGACCCGATTTTGAACTCGTTCCAGATTTTATCAAGACAAACATTCTGACCAAGTTTCACGAGTATCTGACTGAAAATGTGGCCTCTAGAGCATACAAAAGGTTTTTCGAAGATTTAACCTAGTGACCTCGTTTTTGACCCAACATGACCCAATTTCAAACTCATCTGAGATTTTATCAAGACAAACTTTCTGACCAAATTTCACAAGTATCTGACTGAAAATGCGGCCTCTAGAGCGTACACAAGGTTTTTCGAAGATTTGACCTAGTGACCTAGTTTTTGACCCCACATGACCCAATTTCAAACTTGTCCGAGATTTTATCAAGACAAACATACTGACCAAGTTTCATGAGGATTGGACTGAAAATGTGGCCTCTAGAGCGTACACAAGGTTTTTCTAAGATTTCACCTAGTGACCTAGTTTTTGACCCCACATGACCCAATTTCAAACTCGTCTGAGATTTTATCAAGACAAACATTCTGACCAAGTTCCATGAGGATTTGACTGAAAATGTGGCCTCTAGAGTGTACACAAGGTAAAAAGTTGACGACGGACGACAGACACAGCACGATCACAAGTGCTCACCATAGTGCCCAGGTGAGCTAAAAAAGAAAGAAAATGGTGCTCGCATTTTTTTTTTTCATACATTTGCTCATCTTTCAATGGCAAATCCAGTCATTTGAGTGACATTTAATTTGATGTCTGCAAGTTTTTTAGTATGGGTGAGGATAATATTATTGTCATTTGGTAAAGAGATGACAATCCAGAAAACAAAGTTCAAAATTGTTTGTGTATTGTTAGTTATCTTGATTGTCTTTCGTTTGTAGTAACTCACCAGGAAAAAGACTATAGCAGCTTGAATCTTGAAATGCCAAATCCATAGCTCCAGATATGGAGGAGTAATGAGGACGTCATAGATTAAGTTTTGAATACCAAATTGCTGTTCTAGATCAGTTCTTGAACCCAGTTCTAGAATTGTTCATGAACCTTAAATTATACTTCTAGAATTACAGGTTCAAGGATTTGTTTTTGAATGTGTTCAAGAACATTTTTTCTTGACTAAGTTCTTGAACATCAATGTTCTACAATGGCCATTTAATGTTCATGAACTTTCCAAGAACTAGATTCAAAAATTGTTCTAGAACTGTTTCTTGAATTCCTCACAGCAAGTACTTGATTTAGTTCTTGAACATCAGTTCTAGAATAGTCATTTAATGTTCATAAACTATTCAAGAACTTGATTCAAGAATTGTTCTAGAACTGTTTCTTGAATTCCTTACAGCAAATTCTTGATTTAGTTCTTGAACATGAGTTCTAGAATGGCCCTTTAATGTTCATGAACTATTCAAGAACTAGATTCAAGAATTATTCTAGAACTGTTTCTTGAATTCCTCTCAGGGGATTTCCCAGGATCATTAAAACTTGGAACTGTGTGGTTAAGGATTAACCCACAGCTCAAAGGAAGGGGGATATGGCCCATTTACACAAAAAAACAGTAGCTGCCAGCATCATCAAGACCCTAAGTGTTACTAATTTCAGAAAATCAGGTCAGGAATGCAGAGAAGATCCTGAACTAGATGTTAAGATTACAAGTTCAAGGTCTCTAGTCTCAACTATTCTAATGCAGTCAGCATAAAAATTCTAATCCTTAACTTAGTATTTCAAAACAATGAACCATTCCAAATTGACAATATTGCACTTTACTAATCTGTATTTAAAAATTACATCCTGGTGCCCTTTTTTGTGGTTGTGCAGCAGACCACTTTACTCATTTTTGTCATCTGTCACTATGTTTTTGTTTGGTGATGCACTTCTGAAACATGAAATAATTTGCATATGAAGGAAATGCTTGTCAAAATCCAGATAACACTTCAGGTGAGATAATCTGTGTTTCAAGTATCTCTTAATGCACTGACACAGTACAAACTGCCCTATAATCTGGGTCCCTATACACCAACCATTCTAAATCTCATTTGAAGTCTAATTCCAGGTTTAGAAAGTAACACTTTTCAATGGCTTATAAACTGGTTGGTTTAGCTAATCAATAGTCATGCTACTTTCAAATTTTGACAATTCTTGAAAAAGGACTAAGAATATTCTTTAGAATGGTTGTTGAATACAGAATCTGTACACCACTTTTGTTAATGTTATGCTTCACCTCTGAAAACATGTAGGAGAAAGGAGCATGTGGATGTAACATGCGGTTCCTCCTTTTACCACAACATCTTTAACGTCTATTAATGCTTTGAACCCGAACACATGTTAACCCTTTACCAAACACTACTATGTTTTAACTCTTTACCAAACAACAACATTTTGGACTGATCCAAATTGAAACTACTTGCAGACTGTACGACGACAAAATAAATGTACCATATTTCACCTAATCAACATGCCGGGGCGCCAGGCAAAACACTGAAAGGGTGCTGTTATATTATAGCCAATTTCCCAGAATTTGAGCACCATCACTGCGAGTAAGTATGGTACTTTGATCCAGGTTTTAGTTAGTGCCAAGTGCAGAGCGATTGCCATTTTGAAAGACTCGATGTACTGCAGTAATAAAGAATATCAATATTACCTCGATCATGATTCATTTGGACATTAAACATCATTCATGATTAGTAAGGGACACTGGTATTCAATACTTCACTTTCTTTAAGTTTTTTCAAGTTAGGTGACAAATTTTATGTTACCGGAAGTTTATGTTATTGGAAGCGTATGTTGTAAAAGGTTAATTTTATCAGTAACAGACAAATCCCTTCTTTTAATGACCCTAAAGTAAACTTCTGAACTGTGCACACTGTTTTAAAAACCAGCAACCAGTAATTCCTCTCTTTCTAACACTGACGTCTACTCTATTCCATCATTTGAGCCACGCTTGTTTCTGCAAAAATTGATGCTTTAAATATGAACAAACCAAGCATTTTGTTTGTAGTGGAGTTTAACCCGTCTTAACAGCTTAGGTCATATCACAGCGGTCAGTGCACCTATGCATATGTTTCCTGACTTTCTCGCCCATACAGGTAGCTCAGCAGTTAGCGTATCTGACTTGTAACCTGGTGGTTGCAAGTTCAATACCCGGTTGAGGCAAACTTTCTTTCCGGCGATTTTATGCCTTTCACCTCTGATGCATGTTGAAAAGTAGTCAGTGGCTTTGGAATGAAAGTTGTGTTAGTATTGTGTGTGAAAGCCAGGAAACACATTGTCACTGACTGCCATGATATGACACAAGCTGTTAAAATGTCGTAAAACTCCAATAAAAAACCCGGTTTTCTCACATCAGTACTCACACGACATTTTTTTTTCCATGCCACTGACTACTTTCTCACATACATCAGGGGTGAGAGATGAAAATTTGCCAGAAAGAAACTTTGCTGCAGCCAGGTATTGAACTCTCAACCACTGGGTCACAAGTCAGATATGCTGATCACTGAGCTAACCTGCTGGGCAAGAATTTTGTAGACTAGTAAAGAGTAGACCCTGACGTGTCAGATAGATGAATGGATATTTTTGTTCAGTAAAACTGACCCAATTATTATCTCAATATCAAGGCTATTTTTTGTCAGTTATCCCATTATGATGACAGACAGTCACAGTGCAGAGTTCAAATTCTGTCTCAAAATTTTGATCTGTAACATCAGAGGCTAAGTTTTAGATTACCACCCAGTTCATATTTAACTCTTTACCAAACAATTCCATTTAACCCTTTACCACACGACAAAATAATAGCTTTGTCCAAATTGAAAGCATTTGCAGATGACAATTTCAGTGTGGCTCAGATGGTACAACTTTTCTTTGATAGGGTAGAAAACATTGTGGGAAAAGGAGAAAATGCTGGTTACCAACATTTTCTCCTTTTCCCACAATGTTTTCAAAAGGCTTCTTTCCCAGGGGCGTCAAAAGGCGTCATTGTGCAGTAAAGGGTTAAATCACCCACAGGATGAAGCCGTATGAAAACAAAGTGGGAAAAGCAGAAAATGCTTGTAACCAGCATTTCCTCCTTTTCCCACAATGTTTCCTACCCATTTGTAATGTGTTTGAATTTGTCCTCTGCAGATGCTTTGAATTTGTGAGAGTCGCAAATATGTCATCTGGGAAAGGGTTAAAAGCAAATTTTGCTGAGAACAAATAAATGTGGCTCAAATGTTGGGATTTAACTCTTCAAAGGGAAAGAAAACATTTGGGGGGAAAAGGAGAAAATAAATCATTTTTGTCCCAAAAATCTTACAGCACTGTTTACGAATATGTTTAAAACTTTTCCTCAAATCAACATACTATGTTGTCAGTAGAGGGTTTGCTGGGCCATATTGGCCAAAAATGCCAGTATTTACTCAACTCTACAAAATAGTGACATATCTCAGTGTTTGCCCCTAACCCTTCAACAAACGACAAAGTGTTAGACTTATCCAAATTGACAGTCGCTAAAACAAAATGTGAGATTTTATCTTTGTAGGGTAGAAAACATTGTGGGAAAAGAAAATGCTGGTTTACCAGCATTTTCTCCTTTTCCCAGAATGTTTTCAAAAGCCTTCCTCTTTAGGTTCGTTACAACTGTGGGTTGTTTGTTAAAGGGTTAAAGTACCAAATTTTTTCTTGGTAGGGTAGAAAACATTGTGGGAAAAGAAGGTTTTTGAAAACAATGTGGGAAAAGGAGAAAATGCTGGTCACCCAAAAAATTTTCTCCTTTTCCCACAATATTTTCAAAGGCCTTCTTCTTTAGGGTCGTTTAAACTCAGGATTGTCTGGTAAAAGGTTAAAGCACTGAATAAACTTGATAGGCATTTCCAGACATTTCCCTTCTAGAATTTTTTAGAGACCCAGATAATTGCAATTTCCTGTAACTTGCTTTTTGGCTGCAGTCTTTCGGTCTGATCTACACTGGCCATAACTGCAGTAGGCAATAAAAGGGTTACTTCTCTACCAAACGACAAAATCTTAGCCTTGTCAAAATTGAAAGCAATTGCATCTAACTTAAAAGTTGGCTTTCGAATGGTAGAAAACATTGTGGGAAAAGGTGAAAATGCTTTTCCCACAATTTTTTCAAAAACCTTCATTTTTCAGGGTGACTCGTTAAAACTAAAGGCTGTGCAGAAAAGAGTTAAGTCCACTCATCACAACTTCTGTAACTACATCTTGTATGAAAATGGCAGAAAGGTCTCAAAAAGGGTAGAAAACACTGTGGGAAAAGGAGAAATTGCTCGTTATGAGCAATTTCTCCTTTTGCCACAGTGTTTTCAAAAGACTTGTACTGAAGACACGCAAAAACCAGGGCTTGTTTGGGAAAGGGTTAAAACATGAATTTACAAATTGTTTGTCAATGGCAGTCTATTAATAGAAACAATTTGATTGAAAATTGTGACTGTCAATCAAAATCTATGTATAGAAAGACTTTGATTGAAAATTGTGACTGTCAATTAAAATCTATTAGTTTTTCTAAATTGTTGTTTAGCTTTTCAGAAGCAAATCCATCATCTGAGTCATATCTAATTTGTCATCTGCAAATAATTTCAAAATGAATGTGTCTATAAAACTGTCGTCTGGGCAGAAGTAATGGGCAACCTAAGTGCTTTTGCAGATAATAACGGTCAAGTTCAGACTGGAGACAGTCTGATCTTGGATACATCATTCCACATGTTGAGATAATCTGGCCGAATAAAGCCCTGAAATAGCCTAATTTTTACAGATGGAAAAAATTCATTTAGTTCAGTTAACAGAACAAGAGGGCCATGATGGCCCTGGGTCGCTCACCTTAGTAGAGTGCCTGAAAGGTTTTTCTTTAATTTGACCATGTGACCTTGTTTTTGACTGCAGGTGACCCAATTTCAAACTCATATTTCATGAAGACAAACATTCTGACCAATTTTCAAGTCAATTGAGCAAAAAATGTGGCATCGAGTGCCCTAAAGATATTTCTTTAATTTGACCTAGTGACCTAGATTATGACCCCAGGTGACCCAAATTTGAACTGGTCATTGACTATATCAAAAGAAACATTTTAACCAATTTTCAAATCAAATGAATAATAAATGTGGCCTCTAGAGTGCCCACTAGCTATTTCTTTAATTTGACCAAGTGACCTAGTTTATGACCCCAGTTGACCCAAATTCAGACTCATGTGAGATTTTACAAAGACAAACATTCTGACCAATTTTCAAGGCAATTGAACAAATAATGTGGCCTCTACAGTGCCCACACGGTATTTCTTTATTTTGACCTAGTGACCTAGTTTATGGTTCCAGGTGACCCAAATCCAAACTCATCTGGTATTTCATCAAGACAAACATTCTGGCCAAATTTCAGGTCATCTGAGCAATAAATGTGGCCTCAAGAGTGCAAACAAGGTATTTCTTCAATTTGACCCAGTGACCTAGTTTATGACCCAAGTTGACCCAAATTAATCTTATGTGAGACTTTATAAAGACAAACTTTCTAACTAATTTTCAAGGCAATTGAGCAAATAATGTGGCCTCGAGAGTGCCAACAAGGTATTTCTTTAATTTGACCTAGTGACCTAGTTTATGACCCAAGATGACACAATTTTGAACTTAATGAACTTGTTGCGCTTAGATGGGCAAACAAACTTAGAAGAGAATCACTACATACCAAATATCAAAGCTCTACGCCTTCCAGTTTTAAAGAAGAATTTTAAAGTTTTCCTTCTTTGTTCCTATGTTCGAACTTGTGACCCCCGGGGCTGGGCCAGTTTTGACCCAGGGGCATCATATGAACAAACTTGGTAGAGGTCCACTAGGAAATGCTACATACCAAATATCAAAGCTCTACACCTTCCCGTTTAAGAGAAAAAGAAATTTAAAGTTTTCCTTCTTTGTTCCTATCTTTGAACTTGTGACCCCCGGGGCGGGACCAGTTTTGACCCAGGGGCATCATATGAACAAACTTGGTAGAGGTCCACTAGGAGATGCAACATACCAAATATGAAAGCTCCACACCTTTCAGTTTCAGAAAAGAAGAATTTTGAAGTTTTCCTTCTTTGTTCCTATGTTCAAACTTGTGACCCCCGGGGCGGGGCCAGTTTTGACCGAAGCAGCATCCTTGGAACAAACTTGGTAGAAGTCCACTAGGAGATGCTACATACCAAGCTCTATGCCTTCCCATTTAAGAGAAAAAAAAATTAAAGTTTTCCTTCTTTGTTCCTATGTTTGAACTTGTGACCCCCAGGGCAGGGCCAATTTTGACCCCAAGGGCATCATATGAACAAACTTAGTAGAGGTCTACTAGCTGATGCTACATACCAAATATCAAAGCTCTAAGCCTTTCAGTTTCAGAGAAGATGATTCTTAAAGTTTTCCTTCTCTGTTCCTATGTTCGAAATTGTGACCCCCGGGGCAGGGCCAACTTTTGACCCAAGGACATCATATGCACAAACTTGGTAGAGATCCACTAGAAGATACTACATACCAAATATCAAAGCTCTACGCCTTCCTGTTTCAGAGAAGAAGATTTTTCAAGTTTTCCTTCTTTGTTCCTATGTTAGAAATTGTGACCCCCCGGGGCGTGGCCAGTTTTGACCCCAGGGGCATCATATGAACAAACTTGGTAGAGGTCTACTAGGCGATGCTACATACCAAATATCAAAACTCTACGCCTTCAAGTTTAAGAGGAAGAAGATTTTTAAAGTTTTCCTTCTTTGTTACTATGCTCAAACTTGTGACCCCCGGGGTGGGGCCAGTTTTGACCCCAGGGACATCATATGAACAAACTTGGTAGAGGTCCACTAGAAGATACTACATACCAAATATCAAAGCTCTACGCCTTCCAGTTTCAGAGAAGATGATTTTTAAAGTTTTCCCTCTTTGTTCCTATGTTCGAACTTGTGACCCCCGGGGCAGGGCCAGTTTTGACCCCAAGGACATCATATGAACAAACTTGGTAGAGGTCCACTAGGAGATGCTTCATGCCAAATATCAAAGCTCTATGCCTGCTAGTTTTACAGAAGAAGATTTTTAAATTTTTCCTTCTTTGTTCCCATGTAGAAATTGTGACCCCCGGGGCGGGGCCAGTTTTGACCCCAGGGGCATCATATGAACAAACTTGGTAGAGGTCCACTAGGAGATGCTACATGCGAAATATCGAAGCTCTACGCCTTCAAGTTTCAGAGAAGAAAATTTTTAAAGTTTTCCTTCTTTGTTACTATGCTCAAACTTGTGACCCCCGGGGCGGGGCCAGTTTTGACCCCAGGGGCATCAAATGAACAAACTTGGTAGAGGTCCACTAGGAGATGCTACATACCAAATATCAAAGCTCTATACCTTCCAGTTTCAGAGAAGATGATTTTTAAAGTTTCCCCTCTTTGTTCCTATGTTCGAACTTGTGACCCACGGGGCAGGGCCAGTTTTGACCCCAAGGGCATCATATGAACAAACTTGGTAGAGGTCCACTAGGCGATGCTTCATGCCAAATATCAAAGCTCTATACCTTCTAGTTTTACAGAAGAAGATTTTTAAAGTTTTCCTTTTTTGTTCCTATGTTGGAAATTGTAACCCCCGGGGCGGGGCCAGTTTTGACCCAAGGGGCATCACATGAACAAACTTGGTAGAGGTCCACTAGGAGATGCTACATGCCAAATATCAAAGCTCTACGCCTTCAAGTTTTAGAGAAGAAGATTTTTAAAGTTTTCCTTCTTTGTGACTATGCTCAAACTTGTGACCCCTGGGGCGGGGCCAGTTTTGACCCCAGGGGCATCAAATGAACAAACTTGGTAGAGGTCCATTAGGAGATGCTACATACCAAATATCAAAGCTCTGCGCCTTCTAGTTTCAGAGAAGAAGATTTTCAAAGATTTTGCTTTTTTTTCCTTTTTGTTGCCATGGCAACCAGAGTTGTGGGTGGAATTCAATGCTTTGAACAATTTTGGTAGAGCTTCACCCAAGGAACATCCCTGCCAAGTTTCATCAAGATTGGCCCAATGGTTTAGGAGAAGAAGATGATTAAAGAAATTGTTGACGGACGACGGACGACAAGACGACGGACGCCGGACGATGGACGCCGGACATAGGGCGATCACAATAGCTCACCTTTAGCACGTTGTGCTAAGGTGAGCTAAAAAGGTCTAATAATACTTTTTGCCATGTGGAAAATTTGGAGTCCTGTTTGAGCATAAAAAGGATCAACTGAAATAAGCACTTTTTTAAAAGGAGTAACATCTATTCTTCACATAAATTCAGGTTCTCAGGAACTAACCAAATGGCTAAGATTCCACCTATGCTCAAGACCCTGGCAGGGTCCTTCAGAGCTCTAGACAGAGGGAGTGACTTTGATTTCAAAATTGAAAATATTTATCACTCATCCTATATTATGGGTACTCATTAGAATCGTCTCATCGAGACAATTCTAATGATTACCCACAACTTAGGGTTTGGAAGAGAAATAATGGATTTAGAATACTATCACTCCCTCTTATCTGGAGGTCTGTGGTCCTAGGAAATTCACTTGTCCACTCCTACTTATAAGTAAGAAATAGATGAGGACGAGTGAATTATCCATCCTGGTTGTCCAGCAGGATAAGTGATAAAATAATTATAGCAGTAAACAATTAGGTTTTCAGAAGAATACCTAACTTAAGAGCTGCAAAACAGCCACCCATTACTGAATACCATATTTCACCTAATTAACGCATCAAGGTGCCATTCATAACGCCGACAGGGCTCCTAGTTCATAGCCAATTTCCCCAACTTTAAGTGCCAACATAATTATAGAAGAGTAAGTACAGTACTCTGATCTGGGTTTTAGTCAGAGCTGACTGCGAATCGATCGCCATTTGAAAAACCCACTGTATTAATTCAGAATATCGATTTTACCACCAATCATGATACATTTGGACATTAATTAGCATTCGCGATCAATATCAGACACAGAATTTTGATACTTCACTTTCTTAAAGTGCAAGTTAGTTGACAAATTTTGTGTCTTGGATGTTTATAATGTTATCGAAAGTGTATGTATATTCCGATATTCATGCAAGTGTTAATGACATCAATTTTTGTAAAGTAATTAAGATTATGTTGATGCCGCACCAGTAAGTTTATTTATCTCTTTACCACAGAACAAAATTTTAGACCAGTCCAAATTGAAAGCATTTGCTGACATTATAATAAAATGGGACACAAACGACAGTATCTGTCTTTGAGATTGTTGAAAACATTGTGGGAAAAGAAGAAATGCTGGTTACCAGCATTTTCTTCTTTTCCCACAATGTTTTCAAAAACCTTGTTCTTCAGGGTCGTTAAAAGCCAGGATTGTGTGGTATAGAGTTATAAAATATTGGTCATCCATAATTTTCGTCAGTCTGCCTTAGTAAAGTTTTAGTGAAGTCACAATATCTTGCTTTTGGGAGTTTGTCACTCCAGTCGCCTAATTATTTTTGCTAAGGTCGGGCGTGGAGGCCTCTGGAGTAAGTAATATAGTGGGAGGGGGGAGCTACTATTAGGGAGGGAGCGTTAAACATATTTATTTTACAATGATTGAGAAACAAGTTCTTACAACTTATAGTAATCTCTCTCGATTCTGCTTCCTGGAAACTACACCAGTACTCGCGCCGAATGTGTGGGCATATGAACAGTCCCAAAGTTGACATCCACTTCCGAGTATTGAAGTCAGGACCTTTTGATTACGAGGCCGACGCTCCACCTCACAACCACGGACCCCACAGCGTTAATTAGGTGAAATGCGATAATGTGAATTAAAAGATTTGAAGTCTTCCTAATGATATAACTCTGCACCTTTCACCGCAAATAAAAGCATTTTAATATCCTTCTGGTAATAAAATACAAGCGACTTTTCTCATTATCAAAATGAATGATATTAATGCAAATATCTTCCCAAAATCAGTGCGAAAAATTCTGTCGTTTTGGGTTTATTATTTTTCTTTACTTGATCAGATAAATGATACTGATAACTGAAAAGATTTGTTGCTGCCAGAGACAATATAATTAGCATTTCTGTTTTGTCTGAAAAAAAAAAATGGCAGTCTAATATCATCAGGTTTTTCCAGGGAGGATTTATTGGTTTTATTGGTTTATATTGGAGTTTAACACCATTTTAATGGCTCAGGTCATATCATGGTGGTCAGTGACGCACCCATGTGTTTCCTGGCTTTCTCACAACTGACACAACTTTCTTTCCAAAGTCACTGACTACTTTTCTCACATGCATCAGAGGTGAGAGGCAAAAAAATCGCAGGAAGGACAGTTTGCCTCAACCAGGTATCAAACTCACAACCACCAGGTCACGAGTCAGATGTGCTAGCCACTGAGCTACCCGGGGGAGCCTTTTCCAGGGAGGAGAGAACAGTGAGAGGCGAGATGTTGAAAAGAAGAAGCCAGTAGAGAGTAAACAGTTCAAAAAAAGAAAGAAATCTTTTTCCCATCACTTTCTCTTTTCCCCACTTTGTATTGCCTCTGTCTAAGTAGGATGAGTAAGGATCAAAGTAGGGCAAGTGCTTTTTTGAAGTCACTTGTCCTGCAGGAGAGGATTCTGCTGGGAAAAAACCCTTCAGTTTCAACTGTAGAGCATGAGAAGTAAAATTTTGCCCATTAAAGTTAAAAACACCACATTTTTAGCCATGACATTCTTTGACATTGCAATTCTTTACAAATTCTATGACTATCATAATCGATGTATCACGAGGATGTTTTCATTCATGTTAACCTCCAAACAAGAGGGCCATGATGGCCCTGAATCGCTCACCTGAGTAGAGTGCCTTAAAGGTATTTCTTTAATTTGACCAAGTGACCTAGTTTATGACCCCAGGTGACCCAATTTCAAACTCATATTTCACGAAGACAAACATTCTGACCAATTTTCAAGTCAACTGAGCAAAAAATGTGGCCTCTAGAGTGCCCTAAAGGTATTTCTTTAAATTGACCTAGTGACCTAGATTATGACCCCAGGTGACTCAAATTTGAACTGGTCTTGGACTTTATCAAAAGAAACATTTTAACCAATTTTCAAATCAAGTGAATAATAAATGTGGCCTCTAGAGTGCCCACTAGGTATTTCTTGAATCTGACCAAGTGACCTAGTTTATGACCACAGTTGACCAAAATTCAGACTCATGTGAGATTTTATAAAGACAAACATTCCGACCAATTTTCAAGGCAATTGAACAAATAATGTGGCCTCTACAGTGCCCACAAGGTATTTCTTTAATTTGACCTAGTGACCTAGTTTATGGTTCCAGGTGACCCAAATCCAAACTCATCCAATATTTCATCAAGACAAACATTCTGGCCAAATTTCAGGTCATTTGAGCAATAAATGTGGCAAACAAGGTATTTCTTTAATTTGACCCAGTGACCTAGTTTATGACCCCAGTTGACCCAAATTCAGACTTATGTGAGATTTTATAAAGACAAACTTTCTGACCAATTTTCAAGGCAATTGAGCAAATAATGTGGCCTCGAGTGCCAACAAGGTATTTCTTTAATTTGACCTAGTGACCTAGTTTATGACCCAAGATGACACAATTTTGAACTCAATGAACTTGTTGTGCTTAGATGGGCAAACAAACTTAGAAGAGAATCACTAAATACCAAATATCAAAGCTCTACGCCTTCCAGTTTCAAAGAAGAATTTTAAAGTTTTCCTTCTTTGTTCCTATGTTCTAACTTGTGACCCCCTGGGCTGGGCCAGTTTTGACCCAAGCAGCATCCTTGGAACAAACTTGGTAGAGGTCCACTAGGAGATGCTACATACCAAATATTAAAGCTCTACACCTTCCTGTTTAAGAGAAAAAGAAATTTAAAGTTTTCCTTCTTTGTTCCTATGTTCAAACTTGTGACCCCTGGGGCGGGGCCAGTTTTGACCCCAGGGGCATCATATGAACAAACTTGGTAGAGGTCCACTCTGAGATGCAACATACCAAATATCAAAGCTCCACACCTTTCGGTTTCAGAAAAGAAGAATTTTAAAGTTTTCCTTCTTTGATCCTATGATCGAACTTGTGACCCCCGGGGCTGGGCCAGTTTTGACCCCAAGGCCATCATATGAACAAACTTGGTAGAGGTCCACTAGAAGATGCTAAATACCAAATATCAAAGCTCTACACCTTCCAATTTCAGAGAAGAAGGTTTTTAAAGTTTTCCTTCTCTGTTCCTATCTTCGAACTTGTGACCTATGGGGCAGGGCCAGTTTTGACCCCAAGGGCATCATATGAACAGAGTTGGTAGAGGTCCACTAGAAGATGCTACAAACCAAATATAAAAGTTTCACGCCTTCCTGTTTCAGAGGGGAAGATTTTTAAAGTTTTCCTTCTTTGATCCTATGTTCGAACTTGTGACCCCGGGGCAGGGGCCAGTTTTGACCCCAAGGGCATCATATGAACAGAGTTGGTAGAGGTCCACTAGAAGATGCTACAAACCAAATATAAAAGCTCTACACCTTCCAGTTTCAGAGAAGATGATTTTTAAAGTTTTCCCTCTTTGTTCCTATGTTCGAACTTGTGACCACCGAGGCAGGGCCAGTTTTGACCCCAAGGGCATCATGAACAAACTTGGTAGAGGTCCACTAGGAGATGCTACATGCCAAATATCAAAGCTCTGCACCTTCTAGTTTCAGAGAAGAAGATTTTCAAAGATTTTGTATTTTTTTCCTTTTTGTTGCCATGGCAACAAGAGTTAAGGGTGGAATTCAATTCTTTGAACAACTTTGGTAGAGCTTCACCCAAGGAACATCCCTGCCAAGTTTCATCAAGATTGGCCCAGTCGTTTAGGAGAAGAAGATGTTTAAAGAAATTGTTGACGGACGCCGGACGCAGGACATAGGGCGATCACAATAGCTCACCTTGAGCAACTTGTGCTCAGGTGAGCTAAAAAGAAATGAGCCATGCTCACTGAAAAGGGGGCTTTACACATCTGCAAAGAGTATTGACCCAGGTCAGCCTGCGCATTCTGCGCAGGCTGACCTGAGCCAAAACATTTTGCTACTGGTCAATTTTCTGCATGCCAGAGAACCATTATGTCAGTTGTTAGACAAAATGGAATAATGGATCTATAATCATGTGGTGACTTGATTGGTATGATGCATCAGAGATAAATTGAGCCCCATTTTGCCATAGCTGAAATTTACATGTATATGGAAGTATATCAGCCATGAAACTGCAAGAGTTCTCTACTTTTCATCAAGAGGACCATAATCGCCCTATCATGCTTACCTGAGTAAAGTGATATTGAATTCATAAATATTGGACTGAAAATGTGACATCTAGAGTACACAGGTTTATCAAAGATTTATCTCACTGACCTATATTTGTACCAAATATGGCCCATTTCCACACCTGTCCAAGATATCAAGAAAAACATTCTTACAACTTTTAATAAATATTGGACTAAAGAGGTTGCCTATAGAGTGCACACACGTTTTTTTAAAGATTTGTCCTAGTGGCCTACTTCTTGATAAAAAATGTTCGAGGTATCAAGACAAACATTCCCACTTCTTTTATAAAGTATTGGACCGAAAATGTATCCTGTAGAGTATACAAAAGCTTTATCTCGGATTTGTCAGTGTGACATACTATTTGCCTTGACAGGACACATTTTCAAACATGTCTGAGATACCATCAAGACAAACATTCTGATTCCCTAAGTATTGAACTGAAAATGTGATCTCAAGAGTGCACACAAGGATTTATAAAGCTTTGTCCCAATGACTTCCTTTTTGACCTGACATGACTCATTTTCAAATGTGTCAAAAATATCAGCAAAACACTTTCAGACCAATTTTCATCAGTATTGGACTGAAAATGTGGAGTCTAGGGTGTACACAAGGTTTTACTATGATTTGTCCCTAATTTGTGACCTAATTTGTGTACTTGCCTGAATTAATCAAGACAAACATCCTGATCACCTTTAATGGGTAATGAATGGAAAATATGTCCTCTAGAGTGTACACTAAGCTTTTCTAAGATTTGTCCCAGTGACCTACTTTTTGACTAGACATGACCCATTTTAGGTTTTGTACAAGATATCATCAAGACAAACATTCTAGTAATTTTTCATGAGCATCAGACTGAAAATGTGGCTTCCAGGGAGCACAAAAGGTACTTGTTGAGGCCCCAAAGATGGACATCAGGCACAGCATGATCACAAAAGTTCACCTTGACCACTTTGTGCTCATGTGAGCTAATAACTTGAGAGAATGGTATTAATTTTCTTGAAATACTTGAAAACAAGAGGGTCATGGTGGCCTTGAATTGCTCATCTTAGCCTATACCTTTGACAGCACAAAATGAAGTATAGGTCATGTTTTTCTCTGATATGACAGATGACCTAGTTACTTACCAGGCTGACCCATTTTCAAAATTGTCTATGACAACAAGAAAAACATTCTGACCAGTTTGTAGACCATCTGTGTGAAAATTTGATCTCTGGAGATTTATCCCCGTGACCTTTTCAACAAAATTTGGCACATGTCTGAGATATCAATCAGATCAGGAGGGCTCCGCAATTTGATAATCAATGGATACAAAATAATTACACAATTCAGTGTATCTGTAATGATTAAAACAGGGGTTCTTTCCTGATTAGTATCCAAGCTTGATATGATCTATGATAGAAGCCAAGCCCACAGCAGCTATGTTTCATCAAACAAGAGGTTCATTGGCTCTAAAGCACTGACCTGAAAAAGATTTGAAATTCATGCAGCTGTTGGCAGACAATGTGGCATCTAGGGTGCAAACTAGGTTTTATCCAAGATTTGTCCCAGTGACCTAATTTGAGACCAGCTGTGACCATTTATAAACTAATCCTAGATATCATAAAGACAAACATTCTGACAAGTTTTCATGAGTATTGGACTGAAAATGTGGCTTAAAGAGTGCACCCAGGGTTTTCCTTAGTCTTGTCCTTAAGGCTTGTCCAAGCGACCTACATTTTCATCCAGAGCATCCCATTTTCAAGTAGTCACAAACATTCTGACCAATTGTCATGTAGCCTGGGTTCCAGCCCAGTCATTTTTTTCTCTTTTATATTCGGACTTTATTTCATTTTGACAAAGTTAAGTCTGAATATAAGAAAGGAAAAAATAATCGGATTGGAACCCACACTAATTGTTATGATAATTGGACAGAAAATATGGGCTTTTTAGTGCAAACAATGTTTTACTAAGATTTGTTTGTGTGACCTACTTCTTGACCCCATATGACCTGTTTTCACACTTGTCAAAGATTTCATCAAGGCAAACCTTCTGACCATTTCCATGAGTAATGGACTGAAAATGGGGTCTGACGAATCACCGAAATACCAAAATGCCACCGAAATATCCCAGATTTTTTTTTTATTTTTGATTTCAAACAACTGAAGATGTGGTGTTTGACACAAATTGTTATCATACTGATGAAGGAAGGTTAGTTTAAAACCTAATGACAAAATAACAACATGCCATTGAAGCCCGACGTGAAGAATGTGCACCAGAATATCCCAGCAGTACTGTAAATGTTCACCGAAATACCCACCCGGCGAAGTAAAATTTGTCGATTCAGGGATTCTACATCCGCAATCTAACTACAGTAGCTGTGCTCGTGTACAAGGTTGATGTGTCTGATTTTTATCTTTAACTATGCTGGCAAAAATAGTTTTCACTTTTATGTTGGATATAGATGAAATTAAAAATCACCAAATCGGAAAACCGGCAGCCATTTTAAATCTGTGGTTAACACGTTACCAGGCATAAATTGGTAAGACAATTATAATTCCACCGATAAGATTATTAATAATAACCATGCCATTTTAAAAATCACAATGACAAACTTACACAAAATAAGTTTGATCATATCAGCTGAATGCCTTCAATTACGATTGCATCACTTTAACAGAACAGAGCAGAACCGAGCTATTTGTGCATTTCGATGGATCAGAGACCTACATTCTGATTTGGGTCTACTTCGTCCGCAAATGATTTTATACGTGTGTTTATCATTCAGAGAAATAATAAATTCATGTGATCATATGATACTGATAATTCTTCGGGTCTAGATTGGCGTAATCAAGATCGGGTATTTCGGTGTGTAACAGACCAGACATGCAAGTGTTTCGGTGATTGTTCTCCACGTAAATTAATGATGAATATATTAACAACAGCATTCTTCTCATTAATGATTGATACTTTCATTGAGTGCATTTTCAGTTAAAGACAAAAGAAAGAAAGAAAAACACTGCAAACTAATATCAGTTATCTGAACTTAATTTTGAAAAAAATTAGGGGTATTTCGGTGTTTGGGTGGTATTTCGGTGATTCGTCAGACTGCTGAAAATGTGGCCTTTATAGCATAAAGAATATTTTTCTAAAATTTGTTCCAATGACCTATTTCATGACCCAACTCAAACTCATCTGAGATATCATAGAGACAACCATCTTGAGCAATTTTCATGAAATTGAAAATGCATCCTCTAGAGTGTACCCAAGGTTTTTCTAAGAACTGTACTAGTAATCCTCTTTTTGACTTGACCTGACCCAATTTCACACTTGTAAGAGGAATGATTGAAACAAATCCTTCTGGCTGATTCTTATGAGCATAGGACAGAGAATGTGGCCTTCAAAGTAAACACAAGTTTTTTCTAAGATTTGTCCTGGTGACCTAAATTTTTACCCTATTTGATCCTATTTCAAACGTGTCCCAGATATTATCAATAAAATCATTCTGACCAAGTTTCTCATGGGTACTGGAGTAAGAATATTGCCTCTAGAATTAGCACAAGGTAATTGTTGATGCCTGGATGATGGACAATAAACCCAGGACATAGCATGATCACTAAAGCTCTCCTTGAGCATTTCTTGCTCAGGTGAGCTAAAAATCTGAACGACATCCACTACAGGATCATTTGTCACTTAGGACAGAATCTCAACCTGCCATTTTGGAGAAGATAAATTTCTAAAGATTTTCAATATTTTTCAGTTTTGTTGCCACAGCAATCAAAATTTTCACAGGAACCAAATTCTTTGAAGTGATTCTGAAGAGCACCATGTCAAGGTTATTCTGTGCAGCTTGCTTAAAATTGGATAAGTGGTTTCAGACAAGGTATCTGACATAAAAGTTAACCCTTTACCGAAGTGTACCATATGACAAAATCTCAGACTTGTCTAAACTGAAAGCATTTTTAAACAACAAAGTATTTTTCACTGAAAAATTGACATTTTGTTTTAAGAAGGATAGAAAACATTGAGGGCAAAGTAGAAAATGCTGGTTATACCCTTAATTTCTCCTTTTTTCCACAATGTTTTCAAAAGGCTTTTTTTCAGGGTTGTTACAGTCCAGACTGTGTGGTTAAAGGGTTAATACATGCAAAGACAGATGCATGACTGACAGGGGATCACATGACAATATCAACCTTGCTAGCCTTTGGCCAGAGGAGCTGAAAAAGCAGACCACTTTTGGAAATACTATGGCAATAAGAGAACAAACAAGAGCACCGCATATGGGTGCCAAGGCTCCGGTGCAGTTGCTTGATTTTCAGTGATAATTTAATGACAAGAAAAAAAAGGGGGTATCTATGTCAAAAATAATTTGATGGTTACCTGCCCCTGTTGCATGGGTTCCCCTTTTAATAGTTCACAAGTAGTCCAAATATATTACAATATAACAAAATGTTAAGGTTTTTGCATGAAGATGATGCAGATGATACCAAGGAGAGGGCTACAGCAATACCACAATGTTTCTTCAACAAGAGGGCCATGATGGCCCTGTATCGCTCCACTGGCTTATAAATATAAACCATAAATACTAAACATTTCAATTCTGAGCCAAATGGTTTCACAATGAAGACTTACAAAGTTTTCTCTGTAAAAGCCCATGTGAAAGTTGAGACCCGCAGGGCAAAGCCATTTTTGATCCCAGAGCGATAATTACTTGAACCCTGGTAGAGGTCCACAAGATACAGCCACATGCCAAAATAATACAAGTCTATGCTGTATGGTTATAAATAAGGTGATTTTCAAGTTTCATCCATATGAAGCCTCTGTAAAACATAAGACCCCTGATGCAAGGCTAATTTCAAAAAAAAAATCAAAAGTGATCCAAATTTGGTAGCCCTTGGGTTTGCGGTTAGGAGCAAAAGGATTTTTTGAATGTTCACCCTATAAGCACATGTTTATGACCAAATTTGGGAGTCCTTGGCCTTATGGCTAGTAACAAGACGGTTTCTGAAGTTTTCACTCCATAAACCCATGTAAAACTTGTGACCCCTGGTGCAGGGCCGAACTTGATCCTAGGGTTGTAACTTGGGCCCTCTTTGTAGTTGTCCACTAGATAGTGCTATAATTATGCAAAATTTGGTAACCCTAAGCCTTATGGCTATGTACACCAAGATTTAAAAGTTTTCCCTATATAAGCCCATGTAAATCTTGTGAACCTCCCCCCCCACCCCCCAGCATGAGGCCAAATTGACCCCAGGACTGTAATTTGGGCACTTTTGGTAGACCCCCACTAGATCAAGCTAAATGCAAAATTTGGTAGCTCTGGGCCTTATGGCTAGGTACTGGAAGATTTCTTAAGTTGTCACTATGTACGCCCATGTAAAACTTGTGACCCCTGCAGTAGGGCCAATTTTGACCCCAGGGCTAAAATTTTGGCCCGCTTGGTAGAGGCCCACTAGATATAGCTACACGCAAAATTTGGTAGCTCTAAGCCTTATGGCTAGTTACAGGAAGATTTTCAAAGTTTTCTCTATATAAGCCTATGTAAAACTTGTGACCCCTGGGGCAGAGCCAATTTTGACCCCAGGGCTATAATTTGAAGAAACTTGATAGAGGTCTACTACATAAAGCTACATGCCAAATTTGGTAGCCCTACCCCTTATGGTTTCAGACAAGAAGATTTTTAAAGATTTCCAATATTTTTCAGTTTTGTTGCCATGGCAACCAGAGTTTTTGAAGGAATCAAATTCTTTCAAGAAATTCTGAAGAGGACCACGGCAGGATCATTTCTGTAAAGTTTCATGAAAATTGGATGGGTAGTTTCAGAGAAGAAGGTGTTTGAAATAAAAGTTAACGCACGGACGGACAGACGCACGGACGGACGCACGGACGGACGGACGCACGACGGACACCGGGCCATGAAGCCCGCTGGCCTTCGGCCAGTGGAGCTAAAAATCATAATAATTTCCTCTTAACCCTTTACCAAACAACACCAAGTTTTAACAACCATGAAGAAGGCTTTTGAAATGTTGTGGGAAAAGGAGAAAATGTAGGTAATCAGCATTTTCTCCCTTTCCCACAATGTTTTCTACTCTATCAAAGACAGAAATCACAGTTTAAGCAACACATCTGTTTGAGATTAAAAATGTTGTTGTTTGGTAAGGAGTTAAGCCACATCAGATTCTGTCCTCTGCACTTATCTGTGTATAGCTTATCATTGTGTCCTTTCTGTACTTTTCCTATGATAATGAGTTTATCCAGGAAATAGAGTAAAAAAATATAAGATTACCAGGTCAAGGCTTCTTTTTAGGCTTTTGACTCTTTACCGCACAATCCCGACTTCTAACGATCCTGAGAAAGTAGGCTTTTGAAAACATTGTAGGAAAAGGAGAAAATGTTGGGTAGTTATTATTTGAGCTACACTTAATTTGTTGTCTGCAAATCTGTTCAATTTGGTCCACTCAAAATTTATGTTGTTTGAGAAAGAGTTCACCTATTACCACATGACAAAAGATTTTAGACTTTTCCGATTTGAAAGCATTTGCAGATCGACAAAGTAAATGTGGCTCAAAATGACGAATTAGTCTTGCTAGGGTAAAAAACATCATGGGAAAAGGAGAAAATGCTTGTTACCAGCATTTTCTCAGTTTCCCACGTTTTCAAAAGCCTGCTTTTCCAGGGCTGGAAAAAAATTAGTTTGGTAGTCTGGGTTAACCAGCATGGCGCCAAATAGAGTGAATGCTGTTTATCTGGAAAGAGACCAAACCATTCATGATGAAAGGCAGCTTATGGGCAAGTGTCTCCCAGCATAGCTGACAATGTAGATCTTTGATCAGACAAATATGTTGGGCTGTCTGATCTTGATCAACACTGTCTGCTAAGTAGCTTCAGTCATGACAGCACTTTAACCCTTTACCAATCTATTTCTTTTAACGACCCTGCAGTAATGGGCTTCTAAACACATTATGGGAAAAGGAGAAAATGCTGGTAACAGCTAACCTTACCTAGTATTTTTTCCTTTTCCCACAATGCTTTCTATCAATTCAAAGACAACTCTTTTCATTTGATCCGTGTTTGTCATCTGTAAGCTATTTCAGTCTGGAAAAGTCTAACACTTCATCATTTGGTATAGAGTTAACCCTTTACCACACAATCCCAAGTTTTAAAGACCCTGAAAGAAAAAGCTTTTGAAAACTTTGTGGGAAAAGGAGAAAATGCTGGTGAAAGCATTTTCTCCTTTCCTCACCATGTTTTCTACCCTATCAAAGACAGAATACATCATTTTAGCAACATTTGATATGCCGTCTGCAAATGCTTTGAATTTGGTCCAGTCCAAAAATTTTTCATTCAGTAAAGAGTTAATTTGGATACATATTGCTTTTATGTTAGACTGGAACAATCAGTTAATGTCAAGCTGTTTCTGTATTCAGCAGTAAATGCAAATCACAGCAAAAACAGTTCAACAGGGCGTTCACCCTTGAGGTATAATGCACTTTCTGACAGAGGAGGCTTCTGTGGGAAAAGGAGAAAATCTTGGTAACCAGTATTTTCTCCTTTTCCAATGTTTTCCACCCTTTCAAAGATAGAAGTCATCATACTGGCCACATGTAATTTGCTGTCTGCAAATGCTTTCAATTTGGGCAAGTCTAAAATTTGGTCATTTAGTTAAGAGGTAACTCAGAGTTTTCTTCAAAAACAGCTGAGCTAAAAATGCTTTCTACCATCATGTTTTCCTTCTTTCAAATTTTTTTCCTACTGACCCAGTGGGTCAAAGACAACTCAAAGAATTTGTACAGTATTTAACTCTTTACCAAACAACAATATTTTAGAGTGGTCCAAATTGAAAGCATTTGCAGACGACATTTTAAATTTGGCTGAAATGACTACAGCTGTTTCTCAAAGATTAGAAAACATTGTGGGAAAAGGAGAAAATGCTGGTTACCAGCATTTTCTCCTTTTCCCACAATGTTTTTAAAAGGCTTCTTTCTCATGGTCGTTAAAAGTTGGGATTGTGTGTGCTAAAGGGTTAAGTTACATTCTGTAAGTGCTTTCAATGTTGATGTCAAAAATCTTGTATTTTGGATAACCATTTGAGTGCTAAGCACAACTTAATTCTTAACCAAACAACAAAATTTTAGACTTGTCCAAAATCAAGGCATTTGCAGACGACAATATCAATGTGACTGAAACATCAAAATTTGTTTTTGGATGGGTAGAAAACATTGTTGGAAAAGGAGAAAATGCTGGTTGCCAGCATTTTCTCCTTTTCCCACCATGTTTTCAAAAGGCTTCTTTCTCAGGGTCGTTAAAAGTTGCGATTGTTTAGGAAAGGGTTAATTCTTTACCAGACCACAAAATATTAGACTTGTCTAAATTCATAGAATATGAAGAAAACAGTGTAACTGTGGCTAAAATGATGGAATTTATCCTTCATAGGACAGAAACATTTAGTGGGAACAGGAGAAAACGCTGGTTACCAGGATTTTCTCCTTTTTCCACAATGTTTTTCAAAAGGATTCTTGGTCAAGGTCGTTAAAACTTGGCATCGTGTAATAAAGGGTTAAGCTGTTTTTGTAGACAATATAAACCGTGCTTAGACAGCAATTTGCTGAGAGTGTAGATCAAGATAAAACATGCAAATGCCGCTGACTTATGATCTGTGATCTACACTGTCCCCTATTTCAGGAAATACTATGACAAAAGCATCCTGACATAACAATGTTTCAGTCTGTTTACCTGCATGAGAATTTAGTACATTCCATTCTTTTAGCTCCTATGGGCTAACTGTATCATATAATCTAGAGTTTTAATAATCCTGGAGAAGGAAGTCTTTTGAAAACATTGTGGGAAAAGGAGGAGATGCTGTTACCAGCATTTTCTACTTTTCACACAATATTTTCTACCTTTTTAGAGTCAGGTTTCATCAACAATGAATGAGCTACAAATGATCTGTTGTCTGCCAAAGCTTTGAATTCTGGAAGAGTATAAAATCCGATTGTTAAACTCTTTACCACACAATCCCAACTTTTAATGACCCTGGGAAAGAAGCCTTTTGAAAACATTGTAGGAAAAGGAGAAAATGCTGGTAATCAGCATTTTCTGCTTTTCCCACAATGTTTTCTACCCTATCAGAGAAAAATTATAATATGAGCCACGTTGAAATTGTCGTCTGCAAATACTTTCAAATTGGACAGGTCTAAAATGTTGTTGTGTGGTAAAGAGTTAAGAGTTAAGAAACCATTATCCCTAAGAAGTACACAACTCACGTGATGTATTGTATGATGTGGCCTGGTACCCTGCAATACCCATGTTGTACAGTGCCTGCAGGGGCTGGGTACCATAACTGCAAGATGGTTCCTGTTGACTATAGGAACACATCGGTTCCATGCTTGAAGTGGGATACAACACAGATCCGTAAATTCCCTGCCAGGACTCTGACTGCTCTTCAAAACCAGCCAGTGAGGGAACAGTTTGAGAACAAAAGGGAAAACTTGCCCTTCTCTGCATCCATGAGTCAGAATTATTACTTTGTTGCATGACCTTAAATTGCACACTTAGAACAAGCTAGCCTGTGTAAAACATCCACTTGTACTAGGCAACCATTTGTAACCATCAATTCAAGTCTCTTTCATCCAAGTTTTGAATCCAAATTAGTATGTTATGCAGTCACCTGCAGAAAGATGTCAGCTTAATTTGTTCCTCTGAGTGACTGCTCAAGACAAGTTTTGACTGTTCCTTCTTTTCGCATGTAAGAAAACTCAAAAGTCACTGCTTCTTCTTTTCATAAGAGAGTTTATTTTTGATTTGATAATTTTAAAAGCAACTGAAAACTTCAGACTGGGCTCAATTCCATGTAATGAAATAGTCACATTATCACATTTAATATTTTGAAGGATGGATGAGATTGAGTTGTTGGGAGTAAAAATACAATATACCTATATGATAACCTAAAAAAATGGGCTCACACTTGAGCTTCAAAGACTTAAACCTTTACCAAACAACAAAATTTTAGAATTGCCCAAATTGAAAGCATTTGGAGACAACAATTTCAGTGTGGTTCAAATGGTGCAATTTTTCTTTGATAGGGTAGAAAACATTGTGGGAAAAGGAGAAGATGCTGGTTACAAGCATTTTCTCCTTTTCCCTCAATTTTTTCAAAAGGCCTCTTTCCCAGGGTCATTAAAAGGCGCAATTGTGAGCTAAAAGCTTAAACCTTTACCAAACAACAACATTTTAGACTTGGCAAAATTCAAAAGCTTTTGCAGGCCACAAAATAAATGTGACTCAAAAAAAGAAATTTGTCATTGGAACGGTAGAAAAAAATTGTGGGAAATGGAGAAAATGCTGATTACCAGCATTTCCTCCTTTTTCCACAATGTTTTCAAAAGGACTCTTCCTTAGGGCTGTCAAAACTCTGGATTGTGTGGTAAAGGGTTGAACTTCATTGCAGCAAAAAGATCCCCAATTAGTACAGAAGAGATCCTAATCTCTTCACACATAATAGCAGCCAAAAAATATGAATTTGTGTTTAGCCAACAATTATTCAGGAAAGGGAATTTGTCCCATCAACCTGTACAAATAGGGGTCATTGGAAGTAGGGATTGTTTAGCAGTGGGTTAAAGCCTTTATTTGCAGTCATCAGGTCAGACCCTAACAAGGCTAAACCTTAACTCTTTACCAAACAACAAAATCTAGACTTGTCAAAATTGAAAGCTTTGTAGACGACAAATTATAGGTGGTTAGAATTGTGGAATTTGTCTCAGAGAGGGTAGAAAACATTGCAGGAAAAGGAGAAAATACTGGTTACCAGCATTTTCTCCTTTTCCAACAATGGTTTCAAAAGGCTTATTCCAAGGGGTCGTGAACACAAACTAATTTGTTTGGGAAAGGAACAATATATAATTCTGTGGGGTTATTTTTACCCAAAACAAGAAGACATACAAAACAATATGTAAGAAAAGAATATGCTTGATACTAGCATTTTCTTCTTTTTCCACAATGTTCCAACTCATTCAAAGACAAATGCTTTGTCTGCAAATGTTTTCAAATTCCCAGGACATAATCTAAAATTTTGTTGTTTGGTAGAAAGTCACAACACTCCATAACCTAAAACCTCCTAATATCTTGTCCAAATCTGACAGAAAGGGGATAAAAATCAAATGCAACCAAAACTGTACACCTTTCTTAACCGTTTACCACACAATCCTGAGTTTAAACCATCCTGAGAAAGAAGCCTTTTCAGAACATTATTGAAAAAGGAGAAAATGTTGGTAGCCAGCATTTTCTCCATTTCCCAAAACTTTTTCTACCCTTATACAAATTTCATCATTTCAACCACATTTGTCTTCTGCAAATGCCTTCAATTTTGGACTTGTCTAAAATGTTGTTTGGTGAAGAATTAAATGGGAAAGAATAACTTAAACGTCCCTCTTGCCATAATGTTCACAAAACTGCTGTAAGAATCCCCTAGTCCGTCGTTGAATCCCTGTCACAATTACATTAATTAAAAAATTTAGTCAATTAATTAAAATCCATTTTAAATTTTTCACACTTCCACGTTTGTCAACGGGCCCAGTTAAAAATTCTGGACTGCAAGGACGTCCAGCCGCACATCCCTCTCAAGTCCAAAATTGTAACCCAACTGACCATCAGAATTTGACCACTGGGTGATGTCCAGTGTGCACTCGATGACCTCCAACAGACCCTTTACCCTCTCCCAAGATAACTTTACTCCATTACAAAATTTTAGACCCAAACATAGTACACAATGATTAATTTTGCATTTGCTGATGACAAATTAAATGTGGCTCAAATGTTGGGATTTGTCTTTGAAAGAGTAGAAAAACATTGTGAAAGGGGAAGATAATGTATTGTTTGGTGCAAGTAGTGATGAATTCTTCCATAGCCAAAAGAAAATCTTGTGATTGATTGTATGGTGTTTTAACACAATTTTCAACAGTATTTCAGTTATATCCTGGCAGCCGATTTTTCATTTTCCTTTTTTTCCCAGTGTTTTCAAGTCTTTTCTCAGGGTGGTTGAAACACAGACAATCCTGAGTTTTGAAAACCAGAGGAAAAAAAAGGCTTTCAAAAACATTGCGTGAAGGGGAGAAAATGCAGGTAGCCAGCACTTCCATTTCCCAGAATGTTTTCTACCTTACCAAAGACAATTCCAATCATATCTGTCACATCTTATACAGTGTATCTGCAATTGTTTTCAATTTGCACAAAACTAAATTTTGCTGTGTGGTAAAGAATTTCCATTTCACCACACATTCCTGAATTTAACTCTTTAACAAATGACAGTATTTTGGACTAACCAAAATAAAAGCATTAGCAGACGACAAATTAAATGAAGGTCAAATGATGATTTCTATGTTTGGTAGCGTAGAAAACATTGTGGGACAAGGGGAAATGCTGGTTACCAGCATTCTCTCCTTTTCCTACAAAGTTTTCAAAAGCCTTCTGTTTCAGGGTAGTTAAAACTTGGGACTGTGTGGTAAAGAGTTAAACGACCCTGAAGAGAAGGGTTTTGAAAACATTGAGGAAAAAGGAGAAAATGCTGGTACCTAGCATTTTCTCTTTTTCCCCACAATGTTTTTCTACCCTATCATATACAGAAATCACCATTTAACCCTTTACCGCACAATGACGCCTTTTAAAGCCCCTGGGAAAGAAGGCTTTTGAAAACATTGTGGGAAAAGGAGAAAATGCTGGTAACATGCATTTTCTCCTTTTCCCACAATGTTTTCTGTCCTATCAAAGAAAAACTGCACTATTGAAATTGTCGTCTGCAAATGCATTCAATTTGGACAAGGTTAAAATTTTGTCATCTGATAAAGGGTTAAGCTACACTAAATATGTCTTCTTCAAATGCTTTAAATTTAGTCAAGTCCAAAATTTTGCCCTGTAGTAAAGAGTTGAAAGGGGAAAGGTTAATTGCCTTAACAGACTGAATGACAAGATAAAAACAGCAGAAATGACAAGTTACACCACAGAAATCATCACAATCCCTTGTGTACCTGGTTTATTGCCCTGGGGCCAAACTTTTAAACTGGACATCAAGTGCACTTTTACACTGAATGACCACTGTCACTGAGGACAGTTTTTTTTTACCCGTATCTACAATCTAACCTCGCCCTTATTCACCAACCATTTTTAGCCCCTAGGCTGCTAAGCATGGCTTGGAGTGCTTTAGCAGATATAGCAGATCAAGATCAGACTGCACAAAATGTGCAGTCTGATCTTTGATCTATACTCTCCGCTATGGTATTTTCTTTCCGGTGAAATCAGCTTTGAAACTGCACTATTGAGTGGAAATTTTTCGTTTCATTTATTTAGCAGTTAACCCTTTCCCAAACGAGCCCTTGTTTTCATGTGTCTGCAGTACAAGTCTTTTGAAAACACTGTGGGAAAAGGAGAAATTGCTCGTAACGAGCAATTTCTCCTTTTCCCACAGTGTTTTCTACCCTTTTTGAGACCTTTCTGCCATTTTCATCAAATTTAAAATTGTCGCCTGCAAACTCTTTCAATTTGGACCAGTCCAAAATTTGTCATTTGGGAAAGGGTTAAAACATTTGTAGCATTATTAGTCCAATTCTAGATTAACCCTTTACCACACAATGCCAACTTTTAACAACTCTGAGGAAGAAGCCTTATGAAACATATGGGAAGGGGGAAAACTGGGAAAATGCTGGTAACTAGCATTTTATCCTTTTCCCACAATGTTTTCTAGCCTATCATTTGAGCCACATTTAAATTGTCCTCTGCAAATGCTTTGGACGGGTGTAAAATTTTGTCGTGTGGTAAAGGGTTAAGCATGTAATTTCAGATTGGGTACATCATTTGATCCAGCCAATCAGAAACTGAGCCCCACATCTGAAATCAGAACACTGCCGAAAGTCATATGGGAAGATCAAGATCAGACTGATCATGAATCATTCTGGATCCACACTACCTGCTCTTTTACAGGACATCACGCTGGCCAAAACAGACAGCTGAAATCAAAAGGTTAATCCTCTACCGCACAATCCCGAGTTTAAAAGACCTCAAGGAAACAGGCTTCTGAAAACATTGCAGCAAGAAGGTGAAAATGCTGGTAACCAGCATTTTTCCTTTTCCTACAATGTTTTCTGTCCTTTCAATGACAAATTCCATAATTTGAGTCATGTTCAATTTGCTGTCTGAAAATGCTTTCAATCTGGGCATGTGTAAAATTTGTTAAGTGATAAAAGGTTAAATCTATGCCCATTAGTGAGACCACATTATGCATGATCCATGCTTCTATTCAAGCTGAACAGTTATGCCCTAATAACTGAACCTTTCATCGGACACAAGATCTATTTCCAATTTTTGGAACAAAATTTCAAGAAAATAAAAAATCAATATTGACGTAAAGAAATGTTTACCTCTGACAGGAACATACGTACAATCCATCTGAGTCACATACATTTTTCTCCCTGTCAGCGAACTACTGTTTTGATCAATAATGTACTTTAAAACCCGAGACAAAAAGCTATCGACTACTACAGGGAAATATTCTGCTTCACTCTATTCCATTAACCCTTACAGCACCACGCACGACTGATGATCATTAATTCATTTTCCAGGCAGAGTATAGATCAAAATCAGGCAGCATGGAACATGCATAATTGTAACTTACTAGACTGCAGGAACATGCATATTGTAACATATTCTGGCCACAACAAGCTTACAATTGCATGACTGAGACTGGTTTTTCCAATCAAAATGGTTCATGTTTCATTGGTTCAACACTCTATTGACTACCACAGGGCAATAACTGGCTCACTCTATCCCATAACAGCCTCACTTCAAATGTCAATAACCAGGAAGCTGCATAAAGCAGACAAATAGCACATCAACCATCTTGACAATTGTTCTGCAAGCCACTTTTCCTCTCACAGAGTCTCGGAAAAAGACAAACTTTAAGTTGGTGGTCCAAAAAACCACTAGTCAAAATTTGTCTTAACTCTACCAAACGAGAAAAGTTTAGACTCGTCCAAATCCCAAACATTAATTTTGCAGACGATAAATGTAGCTCAAACTGTGGAAATTGTCTATGAAAGAACAAAAAACATTTTGGGAAAAGGAGAAAATCCAGTTAATGTACCAGCATTTTCTTTTTTTCCTAACAAAGTTTTCAAAAGCATTGTTCTGCAAGGTTGTTAAAACTTGGGATTGTATATTAAAGGGTTTAGGGTTTACGACACAATTCCAAATTATAAGGATCCTGAAGAACAAGGCTTTTGAAAATATTATGGAAAGAGGAGAACCAGAATTTTCTCCGTTTTCCACAATGTTTACTTAACCTTTCAAAGACAAATTCCAGCATTTGAGCCATACATAAGTTCTCATCTCTAAATCCTTCAACTTTGGACTAGTCTAAAGTTTGCTAAACATTTGAACATTTTTTTTTTCACTTCTATCACAGCCTGAGGGTCTGGATGACCCAATACACAATTGAATTTTAGATCCCTCACATCAAAATAAGAAATTTTATCATCAAAACTTGGCAGTCAAGGTATAGGGCAGTGTTTTCTCCAGATGTAAAATTTTGCATGTCCTTTTTGACACCCATCTATAAATTAGGGGGTCAAAAGTTAAAACTTGGTGTCAAAGTTCTTAGTGTAATTTCAAATAAATGATGAATAAACAAAATTTCAAAATTCCTTTGGTTGTGTTTATTGACATCACTAAATATCAATATTTACAGTCATACAAAGATTAACTTTTTTACTAACTGTGGAAAAAAAAAAAACGCCAGCTTGCAAAAGTCATTAGTGCTGAAGGCATTTTTTGCCATGTAAAAGTCAAAATTTGGTACTGACATGATTTTTGATACATTTACGATCAAAATAAGCTTGTATGCTTTAATTGTGGTGCTAAAAACGCCATCAAAAGTATCAACTAGAGGCCCTCAAGGGCCCGAACCACTCCACTGGCATGATTTTACTTTTTTTCTAGCATACATGATGCAAAAAGGAAAAAAAGCAAACACAAAAAAAATGCGGAAAGGGTTGTTGCAACTGGGCTTGAACCCACAAAGACAGCACAAGTAGCAGACATGGTGAATTGAACATATCGTGAAAAAAAAATGAAGTAAAATTTCTCGAAACCAAATGTTTGGAATCCAGCCAAATTTGACTGGGTTTATCATTGGACAGTGTTGAATAAACAATACTAAGTCATCAAACTGCTGCTTTTTCTAAACCGATTTTCTTCATTCTTAACATAGTTCAATCCATTGATGATACAAATAATCTTTGCAAGTTTCAAAAGATTGTATCAAAAATGTGACTTTCTTGCGTAAATGAGAAATGTAAATTTTCTACTTTAAATGGCTCCTTTTCCCATACTGATTGTCAAATGTTTTTTTTTTTTAAATCAATAGGGTTCAAGCTATTGATAATATATAGTAACTGCGCAGGTTTCATGAAAATTCAACCACAAATGCCGACATTATCACGTAAACTAGAATTATAAATTTTCAAATTTAAATGGCTACTTTTTCCATACTGATTGTCGACTTTTTTTCAAAATCAACAGGCTTCAAGCTGTTGAAGATACAAAGCAACTGTGCAAATTTCATGAAAATCAAATCACAAATGCAGACTCTATCGCGTCAACAAGAAATTGAAATTTTGAACTTTAAATGGCTACTTTGCCCACACTGATAGTCGGATTTTTCTCAAAATCAATAGGATTCAAGCTATTGATGAAATAAGCAAACTTTGCAAGTTTCACGAAATTCTTACCACAAATTCAGACTTCATTACATAAATAAGAAATTGAAATTTTGAACTTTAAATGGCTACTTTTCCCACTGATACTCAGATTTTTATCAAAATCAATAGGGTTCAAGCTATTGATCAGATAAACAAACTGTGCATGTTTCATGAAAATCCAACCACAAATGCAGACTTTATCACATAAACAAGAAATTGAAAATTTGAACTTTAAATGGCTACTTTTCCCACACTGATAGTCAGATTTTTATCAAAATCAATAGGGTTCAAGCTATTGATCAGATAAACAAGCTGTGCAAGTTTCACACAAATCCGACAACAAATGAAGACTTTATCGCATAAACAATAAAAAAAGACTGACGGGTGGACGGATGGACGGACAGACAGACAGACAGAAGAACGGATGACGGACACCACGCCATGACATAAGTTCTGCTGGCTTACGGCCAGTAGAGCTAAAAATGATTAATTGGTGCGGACATCTGCTGGGGAGTAGAAATGAGACCAAACCAGTTTCCAGTTTATTGCCTGTTGTTAGGAATTTGCGTTTAGAATTGTACACCAATATAACTGGTCCCCATATTACTGCAATTGAGCATTGTGGAGATCGCATTTGGGAACCAGATAATGTATGATTCAGATTCATCACCGATAATTTTCTATCAAATACTCTGGAAATTGATTTTGATTTAACTGACTTTATCACATGACAAAAATGTAGACCAGTCCAAATTGAAAGCATTTGCAGACGACATTTTAAATGTAGCTCAAAACATAACATTTGTCTCTTACAGGGTAGAAAACATTGTGGGAAAAGAAGAAAATGCTGGTTACCAGCATTTTCTTCTTTTCCGACAATGTTTTCAAAAGGCTCCTTCCTTGGGGTCGTTAAAAGTCAGGATTGTGTGGTAAAGGGTTAAGCAGGTCAACTATAGAAGTTCAGCAGGACAAGTGAGTAAAAAACGAGTCAAAAATAAAAATAAAAAACACGCTTGAGAGAAAACGCTGATAGCGCTGACATGTGGACTTTCATCATCCCACAAAACTTAGAAAATCTTTAGCCCTCTACCACACTAGTAACCAGTAGCTAGTAAACAGCTTTTTCTCCTTTCCTAACCTTTTCTCTTTTCTAACCTTTTAATGACTTATTCTACCAATTTAGCTGCATCAAAATATCATCGAGCCTTGCTCTGGCAAAAGATAGTGTAATGAATTTCCGTGATGCATTATACTAAGCAAGTCATCACATAATATCTGGATCCATAAAATCCATTTAGCCTAACAAATGACTGAATTTGGAGGTAGATTGCTCCTTAGAAATGCAGAAAATTTACAAAAAAAGCAAAAAAAGTTTTTACCAATGCCAGCCTGCATGTACTGCGCAGGCTGACATACTGTACGTCATTACTATTTTGCAGATGCATTAAGCCCCTTTTTCAAGGAGCATGACTCGCATGTTCTCCTCATCCATAGGGTAAAATTGCAATGGAAATTAATTACTTAAATTTCTGAGGAGGATTTTTGATGTTAATAAACCCTTTGATCACTATGCACAACTTACGTTGCTTTCCTGAAAACAATGCAGATCAAGATCAGGATGCAAAGAACATGTAGTCTGATCCTGAATCTACACAATCTACACGTCTGTAACACATTCTAACCCAAATAATATTGACACTGCAATATTTTGGGGGTTTTTTTCATCTATAAAGTTTCACTTCATTACATTAGTGCTTTAATTCTTTTAATTCTGCATGATTCCCTCAGTTTTAAACACCCTGAAAAAGAAGACTTTTGAAAACATGTTGGCAAAAGGAGAAAATGCTGGTAACCAGCATTTTCTCTTTTTTCCACAATGTTTCCTACCTTATCAGAGAACTACAGCTCAATGGTATGAAAGTCAGAATTGCTGTCTGCAGTTACTTTTAATTTGGAAGTCAGGAATGCTTTGTTTGGGAAAGGATGGAAGGGTTAATTGTTTTCACAGCTTTAGACACAAGTGAAGACCTGCAGAAAGTCTCATGGCATATATTTTTTTCTGCTTTTTCTGAGAATTTTGTGTTGCATATAGTTTATACAGACCTCCAGATAGGAGGGAGTGATAGTATTCTAAATCCATTATTTCTCTTCCAAACCCTATGTTGTGGGTACTCATTAGAATCATCTTGATGAGATGATTCTAATAAGTACCCATAACATAGGATTTAGGGGAGAGTGATTAATATTTTCAATTTTGAAATCAAAATCATTCCCTCTATCTGGAGCTCTGTTTATAAATATCACATGGAGAGATTTATCATTGAGGAACCCGATACAGTATTCAGCAACATTTCTTAACCCTTCTAAGACATCTTTAAAACATTCAGGCAAAAGGAATAGCTTGTGACAAGCATTATATCTGTTTTTGCCACCATGTCTTTCTCCGTTTTCAACTTTATCCATCCCTTACCACACAATCCTGAGTTTTGATGACCCTCAGGAGGAAGGCTTTTGAAAACTTTATGGGAAAGGGAGAAAAAGCTAGCATTCACCACCCTTTTCTCCTTTTCCCACAATTATTTTCTACCTTTCCACGAACAAATTTCAACAACTGAGTCAATTTATTTTTGTCTGCAAATGCCTTCAATTAGGACAAGTCTAAAATTTTGTCATCTGGTAAAGAGTTAAAAGCCATCTGATGCACACTGGCTACATGAGGTGACCATCTCATACTTTGACAAGGCTTTTGAAAAGATTGCATGAAAAAATGACAAAAAAGTAAGCAGCATTAACTTTTTCTTCTTCTCCTTCATTGTTTTCTACCCTTTCGAATACCAATCCCTTCATTCAAGTCATTTTTGTTGTCTGCAAATTAATGCTTTCATTATGGATGACTCTTAAATTTTGTCATCTGGTACAGAGCTAGGAGCTAGTTAGTCACTTCGAAAAAACAATGTGTCTGTACTGGTGAGACAAAGCCAGGAAACATGGGTAGGTGCACTGACCTCCATGATATGACCTGAGCTGTAAAAACAGTATTAAACCTAAATAAAGAGTGTGGATAAAATTAGTGGATTTGTATTTGAAGAGGTAGAAAACATGGGAAAAGGAGAAAATACTGGTTACCAGCATTTTATCCTTTTCCCTCAATGTTTTCAAAAAGCTTCTTTTTCAGGGTCATCAAAAGTCAGGATTAGCTGGTAAAGGGTTTAAGTTTTTGTACTCTGTCTCTCAGTGCAATCCCTTTACTAATCAATCCCACGTTTAACTCTTAAACATACAACACAGTTTTGGGCTAAACAAAATAAAAAGTATTTGTAGACGACAAATCAATGTGGCCCATAGGAAGGCATCTGTCTTTGAAATGGTAGATAGAAAACATTGAGGGAAAAAGTGAAAATGCTGGTTACAAGGGTCGTTAAAACATCCTTCACAGACAAATGTCATGTTTTGAGCAACATTCAATTTCTCATCTACAAATACTTTTTTGAGAAAGAAGGCATTTGAAAACATTGTGGGAAATGAGGAAATGCTGGTTACTATTGTTTTCTCCTTTTCAAACAGTATTTTTAACTGTTTCATAGACAAATTTTAAGTTTCGAGCTTCAACTAATTTCTCGTCTGCAAATGCTTTCAATTTTGTTGCCTGGTGAAGAGTTAACTCTTTACCAAACAACAAAATTTCAGACTAGTCCAAACTGAAAAATTTGCAGTCAACATAATAAATGTCAATGAAAAGCTTAAATTTGTTTTGGGAAGGGTAGAAAACATCGTGGGAACAGGAGAAAACGCTGGTTACTTGCATTTTCTTCTTTTCCCACTATGTATCCAAAAGCCTTCTTCCTCAAGGTCTTTAAAAGTCGGGATTGTGTGGTAAAGAGTTAAGTGCTCTCTGGATCCTAGGACAAGTTGTTACTGCCATGTCTGTTTAACCCTTTACCAATCAATCCCAGGGTTTAATGACCCTGAGAAGAAAGAAGCCTTTTGAAAACACTGTGGGAGAAGAGAAAATGCTGGTATCCAGCAATCTCTGCTTTTCTCATGTTTTCTACCTATTCAAGGACAAATTTGTTAATGAGAAAAACAATTGAACTTTTGTCTGAAAATTTCTTCAACATGAACGAGTCAAAAATGTTGCTGTGTGGTAAAGAGTTAACTCTTTCACACACAAGAAAAATGTAGAATTGTCCAAATTGAAAGCATTTGCAGATGACAACTTAAATGTGGCTCAAATGAGGAAATCTGCCTTTGAAGGGGTAGAAAAACTTGTGGAAAAACAGTACAAAATGCTGGTAACCATTATTTCCTCCTTTTTCCACAATATTTTCAAAAGGTTTTTAACTAAAAATGACTGTGTGGTAATGGGTTAAGCACCAAATGACCACGATATGTACCTCTCTAGTGTCACCGACCTTGATATTTCAGATTTTAGACTGCTTGGACTGGAACATCATCAATCTCACTGTTTTAAACTTTACCGCCTGACATTTAAGACAAGCATGTTGGTTAATGTGCTATTTATGCATACTTGAAAAAGTCCGCCCTCATTTTTAATTTGTATTGTTATGTATGTCAGGAAACTCTTATAAACTCTGTACCAAACTACAAAATTTTTGGATTTGCTCAAATTCGAAGCAATGGAGACAACAATTCAAGTGTGGCTCAAATGGTGAATTTTCTTTGAAAGACAGGAAACCATTGTGGAAAAGGTTTTCAAAAGCCTTCCTCCTCAAGGTCGTCGTAAGTTGACATTGTGAAGAGTTAATAAATGTCCTGCAGAAGATACACATTGCTGGTTTCCCTTAGCTCTTTACCAGACCATAAAATTAAAGACTTGTCAAAATGTAAAACGTTGCAGTTAACAAATTTCATGGTCTCAATTTAATGATGGTATCCGTCTTTCAAAGGGTAGAAAAAAAATGTGAACTATGGATAAAATGCTGGTTAGCAGCATTTGTTCGTGTGGCCAACATGGGTCTAAACCTTTTGCTAAAATGAAATTTTCTAAATGTCCAAGATCCATTATACCTCATGTATCAGTCCGTTGTGAAACAAAATGAGCCAGACAAAATGAGCCTGACATAGGACAAAATACGGCAGACATGGGTCTTAACTTTTTTCTAAAATCAAATTATTTAATGTCCAAGGACCATTACACCTCATGACTCATTCAGTTAGGAGACAAAATGGATTCATTGATCCCTAATTATTTGAATTTTGATGACTTGCTTCATATAATGCATCATGGAGATCTATTAAAATCCCTTTTCCCAGAGCATGACTCAAATATACCTTCCTGAATAAATGAACTGAAATGGAGCCATTGCATTTTCTTCAGTAGCTTAATTCTTCTTTTTAAATTAATTTTAACTAATTATTCCAATTACCAATTCCTTACTATGTCTGTAATGAAAATAGAGTGATTGTTTACTTAACTCCTTACCACACAATCACGACTTTTAATGACCCTGAGAAAGAAACCCTTTGAAAACATTGTGGGAAAAGAATAAAATGCTGATAACCAGTATTTTTTCCTTTTCCCACAATGTTTTCTTTCCCAAAGCAAACCTTAATCTTTCAGCCACACTGATATTGTCATCTTGCAAATGCTTTGAATTTGGACAAGTCTAAAATTTTGTCATCTGGTAAAGGGTAAAGGGTTAACTCTTTACCACATGACAAAAATGTAGATTTGTCCAAATTCAAAGCATTTGCCAACAACAACATAAATGTGATCCAAAAATTGAAAATTGCTTTAGGAAGGGTAGAAAACATTGTGGGAAAAGGAGAAAATGCTGGTTACCAGCATTTTCTCCTTTTCCTACAATGTTTTCAAAAGGCTTCTTCCTCAGAGACGTTAAAATCCGGGATTATGTGTTGAAGAGTTAAAAACAGTAATTCAAAGAAAGCCAAACTCAAAATGTGGCTCATTTCAGTTTATATAATTGTTTAGTTCTTGATGTTGCCATTATAAGGGACTTGCTGTTCCCAATAACCTTTGAGTTTGCCTAATCTAGTTAACTCTTGACCATACGACAAAAATGTAGACTTGACCAAATTGAAAACATTTGCAGACGACAATAAAAATGTAGCTCAAATGATGGAGCTTGTCTTTGATAGGGTAGAAAACCTTATGGGAAAAGAAGAAAATGCTGGTTACCAAAATTTTCTCCTTTTCCCACAATGTCTTCAAAACTTTTCTTTTTCAGGGTCGTTAAAACTCCGGATTATGTGGTAGAGGTTAAAATTTACTGCTAAGGAGCCAAAGACTTCCATACAGCCCCACTCCACTAACAAAATCTGAAAAAAACCCTGCCTGGGATAGATGAAAACCAGTGTCAAACACAAGACTCCAATCAATTCAGTCCTCTTTATTAACCTCTTTATTAACCCTTTAGTCTTTACCACACAATCCTGACTTTTAATGACCCTGGGAAATTTTGTTGTCTGGTAAAGAGTTAATCCTTTAAAAATCAATCCCAAGTTACTCCCCTCCCTCCCTGTCCAGACTGAGAGCATTTGCAGACAACAATTTCATTGTGGCTCAAATGATGATAGAGTAGAAAACATTGTGAGAAAAGGAGAAAATGCTGATTACCAGCATTTTCTCCTTTTCCCGTGATGTTTTCTAAAGGCTTCTTTCCCAGGGTCACGGGAAAAGGAGAAAATGCTGGTAATCAGCATTTTCTCCTTTTCTCACAATGTTTTCTACTCTATCAAATTTGAGCCACAATGAAATTGTTGTCTGCAAATGCTCTCAGTCTGGACAGGGCTAAAATTTTGTTGTCTGGTAAAGAGTTAATCCTTTAAAAATCAATCCCAAGTTACTCCCCTCTCCCCTGAAGGTTTTTTTAAAGCAGTGGGGTTAGGGTTACTTACCAGCATTGCCTCCTTTTACCACAATGTTTTCTTCCATCTATGACAAAAGTCTCATCATTTCAGCAGCTGCATGTAATTTTTCATCTGCAAATGCTTTTGCAATTTAATTTGGACAGGTCTAAAATTTTTCTGTGTGGGGAAAAAAAAGGTTAAAAGTATCATTTAACCAAAACTTTTGGCACCTGAAAAAAAAAAAGTTGTGATATAATTTAAAGTGGTCATAGGTTGTTTACTTTTTTTGTTCAAAAGAGAAGATCATACCTTTTACTTTAACAGTTGGTTGTAATCCACCTTCTTCCATTGAAGACTCAAACATGGGTTCTGTTTTTACAGTGACACCACTTGTTGATGAGGCTGACATAACTTGTGGAATCAACATTTCAGTATATTCTTGTCCGTCATTTACTGACAAGCTTCGGGAAAATATCCTATCACCTGAGAAATTTTCAATAAAATTCACAGGCTGGGGTACACCTGTGGTAGCCAACACTGATCCCGAATTTGAATTGGCACTCAACGGTTGCGTGGAAGTTGCTCCATAGCTTTCATTTACCGCGGACACTCTACTCGTGGTGACTGAATCAGCTGTCCACTTGTGCACAAACTGTGGTAAACTTAAATCCGCGCTAAATCCAGCCGAATTGTTCCCGTTATTCATGATGTCAGCGGTCCAAACATTGACACTAGTCTATCAACAAGTCGAAATTCTGCATTCGAGTCATGGGCATTACTAGACACTTGCACTAGTTTACCGTTTCACAAAGAGCTTTCCTCCCCCAGTCCGAGGGTTCATGAAGATGAGCTTATAGCACTTCAATCACACAAAAAACAACCTTGGCAACACTTTGTCAGAATGATGAACAACCAACTGAGAGATAAAAATACTTACAGCCATTATCGACTTGCAAAACAAGTAATTGCACAGCTCCAAATTACTAAATTATATCATAAACATCTTCAAAGTGTTCCCGTTTCGTCTTCTATCCAGCCCACTTACATTTCATGCTCTGATATCACCCTAGAATCATAAGCACGGAAAAACAAATATTAGTTGACGCAAACATTTTTTTCCATTGACAAGCCTCAGTCAAAAGCCATATTATCTCTAAATTTGCAGAAAGAAGGTTAGCAAACCTCTTTAAAAGAAATAAAACATTTTTACCTTTCATCATGGGTAAAAGTACAAATTCAGCAAAGTATTTCCGTCCACATATTAACGGGGTAATAAAGATTCACACTTTGAGTACATAAACGCGACTTATCAGAAAGTCGAATAACAAAGGGTCTGAACTCTCTTATTACTGTGAAAATATACGTTTGGCCAATCTGAATTACCTCCCTTCTATGGAATAAGATTCGTCACAGGCGTAATTTTACACAGACAGAGAGATATTAACCCTTATCCTTCTAAATTAACCCTAATTCGCCAAAACAACAAGAGGACAAAAAGACAGATAATATCTTGAAAATGATTTACTTAGATTACATATGACAGTCAGTACTTAGTAATTCAAAGCATTAATTCATCGAAACTGAATGACAAGCTCACAACAGAGCATCACTTAAAAAGGTCACGTAGTTGACTCTCCAAAGTTACACACAGCTGTAAAGAAAGCCCATCATCGTTGTTGGTGTTCTTTACCCTCGCCATGCGGCATAAAGCCATGTGGCGAGCAGCTATTGGTTTTTTATCGATATATTTTTCAGACAATTGGGTTTAAATATACATTTGTTTTCTATTAAAAAGAAAGCCCGGGCTTCATCAGTTCTTATAAATCGTAGCGCAGTAATACATAAAAACTAACCAATCAGCAACTTGTTATGCAAATTAAGTGATTTTACGAGTCATCGCAAAATCAATTGTATCCTTCTAAATAAGTTAAACTTCAATCAAGTGAAAACCCAAATAATGCTATTTGAAACTCATTCTTTGGAGAAAAATATCTCATTAAAGGACAGTGTAGATTCAACATCATACTGCACGTTCTGCTTAGTCTGCTTTTGATCTACACTGTCCGCAAAGGGCCAGTAAGTCGCGCTTAGCAGCCAAAGGGTTTATACAAGGTAAAATACATGAAGAAATGAGCTTTCGTGGTAGTATTTTATAAAATCATGAGGTTCAAAGTGCCGCGAAAAAAGCTTCCAAACAAACAGAACAACCAAACTCTATCCTAACCGATCGAGAGCTACTTCAGTTACCGCTTCCCGAGTGTAGATTGAGTTTCAAGGGGAAAGCTTTTGAAACCATTGTGGGACCAGCACTTTATCCATTTTCCACACTGTGGTTTTTTGTTTTAAATACTTTCAAGGACAAAATAAATATTTGAGCCAAGTTTAATTTGTTGTCTGAAATTTCGTTCAAACTTTTAACTCTTTTTTTTTTTCCCGTTGGCAAAAGTCGAACTTAATAGTTCAGTCATGTAAAAAAATCGCCCACGGAATATTGCACTTATAAAGCTGTTTGACTAGACCATTTGTCAAAATGTCGGGAAGTGTAGACTAAAATCTGAGGTTTATTCAAGCCATTATAAATATAGTTCTTATTCTAAATTAAAGGACTATCCATAGCCATGCTAGTTTTTGCATCTGCATTTAGAATCGTCACATGATTCCTGAAGTTGGTCGGTGAATAATCTACAGCCGCAGTGTGAAAGTTCTGTGCAGTCTGATCTTGATCTACAATAACATGCAGCCGCAGTGTGCACGTTCTGTGCTGCCTGATCTTGATCTGCAATGTCCATAAAATGACCAAAAGTTTTGATCACTGTCCAAAGAGCTATCTTTGTGCATGCATGCATTTATCCCTTTTCCAAACTATCTAGGAAATGTGCTGGTAGCTGAACCATGTATCGCCCTGAGTAGATAGCGCACAGGAGTTGAAACCAACGGGTTGCTGGTTCGAATCCCAAACTCGACGAATTTCTTTCCCAGGATTCATGACAGTCATTTTGGCAGGATTCATTCCTGTCTCTGCTTTGATCATTGTTTCAAACGAAGGTCATGTGGGAAAGCAACCATGCAGCGACTTGGGAAAAACATTGTGCAAAGTAATAGTAAAAGAAATTCAAGGAGAGCATGGATAGGTGCACCGCACCGGTCGCTGAGATATAACTTAAATAATACTGAAAACGGCGTTAAGGACTATACAATACAATGTGCTGGTAACCACTAAATTCATATCTTTACTCTGGATCGAAATCTAAAAATGCATTTAGATCTATTTAAGTTACGAGAGTAAATTGATGCAACTGACAATATCTATTGATAGTTATCTGTAGTCCAATTATAGGTATAGCTTTGTCGTTGTTCGATTTAAGCCTTTAAGAAAAACTTCTCTCGAAATTTTAATCAATAACTCATTTCCTTGTGGCTCGAAAACAAAATGCATACTTTCACACTGGAGAGACTTTACGTTCTTGCTCCAGTTTAACGTTACTGCTCCTGTCAATCGAACGTACCTGCTCCGGGTAAAAACATGGCCGCGACCTAGACTTTTGACAGGTAAGCACCAAAAATTGCTTTTTTTTGACAATCATATGAATAGATATGCAACAGACGATTTTCGCACGGAACGTCTGGGATATCAGTACATATTTCTGTATTGTTCTTTTGATGGTTGGTTGTTTGTTGAAGACATTTAATCCGACAAACTTCCGTCAGGGACTATGATTTCTGAATAATCAACACGCGGAAGTCAGCAAAAATCTTTGTTAAACGTACAAACATGATATTCTGAAGTTTGTGCTATACCAGGTGATACATATATGATTTATTCACCACAGTTCGAAACAAAAAATGTACGATTTTTCATAACAGAGCAACTATATGTCAAGTTTTTATAGACAACGTTCCATCCTCCGAAACTCAATAAAACGATCCAGCTCCTGAGTTGAAAGAAAGTACGATATTATAAGCGATTGTCTACGAGTTTAATCAAACAATTTGTGGGGTTTTTTTTTTTTTTTTTTTGTTTGTTTGTTTTTTCTTTTTCAATATGTATAATTGCCCGTCCGTCTTTCGGCCTGTCTGTCAGTCAGGTTTCTTGTCCTGATTTTTTGTGCTTTTGAAATGAAATGTCATTATATACATGGAGACCTTGATGCCAGTGTCACTCACAAGATCCATAACTACCATAACTATCATGCATAAGATCCACAACTAATATAACTATCATCTTCGATATCGTCATCACAAGACTCCCTTCTTCGTTACTGTAAATTATTTGTCTCATTTTATAGAATACAATGTGAGAAAAGGAAAAATGTGTATTGTTTTGCTTAGTATTCTACATCAGTTTTTCAGCTGATTTGCAATATATATTTGGTCGTTCATAATGATAGTCATTGCTGTTATTATCCTCGGAACCCAGGTTTAAGCATTACGTTACCCTCCATGCATTACCCCTGGGAAAACTGACTAGCAATTCGTCGTTTCATAGGAATATTCATATGGTCGGGAAGTACCCTAATAGCCAATCGAAAGATCGCTAATATAATGATTCTCTCTTGTAGAGGGGACAATTCATTATCTCCCGCTGGATGGCATTCTACAAATACACATCTATCTAATTTGGGCATCCTGGGTACAAAAGCGGAGTAATTTTTCAAAACAACAACCGTGACTTTGAATTTCAAATAAAATAAACGTTTACTCAATAAAATGCTACCTGGTGCCATTCATTCAGCTGTGATCGGCTAACATGTAACCTGTGCACCGACCATTTATTAAAACAGCCCCTACATGCTTTGGTAATAGGCTAATAGCTTCAATATAAGCCCTACTTTTCCCAGGTATACGGGGGATGGGTGATGCGTCATATAAGACAGGTCGAATCTTCGAAGAATATGACATGCGCAGACAACGCGGGACAATTTCATTTCGTCAGTTACTAAAACTAACCTTGGAAAAAACCCAAGGTGGTCGTCAAATATGGCGTGATCGTCTCGTGTGAGACATATGCCATTCTGTAATAAACGGACGACACTATCGATCTTTGTGTACGAGCGCAAATATTTTAAAATATCATACATAGTTACAGTCTTTAGGAATGAAAACCAAAGGAAAAGCTTGCTATTCCTGTTCCAATAAATTAAATAAAATTGTCGATCTGAACATCTCTTTTAAACGCTTCTCGATTGTAGCGTTGATAGCCGCCGCTATATTTAAAGTATCGCAAAGCTTGATTTTCAACGAATGATGTAATTGGATATCGGCTAGTAAAAAATAGAAATGACGGCATATTTGTGATAAAAATAGCTTAAATTTTCTCAAGAAAATACTGAGATTACCAATCAAAATGCTTCACGAATAATTCATGAGAACGAGGAAACGCCAGCCAAATAACCCAGGGTCGATTATAGAACGAATCGAAACTGGATCAACGAGGACGTGCTATTATCAACGATGACAAACCTATGACTGTGACCACTATGATTAATACAGGTCTTGACCAAAATAACAAAATTGTTTACTGTAACTCGAAGACTTACGCTGAACATGTTTCAGCTCAGGAGCTAGAACGTCGTATTGAATTTCGGAGCATGTAACGTTGTAATGCAAATAAGGCAAAACATCGCTTTATAATTGCATTTTATGTTCTTTTCGGTTTATAGTCGAGAGGAATAATCATTATATAGGTCATCTGACACGGCACACACTTCAGATTATCTACTGTATATGTTTTACTAAGGTTTTTGGAGACTCCAAGTACTGATTTTCAAGAAACCGTAGTCGCCGACGGAAGTTTGTCGGATTAAACGCCTTCAACACACGATTAACCACCAAAAGAACGACAGATTTACGTGCAGTGACATCCCAGACATTCCGTGCGACAGCTTTCAACTACATATCTATTCATCAACATGTAACAAGAATAATGTTTTTGTGCTTACCTTACGAAATCTTGTGGTTGCAGCCATGTTTTTAACTGGAGCGGGTACGTTCGATTGACAGGAGCAGTAACGTTAAACTGGAGCAAGAACGTAAAGTCTCTCCAGTGTGACTTTGTCGCCCCCTTTAATTTCATTTGTTTGTACGTTATTGTGGCGCCGCATGAGCGGCGGCACTATATTTTTATTCGGTTTTGTAAAGTGCCCATGGAGGCAGCCATATTGAACTGGTTCCAGGCTTTGTTTTAACATCCACCTATATCTACTGTACTTTGATTACCAGATCGGGGTCCATAATAACTTTTTTATTTATTTGTGGGGATTTTTTTTTTTTGTATATTGCACTTTCATTGTTAGATGGATAAAAACACGGATCGTAGACATATCAACATTTTCCTTTCGAAAAATAAAAAAATGCATTTCGAATAATAACTCACGTGATCAAAAATTATCTGTCACAAATTTTCGAAGCCACCATTTTAAATATCTTACGCTGGAAAAGGTTAAGAGGCATTTTCAAGCTCTTTGACCCTAGAGCACCCTATGTGGTACTTGTGACCCCAGTTATATTTTTGTTCTAGTATTGTATGGATTGTAGAAATATTGTTTTCCTTTCGCGATCGTGTTTTTAAGACCAGCTAACTGTAACTAGGTCAATGTTGGGGGTGACAGATGTTTCGGTAACAGACGAGTTCGGTAAATTGGACTTACAGAGTTACAAATCGATTGGATGTTTCGGTAACAAGGTAATTATATAGTGGTAATGCACCGTGACGTTTTTCACACCAAATAAAGTCTTGGTTCTGATTCGTTCAATGTTTCTCTTTTTTATTCCACACACTTTAAGACATAATATTTTTGTTATGTTTCTGCTGTCATGCTGTACGTAAAATGATACCCAAATCAAAGTTGAGGTAACGAATAACAACACCCAATCCTAAACTTGAAACACGTTGTATCTCCTTTTAAATCAATGCTTTATGATCCTTTCAATGTGAAAATATTTTCTTACTGAAAGACTTCCAGACCAGCCATTAATCCTGAGAGCGTCTGTCATTACTGCTGTTGCCATTGCGGCCGGTGCAGATCGAGATCAGAGTACACCAAACACGGAGTTTGATCTTTGATCTTCATTTGTCAATTTTGCAAGACATTCTGAACAAGAAAACCTTGACACTGCTAAAAATAGGTTTTATGTCTAGAATGAAAATGACCGTTGGGTTTATTCGACGCTCTTAGATTTAAAATTATGGATAGTTAAATTTAGTTCAGAAACACAGGTAAAAATATTGTGGCAAAAGAAGAGAGTGAGCGCGAGAGATAGATAGTAGCAAATACTGTTTTTGACAAATACTTTTTTCAAACTGCACGAGCAGTGTGTAATCTAAATATGCCCAATCCCCATAACTTTTACATGCAGTCTGATCTGCGAGTTTCTTCTTGTCCATTGGTGTTTCAGGTTTTCATAAACTGGGGTTAATCTTTAAGATCTACGGGAAACTTCTTTATCTTGTTGGCAATGGGAGGTGTGAAAACAGGCTGTAAACGCGTCTATATACAATATACAGGACTCCCTTCGATCTCAAATAGTACGCATATGATTTTTTTATGCATGTTGTATTGATGAACGCACTTTAAAACCAGCAGACGCCGATTTTTGTGCACCAGACCAGATTTGAAAACTGTGTGGAAAATGGAGAGAAACAATACAGAACAGATATCTTTTAGATGGGCACAAATGTTCATGGCCAAAATCACAAGAAGTATGCACGAAAGCATTATTGTCAAGGCCTCTCTCTCTATCTCTCACTCCCTCTCTTCATTTGCCACAATGTTTCAAATGTATTATCTTTATTTCTGAATTCACGTTAATTATCCATAATTTTAACCCTTAGAGCATCGAAAAAAGTAAAGGCTATTTTCATTTTAGAAACAGAACAATATATATATTACAATATACGATCCCTGGTCTAATATTAGCTATTTCAAAGCAAAGTTGTCCTTCCTCATAATGTCTTAGAAAAGCTGGCAGCGTAAACCAACGATCAGACTTTTTTTTTTTTGCTTTGCAGTTTGATCTTTGTCTGAATCGGTCGCAAGGGCAACAAGAGTGAAAGGTGTTCTGAGGGTAAATGGCTGGTTTGGAAGTTGACCAATTTGTTTCCGGAAGAAATTATTTTTCACACAGAAAACGTTGACAAGAATAGCGTCATTTTTAATAAAACATTTTTAAAAAACTTGAGGATTGGCTTAAAGTTGGAGTCTGTTATCTGTAGGACGATTAAGTAATACGAGTACAAGCTTAGGGCTGGGTTTTATCAGGGATCGTATATTATTCATTACATGAATCAGCTATGGGTGAAAAACGAAAATAAGATATGGTGATCGAAATTTACTAATTTCAGGTATTTATTTATACAGCATGGAAAGAACAAGAAATATATTTACGTCAGAAAACGAGTGAGAATTGCAAATTAAAAGAAAAAACGTTTGCACAAACAGAAGCCATGGGTGTGAAAAACGTCACGGCACTATATTACTGCCTTGTTACCGAAACATCCAATCAATTTACTCTATAAGTCCAATTTACCAAACTCGTCTGTTACCGAAACATCCGTAAATCAATGTTGGAGCGCCTAACATGACTGGTATCATACAACCCCTCTAGTCTATATAGATATAAGGACTTCATTCAAGTCTTTATTATATCTATAATAAAGAGGGGTTGTATGATACCAGACATATGTGTTGGAGTGTCAGATTTAGCACAATGCGATAACAGACTTTTCTTTCGTTAATGTAAAATCTTCCTGTTCAAAATCAGACGGTCGAGAGTTTTGATATTTCATGTGTAGTATCGCTACAATGACCTCTACCAAGTACTAGTAGGCTATGTTCAAATGGTGGCCTTCGGGTCAAAAGTTGCCATATGCTCCCCTCCACCCAGATGTCACAAATTTGCGCATAGCCATATTTGTTGCACACTTTTCAAAATCTTCTATCAAATATCAGAAAGGCAACAGCTCTAACATTTCCATCTACCAATTGTGTCCAAATGATGTCCTGTGGATAAAGAAATGGCCCAGTCCATGGATAAGAAGTTTGCAAATAGCCTTCAATGATATGAAAGTTAAAAATCTTGTCAAAAACCAGATGGCCCAGAGTTTAAATACAGTATCACCACTTGGACCTCTACGAAGATTGTGCAAGAGATGCGTATTTGGAAATAACTCAATGCATTGTGCCCTGTTACAGAAACAACTAGTTTGCGGCGCCATTGATGTTCAGCATCAATATTTTCTTGTATAAGCTAGTTATGTGCGTTTCGTTTCCGAAAATACTTGAACAAGGTTGCCCATTTCTCCCTTTTTCCCCCAAAATTCTTCAAGCAATATATATGTATATGCTTTTCCTTCCTGCAAAAATGTATTAAGCCATTGCCAGACGATAAAATTTTAGCCTTGCCTAAATGAAAGCACACAGCAGGAATGTTTGGAAAGATTATAGTGCGTACTCGTAGTACTGGTTAAAGACACCGCAGAAATGCACTGATGGACTGTTGTCCGTGGCACTGGTTATAGACACTTCAGGAATGTTTTTACAGATTGTAGTGCTTGGTATTGGTTATAGATACTGCAAGAATGTATTGATATATTGTAGTACGCAGTACTGGTTATAATAGACAGAAGAATGTATTAACAGGTTGGGGTGCGTACTGCTGTTCAAAGACCCTGCAGAAATGTATTGATAATTGAGCCATGCTCTGTGAAAAGGGGGCTTAAAGCATCTGCCAACGGTAAAGGACACTGAAGGAATGTGTCGATGTGGACTGTAGCGTATAGCACTGGTTAAGGACACCGCAGGAATGTGTCGATGTAGCTTTTAGCGTATAGGACTGGTTATGGACACCGCAGGAAGGTGTCGATGTAGCCTGTAGCGTATAGTACTGGTTACGGACACTGCAGGAAGGTGTCGATGTAGCCTGTAGCGTATAGTACTGGTTATGGACACTGCAGGAAGGTGTCGATGTAGCCTGTAGCGTATAGCACTGGTTATGGACAATGCAGGAAGGTGTCGATGTAGCTTTTAGCGTATAGTACTGGCTATGGACACTGCAGGAAGGTGTCGATGTAGCCTGTAGCGTATAGTACTGGCTATGGACACTGCAGGAATGTGTCGATGTAGCCTGTAGCGTATAGTACTGGCTATGGACACCGCAGGAATGTGTCGATGTAGATTGTAGCATATAGCACTGGTTATGGACACCGCAGGAATGTGTCGATGTAGATTGTAGCGTATAGCACTGGCTATGGACACGGCAGGAATGTGTCGATGTAGTTTGTAGCGTATATAGCACTGGCTATGGACACTGCAGGAATGTGTCGATGTAGCCTGTAGCGTATAGCACTGGTTATGGACACTGCAGGAATGTGTCGATGTAGATTGTAGCGTATAGCACTGGTTATGGACACCGCAGGAAGGTGTCGATGTAGATTGTAGCGTATAGAACTGGTTATGGACACTGCAGTCCTGAATCTGTCGATGTAGCCTGTAGCGTATAGTACTGCTTATGGACACCGCAGGAAGGTGTCGATGTAGCCTGTAGCTTATAGCACTGGCTATGGACACCGCAGGAATGTGTCGATGTAGATTGTAGCGTATAGCACTGGCTATGGACACCACAGGAATGTGTCGATGTAGATTGTAGCGTATAGCACTGGCTATGGACACTGCAGGAAGGTGTCGATGTAGATTGTAGCTTATAGCACTGGCTATGGACACGGCAGGAATGTGTCGATGTAGTTTGTAGCGTATATAGCACTGGCTATGGACACGGCAGGAATGTGTCGATGTAGATTGTAGCCCATAGCACTGGTTAAAGACACGGCAGGAATGTATCGATATAGACTGTAGCTTATAGCACTGGCTACAGACACTGCAGGGGTGCATTCATAGATTGTAAAGTACATAGTACTGGTTATGTACACAACAGAGATGTATGGATAGATTGTACTGGGTTTACACACATGGCTTGTATATATGGTTAGATTGTAGTGCGTATAACTGGTTTCGGAACCAGCAGGAGTGTTTCGATAGATTGTGCACAGTGTTTAGTATTTGTCATAGACAATCTAGAGAGGTTTGGGCAGATTGTAGCGCGTATTGCTTGTTTTAGACACTCTAGAAATATATGGAGAGGGGCACTAGCCACCATGCTATAACTGAAGTACTGACAGGCATGACATTTAACCCCAAAGAAATAAACCAGACTACAAAAAGAGGAAAAGAGGAGACAAGCAAACCAAGGGAAATAACCCATATATTTAAGTTGTATCAAAACTGATATCGGTCTCCCTTAGAATTTACGCGGGCTTTTCGTTTAATACTTTTCACTCTCATCTGTCTGTCCGCGTGTCTGTCTGTCTGTATGTCTGTCTGTCTGTGCTTATCGACATTTTCCTTCTCCAACAAGGTTTTCGAAAGTCTTCTTCCTCACGGTTGTAAGACACGGGATCGATTGGGAAAGGATTTAACTGTGTGCATAGTTATTCAAAGCCTTCCTCAGAAATCGAATTAGTTAGTGTTTTTGATGACGGAGAGCTATACAGAGAGCCCGGTAACTGAAGAAGGGTCTGAACAAATTATGCGGACAAGAAAAGATAAAACATCAACGAGTAATATGCAAATACGTACATTAAGAGCATGCACATTTATTTCGTTAGACGTCATTCACATAATTAATTTACTACTACACAGGCTATCTTAAAACCAGGCACACGTACTAGTAGTCAAGCAGCTTTACTTTCAAGGGAAGCAAAGGTCGGTGGGTCGATCGGTTGGTCGGTCGATCCCAGCCCACTCAAATCGATCAATCAATCAATCAATCGATCGAGCAGTCCAATCAATCGATCGGTCCAATCAATCAATCAATCAATCAATCAGTCAATCAATCAATCAATGTGTTCCTCGCGTTATAAAACTGTTTACCATATTGCGGGAGTATATTCTATGACTTGTAATGCGGCTTGTACTTCCGGTAGATTGCGTATTTTTGGTGCACGATAACTTGAACCAACCAACCAACCAATCAATCAATCAATCAATGTGTTCCTCGCGTTATAAAACTGTTTATTATATTGCATGAGTATATTTTATTACAGTAAAACCTCTTTATTTCGAGTCGCGAACATTCGAGAACCCCGGGTTTTTCGAGTAATTTCCAAAGTCCCGGCAAAAACTCCACTATATTACACCAAAAAGAGTCCGATAATTTCAAATCTCGAAAATCCGATAATTCGAACACGCGTATGGGCCCCGAGCACCATATTGCTTCTTTAAGTTGATTGTTTAATTCGAACACAATGGTTTCTCACCTCTCGATGAATTTTCACACCTTGCTGTGCAGAAGTTTTGATGCGTGCGCGGTGGGGCGTTAGTTTTACAAACCGTGACAAATACGTGTAACTACCTGTAGGTACCGCAATTTAATGTTGATATGGAAATGACCTTGATTTATGATGAGATTTGTATCAGAAAGGGTAATTAACATTGTAGGAAAAGGACAAAGTGGCAAAATGCTACTTATCCTCACCAGCATTTTCTCCTTTTCCCACGATGCTTTCAAGAGCTATCTCCATCAGGGTCTTTAAAACACGGGATTGTTTTGGAAAAGATTAAAAATGCTGTAAATTGATAAGAATACCTTGAGCAGAGTAAGACCTGTATAATAATGTAACGATGTTACCTATGTAACATATGTAAAACAATGAGAAAGGTTAGCATGTCGATTGTTTTGCATTATTTATATCTAAATTTTGTTTCAAAATTTACCGATAAAGATACCACTACTGCATGCAGTTGCAATAATGATGACACTAACACAAATAATTATATGCACTAGTACTACTGCTGCTAGTATTATAAGTGTTGCTCCTACAACACCTACAACTATTGAGGCTGCTGCTTTTACTATTGAGCACTACTATAACAACTTCTACCACTTTTACACGAAAATAGTCACCAACAAATTAACATGATAGTAGATTCAGAACAGAAAAATGCATAGTCGAGGACAACAGTCAGCATTGTTTTTAATTACAATGCTACAAAAATAAATTGTCGCAGTCGTAACTAAATCTCTAATGCCATTTGTGAGGGATCTATTTTTTTTTTTTTTTTTATCTCTGTTAAGGTTAATTAGCCTTTAAGCCTTCTTTTTAACAGACTAAATCTTGGGCCCGTATTACAACCACTTTAACTTATTATTATTATTTTTTTTTTTTTTTTTTTTTTTTTTTTTTTTTTATAAAATTCTAAAAAAAAAAAAAAAAACCTGCAATTTAGAGTAAAACGTAAGAATACAATTAAGAATGGTTGGTAAATAAGGACCCTGATGTACGCATGACACCCCGAGGTGACGTTGCAGCTGACGACTAAAACGACCTTGTCAAATATTGGGAAAAGGTATGAAAACATTACATTAGTATTTTGGATTTAACTTAATCGGTGTACATTCTATATTGTTTTTCACACACACACACACACACACAGACACACATATATAAAGCACAAAATCATTCGTCACGAAAAATCATCTTTAGCGGTTGTAATAGACAGCGAAGCATTTTATCCCTTTCTTTATTACGGTGAAGAAATGCATTGCTGCTATAGATACGGAATGTTTTGTTGTAGTAACTTTCCTGGTGCTTGAATGTGGTTTGAGCAGTGTGATAAAATTTGATACCGCGCGAGACCGAAGGTCGAGCGAGATGTCAAATTTTTCTTATGCAGCGAGAAGTAGGCCTAAATACGAGCACAAGAAAAGTTAATACAACTTACTATTCCTTTCATTATATACCTACCACTTTAAACCACAACGTTTTGCAATTTTTAACATTTTATTCGAAAGCGGTAAACAAAATAAACAACAAAGCAATTAATGTTGCAGAGGGTAGTAACTTCTTTTTTGTGTGAATGACGGATGAATATTATAGCATAACATTTTGACCAATCAAATCACAAATCAATAGGTACGTATTTCGCGCATCAGATACGTCATCATACCATAATTGGAACTGTATTTGACACTGTAGATTCGGATTTTTTTCTCTGTCGTATATGATATTCTATCCGTGTGCGACGCATGCATTTGAGCCGAAATTTTTTCAGGAATGTAAAAAAAAGTAAAATCCCTAGTGTCATTTGTGAGGGACTTATCGTTTTCGCATCTACAATATATCTTACTATAGGCCAATCGTCCTGTGCGTTTTATTGGACCTTGTAACAGTAAAATGCATGACTGATTGATTGATTGGTGTTTTACGCTGCCTTCAAGATATTGCAAACATTTCAAGGCGCCTGCTCAAGAAAAAAATGGCTGAAACAATAAATCAAAGTAATAGTAGTAGAGGCAGCTACCCTTAAAACTAACTCTAAGGAAATGTATTGTTGCGGTCAACAATAAATCTGGTGCCATGCGTCTGGGACTTACTTATACTGTAATCGTGACCGTAAATTCTTTAATGGCTGTTAGATAACCCAAGAGTGTCTGATTAAGTGAAAGTGATGGTTGCATAGAGTGCAAAACTTTTTTTTATATACAACGTTAATTTTAATGAAGTTTGGGTGTAAAAAGGCCATGTTAAAAAATAAGATAGATGTCTTGATAGTGTTGTGGCTAATATAATCACCTCCCTAGTATAATGCAAACGGGATAAGCTTTAGAATGAATTCCAGTCATTTATTACAGCCGGCAGAAATGAATTATACATGCTAGTTCTGCAAACAATGGTTGACAAATTATTTGGTCTACGCAGGTTTCAAGCTGATGAATTACCATCCGTCTGGGGAACAAAAATCTTAAAATAACTAAGAGAAAGTCTGTTAACCATTATATATATATATATATATGTGTGTGTGTGTGTGTGTGTGTGTGTGTGTGACTTATGCATGCGCCTTCTTTTGCTTAAAGTTTCCCAACCAGTTTCTTGATGAAAATCAAAGATGGCAACAAGTTTACTACAACCTGTAACGATGCGTGCAGCTTCATTTTGAGCATTGCTTAGTTGATCTTTTAACCCCTGACAAAGATTGTCCAATGTGACATCGCCATACTCTGAAATACGCCTGATAAATGAAAACTAAAAGATTTAAAGTGACAGGTACATGTATATGATCGAAGTGTATATTCAAATGCCGCTTAACTCAACTCTTTCCTGTGCGTTTCAATCAATTAATTGATACAGAAATCCCAAGATTAGTCATTAGAGAGAGAGAGAGACAGACAGACAGAGAGGGAGAACTTAAGTCTTAGTGACTATTCACTTACGGAATTTCAATACATGGCATAAAGAGACTTGGATGATTAGGCTACAACCACTGATAAGCTTGTATCATCGGCAAAAAAAGATTAATATTTGCCAGAATAGTATCATTGATATACACTACAAATAAAAGAGCTCCCAGTATGATCCTTGAGGGCTACCGGCTTGTACATGACGTAGGGGTTCGGTTCCCCCTGGTATAACTCTATTAAAACGATTTTAAAGGCAATCAGAAAACCAAGATGATTTACCACGGATCCCTGCACTGTTCAATTTGAACAGTAAGTCCTCGTGCCAAACTTTGTCCAAGGTTTTACTTATGTAAAAAAAAAAATGCAGCTCTAAAGTCAAGTTAATCGTCTAAAGCTTTGCATACATTATTGCATACACTAGTTACTTGGTTGACGGCGGAGTCGCCGGGTATGGAATCCGGAATGAAAGGGTGAAAAAAAAAAACTATCTTTTAGGATGTTGTTATCATACTTGATGCACTCAAATACTTTTTCAATGCTAATCAAGAACGAAACAAGATCCTTTTTTAGCATCCATTCCTAAGAATATTCTTAGTCTAGTTTTATATTTTATATGTGGAAAGTAACACAACTTCTGATTGGTTAAACCGTTTGGTTAAGTCAATCAGAAATTGTGTTACTTTCAAATTCAGAGAATTCTTGAGAGCAAGACTAAGCATTTTCTTTAGGATGGTTGATACATACGGACCTAGGTCTGTAATTAGATGGAAGAGAAGGGTCACCAGATTTAAATAATGGACACAAATTGGATATTTTCCATGAAGATGGAACTACATGTGCGTTTAGTGAGTGATTGAATAAATCACATAAGAGAGATTTAATCTGGTCAACTACTCCAAGAAGGGCTCTATCATCATCACCGTCAGGCCCCAAAGGCTTATCAAGTCTAAGCGATTCAACACGTCCAATACTTCAAAAGGCGTAATAGCCATTGAATCTAAATAATTTATAATCAAATGATCCTGTTCATCTAGAAGGGTAGGCCTACTAATAGAATCGTCTATACTTGATTGTTTTGCAAAACAAGAGTTCACTACATTCGCTTTCCCATTTTCGTCGATTACCATTAAGTCACTTAAAAAAGTCAAACCGAAGAAGGATTGTAGATGAAGAATTCGTGGCCATAAGCGACTTTAAAGTTTTGCACCAATCATGCGAGGATAAGGAACTAAGTGTCAATTTCGAAGACAAATGTTCGTAATAATGCTCGTAAGTTTGGCGAATAAGTGATATAACTTCATTTCAAACAGATCTGAATTTTGACCAGTGTCTATAATTTTTTATACCATTGCTTTCTTGTATTTATAACCTTTCACGATGACAAATTTTCCATGTTAATCGCACAGTTCATCCACGGTGGTTCTTTGGGATTAATTCTAACAGTTTTGCTCTAAATACACATACGTGCTTTACCAGTGATGACACCTGCAACATTTCCAGCATTATTGTCTATATTATTATAATGTGTAAAGGGCTAGTCAAAGTTACACCTTACTTTTTACAAAGATCATGACTTTAGTTTTCTTTGCATTTATCTTCAGTTTACATTGGTCGCAGTTATTCAATATCTTGAAATGCAAAAAGAGAAAATATTTAGTAATTTAAAACATCGCCCGCTGCTGATCTACTAGTATCTTACAATGACTTATTCATGGTTGGAAACTGTTACAAAAGTAGATTGATTTTGAAAGTGTCTATATTAAAAACATTAAGGCTTAAATGATATGAGCCTTACCCTGTGAAAGGGGGCTTAATGCATCTGCAAAAAGTATCAACCCCTGTCAGCCTGCGAAGTCCACGCAGGCTGACCTGGGCCGAAACATTCTGCTTCTTATAAATTTTCTGCATTTCAAAGGACCCGTGTACCTCATGAATCAGTCGGTTGAGAGACAAAATAGATTTTATAAATCCATAATAATGTGACTTGCTCGGTGTCATGGATCACGAAGGTGCACTAAGCCCAGAGCGTTGACATACCGTTGCTAATACGATTTGCCTGTGAAAGCCGGTCAAAACATCAAGGTTAGAAATGGAGAAAATGGTTGGTACCACAATATTTTCAAAAACTTTCTTCCTCAAAGTCGTATAAACCTGAGTCTATTTGGTAAAGGCTTAACTCTTTTACCACACAATCCCGAGTTTTAAAGATCTTGAGAAGAAGACCTTTTGAATATATTACGGTAAAAGGAGAAAATGCTGGTATAAAGGTTAGGGTTAGAGTTTGGTAACCAGCATTTTCTCTCTTTTCCACAATATTTTCTCTTCTTTCAAAAGTAAATCCCATTATTTGAGCCAAAATTAATTTGTTGTCTGCATATTCCTTCAATTTGGACAATATTAACAAACAAGTTTTGCCGTTTGGTGAAGGGTAAAAAAAGGCCGGCTTTGTATTTTCAAGTCCTCGATTCTGTAACCATTTATCACACGATACGGCGTTTTCTCCGCTTCCGACAATGTTTTCTACCCTTTCATGGACAAATTCCATCATGTGAGCCGAATTTAATTTGTCGTCTGCACTTTCTTTCTACTTTGACAAGTTTAAAAATTCATCTTTTGGTAAGGGCAAAGAAATGCCGGCTTTGTATTTTTCCAGTCCTCAATTCTCTAACCATTTATCACACGATCCTTTGTTTTAACGGCCTTGAAAAAGAAGCCTTTTGAAGATATTGTGGGAAAAGGAGAAAATAAGGTATTTTTCTCCTTTTTCCAAGAATGTTTTCTACCCTTCAAAGACAAATTCCATCATTTGAGCCTCGTTTATTTTGTCGTCTGCGAATGCTTTCAAATTGGCCGAGTCTAACATTTTATCGTTTGGAAAGGGTGAAGTTTGTCTTCGTATTTCGTCAATGCAACGATTGTCAGTGATGTATAACAGTAAAGTGAATTGTTGTGTTTGACAATAATAACCCTTTAACAGACGACAAAATCTTAGACCCGTAAATATTGAAATTATCTGCCGACGAAAAAAAAAAAAGGGGGGGGGGGGGGCTGAAGTGATTAAATTTATCAATGAGATGATTGAAATCATCGTGGGAAAAGTAGAAAATGGTTGTAACCAGAATGTAGGCCTACTCCTCTTTCCACAATGGTTTTAAATGTCTACTTTCTGAAGGCCATCAAAACACAGGAATGTATAGGTAAAGGGGCTTGGGGTATGACAAGAACAGATGAGAAATCTACGACCAGTTTGTGACAATTACTGTGGGGCCCACATATATCATAACTACTCCTGTCTATATAGCAATAGAGTGTCCGTGTCGCCGCTCTTGTATGCTCGCTATCTCTGTACGTAGTATGTGGATTTAGTTCTCGGTACTGAAGGCTCCAAGAACATAATGGCGTTCCTACCTGGGATAAGCGGTCTTTTAATGCTTGCTTTTGTGATCTCCTATCAGGTAAGTAGTTTTTTGTATAGTATGCTTCCTTTTTCTTTCAGATATAATAATAATAATAATAATTTATTATTATTATCTTCCTTATTAGCATAATTTCAATCATAGAATTGGATAAGTGGATTTATTATCATCACCATCATCATTATAAGCAATATTTTAATAACAGAACTGGAGAACTGGTAACCGGCATTTCTTTTCATTTTCCGACGATGTTTTCTACTCTCATTTAGGTCTGCAATTGCTTTGAATGTGGACCAATCTTGAATTTTTTAGTGTGGAAAATGTGTAATGCATACAGGTGAAAACATTGTTGCAAAAGTAGAAATATTCAACCTATATGAGCTATGCTCTGTGATAAGGGGGCTAAATGTATTTGCAAAAAGTACCGACCAGGTCAGCCTGCACGGTCCGCGCAGGCTGACCCGGGTCGAAACCTTTTGCTGTCGCTCAATTTTCTGCACGTCAAAGGACCAGTGTACCTCATGTTTAAGTCAGTTGTTCGACAAAATGGATTTTATGGATCCATCATTATTTGATTGATGTCTTGTTTGGTACAATGCATCAGGAGATGCATTAAACCCTTTCTAACCAGAGCATGGCTCATACTATCTTTTTGACCTATTTAGCATTCTTACAGTGGATACTTTACCTCTCACAGACGAATTTTGTCGTCATCTTCAAATAGGCTACTGCTGAAAACTTTGTTTCACGTACATTCCGCACACAGAAAAGTTATATATGTACCGGCGAGATCCCTCATTATGCGTTAAAGGGAAGAGTTAGCGGGGGCGTAGCTGCCTGTACGCAAAAATGCAGTTGCATACACTTTGCAACAGAAAGAAAAGAAAGACAATTTCGCCAAAAACCCGTCACCAGAGGCCAGCCAACAGCTTCTACAATTCAAAACTTTTCTGGGGAAGGCCCTCAAGACCCTTTTGGGAAATCCTCTCCCCCGTCCCACTCCGCACTTCCCGTCTCGGATATTACCTTCGGTAATACTTTTGCGTATACTTTATTTATACCCCTGACTAGTTTGCCCTTTATTAAACAATCTCGTGTTTGAACGACTCTATGGAGGAAGGCTTCCGAAAACACTGTGAGAGAAGGAGAAAATGTAGTAACCAGCACTTTCTCCTTTTCCCAAAATGTTTTCAACGCTATTGAATACAGAAGTCATCTTTTGAGCTTCATTTAGATCTAAGTTGTTGTCTGCTAATACCTTCAATTCGGTCGAGTGTACAATTTTGTTAACTCCGGATTCGTCATGTTAGACTCGAAATAATCTTCTTTCTATCGGGGTTTATTGTCCAATAAACCACGGTCGTGTGTTATGAGGCGCAATGAATAATCCACTCGGGCTATCGCCCTCGTGGTTTATGTGCCTCATAACTCACAACCGTGGTTTATCGAACGATAAACCAAGATAAAGAGAAGACTATTTCTTAATTTTAGATGGCCAACCGTGGGGCCCGAACCCACAACCTAAAGTGGCCTAAGACTTAACGTTTACAAGTCCTACGCTCTACCACATGAGCAATTCGAGCTGGTCATGGTATATATTCGGTTAATTAACCCTTTACCACACTATCTCGACTTTAAACGACCCTGAGAAAGAAGCCCTTTGAAAACATTGTGGGAAAAGGTGAAAATGCTGGTAACAAGCATTTTCTCCTTTTCCCACAAAGTTTTCTATCCTTCTCAAAACAAAATTCAGTTTTTCAGTTTCATTTATTTTGTCGTCTGCAAATGATTTCGATTTGGACGGGTCTAAAATTTTGTCGTTTGGTAAAGGGTTAGTACTGTATTTATATAATGGGATATTAATGACAATGGCCAAATGTAAAATACAATCAACCCTTTACAAACAATCCCATGTTTGAACGATTCAAAAATGGAGTTCTTCTGTAAACATTCTTGAATAAGGGGACCTTGCTTGCTACCACCATTTTCTCCTCTTCCCTTATTGTTCTATACCCTTTCAAAGCCAAATCCCACCATTTTGGCAACATTTAATTTGTCGTTTGCGAATTTTTTTCTTTTTGAACGAGTCTAAAATTTTGTAGTGTCGTAAATGTTTAAAAAAGACGAAATATGGCATCCAGACGCACAATAATTAACGCAGCGTGCATAAAATTTACATGAACATTCACGGTAAAAACTGTTCAAACTTATCACCTGGTGAAACAAACTTGCAGCCGTCGTCCCGGAAAGACGCCGAGTCCGGAAGGTCAGTCGGTACGGTACAGGACTTAAAACCAGGGGGTGCTGGTTCGAGTCCCCAGCTTGGCCGATTTCTTTCTCAAGATAGATGATAGTCATTGCGACAGTATTCATTCTTCTCGCCTTTGATCATTGTTTCGACAATGGTTATGTGGGAAAGCAGCCAGCGGCTTGGGAAGAATATTGTGTAAAAGAAACTCCAGGAAAGCATGGAAAGCTGCACTGGCCGCCGCAAAATAACTAAAATAATGTTGAAAATGGCGTTATGCACCATAAAACAAACGAACAAATACAATTTCGATAAGATGCTTGTGAAATATGGATTTTCAAGGTAAATTAATTCTTTACCAGTCTCGTGTTTTAAGGACACTGAGGGAATAGGCTTATAAAAAAATTGTGAGAAAAGGAGAAAATGCTGGTAACCAGAATTTCTCCCTTTCTCACATGTTTTTCTGACTTTTCCAAGCGAAATCTCACAATTTGAGCCACATTCAATTTGTCATCTGTAAATGCTTTCAATTTGGACAAGTCTTACAGTCTGTCGTTTGATAAAGAATTAATGTCTCATAATTACATGAATACGACTGAAAACATCATGGAAGAAGGCGTTATTGTTAATGTTTTCAGAAACAATCTGCTGCAAAAGATCTTTTTTAATTCAAAGTTTTTAGAGAGAGAGAGAGAGAGAGAGAGAGAGAGATGGGGGGGGGGGGTAGGGAGTCTCAATAATAATATGTTTACACTGCTTTTGTTCATATTTTGGCATTTATTGTGCACCTTGCCGTCTCAAGTCCATCGTGAATTTTCCGGTAGAAAAGCTACAGCGCTTTAAAAATACTGAGTTTCTGCTTCGTTGGTTTAATTCGTATTGCAACGAAATGCCAATTAATTTTATGTGACACACATGACCAAGGAAAAATCATTGGACATTTCATTATCTATTTTAAAGCTGTTTTTGAAGTCGTTTAAAAAATGTAAATCTTGAAAAAAAAAAAACGTAATTTATCGTGTTTGGCAGCCATTTTGTGTCTATTTCAAGTAACGTAAACATCTCGAGTAAAAGATGAATTAAACTTTAAGTACATATAGGTTAAAATTCTAGATTTGCCGTCAATTTGTTAACACATGAAAGTGTAAATGTGCGCACAAAATCTGTAGGCCTACAGAGATTTCTACCATTTTTTTGCGATCATCTCTGTATCCGGATGCAACCCATCAAAAACTGAAATCGCATACGGGGACAGTTATTTGTACTAGGGGGAGGGGGCAGGAAGGTAGGCATACATACAAATATCAGAAAACAGTTACGGAGTAAGTGATTTTTTTATTTAACAGACCAGCCTCGCATAATATACATGTATACATACTCTTCAATGATAATCAAAGGACTGAAAGGCCTGGAAATGATTTTCATTTTATTGATCTGCAAAACCTCTCGTAAGACTAAGTTATACTTGTTCAACCAGTCGCATCTAAATTCTCGACCAATCATATGGAAATATCTTTTTTTTTTTGCCAAAGATACAGGCACAGTTTACAAACAATATATATGTATTAATTCACGCACATAATATATTATGAAAAAAAAAAACTATTATGTAACAAAAACGTGAACAGGAAAACAATTCGATCAACATGCATATCTATGACTCAAATGCGTGTGTTGATGTAGGGTTGTAAGTGACAAAACTAGATAGTGTGATCAGGAAATTTACATTTATGTCAGTTTAATGATGACAATAATTATACGCTAAATGTAGTATTACTGTGATTTATATATTAACACTTCCATTGCCAAGGAAAGACCAAACTACCTTTTTTGAACGGCGTAGGTTACGATCAGATTGTACTGAACCTGATCAGCACCACACGCTAAATGGCCTTGACTGTAGTCGCTTGATCTGCTGTGAAAACCGATGATTTATTTTTTAGCTTTGGAAAATGTCAACTCTATTTGGTGGCACAGAAGATGACCCCACTTCGTCTTGCTTTAGACCACTTTTGAAAACACTGGCTGCGGTAAATTGAATATAAAAAATACAAAAACGGGAATGAAAAAGGCACAGATGGGTGTGAAGTGTAACAGATGAACAGTTCAAGTAATTATATCTAAATATAGACTTTAATCTACTAATTTAGTAAGTGTTGACTTTTGCAGCTAATAATGACAACAATAGCTGCAGAACATAACACATGATAGGAATAATATGATAGTTTGCGACCAGAGGCCGTATTCACCAACCATTCGTAAGAACATTTTTAGTGTTCATAGTGTAGGACCGGAAGTATACATTGTATGTGACTTGGGATTCTATACATTGACGGTCTGTCACTTGTGTGTTAAAAATTGTGTTCAAACGGTAAGTCAAGCCGGTACTTTCTCATCTATTTTGATACGTATGATAAAATATTCATATCCATTTTTTGTTTGATTTGTATAGACTATATCAGGAACACACATATATATATATGCGCTGTGAACCTTCCTTAAAGCAATAGGAATGCCTTGATCAGTTGACCGTGCTAAAAATACAGATGATTTTGTCCCAAAACGATGCCGTTTTTATTCGATTACTCAATGTTAAAAATCTGTTTTCTCGACCGAAAATGTATTCAACAGTTTCTTTATTCATATTTTTGTGAATACATGTCAAGGTTTGGTAACAAAGTCGACTACAATCTTCATTATCCTTCCTTTAAAATGGCACGTTGAGAAATTTTCGGTTGTACAGTCACCTGAGATCTATAAACCGCTTATGTAACTGACTATACAAATTTCTTTTCTCAACTTGCCATTTTCAGCGAAGGATAAGGAATATTGCAGTCAACTTTGTTACCAAACCTTGACATATTTTTACAAAAATATGAATAAAGAAACTGTTTCTGCATTTTCCGTTTTTTAATGCTGATAAATCGAATAAAAAACGGATTGTTTTGGGACAAAATCATCAGTATTTTTACCATGGTAAATGATCAAGGCGTCCCTATTGCCCTTGGGAAGGCTCACAGCACACATACGTGTTCCTGATTATGTATACATAATAAACAAATAAATGGATATGAAAATTTTATTATAACTATCAAAATTAATGAAAAAACACCAACTTGACTTACCGTGGGAACACAATTCTTAACACCAAGTGACAGATCTTCACGGTACAGAATCCCAAGTCACATACAATGCATAATTCCGGTCCTACACTGTGGTGTTTATATCAGAGGTTTTCTAAATTTGAAAGTAATACAACTTCTGATTGGCTAAACCAAATGTTTCAGCCAATCAGAGGTCCTGTTACTTTCAAATTTAGAAAAACTCTGGGTGACAAGACTTGGAATGTTCTTCATATTGTTTGGTGAATACGGACCCTGAGCAGACTCAGTGTGTAGAGGATCTGTGAAAACCTGTTGATACACTGTGACGAGTAGAAAAGTATGAATCAAGCACCATCAATTTGACAACAATTACTTAATACGAAACCTCCAGTCGACGCCTTTGCAGCATAAATTGTAACAACCATGAGAAAGAAAGTCTTTAAGAACATTGTGGGAAATGGGGAAAATGCAGGTAATCTGCAATGTTTTCCATCCTTCCCAAAACGATTTTCATTTTTTTTTTTTTTTTTTGTCCTCGGCAAATGCTTTTAATTTGGACAAGTCTAAAATTTGCCGTGTGGTAAGAGACCGTTCATTCGAAACTTCCGGTCGACGACTTTTTCCTGTTTAGCTCCTGGCCACCTGTGAATGCGTTGTCACGTGGTCATTTTTTCCCCTAGTTTATCATTTTCCACACAATCCCGAGTTTTAACGACCCTGAAAGAGAACACCTTTAAAAACGTTGATTTATAAGGACAATATTCTGGGGACCAACATTTTATCCTTTTCCCATAATGTTTTCTATCCTTCCCACAACAAATTTCAATTTTCGAGTCACATTCAAGTATATTTTGTCGTATGCAAATGCTATTGATTTGGACAACTCTAAACTTCCGGTCGGCGACTTTTTTACGGTTTTGCTGCAGACCACCTGTGAAAATATTGTCACGTATTAAAGTTTTTCTTGTTTATCAATTCTTGAGGCTTGCAAGTATATGAGCCACATCCTGTGAAATGGGGGTTTAATGCATCTGCAAAAACTATCGATTTAGGTCAGCCTGCGTTGTCCGTTTTGCTTTTGGTAATTTTTTTCCGCATGTCCAAGGACCATTCTACTGTATCTGAATTCAGTTACTCGTTTGACGGAATGGATATTATGGATACATAAATACGTGATGACTTGGTTGGTATATTACATCATGGAGATGCATTAAAACCTCTTTTGCCAGAACATTGCTCATATCCTTTGCATTTGAACCTGACTTTGGTCAAGAAGATCAACATTAGCAGGCAGATGGTGTATACCCAAGGTCAGAGTGTACACGTTTTGTGCGTTTTGCAGACACTCTTAATATAAAAGCAAAATTTAGGCAATCAGAATTTCTCAGATAATAAAGAGCAAACCGATAGACTAACATGGAGGTCGACGGCGGTAGACTTCTTGTAAAACAGGACATCAAGTTGATCTATAAGGCGGGATGTCCGAATTTTAAATAAGTTTGCCCTTTATCAAAATATCTTGTGTTTAAACAAACCTGACGAAGAAGCCCTTTGAAAAAAAAAACGTGGGCAAAGGAGCAAATGCTGGTAATCAGCATCCTTTTCCCACATTTTTTTGTCTTTCCTATTACGGATAAATACCATCATGTAAGTCAAAGTAAAACAAAGTTTGACACAAAACTTCAGCGTTTTTTAAAATGGTATTAGGGTGACATCATAAATCTAATCATAAATCATAGTCAAAGCTTCTAGTCATAAATTTAAACACTACTGGCACTATTATGTGAAAGGTTTTAAATTAAGGGCACCATGTACTACAAACTCATTAACTTATAAGGTTAAATAAGCGCTGAAAGCGGACAGTTTTTGGGTTTAAGTCTCTACAACATCAACTTACAGAACTGCCGAGCTCGAACTTGGCTTGTAATTCTGGGTCCCTATTCACTAACCATTCTTGAGAACGTCGTCAGTCTTACTCTCCAGTATTTTCTAAATTTTAAAGTAATACAACTTCTGATTGGCTAAACCATTCAGTTTAGCCAATCAGAAGTTGTGTTACTTTCAAATTTAGAAAAGACTCTAGAATAAGACTTAGAATGTTCTGTAGAATTGTTGGTGAATACAGACCCAGATATCATGAGTTTGAATTTAGACTCGACCAAACTCGTTCTGAGGGTGGTCATTCCGAAAGAATCATTGCTCTCACAGCTGAGCATAGTTTCGATGATGTTTATGTGAAAAAGCAAACAGTTGCTTGAAAAGGACTGACAATGAATGGTAAGAGAAACTCTGGGAATGCAAAGATAGGTACACTGGCAACCGATATATAACCGAAACAGAGTTGAAAAGTTGAAACGTTAAACATCAAACTGACGGAACTGATCAATGTTATAAAACTAGAAGGCTTAGCTAATGATGGAATCTCTGTTCCAAATACATGTACAATGCAGACTAAATCACCAAACTGTCAAGTCACCCAATTCCACATGAGTCAATTCGTTTGCCGTAAATTAAAATTAATAAATTCGAAAGTCGTAATATTCTATTCCCAATGATTTAATTCACAAGGTGTAATGTTCTATTTCATATGAATTAATTCACAAGGCGCAATGTTCTATTTCAAATGAGGTAATTCGCACTTTGCGTAATGTTGCACTACGAATGAATTAATTCGCAAGGCGTAATGTTCTAGTCCGAATGAACTGATTCACAAGGTGTATTTTCCATATCAAATAAATTAATTCAAAGCATAGTTATCTATTTTAAATAAATTAATTCGCAAAGCGAAGTTCTATTTCCAATGAATTAGAATACAAGGCGAAATGTTCTATTTCAATTGATTTTAAAAGCATTCTTACTCAGGTCGTAAAAATATGAAGCAAGCTCTGTGAAAAGGGGGTTAATGAAACTGCAAAAAGTTTCTGCCCATGTCAGCCTGCGCGGACTACGCAGGCTGACATGGGCAGAAACTTTTTGCCCTTGTTAAGTTTTCTGCATGTCAAAGGACCATTCTACCCAATGATTTTAAACAAAATGGAATTGATGGATAACAGTTATGTGATGACCTGCTAGGTACAATGCATCATGGGGATGCGTTAAAACCCGTTTTTGCCAGAGCATGTTCAATTACGGGATCGTAAGAGAGTGTGTCAGGTACAATTTCTAGTAATTTGTGAAGTACTCTGACCTACCAAAATATTGCCATTATAAGGCTATGGAGGATAGAATAGCTCACAGCATACTTGTGTGCAGTGTAGTTCCAAGATTAGACTGCACGTTCTTGATCTTGAACTATGCAGTCTTCAACAGTATTTAACATACTGAACAGTGCTCTGTGAAAAAGGGCTTAATGCATCTGCAAAAGGTATCGACCGAGGTCCGCGCAGGCTGACCTAGGCCGAAACTTTTCGCTTTTGGTAAATTTTCTGCCTGTCAAAGGACCAGTCTACCTCAAGATTCAGTTATTTGTTAGACAAAATGGATTTTGTGGATCCATAATTCTGTGATGACTTGCTTGGTGTCATGGATCACGGAGATGCATTAAACCGCCTTTTGCCAGAGCATGGCTTTTTTTTTTCCTACAAGTTATATTGTCGATCAATGGAGACATAATATAAACTCGTATTCTATCATCATGTACACTTCTAATTAACACTTCTTACCACACACAAAAACATGCAACTTTTTCACCCAAAGGCTGTAATTTATACGAGTTTCACAGTAAACAAGGTGAGATATTTTGGTCGTAGTTTATGATATGGCTACCGACTTTTAATGCGGTCTTATCTTATTTTACTTTTCTACGTATCAGAACCATTCCATAGTGGCCTCCTATCATGTCACGTGGTCGCGACGTATACCGTCAACGAAGACAATAGACAGTACAATCTCGTCTTTCTCTACCCTGTTTTGTATCCAACTGTGATTGTTTTTCTTTAATTGTACATGGTTCAACTCATTAGGCCTACGTTTGTCTTTAATGAATAAATTTGATGATAAACTGGAAATAAATCAATTGATTTGAATTTTGACTTCTGTTTATTGATTCCGCTTGATGCGAGCTGCCTTTCAGACAAAAATTATAGTCGATAATATTGGTGAGAGAGAGAGAAAGAGAGAGAAAGAGAAAGAGAGAGTAGCAAACAGAGAATGTTCGTTCTAGTCAAAGCCACTCGTGTTTGCCAAACTGTTTTTGAAAGCCAAACTAAGTCGACTTTGAGATGGAAGAGAAAAGGCGAGTTTCTAACTGTATATGAGCTGGCATAAGCTAGCATATGAAATTTAATCAAACGAGCGTATAAAAAATGTCTTTAAGCGAGTTAATAACGTTTTTTTTTTTTGGCAGACGATAGGTATAGCAATAGAATTTTACCTCAGCGCAACGAATGTCAGATTCATTTTCGTACACAACTATGTGCACAAATATGGCATAAAAACGCGAGAGCATACATATATTGAAATTTACATAGATTTTACATTTACTCTTTGACAGGTGTGTTCGTCTGGGATGAAAAATAGGTTTTGGAATCTACGAATAAAACAACTTTTACCTTTTCCGAAATTCTCGATTTCAAAAATTGATTTGACGAGGAAAGCCATGTTTTGTTACCCATGAAAATCGGTCAGTATGTTTGTCTTATTAATGGCTCAGACTAGTGTAAAATTGGGTCACATCGGGTCAAAAAGTAAGTCACTGGGACAAGTATTAGAAAAACCCTGTGTGCACTCTATACAGGCCACATTTTCAGTCAGATACTCATAAAAATTGGTCAGAATGCTTGTCTTGACAATATCTCGGACAAGTTTGAAATTGAGTCGGTTAAAAAAATTGGTCAGTGGGTCATATCTTAGAGGAACATTGTGTCCATCCTAAAAGCCATAATTTTGTGTAATACTAATGTAAATTGGTCAGAGTGTTTGTCTCGATAATATCACGTACAAGTTCGAAATCTGGTCACGTCCGGTCAAAAAGTAGATCGCTGGGAAAAATCTTAGAGATACAATTTGTGCACTCTAGAGGCCACATTTTCAGTCATCTCAGTTCAACTCTTGAAGGTTGGTCAGGATGTTTGTCTTAATAATATCTCTGAAAAGTTTGAAACTGTGTCACACAGGGTTAAAAACGTAGGTTACTGAGACAAATCTTAGAAAAAAACCTTTTGTGCACTCTAGAGGCTACATTTTCAGTCAGATATTCATGACAATTAGTCGGAATGTTTGTCCTGATAAAAATCTCGAACAAGTTGAAATTGGGTCACGGCGGGTCAAAAATTGGTAATTGGGTCAAATCTTAGAGAAATCTTGTGTTCACTCTAGAGGCAATATCTTTTGTGTGATTCTCATGCAAATTGGTCAGGGTGTTTTTTTCGATAATTTTCAGGCAAGTTTGAAATTGGGTCACGTCGGATCAAAAGATTGGGTCACTGGGTCGAATCTTACAGAACTTGTGTGCACTCTAGAGGACATATTTTCTGTGTCGTTCTCATGAACGTTAGTCAGAATGATTCCCTTGGTATGATAATATCTCATACAAAAGTGAAAATTGTTCACGTAGGGTATAAAAGTAGGTCACTGGTACAAATCTCAGAAAAACCCCGTGTGCACTCTGCAGACATCAATTTTAGCCCAATTCTTTTGAAAGCTTATCAAAATTTTTATTTTGTTAATATCTCAGACAAATTTAAACCTGGGTCACGTCAGGTCAAAAAGTAGGTCACGGGGACAAGTGTGTGTGTGTGTGTGGGGGGGGGGGTGCTTTTGAAACTCGAGTTTATGCTCAAACTTTCAATTGCATTTTCGTTTCTTTTAGTACCTCAATGAGACAGAAAGTCTTTCATTTACTTAATAAAAAGAAAAGAAAGTCGATAAAAGAAAAATACCCCATGGCGTTATCAACCTGAGCCATACTCTGTGAAAAGGGGGCTTAATGCATCTGCGAAAAGTATCGACCCAGGTCAGCCTGCGCAGTCCGCGAAGGCTGACCAGGGCCAAAACTAAAACTTTTCGCTATTGGTCAATTTTCTGTATTTCCAGGGAAAAGACTACCACATGATCAAGTCGGTTGTTAAAAAGTAGCTATTATGGATCCATAATTATGTGATGACTTGCTTGGTACCATGCATCACGGAGATGCATTAAAGCCCCATTTTGCCAAAGCATGGCTCATATTTTCTTAATTTAATTTTCAGTTGAGTTGAGCACGGAAAAGCTTTTATACGCACCTACCCCGGGCTTAGTCCTTCCGCTCATCTAGCAGGAAAAGAGTAAAATAAATTCAAGGACAGCCGATCAAATACGGGCACTAAATTATCTTCCATCGTACATGTAGTATATGATAAATGTGTTAAATAACAACTGAGCTTTGTTTGACTTCACATTACGATAATGGTTTATTAGTAATTGGTGCTATTCATCAAACGACAGACCCAAACAACGCTCACCAAACGACATTGCGGAAGAAAACTTTTAAAAAAAGCTGGTAACCAGCATATTCTCCTCACCCTTCCATTTCCTACGCCCGGTAGCTCAGTCGGTAGCTTACAGGGCTTGAGAACAGGGGATCCCCGTCTAGATCAATTTTTTCCGAGGATTAAAGATAGTCATTGCGACAGGATTCATTCTTCTTTCACCAGTGACCACTGTTTCGACAATGGTTATGTGGAAAAGAAGCCAGTGGCTTGAAAAGCATATTGTGCGTCGTACTAGAAAAAGAATCTCCAGGAAAGCATGGATAGCTGCACTGGCCAGCGCGATTTAAGTTCAATAATATTGAAAACGGCGTTAAACAATCAATTCATATTCATATTCATGATCTTTTCAATAATCTCAAAGACAGATCGATAATTTGATGCGTATTCAATTTGTCATCTACAAATGCCTTCAATGGTCGGAGTCTAAGAGTTTTTCGTCTGATGTAGAATTAAACATGAATTGATTGATTGAATGGTGTTTTACCCCACTTTCAACATTATTTCAGCCATTTCAGGACGACAGCTCACATATTCATGTATTTCCTGGGTTCCGCCAGCACTAGACTAGGGCTCTGAAGTTTCTTACCCAAGGACACCCCCTTGAGTGCTCCAGTGATGCTGGGACCCCAGATCAGGAGCCCTACACTTTACCACTGAGCCACGCAGGACCCCATTAAACATGGAGGAAGTCATAAAGAATTTTCAAAGACAATGATATTTATGTTCTCCGCAGAATCTAAGTTGTAGGTACCCATAATGGTTTGTCTCGTCGAAATAATTCATTTAAAGTAACAAAAGCTGCCAAAAGTAAACGAAGCAGTTGATAAATTGCATTTAAACTTCAAACCATATCATTTAAAGTATGGAAATTATTAAGCAAATGACATTTTGTTTATGTACGGTCGGTCCAAGTGTTAGTCGTAGGCAAAGAAATTAATTTCAGTACTAGCTTAACCCTTGTCCTGCTGAATAAATGAAATGAAACTTTATAGTAGATAGTAGAAGCCGAAAACTTTCTTCTTTCAAAGGTATTTTTAGAGGAAAGATATCTCCTTATCGGACAGTGTAGATCAAAGATCAGACTGCACGTTCTGTGCAGTCTGATCTTGATCTACGCTGTCCGCAAAAGGTCGGTGGGTCGCGATAAGCAGCCTAAAGGTTAAAAGTTGCCAGACAACTCTTTTGTTTACTTTTTTTTGCCTGATTTTCAACTTCATTTTTTTCCGGCAGCGACTGACACTTGGACCGACAACGCAATCACAGATTATCATCCTCTATACTTCTGAATGGTATGAATTAAATTCAAATGCATTTTGAGACCTGCATTGTTTTTTGGCCGCTATTGGGCCTTTAAGTACAACAGCATTAGTTTTCGTTGGGAACGAATAATTTTACATTATGGCTGATTTGGACCACTTTAGTCTTTCAAATCATTATTGTATTTAATTATTATTGTTATCCATTTCGACGGGGTGACAATTGTTAACACAAATGTGAATCATCAATCTTACTAAAAAACACATAAAAGAGGTAATTCACTAATTATCGACCGTCTAGCATATATATGAAAATCTCTTCTCCCGCTGACCAAAGATGCCTTTAGTAAACCAAGATCAGCCTGCACATACGTGCAATCTGATCTTGCCCTACACTCTCCATTTCTCTATCAGTACTTTCGGTCATGTGAACACCGATCCAATGCCAATAAATTTAACGGAATCTATTTTTATAACAGTAAACAATTTAAATTCAGCAGGAATGAAAGTATCTGAAGTAGGCCTATCATCCCGTTAAAAACCTACTCGTACATCATATTGACAGCTTTCTTAAACACTTTCAGCATCAAATATATGAGCCATGATCTGTGGAAAGGGGGTTTAATGCATCTGCGAAAAGTTTCGGCTCAGGTCAGCCTACGCAGTCCGCGCATGCTGATCTGCGCCGAACCTTTTCGCTATTGGTCAATTTTCTGTACGTACACGGACCATTCACCTCATGATAAATTCGGTTGTTAAAAAAAAGTGGTATTATGGATCCATAACGATGTGATGGCTTTAAAGGCTTAATGCACCAAGGATGCATTAAGCCCCCTTTTGCCACAGTGTTCCTCACATAAACTCGACCTCTTTCGCCGGCTGAAAAAAAAAAGCCAATGAAACCCAGAAAGATATCTATCTTGTAGGCTTAACTAAACAAGCGAACATACACGCTCTGTGTAGTCTGATTTTGATCTTTACCACCCGCAAAAGCCTGTTTTCGCATAAAGTGATACATTACCATATTCTGCGTTCTGACAAATTCAAAAAAGTGACGGCTTATTTTAAGGGCGTTCGCTGCAGTAAAACGCCACGGTCTATGAAAACGCACGTTGTACCGATTATTTGTTTGACAAACATAACGTCCCCGCCATGCTAGGATTATACCGGGGCTATTTCCAAAGCTTATAGGGACGGTGTTAATCAGCTACAACAACAAAACCAACAAACACAGAATATTACTTACTCTCAAGAGAAAATGTAGATCTATTGATTTTTTTAAAACATGTTTTAATAAAAAATAACGTTGTCTATGCATCTTTTACTTATTCGTGTTTTCACACGTAGCACACAATTGTAATTATTTCAATTTTATTCTGCAGTCCGAAATTTAGCTAAATGTCCGTCGATGGTCAGGTTACAAATTATGGGACAGGGCAAAAAACGAAGTCAGTGCTGTTTCAAAATTTTTCAGCCATAATACTCATACAACAAAAGTACCAAATATGAACAAATTCTGGTATTCAGAAAACAAGACGACCATGATGGTCCTATATCGCTCACCTGAGTAGCCCCTGATCTATCGATGTGGGGGCATAAAATGCATCTAGAGTTACCCCCTAGATAGTATGGAATGCTCGAACTATTTTGATATAGAGGGCTATGCGGGCATGTCTTTTTCATGCAAAATATGAATATTCTAGGTCTCAAAGTTTGAGGACAATATTTTCAAAGATTTCCTTCTTTATATCTATGTAAAATCTGTGATCCTACAACGCAGGGCTTATTCTCATTGTACCATGATTATTTGAAGTGTTTTGATACATGGCTATTAAACCACGGGACATTCCAAATATGAAATCTGCAGGCCTTATGGTTTGGGCCAAAAAGTGTTTTCATCATTTCCTTCTTTATATCAATGTATAATCTGTTATCATACAACATAGGGATTATTTTCATTGTAAAGTGATAATTTGAAGTGTCTTGATAGAGAGCTATTAGACAATGGGATATTCCAAATATGAAAGCTGTAGGCCTTACGGTTTGGGAGAAAAAGGGTTTTCAAGATTTCCTTCTTTATCTCTATGTAAAATCTGGGATCCTACAAAATAGGGCTAATTTCAATTGTAGAATAATTATTTAAAGTATTATGATAGAGGGCCACCAGGCCATGCTATATGCAAAACTTAAATGCACAAGGCCAATCGATTTGGGAGGAGATGATTTTTACAGATTTCTTTGTTACCTCTATGTAAAATCTGGGATCCCACAACATAGGGCTAAATTTCAATGTGAAGTGATAATTTGAAGTATTTTGGTAGAGGGCTATTAGACAATACTACATACCAAATATGAACGCTCTAGACCTTACGGTTTTGGAGAAGAAGATTTTTTAAGTTTCTTCATTCTGTTGCCATGGCAACCAGAGTTCTTCACTGATTTCAATTCTTTGAAGTATTTTGAAAGAGCATGACCTAAGGATCATTTCTGTGAAGTTTGATTGAAATCTGAATGTTAGTTTAGGAGGAGAAGATTTTTTTTTTGTAATTGTGAACGGACGGACGGACGGACGGACGACGGACATTGACCGATCACAATAGCTCACCTCGAGCACTTCGTGCTCAGGTGAGCTAAAAAAAAAATGTTAACTGTGGTTAACACCTTAAAAGCGATACGATACGAAATTTAGTTATGATAAATTTTCTTCTAACTTAGATATTGATAGGATGTCCAATATCAACTTTATTATTTTGTAAAACCATCTTCATTAGTCAATGGGTAGCCGCTATTGTATGCCCGAGAGCTATCAGCGCGGTTGCCTGAGTGAAATTCAGAAAAAATCTTGAGAACTTGAACTATAATACAGTTTAAAATGACTTGTGAGTACGGACTTAGAAGAGATGCAGAATAAATTGTGTACATTTTGTTAGGCGGTTGTTATGTGCTGTCCGCTATTGTTGAGGATGTTGCCAATAGCAGACCATTCGGCAAACCTCTGTTGATCCGTAGAAAAAAACACAATCACAATTTTCTATCGAAATCTTTCTAACACACTTCCGTTGACAAACAGTTTGTACTTTCAGTTTTTCAATCGGTATGTCAACTCCGTTGGTAGTTCTCATCGACAGCTTGATAGATGTGAATAACTTAGTCATGGTAATTATGTTGCTAATCGGTTTACATTGGTGTCGCAATGATAAGATCATGTGACTGACAGCATATGGAAACCTCCCATTCGGCATACTTCGGGTGATCCGGTGATCAAGTCCCTCGGCTGAATCACGTAGCTTGATGTGCACCTACAAGGTACCTTTCTTCGCCGGAAGCACACCGTTTTACCGGTATTGGAATTGTAAGGCTCCTCTTAAAAAGAAAACAAGAGTCACAGTTTTCTATCGCCATCTTTCCCAGAATATTTCCGTTGGCAAACAGTTGTACATTCAATTTTTAGCGTGGTTTATCAATTCCGTTGGGAGCTTTCATCGATAGATCGATAATTGTGAAAAACTTCATCGTGGTTGTTCTTGACGTTGCTAAGCGACTTACAGGGACGCCGCCATGTAATGCGATTGGTTTTTCAAAATGGAAGGCCCCTTTATACGGACGAAGTTAGATGTAGGTATGGAATCGGCCGAGTTGGGACGAGTGGGAAACCTCCTTGATACGGACGATGTTAGATGTAGTTACTTTTTAACTTTGAAAGTAACACAATTTGGTTTAGCCAATCAGAAGCTGTGTTACTTTCTAAATCTAGAAATCAACTTTGAACGAAATAAAGAATGGTTGATTAATATGGACCTAGGGCTTACTTCGACTAGAGAATCTCTCAGAAAATACTCTAGTTATTGACAGATAACGCTTGACTAAACAGTCCCGTGTCTTAGTACTCTGCCAATGAAAGGTTTGGAAAGCATTGTGGGTTTATAAGAAAATGCACTAACCAGAATTTTTACTTTTATTTACACTTTTGTAGACAGGTTTTGACATTCTGTCACATTTTATTTGTCGTCTGCGATGGTTTTCCTTACTGACTTGTGAAAACTTTGTTGTCTGATAAGAGTAAGAATATTAGAAAGAAAACAGGACAGCATTCTATTAGACCACCTTAGAGTTACCGGTCGCCAAGTTTACAACAATATGTACAGCTAAACTTGTACATACACAACTAATCTTTCATTAACAACTTCTACAAATCGATTCCTTTTCCTATAAAAAAAAAAAGTAATGCAGCCCGGTACTGTGAAAAGGGGAAATGAAAGTCGAATTTGCAAAACATTTCTCAATTTGACTGAAAAGATCAAGTCAAGTATTCACTTTCAGTTTCATATTTACAAATTTATCACTCTTGATCATGTTTCCTACTTTTTGATTTTCGTATATTGCCTTGTAGCTTAAGATCATGTGCCAATATATCGCTATGTATTCTGTATTGTTCCCATTTATAACTGTATGTATATTGCCACTCGGGTCTGAGACCTTCTGGATTTTAAAATAAATAAACTTCAAAAAACTTGAAAACTTATAAAACTTCGTGACCAGCGGCGGTTGATTTATAGTGACTGACATGATGTATCAGCAGTTTCATCTCGAAAGAATGTTGTTTTTCATATTCAATAATATAAGTGAGTCATGCTCCGTGAAAAGGGGGGCATTTGCAAAAAGGTATTCTGCGGATCCATAATTCAGTGATGATTTGCTCGGTGGAATGCATCTCAGAAATGCATTAAGTCCCCTTCTGTCAGAGCATGGCTCAAATTTGATATAAATTCTCTAAAATGGGTGCGTAGCGACGATCTCCAGTCTCTTACGATGACGAGGTCAAAATTTACAACACTGTTTACAAACAGCGCGACGAGTAGCAGGTGCAGAAAAAATGGATACCTGCTGCCAAAAAAAAATAACCCGTCATTTGAAAAAATACTACGTTTTCCATGTAAGGAATGCGGTTTCTGATATTTTCACGCGTCGTGAAAAAAAAAAATGTTTTTTTCAGCTGTCACCCTAATGGAATACGGCGGAAAGATCAGTCTGTTTAAATAGTGTCGCTTGAAAAACAGAAGACGTGGGGAAGAACCGTAGCCCACCCAAGTCAAAATATCAAAAACAAGGGGATACATTGTCGTAGCTGTATTATCTTGGACCAACAGTAAGCCTACGTGACATTTTGTGGGATATTTTTGCCAAACAATTCATTACACACACCCATTTTACTGATGTTTGATAAAATGATTTCACTTATGTCATTCCAAAATTGCCTGTCAGTGCCTTTCATGTACAAAACGCAAAAATGACCAAAATATTACAATACGGCACTGAAACAGTAACAAGAGGGTCATGATGGCCCTGTATCGCCCGACTCATTTCTTTTTGAATGAATATACGATGCACTTCACTGGTATTGACAGAACCATAAAATTATAAGAAGTCTGTATGGCAATAAGCTTTGGAAGAGATAATAGTCTTGCCCTCTAAAAAGTCATATCTTTTACAAATGCAAAGGTAATGTCAGTAAATAAAAGCAGGTCTTATCAAGCATCATTCATGCCAAGTATCAATAAATTCTAACAAAGAGTGCTTGACAAGAATATTCCAAAACTTAAATAGCAGATTTTTTTTATTTTCAGTGGCACGGTTGGTAAAATTCTGGAACAAAAACTGAATGAAACAAACCTTTTTGCTTCCTAAATGTTCAACTCACCTGCACATAACAATTAACATCAAAACAAATCTCTCTCAATCAAAACTTGACAATTCATTTTTATCAAAAACCTTGAATGCCTCACACCAATCATGTAATAGAGCAGTTTGATAATCAAGGGAGGTAAATGGTAAAAAAAACTATATGTATCTGTTTTAAGTGAGCAGGAGGCATTTCAATGGACCAGTGTAAAGCTTAATTAATATTGACTTTATGCGTAACAAGAAGACTTGCAAAACTTGCTAGAAATAGACCTTTCGTGTAGGAACCAGACTTTTTTTTTACTTTTCAGTTTATAAGCCCATGTAAAACTCTTTACCCCCATAGTGGGGCCAGTTTTGACCCTAGGGCTATAACTGTGGCAATACTGGTACAGGTCTACTAGATAAAGCCACATGCTATTTGGAAGACCTAGACCTACCAGACCTTAAAGTTAGGAATAAGAAGATTTTTGAAGTTTTCATTCTATAAGCCCATGAACAACTTCTGAGCTCTGAGGCAAGGCCAATTTTGACCCCTGGGCTACAATTTGGATATTCTCTGTAGGACTCCACTAAGATAGAGCCACATTCTAAATTTGGTAGCCCTGTGCCATATGGATAGGGACAAGGAGAGCTTTTAAACTTTTCACTCCAGAAGCCAATGTTAATTACTAAAACGGGGTTTCAAAGTAGGTCAAGAGTTATCGGGTCGCTCTATCTTTTGTTGACATTATACCTGGGTCTGTATTCACCAACCATTCTTATGAACAATCTTAGTCTTATTCTCAAGAATTTTCTAAATTACAAAGTATAACACAACTTCTTGACTGGCTAAACCAATTGGTTTAGCCAGTCAAAAGGTGCGTTACTTTCTAACTCTAGAATTAGACCAAGAATAGTCTCAAGAATGGTTGGTGAATACGGATCTTGATCTACATTATCTTTAAAGATGCCTACTGGTTTTAAAATTCATTTCTCTGCGAGCGACACACACTTGGACCGTCTGTACAATAACAGATTGTCATTATCACAATAATTTCCATACTTTTAAATGGTATGATTTAAATTCAAATGCATTTTTTAACACCCGCACTGTTTACTTTTGGCCGCTATTGTGGCTTCAACGTGAAGATAGGTATATTTACATGTAAATTTCCATCAATCTGGAGTAATAACCAGAGGCTTAAAGATACATCCTTACAGTCAGAGAGGAAAAACGCTGTTAAAATTTGATTGACTGTAGAATGCTTCAGAATTACTCGGCTGTGTAAACATAGAAAAATTACCGATATCTTTACATGTATATAGTGTATGGGATAACTACATACATGTCTATCGGAAATCTTCCATTTAAAGCAGGAAACATTACTTTGAAGGCCTCACGAAAATAAAATGCACTTTCTATCCGTCGTAATCTATGCATCTATCCGTCGTGATCTATGCAACCTTGCAACCGTCAGGAACAACATTTGGCATGAAGATACAAGAATGATAACAATTCGACCAAATAAAAATGAAATGGGTTGAAAAATGGTTGACAAGAAGTATAGATATATGTTTAAGTTTCCTAATGAAATGAAAGTCATTGTTGAGTGTGAAAACACAGGTGTGGAAATGACTTTACAGAATAGAAAGAATAGATAACTGCGTGTGTCAGGATGGGTGGATAAGGGCGCTATTTTCATAAGTTACAGTTGTAATGTTTAAAAAAAAGTGGTAACTGTCCTCTCCACCCTGTACCTCACAATTCCAAGTTTTAACTACCCTAAGGGAAAAAGCCTTTTGAAAACATTGTGAGGAAAGGAGAAAATGCTGGTAACCAGCATTTCCTCCGTTTACCACGATGTTTTCTACCCTTTCAAAGACAATTCCCATCTTTTGAGCCACATTATATTAGTTGTCTGCAAAGGCTTTCAATTCGGACAAGTCTAAAATATGTCGTTTGGAAAACTAAGGAGTTAATACAAGACTTAACAAACTAATTCTAGACCGAATGAAAACAGTGTAAAAAGATACAAACGGTAAAGGAGACACTGTTCTAGAACTCTCTCTAGGTATCATTGAGGAAAAAGGGGCAACTATATGAAACAAATAATTGCTCCTTCTCCCTGAATGCGTCATTAAAACATCAGATACAGGGATATATAAACTGTCTTTGCGCAATATCGAGTGAAAGTACTAAATGAATGGAGTGAATGATATATACTTTTTCAGTCCGGAGGCGTAAAAACGAGTCATGTGTTTATACGGTCGTTTTTGCCTTACATGATTCTCATGATTCCTGACTAGGCAGGTCGAAGATCAGACTACACGTTCAATGCAGTCTTATCTTGATCTACACTATCGTTAAATGTGACTTAAGTTTGCTTTGGTACTGACACGGGGTTAAGAGCAGAATACTTAAACTATAATTAGACAACACTATTTTGACGTGTTAGAATTTTTATATTTGAAAAATGTAAATGAATGACTGACACCTGTCAAGGATCGGGACATCGTAGACAATTTAATTCTTTAAAAAAAAAAAGACCTCGAAAGAAGTGTGCTTCTGAAAACACTGTGGACAAAGGATAAAATGTTGGTAAATAGCCTTGTGTCCTTAATCCAACGCTGCTTTCAACCAATTAAAAGATAATTCCCCTCATTTGTGCCACATTTAATTTGTCGTCTGTAAATGCTTTCAATATGAAAAAAAAAAAGTATAGAAAAACTTTTCGAACTTTTCGTTTGGTAAAGAGTTAATGACCTGTCTTCCAGACTGGTATTCGTAGAATTACGTGATGTAACATTTTTAAGTCAACGTCAAATTTGTGTTGTGGTACCATTCTTTTTGGCAGCGGGTGAAACCCGCTGTCATAGTCCCCAAGTATGAGTTACTGATTTTCAACGCTTACGATATTTATCTAGGTCGAGAATTCTTGCATCCGGCAGCTTTTTCCTGGATACGCGAGGTAAACAAAACTTGATTCCTACACTTGACTTAATAGTTCCTCCATGAATACACAAACGATCATGTATAAATACGCGCTACTCGCGCAGACGACACCCTTTCAAAACTGCCTTACACCTTACGAGTTCATCCGTAATGTTACTGTAGAATAGAAACGGAAAGAGGGCGTCGGTATCTACATAGACCGAAAAAGTGCAAAAGAAAATATTTTCAGAGCAAAAGTTTTTATTAGTCGCCGCGCAGAAGCGCTACTATATTTTTAATAGTTTTTCGAGTTAGGACATGGACAGTGGGAATTTCTTTTTTATAGGGGTGTTAAGGTTAACAAGGAATCTTTCTACTTCGCCTTAAACTGGCTTTTTAATTCATTCTTAAACTACGAAGTATATACAATACGATACTATTTTTGCTCTGTTAATACTTACAACATCAAAAAATCCGCCAAAGTATTACTTTTATTTTCGCTATTCGCGAGAAATGGACTCATCCAAATAAATGCCTTGTTTCCATTGGTCAAGGCTGTACAGGTTTCCAGTCATTTCGTACCTAGTTAATTTCGTACCTAGGTCATTTCGTAGATACGATTTTGGTCATTTCGTACCTACCTATACTTTCTATTTTGGTCATTTCGTATCCAGTTGGTCATTTCGTATCCACTTTCGTCATTTCGTACACAGGTTTGATTATCATTTTGATTATTTAGTACCTAGTTTTTCCTACTATTTGTGTTTTTTGTTGAATGACCACCGCTAAAATTGTACATTGCTGAAATTGTGTTAAATTCCGCCGAAGAACGAGTATGATGGTTATGATTGTATCTAACCATTATTGGTTACTTCTTTCTAAGTTTAGTTTTTAAAACAAAGATTGTTTAGAACCCTTTTGTTTATTTCTCACCAAGTTCTAGATAAATTTACATGTACTTTGTTGGAAAAAATCTGGAGAGAGACCAGTTTTTCGCTGTGTTGTTCATAAATCGCAATGCAAAACCAATATTCTTTATTAACAGCGTTCACCAAACAGTATAGTTTTAGACTTGTTTAAATTGAAAGCATGCCTTGCAAACTTACGTTCTCTTGAATCATACTATCCTAGGACAGCAACATTTTAGTAACTTGGCCCTGTTTTCAACACTTTCCCAAACAAACGCGGGTTATCACGTGCGCTGTCAAATTCTTTTGGAAAAACATGTTGGATAAGGAGAAATTACTCGTTATAAGCAATTTCTCCTTTAACAAATACTTTTCCCCCAACTACTAGCGAGTTTTCTACCATTTTTGCAGCTTTTTAAATTGTCGTCTGTCAACTCTTTGAATTTGGAAGAGTCTGATATTTTTCGTTTGGAAAAGAGTTCAGTGAGCGCTATGCGAGGGTATTAGATACTGTAACAGAAGACAACTTTTGATATAGATTCACAGTCACATCAATTTCATAATGTGTTAAAAAATCTGCTGATGAAAACTGACATTTACTTATTTGCCCTGGCTTTCTTGAAGCATTAAATAAAAAAATTTGCGGCGACTTTGATTCTTTGCATCGACTTTTTCTTGTAGGTGTTTGTTTGCATGATGAATTTTGAGCGTAGGGCATCGTAATGGGATTCGTGTAACATCGCCTTTTATCGCCAAAGTCGTACGGATTCGGCTATGACAGGCGATGTTACACGAAAAGTCACCCATTAAGCCTTTGGCAGACGGCAAAATTTCAGCTGTGTTCAAACTGAAAGCATTTGCAGACGACAATTTCATTGTGGCTCAAATGGTACAAGTTTTATTTTATAGGATAGAAAACATTGTGGATAATAGAGAAAATGCTGGTTCCCAGCATTTTCTCCTTTCCCAGACTGTTTTCACAAGGCTTTTTTCTCAAGGTTGTTAGAAGTCGGCATTGAGTGGTAAAGAGTTAAAAGTAGTTATAACTGCAAATTATATTATGCATTTACTTGTACAACACAATCTCAAGTTTTAACGACCCTTAGAACATAACTTTTTACAAACATTGTAGGAATGGGAGAAAATGCTGGTAAGCAGCATTTTTCTCCTTTTCCAACAATGTTTTCTACCCTATCAAAGATGTACACTGTTTTTGAGCCATGTTTCAATTTTTGTCTGCAAATGGCTTCTTTCAGTATAATTTATTAGCAGTTAATGAAATTTAAACAGCTTGGGTCATAACAGCTGCCAGTGTACCTATGCATGCGTTTCTTGGCTATTTCCTTAAGGTCATGCACTGAATAACAACATGGCATAAATGATAAGTGGATCAGAAAGAAGACCATGCTGGAAATTTAAACCAGCGGTACCAACTTCAAGTCTTTGAGCTACAAACTCCTTAAAAGGGATCGGCAAAACTTTTATAAAGCACATTATTTGGCCTACAAGGATTTTGAGGTGTAAAACCTCAAAATTATACTAAGACTGGTTTTCAGTACTTTAAGATACCTTTCAAGAATTTCATAAATGTTACGGATTGATATAATAGAAAACATTGGTTAGAAGCACTTTCTCCATTTCCACAAATGTCTTTAAAGGCCTCTTCCACAGGGTCATAAAAACTTGGGATTGTTTTGGAAAGGATTAATATCATTTATTCAAGTCTTGTTTTCTGCCTGTGCTCATATACTAGATTTTATCTTTATTTTAGCCACAAACAAATGAGCTGTGCTTTGGCAAAAGGGGGCTTCTTGCATCCTCGTGATGGATTATACCATGCAAGACATAAATAATTATTGATCCATAGACCGACCCTTCGATGTACAGAAAATGGACCAATGGCGAAAAGTTTCAGCCCAGGTCAGCCTGTGAAGACTGCACAGACTGACTGCCTGCACAGGCTGACCTAAGTCTATACTGTTTGCAGATCGATTAAGGCACCTTTTTACTTCAAGTCAAGTATAAAGGAAACCTGTGCAAAGAAAGTAATAAGATCTGTAGCTGGCACAAACCCGCTGCCTTCAGTGCGTCAGCGCTTTGATTGTAGTATTGCCTTGACCTGACATTGAGTGTTATAATCTCTCATTATTATTTACTAACGTGTCAGTTTGTCGACCCGTTAAGTGTGAACCTGGATTCAGCTTCTTACGCGGACAGCGCAGATCAATACCAGACTTCATGGAGCGTGTATTCTGATCTGGGGTCTACACTGTCCGCTTCTTCTGACTAAAATAGCCTTTTTCATGGGCTTCATCTTTTGTACTGACGGAGACTGTCTATTTCATCTGTTCAGCTTTACAAGGGCTACATCTTTACCAAACGGCCAAGCCCCGGTAGCGCAGTCGGTAGCGTATGGTACTTGAGGACAAGGGGTTGCTGGTTTGAATCCCCAGCTCGGTGAATTTCTTTCCGAGGGCTGGCGATAGATCATTGCGACAGAATTCATTCCTCTCTCACCGCTGATCACCGATTTGGCGATGGCTTTGTGGGAAAGCAGCCAGTGGCTTGGGAACAATATTATGCGAAGTACTGGTAAAAGAAACTCCATGAAAGCATAGATGGGTGCACTAGCCGCCGTGATATAACTGGAATGATACTGATATAATATAACTGAAATGATATTGGAAACGGCATTACACACCGTACAATCAATCAGTTTTTACCAATCGGTAAAATCTTAGACTTGTAAAAATTCAATTAACTGGCAAACGACATATTAAACAGGACTTATGACGGAATTTGAATTAAATAGAGCCGTAAACATCATGAAGGATGTTAAAAGCTTTCTTCAGAGCCGGGAAATCACAAGATTGTTTAAGAAAGTTTTCTAAGACGCTGACCTCAACTTTGGTGACTTTGCAGACGGTGTAGGTCATCATTTAACCGTAAAACGTGTAATCTGGGTCCGTCTTCACCATCCATTCTTAAGAATATTCTTGACTGAATGTATCTGACTGTTTTCTAACTTTAAAGTAACACAACTTCTGATTGGCTAAACCATTTGGTTTAGCCAATCAGAAGTTGTGTTACCTTCAAATTTAGAAAATCTTGGAGAATAATACTAAGAATGTTCTACAGAATGGTTTGTGAATACAGACCCTGACCTTGGATCTACACTTTCCCATATTTTGTAAAGCATTCAGACCAAAACAGCCGTCTACACTTTCACCCATTTTGTAGGCCTAAGGTATTTACGCCGTGCATTTTTATCTTGCTGAAGGTAAATTATTCAGCGCTCAAAAATTTATTATTCATATTTAGACAACTATGTAATTAACTTGTCGCAAGGGAACACAAGTTTCGTAATTCCAGACAGTTATTAAAACATTTACAGTGATATGTATGTTATTCATTTTTTTTTTTTTTCGCATGCGTCATCGTGAATTTCTATCATTGAACAATAAATTCAATTTTAACAAGCAGCGCGTTTGGTGCAACGAAGACAAACATTAATTTAAAGACTGACCGCAAACTCATGATCTCCTGAAACAGATTTATAGCAGACGAAAACAAAAAACGAGCCATGCTCTGGCAAAAAATGATTTAACCCTTTCCAAAACGACAAATTCTGGACTGGTCCAAATTGAAAGTGTTTGCAGACGACAATTTTAAATTTGATGAAAATGGCAGAAAGTCATCATAAAGGGGAGAAAACACTGTGGGAAAAGGAGAAATTGCTCGTTACGACCAAAGAATAATGTGCGAAGTACTGGTAGAAGAAACTCCAGGAAACCATGGATAGGTGCCGCCTTGATATAACTGAAATGTTGAAACCGGCGTTAAAACTCATAAATCATCATACGTCCTGCTAGTGATGAAGAATACATCTTGTATATTGTCTTACACGCATTTTCTTTTTTTTTTTCTTCTTTTTTGTTATGGGGGGGGGGGGGGGGGGGGGTCAAGGACGGTTGACCTAAACGATACATGGTAATTAATCGTTTTCTTGTAGTAGTAAATATGTACTAATCAAGCTGGGCGTCGTTATTTTATTCTTGGACATTGATATCATAATTATGGCGAGGAGATTTGACCTTTGTGGTCATTTTTTGCCGGAAGTTCACTTAAATAAATCATTGTTGTCACACTGACATTGATCTGACAAAATTATAAACGGCTGGATGTTGGAAGACAGTATTGGCCCATGGCTTTGGCCTCAGATTTAACAAAACTTGCATTTTGTTAACCATTGACATCGATCTGACAAATATATAATCGGCTGAATGTTGTTTAAAGCATGTATTAGGCCTAATTACTCGTACAAATTGACATGAACATCTTTTACCATGTATTACACGCTTGAATTACTGTCCAAGCTTTGCTTCGGCTATCGTCTTCTGAATGCAGAGATATGAACGGTTTTCCACTCTTTATGCGAATGTGCCATCCGCAAAAGTTTCTTATTTTGACAAATGCACTCAAAAGAGTCAAGCCGGACATTTACTTTCAACAGAAATTCCGTACCGTCCGACTATACACGATGACAAAAATATTCATTCTCTACTTATTATTTGCATGGAGGTCAATTTCGGGTCAATTTGTTCAATTAATACAGAATAATGAAGTAGAACAGTATTGGCTGATTGTTTCGGCCTCAGATTTAACAAAACTTGCAATTTGGTCTAAAAGGAACTCTGTCCATTAAATGTCAAGATGAGACACCCTTAAACAATTCTAACCCGTTAGGCTAATTTCGTCTAATTGACTGTCTTAAATGGAGTGATTCTTCATCTTATAATTAAGCTATCTTATTTTGTTAAGCTTGCTGCTGCCAAAGTTAACGTATCAACCAAAAGTGTTACCGGCGGATTTCCACCGACATGATGCGTTGAACATTTCGTAATAAAAAATAAGTTCGGCTCATATTCACCAACCACTTTAAAAATCTCTCTTAACACTCTAATTTTAACTTTCAAGAACTTTCAACTTCATAGGACCGGAAATTTTGATTGGCTAAACCGAATGTTTTTACCAATACGAAATTGTGTCACTCTCTAAATGTTAAATTAAAATATGAATTCTATTTACAATGAATGGTGTAAACGGACCCCGTTACGTTACTCGTATAAAGGTCCAGGGATAGCCAGCGAATCAAGACTGTCTAGAATACTGATTACAGACTGATGAAGGACGATAAGAGCACTATCTAGAACGTCAAAAGCGCTATCTAAAACGATAAGGACACTATCTAAAATGATAATGGTATTATCCAGAATGGTTACAGTATTATCTAGACTGGTTAAAGAACTATCTAGAATGATTAGAGTTTTATCTAGGATGGTTAGAATTCTACCTATAATAGTCAGACTACTATATAGCATGGATAAAGCACTATCTAAAACAGTTAAATTACCATTTAGAATGGTTTAAAAGTATGATTCTGAACAGTTGGAGTACTATTTAGAGTAGTCAGTGTAGGCCTATGATCAAGAACGAGTACAATCTAGAATGATTCTATCACTGCCTGGAACAGTCTGGGTACTATCTAGGATAGGTACAGTACTATATGGAATGGTTAAAACTCCCTGATCAGAGCATTCTCTAAAATGGCTATCTCAAAATCTAGAATGATAAAACTATACCGTCACGTCATATGCTCGCGGGCGTCATATCCTCGCGGTAACAGTATTTTCCGGTGTAAACAAACACTAGCGGCACCTTTCGGTTGTTTGTGGATGCAAAACCGTCACGGGAGACTGCGCCGATCTGTCAAACAGCAAAAAAGAAGAATGTTTCGTTTATCGGTAAGTAAACAATTGAAAAACAATATAGATGCTAATTTAGTACCTTTATCACCTACTTGAAGACTGCATAGAAAAATAAACCCCGTTTTCCCTTTGAAAAAATACAAATCCCATCGAATTCTGTCCGATACGGTTCGGCTGCACAAAACTGTAAACAAATAAAAGTCACGTGAACGGCCTTGACTCCTTTCGCCAAAAAAAAAAATCTACGGAAGCCAATAAGTGCCACAGTGCAATTTTTATTTAATCATGTGTTGTTTGTATTTTTTTTAACATTGAAAAAATGAACACTATAAATCTCAAATAAAAAGCAGATATGGGATTAAATTGAATATTTTTTTGAACAGCTAATGAATTTTAATAGCAATTTAAACATTTTAGTTCGAAATATGCTACAATGCACATCACATCTAGTGCTATGTAAGGCATTTTATGGTTTATCATTTTTATACCCCCGCAAAATGAATGTTTTTGCGGGTATACTTGAATCACCCTGTCTGTCCATTTGTCCGTCCGCCCGTGTTTCAGTCTGTCCGCCCCTGTGTCCGTCTGTATGTCCATCTGTGTATACTACAAAATACTATTAATTTTGTGTCACTAACTCCTGCACTTTTGATGCAATTGTATTAATTTTTGGCACATACATTGATCATTTATTGAAGATTTGCAAAAAGCAATTTTGAAATGTCAGCATGTTATAGTTGAGGATTTATCTCCCCTTGAGCCTGTTGTTACTGTCAAGGCGCTGGTGGATGTATTAAGTCACATACTGTGACTAGTTTCATTTTCATTGGGACTTTAAAAGTATATTTATGATTTCAGGATGAGACCAAAGCAAAGAGGGGCAAGCCATATGATAAAGCTAACCTTCTTAGAGCTTTTGAAGCCACAAAAGGTGGAACATCTGTCTACAGGGCTTCTCGAATGTACAGTGTCCCGGAATCCACCTTACGTGATCGTACACGGGGAAAACAGCCACTAGATGCTCATATGGGACCAGAGAGAATTTTCACTAATTTAGAAGAGAGTAAAATGGTTGAGCACATCTCATACATGGCAGATATTGGCTATGGTTACAGTAAAGGGAATATTCAATTCATGGCAGATGACTTTGCAAGGTCCCTTGGAAAAACAGTTAGGGCAAAGGATGGATTAAGTGATCACTGGTTTTATGGTTTTTTAAAGCGTTGGCCAGATATGAAAATGGTCAAACCACAAAAACTTCATACTGCGAGGGCAAAAGGTGCAAACAAAGAAACAATTATCAAGTATTTCATGGAGCTCGAGACTGTTCTAAAGGAGAATGACCTCTTCAATGCACCTGAGCGTATTTATAACGTTGATGAGACTGGAATCAGCACTGAACATTCACCCCCCAAAATTGTCTGCTCAAAAAACACAGTTCCTCAAGCTATAACCTCTCCTAGATCTGCAAATGTTACAATAATCGCAGGAGCTAATGCCCTGGGAAATCACATACCGCCATTCTATGTGTTCCCAGGAAAGAGATGGACAGATGAGCTTCTTGCTGGTGTCCCAGTCGGTTCAGATGGAATGATGTCAGATTCCGGTTGGTCCAACGGAAAAATATTTGAAAAATATGTAATGGGTCACTTTGCAAAACACGCAGGCATTAAACAAGGCAATGTTTGTGAGCCCACTTTACTTCTGTACGATGGCCATAGGTCGCATTTGTTGCTGACTTTGACTGAGTGGGCTAGTAGAAGACGGGTTATTCTTTTTGTACTTCCACCGCACACCAGCCACCTAACCCAACCACTAGATGTTGGTGTCTTTGGCCCTTTAAAGTGTCATTATTATAGGGAATGCCAGTCTTACCTACATCAAAACCCAGGAATTAATATCACTAGATATGAGGTTGCCAAGCTGACATCAAGACCCTACTTGAAAGCACTGTGTCCAGAAAACATCATGTCAGGTTTTCTTAAATCAGGCATTTACCCTTTCAACAGCCAAGTATTTTCTTCTTCACAGTTGGCACCTGCAGTTATTTACCACTCTGAAACACCTGAAACCCCAAATGTCCCAGAAATCTCCCAAGAGCTCCCAGTATTTAAACCCAGAAATGACCTTACTCCAAACTCTAATGCCCTTACAAGAGACAGTCCTATCCCCCCTTCTCATACAAACAGCAGTATACCCTTAACCCCCTCTGTCATCCAACCTACCAATGAGTGTACAAAGGATAAAATTGAGGCCTTCTTTGATGCAAAAAAGATTACTAAAGCTGTAAAGAAACCTAAAAAGAAATTTGTACCACCATTCTTAGTTACTGGTAGTTTGATGAAGAAAACAAAGAAAGATTATCTTGAAACTCAATCAAATAAAAAGACCTCACAATCGTTTAAGCAGGATGGTAAAATCAAGAAGACTCGGACGATTACATCAAAACAAGTCACTTCAAAAACTGTTGAAAAAAGTAAGCCTAGAGTGACACAAAAAAGTCCCCAACCAAGCACATCTGGAGTTTCATCAAGAAAAGGTGGCCCTATTGACTTAAATACACCAGAAGATACATGTTCCAGTGATGAATCGGTTGCAGAGGAAGATAAGTGCTGTGTGTGTAATTTGTTCTATCCGAAGGAGGCCAAGGATTGTTACAACCTAATTTTTATCAAGTGGGCACAGTGCGACAGTTGTTTCCATTGGACTCATTTGCAGTACTGCTCTAAAGTAAGATTCCTGAGAAGGGGGGATACCTTTCTTTGCCCTCACTGCATGGATGCATAATAGACAAACCATTAAAAAGAAATGTAAATAAGTTTTTTTTCTGAACTGTTAACTTTATTTTACTAACAATCACTTTTTCTTGTTGGAAAACTTTCCGGTGAAATTTTCTCTTCAGTGAAGTAAATATATGGTACATTCAAGCCACCATACACAAGTTTTCCCATTTACCGCGAACATATGACGTCATCATTCAAGATGGCTGTTGTTTGGGTACACTCTTCCAAACGCCGAAAAAGACTGGAATTTCCCTTCAAAACCGCTATATGACGACCTATTTGACCAAACTGAATGAAATGGTAAGTTAATTCATGATAATAATAAATGCCTTCTGTTTTTTGTAGTTTATATTGGACGCGGAAGCGTAAGTACCGCGAGCATATGACGCGGCAGTCTACTACCTAGAATAAGAAGCTATTTCGCTCAAATAATATCCCCCGCTTAAAAAAGACCCCTTTTCCATGACACGGCATTGAAAAAATATATCGGAGGACTATCATAAGTAACATATGTACGAAGTTTCGTCAATTTTCGTCAATGATTTTAGAAGATATCTGTCCAGACGGACGGACGCACGGAAAAACGAGCTCCGGACGAACAACGCAAAATCTATGTCCCTTCCCCTTCGGCGGGGTAATAATATCAGTGTCTAGCATGATATGAGCACTATCTGGAATATCTAAATCGTATCTAGAATGATTAGAGCACTCTCTAGAATGATTATAGCACCATCATCTAGAACACTATCTGAAATAGGCAAAGCACTATCATGAAAGGTTCATGAAACCGACCTCCGTGTGCTGTCACCAAATTGTGTCTTGAGAAAAAGTCGTAAATTTTTCCACTTCATTTTATATTACTATTGAACAATGATGATTTAAATGATTTATACATTCTCATTATAATTATCATACATGACAATTGCTTACGATGAAAATTAGGTCATCCCCTCCATATACTAGAATATAGAAGACGTAAAAGTTACTTCAGTGCGGAGGTAGAGCGCCAGTCTCTCAACCCAAAGATTCCAGGTTCAAGCCCCACGATCAGCGGGGTCAACCTTTTTGAGCTACAAACATCACTGCACGAGTTCTGTCTGATTTGGTTGTCAATGCTAAGTCATTGAAAAGTGATCAATCTAAGTTTTAATACCTTTCTTTCACAAAAGATATTTAAATTGGTTTAAATCAAACATGATTTATAGAAACGTAAGAAAAATTTATTCGTTCTCCTAAAAATTATCATACATGACACTGACGTAGCATTTTCAGAACTAGGTCACTAACTCCACAATATAGACTTTTTACACCGTCGAAGAAGACAGCTTTCTGAAAAATGTCGGAAAAGGAACGATTTACCTTGATAAGGCGATATTAGCCCCTTTACAAAACAATCCCGAGTTTTAAAGACCCTGGGGAAGAAGGCTTTTGAAAACAAAGTGCGAATAGGAGGAAAGGATTTTTCCTTTGCCCAAATCTTTTTTGTCCTTTTAGAGACAAATCACTTGTGCTACACTTAACAGTTCATTTACAAATGTTTTGGTTATGGACGAGTCTAAAATTATGTCACCTGGTTGAGAGATTTATAGGATCTGACATGAGTTGGCATGTGACATAAAATAATCATTTTATTAACCGAGTCTGGAAAAATGTTCATAAACGAGCCTTTGGCGATCTTACTAACATTTTTTATCAACGAGTTATAGAATATTACCTTTAAAACTCAGATTCTTTTTAATCACGTAACTATAAATCTCAAGAACAGCAGTTCATGACGTGTTAAAAGATAGGCCAGCATGTCCACTTGTACTTAAATTTACATGGTGCCTATTCGCTTTTTTGACAGGTGTGTACATTTCGGACGAAAATTAGTTCCAAAGAAACTTGCAGATAATGATTTTTTTTTAATGTTAAAATGATAGAAATTACAACTTTGTCACGATCATCAATTTTGACAGTTAATTTCAGGGAGAAATCTGGGTCAGCAAATGTTCGAGAAATGAGGCGCATGATTACAGAGCTTTCGCGAAATACAGCACTATTTGCTTATCTCAAACGTGTGCAAGATAAGAAAATTCGTAATGGCTGTATTACACCAAAAAATGGGGGTACTTACGCGATCAAATTATATAGATCCAACTCATGACTTGCCGATACAAAATCTGCAGCCGACTATTTTAGAAATATGGAATAATCAACGTGTTATAAGGTATATCTCTGTACTATAGGACAAATTTCAGATTAGTCTGTCTTGAAAGAATTTATAGACCACAAATTAAATGTATCTCAAATGATATGTTTTGTCTGTTAAGGGATAGAAAACATGGGAAAAGGAATAAAATGCTAGTTATCAGCTTTTTTTCCTTTTCCCGCGATGTTTTACATAGCCTTTTTTGTCAGAGTCGTTAAGCCACGTAATCGTGTGATATATGGTCAATGCATGAGAGAGCATCGTGGCAAAAGAAGAATTAGCTCAAGACTTGAAACCTTTTATCACGCGATATCGACGTTTACGGCCCTTAAAAAAAAGAAGCCCTTTTGAAAACATTGTGGGAAAAGGAGAAAATGCGGGTAACCAGCATCCTTTTTCCAATAATGTTTTCTACCTTTTCAGAGACAAATTTCTCAATTTGAGTTACATACAATTTGTCGTGTTTGCAAAAGCTTTCAATTTCCACGAGTCTAAAAATTTTGCCGTGTCGTAAAGAGTAAAATGTACTCTGCTTTAAGACAGAACAACTTGTCTAGAGGAAGTGACATGTCAGCTCTCCCCTAGACGACAAATTTCAGACTCTTCAATGTTGAAAGTTCGTTTATACACAGACATCAAACTAAGTCTATTCTAATGATAAAATTCCCGCAGGAGTAGAAGACAAGGAAACGCTGGTATTCAGCGTTGTCTCCTGATCCATAATGGTTTCAAAGACCTTCTTCCTCAGGATCGTAAAAAAACACGTGAATCGTTTGACAAGGCATATAAAAAAGCCCTAAAAGTCAAAGTAGAGATTCGTTATAGGCCCATTAGCGGCCAGAATTAAACAGTGTTGGTGTTAAAAATGCGTTTAAGCTTAAATCATACCATTTAAAAGTACTGTATGTAAATCATTGTGAAGATGACAATCTGTCATAGTATGGTCGGTGTACGTGTTAGTCGCTTGCAGAAAAATGAATTTTAAAACCAGGTAAAAAGTAAACAAAAGATAGAGTTGGGCCTTTAAAGTATTACGGTAAAAAGCAAAATGGCTAAATGTGCAGAAAGCTCTAAAGTTCATACTGTAGATTTGTTTAGCACATTAGTTATGCATGTATACGAGCCATGCTCTGGCAAAAGGGGTCTTGGCGCATTGTACCGTGCAAGTAATCACATAATTTTGGACCTATTATATCCCTTTTCTCTAACAGCCGACTTATTCCTGAGGTAAATAGTCCTTGGACACGCAAAAATAAGTTTTGGCCCCGGTCCGCCTGCGCCGAAAGTGTGGGGTAGTGAACAGTCCAAAAGTTAACACCCCCTCCCGTGTATCGAACTCAGGACCTTATCGTTACGAGGCCGACGCTCTACCCCAAAACCACAGTGTATAGTATTTAACGTAGTTTTCAATATTATTTCAGTTAATTCGCGGCGTTTAGTAAACCTATCCACGCTCTCCTGGAGCTTCCTTTACCAGTACTTCGCACAAACTCTTCCAAAGACACTGGCTGCTTTCACATATAACCATCATCGAAACAATGATCTGCGGTGAGAGAAGAATGAATTCTGTCGCGATGACTATCATCAATCCTGGGAGAGAAATTGGCCGAGCTGAGGATTCAACCCTTCGTTTCAAGTCATGCACGTAACCGACTGACCTACCGGACTCGGTCCATGTTACGAAACATAGTAAAATGTTTGAGCCATGCTCTTTGAAATGGAGGCTTATTGCATCTGCAAAAAGCATCGGTTCATGTCAGACTGCGGAGTCCTCGCATGCTGAGATGGGTTTAAAAGTTTTGTTATTTGTAAATTTTCTGCACGTCTGAGGACCATTCTGCCTAATGATTTGGTGGATTGTTAGAAAATATATTTTATGGATTCATGATTATATGATGACTTGCTTGGTATAATGCATCAAGCAGATGCATTTAATGCCCTTTCCACAGAGCATAACTCGTTTTTTTTTATGCTTTCAAGAAACGTTCAAGAAATGTACCGGGACATACACAGTCGTATTTCGATGAACTTCTGAACTCTGTACATTTAAATTTCTTCAACCGGAAATGCTGGGCGGGTTCCTTTCAATGAAATATTCATCGACTATTTTTTTTTAAATATTCCGGCTGAAACACTCTTTAACCCTTTACCACATTGTACCGCGTTTCGTCGACGCTAACGTAGACACATTTTGAAAATATAGTGGGAAAAGGAAAAAGGTGCTGGTATTCAGCTTTTTCTTCTATTTCCACCATGTTTTTCACCTAATTTCAGACACATCTTTTCAATTGAGCAAAATTTTTTTTTAGTCTGCAAATGTTTTCAATTTTGGCTGGTCTAAAATTTATCGTCTGGTAAAGATTTAAGATAAAATGTCCTTTTTTTTCTCATACAGATATTCTTTTTTATTCGTTTTGATAATGGTTAACCCTTTATCACACAATCCCGAGTTTTAATGCCTTGAGAACAAAAAAGACTTTGAAAATATTGTAGAAAAAGGAGAAAATGCTGATAACCATCATTTTCTCCTTTTCCAACAATATTTTCTACCCTTTCAAAGACACATTCCATCATGTAAGCCACGTTTAATGCTATGAATTATGACAGGTCTAGACTTTTGTCGTTTGGTAGAGAGTAAAGGACGATCGCACAAGAACAAAAGTCAGTATCACCTCGTAAACCTGTGTTAAAATAGCTGTATATGGAAAAGGAAATAGCTATTAACAACAACTTTTTATGTTGTTGAATTAGATCTAGATGCACAAAAAATGATACTGTCGTTATCGCAAATTGTTCTAAATATAGAGTTTTTCGACTTTGTGTCTGCCTTTCTGTCTTTCCCTCCTACTTTTTACTTCTTCTTGGCCATTATCTTCCGATAGGTGGCTATTTTCAAATACATGTTTACATGTACCTATCTAATTTGGGCATTTTGGGTACAGAACCGGACTACTTTTTCAAGATGCAACGAATTTCAAAATAAAACATACGTTTGTTCAAAACAACACCAACTGGAGAGATTCATCTAGCCATCGTTAGTTAGCATTTAACCTATAGATGCACCAGTCTTTTAAAAACAAAACACAGCCGCTACAGGCCTGAGAAATAGCCCCAAGTTTATGCCCAGCATGGTGGGGACATCTTTGTTGTTGTTACTGTGAAAGTCTGTGAAAAACTCTGCACAAATCCCCATTTTCACCATGTCTTTATTTAGAAACTGTATACAAAGATTTGCAGTAAACACTGGTACCTAAAAAAAATCTTCCGATACACCATTTGGCCACAGATCTGTATGGACTGTGAAAGGAGACCGCGATAAGGAGTAATTAAAAGATTATTACCGCCTAGACCCAGGCTAAAGACAGTGATGCGTCAATATAGACAGGTCAATCTTCGAAGAATATGACAATGCGTAGACAGTACATATTGCACCCCCCCCCCCTCATAAAACAGCTAAATATTTATGTAAACTTGATGTACGATTTCTGTAAGCAGTGTGGCATTGTGTAGTAAAGGATTAAAACTGTGAAACAGAACAAATGGTTTTTAGTAGGAATGTATTTAGCCTACAGTTAATCCACATTTGTAAGCACTAATTGAGGAAGCGCATTTATTGATGTCTACTAAACAAGTTTTATGAATTACCTGAAAGTTTAAATAGTATCCAAGAGAACGGCATAATAATGAATTCCAACTTAAATACATGTTTTAAAGGTGAAACGGTAGTCGTCAGGAATAAATAACGCCGCTAAAAGCGGTGTAAAAATGCTCGTAACTTTAATCAAAGCACTGCAGTTACTTTTGCGTTTACTTATTTTAGAGTGCAAAGTTAAAACTAAAGACCGAAAAGAAAAATTATGGTAAAAAAATGCAAATCAAACTCTAAACTAGATAAGACCATATTTAAACGACATTTTGGGAATGAAGACATCGTGGGAAAAAAGGGGGGCTGTTGATTACCATTTTTCCTGCCATTTCATAGACAAATCCAATTTTTGAGTCATATTTCGTTTTTCGTCTGCAGATGCCTTAAATTTGACTCTTTACTTCACAATCCCGAGTTTTAACGACCCTAAAAGAGGCTTTTTGAAACATCAATTGAAAAGGAGAAAATGATTGTAAGCAGCATTTTCTCCTTTTCCCACTATTTTCCACCCTATCAGAGACAAAATCGATCATCTGAACCACATGTAAATTGTCGTCTGCAAATGCTATCAATTTGGCCAAGTCTACATTTTTATCCTCTGAAAAAGTCTTTAATTTCAACAAGTCTTTGAACTTCGTCGTCTGGTAGAGGGTTAACTTCATGCTTCCATGCAGGACTTTTTTGTTCCACAATAGGCAACATTTGCAGTGTTTTGAACTGTTTGCAAACTGATCACAGACTAATACCCAAATCATTGCCGTTCGTCAACTGTTATTCAAGTTCATGTAGACTTCCATATAAAATACAGCGTTTTGCCTTGATTTTGTTATTTTGTCAGTTGTGTTTCACATTTGCAACAGTATTTGTTATCTTGAAACAAAGTTCATAAATGTATATTCATTAGATGCTACTAGCTTTTTGACTGGTGTATTTACACGTCAAAATAAAAGAGCGAACAATTAACGGACGAAAAGTGATATGAGAAGGACGCGGCAAGCGACGCGGAAAGGGGCTTTCTTTACAGTATTTCCATATATGCACCTGTATCATTACTGAAATATAGATATTTTCATTCCATTATCAAGTCATTTTACGCGCTGTTTCTTTAGCTTTATATAGACAAGTTGGCTTCTTTAAAAAAGAAGCCAGGAGAGGTCAGCATCAATGTTTTCAAATAGTTTATTGGCTTTTAATTTCGACAGATCTTTTTCCCGCGGTGTTCTTTCTCTTTTTAACGAAATTCTTTTTTTTTTTTTCACTAGATTTATTTGTCAAATGAAAAATACAACTGTAAGAGAGGTCATTTTGTTCTGAAGATAATGGCTGAAATTGGAACTATTCTTTGAATAGAAATATCGAATAATTGAGACTATCCTTTGAGGTTAGGCAAGAATTAGCTCCCTTAGTTTTAGTTTCCAGTTTTCAAAAAGATGAATGATGGAACAGAAAATAAAAGAAGAAAATATCGAAAATAATCTTTTTTTTTTGTATCGACCGTCGAAACACATTTGAAGTCAAATCAATACAAAAATCTTTTTTTTTTTAATGCGTGATATAAAAACGAAACAAGTCTATTTCCTATTTCAGTTTTTTTGATTTCGGTTTATTTATAAAACCATGACGAAAAGACTGTGTATCAAAACATTTTCGCAAAAAAAGTGGATTTAGATTGCAATTTCTGAGGCAGTCTGCCTTTTAAACTCACCACTGTTGGAGAGGTCTGATGACCCCTCCAATAAAATTCCGTTCCTAGCGACACCAGCGAAAAATCAGAGGATCTGATTTATATACCTCCAAGTAGCGAGTTTAACGAAAAAACGCAAGCTCTGTAAAACGCACGTAAGAATTTCGTAACTTTTTCGTAAGTCAAAAGATAGGAAAAAAGTTACGTATATGTCGGTAAAACGGGGCCCAGTTCCTTTACATGAGTTTTCAGGAGCAGCATAACCTTTTTATTGCCTATCACGGCTCCTTAAGCCTTTGCATTGTAGATCAATATTAGACTGTAGAGAACATGCAGTCAAGTCTTTGATCTCCACCGCCCGCTTTCTGGTGTAGATATCCTCATTTGAAATGATACAACAATACTTCAAGTCCTCGAAAGCCTTAGTACTGTTTGTATGTTTACCTGCAACAGGTAACGTAGGTAATACGATTGTTTTTTTTTTTCTGTCGAGAACGTAAATGTGGGATCGGTATCGAACGATAACAATGACGTCATATTTGATGTCATAAAAATAAACGAAGTTACCATACAGCCAAATTTGCACCTTTTTATCATCTAACCGTCCTTTCTTCACGTTTGTACCGAAAGGTATCCTGTTTGTTTTTATGAGTATTTTACAGAGACTGTTAATTCGTAGCAAAAACTTCAAACATTTCTTTTATCGAGTGTCCAGGCTTGTTCGATTTCCGGACAGCGTGTCGCCTGCCTAACTAATGCGCTATTTGCCACGATGAATTGTTAACCCTTAGGATACTAAGCGCGACTCAATGACCTTTTGCGGACAGTGTAAGTCAAAATCAGATTGCACAGAACGTGCATGGATCTGCACTGTCCGATGAGGAGATATTTTTTACCTCAAAAATGCCTTTGAAATAACAAAATTTGGGTTTTTACTATAGGCTTGAAAGTCTCATTTCACTTATTTAACAGGTTGAGGGTCAACATATATCAGCCCAGGTCATTAATGCCCCTAGTTATGGCCATAAAGGTTTCCTAGTATGGCATTTATTTTTAGGATACTAGTAAATCAAGTATGGATCCCTCTAACCTTTCATGTGCTGGTGGCGACTAAATATGCTTTTGTTGACATTGTGCAACCGATCAGGTTACACAGAAATGTGCATTCTGATCTTCATCTTCACTGTTTGTTATTATGCAAGATGGAAAGGAAATTTTGGAATCTTTGGAATGTCTAATTTCCGAAAACGTTCATTCATTTAACACATTTTATCTTAAACCTTTTACAAAAAGAAAGCAAAAAAATCCCTTTCTTGAACGGTCCTGGGAAAGAGGGTTGTGGGACAGAGAGAAATGCTGGTAACAATGTTTTCTGCTCTTCCATAGAAAGACACCGTCGTTTGGCCACATTTAGTTGAGTTATGCTCTGTGTAAAGAGGGTTTAAATCATCTGCAAAAAGTACCGACCAATGTCAGCCTTCGCAGTCCGCGCAGGCTGGCCTGTGTCACTGGATAAAAGCTATAAGAGTGATCTAAGAGTTGTCTTGATGGTGCATGTAGATGGAACCTAAAAGGTGAAACGAACTATATCAATATTTTCCTATGACATGAGAGCCAATGGCCCTAAAGCACCCATCTGAGTAAAGTCGTCTAGGATTGATAAAGCTGAAGAGATCCTGGTTGTAATGATGTAAAACAAATGAGTGTTCGTGACCTACTTTTAGGCCTACTTGACCTATTTTTCAAATTGTCAGAGATATCATCAAGACAAACATTCTGACAATATTTGACGAGTATCGAACGGAAAATGTGGCCTCCAGATTGCACACAATATTTATCTAAGATTTGTCCCAGTGACCTACTTTTTGACCCGACATGACCCGACTTTGAATTTGTCTGACATATCATCAAGACAAAGGATCTGACCAAGTTTCGTAAGTGTTAGACTAAAATTGTGGCCTCTAGAGTGCACCCGACATGACCCAATTTCGAACTTGTCCGAGATATCATCAAGACAACTATTCTGACCAAGTTTCGTGAGTATCAGACTCAAAATGTGGCCTCTTAAGTGCACACAAGGTAAACTGTTGACGCCTGGACGACTGACGCCGGACGACGGACACAGCACGATCACAAAAGCTCACCTTGAGCACTTCGTGCTCAGGTGAGCTAAAATTAATACATAGAACTATGTGTAACTGACAAACTTACATAGGATACTGCTTGCCATTTTTATCGTGATTTGAAGAGATCAACAGCGATCTACAAAAAAAACCCCATGAAATTTATATTGTGAGCGATGCTCTGAGAAAAGGGAGCTTAATGCATCTACAGATGGCATCGGCCCTTTGCGCAGACTCATTGGTCAATGATTTTTGATATCGGTCTATTTCGACATGTTTAAGAATCATTTTACCCCATTATACAGTTGGCTGTTAGACAAAATGGAGTTTATGGATCCATAATTATGCGATGACTTACTTGGTATAATGGATCACGGAGATGCATTAAGCCTCCTTTTGCCAAAACATGACTCATATCGATTTTGACTGCATCCACCAGTGCGTCACCAGTGTCAAGAAGTGACAAGGGGTCAATACGATATTTATGGCCATTTTATGAGGGATGACAGCGATCCATCTGATAGTTTTTATATAGTCACATAGTTTGTATTTGGGCGACCAACGCTGACCCATGCTGACCTATATCATCACGGTCGAATTCCTGTAGCTCCGTCCGTAATGCAAAGGGTTTGTAATCAACGTGTTGTGAGTTCTAATATGTATGCCAGCTTTTAACCCTTACGCTGCTTTGTGCGACTCACTGACCTTTTGCGGACAGTGTAGATCAAGATCAGACTGCACAGAACGTGCAGTCTGATCTTTGACCTACACTGCCCGATACGCTGTCCTCTTTTCCGTTGAAATCAACTTTGAAATCACAATATTTGTTATTTTTACTATTGCGTAGAAATTTTCGTTTGATTTATTTAGCAGTTTAAGGGTTAACCTTTTTTAGTGCCAGTTATAAAATACAAATAAAGTGCAAATACAATCCACTGAAACCTAGAAAGGTTCTCATCTTATAGGCTTGACTAAATCAGCTAACGGTCAAAGATCAGACTGCACGTTATAGATTGTATCACAAAAGTACTTACTCGTTGATCAAATGTATTTTTTTTTATGTCTGACAGTATCGATTCTCTGTTTATGGTTAGAACAGCTGAATTTAATTTTTTTAACTCTTTACCACACAATCCCGATTTTAACGACCCTGAAAAGAAAACTTTTGAAAACATCGTGGGAAAAGAAGAAAATGCTGGTAACTAGCATTTTTTCCTTTTCCAACAATGTTTTCTACCCTATCAAAGAAAATTTTCATCCTTTGCGTCACATTTAATTTGTGGTCTGCAAATGCTTACAATTTGAGCCAGTCTAAAATTTTGTCGTTTGGTAAAGAGTTAAACATGTTCAAAAGTTTTCTACAATGCAGGTATTTTTCAATAGCCAAAACTGATTTAGAATGCTTATAGTGGTGACATTTACTTGATATGTCCATATCATTTTGCCTATTTTGAGTATAACAATCTACCGATCTCTGTTGAAATATTTTAATCAAATGTGCAATGTTTCCTTTTTCTCGACTTATTCACGCGTACACACAACCGTGAGTGAACAAAAATTCTGTAATTTTTGTGACCCACTTAATCCTTACCATATGGTCATGACTTTATAACAAACAATAAATAACATTGTTTGGGATATCTCGAATTATATACTGTTTTTTGCAAATTTTGAATATTTCAACATTTACGTCAAAATCTACTACACTTTGTCATATACATAATACTAAAAAGTGAGGGTTAGTTCCACATTGTCCAAATGCAATTTCATTGCTTGTTGACCTATATACAGGCATTTAAATAATTTTGAATACGAATTTAAGATACATTCTTTTCCTGCTAATTTAGTTATACTTTTAGCTCCTTTTGTTCTATAAGTTATTCGTCGTAAAGTCCCTAAAATAACTTGTAGAGTAATCATTGACAAGCCGCCTGCTGCAATTTATTTCATGGAGTGACGAGTTTACCCTTAGTCTGCTAAGCGCGACTCGCTGACCTTAAGCGGACAATGTAGATTAAGATCAGACTGCACGAAACGTGCAGTCTGATCTTGGATCTACGCTGTCCGTTAAGGAGATTATCTTCTCCCCAAAAATGTCTTTTTCGCGGCAATATCTGGGTTTTTATACCTACTATAGGCTTGAAAGTTTCATTTCGTTTATATACCAGCTTAAGGGTTAACACTTTTATATATCTACCTTAAATCTTCACACAATAATCTCGAGTTTCAAAGACCCTTGGGAAGCAGATCTAAAGTTTAGACTAGCATTTTTCTCCTATTCACACAATTTTTTTTTTTTTCTCCGTATAAGAAGATTGCAGCGCATTGTACCAAATTCGAATTTTCTGTTTCCCGTCACTTCCAATTCCGAAGAGTTAAGAACTCGTTGTTTGGGAAAGGGGTTACACTTTAAGAGTACGGGGAAATAAACATTTCTATATTTAGCCCAGCACTCAGTGCGCAGAACCACATTGTCATGATACAAGATGGACGATTCAAGCGATTTACACCTGCTAATATTTATGGCAGTCACTGAAAAATTACTGTCACGATAAAGTCTTTACCACACAACAAAAAATATGTATATGAGCCATGCTGTGTGAAAAGGGGGCTTAATGCATCTGCAAAAAGTATCGACCCAGGTCAGCCTGCGCAGTCTGCGCAGGCTGACCTGGGCCGAAACTTTTCGCTATTGATCATTTTTCTGCATGTCCAAGGACCATGATTCATTATTCAGTCAGCTGTTAGACAAAATGGCTTTTATGGATCCCTAATTATATGATGACTTGCTCGGTATGGTGCATCACGGAGATGCATTAACCCCCCCCCCCCTTTTGCCAGAGCGTGGCTCATATATAGACTGGTCCAAACTGAAATTATTTCGAGACAACAGATTAATCGTGGCTGAAATGATGGCTTTGGTCTCTCAAAGAGTAGAAAACAGTGTTTTCAAAAGACTTTCCCCCAAAGAGTCGTTGAAAGTCGGGATTGTTTGGTAAAGAGTTAACCCGTTATCCAACAATCAACGACTCTTTGAAAGACGGATTCTGAAAACATTGTGGGAATAGGAGAAAATGCTGGTAACCAGCATTTTCTCCTTTCCCCACAGTGTTTTCTACCTTTTTACAAAGTCCCCATTCGAGATATATCTTTCTCTGAAATTGCTTTCACTATTGACAGGTCTAAACTTTTTTCAACAATCCCGAGTTTTAACGACCCCATGAAAGAAGGATTTTTGAAAACATTGTAGGTATAGGAGAAAATGCTAGTATGTATCTTTTTCTCCTTTTTCTACTATGGTACCCTTTTACCTACAAATTCCCCATTTAAGCTACAACTTTTAAGTCGTTTGAAAGTGCTTTCAGTTCTGACAAGTCTTGAATTTCTTAAATCTTAAAGTGTTCCGAAATGAGACAGAACTTTTTTCCCTTAAATTCTTACACATAGTACTTCTGTACCAGACGGTAAAATGTTTGACCTGGCCAAATTGAAAGCATTTGCAGACGACAAATTAAGTTTTGGCTTAGATGATGTGATTTGAAATTAAAAGGGTAGAAAATCTCCTGAGAAAAGGAGAAAATGCTGGTTAATGGCATTTTCTTTTTCTCAAGCTGTCTTCCAAAGCTATCTTCTTTAAGGATGTAGAAACATAGGAATGTTCTGTGAATATTTTTAAAGAATGAACTCAAATCGCATATACCGCGACTTTAGATATTTTTGCGTAGACAGAGCAACCCAGATCAGCCTGTATAGTGTGCAGCCTTATCTCTTTTTATACTTAAAGGTACCCAATCTTTGGTTAAACACTTTTGTCATATCCATTTGAAATCAACAGATCGATCTTGACACCTCACCACAAAATCCCAAGTTTTAACGACCATGAGGAAGAAGCCTTCTGAAAACATTGTTGGAAAAGGCTAGTAATAAGCGTTTCTTCCTTGTCCCACACAATGTTCTCTGTCTTTCAAAAGGTAACTCACATCATCAGATTAAAAATTAAATATGTCGTCTGCAAATGCTTTCAATTTAGACAAGTCTAAAACTTGATTGTTTGGTAAAGAGTTGAACTTAGTTCGTTACTTTATTTCCGCCTGATAAAGTTTAGTTTTGATGTTTGGTTAATTCTTTATAAAACGATCACATGTTTATACGATCGTCAGGAAGAAGGCTGTTGAAAACATCTTGGTAACCAGCAATTTCTCCTCCCACAATGTTCTCTGTCCTTTCAAAGAAAAATCGCATCATTCTAGGCATATTCGATTTGTCGTCTGCGAATGTTTACAATATGAGAAGAGTCAATTTTTTCTGTCGTCTGACAGGGTTATTTTTAGCACAATGATATATTTTAACGCCTGATATACAGTGCACTTGAGAGCAGAACAATCAAGATATATTTATAACCATCTGCTGGTCCTGTTCATAAATTTAACCCTTCAACATTGGTTCCGTGTTTTTGAATGTTTTCTATGAAAACAGAGGGGTAAAAAGGATGATAACCAGCACTTTCTCCTTTCCCCACAGCGCATTCCACATTAAAATTGTCGTCTGCAAACTCTTTCAATTTGGACCAGTCCAAAATTTGTTGTTTGGGAAAGGGTTAACAGACTGTAGTAGTGTTCTCAAATCCTGAGTTAATACAACTTGTTTAGACTCAACTGAGCAAAATAAATGGACTTAAATCAGCTAACAGACTCAGGTCCATTACTTTGCTGAGTCGAGTCTATAACGTTTTGTCAGCACAGGATTTGAGGTTACTTAAATCTGTTAATGTTAGTGAGAGGTGTCTCAAATAAGAAACTCATCTTAAGTTGCAAAATGAGTCCGTTAGCAGATTTGAGTAAAATCTTAAGAACCTTCTTGGTCTTATTCTCCAGAATTTTAAAGCTTTTAAAGTAACACAACTTCTGATTGGTTGAACCATTTGGTTGGGTCAATCAGAAGTTGTGTTACCTTCAAATAAGAAAATTCTGAAGAACAGGACAAAGAATATTCTCCTGATTTCTATATTGATGTTACAGGCGAGCGTGAAAGGCGACCAATCAGGAACAGAGATCAACACATTGGATAACCTTTCAGTATCTGAGATACAGAGAATGTTAAAATCGTCCATTGAACAGAACAGAGTACTTGAAATGCAAAACAGACGCTTGAAAATGGTGAGGTTGCGTAGTTTCTACTTATGAGCAATGTATTACTTTTATTTTGAATGGTGTTTAACACTTCTAAAAGTAATTCATTCATAATATCAGGTTGAATGTTGTTTCCAGAGTTTCATCTGTACCGGGCTGGGCCTATGAAGTGCCAATTCCAAGGACATTCCCACACCATCAGCGCCACGTGCGGGTATGGAACCATAATTTTCTAAATAACAGTAAGAAATCCAAAGTCGTAACCACTGAGCCAAGGAGAATGCACCAGGGTTGGGGTTTCCAGTGCACTTTTTCACACCATCAAAGTATTGGAGGTACCGAGATCATTATTGCTTCATGTAACCCAAAGTCATGAACATATAATTGCACTTGTTATTCATTAATACCACACGTGTTCTGGACAACAAACGATGCTTTTGCACGCCATGTAAATCAAGACTAGCCTGTCACAGACCCTGAAATCTGGGTTTCATATTCACCATCCATTTTTAATTTCCTTCCCATTCTTATTCTAGATTTAGAAAGAAACACACTTTTTAGCTGATTGGCTAAACCATTTGGTTTAGCAAAAATGGTTTAGCTATTCAGAAATTGTGTTACTTTCAAACCTAGAAAATTATTGAGCAGAAAACTAAGAATGTTCTTGAGAATGTTTGGTGAAGACGCACTCTGATCTTTGACATACACCGTCCACTGTAGTGTTGACACTCAGAGTGTCGAATAAACCCAGCATACATTTTCATTCTAGAAATAAGACCCAAACAAGATCAATATGAAGGTAGCTTTTGCTTAAATTGGTTCAAGAAAACGGAGTAGACCTAAGATCAGACTGCATGTTTTGTGCAATCTGACATTTACGTACGCCGGCCGCAAAGGCAGCTAAATTTGTGAAAGGCGCTTTAACTCTTTACCACACGACAAAAATGTAGTTTTGTCCAAATTCAAAGTATTTGCAGACGACAATATTGAAACATGGCTCAAATGGTTGAACTTATTTTTTGGTAGGATAGAAAACATTATGTTTTCAGAGGGCTTATTTTTCAGGGGTGTTAAAACTCGGTATTGTGTGGTAAAGGGTTAATGGTTAAGATATTCTGCCCCAAGTAACCTTTACATTGCAGTACTGCAGCGGTTTTTACCGCCTAAAATACGGGTTATTTATCAATCATTCTACACGTTAAGGTTTAACAAGACGTGCATAAATATTCCATAATGTCGTTATACATAAAAACTGTTGACAAAAGTTTAACGTACTCATTCACAACTTATCCATTCAACCATCCATTCTAATAAATGTTACATAAATATGTTTTGCAATGGTTCATTTCCTCACTTTCCGAAAAATGTTGGCTGACAAGGCCGAAGCTGCCTGTACACAAAAAACGCAGTTGCGTACACTTTGCGAAAAAAAATTTTTTTTTTGTCTAAAAACGTCACCAGAGGCTACACACCGCGTAGCTTCTACAATTCAAAAATTTTCTGAGGGAGGTCTTCTAGACCCTCCTGGGAAAACCCCCCTCCCTCTCTCGGCACTTCGCGCCTCGCATAATGCATTTTGGTATTACTATTTGCGTATATTTTATTTCGGGCTAGTTAAGCCCCTGGCTGAAGTTTGAAATAAAGACCGATAAATTGTACAGGTAGGCTATCTTTCACATAACACTTACACGTGACTTTGTCACGCAAGAAAAATGTATGAACAGAAGGGATACGTCTGTTTGAATAACGTAGATAGCATTATGGAACAGGATTGCCATTGGCCCCAAAGCGCTCACCTGAGTAAGGTCATGTAGGATTGACAAGGCTGAAAGATCCTGGTCGTGATAATGCAAAATGCATGAGTGCAAGTGATCTACTTTTTGACCCATTTGACCTATTTTTGAATTTTGAATCTGGCTCAAAATATTGTCTCTGTGGTGCACACAAGGTTTTACTAAGATCTGGCCAAGTGACCTACTTTTTTGACCGATGTGAAAAAATTTTAAACTTGTCGGAGAATTTATCAAGACAAACGTTCCGACTAAGTTTCATGAGTATCAGGCTGAAAATGTGGTCTGTAAAGTACACACCTCATTTTTCTGAGATATGGCCCCGTGACCTGCTTTTTTGCCCCTACGTGACCCAATTTCAAACTTGTCCGAGATTTCATGCAGACAAACATTCTTACCATGTTTCATGAGTATCATGCTGAAAATGTGGCCTCTAGAGTGCACACAAGGCTTTTCTAAGATTTGGCCCAGTGACCTACTCTTTCAACCGATGTTACCCAATTTCAAACTTGTCCACGACAAAAATTCTGACTAAGTTTCATAAGTATCAGGCTGAAAATGTGGCCTCTAGACTGCACACAAGGTTTTTCTAAGATTTAGCCACGTGACCTACATTTGGACCTGACTTGAACCAATTTCAAACTTGTCCGAGATTTTATTTAGACAAACATTCCGACTAAGTTTCATGAGTATCAAGCTGAACATATGGCCTCTAGACTACACACAAGGTTTTTCTAAGATTTGGTCTCCTGACCTCCTTTTTAATTTGAAATGACTCAATTTTCTACATGCAAAGATTTTATAAAAACAAAATTCTGACCAAGTTTCATGAGTATCAGGCTGAAAATGTAACCTCTAGCGGGCACACAAGGTTTTTCTAAGATTTGGCCCCGTGACCTACCTTTTGACCCGACGTGACCCACTTTCAAACTTGTTCAAGATTTTATCCAAAAATCTGATTAGGTTTCATGATTACCAGGCAGAAATTGTGGCCTCTAGACTGCACACAAGGTTTTTCTAAGATTTGGCCCTGTGACCTACTTTTTGACTCGACGTGACCCAATTTCCGTCTTGTCCGAGATTTCATTTAGACAAACATTCTGACCAAGTTTCATGAGTATCAGGCTGAAAATGTGGCCTCTACAGTGCACACATTTTTTTTTAGATTTGTAACGCTGACCTACTTTTTTACCTAAAAAGACCCAATTAGAACTAGTCCGAGACATCATCAAGAAAAGTATTCTGAGAAAGTTTCAAAAGTATTAGACTAAAATTGTGGGCTCTAGGGAGCACACGAGGTTTTTTTTATTTTAATTTGATTTGGTGACGTACTTTTTGACTCGGCATGACCCAGTTTCGAATTTGTCAGAGATTCCATCAAAACAAAGATTCTTACAAAGTTGCATGAATATTGGACTAAAAATGTGGCCTCCAGAGTGCGCACAAGATTTGCTGAATTTTGACCTGGTGACCTATTTTTTGAGCCGACATGACGCAATTTCGAACTTGACCTAGATATTATCCAGACAAAAAAACATTCTGACCAAGTTTCATTAATATCTGATTGAAATTATGGCCTCTAGAGTGCACACAAGGTAATTGTTGACGCACGACGGACACAGCACAATCAAAGTTGATATTGTAAAAAAAAAAAAACTTTCCTCTTCCAAACAGTTTTATTTTTTTGTGCGTACAATTTTATTATTTTTAATAAGATTTCTTAAAAATTTGTCATTTATTTTGCAGATAGTAGTTGATAAACACCTCTACCCAATCCCCTTTTTAGTGATATTTCTATGAACCCTTGGGCTGCTGAGCACGGCTCAACGACCTACTGCGGACATAACGTGCGATCTAATCTTGGATCTACACCGTCTCATAAGGAGATATTTTTCCCAGAAAATAACTTTAAAATAGCAACATTTTGGTTTATACTATCAGCTAAAAAGTTTCTTATAACTTATTTAGCAGGTTAAGGGTTAAATATGCATAGTTACATACATAAGTGACATACATCATCTTGCTATTCTACTTTGATATTGCTAAGACTACAAAAAATGTAAGTTTTGTACGCGTATTCAAACTATTATTATTCCCTACAGGTTTGGACTGGTATCGAGTCGATGTGTTCAGCAATGTCCATGGAAAAATGTAACTGCCCGTCCCCTATACCCCGGACTTCCACAACAGACACCATGGTAACAATATTTTATACAGTTTCAGGGATCATTGGTTTGAACCCTTGTGACCGCATTATATTTTCCTTTTGTTACGTTTTTTTTGGTAAGTTTTCTGAACAGGGGTGTATTTCGTTGTCAACTTTCAACCCAATCAATTTCTCAAATCATAGCCTCGTCAAATACCAAATTTCTTACTTTTTTTTTTTTTTTTTTTGGTCAAAATAGGTCAAACTCTTTAACAGACAACAAAGTTTGACAAAATTTTAGACATGCTCGTCCGAATGAAATTATTTGCAGACAACAGATTAAATGTGGCTCATATAAAGGGACTTGATCTTGATAAGGTAGAAAATATTTTCAAAACGTTTTCAAAAACCTTCGTCTGGGTCGCGAAAACACAGGACGGATATGGTAAACGGTCTAGCAGCTTTAAGGACATAATTATGACACAGTATTTTCCTACGGACACTTTCCTTTCTTTCATTTTCGCTCAGATGATAATATTATTAATGCCACGTTAAAAAAATGAAAAGAAAATCATATGTTGCGGAGCAAAATACAAAGATACAGCACTTCAAAGGAGATAACTCATGTCAAAATAACAGAAAATATACTTGATTTTCAAACCTACGAAAAAGGTTTTTAAAGTAACAAATACTGCTGAAATAAACTACTGTTCTTAAAAATGTGGTGTTTACCTATAGTAAAAAGGATTAAGCGAAAGAATTAAGGCACCAGACAGATCACAGTAGCAATTAGAATGTTCCAATGGGAAAAACAGACTTATTTTCTGATTATAATTCTATAATAAACAAAAATTCAAGGGACAATTTTTTTTTTTTAATTTTGCATAGAAACGGTGATTTCTGATATTTCGTGAAAAAAAAAGGTATGTCAAGAGGGACATTTTTTTATTAGAGATACGGTGCATTTTTAAGAGTTAATGTCAAATGAATTACCTCCCTTTAGATTGAGTGTCTATTTTGGGTGTGTTTTGGCATCCCGATCATTTATAGTTATGTATAGCATAATTTATATTCACGCCGTCCTTATTATTATTTTTTTTTTTTATGTGTCACTGTTGCCAGAGAAAGAGGTCGTCTTATTTTCAGAGATTACAGAAATTAACTTCAATCATAAACGTCAGCAGTCCGACACAGAGCGAGTACCTCGAGCCAAGCAAACCAAAAACCACGCCCATGTTACCAGCGCCCCCTGCGCTTAAAGTTGTGTCCATCGAATCCGAAGGTTTAAACAATGGTTCCGTAAAAGTACATATAGCGTACACGGCACCCAACGACCACACCACGGATTGGATAAAACTATACAAAAGTGGGGCAACAACTAGAACCAGTGAGTAGTAGTTTGTATAGGTCTCATTCGTTTGTCAGGTGTTTACTTATATTGTCAACTTTAATGTAGTCGTTTCACGGTGGCAAGTGCACCTATCCTGGATTTAAGTGTAAACAATACCTTGCACCCCTTCCAACACAATGGCTGCTTTCTCGCAAAAATGTCATCTAAACAATGTTTATCTGAGAGGAATAAATTCTACCACAACAACAATCATCAGTCCTGGATGTAAACTGGACCGACTTGCTGTAAAATAGAGCCATGCGCTGTAAGAAAGATGCATAATGCAACTGCGAAAAGTATCGATCCACGTCAGCCTGCGCAGTCCTCGCAGGCTGGCCTGGGACAGATTTTTCGCTATAAGTCAATTTTCTGTATATCACAGGACCAGTCTACCTCATGATTCAGTCGGTTGTTAGACAAAATGGACTTAATGGATCTATGGTCATGTGATGACTTGTCTGGTATTATGCATCACGGGGGATGCTCCTCTTAACAATTTTGGACGAATCTTAACAATTTAAGGGGAGGAAACTCCCCTTAACAATTTGGTGCGAGTCTTTACAACTTCGGGAGAGGATGCTTCTTACCGTAACAATTTGGTGCAAGTCTTGGCAACTTAGGAGAAGGATGTTCCCCTTAACAATTTAGTGCAAGTAATAACAATATAGTGTGAGGATGGTCCTCTTAACAATTTGGTGCAAGTCTTGGCAACTTACGAGAAGGATGCTCCCCTCAACATTTTGGTGTAAGTATTGACAATTTAGCGTGAGGATGCTCCTCTTAACAATTTGGTGCTAGTCTTGGCAACTTAGGGAAAGAATGCTCCCCTTAAAAATTTGGTGCGAGTCTTGGCAAGTGAATGCTACATTTAATTTCGTTCCAGTCTTGACAACTTAGGGGGAGGATGCTCCTCCTAACAATTGGTGCGAGTCTTGACAATTTAGTGGGAGAATGCTACGCTTAACAATTTGGTGCGAGTCTTGATAATTGAGCGGGGAGGAAGTTCCCCTTAAGAACTTTGAGCGAATCTTGACAACTTAGGGAGAGGATGTTCCTCTCAACAATTTGGTGCAAGTCTTGACAAATGCTATGGACGATGTTCCTCTTTACAATTTTGGTGCAAGTCCTGACAATTTAGGAGGAGGAGGAGGGGGCTCCTTTTAACCATCTGCAGCACGTCTGTACAATCCTTAACAATTTTGGGCATGACTTAAAGCTTTACCAAATGCCAAAAATTTGGACTCATCCAAATTAATAGCATATGTAGACGACAATTCGTCATTTCTTATGTACCTCAAAGAATGATTGCTGTATTTGAAAGGGTAGAAAATATTGTGGAAACAGAGGAAATGTTGGTTACTAGCAATTCCTCCTTTTCTCACTGTTTTCAAAAGCTTTCTTTCTCAGGGTTGTAAAACTCAGATTTGCGTAATAAAACGTTAACAGTTTAGAATGGGAATGTAAAATTAATTTTTGATCAAAGAGAGCAAACCAAAGCAGACTGCATGGACAATTTACAGGTCGCGAGACCCCCTCCTACAAACGAATTTTTCGTCGTGCAGGGGGACTAGTGTCGATAACAGTTTCTAATCATTAGCATTATCATCTATTAAATATCATCTATTACCACCAGGTTCCTTTGAAATTGTAAAATGAAGCCTAGATCATAGAGATAACCCATATTTAACCCTTAACCACACAAATCTGAGTTTAAACGGCCGTGAGGAAGACGGCTTTTAAAAACAATTCGGGAAAAAGAGAAATGCTGGTAACCAGCATTTTCTCCTTTTCCCAAAATGTTTTCTAGCCTTTCAAAGACAAATTTCACCATTTGAGTGATATTTAATCATATTCAATTTGTCGTCTGCAAGTGCTTTGGATATGAACTACTTCAAAATATTTTGTCGTTAAGTAAGAGTTAACAAGGATGTATTCACTGTCTTCTGTCGAATTTGGCTTCAAGAGGTTAGAAGTGAACACAGTTTAGCTTATGAATCATCCATCATTCAAAGCGCCTAATTTACATGTACTTTTAGCTGCCAATTTTATTCATTAATAAATCTTCGCTCTGAACATTTCCACGCGACTAACGAGTATGTATTAAATCTCTCTACAATGCACGGGTTTAAGAAAATAAATGTGTGAAGGGAATCAAGCAATAATTACTCCATTTCCCACGATGTTTTTCATGCTAGAAAAACTGTTTTTCCAACGTTTGTCCATTTGATCATGTAACAAATTTTGCATACTTCTGAAATCAGGGTCCGTATTCACCAATCATCCTTAAGAATATTCTTAGTCTCATTCTCCAAGATTTTCAAACTTTGAAAGTAACACAACTTCTGATTGACTAAACCAAATGGTTTAACCAATCGGAGGTTGTGTTACTTTTAACATTAGAAAATTCTGGAGATAAGACTAAACTTTTTCTTAAGAATGGTAGGTGAATATGGACCTACATAGTGAGCAAAACATTGTACACACAAGGCTCTGATCGCTCACACTCGGTTTTACTTCACTCGTTTGTTCAGTAAGTGAATGCTGGCAGAATAGCCGTCGGAAAACTGCATCAATTATGGTTGATGGTTAACAATAATGAGAACCATTTCCTCAAAATATTAATTTTAAATTGATAAACGTAATAAATGACATACACCTGGCGCTTATTTTCTATCAAGTTGAGGTTAGCCATAATTTCTTATTTCAGGTGGGACACGATCTGCCGTATCTCCATTCACATTTGTATCGTCTGCCGTCTTTCCAAGCTACTCAGAAACACGATATGCCTTATTTAGACTCTATAGCAACGAGAGAAGCGCAAGCTTGAAATTGAACCTGACCGAGGTATCCAAGAAAGGCAAACAAATGGTTCCATACATAAAAACTGATCAATTAGATCTGAACGATTTCTACGTAGCCCCTCAGGATGGCGACTTAAATATAACAGTTAATATCAAGGACGACCCACGGGACGGAGTAATCTTACGGGACTCAGAATTATTTTTCACTGGTTTGAATACGACGTCTGAGCCACCAAGGGTATTTGAGATCATAGATTTTAATAGCGACGGTCTAGGTTTAACCGGTAGTAAACACAAAAACGGCACAACGACGTTCGTCATAACTTTACGACAACCATACGTGCAATATGGAGGTATTCTAACCTTCCGTCTTCCCAAAGATGTTGGTGGATACGTCGAAGACTACTTCGCCGGTAATCTTGTAAACATTCTAAATCCAAACACACAAGAACTGATACCATACGGGAATCTCGGTATCTATAGGTTGCCAACACGAACATTAATCTCCGAGCCAGCCAAATCCATACTTTGTGCCGCAATGGGCAATCCACGACCGGAAGTGTTCATTTTAAAGCTGGCTCCCGACGGTAACCTACTACAGACCAACGCGGAAACCATTGTTGTGGATTCAGTAACAAACATGAAGGCAATCACGCTGTATGCGGACGATATCAAAGAATCAGAAGGCACATATACATGCAGGTAGAGCTATTTTATGTTTGCGTTCAATTCTGAGTCTTGAGCAAACATTCCATTGTTGTTTTGTGCAAAGCAGATCACGATCAGACAGATTCGACGCAACGCGTCGTTTGTTTGACAGGCATTGTCATCCTTTACAGACATAATTTCTTAAACTACGAGTTTGGATCAATGCCACTGAAGATGCTGTTTTCAAATCCTCTAAGTATCTCCCGCTTTCATGTTGTATTTAGTCTCGTAGTTATCCGTTTGTTTCAAAACAAATTTACGCCGCTTTCCACAGTATCGCATGAATATCAGGACAAACCAGCATTATCCCCTTTTCCCACAATGTTTTCAAAATGCTTCTTTCTCAAGGTAGTTAAAATTTTCTATGGCATGGCGGTGAGGCATGCGCATACAGAACGGAAGATCAAAAGGTACTCATTGGTAAAGGAAACCGTTCCTATATGGACGTTGGTGAGACGCCGGATAGGGAAATAGCGGTTACCGAGTGCCTATCTGTGTGATTCATTGAATTCGGAAAGGAAATGAGCCAGACGAAGGTGTCTAATTGGCTGTTTATTTGCTAGTCTCAATAATGCGCCGTTTACGACACTTCTTTTCATGTTTGGACATTTATTGTGCACCAAATTGTCTCAAGACCACCGTAAATTATCCGGTAGAAAGCTACAGCGCTCTACCGACTTTCTGTTTCGCCGAGTTAATCTGTATTGCAGCGAAATGCAGTTCCTTTTTTGTGGCATACATGACCAAGGACAAATAAGTAAAGGTTTCATTACCTAAAGCGTTTTTAGAGGTCGTTTATAACATGTAAATATCGAAAAAACTAATTAAATTTATCGTGTTTGGCAGTCATTTTGTGTCTATTTTCGGAAACATTAACATTTTGAGTAAGAGATGAATGAAGCTGTTTTATGGTATGTTTAGCGATAAAATTGGAAATTGTATTTGAGACGAACGATTTTTGAATACGCAAGCAACAGGTATGTTCAAATTAGAATTTGTGAAAATCTAAGAGCTTAAACGTGCGCACAAAGTCTGAGCATAGATTTCAACCATTTTTTTTTTTTTCCGCGATCGTCTCTGTACCCGGATGCGATCTATCAACACCTAACATCGCATTCGGAGACAGTTACCTGTACTTTTTGCTGCCTTTTTCGATAGGACTGACACTGTTATTAACACACATTAAACTCTTTTTACTTTTTATGTTGCACTTTTTTTATTTGACAGAGCTGTCAGTGTGAATCAAACCATAGACTCGGTGACCGAGGCGATAGTTTTTAGACCAGCAGTATTTGATGACATACTGACAGGGGTTACTGAGCGATCAACCAACAGAATTGTCATCTCCTGTAAGGCCTATGGCAGACCGAGACCTCGACTAGAAATGCGTCTCTATGACGAGTTGGGGCCTGATATTGCAACTTCAGGTCTTTTTAAGGTTTGTCTTTTTTAAAATATACAAAAGAATTTTGGTAGATCTACATGCTACTAGAGTACGCACGCTTTATTTCTGTATAACCGAGTTCATTTTCGGTCTGTTCTGACCCAATTTACAGAATTTGGTTGGTTTTGTTTAAATGAATGAGTTACCGATATTAATATGGCCCTAAGAATCGCACATGCGCACAACTGCAAGGACCACAAAAGTGCAAACTAAAAGGCCGATCCGTGACCAAAAAGGAAACCAATCGGGAATCAAAATGCAGGCAAATTTAATTAATACCATTGAAAGGTATAAACATTACTATGCGTCTGACATTGTGTCGTAATAGGGACTTTCAAAATCGATGACAGAAAAATGAACTCTAAAATAAGAATTTAAGCCAGCAGTGCTTCTGTAATCTTGAAACATTCATCGACAGAAAAATTATTAAGCGCAGAACTGAATGGCTAATGTGAATCTCTGATCCCGAAAATACTACAATTAGATTTGATATAAACACAGTAAGAAAGTGCGGCACTTCCTGTTGTTTTACTGGGTTTTATAATGTGGCGTACATAATATAAAATGGGGTAGAAATTAGAATCCAGCTACTACATATACCTATAAAACATTCTTTTGCCTCTGAAATGAACTGCGCTGAGGTATCCTTTGACCTTATGGCAGCGGCTACCGGTAAAGCTTTTACAACGTTTGGTGAGAGGTATGAGACAAAGACGCAAAACTGTTATCCAAGCCCTACCCGGATGTGCGCAATATTGACTGACCGTGTGTGCACATTCACTGCAGGTCACTTTCAATCTGGCGACTTTGAATCCTAGTTTTACCAAACTTAAAACCCTCTCGAATTTGAATGCAATATCTAAGCCAAAAATTCCTACCTACTATGAGGTCAAGGGATACTTCAGTGCCGTTTATTTCATAGAAAAAAGATTTGGTGTATGCAGCAACCGGATTCTAATTTCTACCCCATTTCATATTATTCACGTCTGAAAATCAGTTTCAGTAAAAAACACAGCGGTGCAACACTTTTTTTACTTTGTATAATTTTTAATGTTCCCTTCTTCTTTCTTTACTAAAGGTACTACGATCACAACCAAACAATATGACGTCACAGATTACGTTGACGCTCTCGCCAACGGATTTGCACGTGCACACGGTATTTTGTGTGGCGAACCAGGCGACCTACAAGGCAGACAGAATGATAAGCGTATTCCAAAATGCAGGACAGCATACAAACTGGCCTTTCTATAAGACAGTGGCCGAATCCAATCGGTCGAACTAACCGTTTACCTCATTTTTTTTATATATATATTTTGTTTTAAATCGACCGGTTCCAAGCTAAATAGTGACATCTGCCAGCTTTGTTCTAATGCAGATTTCACCTTTTTGCTTTTAAACCTAGAAGTTTTCCCGTCGTTTATTTTTAGCTCGACTGTTTTCAAAGAAAACGTCGAGGTATTGTTTCATAGCTTTTGTCGTCGTCATTTTTTTTACAATCTGTCATTACGGAAGATATCTACTTCAAACTCGGACTAGTTGTTAACAATCAAAATGGGAACCCATGAACCCATGGCAGGTAACCATCAAAACATTTTTCATTTTTCTTATCCATAATTTTCATTTAATATCAACATTTTTCTAATATATCTGTCATTACTGATGATATTTACTTCAAACTTGGGTAAGTTGTTTACTATAAAAAGGGGAATACACACCACTGCGGCAGATAACCCTAAAATTACTTATGACACAATTATACCCCTTTTTCTACATAGTACTTTCAACATCTCTAAAAGCAACTGCAGTCGAGCGCTGGCACCCGCATCTGGAGCTCTTGTCACCAGATCTGTTTGTTTATATGAACCGTCTGTACTTGTTGGGAACAGCTCTGGCATCCTTCGCTCTGAGAGACAGCCTTAACATCTCAGACTGTGTAGGCGTGCAAAGTGATCTCAGAGTCAATGCTTATAAAACTTGTTTTTGTACTCACCTTAGCTTAGCATGAAATTTCAGAGTTGAATGTACTTTGATAAACCTTAAGAAGTAACTTCTGAACGTTTCTTTGTCTCTCTCTATGAAATCAAAGTCTTCATTTTAGATTTTCATACCATCCTTTAACATAAATGAGACTTCAAATTTGAGCACGAACTCAGGTGAGCGTGTACTCAATTTTTATAAGCTCAAGCACTGGTTGATCTGCGATTTGAAATAAGTTTTTTAATGGTTCTTTCACCACACGTATATGAAAAAAGCGTTCTCTATCTAATCCTCAATTTTAGAAATAACGCAACTTCTAATTCGATAAACCATTTGTTTAAACCAATCAGAATTTGAGTTGCGTTACTTTGAAACTCAAATTATTGAGAAGACCAAGACTGTTATTAAAATCGTTGGTAAATACGAGTATGGAGCTAGGGCTCAGCAATATGCTCATTTATCATTTGAACGAATGCTGGAGTTGCGAATTTTCGAAACTTCGACGTATTCTCTCATATCTCAAAACTTCTGTGTAGTGAATTGTCACAGTTGATTTATGTTACTTTATCTTTCTTCATGACTTGGATTTGACTTCGATTCTAAAACTTAAGCCCTGGCGTACCTAGCACAACGCTGGTTACTTTGTGCGAACGAAACAGACCAAGATCTATCTGCTGAGAACAAGCATCCGATCTTAGATCTATGCTGATTAAAAACATCCATTTTGCAAGGTCGCACCGATAAGAACTGTAGCATTTCATTGCGTAATTTTGTAATTTTCCCCCTTTTCCAACGTTATGTTTAAAATGCTATCTGCCCAACAGATGTAAACAATCATGAATACATGAGCCATACTCTAACTCAAGGGGGGGGGGGTAAATTTTTAATGCATCTCTCTCATGCATCATACTCAGCAAACCATCACATAGTTATCGATTCATCAAACCAATTTTGTCGGATCCTGAGGTGGGATGGCACTTAGGCAGAAAACTGACCGATAGCAAAAAGATCCGACCAAGGTCAGCCTGCGTGGACTGCGCAGACTGACCTGGGTCGATACTTTTTGCAAATGCATTTACCCACTTTTTCACAGAGCATGGCTCATAATTATTGATTGACTTGAAAATAAAGCAAACTCTCGAGTCGTCCATATTAAAAGCATTTGCAGGAGAAAAATGGAATGGGACTCAATGAGTATCTTTGAAAGGTCAGAAAGCAATGCGACAAAGCAATGTTTCCATTTCCCATAGTTTTCTTCTACACATATTTTTTATCCCTTCGTATGCAATAACGGCTATATCGTTACGAACGGAATAGGACGTTTTAATGTAAAAATACAAATACTCATTAGTTTTAATTCCTTTTCCTTTCTTCTGGTAGTCTATATTTACCTTTAAAACTATCTTTGCACTCAAACGAAAATTAACAGTCCTTGCCAAGATTTTCTAAAAGACTTGCGCAACGAAATTTGGGTTGAAGTCCCTTTAACGCCGAAGATTGAAAGAACAAGCATTACTTTATTTCTGTGTGTTGTTCTGTTTCCTCTACAATAATTAATATAGCCTTTGACGTGATAGGCGCATTACTTGGTTTTTGTCGTTGATTTTCTTTTGCATGACACATAAGTATTCATATCTCCGCCCAATCTCACAAAATCGCCAGCTCACCAATCAATCATTCCATACAACGCATTTCAATAATGTTTGTGCAGTAGTTTCTATTTTGGATGTTATACAGGCATTATGCAAATCTCATTCACTCTTTACCAAGCAATCCCGAGTTTAAACGACTCTGAAGACAGATACTATTGAAAACTTCGTCGGAAAAGATGACAGTGCTGGTAACCATAATTTTCTCCCTTTTCCACAATATGTTCTATAATTTCTTATCCAAATTCCATGAATGGCGCCACATAAAAAATTGTCGTCTGCCATTGCCTACAATTTGGAGCAGTCTACAATTCTGTCGTTTGGTAAAGAGTTAACTAAACAATAATGAACCCTTTACTGGACAACAAAATTTGGAATGGTCCAGATTGAAAGCAAATGCAGTCGACGGATGAAATATATCTAAAATGGTGGAATCTGCAGCACGTTTGTTACAACATTGTTGGAAAAAACCCTAACTTCCTAACCCTAAACCTTGGTTACCAGCATTTTCTCCTTTTCTCAGAATGTTTTTAAGCACCTTACAAATGATTCATAAACCATATCACAATAATCCCATCATCAGTTGGTGAAGCAATGGTAGAAAACAAATGATCGCAAATTAATGGTCCAAACTGGATGCCTTTTACCAATCGTCACAACCTTAATAAAGTGGGTACCAGTTTCATGAGTGAACTAGATTGGTTTCCTCTCTTGTTCCTCTCTCTCAATATTGCTGTATAGTTTTGTTACATGTATTTCAGCCATGCTCTGTAAAAAAGGAGTTTTAATGCTTCTGCAAAAAGCCTCGACCTAGGTCAGCCTGCGCAGTCCGTGCAGGCTGACTTTGATCGAAACTTTTTGCTTTTGGTAGTCTTTCTGCATATCCAAGAACCATTCTACGTCATTATTCAGTTGGTTGCTAGACAAAGTGGATTTTATGCATCCTGATTATGTTATGACTTCCTTAGTAGCATGCATCACGTAGATGCATTAAACTCCTTTTGGAAGAGCATGGCCCATATATATATACAGTATATATATATGGGCAACAAGGGGACACGTCTAGGATAGACCAAACTTTAAATTGGTTACCTCTGGTATTAACCCTTATCCTGCTGAATAAAAGAAATGAAACTTTATAGTAGATAGTAGAAGCCCAAAACTTTCTTGTTTCAAAGGTATTTTTGGAGGTAAGATATCTCCTTATCGGACAGTGTAGATCAAAGATCAGACTGCACGTTCTGTGCAGTCTGATCTTGACCTACGCTGTCCGCAAAAGGTCGGTGGGTCACGATTAGCAGCCGAAGGGTTAATCTGGGGTTTCGTTTTCTTTTAACGCTTAAGCTGCTGAATAAATGAAACGCAAATTTCTACTCGATACTAAAAGCCCAAACATTGCGGTTTCAAAGTTGATTTCACCGGAAAGAAAATACCGTATCGGACAGTGTAGATCAAAGATCAGACTGCACGTTCTGTGCAGTCTGATCTTGATCTACATTGTCCGCAAAAGGTCAGTGGGTCGCGATTAGCAGCTTAAGGGTTAAATGAGCCACACTCTGGTAAAAGAGGGTTTAATGCATTGTACCTAGTAAGTCAGCAGATGATTGTGGATACATAAAATCCATTTTGTCAAACAACCGACTAAATCACGAGATAGAATTGTCCTTTGACATGCAGAAAATTGACCAATAGCAAAAAAGATTCGACCCAAGTCAGCCTGCGGAGGCTGATGTGGTCTATACTGCTTACAGATGCATTAAGCCTTCTTGTCACAGAGCATGTCTCATATGTATGAGCAACAAGGGAACCAGTCTAGGAAAGGACCAAACTATAAATTGGCTATATATGGTCTTAAGCTGAGGTTTAGTGTTCTTTTGAAAATTTTTAGTATAAGTTTAGTGTGAAACAGCATGTAAACTTTATTGTAATAAAAAATGTATGTAAACGTCAGTATTTTTGTAATACTTATTTTTCTAAACCAAGTTTGACAGAGCAAAATGTATTCTGTTTCTGATTTGATCATAGCGACTCACGTCGTTCAGATACATCACGGCGAAAGTACACGAATCTGTCATACTGCCTCATTCGGCAAACTTCGGTTGATCCGTTGATCAAATCCCTCGGCTTGTACACTGCTTTATCGTTCTTAAAATTGTAAGGCTCCACTTAAAAAAGGAAAAACAAGTCACTATCGAAATCTTCGTAAATACAGTTCCGTTGGTAGACAGTATGCACATTCAATTCTTAACTTGGTCTATCAATTCCGTTGGCAGTTTTCACCGACAAATTGATAGATGTACATAACTTTACCGTGGTTCCTGATATTGCAAATCGATTTACATGAGTGCCGCCATGTTTAAGATCATGTGACTGACGGCACATGGAAACCTCCTTGATACGGATGAGGTTAGATATAGTTACGGAATCGACCGAGTTGCAACGAGCGATACTGTCTCAGCTAACCGCCAATACAAGGGCCATTAATAGCTGTCTTTGTAAAGTTGCTCAAGGAATTTCACCGTAGGCAACCAAAGATCGGACTCTTACACAATCGGGTTAAAAATAAAACAGACTTTGCCCTAACAAATTGCCCACAGATGGCATCATTTAGATATTAGCACAGGCAGACAGACAGCCAGATAGACAGATAGACAGTCAGAGACAGACGGACGGAACATTTAACACAGAAAATAAGGTGGGCCGGCAACAGCCACGAACCTTGACATATTGAGGTGCTTTCAGGGATTCTGAAAGAGGCATACTCAAGAACTAAACAGATTATAATTATCTTCTATTACATGCCGATGGCCTAAACAGCCTACTTGAAAAGGTTTTAGGCAAAGGAAATTCCAGAGATTGTATAGCTGGGAAAAAATGAGCCATGCTCTGTAAAAGGGGCGTTTAATGCATCTGGAAAAAAGTGTCGACCATGTCAACCTGCGCAGTCCGCCCAGGCTGACATGGGTCGAAACCTTTTGCTAGCTGTAAATTGTTGGTATGTCTAAGGACCATTTACCTCATGATTCAGCCGGTTGTTAAACAAAATCTATTTTATGGATCCATAATTTTGTGATGCCTTGTTTGGTATTATGCATCATGGAAGTGCATTAAACCCCCTTCTTGCCAGAGAAAAATATGTTGAGCCTACGACAGTCAAGAATCCTAACATATCGAGGTGCAATCAAGGATTCTGTAAGATGTCTACTCACGGATTAAATATAATATCTTCTTTCATTGGCCCATGGCCTAAATATTTGAAAACAAGTTTTCGACAAAAGAAACCCCAAAGACTGTATAGCTGGAAAAAACAAATCATGTTTTGCACGACATTTCAAGTGTTTCAATAACATGCAAACAGGGAAAAGAATGCAAAAAAAATGCTGCATGTCAACGTAATCAAACATCACAATAAATCACTATGAGTAAACACTTAACAATTTCTTCCTGTTCCACTGAAGGAAAGATAAATTGATGTGGCTGTAAGCATGTTTAATTATTAAAGGAAAATAAATGTGTAAATCCTGTAATAAGTTAATGATTTATTTCCCTGGGTTCATTACGAAAGTTGCAACAGATTGTTCTAACGAAACCATAGGGCCATGATGGCCCTGAAGTCGCTCACATGAGCTTTTTGACCAAACATGACCCATTTCCAGTCTTTTCCAAGATAACATAAAAAGCACCCTAACAAACTTTGATGAGTCCTGGACTGAAAATGTGGTCTCTAGAGGATACACAAGGTTTTTCAAAGGTTTGTCTCCATGACCTAGTTTTTGACTCAATATGAGTCATTTTCAAAGTCATCAAAGAAATCACTAAGACAAACATTCTGACTACTTTTCATGAGCATTGGACTGAAAATATTAACACTACAACGTATACAGGGTTTGTTAAAGAATAAGTCCAGTGACCTACTTTTTGACCTGATATGACCCATTTTCGAATTCGTCCTGAATATCATCAGACAAACATTCTGGCCAACTTTTATGCGTATTGGACTAAAAATGAGGCATCTACAGTGTACACAATGTTTTTCTAAGTTCAGACCTTGTGACCTAGTTTTTGGCCAGACATGACCAATTTTCACACTCATCTGAGATATCATCAAAACAAAAATTCTGACCGACTTTCATGAGTGTTTAAATGAAAATTTGGCCTCTACAGCGTAACTGTGTAGGTTTTTCAAATATTTGATCCAGTGACCTAGTTTTTGACCCGGTATGACCCATTTTCATATCTATCAAAGAAATCATCAAGATAAACATTCTGACCAACTTTCCACAGTACTGGACAGAAAATGTGGCCTGTTGAGCGTACAGAAGATTTGTCAAAGATATGACCGGCTGACTTAGCTCTTGACCCGACGTGACCCATTTTCAAACTCATGTCAGGTATTATCAAGGCAAACATTCTGACAAAGTTTTATGAGTATCGGACTGAAAATGTAGCCTCTAGAGTGCACACAAGGCTTTTCTAAGATTTGACCAAATGACTTAGTTTTTGAACTGACATGACCCATTTTCCAAATTATCCGAGATATCATCAAGACAAACATTCCGAACCACTTGCAAGAGTGTCTGACTGAAAATGTGGCATCAAGAGCGTATACAAAATTTTTCAAAGATGTGACCTAGTGACCTAGATTTTGACCCGACATGACCCATTTTCAAACTTCTCCGAGATATTATTAAAAAAAAAAAAAAAAATAAAAAAAAAAAAAAATTAAAAAAAAAAAAAAATAAATAAATAAAAAATTCTTACAAAGTTTCATCAGTATTGGACTGAAAATATGGCCTCTAGAGTGTAAAGAAGGTTTTTCTACGATGTGACTTAGTGACCTAGTTTTTGACCCGACATAAACCATTTTCGAAGTCGTCCGAGATAGCATCAAGACAAACATTCTGACCAACTTTCAAGAGTATTGGACAGAAAATGTGGTCTCTAGATCGTACACAAAGTTTTTCAAAGATTTGACCCAGTGACCTAGTTTTTGACCCGACGTGACCCATTTTCGAACTCGTTCGAAATATCATCAAGACAAACATTCTGACTAACTTTCATGAGTATCGGGCTGAAAATGTGGCCTCTAGAGCGTACACAAGGTAAAAGTTTACGACTGACGACTGATGACGGACGACGCACGACGGACGCTTGACACAGCACGATCACAAAAGCTCACATTGAGCACTTCGTGCTCAGGTGAGCTAAATAATTCATGGTCCGTATTGACACAGCGTTCTTAAGAATATCTTAGTCTTCTTCTGCAAGATTTTCTAAATTTGAAAGTAACACAACTTCTGACTGGCTAAACCAAATGGTTTAACCAATCAGAAGTTGTTTTACTTTCTAAATCTAAAATAAACAGCTCTAGAGGTTCCAAAACTCGTGGTATTCCTACCCTGATCATGGCTCGGTAGCCAGAGTAAAACAAGGAGGAGGATGGGGCTTGGTGAATTCAGGTAACGAGGTCGACTCTCGGAGATTGATGAAAGTCGGTGTGACAGGATTCCTTATTGGCCACTCACTGATAAACATTCACTCGACTTTCTGAATGAGATGGCAGTCACTGGCTTTTAAAGGATGTTCAACTCTGTAACATTAACGATTTTACGACAATGAGGAAGAAGCTTTATTAAAACATTGTGGGAAAAGGAGAAAATGCTGGTAACCGCCAAGCATTTTCTCATTTTCCCAAAATGATTTCCACGCTTTTTAAAAAAAAATCCCGGTGCGTTGCACATTAAATTTGCAATCTGCAAATGCCTTTAAGTTGGACGCGTCTAATATTCTTAAAATATTTTATAATAATAAAAAAGTACATTGTAAGAAAAAGGACAATTGCTTGTAAGAAGCTATTGTTTTTCTCTCACATTGTTTTCTAAGCCTATCTACTGTAGTGTCATAACTGTGTGGTGGCGTTGTCTGCGCATGTCAATATTCTTCGTAGATTAGACCTGTCTGCTATGACACATCATTATCCTGTACAGGATAAATATTAATATGCGGAGCGTAAATTGACGTTGAAAATAGCAAGCGGAAAATGGCTATAAATAATACGTCTGTGTAACAATCAAGCCAATTTTTCAACAAATTTCTTAAAATTATAAGGTTTTCAAACGAGAACAATAATTTTGTAAAATACCACTGTATACTGCAACTCTCTGTAGACAGTTTCTAAATATAGACATTGGGAAAACCGGGATCTGTGCAACAGACTGACAACTAAAATAATACAATACAATACAAAATACTCTATTTAACTTCTCAAGTACAATAACGTACAAAAAGAGAAAATGAAAGAAACAAATGAGCATGTAGATCTACATAACATTCCACGTTTTCAATGAGAAAAAAATCATAATAACCATGAGAGGAGAGAAAAACAAGAGGGCCATGATGGCCCTGGGTCGCTCACCTGAGTCAATAGGCGAAATTCACTCAACGTGCATAATCCAATTTCTGACTAATTGTGAGGTCAATTGAGCTTAAAATGTGGCCTCTAGAATGTCCACAAGAAATTTCCGTAAGTTGACCTAGTGACCTAATTCATCACCCCACGTGACCCAATTTAGAACTCATCAAAAAATTTATCAAGACAAACATTCTGAACAGTTTTCAAGTTAATTGAGCAATAAATGGGGCCTCTAGAGTGCCCACAAAGTGTTTCTTAAATTTGACCCAGTAACCTAGTTTATGACCCCAGCTGACCCAATTTCAAACTCACCCAATATTTCATCAAGACAAACATTCTGACCAACTTTCAAGTAAATTGTGCATGAAATGTGACCTCTAGAGTGCCCTAAAGGTATTTCTTTAATTTGACCTAGTGACCTAGATTATGAGCCCAGGTGACCCAATTTTGAACTCATCCTAGATTTCATCAAGACAAACATTTTAAGCAATTTTCTAATCAATTGAACGATAAAGGTGGCCTCTAAAGTGCCCACAAGGTATTTCTTTAATTTGACCTGCTGACCTAATTTAAGACTCCACATGACCCAAATTCAGACTCATGTAGGGTTTATCAAGTCAAACATTTGGACCAATTTTTAAATCAATTGATAAATAAATGTGGCCTCTAGAGTGCCCACAAGGTATTTCTTCATTTTGACCAAGTGACCTAGTTTATGACCCCAGGTGACCAAATTTCAAACTCATCCGATATTTCATCAAGACAAACATTCTGACCAATTTTCAAGTCAGTCGAGCAAGATATGTGGCCTCAAGAGTGACCACAAGGTATTTCTTTAATTTGACCTAGTGACCAAGATTATGACCTAGGTGACCCAATTTTCAACTCATCCTAGATTTTTTCAAGAGATTTTATCAAGACAAACATTCTGAACAATTTTCAAGTCAATTGAGCAATAAATGTGGCCTCTAGAGAGCCCAAAAGGTATTTCTTTAATTTGACCTAATGACCTAGTTGATGATCCAAGTTGATCCAAATTCGGACTCATGTGAGATTTTATCAAGACAAACATTCTGATCAATTTTCAAGTCAATTGAGCGAAAAATTTGGCCTCTACGGTGCCCACAAGGTATTTCTTTAATTTGACCTAGTGACCTAGTTTATGATCCCAGGTGACCCAAATCCAAACCCATTTGAGATTTTATCAAGACAAACATTCTTACTAAATTTCAGGTCAACTGAGCAAAAAATGTGGCCTCTAAGGTGCCCACAAGGTATTTCTATAATTTGACCTAGTGACCTAGTTTATGACCCCAGGTGACCCAAATCCAAACCCATTCGAGATTTTATCAAGACAAAAATTCTGACCAAATTTCAGGTTATTTGAGCAATAAATGTGGCCTCTAGAGTGCCGACAAGGTATTTCTTTAATTTGACCAAATGACCTAGTTTATGACCCCAGGTGATCTAATATCAAACTCATCTGATATTTCATCAAGACAAACATTCTGACCAATTTTCAAGTCAATTGAGCAAGAAATGTAGCCTCTAGAGTGCCCTCAAGGTTTTTCTTTAATTTGACCTAGTGACCTAGATTATGACCCCAGGTGACGCACTTTTGAACTCATCATAGATTTCCTCAGGAGAAACATTTTAACCAGTTTTCAAATCAATTGAACAATAAATGTGGCCTCTAGAGTGCACACAAGGTATTTCTTTAATTTGACCTAGTGACCTAATTTAAGACCCCACATGACCCAAATTCGGACTCATGTTAGATTTTATCAAGACAAACATTCTGACCAATTTTCAAGTCATTTGAGCCAAAAATGTGGCCTCTAGAGTGCCCACAAGGAATTATTTTAATTTGAACTAGTGACCTAGTTTATGATCCCAGGTGACCTAAATCCAAACTCATCCGAGATTTTATGAAGACAAACATTCTGACCAAATTTCAGGTCATTTGAGCAATAAATGTGGCCTCTAGAGTGCCCACAAGGTATCTATTTAATTTGACCTAGTGACCTAGTTTATGACCCCAGGTGACCCAATTTCAAACTGACTGAACAGGTTGTGCTCAGGTGGGCTAACCAACTTAGAACAGGTTTACTACATACCAAATAACAAAGCTCTATGCCTTCAAGGTTTAGAAAAGAAGAATTTTAAAGTTATCCTTCTTTGTTCCTATGTTAGAACTTGTGACCCCCGGGGCAGGGCCAGTTTTGACCCAAGGAGCACTGTATGAAAAAACTTGGTAGATGTCCGCTAGGAGATGCTACATGCCAAATATCAAAGCTCTACACCTTCCAGTTTCAGAGAAGAAGAATTTTAAAGTTTTCCTTCTTTGTTCCTATGTTCGAAACTTGTGACCCCCAGGGCGGGGCCAGTTTTGACCCCAGGGACATCATATGAACAAACTTGGTAGAGGTCCACTAGGAGATGCTACATACCAACCATCAAAGCTCCACGCCTTCCAGTTTCAGAGAAGAAGAATTTTAAAGTTTTCCTTCTTTGTTCCTATGTTCGAAACTTGTGACCCCCGGGGCAGGCCAGTTTTGACCCCAGGGGCATCATATGAACAAATTTGGTAGAGGTCCACTAGGAGATGGTACATACCAAATATCAAAGCTCCACGCCTTCCAGTTTCAGAGAAGAAAAATTTTAAAGTTTTCCTTCTTTGTTCCTATGTTCGAAACTTGTGACCCCCGGGGCAGGGCCAGTTTTGATCCCAGGGACATCATATGAAGAAACTTGGTAGAGGTTCACTAGGAGATGCTACATGCCAAATATCAAAGCTCCACGCCTTCCAGTTTCAGAGAAGAAGAATTTTAAACTTTTCCTTCTTTGTTCCTATGTTTGAACTTGTGACCCCCGGGGCGGGGCCAGTTTTGACCCCAGGGACATCATATGAACAAACTTGGTAGAGGTCCACTAGGAGATGCTACATACCAAATATCAAAGCTCTACCCCTTCCAGTTTCAGAGAAGAAGATTTTGCTATTTTTTTCCTTTTGGTTGCCATGGCAACCAGAGTTATGGGTGGAATTCAATCTCTTGAACAACTTGGTAGAGCTTCACCTGAGGAACATCCCTGCCAAGTTTCATCAAGATTAGCCCCGTGGTTTAGATACATCAATTCTGAGCCAGATGGTTTCAAAATGAAGACTTAAAAAGTTTTCTCTGTAAATACCCATGTGAAAGTTGAGATCCGCAGGGCAAAGCCATTTTTGATCCCAGAGCTACAATTACTTGAACCCTGGTAGAGGTCCACAAGATAAAGCCACATGCCAGAATAATACAAGTCTATGCTGTATGGTTATAAATAAGGTGATTTTCAAGTTTCGTTCATATGAAGCCTCTGTAAAATATAAGACCCCTGACGCAAGGCTAATCTAAAAAAAAAATCAAAAGTTATCCAAATTTGGTAGCCCTTGGGTTTGCGGTTAGGAGCAAAAAGATTTTTTGGATTTTCACGCCATAAGCACATGTTTATGACCCATGAGACAGGACTAATTTGGACATAACTTGAATAACTTTGGAAGAGGTTATTTAGAGTACAGTCATACAATATTACAGCTGTAACTCAAGGTAAGGAACAAGAAGACCTTTTAAGTTTTCACTATATTAGCCTATGTAAAGCTTGTGACTTATTGGGTGAAGCAGTTTCAGAGACGATAAGCTTGATGGCCTTGGGCCTGTGGAGCTAAAAAGCAGTATCTTTTTCATGAGCTACAATGACGTTAGTAAATACAAGCTTTTGGAAAAGATTTTTAAAGGTTTTTCGATACTTTTCAGTTTTGTAGCCATAGCAACCATAGCTTTTAACAGAACTTAATTCTTTGAAGACATTCTGAAGAACATCATGGCAAGATGATATCTGTAAAGTTTGGTCAAAATTGGAAGAGTGGTTTCAATGAAAAAGATGGAACAATCTTGGTAGAAGTCTACAATATGAATAGGCATGCCAATTTTTTATAGCCCTAGGCCTTACAGTAAGGATAAAAAAAAAGATATCTTAAGTTTTCACTATGTAAGCCTATCTAAAATTTGTGAACCCTGGAGTGGGACAAATTTTGATCCCAAGGCTCAAAACATGCCAAATATGTTAGTCTTATGCTTTATGGTTAGAAACAAGAAGATTGTCGTGAAGTCTTCACTATATAAGCCCTTATAAAACTTTGACCCCAGGGCTACAGTCGGACTAAATGGGGAATATGTGTATTAGAAGAATAACATGCCAAATTTGGGAGTTCTTAGCCTTACGGCTAGTAACAAGACGGTTTCTGAAGTTTTCACTCCATAAACCCATGTAGAACTTGTGACCCCTGGTGCAGGACCAAACTTGATCCTAGGGCTGTAACTTGGGCCCTCTTTGTAGTTGTCCACTAGATAATGCTATAATTATGCAAAATTTGGTAGCCCTAAGCCTTATGGCTATGTACACCAAGATTTAAAAGTTTTCCCTATATAAGCCCATGTAAATCTTGTGAATCCCCCGCCACCCCCCAGCATGAGGCCAAATTGACCCCAGGACTGTAATTTGGGCAATTTTGGTAGACCCCCACTAGATCAAGCTAAATGCAAAATTTGGTAGCTCTAGGCCTTATCGCTAGGTACAGGAAGATTTCTTAAGCTGTCACTATGTAAGCCCATGTAAAACTTGTGACCCCTGCGGCGGGGCCAATTTTGACCCCAGGGCTAAAATTTGGGCCCACTTGGTAGAGGCCCACTAGATAAAGCTACATGCAAAATTTTTGTAGCTCTAGGCCTTATGGCTAGGTACAGGAAGATTTTTAAAGTTTTCTCTATATAAGCCTATGTAAAACTTGTGACCCCTGGGGCAGAGCCAATTTTGACCCCAGGGCTATAATTTGAAGAAACATGATAGAGGTCTACTACATAAAGCTACATGCCAAATTTGGTAGCCCTATGCCTTATGGTTTCAGACAAGAAGACTTTTAAAGATTTCCAATATTTTTCAGTTTTGTTGCCATGGTAACCAGAGTTTTTGAAGGAATCAAATTCTTTCAAGAAATTCTGAAGAGGACTTCTGTGAAGTTTCATGAAAATTGGATGGGTAGTTTCAGAGAAGAAGATGTTTGAAATAAAAGTTAACGCACGGACGGACGGACGGACGCCTGGACGGACGGACGCACGACGGACACCGAGCCATGACATAAGCCCGCTGGCCTTTGGCCAGTGGAGCTAATAAGGAACGAAAAGACATGAAAAGATACGAAAAGAAAAGATATGGCGGTAAAGTACCCACCTTCCTGGGGTTATACCGGGGCTTTTCCCCAAGCTTATAGAGGCTATGTTTATAAGTGGCTGGTGCATAGGTTATCTGATAGCTAACCATGAATCGTACACGGTAGGTTTTAGTGAGTAAGTATATATTTTATTTCAAAATTCGGTGCATTGATTACCGCCTTGAAAAGTAGTCCAGTTCTGTACCCAGAATGCCCGGATCAGATAGGTATGTATTTGAAAAAGCCACCTAGCGGAAGATAATATGTGTGGTGGTAACAAGACCAAAGTTTTCGACCAGGAAGTTAATGTGTAGACCTCTCTATCTAGACTGATCTGATTAGAGATTTCTCCCTTTACCACACAATCCCGATTATAAACGACCCTGGAAAAATGAACTTTTGAAAACATTGTGGGGGTTAAAAAAAAATGCTGGTTACACAGCATTTTTTCCTTATCCAACATTGTTTTCTGACTTTTCAGAAACAAATCCCGTCATTTAAACCACATTTAACTTGTCATTTGCAAACGCTTTGAGTTTGGATAGGTGTAAAGTTTGTCGTTTGGTAGAGTTAAACTATTTCTACCGATATACGAAATGGGATCTGGTATTAGCTCTTCCAAACCACAGGTAATGTAAATGAAACTTTTGCATTTATCTTTGTAAAATTTTCAAACTATTTCAGTTTTGTTGTTGTTCTTGTTGTTGAAATGCTGTTTTTAGTTTCTTTCAACTATACCTCATAGTAGCGTAGCCAGGAATGTTGCAAACATGAAGCCTATGACTGGGCCTGGGCCGGGCGCCTACTTAAGATCTCTCTTTTTTCTATAATGATAATTATTATTATTATTCGAAAAAGCGTAACTGATGTTGAATCCAGTGTTTCAAGGCTTTCTGCTTGGCTACGCACCTGGCTGCAGGTATGTCACTACGTGTGGGTATTTGTAATCATAAACATTGATTAATCACAGCATAGGACTCCAGGTTATGCTGTAGAACTCCTTAGGAGGAGACTTATTTTAACATTTTACCATACATTTAGGATTCTTTACGTCCCGGAGATAGAGAACTTTTTGAAATATTGTGGAAAAAGCACCCATTGCCACAAGCTTTGCAACGAGCAATAGCTTTCTTTCTAACAATGTTTTTACTTCAGTGACTTTTCCTTTTCTACCTGAAGATACATGAAAATAGATTTAACTCAATTTAAACAAATATCTGAGCCATGCTCTCTGAAAAAGAGGCTTCATGCATCTGCAAAAAGTATGGACCCATGTCAGCCTGCGCAGATGTCAGTTAATGTTTCACCTGGACACTGTAAATGCTATTGAAAATCATCTAAATAGGCTTTAATATTAAGAGTGAATTCCTATAAATGATCTGTAACAGTTACTGCCCTTGAGTTACTGTCTGTATGTAGTTAATGCTTCTTATAATTGTTTGTGAGGCAAAACTTATGAGCCACGCTCTGGCAAAAGGGAGTTTAATCATCCCCGTTGTACATCATACTAAGCAAGTCATCACATAATTATGGATCCATGAAAACCATTTTGTCTAACAACAAACAAAATACTGGGGAAGAATGGTCCTTAGACATACGTAGTAAAAAAATATCGACTTATGTCAGCATACGCGGACGCAGACTGCGCAGGCTAACCTGGTTCGATGTTTTTTTTTTTTTTCTTTAAATGCATTAAACCCCATTTTCACAGAGCACGGCTCATAAGTTTGTGTAAACTGAGTAAAATCTACATATCTAATCATTTGGGAGACGGATATATATGAAATTATCTCGCTATAAACAGTCTAAATAATGCAATTTCAATGCTTTTTAGGGGAGGCACCCCCCTTTTTTGTCAAAAAAAAACCCCAGAGAATATCCTACTTTCGGTTTCTTTTTGACAATTCCCTTGTGCTTTGTAAGTCTTTGTTTTTGAACACAGATACTTAAACATACAGGTTATATAATGGCTTTCGATCGAACGAAAAATACAGCATTTCAAACATATCGGTCGATTCAAGGCAATAGCTAGGACGGGCAAGGCTTCCGAAATTGTACGATTATAAGAGCAATCAAAATTGCTGGTGAAATATTTTCCGAGGGAAACAAGATAACTCATAATTATGTATGACTACAAATGGCCCGCAACATGCAAAATGAGACCTTCGGACATTTGCGTAAAGTGTCGTCCCGGATTAGCCTGCGCAGTCCGCGCAGGCTAATCCGCGACGGCACTTTACGACTACATAAGATTTTTTCATACAGTAGACTTTCGTGAAACAGAAAATCGGACAAAAATGGGAAGAGTCGTCTCGGATTAGTCACAGACTGCACGAACTGATCGGGGACGACACACTTTTACGCATATGTCCGAAGGCCCCTTTTCGTGTGTTGCACGCCAAATATGTTCCCTTAACCTGTTAACTCTTTGCCAGACCGCAAAATCTTGGACTTGTCAAAACTCAGAGCATATGCAGACGACAAAGTAAAGGTGGTTAAAATGATGGAGCTTGGACTCGGTACGGTAAAAAACATTGTTTTCCCACGATGTTTTCAAAAAAATTAACCCTCAGGGTCGTTAAAACTCTAGACTGTGTGGTACAGGGTTAACTCTTTAACCATTTGGTTTTGCGAATCATAAGTTGTGTTACTCTCAAATTTAGAAAATCTAAGATCTAAAGAACATAAAGACCATGAATGTTCTTAAGAATGGTTGGTGAATACGGTCCCTGTTCAAGTTCTTACGAACATGAAAGTTCGCAACAAATGCATAGCTCGAATACAAACCGCCCCGGCTGGAATTCGAACCCGTGCGGCAAATATCCTCGTTTATCGAGGTTTTTAAAAGACCAGTACACTAACCACTGAGATAAAGAGAATTCTCCCTAACGCAGTTGTCAGGTATTGATTTTATACGGGAAGAAGCAATGCTGTAAGGAGGAGTGATCTCCCGTAACAAAGTACCTGTACATACAGTTTAACAAACAATTTTGACTACAGAATGTTCTAAATATCTCGAGTTTTTTACACCAATTAGCTTACTGGTCTAACTAAAGTCATAGTGATCATTTAGATTTTGGTTTGATATGAGAGTCAACGTTGTTTCACTGATATTTCAGTCAAATACAATGAGTGCCATTCCTGTAAGCCAGTTTATCTCCCTTGCCAGATAAAGACTAAAGGTAACAAAATCACAGATTGGTCCTTTTACCTGTGTTCCTTTGCTTTTATCCTTGATTTCCTTGGGGATGTTGCGATATATATAGTATGATTTACGATTATATGTAAGATCCCCATATAATTTTAAAGCAGATCATGTTTTCAATCATCAGAGAAATATCGATTTTTAAAACAATCTAACCAGAATTAGCTGAGATATTATCTCTAAAACATATTTGTGCAGTGCAAGAAAATCAAGGATAAAATCCAAGTAATCCCCTTTTCAGGACCAATGTAGTACTGGAGAGGTATTAGGGGAAATAACTCAAGAAGGCCCTCCTTAAAGGTGGGTGATCTACTAGAGCTACAGCAGGCGAAAATAAATGCACAGTAATGCTTCTACCACGATCTGCTCCAGAAGAGGACAGAACTCGGGACGTCCCAGTTACACATTGTACACAAAGTGTGTCGGTGGGAGTTATTAGTGTAGGGTAGAGCATAAGCCTCTCAGACCACTGGTCTTGAGTTCAAATTTATATCATGTGCCGGGTCGACTCTTGATAATATCTAAACCCTGGCGCGAGCACATAATAAGTTTTGAGGCAGCAACCATGAATAGTGATGTATGTAAGTTGTATGGAGTAGTTTCACCGGCGATAAAAATTAAAGTGTTTAAACGATACCGAACGACTAAAATCCTGTCAGTCTTTTTGTTTTATTTCGCATTCACAGGACGAAAGACAACGACAAAAGAACAAGTTTTATGCAGGCCAATTAAAAACCCAAGCTGAGGACGACAACGATTCAAACGATAAGGTAAACCACGAAGACAGTTCTGATAATACTACAACTGTTTATGAACTGGAACCTTGTAGCTCATCTAGATCTAGTAGTGTCAGTAGAATTAGCAAAGCAGATAATGCAAACACAAAGAAACACAAAACTGAAGCACAAAGTCATAAGACTAATACGAAAGCTCAAAATAAAACGAACATGGACGGTGAGGGGTCAACCAAATCGTCAGATGAAACAACAAATGAAGTCCAGGATGAGACGGGTATAAAAAATAATACCAATTCAGAAAACGTCGGAAAGCTGAGTGACATGACCAAAACCGAAAACCCACAAGTTGAAACGTCAGGAAAAAGCAAGGCGAATAAAGACACGAGACAAAAACTTGAAACAGGACAAAGTGAATCTCAAGGTCAAAAGAGTAACTGTTTATCAGATTTGGTCCAAGATGTCAAAAGTGTAAGTGCTGCTGGGAAAGGTATAAACACAGAAGAGATTATGTCGAGGACAGATTCAAAACAACTTGATGTAACTCTTACAGATGATGTTTTTGACAGCCGAGATGTAGAAGAACGAGTATCGACTATGTCTAAAATAAGAGAAGTTCCAAAAGGTAAAAGTGAAAAAGAAATAACAGACGTCCAAACATCTTGGAGTCATACAACACCTGAAAACCAAGATCACTTGGATGACATGATTTTCGATGAGACTATGAAAAATAGGACTTCAGCTGCTGACTCTAAGAAAACTGTAAAGAGTAATGATGATAATCCTAAAGCTAACTTTCGAAAGCAAGATGGTGTTTCGAAACCAACAGTAAAGGAAACATCCGCTCATTCACCACGAAGCACTCGAGATTGGTCTATTGATTCGATACTAAACCAAAAGAATACAGAAAATTACTCCAAGCTTAACTTGAAAGAACCTACAGGCACGTCAAAACTAACTGAAGAAGATTTTCCTGGTGATTCGAAACTAACCGCTAAGACACAGCTCGAACACAAAACAGTTACAGATAGACTGGTAAAGCCCCGTATTTCTATGCTCCTATCTGATCAGCACACACTTTATTTAACACGTGCGGATAATTTTACTTGCTTTTTTGGACATTTTGACAATACCGTAGGTCCAAGATCAGTCTGCAGGTTACAAGCAGTCTGATCTTAATCGCCAAAGTTATCACACGTTGCAAGTAGCATGCTTGGCTTGAAATACAATTTTACATTAGTTCAAACATTTACTAAATATTCACTATTACTTAGCTATTTCTTCCTCCGACATAATTATCATGCAATGCCTATTCATGCAATTTCTTATTTCGTGTGTCATTCTTTTTGAAAGCATCTTAACTGTACAATGACAAATGTGTGACATATGGTGAAATTGTCTGTCTCAGTTGCATTTTTGGCTATCAAGAATTCTTGGTCACACTTTTTTTTTTTTTCCTACAAACTAACTGTCTTGAAACTTTATGAGAGAGATACTATCAAATCCACCCGATCGTCCGTCCGTCCATTAATTCATCCAATAACCAGCATGTTTTCGTTTTCTCACATTTTTTCAGCTCTTTAAAAAAATCCTACCAATTTAGACATATCTAATTTGCTTGCGAATGCTTTCAATTTGGTACAGTTTAAATTTTGTCGTTTGGAAAAGAGTTGGGATTAACGAAAGGTTTTAATTTCCAAAACTGACGCGAAAAACATGGTGTCAGGTCAGTAAAATACTCCTGATTCATTAAATCCAGAATATGACATTTTGTGTATGGAAAGCATTGTGGCAAAGGGGAAAGGTGGAAGATCACCAGTAGTATTATCTAATCTAATGCAATTATCCATAGCTGCATGCAAGGACCTTCTCGACCAAAAACACTGATTTGAGCAGTTGTTCTTTTTTAAATACAGAAAAGTGGCTATTGGCTGTGAAAAAAAAAATGCTTAGTAGATCTACTGATGAACAGACGAGGAACGCCTAATTTAGGTGCTCTGGCCAACGTTAAGTAAGATTATAATATTGAAAAGCTTGCAAAATGTAAATTGTTCATCTATTAGGAGCAAGAGGAGAAACATGAAGAAGAAAAATTGACTGCCAATTATGAATTTTATAGGAACGAAATAAAGTCACGTCCACCGCCAGGTGAGTCCTTGTTGGCTGAACTATACCTCTGGATTTTTACTATCTATGTGTCTGTCTGTCTATCTCTCTCTCTCTCTGTCAAATACATGCCTCCTATTTCTCTTTCTTTTTATTTATTTTTCGTGTATTTAAACAGGGTTCGTAAATATACGGTCCCTGATTTAAATAATCCTGGGTCTGTATTCATCTACCACTCTTAAGAACGTTCCAAGTCATATTCTCAAGAATTTTCTAAATTTAAAGTAATACAACTTCTCATTGGCTAAACCAAATCCGAAGTTGTGTTGTTTTCTAAATCTATATTTAGACTAAAAATGTTGTTAATTATAGTTGGTGAATACGGACCCTGTTTCGAATTTAAGTTATCATTAGATTTAATTCATAAGTAGTCATTTCATCATGTGCCGCAAGGTTTTTATTGACTGATTTTGAAGACAAACTGTGTAATTCAAACATTATTTACACAGGGCATACCATTGAGGAGATGTTGGGTTGGCAAGGCAATTTTAAGGAGCTTGAAAAAAATCACAGCTATATCCAATGGTACGTACCTTTACATGTACCTACTCTTTCCAAAGATCACAATAACTGCAGCTAATTTTACAGGTTCACAAACCATCTACTGGTTTTACGAACCTGATAGGAACGGCTCAGAAGGTGATCAAATACCCCTTCCGACTGCTTAATTCTTTACCAAACGACAAAATTTTAGACGTGACCAAATAGAAAGCATTTTCAGACGACAAAATGAATGTAGGTCAAGTTATGACTTCAGTTTTTGATAGGATAGAAAGCACTGTGGGAAAAGGAGAAAATGCTGTTTACCAGCATTTTCTTCTTTTCCCACAATCTTTTCAACGCCTTCTTCTTAAGAGTCGTTAAAACTAGGAATTGTGTGGTAACGGAATGAATAGAGAAGATTGATGTTCAAGCACAGACAGAACATTTCGCAATTGTTAAGTTCAAGGGAAGGCCATTCTTTAGCCCTTGACCAAACAATCCCGATTTTTAACGACCCTACGAAAGGAGAAAACACGAAGGGGTAGCGGAAACCAACATATTTCTCCTGTTTTGTGTGTGTGTGTGTGTGTTTTACCCTTTCAAGGTCAATTTCTATCATTTGAGCCACATTTAATATGTAATCTACTTTCAATTTGGGCAATTCAAATCTGGAAGAGAGTTAAACATTCACTTTTATCTGAAAATTGACGGACTTGCAGTTTCTGCTTCAGGTTGTTCCAAGTTTCAATACGAGAGCACCGAACGCTACGCTGTAAGTGCTTGTTTTCAGTGAAAATTCTAAGTCGAAAAAGGGCATAATTGTGTGTCGAAAATAGCTCGATGGTTATTTGCCTCTGTTGTATATAGGGTTCCCTCTTGATAACTTGTCCAAGTGCGATTCAAGGACCATTTGCGGACAAGTGAGATCAAGATCAGACTGCACGTACCGCAGTCTGAACGTGGATCTACACTGTCCGATAAGGAGATATTTTCCCTAAAAAATACCTTTGAAATAGCAAAATTTGGGCTTTTACAAACGGCTTGAAAGTTTCATTTCACTAATTTAGCAGGTTAAAGATCAAGTTGCCCTATCTAGGAGCTTTCGTTGCACTTGTCTCATTTCTTCTTATTTGCGCTTTGTTTTGACTAGCTGGCTGTATCGGGATGGAGAGAGGAATAAGCTGGTTCCAGCATTTCATTCCCCCCCCCCCTCAAAAAAAACTTTTCGTTGTATGGGGGGATAATATAGCGGTATGACAATGCCTAAGTCTTATTATTACAGGTTATTTCCCATGTTCGATAACAGCGGTATGAACCCAGATGCACAAGCTTTGCAGATTCATGAAGCCGAGGTAACTCGATTGCTTCCTTGTTAAAGCCCCAATAGTGGCCAAAAGTAAACAATGCATGCGTTAAGACGCATTTGAATTTAATTCATACCACTTATGAGTGAGTTAGTGTGAAGATGACAATCTGTTATTGTACGGTCGGTCCAAGTCGCTGGCAGAAAAATGAATTTTAAAAGTAGGTCAGAAGTTGCCAGGTTGCTCTATATTTACATACCCAGCTTTTTCAAAAGCCTTTTTATCTCGGGATCGTAAAAACTCAAGATCGTCTTGTAAATGGTGAACTCTATGGGACTAAGAATAACAAATACCACAGAACTTCCGACTTCTCCAAATGTCATTTTACTTGAAACAGGCAATTACAGAAGACCCCGAACTTAAGGATCGTGTCCTGAGAGCCTTCAAAATGATGCTTCACTTTTACGGGATGCAGATGGTGTTTGAAACCAATAAACCAGTAAAGTTTTCGCGGGCGAACACAATCTGGAGAGAAAGATACGAGCATCTAAACCGGTAAGATCATGGGCCGCGTTCAGTAGATATATTGTTTTGTTTTTATCACATAACCACGCGGAGTGTTAAAATATGAATGCATCTAAGGACTAAAATTTGATTCTTCGTAGGTTTCACTGAAATTTTTATTCTGTTCCCTCAAAGTATTTACGTCAAAGAGATATACAAAGTTTCAGGATTCAATCTTTGAACGCATTTTCGTAGTCCTTCTTAGGTCTACTATGAAGACACTGGAATATTGCAGAACTGAGGTGTTGCGCTGAACAAATTTTCGACCTGAAAGGTACTTTTTAGCTTTGGAAACAAAAGTCACAAGGGGCAAAGTCAGGTGATTATTGAGGGTGGGGGAGTACAGTGAATTTTTCCTGCTTCAGAAAGTCCTGCACCTCGTACAAAAGACAATGACTGAAAGTTATTGTTTACACACGTTAAAATTGAGATGACAGAAGATGAATTGCAGTTTTACAGCAGTAAATCTTGGTCCGTATTCACCAACCATTCTTAAGAACATTCTTTGTATTATTCTCCAAAATTTCTGAATCTGAAAGTAACACAACTTCTGATTGGCTGAACCATTTGGCTACGTTACTTTCAGATTTAGAAAATCTCAGATATAAAGACTGAGAATGTGCTTATGAATGGTTAGTGAATACGAACCCTTGTCACTCCTACGATTAATCCAAAACTGATGCCGCTTTGCACCCAGTGATAATTATGTTCAACACCAATAAATTCTTCGTATCAATCCTGTACCAAACGCTCCCATCTATTCCAGATCCTGAGGAAAAGGACTTCGGAAAACATCGCGGAAAAGGGTTAGGATTAGAGTCCCCACTAAGTTTCCTACCTGTTCAATGACAAAATCCATCATTTATGCCACCAAAAGTTTGTCTACTGCAAGACCCCCTAATTACGGATATGTCAAGTTTTGTTGTCTGTTGAAGAGTCGGGCTACATTTTGGGATTGCCTTATGTTTGAAAAAATCAATCCATAGTTTACCCATAGCCACTGAAACTAAATTGGTCTATCACGGAATACCGACATTTTCATTGCTCGATCTAAGGACACTATTACTAACAGTGGTACGTTGGCGCATCGCCTCCACATCGTAATATAGAGGGGGTGTGCCATCATAGACCAATGGAGCTTCAGAGCTATGTGGTTTACCGTACATTCTGTCTCACAGGTCCACACACAATCATCTAAGAATCACTCGAATTTTGAGATCCATCGGTTACCTTGGCTACCAATGTCTTCAATTTCCTTGGTTCGAGTTTATCTTGCAAGAATCCTACGCAAAAGACACTTTACTCCCAAGACTGCAAGGTGGTTGTATTAAATATTGGGTAGAGTCGTTAGAACAGCAAGACGATCAGTTGAAAGCTGTAGAACTATGGACAAAACTTAACAGTGATACGAAACAACCCTCTCGTAAACACAGTGATAAGAGGCAGTTGGACCAAAAATGATACAAATACACGCAACAGCTATTACAGAGGTGTAACTGACATGTCTCATGTAAAAGAAAACAACGACAATCAAGAAACACAAAGACTTTCTAGCAAGTCTAGAAATCACAGATGTTTAACGCAGTAAGATTTCCAATAACAACACAAAAACAGTAAATTTGCACATGAAAATCTAGAATTTGACCATTTATGGCTGCTTTTATTCATAATGTCACAGTTATACCTGAAATTCTGGTTTCGTATTTGGAAACGCCCATATTTATGAATGATTAACTGTTCACGAATGAAACAATGTTAAACAAGTCCACATTGAAAGCATTTACAGATGACATATGAAATTCGATATAAATGCAGAAAATTGTCTTTAAAAGACAGGAAACATTTTATGAAAAAGAAAGAAATATGCTGAAAACCAGCATTTTCTCTCTTCCCTTAAAGTCCTTTCGGAAGCCTTATTCTTCAGGATCATAAAACACGAGATCGTTTTGAAGGGACTAACAAAGAGTCAAAATTAAAAGATATGAAATACGGTGTACTGTTTACTGAAATACAACTCAGGGAAAAAAAAAGGCAAGAAAACCAAACAGACAGCCATTGCCAGACAGAGAACCCGACTGACCGACAAACAGAGAAAAAGACAGGCAAAGAGAAAGAAGGAATTTTTCTGTGGTGTTTAAAGCCGCTTTCAATATTATTTTAGTAATATCGAAGCGGCCAGTGCAACTATCCATGCTTTCCTGGAGTTTCTTTTACCAGCACTTTACACATATTCTTAACAAGCCACTGGCTGCTTTCCCACATAAGAAAGAAAGAAAGAAAGAAAATGAAACTATACTGGCGATTCCCCTACATGTATTATTTTCATGGTATGACGACCAGCATAGTCCCAACAACCTGATAATAATACAAACATTGTGAGAAAAGGAGAAAATGACAATCTGTTATTATACGGTCGGTCCAAGTGTTAGTGGCTGGCAGAGAAAAAAGAATGAATTTTAAAAGTAGGTCAAAAGTTGCCTGGTCGCTTATCTTTTGTTTACTTTTTACCTGATTTTAAGATTCATTTCTTCTGCAAGTGACTTAACACTTGCATACTTGCATATACTTCTACTCACCCTACTTTCAGTTTTAGCTACTATACCCCGATATTGTTTTTGTCACTATACCATATTATACAGTCCTACACGAGTGCATACAATACTAAAACCGCAGAAAACCGCGTCAGATTGATGAATATGATAAGTAATAAAACAACAGTTACTGCGCGTCCCGCTTGGCAGAACAACTTGGACTTTCTTTGCCCTTGGTAACTCCATTAACTAGTTACATGCATTACATGTAATGGAAGTCTTATTTTCATTACACCTCATAGCTTAATGCTGTTCCACAAATCCGCTTTTCAGGACTTTGAGTCCCTTGATTTTAAGCGGAGTGTTACGATTTAAGAACCTAAAAGCGGTATATTTCTGGCGAAGAAATGTACCATGTAGATGCATATCAAGCTACGTGATACAGCCGAGGAACGTGGTCAAAGGATCACCCGAGGTTTGCCAAATGTTAAGACAAAACAAAAAAAAGTGCAATCAGTGTAAGAGCCGAAACAGCCTTTGCCCCTTTCCCGGTTAATATTAATGCGTGTATGAGCAGGGGATGGGGGTATGGTCGGTGGGAGATGGCCCCCAGCCGGTCCTATGTTAGAGATACATGTACATGTACATCCTTACAACCAGATAAGTAAAACGCCGTGAAAATTTGATAGACTGTAGAACGGTTCAAAATTTAGTCAGCTGTGACTAAATTACCGATGTAACTGCATAACACCCTCGTTAACCCAGGTCTGAAGTATTACCATTCATCACCCCTGGGACATTCAATTGCGAAACCGTCGTTTCTATGAATATTCATAAAATTGCGAATTACACCCAGTAGCCAATCGAATTATCGATAACATAACGATACTCTCCTGTAGTGGAGGATAATCCCATTCCTTCCGTTACTCTAAATAAACCGGGTAAAACCCACATCATTATCCACGAATATCGCGGCCGACGGTCGGCCTTCCTTCTGTGGCATCTGCCTTACGTTTGACAGAAACACATTCTGTTCCATAACCAAAGCTGCTAGGACTTTAAGCTGGAACTCTTTCGGGGTGACACCAAATGTTTCTTTTTTAACTTTTGTCAATTATGTTCACGGCCTCAGTCATATTTAAAGTATCGCCAAGCTTGATTTGAAATAAGCGATCTGATTGGTTGTAGACGAGGTAAAGGTAGCAATGATGGCATATGGTTGATGAAAATGTATTAAATTTTCTCACTGAAAAACAGAGATTAGGCTACCAATCAAAATGCCTCATGAATAATTCATGAGAACGAGAAAACACGCGATATAACCCAGGGGCGATGAATGTAGTTTACGGAATGCACCGGAACTGGGTCAACGAGGATGACTGAGTAAGGCATACATTTATCAGAAATCTATATCAGTATCTATATCTACATATATCAGAAATATATCATAAATCTTCAATTTAAAAACGGAAACGTCACGACAGTAATTTCTTTGATGACAACAAGAACATGAAATTAATCTTCTGTCCATCGTAATCCATGCAAACTCGCAGCCGTCAGAGGCAACATCTGGCATGAAGATACAAGAATGATTATAGTTAATAAAATAAAAATGAAATGGGTTAAAAACTGGCTGAAAACGAGCATAGTTGTATCCGTTTACCAGTAGCCATGTTTTTCTTTACTTTTTCTTTGGCAAGATACTATTTTGTTCGACTTCTAAAGACATTGCACAGTTTGTTAAAATGTAAAGGAGCGATTAAGGTTTAAACCTCTCACCCAACATCATGTAGATTATTTCTCAAAAATACACCTAACTTGTACAACTACAAAAAAGAAGAAACATGAAGGAAATTTATATATTTAAATTATATGAAAAACATTGTTAGAAACGGAGCATTTGCTTAAAACAGCTCTTTTTTGTCAAACGTTTTAATCTAATCCGATGCAGACATAAGGAATCAAAATTGAATAGAAATGAAAATGGGTTGACATGTAGCACAAATACATGATATCTGTCCACAATAAGCCAGTACAAATATTGACTCAGATATATAAAGGCCATGCTCTGTGAAAATGGGTTTTAGTGCATCTGCAAAAGGGATCGACCCGTGTCAGACTGCGCTGGGTCGAAATCTTTTCTGCATGGCAAAAGACCGTTCTACCTTCAAATCCAGTCGATTGTCAGATAAAATGGATTTTTTATGGATCCATAATTGTATGATGACTTACTTGGTATAGTGCATCACAGATATGCCTTAATAACCCTTTCCCAAACAAGCCCTGGTTTTCACGTGTCTGCAGTACAAGTCTTTTGAAAACACTGTGGGAAAAGGAGAAATTGCTCGTAACGAGCAATTTCTCCTTTTCCCACAGTGTTTTCTACCCTTTTTGAGACCTTTCTGCCATTCTCATCAAATTTAAAATTGTCGTCTGCAAACTCTTTCAATTTGGACCAGTCCAAAATTTGTCGTTTGGGAAAGGGTTAATAACCTTTTTGCCTTAGCATGGCTATTACACAAAACCCTTCAGCCGGCGTCTAGTCGATCACATGCATGCGGTTTGAAATAAGGAAGTTACGGGTTCATATTTCCTTGTTTGAGCCACAATTCTACACACAGTCTAAATTTCAGTGCAACAAGACCATTCTCTTTCCATTGGTAATCTTTACGCTTTGAAAAATGTTTCATAGTCTACCTCACGACAAAATTCAAGACCGGTCCAAATTTAAAGCATTTGCAGTCGACAAACTGAATGTGGCTCAAATGATGGATTTGTCTTTAATAGTGTAGAAAACATCGCGGGAGAAAGAGAAAATGCTGGCAAACCAGCATTTGCCAGCATTTTCTCCGTTGCAATTTCTCCATTTCCAACCATGTTGTCAAAAGGCATTTTCTCGGGGTCGTTAAAACTCGTGATTGTGTGTCAAAGAGTTAATAATTTACCTGACGACAAAATTCAAGACTTGTCCAAAACTGAAAACCTTTGCAGAGAACAAATCAAATGAGGAAAGGATGAATTTGTTAGTGACCCAATGAAATGCAGTTGCTCAGTTTTTCTTGATACGAGAAATTTCTCCTTTTGTCACAATGTTTTCAGGTTGCCAGGTGCAACACGACATATTGCACAAGTGAGGCAGTAGGTGAAATAGAAGTTAACGCTCGAATACTTAAATACTCTTTTCAAAAGGTAGCTTTAAACCTTTACCACACAATCCCGAGTATGAACGACCCTGAGGAAGAAGCCTTTTGGAAACATTGTGAGAAAAGGAGAAAATGCTGGTTACATGTACCAGCTTTTTCTCCTTTTTCTTACAATGTTTCCTAACCTTTCACAGACAAATTCCATTACTTCAGCCACACTTAATTTGACGTCTGCAAACGCTTTCAACTTGGGCACGTCTACAATTTTGCCGTTTGGTAAAGATAATAAACTGTATAGATCGAATGTTTACCAAAAATAGATACCAATCAAGGGTAGACATGTAATCGTCAAGTTAACACTTAACCCTACAATCGAATACGGGGTTATTCGGCATTTTACCTTCAAATCTTCAACTATTCTAAACTTTGTAAAATAATTCGCAAGGAGATTTTACATTCAGTCTCCAAGAAACATTGTCTCCGTAATGAAAATCTCGCCATTTATTTCTCAACTGCAATCGAAAGCTCCGGTGTTTATCATTTTATTGAGACAAAAAAGTTTATAACATACATACTGTGTTAGATCTACTTTTACAAAACTGTCAAGAGTTTGAACGATCCTGAGCAAAAAGGCTCTTCAAATCATAATGACAAAAGGCCACAATGCTGGTAACCAGCATTGTCTCCTTTTCCACACAATGCTTTCTACCCGTTTAAAGACATATTTGATCACTTGAGCCATACTTAGTTTGTCGCCGCAAATGCTTTCAGTTTGGACCGGTTTACATTTCTGTCGTCTGCTAAAGGGTTAAAAATAAGTTAACACTTTTGTACAATTTTTGTACATTGTTTTGCTGTATGTGAGACTTGCTAAATGTCAGACGGATTTTGATGAAAGTCCGTGTGGATTTTTTTCCTTTATAGTCTATGCGTATGTGTTTGAGTGCCTTTCTCTATTGTTTTAATTCACCCTTTACCAAACAATCCCGAGTTTTACAGACCCTCAAAAAGAAAGCTTCTAAACCATTGTGGAAAATGCTTGTTACCAAGACAAGTTCTATCACTTAAGCCCCACTTAATTCGTCGTCTGCAAATGCTTTCAATTTGGACGAGGCTAAAATTTTGTCTTGTGGAAAAGGGAATTTGCATTGCGTATGTTGTTTCTTTTTCGAGCAGTAAACGTTGGACAACTTAAGCGTGTTACGAGTAAGTTGAGTATTCTGCGAACATCCGAAAGATATTCGAAAAAAGGATAAATGAGCGTCATAATAGCAAGCATAGACATCTTAACGTCATGTAATAAGTTTCAAGCGACGCTTAAAATTGGCCCGCAACATGCGAAATGAGACCTCCGGACATTTGCGTAAAGTGTCGTTCCAAATTAGCATTCGCAGTCCGCGCATGCTAATCCGAGAGCCACTTTACGACTACATAATTTTTTTTTTCATTCGGTAGACTTTCGTGAAACAGAAAATCGCACAAAAACGGGAAGTGTCGTCTCGGATTAGTTACAGACTGCACAGGCTGATCTGGAACGACACACCTTTACGCATTATGTCCAAAAGGCCCCTTTTCGTGTGTTGCACGCCAATTATTATGACTGTTTTCGTGACAACGATGTTATCATTTAAAGAAGAGTTGAAGAGGAGATCTAACTATTATTAACTTATAAAATGGTGCAAGCTTAAACTTTTTTCACAAAAATCTTGGTTAGTGTTTATAGTTTAAAGCAGAGAAACGTACTATCCTATCACGCAGAGAAACGCACTATTACCGAAAATCAGAAATCCGAAAGAAATATGGAAGATTTAGGGAATTTGGACGGATGTAATGCTAGCCGAACGTGCAGACTTGGATTACAATTGTGCCAGTGTTTACTCAATCCTAACCAAGTAGACCCTACACAAGCTCCAACTTACAAAACCAGACTTCATTTGTCTACAGACACGGAAGATATGTTACTGCTGATAAGCCAAAACAGGAAGCCGAGTCTGTCAAATTCATGGAACAAAAGAGCAAAGTCAGCAAGAGTCCGAGGGTCACGTAACATTGGGTAAGTTAAACTCGTATATCAGGTCACTACACATGTCAACGTTAGTCTGTTCTTGCAGTATCCCTTTCACAAAACTGCCTACGAACGAAATTTGCGTACGCAGTTTAGGTAAGCAAGCATTAAATCTGAAAACAAATATCATTAAACTGCTTAACTGAACGATTGTAGTTGCTATATGCCTGATTTTAGCCAGCTCATACCCTGTGTAAAAGAGGGATCGTACATGTATATATATAAAATCCCAAATAATTTGCGTAAACCTATGTAGTGTAGTGAAAGGCAGCCCACAGGTACCTTTCTCTAAACTGAGTACGCACAGAATTTGCCTACGTAGTTTGGGTAAGCAGGCTTAGCATCAAGCCTGAAAAATAGTTTCACTATTTACACTGCATAACTTTACGATTTGAGTTAATATATGCCTAACTTTACGCCAGCTCATAACTTTGGGTAAAGCAGAGATAGTATGTGTGCATATTTAATCCCCAAAAGTTGCGTAAATCTATGCAGTTTAGTGAAAGGTACTCCAGGCAAATAGCCAGAATCGTAGTGTAGACAGGGCCCATTTTATTCTAAATTTTCTTTCGTCGTTTTTCCACTAGCAAAATACATGTTAGCATCTTAAAGAACCTAAACAAAACTTTGTCGATTATCTAGGCAATGTAATTCAAATTCAGACTACAGTTTGCCGACAATATAGATCAAGATCAGACTGCACAGAACGCGCAGTCTTATCTTTGATCTACATTGTCCGCTATTTAGTTTTTATTTATTTAAATGAACCATTTTGAAATTGAAATGATTTGGTCTCTTTTCCTAGTAACTAGCATTTTCTCCTTTTCTCACAATGATTTCTAACGTTTTCAAGACAAATGTCATCATTTGAGCCACGTTTAATTTGTTGTCTGCTTTCAGCTCGGAGAAGTCTAGAAGATAGCCCGTGTTCCAGTTCGATCATTTTTTCCTGTTTTATATTCGGACTATACTTTGTCAAAAATGTCATTTTTGACAAAGTAAAGTCCAAATATAAAAAGAGGAAAAAGTGATCGAACGGGGACACATGCTATCTATAAGATAATTATCTGGTAGAGTTTACTTTTTAATCCATTCAGAACCATATGCGAATACGGTTCACCAACTTTTCTTTAGAATATTCTTTGTCTCTTTCTCCAAGGTTTTTAAACTTGAAAGTAACACAACTTCTGATTGATTAATTGTTTCTATAGAATTTATCGACGTTTTCAACATTATTTCAGTTATATCGCGGCGGCCAGTGCACCTATTCAAGCTTTCCTTGAATTTCTTTTACCTGTACTCCGCACAATATTCAGCTCAAGCTACTGGCTGCTTTCCCACATAACCATCGTCCAAACAATGGTCAGCGGTGAGAGAGGAATAAATCCTGCCGCAGTGACTATCATCAATCCTCGGAAAGAAATTGGCCGAACCGGCATTGAACTAGCGACCCCGACCCCCTTTTCTCAAGTCCTGTACGCTACCGACTTAGTGACCGGGGCTAGGCACACAACTTCTGATAGGCTTAACCAAATATTACTTTCAAGTTGAGAAAATTTTGGAGAATAAGACTGAGAATGTTCTTAAGAACGGTTGGTGAAAACGGACCCAGAATTTTTGCGGACGGTGTGTTTGAGATACTCGTTAGTGTTGAAAGCGTTCCGAACGACAAACTTGATGGAGTTCAGACGATTGAAATTGTCTCGGCAGTAAATATTCTCCAGTGTGTGTTTGTGTGTGTGTGTGTGTGTGTGTGTTGGGGGGGGAGGGGGGAAGAAGGGAGGGGAGTGAAAATACGGAAATACGGGTTACCAGCATATTCTGCTTCTCACACACAGTTTTCAAAAGCCTCCTCCTAAAGGATCTAAAAATTCAGGGTGGTTAAAACTTTTTACCACACAATTTCAAGTTTCAAAGACCCTGCAGCAAAAGAAGGTTTTTGAAAACATTGTGGGAAAAAGGAGAAAATGCTAGTAATCAGCATTTCTCCTTCTCCCACAAGGTTTTCTACACTTTCACAGACAATTAATATTATTTCAGCTAAAATTAATATATTGTTTGCAAATGCTTTCAATTTGGACCAGTCTAAATTTTTTCGTTCGGTAAAGACTTCATATAGGTTTACAGGTTATACTAATCACACAACAAACTTATACGAAAGACACACCGGAGAAATAGTGCAACAAAAGAAAAGTGTTTTAACTCATTCATATCGAAAAGATTGCCGGAAAAAAATAATCAATTTTTATAACAACAGTTTGCTTCTTTTCCCACATATATTTTCGAATACTATTCACAAAAGGGGGCGACAGAACACGTATAAATTTATAACGTAATGGGTAAGCGATCAGTTACCAGATAGAGTAGGGATTAACACTTGACCAAACAATCACGCGCTTTAACGACCCCGAGGAATAACGCTTCTGAAAACATCGTGGGAAAAAAGGGAACGTGCTTGTAAACCTGCGTGTTGTCCTTTTCCCACAATGTTTTCCAGCATTTTAAAGATGATGCCATAATTTCAGCAACAGTTAATTTATCGTCTGCAACGCTTTCGATTTGGATAGGTCTAAGACTTTATCGTCTGGTAAAGAGTTCAATTGATTTGTTATTAACCTCCCAAACGTTGTGACGGCTTAACACTTTGCCTTGTGTATGTGAACTGTGCTGACGAATTGTTTCCAAGGGAGGGCAGACGACATTTTTTTTCCTGTGTGTTCATTTTGTTTTTTATTATATTCTTTCCAAAATCCATTAATCTGGAAATAAGGATGGAGGAAAACAAGGAAAAATCAAATCTCGAGTATGTTTCAAATATATCTGTATAATTATATAAAATGTTTTTGCTTTTTACTATTCGAGCCAAGCCCTAACAAAAGGGAATGTAATGCATCTACGTGAGGCTTTATATTCTACCAAGCAAGTCATAACATAAGAGACCCCTAAAACCCATTCTGTCAAACAATCGGCTGAATTCTGCGGTAGAATGAACCTTGGACATGCAGAAAATTGACTAATAGTTAAAATGTTTTGGTCCAGATCAGCCTGCGCGGACTGCGCAGGCTGACCTGGGTCGATACTTTTTGGACATGCATTAAACCCCCTTTTCACAGAACATGGCTCATTGTATAAAACATTTTTTTTTTTTTAGTTTTAATTACACAGACCTATAATGTGGATTTTACACCGCCTGAAACAAGTTGGCAGAAGATGACTTTTAACTGTTATCAGCGCAAAATCTCCGACCCTTGTAGCGCAGTCGGTAGCGTACAGGACTTGAGAACAGGGGTCGCTAGTTTCAAACCCCAGGTCGGCGAATTTCTGTCCGAGGATTGATGCTAGGATTCTTTCCTTTCTCGCCGCTGATCATAGTTTCGTTATGAGGGAAAGCAGCCGGTGGGAAGAATATTGTGCAAATACTCGAGCCAGAAACTCCAGGGTTACCTTTCTCTAAACTGCGTATGCACGAAATCTGCGTATGCAGTTTAGGTAAGCAAGCATCGGGTCTGAAAACAAGTTTCTCAGAACTGCATAACTTTACGATTTGAGTAAATATTTGCGTAAGTTCACGTCAGCTAATACCAGTGGGTATTGGCAGGGACCGTATGTGTGCATATTAAATCCAAAAAAAAAATGTGTAAATATACGCAGTTTAGTGAAAGGTATCCAGGAGATGCAGCGGGCACCAGGATAAAAATGAAATAATGTAGAAAACGGAAAACCCATACAAACAGAGCCAAATATATAAAATTTGACCGCTTTCGCCGGCTATACAATCCACTAAAATTCAAACTACGGGCGGACGATATACGTACACGTTCCGTGCATTCTGATCTTGATCTATGCCGTCCTCTTAAACATTTTCAGCTGCTAGGCTTGACTAAACATGCGGACGGTACGGATCCAAGATCAAACTGCAGTTCTGTACAGTCTGATTTTGGTCCATGCACCAGTTTTCACATTTTGCGCTAAAAGAGATAAAACATTCGGGTACACTAGTAACAGTGCACATCAATTAAAAGCCCTATGGCGACCAAAAGTAAACAATGCCCGGGATAGGATGCATTTTAACCCTTTCCCAAACAAGCCCTGGTTTTCACGTGTCTGCAGTACACGTCTTTTGAAAACACTGTGGGAAAAGGAGAAATTGCTCGTAACGAGCAATTTCTCCTTTTCCCACAGTGTTTTCTACCCATTTCGAGACCTTTCTGCCATTTTCATCAAATTTAAAATTGTCGTCTGCAAACTCTCTCAATTTGGACCAGTCCAAAATTTGTCGTTTGGGAAAGGGTTAATTGAAATGATACGACTTAAAAGAATAGAAGTTATTGCGAAGATGACAATCTGTTATTGTATGGTCGGTCCAAGTGTTAGTCGCTGGCAGAAAAATGAATGCTGAAACAGTAAAAAAGTTCCCAAGTCGTTCTAACTTTTGTTTACTTTTTACCTGGTTTTGAAACTCACGTAACTGCCAGTGACGAAAGGGAACGGTTTCATATATTTGGCACTGAAACTGTTAAAGAGTTTTATTTACTTTAGAAAAGCGACCGATGAAAACGTTAAGGCGGAGGCATTTCGCACGAAGCACTGTTTTGGCGGAAAACTGAATTTCATGTGAGAAACACTATTTGGGCTTTTTTTTTTTTCACAAAAAAGTCAGACTTTTTTACGCATCCCAGGCCTATATTCACCAACCATTCTAAATTGCATGTAATGTCCATGCATGTCTCAGCTTGTGAAAATATCATGGAAAAAATAGCCCTTTTCCCCCTTTTCCTTTACTGTTTGTTCATTGTATGTAATAGTTTCTGGTAGATCCAAATATACTAGTAACCAGAATATTTTTCTACAAGACGACAACATTCTGGACTTGTTCAAATTGAAAGCGTCTGCATACGATAAAATCAAACGTGGTTTAAAAATCATCAAATTTATCTCTAAACGGGAAGAAAGGATGGTGGGCCAGGGAGAGGAAATTTCCAGCATTTTCTACTTCTACCATGAGGTTTTCAAGCGCCCTCCTCCTCATAAAACGACGGGACCATTTGGTAAGGGTTTTAAGCGAACTTTAATACTTTGAATCTCAAACTTGCGTTTCTCCCACTGCAGTAAATTTATTTAATTAGAAATACAGCTATATAAGAATACTTCCGCTCTTACAGAAGAATCATGTATTCTTGCTTGGTAAATCCTACTATCTGTTATTCAGATAATCAATCAATCGATCAACTGAAAGAATACACACGAATCTGTAAGCTTCAAGAGTTCGCTATAAATATTGCTGTTGGATCAATGCCTACGAAATGACAGCAGACACAAGAAATAAGACCCCCACTACGCCTCGCCTTTTTACTTTTTTGTAATCAGATATGACTTTAATTAGTCCAAGGAATGCATGGCTAGTCTATTGTCTCTTTATTAAGTTTATCGTAATTCAAATGTGAAGAATACGCATTTTTTTCTTCCACTATACTCGGCATATGTCGTACACGTTTGTCCTAGCCGACTTCTCTCGGCAAACTTCGTATTTGATTATCATGGCCGACTTCTCTAGGCCCATTTCATCGACTTATCCCGGGATATTCTGATATTCTGTAGATTTTGTCCTGACCGTCTTCTTCCGGCAGACTCCGGAATAGACTGTACTGGCCAACCTATCCCGGGAAATTCTGTAGATTTTTGTCCTGACCGACTTCTTCCAGTAGACTCCGGAAAAGACTGTACTGGCCGACTTATCCCGGGACATTCTGTAAATTTTTGTCCTGGCCGACTTCTTCCGGTAGACTCCGGATAAGACTTTTCTGGCCAATTAATCCCAGTAGATTCCACACACATAGTTGTCGAGGCCATCTCCTCTCTGCGAATTCCGGATACGACTGTCCTGGCCGACTTCGCCCGTCTTTTCCGTAAATCGTTGTTCTTGCCGACTTCACTCGATATACTCCGTAAATGATTTTCCTGGCCTACCTCTCTCGGCATTTTTCGTACATTGTTCTCCTTGATGTCTTCTCCTGTCGTATTCGGTGCAAAATTTTGCTCGTACATCGACGTCACGCCATGACGTTTGGATGACAATCGGTGGGCAAAGTAAAGTTACTGGAACAAGCAGTTCTTTAATACGTCTTGACTAAGTCTTAAACCCACAACCTTCTGCTCTCAGGGTAAGCGCTCCAAGCCGACCGCTCCAGGCGTCCATGTGAGGCAATGCATGAACAGATATAGGTCATTCGAAACAAATCACCGTTACATTTTTGTAATTTGATCGTTTACCCTTTACCAAGCAACCCTGTTAATATGACCAGAAGAAAAAAGGACATCTGAAAACATTGTGGGAAAAGGAGAAAATGGTGGTAGCCAACATTTTCTCCTTTTCCCACAATGTGTTTTTCCCTTTCATAGGAAAAAAAATCTTCATTTGATCTACGTGAAATTTGCCGTCTGCGACTTGCAAAAGTTTTGAATTTGGACAAGTCTAAAATTTTGTCGCCTGGTAAGGAGTTAAATAAAATGATCCCTTTACCACCTGCAGACAGCTTTCTATCACCCAATCTTTAACCACACAATCCCGAGTTTTAACGACCCTCAGGAAAAAGCCTTTTGACAACATTGCAGAGAAGGAGAAAATGCTGTTAATCAGCATTTTCTCCTTTTTCCACAATCTTTTCCACCATTCAAAGATAGAAGTTATGTTACATTAGATTTTTCGTCTGCAAATGCTTTCTGTTTAGTCCAGTCTACAATTTTGTCGTTAGGTAAAGAGTTAAAATATAATAAAGACAATAGGAGAAATTGTTCGTGACGAGCAAATTATTTCTCGTTTACCTCGAAAGGTTTCACATGCCTCCTACTCTCCGTGTAGTAAACCTTAACTTATCCCCTGCAAATCTGCATTAGGGGGTATCAAGTTGGCCAAAACATGGAAGAGTTTTTTCCATCGAAGTAGACCATCTGACTGCAGAATAAATTCCAGGGTATTTGGGCTCAACCATACTAACAAACAATAGCCTCGCCCGTTTGGTAAGTCGGTAATGAGGCTGATAATCCTGGGGTCCTGATATCGAGTTCCGGTTTGGTCAATTTAGGATCTATTAGATCTACTTTCTTACCGTTTTTTTTTTTTTTTTTTTTTCAAATAAGCAATGTTCTGTGAAAAGGGGCTTGATGCATCGGCAAAAAGTATCGACCCATGTCAGCCTGCGCAATCCGCGCAGGCTGACATGGGTCGAAACTTTTTGCTATTTGTGAGTTTTCTGCATGTCCAAGGACCATTCTATCCCATGATTCAGTAATGGAGTTTAAGCATCCGTAATTATGTGATGAATTGCTTGGAATAGGCCTAGTGAATCAGCCCCGCTGCATGGTAATTTACAAGTATATCCCGTAGATTCAAAAAACCCGTAACGTCTGTGTGCATATATGGACCTAGTAATACCAAGTCATTTGTATTGTTAAAGTATCCAAGCTCAGTTTGTTTGCTGTTGCTAGATGACTAGAGCAGGATCAGACAGCGCAACATGGACAGTATGATCTTGAGTCTTATCTTTCGCCAATAACAAAGCATTACAAGTTACTAGAATATACATTCACATGTTTCTACAGTTAAAGATACATTCATATTCGTTTCAACCAGATTTTAAGTCATTTCATATGTATTTTATTGAGCTATAATCAGTCTTCTGGCTTTATGCTGAGTGTTGCATAAGTTTTGATGGATAGAAAATGCATTTCATTTTCTGAAGGCCTTTCAAGAAATCACAGCAGTGACTTTTTCTGTTTTAAATCGAAGATTTCCGATAGGTGTATTTGTCCCATACACTGTATATATCGGTAACTTTTCTATGTTTATACAGCTGATTAATTCTGAACCATACTACAGTCTATCATGTTTTAACCGCGTTTTTCTTTCCTGCTGTAAAGATGTATCTTTAATAGGTAAATCACTCAAAATGTTTGTATTTAGATATGCATATTATTAGTATTATGGGCCGGAGGCCTTTATACTTTGAATAAAATATTGTATTGGAATAATGCATCATGAAGATGCATTAAACCCCCGCTTTTGCCAGAGCATGGCTCATAACTGTATGTCGGAAAGGGTACTCTTGCTAAATACTGACTAACCCTAGAAAATGATATGAGCCACGCTCTGGTAAAAGGGGCCTTAATGCATCTCTGTGATGCATTATACCAAGCAAGTCACCACATAGTTATGGATCAATAAAATCTGGGGTTTTTTTAACAATCGACTGAACCGAGAGGAAGAATGGTCCTTTGACAAGCAGAAAATTGACCAGTGGCAAAAAGTTTCGACCCAGGTCAGCCTGTGCGGACTGCGCAGGCTGACCTAGGTCGATACTTTTTGCAGATGCTTTAAGTACCCTTTTCACAAAGCATAGCTCATAGATATTTTACATGACCCTGAAAATGTACTTCTAAATTAAATTATTGCTATATTTTAAATAACATCTGAAATTCGAGTACTGGCTATATAATAAATATTGTGTATTTGTGACATGTTCGTTTTTTTCCCTAACTTGTGTGAGAAAAACATAGCAGTTGATTCATTTAACTGCCTACCCTTTCAGTCAACTTAAACACTCTATACATGGACGATATAAGAAGGGTAATCTGCACGATCTGAAAGCCTGGGCTAGTTTTACCCAACCGTGCCTCGATTGATTTTCGTTTATTTATCGTCCCGACCGCTTGCGCATATGGACGATGTCCGCAGAAAGCTGTTAGTTAGGTTACGGCGGACAGTGCAAGATACAGGTCGAAACCCATCCTAAGTTATGCCCGGTTCTTTAATGTGCTCGGTGTATAGCACCGTAACACGGAAGCTCGGTTAAATGTCTCGTCCGAAAGACTATCGGCGGCTAGTGCACTTATCTATGCATTCCTGGAGTTTCTCTTACCAATGCTTTGAAAATTTCCCACGTTACCATCGTCGAAACAATGACGAGCGGTAAGAGAGGAATGAATACTGTCGCAACATCATCATCAATCTTCCGTAAAAACTGACTGAATCGAGCTAGCGATCCCCTGGTTTCAATTCAAGCCCTGTACAGTATGGACTAAGCTGCCGGAACCGGCAAAGTGTCAAAGTGATACCACAGAGAGAACATAGGCAATCGTTTGCACTATCAGTAAACTCGGAATATGGATATGTCGCTCACATGTCCTTGTCTTGGCTATATAGTTAATGTATTTTTTTTATGTTATTGAATTTTCTTTACAAAGGTGAATGGTAGTGAACAGTACACAGTAGTTCCACTTGCTCAAAAGAATAGTGGGGAAAAGATCAAACCGCTTTGTTGGTTCGATTAAAGCTATATTTGAGTCATGCTCTGGCAAAAAGGGTTAAATGCATCTCTCTGATGCACTGTACAAAGTAATACATTACATAAAATTCATGGATCCCGCCATCTAAATCGTCACATAGACTGGTCCTTTGACAAAGAGAGCTTGAAAATTGACCAACTTCAAAAAGTTTCGACCCATGTCCGCCTGCGCAGACTGCGCAGGCGGACATGGGTCGAAATTTTTTGCAGATGCATTAGATCCCTTTTCAGAGAGCTTGACTCAATTCGCTCACAAGTTTTCTTTTCATGTATTTTCCTTTCAGGACTTTGGAAAGACTGCAAACCCCTTTAGACAAAAAGAGGTCTGTGCTGTCACGTTTACCTGACGAGTCCATATTTAGACCCTCCCTAGACTGAACAAAATATTATGCAAAGCTATTTCTAGAAAAAAAATTGAGCCATGCTCTAGCAAACTGGGGTTTAATTCATATCCGCGATACATTATACCGAGCAAGTCCTCATATAATTATGGATCTATCAAATCCGTTTCGTCTAATAATTGACTGAATCCGGAGGTAGAATAGTCCTTGGACATACAAAATTTATAAATAGCAAAAAGTTTCGAGTCATGTCAGCCTGCGCGGAATATGCAGGGTGACATGGGTCGACCTTTTTACAGAGCATGGCTCAAATATTGGGTTTACATAATTCTAGTTTTATTGTTACTTTTAGAGCAACTTCAAAAAATATTATATGTCACAAGGAAGGGATCAAGAAGGGTAATTCGCAAAAAAAAACTCAATCGACACAAAATTTTATAGATGCCTTTTCGGATACAAAAAACGAAGTACCACTAACCCAAAGCCTGTTTAATAAGCTTTCGCAGTAGGAGACTGTGGGTTTTTTTTTTTTAAATCGAACTTCAGTGGTCTAGATAAGTCTTCGTTATGATAACGTTTTTCCCGATAGATGTTTGATGCTGTTTTAAGCACACAGCACGATGTTGTGACACACTATGCTATTCTTCATTGTATTTACTGAGTGTTGCTAGACACTGAGTATCATTCTCTAAATGGACTGTACCTAGACACTGAGGATCATTTATACATACTGCTAAACTAGAAATTAAACATCATTTAAATGACCTATACTTTGAAACTTAGGATCATTTATACACACTGTGTAACTAGAAATTGTATATTTTTTAAACTAGTAGACGACCTAGACAATGAAAATCATTTATACAGACTGCGTAACTAGATAAATTTAGTGTCATTTGAATAAACTGCACTGAGACAGTGTATGTAGAAATGAAATATCCTTTAAACGGACTGTGTAACTGACATAAAGTATCATTCATATGGACGGTGTAACCAGACATGAAGTATCTGTGTAACTAGACATAAGTGTATACATATAGCTGGACACAAAGTATCCTCATACAGATTGTGTAACTAGACAAAAGTATCGTATCTTATTAAATGTGTAAATAAACAGAAAGTGGCATTTATATGGACTCTGTAACTAGATATGAAACATTCTTTATGTGCACTGAAAATCTAGACTTTAAGAATCATCTATACAAGCTGTGTAGCTAGACATCAGGTATCCTATATACAGACTGTGTAACTAGACACACAATATCCTTTATATAGACTGTGTAACTACAGTAGATCTATTTAACGTACTTTTCATATGAACTGAGTAATTAGACAAAGTATCATTTATATGGACTGTGTATTTTGAGATAAAGTATCAGTTATATGGAATATGCAGCTAGACAAAAAGTACCATTGCGACAGGCTGTGTAGCTGAACAAGAAGTATCCTGGACAAGACGTATCCTTAATACAGATTGTGTAACTAGACCTGAAGTATCCTTCATACAAAGCAACCAGACGAAAAGTATCATTTCTATAGACTGTGTTACTAGACACAAAGTATCCTTTATACACACTGTGTGACTAAAGATAAAGTATCATTTATACAGAATGTGTAATTAGACATGAAGCATTCTTTGTCCAGCCTCTGTAACTGAACATAAATGATCCTCCATACAGACTGTGTGACTAGGCATAGAGTATCCTTTATACAGACAGTGTGACTAGACATGAAGTTTCATTGTACAGGCTGCATAACTATAGACATGAAGTATTCTTTGTACAGCCTCTGTAACTAAACATGATGTATCCTCTATATAAACTGTAACCAGACATAGAGTATCCTTTGTACAATCTGTGTTACGAGTATCCTTTGTACAGACTCTGTTACAAGACATGAAGTATTCTTTGCAGAGCCTGTGTAACTACACATGAAGTATCCTCTATACAGACTGTGTAACTAGACATGAACTTTTCTTTGTGGAACTAGACATGAACTATCAAACAGGCTTTGTATCATTAATACAGACTGTGTAACTAGACATAAAGTATTATTTATACAGATAATGTTACTAGACATGAAGTATCATTTACACAGACTGAGTAACTTTAACATTATACCCCTTATAAAAACTACATGTAACTAGACATGAAGTCTCCTCTATGCAGATTGTAACTAGACATGAAGTATCCTTTATGTAGACTGTTGATCTTCACATTAAGAGTCATATGTATACAGACTGTATAGCAAGACACTGAGGATCAGTTTAACCAACTCTGTAGCTAGGAACTGAGTATCATTTATATGACCTAGTGGCTAGGCATTAAGAATCATTAACTGACTGTATATGGGAACATTTTCTACGAGATCCAAGATGAGACTTCAAAGGACTTGAATTGCAGAGATCACTTTATTGCTTTACCAAACAACAAAATTTTAAAATTGTCATTGTTTGAAGCATATGCAGATGAGAATTCTTATGTGGCTCTAATGAAGGGGGCTATCTTTGATAGAGTTGGAAACATTGCTGGAAAAGGAGAAAAGCCATCTGCTTTAGGGTAGCACAAGCATGTTAATTGTTTGGCAAAGGGTTTCTAACTCATTTCCTCCTGCAGATGATACTCTTGTATCACAGCAGACTACTATTGTGAGGAGGAATCAGTATCACATTTTGCACATGAATAACAAGCCTATGTTTTGCACAGGAGCACTATTTTCCTTTTCACAATAAATATGATCAATCCTTTCAATGACTGCACCCTTATAGAATGTCACTATTGACCTTTCTTTCCTAATGTTTTCAGTGAAGCTTTCATTAATGTTGTTAGAAGCTAAAGGCCATTTTGTCAACAGCATTACAAATTATTTCATGGTATTCTGTGCATCCATCAAAATATCAATGCAGTTTCTTTACCTATGCCTTGAGAAACATTCTCATAACTCTTTTGCTGCCAACTAAATATATTTGCCTTTTTTGATGTCCAAACATTAAATGTCCATTGCAGTTGAAGATAACTTTATTCATAAAACATCAGGTAGCAGATGGTGAAGATAAAAGATCAGTGAGCACGTTCTGTGAAGTCTAATCTTGATTTATGCTGTCCTAAAAATGGTTTTAGTTGCCATTGGCATTGGAAGAGGTAAAGGCACTGGCTGCTGTCCAGGTGAAGCAAATGCAAAACAAGCGATTTCAACTAGTCAATGCAATGCTTAAAAAATAACTTCCCAAACTTGATGAAGGTCACACATACAGACAAGGGCTAGGGTGCAAGAGCAATGTCTGTACCCTGGTATGTATTACCAGTATCTCTTTACCAAACAGTAATGAGTAAAACCAACTCAGAGGAAGAAGGCTGTTAAAAACATTATGGGAAAAGGAGAAAATGCAGGTAACTAGTGATCTCTCTTTTTCCCACAATGTTTCTACCTTTTCTGAGACAAATCCTATTATCTGTGCTACATTTAATAGTTTGTCTGGAAATGCTTTCAAACTGTACTTGTTTCAAATTTTGTCCTTTGGTAAAAGATAACTAAAATACTTTGACATTAGCATAATCAACTCCAAACCCCCACACATAAACTGCTTTCCACAAGCATGTTGGATTCAACCAAAATTTTGAATAACTGACATATTTGAGTAAATTTTTGCTCATATAATCCAGATCACAGTTAATTAATAAGCTACTTTGATCATCTGATATCACTGTCATATCCTTACCTGACCATAAAATTGAGACTTGTACAAATCAAAAGCATAAGATAGGCAACAAATTATATGTGGCTCAAATTATTGGATTTTTCTATGATGGGAAAGAAACCACTATGGAAAAAAAAGAAAACATGCTGTTACCAGCACATACCTATTTTGCAGAAAATGATTTCAAATGCTGTATTCCTCGGGTTTGTTAAACTTTACCATATTACAAAATTTTAGACTTGTCCTAATTGAATGCATTAATTTTGCAGATGGCAAAAAAAAGGGTAACAAATCAAAACACTATATTTTTCATAAGGTAGAAAAAACATTGTGGGAAAAGGAGAAAATGCTGTACCAGCATTTTCTCCATTTCCCACAATGTTTTGAATAGCCTTCTTCCTTAGGGTGTCTAATAGCCCAGATTAAAAGTAGCAAAGGGTTTAACATAGGATTTTCTGGTGAAGGGTTAGATTGGACTGCCAAGTTTCTGTCAGACCCTGAGATAAGGTTTGGTACATGTATGATTAGATCTGAATGTGTGAAATATTTTGTGTCCCTAATTTTAACTCCTAAACTTTACATATACAACTTTTTATGTCCCTGTCACATTTCTCCTTTGGTAAAAAGTTTTAAAACAAGGTTTCATCATAGTATTCACACTGTTTCTGTTACTTTGTGATGCTTTCAAATGGACTCGTCTAAAACTCCCTCTCTTTCTCTCTCTGCCTCTGTATCTTTCTGTCCTTTCGCTCTCTCTCTCCTTCTCTTTCTTCCTCTCTCTCTCTGTCTATCTATCTATTTTTCTGTCCTCCTCCCCCTCCTCTCTGTCTGCCTCTCTATCTCTCCCTCTTCCTCTGTCCTCCTCTCTCTCTGTCTGCCTCTCTCTCTCTCTTTGTCTCTATCTCTGTCTGTGTGTGTGTGTCTCTCTCTCCCCCCCCTTGCTTTCAGTCAATTAACTTATATTCATATAATGATCACATGATTGATTGATCGTTCTTTCTTTTTTCCTCTACTATAAGCCAGTTTACCAACATTTAAGTTAATCTCACTGCACCTTGGGGTTTTAAGTGGCCAACCAATCATATATTAAAAAGATTTAACATACATGTAGAAAACTAAAGGACAAGAATTAAGAGATTAACATGGATTATTGCTATGAGTTTTAATCCTTTACCACACGACTCTGAAAGAGATGGCTTTTGAAAACATAGTGGGAAAAGGAGAAAATGCTTGTAACCAGCATTTTCTTCTCCCACAATGCTTTCTCCCCTTCCAAAGGCAAATCCAACAATTTAAACCACATTTGTCATCTGCAAATTCTTTGAATTTGGGCAAGTCTAAAATTTTGTTGTTGGTAAAGGGTCAAGAATAAACCCTTACGCTGCTCAGCATGACTCTGCGCACTTTCCCAGACTGAACAGATCACGATCAGACTACACAAAATTTGTGGTCTGATCTTGGATCTATTCTGCCTAATACCATAATAGTATTCACAGCAAAAAGATCTTTTGCAATATTTTGCTTTTTTACTTTAAACCTGGAAATTTTCTTTTTCTTTATTATGCAGCGTATGTGTCACTGCATGAATAGATATAAAATTATTGTCATAAAAGCAGATATTGTGTACTCAGTACACAAAAATTATTTTTCCTTTTATAACAATGTTTTCCAAAGTGGTTTGCTACAAGAAACAAACAGTCTTCTGCAGGTGTCTGAGGTGGTAATGTGTTAAATAGCTCAGATTTAAGGTTCAAGATTCGACTTCAGGTTCAGTTTAGTCTGATACTGATCTTTGATCTTCTGCAGAACTTATTAAATTTTTCACTGCACTCTTTACCAGATATCAGAATTTCAGTCACTTGTCCATATTCAAAGCATTTTCCAACCAAATGTTACATTTACAGTCACACCTACATTAACTTCAGCAAGCACCTGGTGGACACTGAAAATGTGCTTGCTCAAGAGAGTGCTTGCTTAACCCTTTCCAAAACAACAAGTTTTAGACCCTTCCAAATTGAAAGTATCTTCAGACAACAAATTTGAAAGAGGTACATATGAACTAAAGATCTTTCACATGGTAAAAAACAATGTAGGAAAAGTAGAAAATGCTGGTTACCAGGTAAGGGTTCATACAGGTACTATTCCACATAATATTTTTTTTTTGGGGGGGGGGGGGGGGGGCAGGAAATTGCAAATTGTCTGATTGATAGAGGTGACTGCTCAAACAGGTTTTACTATACCTCAAACAATTGGTTTTGCCTCTTAAATGGAAAAAAATGTAGCTTTTTTTCCCCTTTTTCACCATATCTTTACTTTTTATTCAATTTCCTCAAGGATAGCATGTGAAGCAATTGAAACAAATTATTTACCATTTGTAGTATTTTTCTGTCCTGTAGACTCTCTAAGTTCAAAGACATACAGACGTTTTGATCAATACAAGAAAAAACGATCCCTGCATTATGTATTAAGACATTAGCTCTGGTAGACAACCTTTTTTCTGTCTTACAACAAAACACTTCTACAAGCATAGTGGTAAAAAAAAAAGGAATTGTTTATTACTACTATGTAGTTTCTTCTTTTGTTACAATGTTTTCAAGTGTATTCATGCATTAAAACCTTGAATTAAGTTCAAAGTTCACAGAGGTTTGTGGGATAACACCATAATGTAGGCAACCCTTTACTAAATATAATGTAGGTTACCCCTACCAAACAGACCTTAGTTTTAACCACCCTCAAGAAGAAGGCTTTTGAAAACATTGTGAAACCAGCAGAAAATGCTGATGCTTCAATAGAAACAAGCCAATTGTGTGAGACACCTCTAATTTGTCATCTGCATAATATGGTGGATTCAATTAAGTTATAAGGAGAAGTTAAAGTTTTTGTCGTCTGATAAAAGGAGTAACCCTTAAAGTGCCTTTCACAATTATAGTTGCTTCTGCAGAGAGTGTAGATAAAGATCAAACTGCACAAAAGTCTGATCTTTGATCTACACTGTCGGCTTTTGCTGACAGTAGAAAAATTTGAACTAAGCTTGAAATTGCATTTATTCTGCATCATATTTCTTGACAGATTCAAATGTCCATTGAGTTTATTTACTCTAAGGGTAAATACCTAGACTATTACACTATATACCAGTACATGAGCCATGCTCTGACAAAAGGGGGTTTCATGCATCTCTGCATCTCTGTGATGCATCATAACAGAAAGCCATCAGATAATTATGGATTCATATACTGTAATCCATTTTGTCTAACAACTGACTAAATTGTGAGGTAGACAGTAAGACTGGTCCTTTGACTGATAGCAAAAGGTTTTGACCCAGGTCAGCCTGTGGAGACTTTGCAGGCTGACCTGGGTTGATTCTTTTTTGCAGGTGCATTAAACCCCCTTTTCACATAGCATGGCACTGGACATTTTCAGTCCGTGAAAATGACCTAAATATAACAAACCAAGGCTGCATTGGCCAACGTTTATATAACAAACCAAGGCTGCATTGGCCAAAGTTTATCAGAAAATATCTATAAGTGCAGATCCAAGATCAGACAACATGTCAGTTTCTGTGCAGTATGATCTTGATCTGCACTGTCAACATAAGCCAATGAATGTATGGCTGTCATGTGAAGTGTTGTGTAGATCTATTGCATTCTCAGAGACCATAAAGTAGTTTGTTCTAATGGTTCAAGAAGTACTATTATGTTAAATAATTAAGTAATCCACCTTCTATATGAGCCATGCTCTGGCAAAAGGGGCTTAATGCATCTCTGTGATGCATAATACCATGCAAGTCATCACAGAATTATGAATCTATAAAAGCCACTTTTTTCAACAATTGACCTGATCATGAGGTAAACTGGTCCTTGGACATACAGAAAATTGACCAATAGCGAAAAGTTTTCAACCTAGGTCAGGCTGTATGGACTGTGCCGGCTGACCTGAGTTGATACTTTTCGCAGATACATTAAGCCCCCTTTTCACAAAGTATGGCTCATATAATTCATATACATGTAGTTATAGGCCTACAAGTATGTGTTTAACAGACAAATAATGGTGTCTGTTATGGATCTGCGACATTTTGTCAGAAACCATGTTTGTCGAAAACAATCCCTAGCCCTGACTCTTACCCTAACCTAGACGAATTGTCCCTTAAATCTTCATGCCAGATAGAGCTTTTCATTAAATGAATCTAGGAATTAAGCGATCAGTATTTTAAAATATACATGGATTTTGACAAACACATTTTTGACAAAATGTCGTGCATCAGTCTGTTACAACAGAGTAAATAGTAACTATTTTGCACTATAAAAGCATCAAAAAACCTGTACCTTAGGTTAACTCTGCTCTGTCTGTCTATCTGTCTGTCTGTCTATCTGTCTCCTCTCCACCCACCCCAGCTTTTTTCAGGTAATGTTACTACTTGTTTCATCATCAGCTTTCTCCCTCAGGGTTGTTATAATGAGTAACATTGTAACCATTAAGCTAAAAATCCTGAATTTTAATGTCCTTTACTGAAGAGATTTTTGAAAACATTGTTAGAAAGGAGAAAAAAAACAGCATTTTCTCCTTTTTCCACAATATTTTCTACCCTTTCTTATACAGCTTTCCCTATTTGAACCACACTTAATTTGTGGTCTGCATATGCTTTCAATTTGGACAAGTTGCAAGTCTAAAACTTTGCAGTGAGGTAAAGAGTTAGAGATCAACTGATTCTTTCTTTAATCTAATTTCTTATCGTTTTTTTTTTTTTCCCCACAGAGCATTGAGACCAGTAATGAAAGATCAGCATCATCAAGATAGTTTATTTGGGGTAAGTACTTGTCAAGTGTTTAGGCTTAACCCGTAGGCTACTAGGTGCGACTCACAGACCTTTTGCAGACAATGTAGATCAAGATCAGACTGCACTTAACATGCAGTCTGATCTTGGATCTACACTGTCCAATAAGAAAATATTTCGCCAACTCCCATAATGTTGAAATACCAACATTTTGGTTTTTACCATTGGCTTGAAGGTTTCATTTAAGATATTTAGCAGGATAAGAGTTAAATTACTATATTCAACAACAATAGTTGAACAAAACCTTTTTTTTGGCTTACATTATACTGTCTATGATACATACGGTAGCATCTGATTTAAGTTAGCATTTTAGATAAAATTTTATTAACCCTTTACCATACGACAAAATTTTAGAATGGTCCAGATTGAACTCATTTGCAGACGACAAATTTAATTTAGCTAAAATAATGAAATTTGTCTTTTAAAGGTAAGAAAACATTGCAGGAAAAGAAAAAAATGCTGGTTACCAGCATTTTCTCCATTTCCCATAATGTTTTTGTTTAAAGGTCTTTTTTGTCAGGGTTGTTATAACTTTGTATTTTGAGGTAAAGGGTTCAACAAGTCAAGGAAAATGTTATTAAGCAAGCCTCTGGTGAGCTTGATAATATTTTATAGACCTGTTTCTTTAATGAAATTTTATCTAAAAAACCAACAAATATCAGATTCTTTTAATCATGTAGTGATATTTCACAAATTATAGAGGTCAGAATATGTAAAAACCATACCATAGAAATTGGGAATTTCCATTGAAAAAACCTGGGTCCACACCAGTTGGTTAAGCCAGTCAGAAGTTGTGTTACTTTCAAATTTAGAAAGTTATTGAAAATCAGACAAAGAATATTCCCAAGAATGGTTGATGAATAAGGACCCTGATTCTCTCCTCTGAAAGTAGTATTAATTGACATCACATATTCATCCATCAGAAGACCACTAAAGAAAACATGTACTTATACAGTAAATCTTCCTTCATGTGTAATATACCTATATAAGAAACATGCTTTCACAGTTTCCTGTCTCAAATAATGATATTTGTCTTAGATAAGGATAGAAAACATCATGGGAAAAGGATAAAAGGCAGGTTACCTTTTCTCCTTTTCCAGCAATGTTTTCAAAAACCTTCTTCCTCAGAGCTGTCAATTTCCCATGTTTTCAAAAGCCTTCTTCCTCAGGGTAGTCAAAATACAGTATTGTTTGGTAATGAGTTGAGAAAACTTACATATTGTAGCAGTACATGGTAGTCAATCCACTGTCTTTTTCCCCCTATCCTCCTCTCTCTCTTCTCATCCTGTCACTTTGTATTTCTACAAGAATTCCAAAATCAAGAAGTCTAGTACATGTGTTTCTTCAAGAATTTAAAAAAAGACTGCATCTTTCCTTAACTAGACAAAAGAAATTTAACTCTGTTTTAACATTTTAACAGCTAAGGTCATATCACAGTGGTCAGTGCACCTATGCATGTTATTCCTGGCTTTCTCACACCAGTACAAACACAACTTTCTTTCTGAGCCACTGACTACTTTTCTCACATGCAACATCTCCGGAAAGAAAGTTTGCCTCAATGGGGTATTGAACCTGCAACCACCTGATCACAAGTAAGATACGCTTACCACTAAGCTACCCGGCCAGGCTAGACAAATGAAAAAAATATATTTATGAATATCTATGTCGAAAAAATGTCCAAGAACGGTTAATGTTAGAAACTGTTACGATAGTATAAGTTTTAAAATCTTTTCATCCTATCATTCAGTGGCCTGAGAGTTCAGATCAGCTTCTCAAATAATTAAGTCATAAATTTGAGTTTAAATCAAAGCCCAACAGCAGGCCTTACAATTTTGATGGTGGCAATTTCAAATGAATTCCCTCCAAGGCTCGTATTTGCTAATCCTCCTGAGCTGCATTCTAGTTCAAAAGCCCTGTAATTTTCTTTGAATGGTTGGTGAATACTTTTCTTTACATCTTTGGTACAGCCTTGAACAGCTCATATTTAGTATACATAAAAACTTACTCTTGGCACAAACACATGAACATGTATGCATAAAACACCTTTCCTTTGAATCAAAGCACAAGCATTTCTAACTGCTCTTATAATCAACCAGAATCACTGCTTTACCCCTTCCAGGTTTAAGGGGTGCAGACAAAGCTAAGACTTTATGAACAAGCACACAGAAGTTTTTTTTATGGTCCTTTGGTAATAATTACACATGTATGATCTAATGCTGGAATATATGCCTGCAAAAGAATATTTGAACCCTTATCCTGCTAAATAAGTTGAATAAAACTTTCAAGCCGATAGTAAAAGCCTGAATACCATTATTTCAACCTTATCTTTGGAGAAAAGTATCTCCTTATTGGAAAATGTAGATCCAAGGTCAGACTGCATGTTCTGTGCAGTCTGATCTTGATTTACACTGTCCGCAAAAGGTCAGAGAGTCGTCCTTAGCAGCTTAAGGGTTAACAGCTTCAACATCTTTTAACCCAAGAATATCATTGTTATTTCTATAGTGCTATAACTATACCTTACATAATAATCATCTTCACTGTTACTGGTATTATTTTCAGAATTCATTCCAGTCAAAATCATTCTTCATTGTCCATCCGGAATGGCTCTCAGAGACTGTAGACAACACCGACCCTGAGCCTTTAAGCCGGCCCCCGTGGCCCTGGGAGCAGCCTCGTTATCGACAGAACATCCAGATTCCTATCACCTACAAACCGGAAGAAACAAGTGGTGAACCAGAGGCAGAAGAAGATGACAACAACAAATCAAGCCCTCCCCCACTGCCCTATGCACTGCCTAAAGGTTATGCCTTCACACACCCCAGTATTGACGAAACAAGACCGTTTGAGAAAAACACACAATTCGGTGCACCTGTAGTAGACACTAGTGTATACAAACTTGGCTATTGATGAGTTATTTCCTACATGTAAATTGAATAAAAAATATTGTCATGGAGTCCCCCTTTCTAATTATCTATCATTTCTAAATGAGTTGTAATTCCTCTGTAAGATTCTACCTGATGAACTGATTATTTAGAGTGATTCTTCAGGCTGAACAATGAAGTAATTGGCATATTTCCTACTTATAAATAAGAATACAGGACCAAGGCTGCTTAAATGGACCTGAATGTCTCTACATGTTGGATTCTACTAATCACTGGGATCTGCGACATTTTGTCAAAAACCATGTTTGTCGAAACTATCCTTAGCCCTGACCCTCACCTTAACCTATACGAATTGTGGCTCAAATATTCCTCCCAGAGCTTTTTGTGACATAAATCTAGGAATTTAGCAATCAGTATTTCAAAACATACATGGATTTTGACAAAATGTAGTGCACTGGAATCACAGAACAGATCACACATCTTATGTGTATTGTCTGGTCTTGATCTACACTTTTAGCATTGTATATCACTGTGGTTTTGTGCAGTATTTCCACTGAACATTGTATCGGCTATGCAGCTAGCATGAATTTGAAGTAGCATGCAACACCAATACCGTGATTTCAAATTTATTTTGAAAAAATCTACAGGAAATCTCCCCGACTTGGACAGTGTTGATCTGAGACCAGATTGCACAGAACTAGCAGCTTGATCTTGATCTATACTGTCCACATGAGCTCATTCAGTTGAACCACACAATCAGCCCAAAATCGAACAAATCTTGCAGTTTGAACAAGAACTCAGTTGAGCAGTAACACAGTTTTTACCAGTGCTGGCCCTGGAATGTATGGAAACATGATTTGAAAGTGGCATCTACAAAAGCAATTAAAATCGATCTGGTGCCATGGGCATTGAAACAAGTGGTGAGGTGACTGTCATTTTGAGTCTGTCATTGTTAGCTTGGTTGTTTTCAAAGAAAACAACGAGTTATTGTCATAACCAAGGCTTAGTCATCGCCTGAATTGTCTGTGTCGCAGTCGTGAAAAAAATACCTCTGTTGTTACTACAGATATTTACTTCAAATTTGAACAAGTTGTTAACTATCAAAACCTATACAATGGTTGGTAACCATTAAAGTATTTTATGCCCCTTTTTCGACAAAGAATTTTCACTGAAAATAAAGCAAAACGCAGCCTAGCACTGGCACCTGCATGCGGTGCTCTTGTTTGCAAAGATATCTTACCATATCAGTATTAGCTTTTGTAAAATTGTAGTTTGTTTTGTATCCCTGTGTGTGATGTATTTACCGGTTACCAAAAAATCCCAAGGGTTAGTGTTTTGCCATTTTTCTACAATGTCTTCTTATATATAATAGACAAATCCCATCACTTTACCCACATTTAATGTCATCTGTAAATTCTTTCAATCTGAACCAGCCTAAGATTTTGTCGTCTAGTAGAGACAACTGATCAGATTGTTAGTTTTGGAATTTAAAATAAGAATAAAGTTTAAAATAGTTAGTGAAACAAGCACAGAAGCTTTAACCCTTTACCACATAATCCTGAGTTTTAATGAAGGCTTTTGAAACTATAACAGTCCCTCATATCTTTTTTGAAAAAAGTAAATTCTACAAATATGTATGTAGTGTTTGACCCCTTACCCCATCCAACCCCAAGTCATCTCAGTTTAACAGTAATTTAGTAACCTTTTACTTCTGTGAATAAAGTACTGTTACTATTAAATTTATTGTAGTATTATTTTATTTATCCCTTTACAAGACAATCCCGTCTTTTAATGACCCTGGGAAAGAAGCCTTTTGAAAACATAGAGGGAAAAAGGAGAAAATGCTGGTAACCCTATCAAAGACAAATTCCTTCATTTGGCTTACAGTTACATTGTCATCTGCAAACGCTTTCAATTTTGACAGGTCTATAATTTTGTCATTTGGTAAAGAGCTCTATTTTAGTATTTAAAAATTTAACTCTTAGTCTATGTGGGGCAACATAAGGTGCATTTGCGAACAGAGTGGAAGAGGTTCAGACTGGACATAAAGGTGCAGTCTTGTCTTATCTACAGTGATAATCATCAAAGTTTGGATGACAATCTGAATCTGGTCAAAATCAGCTTGATTATTACTGCTACAAGTGAGTGTGTCTAAGTCTGATAATATTGTTTCATCAACTTAGTTCTATACGACTTAACCCTTAGAGTGCTTTTCACAACTATAGTTGCTTTGAAGCCAGCGTAGATCAAGATCAAACTACATATAATGTATAGTCTGATCTTTGATCTAGATTGTCCGCAACACTGAGTCATTTAACCCTTCACCAGGCAACAATATTTTAGCCTTGTCCAAATTGAAAGCATTTGCAGACGACAGTTTCAATGTGGTGCAAACGGTGCAGTTTTTCTTTGATAGGGTAAAAAACATTGCGGAAAAAGGAGAAAATGCTGATTACCAGCATTTTCTCCTTTTCCCACATTGTTTTCAAAAGGCTTCTTTCCCAGAAGTGTTAAAAGTCAGCATTGTATGGTAAAGGGTTAAAAAAGGGGGATTATTTTGGCCCTGTTTCTACAATGAAATCATCTATCTGGTTTATTTAGTGCTCTAACATTTAACTTCTAGAAAGGTCAGTATTAAAGTATCATTATGATACAGTCATGTGACAACCAAAACTGAGCAAAGTCCTTCTTCTGTTCAAAAATTTCTCAGGTGCTGATGATTTTTCTTTTTTGTTTGCACACTGCCTTCTGATAGGCCAGTACAGCTAGATATCTCTTTACTGACAATCATGAATCCTGTTCCACAACAACTTTCACAAGAGGTATGTTTGCGTTAGTAATATTATTACTAACATAGGTCTTTTTCCTACCAGTGCAGGTATCTTCTACAGATAATTTCCTATCTAATCCATGTGAAAACTGTGCAGAATGAAATGGCAGGATTCATCAAAATTCTGCATTGAATCTTTATCAGGCATATTGTGGCATTTAGTACTGCTATGAATTTGAGATCTTTATGTCCATTTTGACAGATCTAATATCTAACAAGTAAACTGGTTGATGAATTATGACTGCATAATGTATCTATTTCAATTTGAAATAAATTGGACATTTTAAAAGCAATGTGCACAAAACAAACAGCTACAGTATATTGTTAGCTCTCAGACAAACCATCAGTGCAGCTAAGAGTTCTTAACCCTTATCCTGCTAAATAATTGAAATGAAGCTTTCGAATCCACATTAAAAACCCAAATTTTGATATATTAAAGGTATTTTTTTTGGGGGGGGCGGGGGAGACATTTCCTTATCCGGCAGTGTAGACGCAAGATCAGACTAAGAGTTCTTAACCCTTATCCTGCTAAGTAATTGAAATGAAGCTTTCGAATCCACATCAAAAACCCAAATTTTGTTATGTTAAAGGTATTTTGGGGGGGGGGGGGAGGGAGGGAAGACATTTCCTTATCCGACAGTGTAGATCCAGGATCAGACTGCACCTTCTATGCAGTCTGATCTTGATCTACAATGTCCTCAAAAGGTCAGTGAATCCCGCTTGGCAGCCAAGGGTTAAAAATACATGGGATCAGACCCATCGCCGTGTAGTGGAAAGTGGTCCGGTGAAGGATAGAGGATAGCAGCAAGTGTCGAAGGCAAGAAATGTTGAGAGCGTGTAAAAATGATAAGAATATCACAAGACTTATAGGAAAATAACCACAGAGATATCCGCGATTCAACATCGTTCAGATTTTTTTTTCAATTTAGGCGCTTCGACGATAATTTAGCCCTAAAATTACGAAACATGTCCAGTGGCATACAACTTACAATTGAAAAATCTAGATCTTAATTATTATGTAACTTAGATGGAAGTTACTTGACACATCTGTTGCAAATTTGTCTATACATGTATTTTGAAAAAACTAGATACTTTGAAATGGCGTTATGAATTTCGTCTGCTAACTTCCTCCATCTTGAATAAGTCTAAGGGAAGTAACTCAGATTCAAATTGTGATTCGTACTCAAAAGGATTCGAAATTTTGACAGACCAAGTTAGGCTTTAACTTGATTGAATCGATTTCTACTAGATCCAAGGCGCGTAGAGAGGCGGAAGCCTGGGCATCAACATGAACCATCAAAGCATGAAATAAACGAAATTCGCTTTCTCAATCATGATAAGAGACCAATTATCTCAATAAAAAAAAAAATGCTTTTGCCGGGAAATAAAGACTGAATAGAGGACAATGTAGATCTGTGCTGTCTGATCTTGATATACTTTCTGACATACAGCCTGATTTTATTTGCATTGTCTAAAAAAATGAAAAAGTTGTGCTTGGCTCTTCAGGATGCTAACATCTACATGTATTTAGCAAGAGGAAAAAAAAAACGAAAGAAAGAAATGAGGAGAATATTTTAAATGAACTGGGCTTCATCTATACTACATTCCTGGCTTCGTCCCTGGATTGGGTATTCAAAATTTCTCCTTTCAAACCGTATATTATCTTTGGGTATTGCCAAAAAATTCGATGATTTATTCGTGAAGTGTATCAAACAAAAACCACGTGATTCCCCCCCCCCCCCGACAATCAAGGGAAATAACGGATTATGTCATGAAGTATTACGAGTTATATCCCTTCGACAATTATATAAAGCTGGCTTGTTATTGAGAGAAAATGCATTTTCTTAACTTATTGTTTTAACTACAATTTTGAGTAGCAGCCGTCAGTCAGTTCGCCCCGGATCTGATCCGGGTCGATAATTGATTTTTTAGCGGTGATTATTTACTGACACAGGGGCTTTTATTATGTTAGCTCTGAGTCCCTGTAGTCCTACCCGTTAGGGTTGTATTTTTTGTCAAGGTTTATCTTTTTCACCTTTAATTTAGTCTTTACCCATTTTGGGACCTGCTGTGGAGGGGCGGTAGGGAAAGAACGGGCACCCCAGTAGTTTTGGCTTAATGCCCCTACTGCGAGGTGTCGTCCTGATCGCCCCGCACAGCAGGCAGGACTGACGGCTGTCCCTCAATTTTTACGTGTATATTTTCTCCATCCCCCCCCCCCCCTTTTTGAAGAGCTCTCTAGTCGGCTTTGACGCTTCGTTTAGCTATAAACCTCCATTATAGGTAAAAATCAAAAGAAAAACACAACATAGACAAGACAACTAGTTTGCTTTTAACCCATGGTAATAAATGATATTAATTAGAAATTGAATATTTAGGATATTGACACTGTCGAGCGTACCAAATAGCAATTTTCAAGACAAGTACTAAATTTTGTGTTCGGACATGCAATACCTCACGGCCCTGTACTATATGTAAATATTTTGTTACATTATAAATATTTTATAGATCTTTTTATTGTGGTCCGGAAAAGGGTCGTTTTTGACCTCAGCCCCTTTTGGCTTTTACGCAAATATTTTTATTTTTGTTTTCTTAAACCGTGAGGTGTTCATGTCTGTCATATTATATAGATTCCATACAAATAGACTGTTATTCTTAGTAAAGAACCAATAGCTGCTCGCCGCATGGCGCAATGCCGCATGGCGAGGGTAAACAAAGCAACAATGATGATGATGAGAGAAAATGAGCCAAGCCTGTTTGATCAATTCTTTTCATAAACAAATCATAACTTTATCTACAAAACTTAAAAAAAAAACACACACACACAATGACAATTTATCTAATTCTAAATGACAAAGTTTTAGACTAGTCCAAACTGAAAGCATTTGGAGACTACAAAGTACATGTGAGTCAAATGATTGATTGATTGAATGGTGTCTTATGCCACTTTTAACATTATTTCAGACATATCACTGCAACATCTCACATATGCATGTATTTCCTGGGTTGCAACAGTACTAGGCAAGGGCTCTGAAGTGTCTTGCCCGAGGAAACTCCCACGAAAAACCCAAAGGATCCAGTAAGGCTCCAGCCTCAAGCTGTGTGCAAAGAAGGTCAAGATATGGCCAAATACCTTCTAAACATTCATGTTGTAAATTTAGAATTTGCCATTCTCTGTGGCTGAACCCTTTACAACACAAACCCAAGTTTTGAAGAGCCTATGAAAGAAGGCTTTTGAAAACATTGTGGGAAAAGAAGAAAATGCTGGTAACCAGCATTTTCTCCTTTTCCCACCATGTTTATTACCCATTTGAGGTCATATAAATGGACTGTCATTTGAAAACATTTTAGTAGTTAAAAGTCTTTAAATTCCTACAAGTCCAAAATTTTGCTGTGTGGTAAAGGGTGCATGATGACAAAATTGAAGATATTTAAAAATTAAAAGCATTTGCACACCACTAATTCAAATTTTGCCCAAATCACGGGCTTTACGTTACATGCTGTGGAACAACTGTGGGAAAATGAGAAAGTGCTAGTTACATGTATCAGCATTTTTTGCTTGTCCAAAAATTTTTTTCATAAACCCATGGGATGGTTTGGAAGATGGAAAAATTGCAGTCTTCTTCATTATTGATAAAGAATTATAACCACACAGGTCAGTTGCATTTCATTTATTAATCAGTATCTTCTATTTACAAAATGGTAATCTTAAGCAATCATCTCATATTAATGAACAAAGCATTCCTGTATTTAACATTCGACAAACTGCACATGAGTATTAGTATAAACCTATTTATTAAACTTATTTGTTAAACAATGATTCTGAAATAAGCTGTTAAACTTGCATAAATACTCTCAGACATTTCTCCCTGGTGTACTAAAATACAAATAAGTTTGTCTGCAAGTGGTCATGGGGGCCCCCTAGGGCACCAAATAAACTTAACAGGCATTTTCAAGTACTGAAATTTGATCAATGAAATGCAATTTCAACTGCTTTTATACAGATTTCTCAGCAAAACAGACAATGTAGATCAAAGATCAGACTGAATGTTATGTGCAGTCTGAACTTGATCTTCATTAGCCACAAAAGCAACGTAAGTTGTGACAGGCACTTTAACCTTTTAAAACGCAATTCAGAATTTTAAAGACCTTAAAGAAAATAAGGCTTTTGAAAACATTGTGTTAAAAGGAGAAAATACTGGGAGCCAGCATTTTCTACTTTCTTAACAATGTTTTCTGCCTTTTCAAAGGCCAATTCGATCATAAGAGCCACATTTAACTGTTGTCTGCCAGTGCTTACAATTTGCACAAGTGTAAAATTTTATTGTCTGGCAAAGAGCTATGGATTAAATATTGCATCCAGGATTATATCTTTACAATGACCACTTGTGTACAAATGATTCAACAGTTGGGCATCAAATATCTTAAAAGACAAAAAGAAACCAACAAATTCTCTCATTAGATATTTAACTCTTTACCAAACAACAAAATTTTATGGTCCAAATTGAAAGCATCTGCAGATGACAAGATAATTGTGACTTAAAAATTGAAATTTCTTTTAGGAAGGGTAGAAAACATTGTGGGAAAAAGAGAAAATGCTGGTTACGAGCATTTTCTTCTTTTCCCACAATGTTTTGAAAAGGCTTCTTTTTCTAGGTCGTTTAAAGTCGGGATTGTGTGGTAAAGGGTTAACCAGATATTCTGATAATTACTAGTATCATCAATAAAGAAACAGAAGATAATTGTCTGTTTCGGTGTATGATCCAAATTTCTTTTATTGACTGAAAAATGAAGGCTAAATTTTCTTGAGCGGCTCTTCACCACTCTTGAAAATATGGGCTTCACTTTTCACAAGAAATTTCAATTATACGCTGAAACAAACTTTTAGCCTATTTCTTTTATGCTCTTCTATTTAACCTGTCTTTTCATGTCTAATTTTTGCACATCATGAAAAATACAATGTATGTGCATTTTTCAAGCAAAATAGATCTTTTCAATGTAGTTGGATCTTGACTAGCTGTAATAATGACGTCATGAGTGATGTTGACTATGTCATAAAACGTGACATTCACCCGCTAAATATTCATTCATGTTCTATAAATATCTGTGGCATGTCAAAAATAAAAGTTATTACATTCACAGGTGAATTATAACATTCACCATTGAATTATAAGGATATGATTCACTGTTAGATTTCTATAAACTACTGAAAAGCATAAAAGAAACACTTATTATTACTTAAAGAACTTGTATCCTAAAATATTGAATTGAAATGATGATATGTAAATTATCCATGGTTTGAGTGTACAAAGGGAGATAATTGCATTTCATTTCCTTGGCAAACATGCGGGCATCATTTGTGTCTACAACTAAGCAAACAAAAACTAAATAACAAAACTAATATCTTTACAATGGGACTACAAATTAAAAGTACTTGAATGGTAAGTCCAACATGATTTAAGTCTTCAGCAAATGACAAAATTTAAGCCTGGTCCAAATTGAAAGCATTTGCAGACTGCACAGTAAATGTTACTCAAAACATAAAATTTGTGTTTCAAAGGGTATAAAACATTGTGGGAAAAGAACAAAATGCTGGTTACCAGCATTTTCTTCTTTTCCCACAATATTTTCAAAAGCCTTCTTCCCAAGGGATGTTAACAAGTCAGGATTCTGTAGTAAAGGGTTAACCATTAACCAAACATTTCAAGATTTTTAACAACACTGACAAAAAAGCTTTAGAAAACAGGGTGGGAAAAGAAAAAAAAACTTGGATAACCAGTAAAATCCCCTTTTCCCACCATGTTGTCTACCTTTCCACAGACAAATTCTATCATTTGATCATCATTTTATTTGTCGTCTTCCTGTAAAGAGTTAAAACAGCAATTTTTCTCATGAAATATTTCATCAGATGTTTTGAGAATGATTACAAATAAATTGAGAAACAATTAACATTAAAGTCAAACTTATGTTTGCAGCCTTCTTTTACTCTTCAGACTTTTAATGACCCTGAGAAAGAAAGCTTTTGAGAACATTGTGGGAAAAGGAGAAAATGCTGGTAACTAGCATTTTCTCCTCTTCCAAAAATGTTTTCTACTCAATCTAAGGCAAGTTTCATCAGTTGAGCCACCCTGGATTTGTCGTCTGCATGTGCTTTGAATTTGGACAAGGCTAAAATTTTGTCGCATGGTAACGAGTGAACACATTACAACACAATCACGAGTTTAACCAACCTCAGGGATGAAGGTCTTTGAAAACATTGTTGGAAACAGAGGAAATGCTGGTAACCAGCCTTTTCTACGTTCACAACAATTTTTTCTTCCCTTTAAAAAGCAAATCTGAATTTTCGACTTTCCAGTATTGAAAACTTTTATATTACTTATCACAATAATCTTCATTTTTCCGGAAATTTTACATCAATGCTATTATCACAAGCATGTACTCAATCTTTGAAAATCCCAAACGGATATTTGGAAAGTTCTCTTTAGCATTTAATGAGTCACTCTCTTGTCAGTTATATGTATATTTGTCTATATTATGGGCCAATGGTATCTTACAGAATAAAATGTTTCGATGTCGAATAAAATGTCTACATATCATTTTGCTTTTTTTAAAAAGCCATCTTCCTCAGGATCATAAAAACATGGGACTGCTGAGTGAAGAATGGAAAGGAAGTTTTTACAGTCCTGAGGTAAAAGGTTTTGAAAACAATATAGGAAAAGAAGAAAATGCTATTCGCCAGCATTTTCTCCTTTTCCCACAAGGCTTTCTACCCAATCAAAGAAAAGTTCCTCATTTTCAGCTGAATTTAAAGTATTGTTTGCAAATGGTTGGGATCTGGACGAGTCCAAAAATTTTGGTAAAGAGTTAACAGAATAACAATCCTATATTGTGTGTTATAAGTAGGGATATCCCCTAGGCTTTTTACATCATAGTAAGTTCATGAACACTGCTCTATTTTTAACCCTGAACTCTTTACTACACAGCAAAGTATTGGGCGTGTTGAAATCCCAAAAATGTGCAGGCCACAAGTAATATGTAGCTGAAATGAAGATACTTGTCCTGGTTACCAGCATTTTCTCCTTTTCTCACAATGTTTTCAAAATCTGCCTCTTTCAAGGTCGTTTAAACCCAGGATTTTGTGGTAAAGAGTTAACCAAGTGAGCACATGTTTAACTCTCGACCAAACAATCCTGACTTTCAAAAACACTGAGAATAACGGTTTTTTGAAACATTGTGGTAAAAGGAGAAACTTTTGGTCTAATTCTGTCTTTGAAAGATTTGACATCGTTGTGGGTACAGGAGAAATCACTGGTTACCAGTATTTTCTTTTTTTCTGACAATATTTTCCACAAACATCTTTCCACCCAATGTTTTTAAAAGCCTTCTTTTTTAGGGTCTTTAAAACTTCAGACTGTGTAGTAAAGAGTTAAAACATGAAATTTGTCTATCGTACAGAACAAAACATTTTTGGAAAAGGAGAAAATGCTGGTTACCAGCATTTTCTCCTTTTCCAATAATGTTTTCAAAAAGGCTTCTCCTTTAGGGTAACGAGCAATTTCTCCCTTTCCCACAGTGTTTTCTACCCTTTTTGAGACCATTCTGCCATTTTCATCAAATTTAAAATTGTCGTCTGCAAACTCTTTCAATTTGGACCGGTCCAAAATCTGTCGTTTGGGAAAGGGTTAAGTGTTCTAAGGATTAAATTGCTAATTATAAATGCATCAAAACGAATGTACTGAAAGATATAGGATAATCCTTTGAACTCTGAAAAAAAATTCTGTCTAAAAATAAGACCCAAACACAAGCAATTTCCCTGAAGTCTTCTTTTCTACAATGATTCAGCAATGCAGAAAGTGTAAATCAAAGATCAGACTGTACTTTTTATGTGGTCTGATCTTGATCTACCTTACTGCAAAGACAACTACAGATGTGACAGGCGCTTGGAGGTTAAAAAATCTACACTCTCTACACACAAAAAAAATATACATCAGATTTCAGACTTTGTAACAAGGGACATAATTATTGCTATCTTTAGCTGCCAAGATGTGTGAAACTGACACTTGTTGGTATTCATGTTTATTAACCTTTTACTAAATGTTCTCCGATTTTTCTGACTTTAAGGAGGAAAGGTTTTGAAAACGGGTTGTGCGACACTTCAATGAAAACCAAGTTCGTAAAAAATGATTCCTAGCCCTGACCTCTACCCTTACCCAGATGAATTGTGGTTCAAATCTTCCTCCCAGTCAGAGCTTTTCATGAAATAAATCTATGAATTTAGCAATCCATATTTCAATACATACACAGATTTCGACGAAACACACTTTCAACGAAATGCCGTGCACCATTTGAAAAATTCAGGAAAAATTTAATTTCCATGTTTTGAAAAAGCTTTCTTGATTAACCCTTTACCACCTGACTTTTAAAGACCCTGAGAGCGAAGGCTATTGAAAACATTGTCGGAAAAGGAGAAAAAATGATGGTAATCAGCATTTTCTCCTTCACCAACAATGTATTGTACAGCCACTTTTCTCAGGCTGTTTACCACACAATCCCAACTTTTAATGACCCTGAGAAAGAATGCTTTTGAAAACATTGTGGGAAAAGGAGAAAATGCTGGTAACCAGCATTTTCTCCTTTTCCTACAATGTTTTCCGTCCTACTGAAAACAATTTTCAATTTTTGAGCCACATTTACTTTGTTGTCTGCAAATGCTTTCAATCTGGACAAGTCTAAAATTTTGTCGTTTGGTAAAGAGTTAACTCTACCACACACAAAATTTTAGCATGGTCCAAATTGAAAGTGTTTTCAGATGAAACATAAAATTCGTTTTTCAAGGAAGCTGTACTTTTTTAAAGTCATAATTAGGGGAAAAAAATGCCCTTGTTATTGCTTCATGACTTCAATATTAAACATACAGTAATGATCTAAAGGAAAGGTATGCTTTTAACCCTTTCCCAAACAAGCCCTGGTTTTCACGTGTCTGCAGTACAAGTCTTTTGAAAATACTGTGGGAAAAGGAGAAATTGCTCGTAACGAGCAATTTCTCCTTTTCCCACAGTGTTTTCTCCCCTTTTTGATAACTTTCTGCCATTTTCATCAAATTTAAAATTGTCGTCTGCAAACTCTTTCAATTTGGACCAGTCCAAAATTTGTTGTTTGGGAAAGGGTTAAACATCGCATCTGAACATCAAGTCATTCCCATTGCTTCCAGAGTTCCTGTGTTCAAAGTGTTTCATAACATCATTCCTGCCATTATTCAAGGGAGGTACAGAATTCGCGTGCTTTTCTTCTGCATTACAGAAATGGTTGGAAAGACCACTTTTCGACATGTTTCTCTTCTATTTTTGTTAACCGTATACACTAAGTAATGGTTTGACCTGTAATTGTGACAAGTATTGATGATGTCAGACATTTTAAAGAGATCATATCTACATTTTAACTAATGAAATGACAATGATTATCTGTTTCACTCTGCATTGGAACAAGAACCTCTACGAGTATCCCTTGTGTATTCAGCTTTTGAGCTCTTCGTATCATTCATGGTAATTTATTTATCTATTTATCATTCATGGTAATTTATTTATCTATTGTTTAACAATTGTGTTAAAGTATTAGAAGCAATGCCTGTAAATTAATTTATCAGTTTTGAACAGAAATACAATACATGTGACCATTACTCAAGTGGGACATAAGTTTCTAACAAAATTTGGAATCAGCCATCTGTGAACAGGTAGAAAACATTATGGGGAAAGGAGAAAACACCGGATAACTGTCATCTTCTCCTTTCCCAGCAATGTTTCAAACAGCTTTCTTCATCAGTCTTTAAATCAAGGGATTAGTTAGTAAAAGGGTTACCCTTTACCACACAATCAATAGTTTTCACGACCCTACGGAAGAAGACTTCAAAACACTGTTGGAAAAGGAGAAAATGTTAACAACCATCATTTTCATCTTTCTGAAATATTCTCCTCCCTCTAAAGCTATGTTCCATCATTTGAGCTACACTAATCGTGTTTTGTTGTCGATTAGGACAACTCTAAATTTTGGTCTTCAAGTCAAGGGTTAACTGTTCACCAAAATCCTAGACTGGACTAAATGGAAAGCATTTTCAGATGCAATATTCAGTGTAGTTTAAGAGGTGATTTCTTTCTTTGAAAAAATGCTTGAAAATATTGTGGGAAAAGGACAAAATGCTGATTTCCAGCATCTTATGCTTTTCCCACAATGTTTTAAACTACCTATTACCCTTAGTCATTAAAATAATTTTTATGAGATTAGGTGGTAAAGGGTTAATAAAGATATTCTATGAGTGAATGCACCTCATCTACATAAACAAGTCTAGTAACAACAGCTGGTCTTGTTAAACTGCCTCTCCCCCTATAGATTAACCATTAAAGCACCTTTCACAACTAAAGTTGCCTTTGAAGGCAGTGTAGATCTAGATTAGACAGCACAAAAACATGCAGTCTGATCTTCGATCTACACTGTCTGATTTGCGAAGACATTCCAGACATGACAAACCTTGGAACAACCATTACCAGTATATTGGTCGTACTTCTATTTGTTTTTTGGCACTCTAAAGGTTAAGTTTTGAATCATAGAAAATGTGGTGGGACTGTCCTTGGGCAGGACACTTCTGAGCCTGAGCCTAGTACGGGTAAAACCCAGGGCGCACATGAATATACGAGCTGCTGCCATGAAATGACTGAAATAATGTTGAAAGGGGTGGTAAAACACCATTCAATCAAAGTAGTTATTTTGTTATAAACATCAGGAAGAACAGAGTAGTTTAACCATCATCTCAACCAAACAATCATAATGAGTACCAACAACAAAGGTTTACAAAAATGGATTCAATATCATGTATAATAGCAATTAGTTACAATACAGCAATTTTCTTTTCGTCTGTTTTCTTTATCCTTTAAAACAAAATCCCGTCTTTTAACGACTCCGAGGAAAAAGCCTTTTGAAAACATTATGGAAAAAAAGAGAGAATTCTGGTAACCAGCATTTTCTCCTTTTCCTTCAGTGTTTCCTATCCTATCAAAGACAAATTCCACCATTTAAGCAACATTTAAACTGTCATCTACAAATGCTTTTAATTTGGAAAAGTCTACAGTTTTGTTGTTTGGTACAGAGTTAAAAAAAAAAAATGCTACAACAATAATTCAAGCTGAATGCCATATTCTTTACAGGACAATTATTCAAAACAAAAGGCATAATCAAAATATACAAGGAACACAAATTATTATTGTTGCAGAACACTCTAAAATATAATTGAATTCTTTACCATACAACAAAAACAACAGACCAGTCCCTTTTGAGAGCAATAAATACAGATGACAAAATCTGTGCAAGTCAAATTGTGGGATTTGCCTGTGAATGAAGAGAACACATTGTGGGAAAAGGAGAAAATGCTGGCTACTTTCTCCTTTTTCCACAATGTTCTCAAAAGTCCTCTGCCTCAGACAACTGTTAAAACATGACATTGTTTGGTAAAAGGTTAATGTACATGTAAACATAGATGTAGTTGATAACTAGTCAAAGTCTGCAATCATAGACAAAGGTCTACCCTTCACTTTTCTTTGTCTATTTATACAACAATACCATAGGTTTCATATGCGTAGGACAATATAATCCAGGTTATGAGATCCAAAATGTTGAGATTTTCTCTTCTTGACCAAACAAAACTGTATTTTAACCTTTAAACTGCCTTTCACGACTATAGTTGCCTTTGCGGCCAGTTTAGATCCAGATCAAACTTCACAAAATGTAAAGTCTGAAACTCTGATCTTTGATCTACAATGTCCACTCTGCTGAAACAGCATGGACAAAAGCAACCATGAAATCACAGTTACCTGGGTCTTATTCTAGACCAAAAATGTCTGCTGTGTTTACTCAGCGCTTTAACCCGTTACCACAAAATCCCAAGTTTTTACGACCCTGTAAGAGAAGGCTTTTGAAAAAATTGTGAAAAAAGGAGAAAATGCTGGTAACCAGCATTTTTGTCTATTTCCCACAATGTTTTCTACCCTATCCAAAACAGAAATCATCATTTGAGCTACATTTAATTTTTCGTCTGCAAATCCTTTCAATTTGGACCACTCTAAAATTTTGTCATTTGGTAAAGTGTAAAGGGTTAAGGACAATCAGAAAGGAGGCTCTTGAAAACATTTTGGGAAAAGGAGAAAATGTTGGTAATCAGCATTTTCTCCTTCTTCCACAATGTTTTCTATCCTTTCAAAGATAAATCTTATCATTTGAGTCAAATTCAAATTGTCATATGCAACTAGCCAAACTCAGCTGAGGTATCAATGAAAAAATAGAAGGTCTTTTTCTTATTTTTCTAGCCTATTTACATATATACATGTATTATTGCTTATACAGTCTTTATAGGAAGATAACGAATATTTGGGGTTCGAAGATCTGAAATATTGAGATTTTCTCTCTTATCTATAAAAATATATAACAAATACTGTAATGTGTAGATGACTTAACCTTTTTTCATTACGACAAAATCTAAGACTTTTGAAGGCATTTGCAGATGACACATTAAAGTCAACAGAGGAGATTTGTCTTCATGGGAAAAAAACTTTGTGGGAAAAGGCAAAAATGCTTTTAATTGCATCTTCTACGTTTCCCATAATGCTTTTTGCCCTTTCAAAGGCAAATTCCATCGTTTGAGCTAGGTTCAATCAGTCATCTGCCAAAGATTTTAATATATCACCATTTAACCCTTTACCAATCAAAAAATATTTTGAACTGTCCAAATTGAAAGCATTTGCAAACAACAATTTAAATGTGGCTGATATGATGAGATATGGCTGTGAAAGAGTAGAAAACATTGTTGGAAAAGAAGAAAATGCTAGTCACTAGCATTTTCGCCTTTTCCCACAATGTTTTCAAAAGCTTTCTTCTTTGGGGTCATTAAAACATATGATTGAGTGGTAAAGGGTTAAAATTTTGTCATCCAGTAGAGAGTTGCAAAAAGAGACAGAGACATTAATAACTATCTAGATCAATGACAACATAACAAAGGCACTATTCTTTCTTGTCTTTTTTCTTCGTTAACAACGGTATTGAGGGTACTTTAACATGGTTCACAACAGCAGCACCTGCTTCGTAACTTTTACCTGCAGCCCACTTTACCCCACCCACTCCGTATCCTAAGGCACCACTTGTAACACTGTAAAGTCCAGATCCTACACCACTCGAAACACGCCAAATAATTCCAGCTTGTGGCTTTTGTTCTGAAGGTTGAAAAAAATTGTGATGCATGTTTAACTCTTTACCAGACGACAAAATTTTAGCCTTATCCAATTTGAAAGCATTTGCAGACGATAATTTCAATGTGGCTCAAATGGTGCAATTTTTCTTTGATAGGGTAGAAAACATTGTGGGAAAAGGAGAAAATGCTGGTTACTAGCATTTTCTCCTTTTCCCACAATATTTTCAAAAGGCTTCTTTTCCAGGGGCGTTAAAAGGCGGCATTGTGCGGTAAAGGGTTAATATACAATGTATGTGTATTACATCTGGGTCATGCTCTGTGAAAAGGGAGTCTAATGCATCTACAAAAAGTATCGACCCATGCTGAAATGAAATTTTTTCCTCTTTGTAAATTTTCTGCATGTCCAAGGACCATCACTATCTCATGATTCAGTCGGTTGTTTGACAAAATCTAGTTTATGGATCCATAATTATATGATGTCTTACTTGGTAAACTGCATCAAGGAGCTGCATCAAACCCCCTTTTGCCTGAGCATGGCTAATTGAGTTCGACACACACACACACACACAGTGACACTGTTGGTATGGTATTTTGAATTATTTGCAACATTATTTTAGTCAAATTCCATCAACCAGCGTACCTATAAAAGCCTAACTGGAATCTGGAATTTCTTTTACCAACGACTTTCAGCCAAACTATGACACATGCTCATAAGCTGCTATATAATTGAGCCATGCTCTGGCAAAAGGGGGCTTAATGCATCTTCATGATCCATGTAACCAATCAAGCCATCACATAATTGTGGGTCCATACAAGCCACTTTTCAAAACAATGGACTTAATCATGAGGTAGACTTGTCCTTGACCATACAGAAAATTGACTAATAGCGAAAAGTTTCGGCCCAGGTCAGCCTGCACAGGCTGACCTGGTCGATACTTTTCACAGATGCATTAAGCCCCCTTTTGTCAGAGCATGGCTCAATTATGTGTGTAATACTCCCTATTTCTGGTGGCAGAACTATTCAAATTAACTTGAACTATTCAAATTAACTTTAAAATTGATCTTTGGGTAAAAGGATAACATGCATCCCAATCTGCATCCGGATTATCTACACACTCCTTTTTGCATGTCCATACTGAATTCATCTCATGATAGTTGGATTGCATTTGTACATGTATAACACTTCAGATTAGATATGAATAATAATACAAGTTAATCTTAAGTAGATCACTTCCTGGAAAAAGTGAACAAAAATAATAGAAGTCTGCACCTTTTTAACTCTTCACCAGACGAAAGAATTTCAGGCTCGTCCAAATTGAAAGCATTTGCAGATGACAAAATAAATGTGGTTGAAAAATTGAAATTTGTTTTGGGAAGGGTAGAAAACATTGTGGGAAAAGGAGAAAATGCCAGTTGTACCTGCATTTTCTCCTTTTCCCACAAGGTTTTCAATAGGCCTCTTTCACAGGGTCGTTAAAAGTCGTGATTGTGCGGTAAAGAGTTAAACATGTTCTCTCATTCTTTCAATCGGCCTTTAACTCTTTGCTGAGACCCTGTAGCTCAGTCTTTAGGTTACAGGACTTGAGAACAGGGGGTTGCTGGTTTGATCCCCAGCTCGGCCAATTTCTTTCTGAGGATTGATGATAGTCATTATGACAGGATTCATTCCTCTCTTACTGCTGACCATTGCTTCGACGACGTAGGAAAGCAGCCATTGGCTTGGAAAGAATATTGTGCATAGTACTGGTAAAAGAAACTCCAGGGATGCATGGATAGGTGCACTAGCTGCTGCGATATAACTGAAATAAGGTTGGAAATGGCTTTAAACACCAAAAATCAATCAATAAATTTTACCCTTTACCACACACTCTTGTCCTTTAGTCCTTTATCAAACAATCTGCACTTAAATGACCCTTAAGGACAGGCTTTTGAGCACATATGTAGTGGGAAAAGGAGAAAATACTAGTAACCTGCATTATCTTTATTTCCAGAAATGATGAGATTCATCTTTTATGAGATTTGCAGTGTTTTTTGCCTTGTTTTCGAAAAGCCTTTTTGTTCAGGGTCGTTAAAACTTGGAAATGTGTGAGTTAAAAATTTGGCTGTTACATGAAGAATGACTGTCAAGATCAGTCTGTATATATCCACACATCTTTTGACACTCTAGTACCTATTTAATCTCTTACTAAAAAAAATTCCAGATTTTCATGATTTTGATGAGAAAGGCTTCTGAAAGGATCAAAAACATTGCAGTAAACGAATAAAATGCTGGTAACCAGCATTTTCTTCTTTTCCCATAATGTTTTCGAAAGCTTTCTTTCTAAGGGTTGTTAAAATTCTGGATTGTGTGGTAAGATGTTAAAGGAAAGCGAAACAAGAAACCTATGTGAAGGGTACCAACACTTGGCCAACATTGCTTTTTCAATGAAATTCATTTAACCCTTTACCACATGATCCCAAGTTCTAACGATCCTGAAAGAAAAGACCTTTGAAAACATTGTGGGAAATGGAGAAAAAATTCTGGTAACCAGCATTTATCCTTTTCCCACAATGTTTTCTACCCTCCCAAATACAACAATCACCATTTCAGCTGCATCTAATTTGTTGTCTGCACATGCTTTCAATTTGGTAAAGTCCAAAATGTTGTTGTTTGATAAAGAGTTCCAAACAACAAAATATGATACTTGTCCAAATTGAAAGCATTTGCAGACAACAAAATAAATGCCAAAATAAATGGTAGGGTAGAAACCAGTGTGGAAAAAGGAGAAAAATCTGGTTACCAGCATATTTTCCTTTTCCCACAATGTTTTCAAAGGCCTTCCCTCTCAGGGTCGTTGAAACTCAGGTTTCCGCGGTAAAGACTTTACCACACGACAACGTTTTAGACTAGTCCAATTTCAAAGCATTTGCAGACGCCAAATCCACTTTGGAACAAACAGGCTTAAGCTCTCTGATAGAGCAGAAAACATTGTGGGAAAAGGAGAAAATGCTGGTTACCAGCATTTTCTTCTTTTTCCAAAATGTTTTCAAAAGACTTCTTTCCTAGGGTCGTGAAAAGCCAGGATTGTTTGGTAAAGGGTTAAACAATGGGAATAAATGTCAGAGATATTTCAGTGTTACCTTCCCTTCTTGTATGTTTGTTTGCTTGTATGGTGTTTAATGCCATTTTCAACATTATTTCCGTTATATTGCAACTTCCAGTGCACCTATATACTCTCCTGAAGTTTCTTTTAGCAATACTTTGCACAATATTCCTCCAATGCCACAGGCTGTGTTCCCATAACCATTGTTGAAACAATGTTCAGGGGTAAGGGAGAAATTAATCCTGTCACAATGACTATTACTACAGGCTATCATCGATCCTTGGAAAGAAATTGCTGAGCTTGAGTTTTGAACCAATGAGCCCCTGTTCTAATTTCTGTACACTAGGGACTGTGCTATCAGGACCTTACTGGTATGGATATCTTTTAGATCAACAACTAGCACAAATTTGAAGTATGTATCTTCAAATTTTGATAAAGACAGAGATCTGAGAAAATGCTAGTTCTTCCCCAAAGATGCAAGCCATTATGACAGAGTTATGGAAATATCTCGGAAGTTCTTTGGAAAAAACACCAAGCTATCAAGTATGGAAATCAGGGAAGGAAAAGGAGCAACTGCTTGATACAAATACAAGATTAGTGACAGGACTGACCTGATTGTTCGTCTGTCTTTTTATTTGAGATAAAATCTTGGGCGTCATTCTCTTTCACATGCTCTGGATTGTGTACCACCTCCTCTTCTGTTTCTTTGGTCACCACTTCTACCTGTTCTGATACTGGGGTCTGGAAAACACATAAACCCTTTACCAGATGACAACCCTGTACCAAACAATCCCACCTTTAATGCTGATTACCTGCATTTTCTCCTTTTCCCACAATGTTTTCAGAAGGCTTCTTTCTCAGGGTAGTTAATAGTCCAGATTAAATGGTAAAGGGCTAAACCATTACCAAATAGTCCAAAGTATTAGCAACCCTATTGAAGAAGGAACATTAATGATAAGGTTTTTTTCTTTTCCTGCAATGGTTGCTATCCATTCAGAAACAAATCCTATCATTTCAGTCATTACTATGTCATGTGTAAATGCTTTCAAATTATCTAAAACTTTGTTGATTTGTAAAACGTTAACCCTTTACCACACAATCCTGAGTTTTAATGATCCCAGAGAGGGAGACATTTGAAAACATTGTAGGAAAAGGAGGAACCATTATTTCCTCCTTTACCCACACTGTTTTCTACCCTATCAAGGAAAATCAAGTCACTTAACCTTTACCACACAATACCAAGTTCTTGAAGTAGAAGGCTTTTAAAAACATTGTTGGATAAGGAGAAAATGCTGGCTACCAGCCTTTTCAAACAAGGTTTCTCTAACTTCTAGCCTATCAAAGGATGTCATCATTTGGGCTGTATTTATTTGTCATCTGCAAATGCTTTCTCTTTGGTCAAGTTCAAAAGTTTGTGGTTTGGTAAAGAGTTAATCAAAATCTTGTTTGTCATATGCAAAGGCTTTCAATATGGACATGTCAGAATATATTGTTTGTTAACCCTTTACCACACCAATCCCGAGTTGTAACAACCTTGAAAGAGAAGGCTTTCCAGAATATTGTGGGAAAAGGAGAAAATGCTGGTAACCAGCAGTTTTAGCTTTTCCAACAATGTTTTCTACCCAATCAAAGTCAGAAATCATTGTTTGAGATACATTTAAATTGTTGTCTGCAAATGCTTTCAATATTGGTGTGTCAAAATTTTGTTGTTTGGTATAGAGATAAACGGTTTTAAAGCTTTCTGACAGAGTAAAAACCTAGAAAGCATTGCGTAAAAAAAAACATGGTAAGGGTTAAAGTTCACCCTTAGGATAAAACTGGAGATTGTTTGGTAGAGAGTTAAGAGGTCATTACCTTCACAATACAGGCCTTTACGGTCTGGTATAGGCTGCTCATCTTGAAGACTTGCAGACTTTTAAAGCTCCCTGTGATCTGTGTGCCAATAGATCTTGAAAATCAATTCAAATGATAAAGCTTCCACAAATAATAAAATATTTCCAAACAAAGAAATTATTTTAGAACGATTCCTGTTATTTAGCGCCCATATCTTGACTACATCAAATAAATCTTGTTATAGTTGCAAAAAGCGTTATTTTAGCTTCCATGCCACGTAGATTCCATGTTTACAGTTTTCATCCCGAAGTTTTAATTCAATCTTACACCTGTTTCAATTGGCTATTGAGGAAAGACGATGAAACGAATGACCAATCAAATCTAGTGTTACAAATAGTCAACAACCTATATTTGGAATTGACGATATAAAGCTAATTTCCAAAAGTGGTTTTACCAATAAGCTTTCTTGAATGGAGCTGAAACAATCACTATCAAAAGTATGTTGTGTATTGAATCGATCAATATGCGTGCAAGGTTTCCAATCACTTATTTTTTTCCAACACATGAAACTCTCCAATTCCCCCTTCTTTAAATAGATAAATGAAAGACCGACGCAAGCATAAATGAAACAGATTATAACCGGAAGTTTACTTCGATCAGCTGGTAGGTCATTTGAGATCTCACCAGTTGAGGGAGTGGACTTTATTGTTAATGACAGACGATATATTCGATAACGATCGATGTGTATTTTATATCCCAGAATGATGGAGAAACATCGTCGTATTTTCTTGTGTTACACTGTTTCAATGGTAATGATTGTATCACAGTATGCCCTGTGTTTACCTGTTGAAACGATGTCAATACCTGCTAAACAGAAAGTAGGACAACAAAGAAGCAAACTAGCAGACAGTTACAGAGCCGAAAGAGATCGTATTTTATTGATGGAACAGCATGAGGCAATGGGTGGGGACATCGTTTTAACGTTTGATGAACAAAAAGTAGATGCTTTCTTACTAGAATCGAAGATTAAAGAGATAAATGATTCTCTAAATGATGGCAAACCCTTTGCTCCTGGAATCAGTTTCTTATTGTCTAAAGGGATGTATGAAAATAGTGATGTCTTCAAGCTCATAAAAAAGATTCCCAAAGGTATGATATCAGGAATCGAGATAACTTTAATTAACCCTTTACCAAACAACAAATTTTTAGAAATGAAAGCATTTGCAGACGACAGATTAAATGTGGCTCAAATGATATAATTTGTGTCTGAAAGAGTAGAAAACATTGTGGGAATAGGAGAAAATGCTGTTTACCAGCATTTTCTCTATTTCCTACAATGTTTTCAAAAGCGCTCCTTCTTCAGGGCCGTCAAAAGTTGGGATTGTGTGGTAAAGGGTTAAGTCTTTACCAAATGACACAATTTTAGACTAGTCAAAATTGAAAGCAGTTGCAGATGAAAAATTATGAATGACTCAAATTTTGGGATTGGTTTTTGAAACGGTAGAAAACAGTGTGGGAAATGGAGAAAATGCTGGTTACCAACATGTTTCCCACAATGTTTTCAAAAGCATTCTTTTCCAGGGTCATTAAAACTCGGGATTGTGTGGTGAAGGGTTAATTCAATCCTTTTCCTGCTTACCACACAACAAAAATTTAGGCTTGTCCAAATCCAACAATGCAGACAAAAAATTGAGTTTGGCTCAATGGTAGGATTTGTCATTGAAAGAATAGAAAACAATGTGGTAAAAAGAGAAATTGCTGGTTAGCAGGATATCATCTTATCCCACAATGGTTTCAGCTGGTATTAGAAAAACATATACCCTGGAGATCTTGTACCTAATGTCAAGGAAATAAATCAATAGTAAACTTTAGTATCCATATTCTGGTGCTAACTTAACTTGAAGTAGTCTTTTAATCAGTTTTATTTTATCATGATTTTTCTCAATTTTTTTTCTGTAAGAATTATTGAAGTTTACTAGTCTCTTATTTATAACTCTGTACCAGATGAGAAACATACGGTGGTGACCCATATTAAGAGCATTTGCAAATGACAAACTAAGCGTGCCTCTAATGATTGGATTTGGCTTTGAAAGGGTTGAAAACATAGTGGGAAAAGGAGAAAATGCTGGTAACCAGCATTTTCTCCTTTTCCCACAATACTATTAAAAGCCTTCTTTCTCTGGGTCGTTAAACTTGAGACTGTGTGGTAAAGAGTTAACACGAATTTCTTTCATCATTCTTTGTATTTAGGTGGAGCTCTACATACACATGATGTGTCAATTGGGGATGTGAACTGGCTTATCAGCAACGTTACTTACAGGGATAATTGTTACATGTGTCGAGATGTGAATAACTCTATCTCTTTCAAGTTCTTCAGTAATCCACCAATCAATCCAGGTAAAGTATCATCATCAGCTGAGCAGCAGCAGCATGTTCATCATCATCATCATCATCATCAATATCATCAATATCATTACTACAATAATTACTAAATGTTGCGCATCACACTGTTTACTTTACTTGCTATTAACCCTTAGAATACTTTATTTTTACCTTGGCTGTTTTCGAAGAAAACATCAAAGTATTGTCATATGTAGCCCTGTTGTCGAAAACTTTGACATTTTATAATATCTCTGTCATTACTGAAGATATCTACTTCAAACATCGAATACTCGTTAATTATCAAAAGGAGAACCCATAAAACAGGTTCAGGTAGCCATCAAAAATAATTTGATGCAGTTATGCCCCTTTTTCAACCAAAAGTTTTCACTGAAAATCAATCTATTTCTAAAACACAGGTGTGTGGTGTTCTTGTTAGTGTACAAAATGTTTGTGAGTCTATAACCCTTTACCAAACAATCCTTGGGTTTTAACAACCAAGTGAAAGATTGCTTTTGAAAACACTTATGGAAAAAGAGAAAATGTTTTCCACCCTATCAGAGAAATACAGCTCATTTGTATCACTTTTAGATTTTCTGTCAGCAATTTCTTTCAGTTTGGAAGACTCAACAACTTGTTGTTTGGGAAAAGGGTAAACATTTTCCAATAAAATATGTGTTTGATTGACCATGAGGAAAAAGGCTTTGTAAAAATTTGTAGGCAAAGGAGAAAGTGCTGATAACCAGCATTTTCTCATTTTCATGCAATTATTTCATCCCCTCTCAAAGACAAATCCAATCATTTGAGCCACATTTATTTTGTTGTCTGCACATGCTTTCAATTTGATCAAGTCTAAAATTTTGTCACCTGGAAAAGAAAACAGGGTCCTGCCACAGAATTTACTGTAGAAATTATGGGAGCTAGGACACTTACCCATCACCATTACAGCACACAACAGTCTGTCCAAGCTATTGCCCGCTGGCTACTTAGTTTTTCCTACAAAAAGTCAAAACCATGTAAAGTGCTGAGAGAGGTACCGGTACATATTGTATAATCTGCTGGTCTCAGTCTTGTAACCAGCAATTCATAACTCCTTTAACTCTTTACCACACAATCCCGACTTTTAACGACCCTGAGACAGAAGGCTTTTGAAAACATTGTGGGAAAAGGAGAAAATGCTGCTAACCAGCATTCTCTCCTTTCCCACAAGGTTTTCTACCCTATCAAAGACAGAAATTATCATTTGAGCTTCATTAAATTTGTCGTCTGCAAATGCTTTCAATTTGGTTGGGTCTGAAATTTTGCCGTGTGGTAAAGAGTTAATTGTTTCTCAATAATTTCTATACTGTTTTACTCTTTACTAACGGACGAAATTTTGGACTGGACCAAATTGAAAGCATTTGCAGACAACAACTTAAATGTAGCTCAGATGTTGTTTTCTGTCTTTGATCGGGCAGAAAACAATCTGGGAAAAGTAGAGAATGCTGGTTACCTGCATTTTCTCCTTTTTCCTCAGTGTTTTCAAAAGCATTTTCTTTCAGGGACATTGAAAGTCTGGATTGTGAAATAAAGAGTTAAAAAAGAGTTATTTATCTTTTATCTAAATGTTTTATCTAAGTGTATTTTTGTTCATTTATGTAAGCCATGATAATTACAGTAACAGAATACATGTAGTTATCTTTCTGTTGGTTGGGAAATAATCATATGAAATATTCCAAGCCAGGTTATCTCACATTATACCTGATAGTGATCAGACTACATGTTACATGCAATCTGATCTTGGTCTGCACAGTCTGAAAAAAGAATCTAATTTTGCCCCAACATTGTTGAGATGGTGACTGACTAAGCTCACAAATATTCACTATTTGCACAGTTTGCCCTTGGGAACTTGTACGTAATGAAAGACAGCGAGCAACAAGTGTTACAGAGTTCGATGAAATGTAAGTATATAACTCTTTCCCACTCAGTGAAATTATAGACAACCAAATTAAAGAGTAATACAAATTGAAAGCATTTGCAGAGGAGAAAATGAATTTTGGTCAATTGATGGACTTTGTCTTTTGAAGTGTAGAAAACATTATGCGAAAAGGAGAAAATGCTGGTTACCAGCATTTTCTGCTTTTCCCACAATGTTTCCAAAGTTATCTTCACCAGAGTTGTTAGTGGAAGGAATATTTTGGTCAAATGATATCGTGACAGTCCAAACATTGTTGCTACCAAATATACTTTGATTTTGTGACACTTCATCAATATGAGCCACACTCAGTGAAAAGGGAGCTTAATGCATCTGCAAAGAGTATCAACTCATTAAAGCGTGCACAATCTGTGCAGGCTTACATAGGTCAAAGTCTTTTGCTGTTTGTAAATTTTCTGCATTTCTACTTACCACTCTCCTCCAGATCCAGTCAATCATTAAAATGAATGGACTTTATGGATGCATAACTATGTGAACTGATGACTTACTTGGTATAATGCATCACAGAGATGCATTAAGCCCCCTTTTCCCATAGCATAGCTCATATACAATGGAATATTTGACTGACAAAATCTTGTTCTTATAAGTAAGGAATGAACTATTTCATTGGTTCCATTATAACATTTTGTGGAATTTTTAGACCGTTGAAATGGCAAGTTACCAATCACAAGCACAAAATAATTTTTCTGGTCTAAAGTAAGTAACAAAATCCAAATTTATAACAAATTCCCAATTCGTCGTCATAGCATTCTTCAGGGATATACAAGGCCATTGTCAAAAGTGTTTTATTGCTGGTCTGGCCATGGCCAGACCATTTTTTTCAGGTCAAATATGGCATTTCTTGTACCTTGTACTATATGCAAAAATGGTTTCAAAATGCATTATATTTGCTTCTAGATACATCTTACAAAGAAAGAAAGACTTTTTGAAGGAAATACAGTGGACTGATCAAATTGATCTATGACTACATGAGCTAGCAATCTGGACATATTGTACACCAATATCAAGATAAAACACTCCACTTAACCCTTTACCACACAATCCTGAGTTTTAACTACCTGAGCCTGAGGAAGAGGCCAATAAATTTTTAAAAACATCGTTGGAAAAGAAGAAAATACTGGTAACCAGCATTTTTCGCTTTTCCCACGCTGTTCTCTACTCTTCACTGACAAGTTCCATCATTTGAGCCACATGTTACTTGACTTCTGCAAATGCTTCAATATGGATGAGTGTAAAATTTTGTCATTTAGTAAAAGGTTATGTGTCTATAGTTAGACATCAGTCATGTGACTGGGTTGGCCAATCAAATCTTGTATTAGATTTATCCCATCTGATGGTGCTATTATTATTTCATTGGTCAGTTTCTTTTATAAGAATTATGGCAAAAATGTTACTGTAATTATTGCAGCATCTTCAAGTACATGCATTTCTGATTCTCTTATTCCATTACCAAACAGTCCTGTGTTTCAACAACTCTAAGGAGATGAACTTTTAAAAACATTGCGAGAAAAAGTAAAAAAAAAAAAAATGCCAATGACCAGCATGAAATTTTCTCCTTTTCCCGCAATGTTTGAGCCATATTTACTTTGTCATTTGAGCCATATTTACTTTATCATTTGCCAATACTTTCAATATCTTTGAGTCTAAAATTTTGTCATCTGGTAAAGAGTTTTGAAAAAATAGGCTCTGAATACAAATATACTTTCAAGCCATGCTCTGGTGAAAGGGGGCTTAATGCATATCCATGATACATGATGTCAAGCATGTCATTACATACTTATAGATCCATAAAATCCATTTTGTGTAACAATCGACTGATTCATGAGGAACACTGATCCTTGAACATACAGAAAATTGACCAATAGCGAAAAATTTCGGCCCAGGTCAGCCTGCGCAGACTGCACAGGCTGACATGGGTCTTACTTTTCGCAGATGCATTAAGCCCCCTTTTCACAGAGCATGGGCCGTTTATATAAAACAGCCTACAGAGATTGACAGCATCACTGTGTGGTGAGTTCTTGGATTTTCAAAGAATGTAGGAAGTTACACATACTGTCTGGGTGGTAACTCTTTAACCCTTTCCCAAACAAGCCCTGGTTTTCACGTGTCTGCAGTACAAGTCTTTTGAAAACACTGTGGGAAAAGGAGAAATTGCTCGTAACGAGCAGTTTCTCCTTTTCCCACAGTGTTTTCTACCCTCTTTGAGAACTTCCTGCCATTTTCATCAAATTCAAAATTGTTGTCTGCAAACTCTTTCAATTTGGACCAGTCCAAAATTTGTCGTTTGGGAAAGGGTTAACAGAAGGCAAAATTGTAGACTTGAAAGCAACTGCAGACAATAAATTTAATGTGGCTCAAATGATGAAATTCATTTCTGAAAGGGTAGAGGACATTGTGGGAAAAGGAGACAATGCTGCTGGTTACCAGCATTTTCTTTTTCAGTATGTTTCAGAGGCCTTTTTCTTCAGGGACATTGAAAAACAGAATTTTTTAGTCAAGGGGTTATGGCCTAGAGGAAAGTTTAATGACCTAGAAGGAGAAGGCTTTTGAAAACATTGTAGGATCATCAAACTGAATGTGAGTAAAATGATGGGACCTACCTTTGAAAGGGTAGGAAACATTGTGGATAGAGGAAAAATAAGGATTATGGTTACCAGCATTTTCTCTTTTTCAAAAGCTTTCTTCCAATAAGGTTGCAAAATATGTGGGATTGTTTGGAAAGAGTTAACCCTTGCCCAAACAAGCCCTGATTTTCACGTGCCTGCAGTACAAGTCCTTTGAAAACACTGTGGGAAAAGGAGAAATTGCTTGTAACAAGCAATTTCTCCTTTTCCCACAGTGTTTTCTACCCTTTTGGAGAACTTTCTGTCATTTTCATCAAATTTAAAATTGTCGTCTGCAAACTCTTTTAGTTTGGACCAGTCTAAAATTTATCTTTTGGGAAAGAGTTAATAAAGAGTATAGCAGCAGCTCTTTTTGCTAGTTGGAGTAACCATTAGTGCTCCTGCAATTATCTGAGTTGGGATCAAAGTATACATGTAGCTACATGAAGCGTGAATGGGCTGATAAGTACATTTATATACACATATTAAATAGTCACAGTTTTGAGTGACCTTTTGGTTTATCAGTCTTACCTGATTATTCTGACTGATTTTATAATCTCTTTCAAATTTATATTATAGATATTTTACTTAACTCTTTAACAGGCTATCATGTGTTCAACAAAGCAAGGAGAAAGACTTTTGAAAATTTGTAGGAAAAGAAGAAAATACTAGAAACCCTAAACCCTGTTTTCCAGCACTTTCTCCTTTTCCCACACTGTTTTCTATATTTTAAAAGGCAAATCCCATCATTTGGACCATATTTAATTTGTTCTCTGCCACAGGTCTAGAATTTATTTCTTTGGTTTATCCTTAACCAGCTACATAAGTTATAAAAAAAAAACACTTTCAAGCTGATTTCTTTCTTATCGGACAGTTTCTGTACAGTCTGATCTTGTTTTACGCTATCCTTAAATGTCTTTGAGTCACACTTAGCAGCCTAATGGTTAATAGTTAACCCCCTATCAAAGAGTTTTAACAGCCCTGAGGAAAGATGCCTTTTTTAACCTGTCTTAGACAATTCAATCTTAGTTAATTTTTTGTCCACAATTGCTTTCAACTTTCAATGAATTTGAAATGCTTTCAAATTTTGTTGCCTGGTTACAGGTTAACCCTTTCCCAAACGACAAATTTTGGACTTGTCCAAATTGAAAGAGTTTGCAGATGACAATTTTAAATTTGATGAAAATGGCAGAAAGGTCTCAAAAAGGGTAGAAAACACTGTGAGAAAAGGAGAAATTGCACGTTACGAGCAATTTCTCCTTTTCCTACAGTGTTTTCAAAAGACTTGTACTGCAGACACGTGAAAACCAGGGCTTGTTTGGGAAAGGATTAAGACAATCTTATCAAAGCTCCTAACAGGGCACTTTTGTTTCCTCAGGAAATGTTACCAAGGATGAGACAGGTAAATAGATTACATTTTGCAACATGTAGATCGGACGTAAACCATGGTATTGTGAATAAAAGATTGGTGATTCTGCCTAAAGATTTTTACGCACAGGAAAATGCAGCTGTTGTATGTTTGGTGTCTATATGCCAAAATTAAAAAAAAAAAATGTGAATCTTGAATGAAGAAAAAAAAGATGAAAAATAATATCGGTACAAAGAAATCAAAAAAGGGAACCTATCCACCAGGGGCAGGTAACCATCAAAATGCTTTTTTTATTAAAGTTATTGCCTCTTTTCGAATTTAAGTAAAGGCAACTGCAGTGGAATGTTGGCACCTGCAGAGCTCTTGTTTCAGTTTCCAATCCTGAGTTTGTGATCGTCAGATCGTCAGATAAATTAGGTGAATAAGTCAATGACCTCTTTGCAGACTTGACTGAGGTGCAGTTTTACGTTGGTCAGTAGTTCTGCAAAAAACCATAAAAAATATTTGTTCCCTTCTCTAGACTAGGGATGCAAAAAAAAAGGGTCTGTGGGAAAATGACAGCTTAAAGTGGTTTTTTAGAAGTTTTATTGGGTGTTTAGTATGTTGAAATGATGAAACATTGTCTCTGCCAGCTGTCAGCTACCATAATAAATATCTTTGGAAATGGGATTTATTACATTTATCATATTGCTGTAATACCAACATTTTTTTATACGAGAATCTCATCAGTGTAGGCATTGACTAAAACCAGATAGCAGTATTAACATAATCCTCAAAAGGTCTCCTTAGATTTACTCCACCCCCCCCCCTTTTTTTTGAGAATGTAACACCCCAAGGGGGATGCATTGACTCTTTACCACACAATCCCGAGTTTTAATGACCCTATAGAGGAAGACATTTGAAAATATTGTTGGAAAAGGAGAAAATGCTGGTCACCAGCATTTTCTCCTTTTCCCACAATATTTTCTACCCTATCAAAGACAGAAATCATCATTTGAGCTACATTTATTTCGTCGTTTGCAAATGCTTTCAATTTGGTCAGGTCCAAAAATTTGTCATGTGGTAACAAGGTAAATAAAGTATTTCTTGTGTCTTGCTTTTAGGTTGTATCAGAGCATGGTACTCAACAAGGAAAACATTCATCAAGACATCAACCAAGTATGGCGAAGATTTGAGGAAGTACTTATCCGAGCAGAAGGCCTTATATATCATGTGCCAGTGTTTCAGGACTATTGCTATGAGGCCCTGAGGGAGCTCAATCAAGATAATGTACAGTATCTTGAAATAAGGGCCCTTTTAGGAGCTGTAAGCGTGATGATTATTTCTTTACAAAAAAAATAAGTGTTTTAACCTTTTACCATACAACACTGAGTTTAATGGCCCATAGTGAGATGGCTTTTGAAAACATCGTGGGGTAGGGGGAAAATGCTGGAAACTAACATTTTCTCCTTTTCTCACAGTGCTTTCTATTCTTTCAAAGACAAATTCCATCATTTGGGTGCACAATGCATTTGTTGATTGCAAATGTTTTTGATTTGGACAAATTGTCTGGATCATTAAAACTTGGGATTGCTTGGCTAAATTTAACCCTTTAGAAGGAAAGATCCGGTGTTTTTACAACCCCGAAGAAAAAGACTCTTAAAAACCTTACGGGAAGAGAAGAAAAGAGCTGGTAACATTTTGTGCAGTCTGATCTTGATTCGCACTGCTTGCAAAGGTAACTAATGTAGAACAAAGTGCTTTCCGGGTCAGTAGTTGTATTACCTGTAACACCTCTGTAAGACATGAAAAGATATAGGCTCATATTCACCAACCATTCTTAATTTCATTCTGATTCTAGATTTAAAAAGTAACATAACTTCTGATTGGCTAAACCTTTTGGTTTAGCCAGTCAGAAATTGTTACTTTCAAATTGAAAAAAATTCTTGAGAATAGGACTAAGAAGTAAGACTGTTCTAAGAATGGTTGGTGAAAACGGACTCAGGTTGAAATTTCATTCTTGGGGAAATAACTCTAATAATGAAACCATGCTTCTGTAACTACAATGACCTTTTTAAATTAGCCAGGCCCAATTGGTAAAGTACTGGGTGTGAAACCAGAGGGTCACTGGTTCAATTCCTCAGCTAGGTCAGTTTTATTCCAAGGATTAATGATAGTCATTGCTAAGGGATTAATTCCTATCTCACTGCAGTTAATAGTTTTTAATGATGGTTTTGCTGGAAAGCAGCCTGTGGCTTGAAAACAACACCATGCAAAGTGGTTAAAAAAAAACCTCAAGGAAATCATGAGAAGCTGCACTGGTCGCAGGGATATAAGTGAAATAATGTTTAAAACAAACTATAAATGCAAGTTAGATTATGATGTTAAACTCTTAACCTAACGATGAAATTTAGGACTCGACCAAATTAAAAGCATAAAATTCTACAGACAACAAATTAAATGTATTTAAATGGATGATTCTTTTCTTTGATAGGGTAGAAACTTTGTTGGAAAAGGAGAAAAATGCTGGTTACCAGCAATTTCTTTTTCCTACGATGTTTTCAAAACCCTCCTCTTGTAGGGTCATTGGAACTTGGGATTATGTGGTGAAGGGTTAAGAAGGCATTTTGGAACCAAAGGAGTGGTCTTGTACTGCTATCACTGCCAACTGGATAAAGTCCAGTTTTTGTCGAGGTCTAAAAGGAGACTTCCAATGAATTTCTTGTAAATCATGCAATAGTTTAAAATCAGGTAGCTGATCATGTAAGTCCAAGATTAGACTACAGTGTTTTTTGCTGTTCAATCTTGATCTATACCAACCACAAAAGCTTTTTAAGTCGTCAATGGCAGTAAAAGAGTTAAAGCAATTTACTCTCTACTAAACAACAAAATTTTAGATTGGTCCAATTTGAAAGCACTTGCAGACGACAAAATAGATGACATAATTGATTGGATTTGCATCAGATAGATCATGGACTACAAAACATTGTTGAAAAAGAAGAAAATGCTGGTTACAGGCATTTTCTCCTTTTCCTACAATGTCTTCAAAAGGCTTCTTTGTCAGGGTCATTAAGCCTCGGAACTGTGTGGTACACTGTTGATTACTTAATGCATTTACCTCACAATCCTAAGGTTTAACAAGCCTGAGGTAGAAGACTTGTGAAAACACTGTGGGAAAAGAAAAAAAAATGCTGGTTACGTGACCGCATTTTCTCCTTTTCTAACAATGTCCCCTACTGTTTCTTAGAAAAATCTGTTGTTTAAGCCAGCCCACATTTTGTAGTTTACATATCCTTTCAATTTGAATGAGTCTAAAATTTTGTCATCTGGAACTGTATTCGCCAACAGTTTACTGTTCTCAAGAACATTCTATGTCTTACTCTAGATTTAGGAAGTGATGCAACTTCTGATTGGCAAAAGCATCTGGTTAGCCAATCAGAAGTTGTGTTACTTTCAAATGTAGAAAATTCTTGAAAATAAGAGTAATATTGTTCTTAAAAATGGTTGGTGAATACAGATCCTGGTAAACAGTAAAAACAGGTGGTCTCTTAGACAGGTTAATCAGTGTCTTTGTTTCTTTTATTTACAATTGACAGGTATATGACCTTGACGGGACTGTTCACAATTCCAAAGCCTTTGTCCTTGACCTGTATGATAAAGCTTTACAACGCTTTAAAGCTGATTACCCAGAATTTACAGATCTCCGAATCATAATGACTTCGTTGAGGTAATGATCTTAATACCATCTCTGATATAAAATACTCTGTCATACAAATACTCCACACATATCTCCCCTCCCACCATCTAGAAGAACATGGCAGCATTCTAGGCTTCTCCAGTTTAATTCATTACCAAACGACAAAATTTTAGGCTTGTCCAAATTGAAAACAATTGCAGACAATAAAATAAATGTGACCGAAAAATGGAAATTGGTTTTGGTAAGGGTAGAAAACATAGTGGGAAAAGCAGAAAATGCTGGTTACCAGCATTTTCTTCTTTTCCTACAATGTTTTCACAAGGCTTCCTTCTCAGGGTCGGGATTGTGTTGTAAAGGGTTAAAAGCTCTTACAAGGGACAAAGAGGATGTGACTCAAAAAGTGATGTAAATGGGTAAGGGGAAGATGCTGATAATCAGCATTGTGTTCTACCCTTTGAATGTTGAATATCAATCTGACCAAAATTTTGGTATGTAGTGAAGAGTTTAGTTCTTTACCAGGCAAAAGAAAGTATTGTGCATAAAAAGTAGGTCTATGAAGCAAGCTTATCGATATCAATGAACACAAGGTATGTTTGCTTCAGTTTTTCTAACAAGTTTCTACTAATTGACTGATTACTGCTGTCAGTCTAACTGAACATCAATCAGGAAATGTTTTGATGCAAATGTGCAACATTTTCTTACAACATCCTCATTGTCAGTAGAGATGCATCCTTTTTGCAAGTAATGTAGTAGTTGATTGGAAAGTGAATTTGTCATCAAAACCAAAAAAAGACACAAAGGTTATTCAAGTGAAGATATAGAGGATTTTTTTTTTTTTTTTTTTTTTGTGAAAGATTCAAATTCATTTCATCGAGAGAACATCATCTGTAAATTTTCATGAGTGGTGCAGCCACATGTGAAAATATTACCGATGATGTTTATGAGTTAAACCTTATAATCCACCATTATTTCTCAATAAGCTACCGAAAAGCATGAAATAAATTTAACTCTTTACCACACAATCACGGGTTTAACGACCCTGAACAAAAAGCCTTTTGAAAACATTGAGGGAAAAGGAGAAAATGCTGGTTACCAGCATTTTCTCCTTTTCTCACAATGTTTTCTACCCTTCCCAACACAAGTTTCAGTTTTTGAGTCAGATTTATTTTGTCATCTACAAATGCTTTCAATTTGGACAAGTCTGAAATTTTGTTGTGTGGTAAAGGGTTAAATTAAATCTATTCTAAAGGACAAAAATTTAGCCCTGTCTAAATTGAAAGCATCAGCAGATGACAAATTAAACTTGTGATTCAATACACGGGATTCGTTCTTAAAGGGCAGAAAACCTTGTTGGAAAAGGAGAAAAAGCTGTTTACCAGCATTTTCCCTTTTTCCCCACAATGTTTTCAGAAAACTTCCACCTTAAGGTTTTTAAAACATGAGATTGCTTGGTACATGGTACATCATGAAGATGTTGTTCAGTCAGCTTATGCATTCTTAATCAATGGCTGATTGTATTGCAGTTGCAAATTAAGTATCTAGAGTTTTTGAAATCTGCACCATCTCCCTTTTTTAGCATTCGAATTCAACTCTAATCAAATATACCTCTTTATTTGATTGTATGACAATACATGTAATTCATACACATTTTTCATGATATTTGAAGACCTGTTTTTCAATTGAATACATGTATATTGCCATGAACGAATTAACCCTTTACCAGACAACAAAATTTTAGCTTTGTCCAAATTGAAAGCATTTGCAGACAACAATTTCAGTGTGGCTCAAATGGTGCAATTTTTCTTTGATAGGATAGAAAACATTGTGGGAAAAGGAGAAAATGCTGGTTACCAGCATTTTCTCCTTTTCCCACAATGTTTTCAAAAGGCTTCCTTCCCAGGGGCGTTAAAAGGCGTTAAAATTGTGCGGTAAAGGGTTAAATTAACAGATTTGTACCTATGAATGGGAAATATGTACAGCGCCTCTAGCGAACTAAATAAATGAATGAAAACAATGCTTGCAAATGTGACAGACATTTTTTCCCCCTGAAAACACTGGAAAACATATTCTGTAGTCATTCATCTGCTGCAGTTTCAAAAACCATTTGAGCCATGCTCTGGCAAAAAGAGGTTTTTAATGCGTCTTCGTAATGCATTATACCAAGCAAGACATCACATGATAATGGACCCATGAAATCCATTTTGTCTAACAACCGACTGAATCCGGAGGTAGAATAGCAAAAAGTATCAACCCATGTCAGCCTGCACAGTCCGCAAAGGCTGACATGGGTTGGTACTTTTTGCAGATGCAATAAGCCCTCTTTTCACAGAGCTTGGCTTCTTTAGTTTACCCAATCAGAAATTACATTCTTTTGAAATTTGAAAAATTCTTAAGAATAAGAACGCAGTTCAGAATTGCTATTGAATCACTGCCTCATGCAGACAGTAAGGTATCTTTGTCATCTAAATTATTACCAATCCTGATATTTCAGGTCACACTCCACTGGCCAAATTTTAGCTGACATCAAAGTGGCCATGCAGCTTTTACAATACAAACCACAGCTGTTTGCCGGGTATGATCTCGTTGGACAAGAAGATCCTGGAAAACCTCTGTTATATTATTTGGATGATTTGCAATACCCATCGAAACAAAATCCACCAGTTAGACTGCCATATTTTTTCCATGCAGGTGAAACAGGTTTGTACAGGTTTTCTTAAATGATTACTGTAAAAATAGAACAGAGAAGAAGAAATAAGAAATTTCAGTCAAGCTCATGTTTGCAGCCACTCCAACTGAACCTTAACCCTTTCCCAAACAACAAATTTTGGACTGGTCCAAATTGAAAGAGTTTGTAGACGACAATTTTAAATTTGATGATAATGGCAGAAAGGTCTCAAAAAGGGTAGAAAACACTGGGGGAAAAGGAGAAATTGCTCGTTACGAGCAATTTCTCCTTTTCCCACAGTGTTTTCAAAAGACTTGTACTGCAGACACGTGAAAACCAGGGCTTGTTTGGGAAAGGGTTAACCAAACAAACCCTAAATAAAAGGCAAAAAACACTGTTTTTTAGTTTCTACAACAAATACCATGATTTGAACCACATTTGGTTTGTCTCTGCATTTATTTCCGATATGGACAAGTCCAAAAAGGTGTTGTTTGTCAAAGAGTTAAGCCATTAACTCTTTACCAAACGACAAAATTTTGGAGTGGTCTGAATACAAAGTCTTTTGCAGATGAAAAATTAAATGTGGCTCAGATGAAGGAATTTGTCTCTGAAAAGCCAGAAAAAAAATACGGGTAAAGGACAAAATGCTGGTTACCAGCATTTTCTCCTTTTCCCATTATATTTTGAAAAAGGCTCTTCCTCAGGGTTGTTAAACATGGGGTTGTTTGGTAAAGGATTAATTTGTAAATAATTATTTACCATCTAACCAAACTTCAAACTTATCCAAATGAAAAGCATTTGTAGATGATAAAACTATATGTGGCTGAAATTATTGAATGTTTTTGAAGAGGTTTTTTCCTTAACCTTTCGAAGGCGAACTTTAGCGACCCTCAGAAAGAGGGCTTATGAAAACATTGTTTCCTACCTTTTCAGACCAATCCCATCATTTGAGCTATAGTAGTAGGAAAAGGACAATGTTTTGTACCCTTTCAAAAAATAATTCCATCATTTTAATCATATTTAATTAATCGCCTGCTAAATTGCTTTCAGTTTTGTCAAGGCTTAATTTTTTTTTGTTTGGTGAAGAGTTTAATAACAGGATATGTACATGTATATGAATGGGTAAAAAACAGTGGGAATTGGTTACCATGGTTTTCTGCTTTTTCCATGATGTTTTTTTCAAATTCAAAGACCCTAAGGAAGAAGGCTATGGAAAACAGTTTAGAAACAGTTTCTCAATTTTCCTTAGTATCTTCTTCCCCTTCAAAGAAAAATCTTAACAATTTGAACCACATTTAATTTGTTATCTGCAAATGCTTTAACCCTTTCTCACAGGACAATTGCAGCAGGAGAAAATGCTGGTTACCAACGTTTTCTCCTTTTCCCACAATGTTTTCAAAAGGCTTCTTGCTTAGGAATGTTAAAAAATGTTACAATTGTTTGGTAAAGGGTCAATCCTATTCAATTATTGGTAAGCAAATCTTTTTGATTTGGACAAGTCTAAATTTTGGCACCTGTTAACCCTTTACCACATAATCCTGAATTTTGACAAGTTTTAAACTCGGGATTGTATGGTAAAGGGTTAAAATTGGACTAGTCTAAAATATAGTTGTTATGGACAGATGAAAATTTGTTGTATTTGATTGAAGAAGGAATGAAGAATCAAAATAGTGGTCTCTTATTTCTGCACCAGCTGACAAAATTTAAGCCTGGTCCAAATTGAAAGTATTTGCAGACAACATATTAAATGTGTCATATTAAATTCAAAATTCGTCTTTCAAAGGCGAGAAAACATTGCTGGACAAGGAGAAAATGCTGGTTTCCAGCATTTTTTTCTTTTCCCACATTGTTTTCAAAATCTGTCTTCCTCAGGTGGTCGTCAAAAATTTGGAATTATCTGGTAAAGGGTTAACCTTTTACCACACAGTCCTGAGTTTTAAGGACCATGAAATGAAAGGCTTTTGAAAACATTGTGGCAAAAGGTGAAAATGCTTGTAATCATCATTTCCTTCTTTTCTCACAATGTTTACTACTGTATCAAAGACAGAAGTCATCATTTGAAATACATTTAATTTGTCTTCTGCAAATGCTTTGGTCAAGTCCAGAATTTAATGTTTGGTATAAACTTAACTCTTTGCCACCCAATCACAGGTTTTAACGACCCTGAAGAAGAAACTTTTTGAAAACATTGTGGGAAAAGGAGAAAATGCTGGTAAGCAGCATTTTCTCCTTATCCCACAATGTTTTCTAACCTTCCCAAAACAAATTTCAATCTTTGAGTCACATTTACTTCGTCGTCCTCAAATGCTTTGAATTTGGACAAGTCTAAAACTTTATTGTTTGGTAAAGAGTTTAAGCAGAGGATTTGTTAAATACAGGTGACATCCCAATGCAAGTTTTACTATATATTCTACAGATTGGGAAGGTACCAGAGTTGACAACAATGTTTTAGATGCTGTGTTACTTAATACAACTAGAATAGGCCATGGTTATGCTCTACTCAAACATCCAGAGGTGATGAGAATGACTAAAGATAGATTTATAGGAATAGAAGTGAATCCTATCTCAAATCAGGTAAAACGAACAAAAGTATGAGCCTTGCTCTGTGAAAAGTGGGCTTAATGCATCTGCAAAAAGTTTCGACCAAGGTCAGCCTGCGCAGTCTTGGCGGAAACTTTTTGCTTTTGATCAAGTTTCTACATGTCAAAGGACCAGTGTGCCTTATGGTCCACTCGGTTGTTGGAGAAATAGATTTTTTTGCTTCCACAATTATATGATGACTTGCTTAGTATAATGCATTACTGAGATGCAGTAAGCCCCCTTTTGCCAGGGCTCAAATGTCATTAGCTTTATTGTTATCAAAGAACACATTGAACTATTGTCATAGGCTTCGTATTTTTTTTTTTTTTTTTCTTTGACATTTCTTAGTATCTGTTGTTACTTTACCTTCACAGCACAAAATTAGTGAAATGGACCATTTCATTATGGAAAAAGCATCCAAACTATTGTCTTTTCAAGGTTGTTTTGGCCAGAATATGTAACAAAGTTGCGGACAGTGCAGATCCAAGATCAGACTGCATGTTGTATGCAGTCTCATCCTGATCTACACTGTCTGCAAAGACAACTTAAATCTTTACCACACAATCCCAACTTTTAACAACCCTGAGAAAGAAGCCTTTTGAAAACATTGTGGGAAAAGGAGAAAATGCTGGTAACCAGCATTTTCTCCTTTTCCCACAATGTTTTCTACCCTTCCCAAAACAAACTTCATATTTTCAGTCACTTTTATTTTGTCGTCTGCAAATGCTTTCAATTTGGGCTGGCTAAAATTTTGTCATTTGGTAAAGAGTTAAGTTGGTTCCAGTGCTTCATGGGTTAAGATATTTACTTTAGATATTTACAAGATGACAAAAGTTTAAGACTTGCCCAAATTGAAAGCAATTGCAGACGACAAATTGAATGTGGTTCAGAGGATTGGATTTGTCTCTGAAAGGTTAAAAAACATAGGGGGGGGGGAATGCTGGTTATCCCACAATATATTCAAAAGTTTTCTTTGTCAGGGTTGTAAAAACTCGGCATTGTGTGGTAAAGCCTTAAAGGATAAACTCTTTAGCACACAATCCAGAGTTTAAGTGACCCTAAGGAAGAAGCCTTTTTAAAAAAACAATGGGAGAAAAAGAGAAAATGCTGGTGACCAACATTTTCTCTTTTTCTCACAATGTTTTCTACCCTTTGAAAGAAAAATTTCAGGTTTGTAGTAACTTTAAATTTGTAGCCTGCGAAAGCTTTCAGTTTGGGCAAGTCTAAAATTTTGTGATTTGGTAAGAGTTAAACTTGTACTAGTTGTTCACTATCAAAGAAGGAACCCATTCTAAAAGGGCAGGAAACTCTTGAAGTATGTTAGACACAATCTTGACCCTTTTTCAGCTTGGAACATTTACTGCAGTAGAGCTTTGGCACCCAAAGGCAGTGTGTAGAACATTTACTGCAGTAGAGCTTTGGCACCCAAATGCAGTGCTTAGAACATTTACTGCAGAAGAGCTTTGGCACCCAAATGCAGTGCTTAGAACATTTACTGCAGTAGAGTTTTGGCACCCAAAGGCAGTGTGTAGAATATTTACTGCAGTAGAGCTTTGGCACCAACAGGCACTGCATAGAATATTCACTGCAGTAGAGCCTTGGCACCCAAATGCAGTGCTTAGAACATTTACTGCAGTAGAGCTTTGGCACCCAAAGGCAGTGTGTAGAATATTTACTGCAGTAGAGCATTGGCACCCAAATGCAGTGCTTAGAATATTTACTGCAGTAGAGTTTTAGTACCCAAATGCAGTGCTTAGAACATTTACTGCAGAAGAGGTTTGGCACCCAAATGCAGTGCTTAGAACATTTACTGCGGTAGAGCTTTGGCACCAACAGGCACTGCATAGAATATTCACTGCAGTAGAGCCTTGGCACCCAAATGCAGTGCTTAGAACATTTACTGCTATAGAGTTTTGGCACCCAAATACAGTGCTTAGAACATTCACTGCTGTAGAGTTTTGGCATCTAAATCCAGTGCTTAGAACATTAACTGCAGTACAGCTTTGGCATCCAAATACAGTGCTTAGAACAATTACTACATGTGGTGCTCTTCTTTTTATAAAATACACAAATGGTAAATACCGTAAGACTTTGATCCTCAGCCTTTCATATAGTTTATCATATGTAAAAACCCAGGCAGGTGGAATTATCGTGAATGAGAAGTCTTTGAGTCAGCCATTCCTTTTGCATGCTATATGAATGAAACTTTTTTCATGTCCTTGATTATGTAGTTCTTAGTACTCAGACTGTGTATCCTGGGTCCATATTCACCAGCTATTCTTAAGAACATTCTTAGTCTTATTCTAAATTTGAAAGTAACACAACTTCTGATTGGCCAAACCATTTAGCCAGTCAGAAGTTATGTTACTTTCAAATCTAGAAAATTCTTGAGAATTAGACTAAGAATATTCTTCAGAATGGTTGGAAAATATAGACACATTGAGTTTTTTCAATTATTTCTCAGGCACTCAAGCCCTTTGACATTACTCCACTAAGGCAGTTTTCATAGTAATTTCTTTTTTTTTTTAAATTATCCACCCTTCATTATCCTTTTATGGCTGTCTAGGTATTAAAACTAGTCGAGGATTTAAGAAACCACCCGGCCTCAGCTTTAATTGCCCAAAACTACCCAGTGGTAATTAGCTCTGATGACCCATCAGTTTGGGGTGCAACGGGCCTTTCACATGACTTTTATGCTGCCTTCATGGCTTTAACTGGTGCTGATGATGGTTTAAAGGTGCTTAAACAACTGGCCATGAACTCTCTTATGTAAGTATAGTAGTGTATTTAGTGAGGTTGCAAATTAACCCTATATCAGACAATTCCTAATTTTAACAACCCTGAGAGAGAAAGCTTTTGAAAACATTGTAGGAAAAGGAGGAAATGATGGAAACCAGCATTTTCTCCTTTTCCCACTTTTTTTTGTTACCTTTTACAGACAAATCTCATCGGTTTTGCCACACTTATTATTAACCCTTTACCACATAATCCAAAGTTTTAACAAACCTAGGGAAATAGCCTATTGAAAACCTTATGGGAAAAGAAGAAAATGCTGGTAACAAGTATTTTCTCTTTTGCCCACCAGATTTTTTACACTTTCACAGACAAATCATTTCAGCTATTTTTGATCTGTAATCTGCAAATGCTTTCAATTTGGACCTATCTGAAAGTTTGTTGTTTGATAAAGAGTTGAGTGCTTTGAATGAGATTGCTACTTTAACTCTTTACCAAACGGCAAATGTTTACACCACACCAAATTGAAAGCATTGCAGACAGCAAAACAATATGAAATTGATATTTAATAAGGTAGAAAACATTCCCACAATGTTGTCAATGGTCTTCCTCCTCAAGGTTGACTGTGTACCAAATGACAAAATTTGGACTTGACCAAATTGAAAGCATTTTGCAGACTACAAATGAAATGTTGCTAAATTGATGACTTCTGTTTTTTATGGGGTAGAAAATACTTTGGGAAATGACAAAAAGCTGGTTACCAGCATTTTCTCCTTTTCCTATGATGTTTTCAAAAGCCTTTTCTTCCAGGGTCGTCAAAGGTTGGGATTGTTTGGTAAAGGGTTAATGTAGATGTAAAAATGCTTTGAGTAAGATTGCCAATTTGAAATATACCACTGTTTTGAGTGAAATTTCACCCTTAGAGCGCCTTTCATGACTATAGACTTTCTTTCTGGTGATTTTTCGCTTCTGACCTTTGATGCATGTAAAAAAAAGTACTCAGTGACTTGGAAAGAAAGTTGAGTCAGTACTGGTGGGAGAAAGCCAGGAAACACATGGGTAGGTGCAGTGACCGTCGTGATATGACCCAAGTTGTTAAAATGCATTAAACTTCAATACAAACAAACAAACAAATCATGACAATAGATGCCTTTGCAACCAATGTAGATCAAGATCAAACTGTACAAAACATGCAGTCTGATCTGTGACCTACACTGTTTGCTTTGCAGAAACATTTCAGGCAAAAGCAAGCATGAATTTGAATTTATTTGGGTGATATTTCTGAACTGAAAATGTCTGTTGGGTTTATTCGGCGCTCTAAGGGTTAGAAAGGGCTTACACATCACAGAGAGGTCATGTCCATGTTATGAAAGTTACAGTATCTAATGGGGGAATATACAGTTGTTATGGAAATATAGTTTTTATTGCTGGCCAAGGCCCAAAACAGCTTGATACAGTGTTGCTAAATTTAACAGTCCAATTTCTTTACACTTGCAAAGAAAAACGTAAAAGTGTTGCTCTGGCAAATGGGGGGCTGGTTTAACCCTTTCCTTAACAAGCCCTGGTTTTTACGTGTCTGCAGTACAAGACTTTTGAAAACACTGTAGGAAAAGGAGAAATTGCTCGTAACGAGCAATTTCTCCTTTTCCCATCGTGTTTTCTACCCATTTGGATAACTTTCTGCCATTTTCATCAAATTCAAAATTGTCGTCTGCAAACTCTTTCAGTTTAGACCAGTCTAAAATTTGTTGTTTGGGAAAGGGTTAATTGTATCTCTGTGATGCATAACACCAAACAAGTCATCATGATTATAACTATGGACCTATAAAATCCTCTTTGTCCAAAACTGACTGAATCATGAGATAAACTGGTCCTTTGACATGCATAAAATTCACCAATAGCAAGAGGTTTCAACCCAGGTCAGCCTGCGCAGGCTGTCCTGAGATGATACTTTTTGCAGATGCATTAACCCTTTCCCAAACAAGCCCTGGTTTTCACGTGTCTGCAGTACAAGTCTTTTGAAAACACTGTGGGAAAAGGAGAAATTGCTCGTAACGAGTAATTTCTCCTTTTCCCACAGTGTTTTCTACCCTTTTTGATAACTTTCTGTCATTTTCATCAGATTTGAAATTGTCGTCTGCAAACTCTTTCAATTTGGACCAGTCCAAAATTTGTCGTTTGGGAAAGGGTTAAATCCCCTCACATGGCTCATATTCAGTAGATTTCATCTATGTTTTACAAGAAATTTTGATTTACAGCCAAACCTCTTACTCGACCCTTTGAAATAATCAACATGAAGTAAAAAAAGTAAGAAGCCTGCTATGGGAATTGTGAAGGCCATCTATAGTTTTCTACATTTTGCTTCCAAAATGCAATATATTGCTACATTGTATAATTTTTTTCCAAAATTGTATATGATGCCTTCCAGGTTATGTGTGGGATGGGGAGGGGGAGACATTATTTTTAACAAGAACATACAAGAACAAGCATCTAGTTCTTAACTTCTTCCCTCCATTTTTCAGATTGTTTAACTTTTTAATTTTAGACTTGACCAAATTGAAAGATTTGCAGACTACAAATTAAATGTGGCTCAAATGGTTAACCCTTTACTAAACAATCCTGAATTATTACAAACTTGGGAAACAATGCTTTTGATACCATTGTGGGAAAAGGAGAAAATACTGGTAACCAGCATTTTCTCCTTTTCCCACAATTTTTCGGTTCTGTAAAGTCAAATGTTACCATTTGAGCAATATTAAATTTGTCATCTGCAAATGCTTTCATTTTCACCCAGTCTACGATTTTGTCAGAGAACATTTTCTTATTTTCCTATAATGTTTTCAAAACCCCTATCTCTTAGGGTCTTTAAAACTCGGGATTGTATGGAAAGAGGTTAAACGAGTTGTCTGGTGCATATAGACCAATTATTTTAACCATGCACATATGAGAGAAAGAGTCCCAACTTTTTTTTTTAATGTTTGCAGCTATAGTAGTCTACCTCAGCAGCGAAGAGTTACAGCTATTCAGGACTGGCAAAGAAAATGGAATACATTCATAGCAGATGTTGTCAGGGACAAGTCATTATAACAGCAATCAGGAATTATATTTTTAACTAAACCAACAATGCAATTGCCACATTGTTATACTAATTGAAGTATTATGGTAGTATTATTATGTAACTGAAACATGTTTAACTCTTTACCACACAATCCCGACTTTTAACAACCCTGAGGAAGAAGCCTTTTAAAAACATTGTGGGAAAAAGGAGAAAATGCTGGTAACAGCATTTTCTCCTTTTCCCACAATGTTTTCTACTCTTCACAAGACAAATTTTTATTTTTGGGCCACATTTATTTTGTCGTCTGCAAAAGCTTTCAGTTTGGACTGGTTTAAAATTTTGTCGTTTGGTAAAGAGTTAACTCTTTACCGAAAGACAGAAATCTAGACTTTTCTAAATTTAAAGCATTTCCGGACAACAAATTAACCCTTTACCACATGACAAACTCTTACACTTGTCCTAATTGAAAGCCTTTGTAGATGACAATTTCATTGTGGCCCAGATGATGTGATTTTTATTTGATATGGTAGAAAATATTGTAGGAAAAGGAGAAAATGCTGGTTACCAGCATTTTCTCCTTTTCCCACAGTTTTTAAAAGGCTTCTTCCACAAGGTCTTAAAGGTTGGCGTTGTGTGGTAAAGTGTAGACTCAGAACATACAATTTGCCTTCCATAGGGTAAAAAACATGATGGGGAAAAGGAGAAAATGCTGATTACCAGCAATTTTTCCTTTTCCCACAGTGTTTTCAAAACCCCTTTTTAAGGGTTCTTAAAGTCACTATTGTGTGGTAAAGGGTTAATGGATATCTAAGCAGTTGTATTAATTTTTTTTAAGTATTAATTTTTTTTAACTCTTTACCAAATAACAAAAATTTAGACATGTCCAGATTGAATGCATTTCCAGACGACAAATTGAATATGGCTCAAGAAATGTTATCTTTCTTCAAGAGGCTGAGAAACATTGTTGGAAATGGAGAAATGCTGGTCACCAGTATTTTCTTCTTATCCAACAATGTTTTCAAAACCCTTCCTCCTCAGGATCGTTCGAAAAAAGGGATTGTTGAAGTGTCTATTAAAAGGTTGTTAAAATCAAGATTTATTTTGTAGAAATTATATAGAGCTATGTTTTTCAGTTATATACTGGTATGAGAATGAGCTTATATTTTTGTATTTTATTTTTACATTTTTACTGCACAAGACAATCAGATTTTAACCCTTTACCACACAATCTGGACCTTTAATGACCCTGAGAAAGACAGCTTTGGAAAACATTGTGGGAAAAGGAGAAAATGCTTGTAACCAGCATTTTTCCTTTTCCCACAATATTTTCTACTCCTTCCAAATTGAATGTTAGTTTTAGATTCACATTCACTTTGTCGTCTGCAAAGGCTTTCAATTTGGACTAGCCTTAATGATTTAGTTTGGTGATGGGTCAAATTTACTCTTTACCAGACAGCAAAATTGTAGACTTGTTCAAACTGAAAGCATTTGTGATTTAAATGATAGACTAAGTTTTGGTAACGGTACCAGCATTTTATCCTTTTCTGACAATGTTTTCTAAACCCTTGTTCTTCAAGATCATAAGAGCCTGTGAATGTTTAGTGAAGGATTCATTTGTCAGGTACAAAAAAGTCAAGATACAGAGCTCTCCTAGAAATTACGTTTTTCAGTAATATAATTATGTATACTGTTACATAGTTGAGCTTGTTTCGAACTCTGGCACTAATTTTTACATATTTACAATGAAAGACAATCATATTTTAACCTTCCCCAGCATTATAGGTCTCACTCGATAAACCTTTCGTTATCAGTTTACATTATTGTTTATATTTGGGATAACAGGTTTAAAATCACGTACCGTCACAAGAAAATTTATCAACCCAACTCGATAACGTTTATATTTTCTCATAACCATCTGTGGTTTTAAACATGTATTCCGGAAAACAAGTAATAATATAAACTGTTAATGAAAGGTTTATCGAGTTACAGTTATAAAGACATTATTACTAGTGTTTGTTGACAATGTAAATTAAGATATCACTGCCTTCTGTGAATGGTGAAGATCAAGTGTAGATCAAGATTGGACTGCACAAAACATACACTCTCATCTTGGATCTGTCATAGGCCCTTATTTTTTTTTTTTGTAGGTTTTCAGGCAAAAACATCCTTAACACTGCAATACTTTGTTTTACTGTTTGGCAAAGTTAATTTATTTAGTGCTGTATTAGTTTACAATACATGTGATAACATTTAGGTATGACATGAATTTACTGTATTTCAACTCTTTACCACAGGACAAAATTCTAGTCTTGTCCAAATTGAAAGCATTTGCAGACCACAATTTAAATGTGGGTCAGACAGTTCTTGCAATTTTTCTTTAACCCTTTACCATAAAATCCTGGGTTTTTACGACCCTGGGTAAGAAGGCTTTTGAAAACATTGTGGGAAAAGGAGAAAATGCTGGTAACCAGCATTTTTTCCTTTTTCCACAATGTTTTCTACCATATCAAAGACCTAGAGCTCAGTTTTGCCAGTTTTGAATTTGTCGTCTGCAGATGTTTTGAATTTGAAAGAGTAAAAAAATTGTCATTTGGGAAAGGGTTGATAGGGTAGAAAACATTGTGGGAAAAAGAGAAAATGCTAGTTACCATCATTTTTTTCCTTTTCCACAATGTTATCAAACAGCTTTGTTCCCAGGGTTGCTAAAAGGCGGTATTGTGCGATAAAGGGTTAACTCTCTACAAAAGGACAATATTTTATATTGGTACTAACTGAAAGCATTTGCAGATGACAAATGAAATGTGACCCCAAAATTTGCCTTTCAAAAGGCAGGAAATATTGCAGGGAAAGGAGAATTTTTTTTTCCTTTTCCTGCATTGTTTCCAGAGGCCATTTTCCTCAAAGTCGTTAAAACATGGGATTATGTGGTAAAGAGTAAAGTAAAATTTGGATCAAGTTAGTTTAACAAGGACCAAGAAATTTGTTTCTACCTCTGTACCGCCAGTCTGGCAACCGCAATATTTTATTCCCTTTCTAGAACAAATTCAAATCATTTCAGCCACATCCACCTAGTAATTTGCAGAAGTGCTCTGTGTTGAGAGGTTAAGTAAATCGTATGTAATCGTAAAGTGCCATCTCAGATTAGCCTGTGCGGACTGTGCAGGCTAATCCGAGACGACACTTTACACAAATGTCCGAAGGCCCCTTTTCGTGTGATGCACGCCATATTTACTAATGAAACAAATTTCATCTTGAATAAAATCAGCATTTGCTGCCGATTATTTAAAGTTGCTTAACCCTGTACCACACAGTCCCAAGCTTAAACGACCCCCGAAAAAAGGACTTCTGAAAACATTGTGGGAAAAGGAGAAAATGCTGGTAACCAGCATTATCTCCATTTCCCACAATGTTTTCTAGCCTTTAAAACACAAATTTCATAATTTGTGTAACATTTAATTTGTTGTCTGCTAATGCTTCCAAATGCTTCCAATTTGGATCATTCTAAAATTTTGTCATTTAGTAAAGAGTTAAATTGCTTAAATATTGGCATTTATCTTTGAAAGTCTGAAAAAAAAAAAGCAAAATGGGGAACATGTTGGCTGGTTGCCAAGCTGTTTTCCTTTTTCCTTAATGTTTCTTTAAGCTTGTTAAAACACAGGATTATTTGATTATGGGTTAATCACAATGACACAAATAATCCTTAATCACCAAATTTTACAAGCATTGATGCCCAATTTGTCATCTGCAAAGATTTCAGTATGGCCAAGTCTGTAATATAGCCGTGTGGTGAAAAGTCGGGCAAAATGATTTGAGCTTATGATAATTTTTCTGTTTTATGCAGAGAACAGATTTTTGTAAAACCCTTTATTAACCCTTAAAGCTCCTTTCACAACTAATGTTTCCTTTTCCACCAGTGTAGATCAAGATCAGATAGCACAAAACATGCAGTCTGGGTCTGTATTCACCAACCATTCTTAAGAGCATTCTTTGTCTTATTTTCCAAGATTTTTGAAGTTCAAAAGGAACACAAGTTGCGTTACTCACATTTCAGAAAATTCTGGAGAATAGGATTGAGAACATTCTTAAGAATGCTTGGTGAATACGGACCCAGATCTCTGATTTACACTGGTGGCTTTGCTGAAGTATTATAGTCTAAAGGAACCTTCAAGTTGCCATTATTTTGGTCTTATTTCTAAGCTGGAAATGACTGTTAGGTTAAAAAAGGGTTAAAAAAACCTTTGTTTCTACCACCCTAAAGAGGAAGGTGTTTGAAAACATTCTCCTTTTCCAACAGTGTTTTCTACACTTTCAAAGACAAATCCCACTGTCTGAGCCACATTTAATTTGTTGTCTGCAAATATGTCTGAATTGGACAAGTCTACAGATTTGTCGTTTGGTAAAAAGAGTTCAGAAAAGAGTCTTTCTCAGGACATAGTGTCACTTATTAATACACAAACAAACAAAACAACATGCATGGGTATTATGAACTTTAGAAGTATTATATATGTACATTTAGGAAGACAGTTGATTGTTTATGAGATTCATTGAAGTTTTCGTTTACATGTTTCCACCAAAAAACCACTTGATTTAACCCTTAGGAAATGACACAATATTGTTGTCAAGTTATAGATACATGTACTTACGTATTTACAGATAGATAGAATGATACTAAATTACATACAGGATGGAAAACAAGTGCTTTTGTACATGGGAAATATACACAGGTCTAGCAGTTATACATTTTCTAGTATACTATGGCACAAGATTTTCTCTCTGACTTTGAGCAAATGAGTAATATGTACTATTATTGTATAATAAATAAGAATAATATTTATTTTACATGTGTATGTAGTTGGAATAAAATTTATTGCCAACTGGTTTCTTCCATTAAGGAATCATTAGGGAAAATAATTATTGTATATACCGGTATAGATATACAACCGTGAGATTTGTATCTGTGATATGAGCCATGCCCTTTGAAAAGGGGTCTTAATGCATCTACAAAAAGTATCAACCTCTGTCAGCCAGTGCTGTCCATGTAGGCTGACCTTGGTGGAGTTTTTTTTTTTTTTCGTTCATTTTTGACAAGTCAAAGGACCAGTGTATGTCATGCTTCAGTCAGTTGTTAGACAAAATGGGTTTTATGGATCCATAATTATGTCACAGGGACACATAAAACCCCCTTTTGCCAGATCATATAGATAAACAAACATGAGATTTGTATCTTTGATATATAATTTCAAAATACTGTCCACAGATTGGTCAAATCGCTATTTGCATGGTCTAGCATATTGTTAGGATTAAATACCATTGTATATGAGCCATGCTCTGTGAAAAGTGGGCTTAACCCTTTACCGCACAATGACGCCTTTTGATGCCCCTGGGAAAAAAGCCTTTTGAAAACATTGTGGGAAAAGAAAATGCTGGTAACCAGCATTTTCTCCTTTTGCCACAATGTTTTCTACCCCATCAAAGAAAAATTGCACCATTTTAGCCAAATTGAAATTGTCGTCTGCTTTCAGTTTGGAGAAGGCTAAAATTTTGTCATCTGGTAAAGGGTTAAAGCATCTCCGTGATGCATTGTACCAAGCAAAACATCACATGATTAAGGATCCTTGAATTGTACCGTATCTCACGACTAACTGATTCATAAGGTAGATTGGTCCTTTGATATGCAGAAAGTTGACCGATAGCAAAAAGTTTTGGCCCAGTTCAGCTGTGCAGACTGCGACCGACTGATTCATAAGGTAGATTTAGGTCCTTTGGTATGCAGAAAATTGACCAATAGCAAAAAGTTTCGGCCCATTTCAGCCTGCACAGACTGCACTGGCGGCCCAGTTCAGACTGTGCAGGCTGACCTGGGTCAATACTTTTTGCAGATGCATTAAGTCCCCTTTTCATGGGGCATGGCTCATATAGATAATTTTTGTAAAAGATTCTTTTGATTGATTTTTCTGTTCACAGTTTTGAGTTTTATCTATTTTCGTAAAAGTGCAATATTGCTGTATTTTTAAATATTATTTTACATGACTGTTTGTTTATATACAGTAAGTATGTGGCTAAATATAATTTGTTTGTTTATATATAGTAAGTATGTGGCTAAATATATTGTCTTGTTACAGATAAATCTATTACATTTGGTATTTAACCATTTACCACACAATCCCGACTTTTAACGACCCTGAGAAAGAGGCCTTTTGAAAACATTGTGAGAAAAGGAGAAAATGCTGGTGACCAGCATTTTCTCCTTTTCCCACAATGTTTTCTATCCTTTCAAAAACAAATTTCAATTTTTGAGTCACATTTATTTTGTCGTCTGCAAATGCTTCCAATTTGGACAGGTCTAAAATTTTGTCGTTTGGTAAAGAGTTAAGAAATGTTTTCAATAATTGAAACAATGTGCCACTAACTCTTTAACACACAGAGAAAAAAATTAGACTTATCTATATTGTAAACATTTGCAGAAGGCATATAAAATATGGCTTAAATGAATGAATTGGGATTAGAAAGGCCAGAAAAAACAACTTTTTAGGAAGCTGACCAGCATTTTATCTTTGTTCCACTATGTTTTGAAAAACCTTCATGCCCAGTGTTGTTAAAACACAACATTTAGTGGTAAAGAGTTAACTCTTTATCAGACAACAAACTTTTTGCCAAATTGAAAAATTTCCCACACCACACATGAAATATTACTCAAAAGATGAAATTTATCTTAGAAAGGACAGAAAGCAATGTGGAAATAGGAGAAAATGTTAGTTAACAGCATTTCCCCCTTTTCCTGCAATGTTTCCAAAAGCCTTCATCCACAAGGATTGTTTGGTAAAGGCTCAAAGAAATGTTTGCACTATTTGATCCATTTTGCTGTTAAAAAAGAATTTTTGTTTACATAATTTTGAAACATGTACATCAGGAAAAGAGTACTGTAGACTGGTAAAAAACTTTTTTTGATTGTGTGTAAAGGGATGAATTGATTTACTGTCTCGTGCAGACTGCTTATAAAAACATTGTAGTACAAGGGCAATGTCTCTATTCGCGTTCAAACTACATAAATGCTAGAACAAAATATAGCACTTTTCAAGCTGAAGTAGGTACCTGATGTATTTCCCTTGACTGTCCGAAAGATGCGTAGATAGATAACTTGGCGTTTTTGTAGGTAAATTTTTGGTACATTGACACTTAAAGTGCCTCTCACAATAAAAATTGCTTTTGCAGCCAGTGTAGATCAAGATCAGACTGCACAAAATGTGCAGTCTGATCTTTGATCTACACTGTCGGCTTTGCCTAGACATTCTATAGGAAAGCAAGATTGAAACAGCAAGTATTTGAGCCATGCTCTGAAAAGGGGGGCTTAATGCATCTACAAAAGGTATCGACCCAGGTCAGCCTGAGCAGTCCGCGCAGGCTGACCTGGGCCGAAACCTTTTGCTATTGGTCAATTTTCTGCATATTAACTCTTTACCAAATGACAAAATTTTAGACTGGTCCAAACTGAAAGCAGTTGCAGACAACAAAACAGATGTGACTGAAAATTGAAATTTGTTTTGGAAGGTATAGAAAACATTGCGGGAAAAGGTGAAAATGCTGGTTACCAGCATTTTCTCCTTTTCCCACAATGTTTTCAAAAGGCTTCTTTCTCAGGGTTGTTAAAAGTCGGGATTGTGTGGTAAAGAGTTAAAGGACCAGTGTACCTCATGATTTAATCAGTTGTTATACAAAATAAATTTCATGGATCCATGATCATGTGATGACTTGCTTGGTATGGTACATCACGAATATGCATTAAGCCCCTTTTGCAAGAGCACGGCTCATTTGGTTCTTACTTCTAGATTGAAAACATGCTTGGTTTATTCAGCGCTGTAAGGGTGAAAAGTAAAGTTGAATTTACTTTCTTTGATCCTCTGCTGTCCTATTCCTGACATATCAGGAGTTTTGAAGTTTAATCCTCTGAAATGTATGCCTAAATGGTATTAACAAATGGTAGAGAAAGTATCAATTGTGAGCAATGAACTTTTTTGTAATTCCTTTCCAGACAACACAAGATCTACTGTTGGAAAATCAGGGAAAAATGAGTCGCTCACTTACTGTAGGCCTTGTTTCATGTGCAGTCACAGGCACCAAATAGTACCCTATGAAATAGCAAAATTACACTTGCTTGCTTATTAAGTCATTGAGTCAACATCGGAAACGCAATTTTCTAATAAAACAGAGGTGCAGGTGTGCATAATATCAAGTTTGAAGCGAGACTACTTTTGCCTACTTTGACCCGGAAGCATTATATTTAACAGTTTTACTATGACTCTAAAGCATTATGTTCCATTATGTTGTAGTAAAAGGGCAATGTTTCTGTTCGCATTCAAACTACATAAATGCTAAAACAAAATGTAGCACTTTTCAAGCTGAAGTAGGTACCTGATGTATTTCCCTTGACTGTCCGAAAGATGCGTAGATAGAAAACTAGGCGTTTTTGTGGGTAAATTTTTGGTACATTGACACTTAAAGTGCCTCTCACAATAAAAATTACTTTTGCAGCCAGTGTAGATCAAGATCAGACTGCACAAAATCTGATCTTTGATCTACACTGTCCACTTTGCACTTATATGTTGCAGAAGCATCACATTCTTGTGCTACCAGAGGCATCACAACTGACGTGATGTTACAACAACAGACTGTGTTTTAACTCCTAAGCAAGTCTTGAAGTGGCTACACACAATATGATTTGTCTCATGAAATTAATTTCAGAGATTTTTTGTATCATAATACACTTCTGTACACACACCAATACGAATGTTATGATACTCTTCACACCTGTAGGGTTTCCCCGCCAGAATTATGCTAATGTGTAGATCTAGTGTCAAAATGGTACTTCCAGAGCAATATGAAGTGATCATGGCATTATGCATAATGATTATTGCTATTGTGTTGGAAAACTTGGACGGACCATTCCTGGTGCAAAGATGTCTGACCAGACCATGGATTCAATGTAGAGAAATGTTTGGAACCCAGCATGATACACAAAAATGGCAGACAATATATTTTTCAACAAAAACATTGAAAGTCCTTGTTGGGAAATACATTGTCTGCCATTTTTGTGTATCAGGAAAGTGGGTTACTCAATGTGTATACATTTTACAGCATCAACAAATCTATATATACAGGTAGATATAACTCATCTCCTAGGAAATGCTAAACTGTGACTGGTTAATACTCTAATACAAATCTTTGGAAATAGAGCATTGTGATAAAACTAATACAGTTTATGAAACTCTAGAAAATCTTATAATAGATCTATATGTATTAGGGATGTACAGACAGTAAGATTTGTCTCGGGTACAAAAATCTTTGAGATCAATCTTTCTGTGTGTATACCGAGCTTTAGACGTAGATTTGTTTAAAAAAATGGCTTTCAAAAACGGAAACCAGCATGCTTTCCAGAAAGGGTGGGTAATAATGTAATCAAATTTGGTAGATCCAGTACTTAGTTGTTTTCTTGATCACTTGAATGATAAGTGATTGCAATACTCGTAGAAAATCCCATAAGTGCTTGTATTGGCAGATTTTTTTTATGAAATTGAAAAAAAAACTATTTATCAGGTTCGATTTGAAGATGATAAGAACTGACCCAGGGGGTTTTAGAATAAACAGAACAGAACATTTCTTTATTTCACTCAGAAGGTGAAAACTAGAGAATTTCAAAACAATGTTTTTCAGATAAAAAAAATTAATGAAGATGGGTTCCACTGTGTTTTTGGGTTGTTATTAGTCCCCTACCGGTGAAGCCGAAGGGGACTTCAGGTTTGCACTCCGTCCGTCCGTCCATCTGTCCATCAGTCCGGCAATTCAGTTTTCCAGACTTTTACTAAACGCTGGTACATATTGAGCTGAGTTTTTGTGTGTAAGTCACCCACCATCACTTACAGATCAAGTTCGACTTTCGTTCCGGTCCACTGGTTTTTCACAGATTTACGGGCCTTGGACTTACAAAATTTCATTGATAAATCAGTTTTCTGGACTTTTTTCCTAAATGCTGGTAGGTATTGATCTCAGATTTGCTGTGTAACTCAACCACCATGACTTACAGATCAAGTTCGACTTTCGTTTCGGTCCACTGGTTTTTCACAGATTTACGGGCCTTGGACTTACAAAATTTCACCGATAAATCAGTTTTCCGGACTTTTTTCTTAAACGCTGGTAGGTATTGATCTCAGATTTGCTGTGTAACTCAACCACCATGACTTACAGATCAAGTTTGACTTTCGTTCCGGTCCACTGGTTTTTCACGGATTTACGGGCCTTGGACTTACAAAATTTCACTGATAAATCAGTTTTCCTTACTTTTTTTCCTAAATGCTGGTAGATATTCACCTGACTTTTGCTGTGTAAGTCAACCACTATTACTTACAGATCAAGTTCGAGTTTCATCCCGCTCCACTGCTTTTTCACGCATTTACGGGCCATGGACTTACAAAATTTCACTGATAAAACATTTTTCCGCACTTTTTTTCTAAACGCTGCTACACATAGAGCTGATTTTTGGTGTGTACATCGACCACCATGACTTACACATCAAGTTCGAGTTTCGTCCCGCTCCACTGCTTTTTGACGCATTTACGGGCCTTGGACTTTAAAAATTTCACTGACATGCCAGCGATACGGCCAGTAGGGGACTGTGTATTGCTATGCAATACTATCAGAATGCTTGTTCTTTTTGTTGTGTTTTCGCCCATGTAAAAAGTGTGGCGGGATACTAAAAATACATCCAAATGTTGATTATAAGTACTGTCTGAGATGTACCGAATGTTTACTACCAGTTTGCCAATAAACAGTAACTGAATACATGTGTGTTGTTCTTTCATTTGACCCTGAAGAGAGAGCTTAGCACATGTTTAACCCCCGCATTTACCAAACCATCCTGTGTTTCAACGACCCTGAGGAATACAGCTTTTGAGAACATTGTTGGAAAAGGATAAAATGATGGTTACCAGCATATTCTACTTTTCCTCACAATGTTTTCTACCAGTACAAGGACAGATATCATTGAGGTATATTGGATTTGTCCTCTGCAAATCATTTCAATTTGGTCAAAAGAAATTTTGACGTTTAGTAAATAGTAAATTGTGTTGTATTGGCAAAAACGTATAGTTGACAAAGATCAGACAATGCCATTAGATCTGGTCTTTAAAATAAAGTGAATCAAGATTACCTGTATGACTTAAGTACTATTTAGCATTTGAAAACTTGCATGTAACAAGCATCGTTGCATGTTTTTGCACTATATTTAATGGTAATCCAACTTCATATACAAGGCGACAACTTAAATGTGGTTAGTTTAAACATATTTTTTTTTATATAGATTGAGAAACAAGGTCTTATAACTTATACTAATATCTCTCGATTCTGCATACTGGGAACTACACCAGGGTCCGTATTCACCAAGCATTCTTGAGAACGTTCTTTGTCTTATTCTTCAAGATTTTCTAAATTTTAAAGTAACACAACTTTGATTGGCTAAACCAAATGGTTTAGCCAATCAGAATTTGTGCTTCTTTCAAATTTAGAAAATTCTGGAGAGTAAGACAAAGAATGTTCTTAAGAATGGTTGCTGAATACAGGCCCAGTACTCGCGCGGAATCCGTGGGCCAATGAACAATTCCAAAGTTGACACCCGCCCCCGGGTATCGAACTGGGGACCTTATGGTTACCTATGCTCTACCTTACAACCACGGACACCACACCTCTCTTAAATGTGGTTCACATGGTAGATACTGGATCTTTCCTTAAAATAACAGAAAACATTGTGGGAACAGGAGGACGTGCTGCTAAGCAGCATTTTCTCCTTTTAGCACAATATTGAAGTCCAAGTTTAAGCTTTCTATATAACTCTTCGAGTAGATAGTCTTGTCTTTACCAGTAGTATATCCATTTCAAATGTTTTAGCAAACGTAGCCAGCAGTCTGTTCTTAAAGCTAATAAATTCTTTAAATAAATCAAAGCGCTGACGCACTGAAGGCAGCGGGTTTGTGCCAGCTACAGATCTTATTACTTTCTTTGCACAGGTTTCCTTTATACTTGACTTGAAGTAAAAAGGTGCCTTAATCGATCTGCAAACAGTATAGACTTAGGTCAGCCTGTGCAGTCTTCACAGGCTGACCTGGGCTGAAACTTTTCGCCATTGGTCCATTTTCTGTACATCGAAGGGTCGGTCTATGGATCAATAATTATTTATGTCTTGCTTGGTATAATCCATCACGAGGATGCAAGAAGCCCCCTTTTGCCAAAGCACAGCTCATTTGTTTGTGGCTAAAAAAAAGATAAAATCTAGTACATGAGCACAGGCAGAAAACAAGACTTGAATAAATGATATTAATCCTTTCCAAAACAATCCCAAGTTTTTATGACCCTGTGGAAGAGGCCTTTAAAGATATTTGTGGAAATGGAGAAAGTGCTTCTAACCAATGTTTTCTATTATATCAATCCGTAACATTTATGAAATTCTTGAAAGGTATCTTAAAGTACTGAAAACCAGTCTTAGTATAATTTTGAGGTTTTACACCTCAAAATCCTTGTAGGCCAAATAATGTGCTTTATAAAAGTTTTGCCAATCCCTTTTAAGGAGTTTGTAGCTCAAAGACTTGAAGTTGGTACCGCTGGTTTAAATTTCCAGCATGGTCTTCTTTCTGATCCACTTATCATTTATGCCATGTTGTTATTCAGTGCATGACCTTAAGGAAATAGCCAAGAAACGCATGCATAGGTACACTGGCAGCTGTTATGACCCAAGCTGTTTAAATTTCATTAACTGCTAATAAATTATACTGAAAGAAGCCATTTGCAGACAAAAATTGAAACATGGCTCAAAAACAGTGTACATCTTTGATAGGGTAGAAAACATTGTTGGAAAAGGAGAAAATGCTGCTTACCAGCATTTTCTCCCATTCCTACAATGTTTGTAAAAAGTTATGTTCTAAGGGTCGTTAAAACTTGAGATTGTGTTGTACAAGTAAATGCATAATATAATTTGCAGTTATAACTACTTTTAACTCTTTACCACTCAATGCTGACTTCTAACAACCTTGAGAAAAAAGCCTTGTGAAAACAGTCTGGGAAAGGAGAAAATGCTGGGAACCAGCATTTTCTCTATTATCCACAATGTTTTCTATCCTATAAAATAAAACTTGTACCATTTGAGCCACAATGAAATTGTCGTCTGCAAATGCTTTCAGTTTGAACACAGCTGAAATTTTGCCGTCTGCCAAAGGCTTAATGGGTGACTTTTCGTGTAACATCGCCTGTCATAGCCGAATCCGTACGACTTTGGCGATAAAAGGCGATGTTACACGAATCCCATTACGATGCCCTATGCTCAAAATTCATCATGCAAACAAACACCGACAAGAAAAAGTCGATGCAAAGGATCAAAGTCGCCGCAAATTTTTTTATTTAATGCTTCAAGAAAGCCAGGGCAAATAAGTAAATGTCAGTTTTCATCAGCAGATATTTTAACACATTATGAAATTGATGTGACTGTGAATCTATATCAAAAGTTGTCTTCTGTTACAGTATCTAATACCCTCGCATAGCGCTCTCTGAACTCTTTTCCAAACGAAAAATATCAGACTCTTCCAAATTCAAAGAGTTGACAGACGACAATTTAAAAAGCTGCAAAAATGGTAGAAAATTCGCTAGTAGTGGGGGGAAAAGTATTTGTTAAAGGAGAAATTGCTTATAACGAGTAATTTCTCCTTATCCAACATGTTTTTCCAAAAGAATTTGACAGCGCACGTGATAACCCGCGTTTGTTTGGGAAAGTGTTGAAAACAGGGCCAAGTTACTAAAATGTTGCTGTCCTAGGATAGTATGATTCAAGAGAACGTAAGTTTGCAAGGCATGCTTTCAATTTAAACAAGTCTAAAACTATACTGTTTGGTGAACGCTGTTAATAAAGAATATTGGTTTTGCATTGCGATTTATGAACAACACAGCGAAAAACTGGTCTCTCTCCAGATTTTTTCCAACAAAGTACATTGTAAATTTATCTAGAACTTGGTGAGAAATAAACAAAAGGGTTCTAAACAATATTTGTTTTAAAAACTAAACTTAGAAAGAAGTAACCAATAATGGTTAGATACAATCATAACCATCATACTCGTTCTTCGGCGGAATTTAACACAATTTCAGCAATTTACAATTTTAGCGGTGGTCATTCAACAAAAAACACAAATAGTAGGAAAAACCAGGTACTAAATAATCAAAATGATAATTAAACCTGTGTACGAAATGACGAAAGTGGATACGAAATGACCAACTGGATACGAAATGACCAAAATAGAAAGTATAGGTAGGTACGAAATGACCAAAATCGTATCTACGAAATGACCTAGGTACGAAATTAACTAGGTACGAAATGACTGGAAACCTGTACAGCCTTGACCAATGGAAACAAGGCATTTATTTGGATGAGTCCATTTCTCGCGAATAGCGAAAATAAAAGTAATACTTGGGCGGATTTTTTGATGTTGTAAGTATTAACAGAGCAAAAATAGTATCGTATTGTATATACTTCGTAGTTTAAGAATGAATTAAAAAGCCAGTTTAAGGCGAAGTAGAAAGATTCCTTGTTAACCTTAACACCCCTATAAAAAAGAAATTTCCATTGTCCATGTCCTAACTCGAAAAGCTATTAAAAATATAGTCGCGCGCTTCTGCGCGGCGACTAATAAAAACTTTTGCTCTGAAAATATTTTCTTTTGCACTTTTTCGGTCTATGTAGATACCGACGCCCTCTTTCCGTTTCTATTCTACAGTAACATTACGGATGAACTCGTAAGGTGTAAGGCAGTTTTGAAAGGGTGTCGTCTGCGCGAGTAGCGCGTATTTATACATGATCGTTTGTGTATTCATGGAGGAACTATTTAGTCAAGTGTAGGAATCAAGTTTTGTTTACCTCGCGTATCCAGGAAAAAGCTGCCGGATGCAAGAATTCTCGACCTAGATAAATATCGTAAGCGTTGAAAATCAGTAACTCATACCTGGGGACTATGACAGCGGGTTTCACCCGCTGCCAAAAACATGCGTAGATCCGGTTGATTATTAAGATCAGGACTGATTGTCATGGTAGATATTTATGTCAACACCCATGGACTTATTGTCTTGTTTACGTCAGCACCCGCACCTAATTTAACGGAAGCAAATAATTTGTTTAATAACAGATAATCGTCTGCTGATTAAATGTTTTTCAAGAAATGTTAAAGAAAATATCTGACAATTGGTAAAAAATAATCGATTTTTATTTAAAAAAAAAAAAAAAAGAAAAGAAAAAAAACAAACGTCAGAAATAATTCTGAATGGCAAATTAGCTAAAGGTTTAACAGTGAGTACATTTTTGGTGACTCTGCATCAGATCTTTTTATTTTGTATGTAGAAATCTTCATAGATCTACATCTAGCAAAAGGATGTCTTTGTCAGCTAAAAAACTCTTAAGACATTCTGGGGAAGCTGCTTAAAAGCGGAGATTTTTTGAAAGGATCAAAGTAACAAATGGAATTTTAGACAAACAAAAAGAGCCCTTCTCAGGATTCGGTCTTTCATATCAACACTCGCCTCAATAACTTTTATCTCCGCTGGCCAAGGGCTGGACCTATTTCAACCAAACTTCGCAGAGGTAATCTTACCATAGTCCTTCTAAAAATAATTGATTCTGTTAAGATATATTATCTTACTGCAATGACAATGAAAAATATTAAAAATCTCTAAAAATCTCCTTCTCCAAAACCACAGATTGGAGTTCCAAGTAAATTGGCATAAGTGATCAGTAGACCTGTGTGTCTCCATTCGATTCCTTGATATAATTTTGCTTGATGAAATAAAATGGCAGCTGATGGTCTGGCTTTAACCTTTTATCACACGACAAAAATGTAGACTTGTCCAAATTCAAAGCATTGCAGACAACAATACAAACGAAGTATTAATCCTTTACCACTCAGTCCCAAGTTTTATCAACACAGGGAAAGAAAGCATTCCAAACCATGGTTTCAAACCTTTAAGAAACTTTAATTCAATCATTTTGGCCACAAGTGAAAACTGACTGCTTATTTTCCTCGGAGAAAACTTAATAAAAACAATATAAAAATTTTATTTTTGTAGTTACTGAGAGTATTTCAAACGAGATAGGGTTGCAAAAATTGGGATGAAATGACATTCAACCTCCAAATATTGAAATCTCCAAAGTTACCTAGAAGACTGAGATGAGATCTAGCAGCTGATGAACCCATATATCACAGGAGTGATCACAGGGATTTGGAAAAATGTAAGTGTCTGGTTTAGTTATAAAATTATTTATGTTTGTTTTTTTTTTAGTTCAGGTTTTAGTTGCCATGGTGGTGGTCGTTCGTTTGGCACATGAATAGAGGAAATCTGATATAATATGACTTTACAGAACTATGTTTGCTTTCCCCATTTTTAGCTCGGCTGTTTTCGGAGAAAACGTCGAGGTATTGTCAAACCCCTGGCGTCGTCTTCGTTGCGCAAAAACTTCGAGATTTTGTAATATCTCAGTAACTGCTAAAGATATTTACTTGAAACTTAGACTAGTTGTCAGCTATCAAAAGGAGAACCCATGTAACAGGCAGTTAGCCAACAAAATATTTTGACACAGTTGTGCCACATTTTCGATTTAGAATTTTAGCTGTCAGCAACGACAGCCTAGCGTTGGCACCGGCATACGGTGCTCTTGTTTTCCATGGGTATATCATTCACGAGGGAAAGGTTGCGATGGAGGGAACCTTTCAATTTGCCAGAAGTGAAGTAAATTTTGTTATGCCTATGGTCGTCTGTACTTCTGCCTGTCTGTCCGTCTGTCAGCAATTCTGCCTCCGCTCTATATCTCTTGAACCCCTAAATATTTCACACAAGTGTGCATCTTGATGAGACGGCGTACAAAGCAGATGTATAAGATATAAGGTTCCAAGGTCAATGTCACATGCTCTTAACTCGTGTTGGCTCTATATCCCTCAAATACATGGTCTTATTTTGAAAATATTTCACACAAGTGTGCATCTTGATGAAAAGCCGTGCAGATCAGAGGTATGGCATACCAGGTTCCAAGGTCAAGGTTACATGCTCTTAAAACGTGTTTGCTCTATATCCCTGGAATCCATGGTCTGATTTTGAAAATATTTCACATGTGTGCATCTTGATTAGATGCACACATGTGAAATATGTGCAGAGTGGAGGTTTCAGACGCCAGGCTCCGAGGTCAAGGTCACAGGAGGGAGTGTCAAAAGTGACATGCTCTTGTTGTTCGGGCGTATACTGCCCCGCTTTTTGGAGCCTTCGCTTTTTTCTTCACAACTTATTTTCAAGCATGGAAAGGACATTTTTCAGAGAAGAATATAACATGTATAGCTATTCATTTCCTTTTGAAAACTTTTAGGGAAAGGTCTTTGCCCTCCTCCCCCTATCATTATGGGGGAGGGGCTGGCCCATGCTTCCATCTCTTCTGGTAGGCCTATATATACATGTATTTAGATTTCGGGTGATTTTTAACTATTTCACTGCCTCGATCCTTAGATCTTTTGATGCCTTAACTCTGTACTACACAATCCGTAGTTTAACGACCCTTAGAAAGAAGCCTTTTGAAAACATCGTGAGAAAAGGAGAAAATGCTGGTAACCAGCATTTTCTCCTTTTCTCACGATTTTTTCTACCCTGTCAAATACAAGTTCCCTCATTTGAGTCACATTTAAGTTGTCGTCTGCAAAGGCTTTCAATTTTAACGAGTCTTAAATTTTTGTCGTTCGGTAAGGACTTAAATTACATGGCAAGATCAGTCGCTCAAACGGTGTAGGTAGTCTGAACTTGGATCTTTGTCACTTGCTGCAGCTTGGTAGCCAAAACATCTTTTGATTTTGTAGGTTTTTTAACTCTATACCAAACGACAAAATCTCAGATTAGTCCAAATTGAAAGCATTTGCAGACGACAAATTAAACGTGACTGAAAAATTGTAATTTGTTTTGGGAAGGGTAGAAAACTTTGTGGGAAAAGGAGAAAATGCTGGTTACGAGCATTTTCTCCTTTTCCTACAATGTTTTCAAAAGGCTTCTTTCTCACGGTCGTTAAAAGTCGAGATTGTGTGGTAAAGGGTTAAATGACATTCACAACGATAATGTATCGAAGACTCTTTCATTGCCAACTCAAGAAATAGGACTTTCTTTCGAGACCTAAAAGTAGATTCCCACTGCTGTTGAAGATGAAATGGATCAAGTAGCTGATGGTGTAAATCTAAGATCAGACTGCACGTTCTGTGCAGTCTGATCTTGATCTACACCATCCGCAAAAGCCAGTAAGTCGTCATTGATAGTAAATGAGTTAATGTAGCGAAGGTGGAGTCAACCTTTTACCAAATAATCACCTTTTTGAACAACCTTGAGGAAAAAGCCTTCTGAAAACATTGTGAGAATACGCTTACTACTTGCATTTTCTCCTTTTTCCATGATGTTTTTAAACGGCAGCTGCCTTCTCAAGGTGTCAAAAAATCAACGAAAGCCAGAACTCTGATTTTAAAAGAGATTTGGTTTGAGCAAGCCGAGGTTGATCAAAACAATTCAGCAAGCCATATATGTGGGAATAGAATTCATGGTGCTTAGCGAACTGCTGTTATTAATAATCTTCGTATCAACTGTTGTCTATCGGACAGTTACGGGAGATACAACAGGTACTAGTTTAGGTGTTTAGGGTAGATGTTATTCGGCAAACCTCGCATGATCCGAAAATTTGATTTATGTAGTTTCGAAATAGGCCAGGGCCACGCATCACAACTTGGTCCATTCCGTAACTACATCTTGAGCAAAGAATTACACGAGGTTTGCCGAATGAGGCTAAGTCGTGACGAATGGAGAAGCTATCATTCGGCAAACCTTGTGTGATCCGTAACTGTAGTTTCGGAACAGGCCGAGTTGTGACGAGTGGAGTAGATATTATGGTATTTACGAGAGCACAGGAATTAGCCATGCTGTTTAAAAATAAAATGCTTTATTTTGTGTAACATATACAACCATGATACAACATAGCGAGAAAAAAATACCATTCTGTGTAAATTCAAATATATCTAAAATATAAAACATTACCAAGACAACAAAAACTAAAAAGATAAACTTTCAAACGCATTTGGGTAAAAGGAAAAACTGCTAATAACTAGCATTTTCTCCTTTTCCCAAAATGTGTGTGTGTGTGTTTGTTTTTTTTTTTTATTTTCATAGAGGACAAGTTCAATCATTTTAGCAAAATTGATTATGACGTCCGTACATCCCTTCAATTTGGAAGCGTCTAAAATTTTGCCGCTTGGTAAAGAGTGATGTCTGTAGTAATTCAAGCGATTTAACAAGCTATAAATTGAGTATGGATCCACAATTAACCCCATCACCAAACACTCCTGTGTTTTACGCGGATGAAAAAGGAAAAATAAATAAATAAATAAATAAATAAAACATTGTGGGAAAAAAGGAAAATGCTGGTTACTAGCATTTTCTCCTTTTCCCACAATATTTTCTACCTTTGTAATGTTTCATCATTTTAGCCGATTCTAATTTGTCGTCTGCAAACGCTTTGTATGTATGAAAAGGGGAAAATGCTGATTACCAGCATTTTCTCGTTTTCCCACAATGATTTCTACCTTTGGAATGTCAGTTTTCACCATTTGAGCCAATTCTAATTTGTCGTTGAAGTTGGGTAAGCTTAACCTTTAGTCGTTTGCCGTCTGCAAACGCTTTGAATTCGGGTAAGTCTAAAAGTTTGTCGTTTGGTAAAGAATAAATTAATAAATGCATAGTTAAATAGAATGCTGTCTTGATCACAGTAACAAGTGTATATTCACACATATAATTAATTACCACTACATGAGCTATGCTCTGTGAAAAGGGGGCTTAACCCTTTACCGCACAATGCCGCTTTTTGACGCCCCTGGGAAAGAAGCCTTCTGAAAACATTGTGGGAAAAGGAGAAAATGCTGGTAACCAGCATTTTCTCCTTTTCCCCACAGTGTTTTCTAACCTATCAAAGAAAAGTTGCACCATTTGAGCCACACTGTAATTGTCGTCTGCAGATGCTTTCAATTTGGACAAGGCTAATATTTTGTCGTCTGGTAAAGGGTTATTGCATCTGCAAAAAGTATCGACCCAGGCTGACCTGGGCTGATACTTTTTGCATTTGGTCAAATTTTCTGCATGTCAAAGGACCAGTCTACCTCATGATTCAGTCGGTTGTTAGACAGAGTGGATCTTATGAGTCCATAATTATGTGACGACTTGTCTGGTACCATACATTACAGAGATGCATTAAGCCGCCTTTTGCTAGAGCACGGTTCACACACACGCGCGCACACACATGTGCTTGCGCGCACGTGCATGTGCGCGCGCGCGCGCGCGCGCGTGTGTGTGTGTGTGTGAGCCATGCTCTGGCAAAAGGGGGCTTAATGCATTTCCGTGATACATAATACCAATCAAGCCATCACATAATTATGGATTCATTATAGCCACTTTTTAAATAGACGACTCAATCATAAGGTAGACTGGTCCATGGGCACACAGAAAATTGACCAGTAGCGAAATGTTTCGGCCCAGATCAGCTAGAGAGACAGAAAAGAAAAGCTGCCAATAAATGGTTTCGATTGTCCATCAAAAACATTTTCCAGTGCTGTAAAAGAAGGCTTTTATCCTTTATTCCTTTATGCAGTGGGAAATTTCTTCGAAAACCGTCTTAGTTTGTTTCGATACTTCGTTCAAAACGGCCAAAGCTTTTTGGATATCCCCGCGGTCAAACTTCTTTCTTCTAGCACGGCATCCTGCTTTGCTGTTTGGTTTCAACTGAAATGTATCATTTGTTTTTTAGTAGACTTTGACGGACTGATTGATTGATTGATTGAATGAATGAATGAATGAATGAATGGTGTTTTACACCGCTTTCAACATCATATCATATCATATCACGGCGATAGTTCACTCTGATATTTATGTATTTCCTGGGTTCCACCAGTACTAGGCTACGGCTCTGAAGTGTCTTGCCCAAGGACACTTCCCACGAAAAACCCAGTGGATGCAGTGAGGTTCGAACCCAGGTCTCCAGGTCACGAGTCCTACACTCCACCACTGAGCCACGCAGGACCCCTCATAGTAGACTCAGATCATGAGATTTATATTAGAAAGGATAGAAAACATTGTTGGAAAAAAGATAAAATACTCTAAAAGTTAGACCTTTGAAATAGCATTTTTTTTTTTATCTATCGGCTTGAAAGTTTTCACTTATTTAGCAGGATAAAGGTTAGAATATTGAGACAAAATGAGAGATGATACAAGAGAGTACTTACTATTTTTCTCACGTCGATCCGAAGACCACAGTAATAGCCTCTGACACTTTCTAATTCCAGATCGTCAACAAGACAGTTCATTCTATCGTCCAGATCAAACAGTGTGTCATTTATTGCTTGTACACCATCTGTAATGATCTGGAAAGAAATGGAATGAACCCTTTACCAAAAATATCCTGTATTTTTTCGATCATAAGGCTTTTGAAAACATTATTGATTAAATGCTGGTAATCAGTATTTACTCCTTTTCCCACATTTTTTCCACTCTTTCAAAGACAAATATTCTTATCGGAGCCACATTTGTGTCTGAAAAATGCATCAGTTTTGTGGAATGTACAATTCTGTCGTCTGGTAAAGAGTTAGAATTGAATTACTGTCTGTCTGTCTGTCTGTCTGTCTGTCTCTCTCTCTCTCTCTCTCTATCCTGATTATGCCATTTAGGTGCGAAACTTGCTCATTTTAAAAAATGTTGATATAATCAAACGTTTACTTCTGAATGATACATTCCACAAGATACAGTCACAGAAGTTAATCCTAACTCTTAACCAATCTGCAAAATTTTGGACTTGTCCAAATCCAAAGCAGTTGCAGTTGGCAAATTAAATTTGCAAGAAACAGAGGAAATTGTCGATGAAAGGGTAGAAAAGATTGTTAGAAAATGCTGGCTACCAACATTTTCTCTTTTTCTAGCAATGTTTTCAACAGCATTTTTAATCGAAGTCGTTAAAACACGGGATCTTTTGTTAAAAAGTAAAATTACGTATAAATCAAATGACCAATACCAGCCAAAGGTGAACCAATTCTGGATTCTGACCCTGGGTCCGTATTCACCAACCATTCTTAAGAATATTCTTAGTTTTATTCTGCAAGATTTTCTACATTTGAAAGTAACACAACTCTGATTGGCTAAACCAAATAGTGTAGCCAATCAAGAGTTGTATCGCTTTCAAATGTAGAAAATTCTGGAGAACAAGACAAAGAACGTTCCTAAGAATGGTTGGTGAATACGGACCCTGATCTACACGGTCAGTAAAGCGTGGCGCATTGGTTCGCGCTCGGCAGCCCAAGGGTTAAATAAATGAGCCACGCTCTGTGAAAAGGGAACTTAACACATCTGCGAAAAGTATCGACCCAGGTCAGCCTGCGCAGTCCGCGCAGGCTGACCTGGGCCGAAACTTTTGGCCATTGTTCAATCTTCTGCCTGGCAAAAGACCAGTCTACTTCATGATTCAGTCGGTTGTTAGACAAGATGGGCTTTATGGATCCATGATCATGTGATGACTTGCTTGGTATTATGTATCACGGAGATGCATTAAGCCCCCTTTTGCAAGAGCACGGCTCAAATGGAATGGAACTTTTAAGCTGATAGTAAATCCCAAATTTTGTTATTTCAATAGGATTTTTTTTTCGGGGGGGGGGGGGGAAGATGTCTCCCAATCGAACAATGTAGATCCAAGATCAGACTGCATGTTCTGTGCAGTCTGATCTTGATCTACATTGTGCACAAGAGGTCAATGAGTCGCGCTTAGCAGCTTAAGGGTTAAACGACTACTAAATAAAAAGACAAAAAAAAAAACATAAGAGGGGAAAAAATAAAACACAGTCTAAAGGTTAAGCACAATCGTCACTAATCTGAAGTTAAGTCTGGAGATATGTAAATAAACAAAACATATCAGACAGTGCACATCCAAGATCTTGATCTACAATGTCCGCAAAAGCACTTTGATTTGTCCATGTGAACATTCATGTTAAAACAGTCACTTACCGACAGTTTCTGACAGGTCTTTAATTGTTGAATGACCAGATCGAGTTTTGCTGGCTTATAACCTGACGCCCTTAACGCGTCTTGAATTGTCACATCATGAAACTGAAAAATGATATTGAAAATAATAATGAAGATGATAAGATGATGATGATAATGAGATGATGATGATGATGCTGATGATCATTATGATAATGATGAGTTTTCGAGTTTTAAATCAAAATTTCTTTACAAATATTGATGAAAGCTAATCTAGTTAGTGGAGAAAACTTACAGACGGATAGATCGTTAACAGACAGGAAGTGACAAACAGACAAACAGAAAGACAGGAAGGCAGAGAGAGACAGACAATGACAATGGTGTGAGATGGGATCGAGAGACAGACAGACAGACAGACAAAGACAGAGATTTGAATGTTTGTACAAAAAGTATGCCTTGTTTGGGAGAGAGAGAGGAGGAGAGCGAGACGTACACACACATTATAAAAGTATTTACCTTTTTTTTAAAGACATGTTCTGTTATTAGAGCTGTGTTTGAAGCCTGTGTGATACACTGTTTAACAGCGTCTTTATCGATGTTAGCATCAAGATGTCTGTTGGACGATATCGTTAAAGGGCCAGCCCCTTGCGATACACCTAACTTCGTTGGCGAAACATGTATGGAGGTTGACGTCCAGACTGGTATGACGCTGGAATTTGTTGGTTGCTCTGTGGCGTTCCCAAACAATACAAACAAGTCATCCATAGAGACATACGTTTTGTAGTTTGATTTTTGGTCATCTTCTTCCATAATGTTTGATGCGGAAAAAAGAAGGTCTATACTCAGACTACGTTTCGTCCGCTTCCTCTGGTCAACAGTTGTCGGTTTTGATCTTTGTACTTCCATGTTAATTTCTTCCTTAACTTAATTTCCACGTGTTTGGTTCGTTGAATATGGATTATTTTGGTTTGAATTCACGTTTATATAGCTTTTATTTTGGTTATTTCCATCGTGTGATTTTGCAAATTCCCCGATCTGCGTTACGTCATAAACTCCGCCCATTGCTGTAGTGTCAAAGTGCGTCACGTCATTAACTCCGCCCATTGCTGTAGTGTCAACCTGCGAGACGTCATGAACTCCGCCCATTGGTGTAGTATCTATTTCCGGTATGTCTTTGTAACTCAAGTGCTCTGTCACTCTTACATGTAAAAATACGGGGAAATTGAATTTTTGTAGATACGGGGAACATACTTGCTAAATTGAATTGATGACACACTCTATCAAGATGAGGCACGTGATTACCTGAATTCCAAATGAAATGTTGGAAATGAAGAAAACTCAATAATTTGACCCGAGACAAACACGTGAAAACTTCTAACAGTTTACCTCTTTTTTTTTTTTAAGGAGGCGGGGGGGTTTGAAAAAAAATGGAAAAGGCGAAAAGTACAAATTCTATCATTCTAGGCACGTTTATTTTTTCGGCGCCTAGTAAATAAATATGAGCCATGCTGTGTGAAAAGAGGACTTAATGCATTTGCAAAAAGTATCGACCCATGTCAGCCTCGAAACTTTTTGCTATCTGTAAATTTTCTGCATGTCTAAGGACCATTCTACCTAAGGATTCAGCCGCTTGCTAGACGAAATGGATTTTATGGATCCCTCACAATGTGATGAACTGCTTGTTATAATGCATCACGGAGATGCGTTAAGCCCCCTTTTGCAAGAGTATGTTCCATATATGAATGTATATGATCCCCACCTCTTTCTACGGCTAAAATTTATTTAAATGCACTGCTTTCCCATACACGCACGCATGCACACACAAATGTCGGTAGCGTACAGGACTTGAGAATAAGGGGTCGCTGGTTCAATACCCGACTTAACCAATTTCTTTCTGAGGATTGATGCTAATCATTCCGACAGGATTCATTCCTCTCTCACCGCTGACTATTGATTCGACGATGGTTTTTGGGAAAGCGGCCAGTGATATGGAAAGAACGTTGTGTGTAGTAATGGTATAAGAAATTCGAGGAAAGTATGGCTAGGTGTACTGGCCGCCGCGATATAACTAAATTAAAGTTGAAAATGGCGTTAATCAACATACAATCAATCAACCAATCAGTGTTTAGCATCAAGGTTTTTCAGGTCCTAACGTCCGTATCCTGCACGTCGGCAATATTATGAGAATGAGAATAAAGTATTTTTAGTAATTTGACCTAATTTAGGAAAAGGCTGAATCTCGGCAAATCAACAATAGAAATCTTTTCCGACTCAAATTGCTTTACACTTATTGATCCAATTGAGAAACCAGCTCGTGATTCATTCTCTCATAATTACTTCTTGCACCACTGGAGTTGGGTCCTGCTTGACTCAGTGGTATATTGTAGAACTCGTAACGTTGAGGCCCCGGGTTCGAGCCTCACTGGACGCACTAGGCGTTTCAGTATGAACAGCTCCTTGGGCAACACACTTCAGGGCCCCAGCCTTGTACGAGTGAACCCAAGGAATATATGGATATGCGAGCTGTTGCCCCAATATAACTGAAATAATGTTGAAACCGACGTAAAGCACCTTGCAATCAATCAGAATTGCAGTAGGCAGCCATTGAAAACCATTGCAATCTTTAAAACCAATTTTACCACACAATTTCGACTTTTAATGGCTGTGTGAAAAAAAAGAAAGTTTTTGAAAACATTGCCAGTGGGAAAAGAAGAAAATGCTGGTGACAAGCATTTTTCTTCTTTTCCCACAATGTTTTCTATCATTTTCTCTCAGTGTTTTTAAGCAGGCATATCTAGATTTTTGTCGTAAATCAAACTTTCAAGTAAAAAAAATCAAAATATGCTACTTAATATGAGCATGCTCTGGCAAAAGGGGGTTTAATGCATCTCCGTGATGCATTATACAAAGCAAGTCATCACATAAAAATGGATCCATAAAATCCATTTTGTCGAACAACTGACGGAATCATGAGGTAAAATGGTCCTTTGACATGCAGAAAAATTTACCAATAGCAAAATGTTTCGATTACAGTCAGTCTGCGGGGACTGGGTGACCTGGTCGATACTTTTTGCAGATGCATTAACCCTTTACCACACAATCCCGACTTTTAAAGACCCTGTAGAAAGAATGTTTTTGAAAACATTATGGGAAACGGCGAAAATGCTGAAACCAGCATTTTCTCCTGTTCCCACAATGTTTTCTACTCTTTCGGACATAAATTCCATTATTTGCGCCACATTTAATTTGTCGTCTGCAAATGCTTTCAATTTGGACCAATCTATAATTTTGTCGTTTGGTAAAGAGTTAAGCTCACTTTTCAAAGAGCATGGCTCAATTTTTTCTTTGCAAGCGTGAAGAAACTGAATGGTTACATTTAGATAAAAAGGTGCAATGTAGTAGTTCAATAAGTGGAGAGCTTTTCTGAAATCGGTAACTCTGTCTAAACCAGGTGATGCACTCTAAGTACTTATTTGAATAATATGATACATACACGACCTGTTTCATTGGTCATGTGACATTCCAAAAATCCCTCTCGAAAGTATGGCGCGAAATTTAAAAAAAAAAAAAATCTGAAGTGGCTACGTATCCCATCAAGGAAATAACATTATAATGATATTTTCTCCTTTAAAATCAAAGCTTTGAAAGCACTGGTGTGGCATTTGTCAAGGGATCCATTGTGTGGAATTCATAATTTGAAAAATAAACAAACAATAATGTGGGACGAACAAGCCAAGGACGAACAAGCCCAGGGACGAGCACGGTCAGGAGACAAAGGTTGTGTGTATCACTGCGCCAATGGAAGGCCATAGCGGGTATAGATATTTTTCTTAAAAAGAAAACGAAGTATTCCCATAATCGATGGCCTAATCCAGTTTATTTTAATACGCCGTTGTTAATTATATATCTGAATGCTGTCGAAACACTTATTTGTCTTAGAAAATTTTAGTTCACTTGGGTTTACTTCCTTTGGTTTTGCACAAACTACGATACATGATTTTCAAAATACCGTATTGAACTCATAGTGGCATTATCTTCGACAAATGCCACAAAAACTATGTTTTTTCTGAGTTACCGATAAAATGATGAATTGGAACGAATCTTGCCTCACAGACAGATAACGATTGCTCGATTTTCTATCCTTTACGTTAGAGACAGAGCTAGCCTACCAGACCAGATTTCACCCTGTTGTTTTACTCTCGACTGACAAAAAAGATGCGTTAGAGTTTACTCTTTGCAAAAAATCTTGTGTTTTTACGATCCGAAAAGAGGGGCTTTTGATAACATCATGGAAAATTAAGAAATACTAGTAACCAGTATTTCTCCTTTTCCCACAATGTTTTCCTACATTTCCAGGAACCATTTCCATCACTCGGGTCATATTAATGAATAAACCATTGTCTGTAAAATGCTTTCAACACGTTTAAATTTTGTCGAGGGGTCTTATGTGGCTTAGTGATAAAGAGAAGATCTCGCAATCTGGAGGTTCCGGGTTCGAGCCGCACTGGATCCACTGGGTTTTTTGTGGAATGTCCCTGGGCAAGACACATCAGAGCCCCTGCCAAGTACAGGAAATACATGAATATGTGGGCTGTCGCCGTGGTATGACGGAAATAATGTTGAAAGCGGCGTAAATCACCATTCAATCAAACCCTAAATGAATTTGTGGCCCGATAAGAAGTGATGTATAGTCTGAAGGGATGGGGGATTTTCTTATCAGATGACCGGATATTTAACGCTAGTAGATATGAAAAGGCTCGATCTGGCTCACCCCCCCCTCATCCCCCCTCACCCTTATACAACAAAAAAAGCTTAGATCCTGTTCTATCTTAACCTTCACCAAATTTCATGTAACACGCCCTCTAAGCCGCATGCTCATAAAATCATAACCCTCATTAAACTTACGCAAAACCAAATAACAAGCTTCATAAAACAATTGACTTAACCTCTATCTTAATCCTTTTACCTTTAATTCAATTATTATAACATATCAACCCCTCACTCCTACTAGATGAAAAATTTTCGAAAAAAAAAATTTAATTTTAAAAAAATAAAAAAAATAAAAAAAAAAAATTTCATCATCACGCGTCATTGCTTCAGATACTGAGTTACTGAGTTACTGAGTCAATGAGTCAATGAGTCAATGAGTTGCTCAAGACAATCACTTACATCACTTAACCCCTCAAACCCCCCATCAACCAACGCATCACGCAATGGCTAGCCAGTTTATCAGTTAGTGGGGTGGGGATGGAATGATGGTAAATAAAATATTGATTTTAAGGTAAAAAATCGCGCAGAGATAGTAGGTATAAGAGTACAAACATGTCATGCAACAAAAGAAAAGCATTAGGCATTACAAGAAGAGGACAGATATCTTTCGTAAGAGACGATACTTTATACAACCAAATTTCAACACCCGAACTGAATGATGTTAGCGTTAGAATAGTTTTAACCATCATTGAGAAGATAAAAAAAGATGTAAGCAACGCCCGTTTAAAAAGAACATTTAATTTTTTAAGACTGCCTAAGGTTAAAGGCGACAACAAAAACGAAGAAATGAAAAGACAAGTATTAATCAAAGTAAAAACCATCCATGAAGAAATTAAAACCAAAATAGATAAATTTATAAAAAAACTTGAAACAGGTAGAAGGAGTGGAATAATAATGTTAAGGAGGGATATATTAAACAACATAGACTACCTTCGAATCATTGAAGACATATTAGATGATAAAGAAATATGTTGGAATTAATATCACAATGTATACCACAAAAATTTTTAATAAAAAAAAAAAATTTAAATTTTTTTATTCCTTTGATAGAAATAAAAAATTGATTTTAAGGTAAAAAATCGCGCAGAGATAGTAGGTAAAAATGGCAAGTTTTACTGAAAATAATAATGAAAACATAAGTGATAATAATGATAACAATGGTGTTGTCATACGATCACAAGAAGAGTTTGATGACTTGTTTTATGAAGAGGCAAGCATTATCAACGGTTTGTTTGAAAGTAGAGCAGAGGATATAATAGCAAAAGCAATAAAAAATCTTACCCGCTACTTTAACTCTGTGAAAGAGGAGGATCTTCAGTTTAGGTTAGATGATTTAAAAAACGACATAGCTTTAGATACAGATGTTGATAAGATAAGAGAACAGATGGAGGAAACTTTAGACAATGTGTTTGAGGATATAGAAGATGAAGTTATACATGCTTTAAATGATAAACATTCATCTTTAGACAAGGATTGTGATGTTTTTAAAAAACAAATAATAGAGAAAGTAGCTGAAGTGTTTGTCAAAAAAGACTAAGAAAAAAACATGTTAAAATAGGACTTAAATAATAATCCATGGTATATATTTCATCTTAAGATGATATATAACCCATATTAAAAGAGAAATATGGAAAAATTAAAGGAAGAAATAGAAGCAAGTAAAACTGTAAAAGACAAACAGGTAATAGACGAATTTCAATTAAGAGCATATCATGAAATTAGTGATAAATATGAGTTATTTAAAGAAATAACAAAAAAAGCATGTGTAACATTTTCCGTAGAGGAAGAAGAATACAAACATGTGGAAAATCTGGAAAAAGAATTTAGAGAACTAGAAGAGTTTTATAAAAAAATAAGTAAATATACTTACTACTTAACTAATAGTATATACGGTGGTGTAATGCAAGAATGGTTTGATAAAAATTGTGAATTTGCAGACTATTGTTTCTATCTAGATCATTTAATATCTGAAAGAGAAGATAAAAAAAACGGTTTTTCAACAGATTGTCGCATATCTAAAACGGAAGTACAGTTTTGTAATGCTTATGATGATTTTAAAAGAGAAACCCTAGGTAATATAAAAACATATTTAGAAAAGAAAGAGGATGAAATTTATAAAAAACTAGAAAATCTTTTGTTGAAAGAGAAAGAGGGTATCACGGTATCAGAACAACAGTTGAAAGCTGTGGTGGAAGAAGAAAATGAGAAAATTAAAGAAGACATCATGGATGAAATAGCAGAAATAGAATATTAAACAAAAATTTTCATAAAATAAAATGCTAGAACTAGAGCCAGATTTCAAGCAAAAGCTAAATGACCTACTTAAGGATAAATCAAATATTCATCCTACAAACACAAACAAAATCATTTACACAAATGAAACCGGACTAATGCCCTATAAAGACCCAAAATGGTTTAGTGATATATACTACTACTGCAGTAAAATGTTTTATGAACAACCTAACGAGGGTAACCTAAACATAACATTTTATGCTGGTGGTAACAACATACGCGTTAAACATCAATTTATCAGTAAAGATTTAACCAATTTGCTATCTCTCTTTAAACAAAGATTTATAGATTGCCCATATGAACACAGTTTCCTTGAAAGTTGTATTAATGACATTGAAGAATATAGTATAAACTTTAAGTTTATAAATATTTAACCCTTTTTCTGGGTTATATATTTTATATATCCAATTCTATCAATATAGCTACATAAGAATTAGTTACCTTTGGATTTTTTGACACAGTTTTAAAATTTATAACATCACATTGGTTGACCTCAATAGGAGGATTAAACTCTGTACAAGTACATAACTCATCACGTTTTTTAATAATATTTTTTCCAGTTTCAGCAGATGATATGGTTATTTCAAGTATACTATCATCATCATCTTTTGGTAAAGAAACTAATGTGCCGCGTAATATTCTTCCTGACGCGGATAAACAATAACCCCCCAATGCATGAGATGGACCGGATAAACCATTACCAAATGAAAACTGAAAGTTGTTTTTCTTAAGTTCTCCCTTTTCCTCAGCCCACACGGTAATTATAGGTTTTGGTTTAATGCCTAATTTTTCATCTACGTAGGATTTTGTTGCTATATCTCTTTCTTCTACTGGGGTAACCGCATTTTTTATAGTAAAGCCTTGCATATTTATATCCGCGGAGGCCGTAAAGCTTCCATCAGGATTTTTTACAATGGCACCCCCATTATCAACATAATTTTTATTGACAGCAGAATCACGGTCTATTGGATTTGGTAAGCCGGTAAGTGGGTGAGTGTTCATATCTATTTTACCAGTTGCTAAGAAAACCCCAGCTTGGTTTTGTCTTAAAGCTCTTTTTCCTGCGGTGGCCGTATTAACAATGTTATCTACATAAAACTTATTTGCAACTTGCCGATTATTTATAGGTGAAGCAACATCATTAATCCTCCATCCACCCATAGAAATGTCACTACTTGATGTATATGTATCACCATCATGAATAAATGCGCGATTAGCATAATCTACATATCTTTTTGTAGCAGCATCCATCGGGGATGCAGGATCTATAAGATCCATTAAATGATACCCCTTCATGCTTATATCTGCAACAGCAGACCAGGTACCATCTTGTTGTTTTCGTATTGCATTAATACCATCTACATATCTTTTTGTAGCAGCTTCACTGGGCCCCTCAGGTTCATCTAAGTTTTTTATTTTATTAAAACCCATGTTTAGATACCCCTCTATATGATACCCCCCGTTTTCATCTAACAACCCTGAGCTACTACCATCAACATAACTCTTTGTAGCAACATCCTGAGGATTTACTGGATTACTAACCCTCGTTAATGTGTTACCATCCATATTTATGGAACCGGTAACAGTGGTTGTTCCATCTTTACGTAAAAAGTTGTTAGTAATGTAAGCAAGTGATACCCCATCACCGCTTGTTTTAACTTCATCCATTCTTCCAAATTTATCAACAGGCATAGTTTTTAATATTGCTAAAAAAGTTTATTTAAAATATCTTGAAATTTATTACCCAAGCACAACTCTTTAAGAATGTATAAACATAAATGTCCACAAAATACTTCACCTGCTTGTTGTAATTGATCCGTATTGTAATGTAATGGACTTTTTAAATAATCTATAATTTCGAGAGGTGGTTGAATACCATAACTATCAAAATAAATTTTTTTCTTTCCATCTTTAAACCAAGCAACCCAATGAGTACCAGATCCGCCAGTAGCATCAAGATTTAATATACCACATTCTTTATTTCTTACTTTTTTAGGTAGGGTATCTCTTAAAAATATTCCTCTAAAATTTTTTATTTTTAATTTTTTTGCGGCATCATTTAGTTCAAAATTGCTTAAAGGTTTATTTGGTAAAGTTATATTATCAATTAAAATATTTTCCATTTTTATATAGTTAAATATTTACAATAGCATCGTTATCAACCCATGAATTAAACTCATCAGAATAACCTTTCCACTTTACAAGAGATTTCTTTTTACCTTTTTTAATAACCTTTTCTATCCTATACACCTCTTGACTCGTTTTTTGTAGTTCCGGTTCATAAAAAGAACCTTTTATTTCTTCACCATTTAAATCTTCAATCTTATACGTTATAGGCGTCGTTTGTTTTACTCCGATAACCGTAAAAACCTCTTCAGTCCATCTCGTAGTATAACCTTTTTCAAAAGTCTTTTTCTTTTTACTTATCCTTACTTTATCTCCAACAGAAAACTTTGGTTTGATATCCTCCCTTACTTGGTCATAATCAGGATACAATGTTGTCCAAACTTTATTTTTATTCTTCTTCTTACTTGCTTCAATTGGCGACATCTTAATAGAAGAATGCCTCGTGTTGTTGTATTCCTTAACAAGATTTTGTAATACATCAATATATACATTTGTTGAGTTAGCAGAGAAATACTTCCACATTTTTTCTTTCATTGTTCTAATCCATCTCTCAACAACGCTTGATTTTTCTTCATTTTCAGTAGAATACAATTCAACCAAATCTTTAACATCTTTGTTATAAAACTCTTTCCCCCGATCCACCCACATTTTCTCAGGCTTTCTTTCCTTAAAAATACTCTTCAGTGCAACAGAAACAGATTTTCCTGTTTTATCCTTTAATGGTATAAGCCATCCATATTTTGAAAAGATATCAATGACAGCAAGAAGAAATTTTACTCCATGATTAAGTTTAGAAAATGCTTGCATATCTACTAAATCTGCTGCCCATATCCTATTGTCACCCCCTACTCTAACTCTCCTTTTCTTAAATTTTCTTTTTACAGGTTTATGTAATTCTTCTGCTAGTGAATATTTTTTTTTTTACCGACACCCATACCAAATTTTTTCTTGGTTCCTATCAATGAGGAAACTAATCCTCTTTCCATTTTTTCCTTAATAGTTGGATTATAGATACCGTTTAACTCTTTAAGCATATTAGCATCACACACATCATTCCGTGTTTTAGTATCATTATGCTTAAGATAACAGATATCATGATGATATGCTGCTTCATCAACACGATTAACAGGCTTTGACCAATCTTTAGGTGTTAAATCAGGATTTAATCTTTTCTTTAACTTGGTACCAGGGCCAGTAAAATTATGACCAGGTAAATGCATTTCAACAGGTAAGTTATTGATTGCTTTGTTTAACAACGAACCACCTTCTTGTTGTTTAATAAACTGTGTTTTTGTTGTTCCACATTCAACACATTTTCCTCGTGCCATATTTTTACCATTTTTACTTACCGTATACTGTATATCAGTAGTATCAGTTTCCTTTTTACATTTAACGCAATACATTTTTTTTATATTAAAATAAATTTTTTTAATTAAAATATGGATATTGTTAATTTATCTTGGAATGAAACTTTAGCAAAAAGATTTAACCATCCTCTTTTACCAAGGAGTATCAGAGGTTTAATAGTAGGCAAATCAGGATGTGGTAAAACTACACTTTTACTTAACCTTTTGTTAAGACCTGATTGGTTAGATTATGGTAACTTATACGTTTTTGGTAAAAGTTTGTTTCAACCAGAATATCGCATACTTAAAAAAGCTTTTGAAGAAAAAATACCAAAAGAATACATATTAAGGTTGTTCTCACTTAAAGATGAAGTTCAAAACCGAGATATTTCACCTACTGCATTAGTTGAAGAATGGGCAAAAACAATTAAGGAAAAATCTGATATCGATTGTGAATTTTTTGAATATGCTAGTGATGTACCTGATCCAAGAGATTTAAATGCATCAAATAAAAACTTAATGATATTTGATGACTTACTTTTAGAAAGACAAAACAAGTGTGAAAACTATTATGTAAGGGGTAGACATAGTAATGCTGATTGTTTTTATCTGGCACAAAATTATTTTAGACTACCCCGTCAAACTATTAGAGAAAATGCTAACTTAATATGTTTGTTTAGACAAGACTTAAAAAATCTTAATCATATTTATAGTGATCATGTAGGAGATGATATGACTAAAACAGAGTTTATTAATTTTTGTAAAAAGTGTTGGGAAATACCTCATGGTTTTGTAGTGTTAGATTTAACTAAGAACCCTAACGATGGAAAATATAGATGTGGTTTTGACAACTTTTACATACCACGAAATTACAAAGATTATAATTAAAAAATATATTTTTCATTAAAATATATTTTACAAATTTATAAAATGGAAGTAGAATTACTTGAAAAGATAGTAAAAAACACTAACCATAAAACTTCATTTCAAATTATCGTAAGCGATAACAAAACAGAGTTTACAACAAGATTTACTCCTCCACTTAAATTAGATCAAGATAAAGAATATGAAATAGCATTGGTTAATCTTGAAACTTATTATTCATTTCCTAATATTGATGCAAGCAATAACATTTTTGTTTATTCACCAGATAATGGTGCAACATGGGTAAAAATAAGAATACCTGAAGGAAGTTATGATCTAGTTGATATTAATGATGTAATTCAACAAGAAATGAGAAAAAAGGGTCATTATGATGCTGTTAATGAAGAAAATTATATTAGCATCTCAGCAAATACTAATACTTTAAAGTCTATTCTTGTTTTAGAAAATGGATATCAGGTTGATTTTAACCAACAAAATTCTATTGCTAAAATATTAGGGTTCACCCGTTCTAAATATACACAAGGATTTCATGAATCAGAAAATGTAGTAAATATTCTTAGTATTAATAGCTTACTAGTTAATATAGATTTAATTTCAGGTAGTTATGTTAACGGTTCACAAAAAAATACAATTTATAGTTTTTTTCCAAATGTATCACCAGGATATAAAATTATAGAAAATCCGGTAAACCTTGTTTACCTTCCCCTAACATTAAATGAAATACATAATTTAAATGTATCAATTACAGACCAAGATGGAACATTACTCAATCTTAGAGGGGAAAATTTAACAATTAGATTTCATATAAGAGAAGCAAGATAGATATAAAAAATGACAAGCTATATTAACGCTAAAATAAATATATCAGACGGACAAAAGGAAAAAATTTTACATTCTTTTAGAAACAAAGCTCCGGCAAGTATTCGTTTAAAGTATGAAGATATTCATGGTAATGATGTAATTGCACTAACCAATTCACAAGTAAATAAACTTACAAAAGCTTATAAAGGTAAAAAGGGAACAACGATTAAAATGTCTCCTAATCAACTTAAGCATAATATGAAAGTAGAAGGTGGATTTTTACCTCTATTAGCAGGATTAGCTTCATCAGTTCTACCTACATTAGCAAGAACCGTTTTACCTGCTATAGGAGTTGGTGCACTATCTGGTTTGGCATCTTCAGGAGTTCAAAAAGCAATGGGTAACGGGCTTTACCTTAAGAAAGGGGGTTGCGTCTGTCAAGTAGAAACTGATGGTGAAGGTTTATATCTTAAACCATACAAAGGTAACAGATTAGGTTCCGTTGGTGATGGATTGTATTTAAAACAAGGTGGTAAAATTTATGATGGAAAAGGTCTTCTTTTAGGACCTAATAGCCCATTTGCTAATATTCCTATATTAGGTGCAATATTGTAAATTAAAAAATATGAATGTACATAAATTTGGAAATGGAAAACATAAAATAGTTCAACCAAAAACTATTTTTTGGAAACCTGTAGAAGTTAAGTATCCAGCTAAAAAAGTTAATCCTGTTACATGGGATATTTTTACCCAACAACCGTTAGTAATAGAAGGAGGATTTACGATGACGATAGCCTTAGGTATGGGCTTCAATATGAGTAAAGGTTTTGTTTTAGCTTCTCTATCTTATAATCTTAAACTTAATCAATTATCCATTACAAATGAAGTTACGTTAGAAGAAGTGGATGACATGGTTGCAACAATTACAAACAACTCTGGTAAAATAAAAAAAATACAAGAAAACACCTTTTTGTGTCGTCTTTACTATTCTATTTAAAAAATAAGTTGTTGTTAATAAAATGGAACTAAAAGAAAAGATTTATCCAGAGCTACCAGAAGAACGAAATATACCAAATGCACCATCATTAGAGCCAGTAATATCCTCAAGAGATAACGGTCAATCATTCAGGTTACAAAAGATATCAGAAATTCAGACTTTTCTAGAAAATGAAGTTAGGGAAAGAGAGCAACTAAGTAAAAAGTATTTAAAGATTAGTAAGAATGTGGACAATGTAGAAGCTGGACTAACCGTTATAGCACTAGGCGCCGGAGCAGGGGGAATCGCTTTACTATCAACCGTAGTAGCGATACCTGCAACTATGGTTCTAGAAGGCTGTGCTTTAGTTGTTGGGTTAGCCGCTTTAGTGGGTAAGTTTGTGGTTAGAAGAACTAGAACAAAATCTGAAAAACATCTTCAGATTAAAATGTTGGCTGATTCAAAGCTAAACACACTACTTACACATATATCAAAAGCAATAACAGACAACAAAATAGATCATTCAGAATTTACTTTAATTATGGAAGAATTGGAAAAATACAAACAAATGAAGGAAGAAATTAGAAGTAAGTCTAAGAAAAAAAGCAAGCTAGAAGAATCAGAGAGTTTAATAGAGAAGGGACGAATAGAAGCACGGGAGGAATTCAGGAGGCTTGTAGAAAGGCATTCAAATTAAAACTAAAACCACCCAAGTTTAAATGTTCTTGTGCATGTGAGATAGACAATACAAATTAAAAAAATATTTTACTTTTAAAAAAATGTCATTTTTAAAGATACGAGACCCTTTAAAAAGGGAGCAAACAATAAAAGAATATCTTGAACTGAAAAAAAGAATTCATGATAATCAGCTTGCAGAGAAAGAAGGCAGACTTAAATATCAACAACAACTTTCTAGGTTTTTTAGACCTGTTACAGAATCACAAAAAGAAGTATCAAAGGATATTTCAAGAGAATTAGGCTTTAATAGGATTAGTAGATTAACAACTAAACTTGATGAATTTCCTACTTTGAATGTTTTTGATCCATTAAGATTAAGTGATCAAGAAGAAGAAGAAATAGCCAATTTTTTTGATTTATTAGATTTGAAAGGTTTAGATGATCATATATCAAAAATAATTGTTAATCCATTTGAACTATCTCAGTTAAGAAGATTTAAAAATAAAGATGATGTTGATACAATATATGGTCTTTATGAAAAAGATGAAAAATTATTTATTGGTGATAAAAAAATCGATATTGTAAATGATAATTTTTACATTGATAATAATGAATATAAAGGCACACCAGGTTTGTGGGAGTTAATTGTGGCTAAAGAACCAAAAGATATATATACTAAAAAGGATATTGGTAATTACAAGGATATAATATTATTAAGTAATACTCTTCATGAAGATAATAACCCAAACATTGATAAACCTAAAGACAGAAGAATGAAAAAGTGGAAAAACATTCTTAGATTTTTTTGGGAAGAAAAAAGAACACCATTAATTAGATCTCCAATAAGATTACCATTAATTGCATCTCCAATAAGAGGAAAAGAAAAAGTTTATCATCCTTATTATTCTCCTAATTTAGGTAGAGGAATTACCATTATCCCATCTGATCCTAATGCACTATTAGAAAGATTAGACCTATTATTGGCAAGTAAAGGAGCCGGTCATACAGGCGTAAGAAATGAGTTGGTAAGTATTTGTGATGAATTAAAAAGACAGCGTATATTAGATACAAAAGCTTATAAAAAATTAATGTCTAAAATATAAAATGATTACATCACAAAAGAGAGGATTTAAAAGAAGTTATGCTTATGGAGGAGCAGGAGTATTTGATACTTTAACCAATTTTCTTACAAGAGCATTTACGAGTCAAGCAGCTAAACAAATTGCATCTTCAGCAGTTGATGTTGGTAAGAGTGTAGCTAAGGAAGGAGCAAAGAAAGCGTTAGAGGTTGGAAAGAGTGCCGCGGTTGATGCAGGTAAAAAGTTAGTTCAAAAGGCTTTAACACCAAAATCTAAAAAGATTATAGAAAAATATACTCAAAAGCCTACTACAACAACTCAACCTGCAGCGCAAAATATTAATGCTTTAATAGATGGTAGTGCCATTGCTATTCAAGATTTAGTTAAGAAGTTAAATAGTAAGGGTGGTGGAGTTAAAGTAATATAAATTTAAGTTAAGTAAATTATTACATTAAATAAAAAAGAAATGATAAATCTAAAATTTAATTTAACACATTATGAAAAATACAATACAAAAAAGGTTAGTATCCTTTATGCTAATTTAAAACTTGATGAAGATTGTAAAGTATTAGATAGCAGTGATACAAATTATGATTATAAAAAGATTGCTTTAAAATTGTCACCTGAAAAAGCTGATATCATTAAGGAATTTGAAGAAGATATAAATCAATATCTAAAAGAAAATAATATGTCTAAGGTAACCATACTTTATGGAAATAGAATTTATCTAAAAATGAAAAAAAACCTTTCAGTAGAAAAAATTAAAAATATTAAACTTAAGGGTGTGTATGTAAATGATGAAAACAAGTCATTCCCTCAACTATGGGCAAATTAATTTAAACAATTATAATTTGACTTAAAAATTATAATTGCATATAATAAAATGGATATATTAAATATTAAAGCACCGATTTTTAAAGATGATAGTATTGATGAATATGAATATCATGAGTATGAACCTATTACAGGAACCAATCTAAACAACCCTGGAGGAAATATTAGGATTGATATTGAAACACAAGATATTTTTTATCATCCTTCAGAGTCATATTTACAAATTATAGGTAAATTAGTAAAAAATGATGATACTGATTATAATGAAGTTGATGTGGCAACCTTAATAAATAATGGACTATTATATCTGTTTAAAAATATCAGATATCAACTAAGTGGGCAAGAGATAGAAAGCATTAATTATCCTGGTCAGACTACAACAATGCTTGGACTTTTAAAGTACCCAGATGACTTTGCTAAATCACAAGGGCTAAACCAATTGTGGTATAAAGATACTAGTAGATTAGCTGATGTTGTTAATAATATAGGTTTTAAGATAAGAAGGGATTATATTTTTAGTTCAGAACCAGTTGGAACCTTTAGTTTTAGGATACCTTTGAAACATATATTTGGTTTTTGTGAAGATTACAACAAAGTTTTATATGGTATGAAACAAACTTTAACCTTAACAAGAAATAATAACAATGACGCAATTTTTAGAGCTGGTGCCGCTGATGATGGTAAAGTTGTATTAGAGAAGGTATCTTGGTTTATGCCTCATGTAGAGCCGGAAGATGGTAATAGGATGGAACTTTTTAAATTTATTGAGAAAAAAGAAAAATTTCCAGTTGGATATAGAATGATACAAAGCGATAGTATAGCGGTTCCGCAAGCAACAGGTTTTACTTGGAGGTTATCATCTAAATCATCTCCTGAGGTGCCGCGTTTCTTAATTGTTGGTTTTCAATCTAGAAAAAGTGGTCGTCAAGATCAAAACCCAGCTATATTTGACAGCATAAATACAAAAAATATTTATGTTATGCTAGGATCCAGAAAATTTCCTGCATATGATTATGATATAAATTTTGTTACTAATAAAATTAGTAGAATATATGGTGAAGCTGCTTCATTTAGAAAAAAGTTTTTTAACATGGATGAATTAGTATCAAACCCTAATATTACTCCTTCAGATTACAAACTCCTTTATCCTTTGTTTGTGTTTGATTTAAGTAAACAAAGTGAAAGACTTAAGTATTCTGTTACTGATATTCACATTAAAGCAACATTCAATCCACCTAGTCCAGCAGATACTATAGCTTATGCTGTTTTACTTAGTGATAGACTAATCAACTTCCAGAGTGATGGGAATAAGATGAGTGTAGTATATTAAGTAATTTTTTACTTAAATAAAATGAAAAAGGTAGCTGATTTTAAGAAAATATTAACAGATAACAATATTAAGTGGTATTCCTATTGGAACAAGAAAAAGTATATTGATGTATTAAAAGAGCATGGTTTGTATCCTGAAGAGGAAGAAAAAAAATTTTTAAAAAAAATTCCTAATTATGAAAGATTAAAGGATATTTCTAAAAACCCAAAGAGGGTTACCTTAAAGGATGTTGAAACTGAAGAGGTGAAAGAGTTTCCATCGATTTACAAGGCTAGTAAGTATATAGAAAAATGTCCTCAAACGATTGAAAACTGGAATGGTAGAGTATGGAATGGTAAATATAGAATTGATATTCTTTAATTTTATTATTTTATGAAAAAAATAATAAAATTTGACTTAAGGAAATAATATTTTATTTAAAAAAAATGGATCGACAGTTTGATAGATATAATGTAGCTGGATTAAGAAATTTAGCAAGGGAAAGGGGATTAAGAAGATACTCAAGGCTTAGACGTGATGAACTAATAACTCTTTTGATTAATACGGGACCCTCAATATTAGATAGGGATATCGTTGCCATTGATGCACCAATATTACAACCAACGCCCTATATACCACCAAGACAAAGACCAACCAGGCAACAAACTACTTCAGTTAATGATTTGCTAAGGAGTTTAGAAAATGTAAGAGTAGAACAACCAAGTATAACACCAGAACTTAATGCTTTAAAAAATAAAATAAAAAGTTTATATGATGAAGAAAGAGAGGAAAAAATAAAAATATTACAAAATAGATCTGCCTTAAATAATTATGCAACTGAACATAAAATAGAAGGGATACCTGTTAAAACGTTACAAGAGTTTTTAATGCTAACAAAACCAACAATTGAAAAACTTTTAAGTAGCATGCATAGTCATAAAGTAAAATTAAATCTTCAATGTTTTATGGAAAGAGGAGAGGATAATAATAGACAAATAGTAAAAGCAAATTTTTCTTCTGGTAGTTATGAGATTTTCTTAGAAGGAACCAATATAACAGAAGTATACTTAAATATGATGGAAAGAATTATAGAAAATTTTATTAAATTTATTTCAAATGGTAGTGGTTGGTCGTTTAATAGTGTGATTCATTTAAAGTTACATAGTGTTATTTATGAACCATTAAGAGCAGGTGGATGGTTACCTTTACCTAAGTGGATTGCTAACAAAAAGGCATGTATTAATATGAAAAGTAAGGATGAAGAATGTTTTAAATGGTGTGTTTTAAGGCATTTAAATCCAAAAAATGATAATAATGAAAGAATTGGTGATTTAAAATCTAAGGAAAATAGCTTAAATATGAAAGGAATTAAATATCCTGTTTCTTTACAGGATATAGATAAGTTTGAAAGACAAAATCCAACAATTAGCGTTAATGTTTTTGGGATAGTAGAAGGTAAGGAAAAAATTAAACGTATTAGAGCTATAAAAAGTTTAAAAGAAAATCATATAAATTTGTTATATATTGAAGATGAAGAAGAAAAAACACATTATGTTTTAATAAAAAATATTAATGCTTTACTGAGAACTCAAACAGCTTCTAATCATAATGTTGAGTATTGTATGCTTTGTATGAACCATTTTGGTAGTGAAGAACTTTTAGAAAAACATATGGAGCGTTGTGAAGATCATGATGGAGTTGATTTAATAATGCCTAAGTTTGATCCTGAAAATCCTGAAAAAATTTTAATAAAGTTTGAAAACTATTGTAGAAAAATTATGGTACCATTTGTAGTTAATGCTGATTTTGAATGTATATTACAAAAAATAGAACCACAACAAAAAAGTAATACTATTGAAACACAAAAGCATATACCTGTAAGTTATAACTATTTAATTTGTCCTTTTAATGATAAAATTATGAAACCAGTATTAAGAGGATATGTAGGTGAGGATGCCGAAAAACATTTTATAGATACTTTAACTAAGGATGTCAAACAACTTTATAATGAATTTTATAAAAACCCAGTAGAAATAGAAAAATTAACTGAAGATAAAGTTAGAAAACATAAAAATGAAGTAAAATGTTGGATATGTGGTGGTAAATTTACGCATAAAAATTATAAAGTAAGAGATCATTGTCATTTTACTGGTAATTATAGAGGTGCCGCACATAATGATTGTAATCTTAAAGCAAAAGTTCCAAATTTTATACCTGTTATCTTTCATAATTTATCTGGTTATGATGCACATATTTTTATTAAGTATCTTGGTAAAACTAGTGGTAGAATTGATTGTTTACCTAACACAGAAGAAAAATATATTAGTTTTACAAAACATCTAAAGGTAGGAAATAAAAATATTAATTTAAGATTTCTTGATAGTTTTAAGTTTTTAGCTAGTAGTTTAGAAAAAATTGTAGAAAATTTAAAAGATGAAAATTTTAAAAATTTAAAGTATTATTTAGAAAATCATCGTGGTGGTTATACAGAAGAAAAATTAAAATTGTTAAGTAGAAAGGGTATCTTTCCTTATGAATGGATGGATAGTTTTGATAAGTTAAAAGAAACACAACTACCACCTATAGAAGAATTTTATTCAAGCTTAAATGGAGAAGGAATTTCAGAAGAAGATCTGGCACACGCGTTAAAAGTGTGGGATGTTTTTGGTTGCAAAACTATGTCTGATTATTTACAACTATACAATGAAACAGATGTTGTACTTTTAGCTGATGTTATGGAAAACTTTAGATTTTCTATGCATAAAGAATTTGACTTAGACCCTGCTTGGTATTATACTTTACCTGGATATGGATGGGATGCTATGCTAAAGGTAACCGAAATAAAATTAAAAAAACTTACTGATATTAATATGCTTAACTTTTTTGAAGCATCAAAAAGGGGTGGCGTATGCATGACAAGTATTAGACATTTTGAAGCAAACAATAAGTATATGGGTGATGAGTATGATTCAACTAAACCTAGTATATATGGGTTTTATATTGATAAAAACAGTCTTTATCCTTGGGCCATGAGTAAGCCTTTACCTGTAAACTATTTTAAGTGGATGACAGAAGAAGAAATAAATAATTGGAAAAAATATCCCAGTACCCTGGAGGTTGATTTAGAGTATCCTAAAAATTTACATGATTTGCATAATGAAATGCCTTTAGCAGCAGAAAAATTAAAAGTTAGTAAAGTAGAAAAGTTAATACCAAACTTAAATGATAAGGAAAAATATATACTTCATCATGAAGCTTTAAAGACTTACCTGAGATTAGGATTAAAAATTAAAAAAATACATCGTGGAATTAAATATCAAGAGAGTACCGCTATTAAAAAATATGTTGATAAGTGTGTGGCTTTAAGAACACAAGCAAAGAAGGATAAAAATAAATTTTTAGATAATTTATGGAAGTTAGCAATGAATTCTGTTTTTGGTAAAACCATGGAAAATATAAGAAATAGAGTAAACATAGAATTAGTTAATGGTGAAAATAGTGAACGTTTTAAAAAGTTAACAGCAAAACATAACTTTCATAATCATACTATATTTGATGAAAATTTGGTTGCGGTACATATGAAAAAAACATGGATTAAATATGATAAACCAATTTATTTAGGAGTAAGCATACTTGATATTAGCAAAACAACTATGTTAGAAGATTATTATAACTATTTTAAAAATAAATTTGGTGAAGATAAAGTATTTATGTGCTATACTGATACTGATAGTTATGTTTTAAAAATAGAAACTGAAGATTTGTATGAAGATTTAAAAGAGGATGCCAATGATTTGTTTGACTTTAGCAATTATCCAAAAAATCATCCATTATATAGTGATAAAAATTGTAATGTGTTAGGTAAGTTTAAGGATGAAATGGAAGGAGATCTTTTAACTGGATTTGTAAGTCCTGGAGCAAAAACTTATGCTATGAAAAAATTTATCTTAAAAAAGGATAAAAATGGTAAAGCGGTAACCGATAAAGATGGTAAATTTATTTATATTAAGCCTATTGAAGCTAAAGATAAAGATGGTAAACAAATTTATAAAACAAATGAGAAAGCAGAAACTAAAAAATGTAAAGGAGTTAAAAAGTCTGTGATTAAAAATGACCTAAAATTTAAAACTTATAAAGATTGTTTGGATACTGAAAAAGATTTTTGTGTAATTATGGGAGGAATAAAAAGTAAACATCATGAATTAACAACTATAAAAATGAAAAAAGTAGCATTAAGCTTTGAAGATGATAAAAAGGGTTTGATACTGAGGGATGAAAGTTATAAAACTTTATCATGGGGTCATTATAAGCTGACCGATGAAACAAAATAAAATATTTAACCTGGTAAAAGGGTTAAATATTTATAATTTTTTAATTCATAATCCCAACCCACCCCACTAACCGATAAACTGGCTAGCCATTGCGTGATGCGTTGGTTGATGGGGGGTTTGAGGGGTTAAGTGATGTAAGTGATTGTCTTGAGCAACTCATTGACTCATTGACTCAGTAACTCAGTAACTCAGTAACTCAGTATCTGAAGCAATGACGCGTGATGATGAAATTTTTTTTTTTTATTTTTTTTATTTTTTTAAAATTAAATTTTTTTTTCGAAAATTTTTCATCTAGTAGGAGTGAGGGGTTGATATGTTATAATAATTGAATTAAAGGTAAAAGGATTAAGATAGAGGTTAAGTCAATTGTTTTATGAAGCTTGTTATTTGGTTTTGCGTAAGTTTAATGAGGGTTATGATTTTATGAGCATGCGGCTTAGAGGGCGTGTTACATGAAATTTGGTGAAGGTTAAGATAGAACAGGATCTAAGCTTTTTTTGTTGTATAAGGGTGAGGGGGGATGAGGGGGGGTGAGCCAGATCGAGCCTTTTCATATCTACTAACGCTTATTATTACGTGAATTCGGCTTTTTAAACAAAGTGCAACGGAAGCGTGGTCAGATCGACGTCATTCTATATTCTATGTAAGTAAGAATTAAAATCCGCATCCGCTTTTGTATACTAAGTATGAATTTGTTTTCCTTTTAGGAAGAGTTGGTCATGTTACAGTCGAAATAATGTTCTTCCTATCGTGGTTTATCGTTCAATAAACCACGGTTGTGAGTTATGAGACGCACTGAATAAACCGGATGGTGCAGACCTAAGATCAGACTGCACGTTCTGTGCAGTATAACCTTGATCTACACCATCCACAAAAGCCATTTACGTCGTCAGTAGTAGTAAAAAAGTTAAAATAGCGAAGGTGGGGGTCAACCCTTTACCAAATAATCACGTTTTTTTTAGTGTAAGAAGAAGCCTTCTTAAAACATTGTGAGAATACGCTGATTAAAAGCATTTTCTCCTTTTCCCACAAAGTTTTCAAAAGGCAGCTGCCTTCTTAAGGTGTCAAAAAATCTGCGAAAGCCAGAACTCTGACTTTAAAAGAGTTTTGGTTTGATCAAGCCGATGTTGATCGATACATCCAGCAAACCATACGCTATGGATAATGAAAGCATGGTATTCGATATAGATGCCATTCGACAAACACTGTTTGATCTGTAAATGTAGTTTCTAAATAGGCAGAGTTGTGACGAGTGGAATGCATTCGTCACAACTCGGCCGATTCTGTAGCTACATTCAGCGGATTTGATCAACGGATCACCCGAGGTTTGCCGAATGGAGTGGGATGACACTCGGCGAACTTCGGGTGATCCATTGATCAAGATGTAGTTTCGGAAACGGCCGAGTTTGATGAAAGGGGTAGATATTATAAAAAATAAGGAGAGCGTAGGAATTAGCTTTCCAGTTTAAAAATAATAAACGTTTTTTTTTTTTGTAACATATACAATAATACAACATAGCGAGAAAAATATTTTTCTGTGTAAATTGAAAAACTGCCACAATATAAAACGTTAACAAAAACAACAAAGAATAGAAAAAAAAAAAAAAAGTTTCAAGCACATTTTGGTAAAAGGAGAAAATGCTGATAACCAGCATTTTCTCCTTATCCCGAAATGTTTGTTATTTTTTTAATCCCTTTTAAAAGACAAGTTCAATCATTTTAGCAGAATTGATTATGACGTCTGCACATCCCTTCAATTTTGAAGCGTCTAAAATTTTGTCGTTTGGTAAAGAGTGATGTCTGTAGTAATTCAAGCGAATTAAGAAGCAATAAATTGTATATGGGTCCACAATTTACCCTGTCACCAACCCTCCCCTCCCCCCCTCTGTATATATATATATATATTAAAACACCGTGGGAAAAGGAGAAGATGCTGGTCACCAGTATTTAGTCCTTTTCCCACAATGCTTTCTACCCTTGTAATGTCTATTTCATCATTTGAGCCGATTCTAATTTGTCGTCTGCAAACGCTTTGAATGTGGGAAAGGGGGAAAATGTTGGTTACCAGCATCTTCTCGTTTTCCCACAATTTTTTCTACCTTTGGAATGTCAGTTTTCACCATTTGAGTCGATTCTAGTTTGTCGTCTGCAAATGCTTTGAATTCGGGTAAGTTTAAAACTTTGTCCTTTGATAAAGAGTAAATTAATAAATGCACAGGTAAAGGGAATGCTGTCTTGATCACAGTAACAAATAAATTACCACTACTTTTATACATATATATAAAAAACACAGAAAAGAATAGCTGCCCTGTAAAAGTTTCGATTGTCCATTAAAAATATTTTTCAATGCTGTAAAAGAAGGCTTTTATCCTTTATTCTTTTATGCAGTGGGAAATCTCCTCTAAAACCGTCTTAGTTTGTTTCGATACTTCGTTCAAAACAGCCAAAGCTTTCGCGATATCCCCTAGGTCAGAACTCTTCCTTTTAGCAGGGCATCCTCCAGTGCTGTTTGGTTTCAGCTGAAATGTATAGTTTTTTTCTTTTAGTAGACCAAGGTTGTTTTACGCTGCTTCCAACATTGTTTAAGTCATAACACGGCGACAGTTCACACTGATATTCATGTACATCCTGGCTTTCACCAGTACTAGGTTACGGCTCTGAAGTGTCTTTCCCAAGGACTCTCCCACGAAAAACCCATTTGATGCATTGTGGCTCGAACCCGAGTCTCCAGGTCACGAGTCATACACCCCACCATTGAATCCCTTATAGTAGACTTAAATGACCCCTCAGACCGTGAGATTTAAATTAGAAAGGATAGAAAACATTGTTAGAATAAAGAGAAAATGCTCTAAAGGTTAGACCGGTTTTCTCTCTCTGTTTTTTATTGAAACAATGTCTTCAACAGCCTTTCTCAACAGGGTGTGAGAACACGAGGTTGTTGGGTCAACGTTTAAAACGCGACCGACATTTTAACTCTTTACCAAACGACAAAATTTTAGACTAGCCCAAACTGAAAGCATTTGCAGACGACAAAATAAATGTGACTGAAAATTTGAAATTTGTCTTTGGAAAGGTAGAAAACATTGTGGGAAAAGGAGAAAATGCTGGTTACCAACGGAATTGCAATTTCAGGGTGTGTTCTCGCTAAATATTTCACAAAAAATCAGATACTTACTAGTTTTCTCACATTGATCCGGAGACTACAGTATCTGCTTCTGACACTTTCTAATTGCCCATCGCCAACAAAACGGTTCATGTTATCGTCCAGACCAAACAGTGTGTCATTTATTGCTTGTATACCAGCTATAATGATCTGGAGAGAAATGGAATGAACCCTTCACCAAAAATATCCTGTTTTTTTTTTCGATCATAAAAAATGACTTTTTAAAACATTATTGAAAAGTTCTTTTTTTTTTTTCACTAGGGTCGTTAAAACACGGGATGTTTTAGTAAAGGGTAAAATTTCGAATCGATCAAATGAACAATTCCAGCCAAAGGTGAACCAATTGTGCATTCTGTCTTGATTTACACTGTCAGAAAAAAGGCGAGACACTGCTTCGCGCTTAGCAGCCTAAGGGCTAAACGACTGCAAAAAACACAAGGGGTAAATTAAAAAAAACAGGAACAAAAAACCAGGAAGAAACACAATCAGTGAGTTAGGCACAATTGTTACTATTAGTAATATTTCTTCAAAGCTCTGATTATAGATAAACAAAATGTATCAGACAGTATCAGAGAGTAAAGATCCAAGATCAGACTGAACTTTCTGTGCAGTCTGATCTTTATCTATACTGTTCGCGAAAGCACTTTGATTTATCCCGTGATCATAAATTTGAAAAGCCCGGCCGGGTAGCTCAGTGGTTAGCCTATCTGGCTCGTGACCTGATGGTTGAGGGTTCGATACCCGTTTGAGGCAAACTTTCTCTTTTGCAATTTTTCGTCTCTCAACTCTGATGCATGTGAGTAAAGTAGTCAGTGACTTGGAAAGATAATTGTGTCAGTAATGGTGTGAGAAAACCAAGAAACACATGTGTAGGTTCACTGACCACCATGATATGATCTAAGCTGTTAACATGGCGTTAACTTCCAATTAAACGAATGAGCCATGCTCTGTGAAAAGGGAGCTGAATGCATTTGCAAAAAGTATAGACTCAGGTTAGCCTGCGCAGTCCGCACAGGCTGACCAGGCCGAAACTTTTCGCTTTTGGTAAATTTCCTAAGATACAAAACGGATTTTATGGATCTATGATACTATGATGACTTGCTTGGTATCATGCATCACGGGGATACACCAAGCCCCCTTTTCTCAGAGCATGGCTCAAATACATGTGAAAACAATCACTTACCGACAGATTCTGACATGTCTTTAATTGTTCAATGACCAGGTCGAGTTTTGCTTGATCGTAACCTGACGCCCTTAACGCATCTTGCATGGTCACATCAGGAATCTAAATAATAATAATAATAATAATAATAATGAGAATAGTGATGAAGATGATGATAGTAATGATGATGATGATGATGATGATGATAGGGAGGAGAGGTTTGAAGGGAGAGGGGTAGAGAAGGAGGGCTGCTTTATTTCACCATATAAACTCTATTAGAAATAGTCATATTGGTTTGAAAAGTCACAATTCCATGTATTTTGACCTAACAAGTAGTTCACGATGATTCTTAGAAAGCTCGGATAATTCCACATTGAACAGTGGTTGTCTTGTATAGAAAGTATCTCTTGGAATTATTTACGAGTTTTACATCCAAATTGCTTTACAAATATTGCTGAAAACTAACCTTGTTAATAGAGAAAACTTTACAAACACGCAGATAGTTAACAGACAGGGAGTGACAAACAGAATAACAGAAAGATAGGCAGAGAGAGACTCAGACAGTGATAATGTTGTGAGATGGAATAGAGAGAGAGAGAGAGAGAGAGAGAGAGAAAGAGAGATTAACCATGACTGAGAGAAAGGAACGAACAGACAGACAGACAAAGACAGAGATTTAACCCATTACGACACGATGCCGAATTTTAACGCCCCTAGGAAATTAGACTTGAAAATAATGTAGGAAAAGGAGAAAATGCTGGTAACCAGCATTTTCTTATTTTCCAACAATGTTTTCGAACCTTTCAGAAACAAATCCAATCATTGGAGCCACATTTAATTTGTCGTCTGAAAATGCTTTGAAATTGGACCAGACTAAAATTTTGTCGTTTGATCAAGGGTTAAACGTTTGCACAAAAAATATGCCATGTTTGAGAGAGAGGTGGGGAGTAAAGGAGAAAGAGAGACGTACACACGCGTTATAAGTGTTTACCTTTAGTTTAAAGACATATTCTGTATATAGGAATATGTTTGAAGCCTGTGTGATACACTGTTTAACAGCGTCTTTATCGATGTTAACATCAAGACGTGTGTTGGACGATATTGTTAAAGGGCCAGTGCCTTGCGATACATTGAACTTCGCTGGTGTGACGCTGGAACTTGGCAGTTTCTCTGTGGCATTCCCAAACAAAACAAACAGGTCATCCATAGAGACATTCGTTTTGTAGTTTGATTTTTCGGCATCTTCTTCCATAATGTTTGATGCGGAAAAAATAACATCTATACTCGGACTACTTTTCGTCCGCCTCCTCTGGTCAACAATTGTAGGTTTAGATCTGTGTACTTCCATGTTAATTTCTTCTTTAACTGAATTTCCACGAGTTGGGTCCGTTAAATGTGGATTTTTTTGGTTTGAATTCATGTTTATATAGTTTTTATTTTGGCTATTTTCATCTTGTGATTCCGCAAATTCTCCGCTCTGCTCATAAACTCCGCCAATTGCTGTAGTGTCAAACTGTGTGACGTCATTTACTCTGCCCATTCGTGTAGTGTCTATTTCCGATATGCCTTTGTTATTCAAATGCTCTGTCACACTTTCTTGTGAAAAAGTGGGAATTTGGGTAGATGCAGGAAACATATATGCCGATTTGATGACACACTCAATCATGATGAGGCATATGGTTACTTGAATGCCAGCTGGAATGTAGGAAATGGAGAAAACTAAATAATTTCAACCTAAGTAGGCTATATGCATTGAGACAAACGCATGAAAACTTATAACCGTTTGTCCGAATTTTGTAACGACCTGGGGGGGGGGGGGGGGGAACTCATTGAGTCATAACGAGACGTTTGAAAATATGAAAGATCCAAACTGTAATGCTAAAATTTGAAGTTTAGTTACTACAATGGACAGAAATGACAGAACATTTGCGATTGTAAACGAACTATTTTATGGAGGCGGATGCTTACAGCTTCGAGCTGTGCGAGAGTCTTTTACGTTACTGAAGGTTTAATCAAATGTCACAGTTCACAAAACATTGCAAAAAGGGACAACATTTCTTGTACCTATACAGTTATTTTATTGAAGTGCAATTTACAAGTAATATATCAATCGGAGATGTCTGAGGATTACCCGAGGCAATGACTATATTATTATTTCATGCTTTTCGGTAGTTTATCGAGAAATAACAGTGGATTATGGTTTGATATTTCATGGTTACGACCAGTGAAAAATACCGATTTCATATTTCTAAGTCTTCAGTTGAAGGCCGAAACAGTAGTTCACGCACATTATTTATCTAGGCAGACAGCGTTCAACTAGAGGGAAATATGACGTAATCTACGCGCATTTACGCTATATGTGTGAGGGGGGCTACGCCGCGGGAAATTACCAAAAACAACTGTACTGGATTTTTAAGAAAGTCCCTACAAAAAAGGGTGTAGAAGCATGAAATAAATTTTTTTTTTTTTCGTTGAAAGATCGAAATCTATTTCATTTCGTGAACAACATCGGTTGCTGCGCCACTCGTCAAAATATTACCGATGATGTTTACTCGATGAAATAGATTTTGATTTTTCAAAGAAAAAGCAAATATCCTCTATATCATTGACCAAGCTTGGATCTTAACTCAAGGCCTAGGGATTACAAGCTCCACACGTTACCGACTAACCGGGACTCGGCGCAAGTGTCCTTTGGAAAGTCACTTTTCCGTTGCCCTATCACAGGTAGATGATACTTCATAAACGGAAAGGCGCTCTTTTCCTCAGATATGGCTGTACTTCTATTAAAACGCAACCAGTTAAATATTCATTCATCCACCGTTACGTCTGCTTCTATCTGAACCATGCTCTGTGGAAAGGGGGTGAAATGCATAACTTAAAATTTTCTGTATGTCCAAGAACCATTCCATCTCGTGATTTGGTCATTTGTTAGACAGAATTGATTTTACGGATCCAGAATTATATGATGACTTGCTTATTATAGGGAATCGCGGAGATCTATGCATTAATTAAACCCTCTTTTGCCAGAGCACGGCTCACATATTATACATGTATATACTGCAACCATCTTAGCGTGTTTACTTACTTTTAGTCATTGTTTACAGTTTATCTTGTCAATCAATCAATCGATCAGTCAAGTCTTGTTTATGCTTGTGATTCACTCAGTACTACTGAATTTTGAATCATCAATCAATATTTATATACAAATACCTAATTGATTGGATTCTCCCCTTGAGTAATGTGCTTATTATAGCCACCGTGCAGAACCGGCTTGGTATCATCTTTTTGTCAAATTTTTATTACTCCCGGGGAAAGGAAAAATAGACCGTCGTATTGAGTCTATTGTTTTCCACAACTTTCATTCATAACTTTTGAACCAATTAAAACTGATATCCACTTATCGAAGTGGCCGATGCAATAGTCACTTTCAAAACAATTATCTATGACAAGTGTTTGCATAAGATAATGACGCTCTATTCAGCTTCACTTTATACATTTCACCAATGAAGCATCCTATCACATCGTTAATACTTCTCCGGCCGAATAAGTTTAATGATATCTTCAAGTTGATACTAAAAACCCAAATGGTGCTATTTCAAAGCTGCTTTTAGGAGAGCAATATCTCCAAGATCAGACTGTACGTTCTGTGCAGTCAACGTGCAGTCTGATCTTGATCTACACTGTCCGCAAAAGGTCCTTGAGTTACGCTTAGGAGCCTAAAGGTTGAATTAATATAAATACACCTCTTTAATTATGTGTTGCGGCTCTACAAGTAAGAATTCTAGAGAACATTGTGGTAAAAGGAGCGATTGCTTTTGACAAGCAATTGCCTCATTTTGTCGCTATGTTTGCCATTGAAAGGAAATACAGCTTACTTTAAAACGAATTTCCGGCGATGTAACGGTCATTGGTATTGGGTTTCCGGAGTTTTCTAATTAACTCGTAGGCTGCTACGCGCGACTCAAGGACATTTGGCGGACAATGTAGATCAAAATCAGACTGCACAGAATGTGCAGTCTGATCTTTGATCTACACTGTCCGGTAAGGAGACATTTTCCTCCAAAAAATAACTTTGAAATAGCAACATTTTGAGATTTTACTGGGTTTACTATGGTAAACAGTATTAAATAACTTATTCTTATTTTTACGAGAATTGATATCAGTGAACAGACGACCGTTTAAATATACATCTATACTCGTTTTCAGCACATTTTAAGCCATTTCATCTTCATTTTATGAAACTACAATCATTATTGTATCTGTAGGTCAAATGTTGCCCTTGATTGCTGCGAGGTTGCACAGATTACGACGGATAGAAAATGCATTTCATTTTTTTGGAGGCCTTTAAAGAAATCGCTGTTGTCGTTTCCGGTCTTAAATGTGGACAAATCCCATAAGTTTCTTTGTCCCTTACACGATATATGGTGGCTATTCATCTATGTTTCCACAGCTGATCCATTCTACACACTTTCAAATTTTAACAGCATTTTTTCTCTGCCTGTAAGGATGTATCTTTAATTTTTTTTCTTTTACAGTGTAAAACCAGTTTTTATAGCTAGAACTAGCTTTAATCTGGGCACAGAGTGCTATGCGTTTATTTAACCTATTGTCAGGAAGACTAGACAAATGACACCATAAGGTACTAATTGTTTTCCATTGTGGGACAATAGGAGGGTCCCAGCGAAATTCGCTTGAAACTGCAGCATTAGGTGCAACGCCTAGAAAATCAAAGCGTTGAAAGCACTGGTGTGGCATTTGTCATGGAAGCCATTGTGTTGAATAAATAATTTGAAAAAATCAACAACAGAAATAGTCTCAAAATATTCGCTTGAAGTCAACCTACTATACAGTCATGCACAATCCAATAAAGTAGGTGCCATCTTGTTCGACGAACAAACCATGGCCAACAAGCCCAGGGACAAATAAGCCTATGAACGAACTGGTTTTGGGACGAACAAGCACGGAATCGATTAGTCAGGAGACAAAGAGTGTGTGTATCATTACGCCAATCGAAGGCCGTGGCGAATAAAGCTATTTTCGATAAAAAGAAGTGTTTCCACGATCGATGGCCTAATTCATTTCATTTTAATACGCTATTTTCAATTTTATATCTGAGTGCAATTTGAAACACTTCTATGTCTGAGAAAAACTGAGTGCGATTGCGTTTACTTCCTTCGGTTTTGCACAAATGACGATACATGATTTTCAAAATGCCGTATTGAACTCATAGTGGCATTGCCTTCGACACATGCCACAAAAACGCATCGCTTTAGTTCGAATAGCATTAATCCTTAGGCTGCTAAGCGCGACTCACCGATCTTTAGCGGACAGCGTAGATCAAGATCAGACTGCACATAACGTGCAGCCTGATCGTGATCTTTACTGTCCGATACGGAGATATCTTTCATCCAAAAGTATTTCTGAAATAGGAAAATTTGGGTTTCCACTATCGGCTGGAAATGTTTCATTTCACTTATTTAGCAGGATAAGGGTTGATACATGATAACGCTTTACATCCCCAAATAGCGGAGCCATATTCCATAGGCCAGACCATATTATCATACAATTTTTTGAAAACATGTGTAAAACCCCTTATTTCTTTACATTTAGTAATTAAAATTCCAAGTACTGGATTTGCACTCTAGGCCACAGCTTTAGCATTAACCCTTTCCCAAACAAGCCCTGGTTTTCACGTGTCTGCAGTACAAGTCTTTTGAAAACACTGTGGGAAAAGGAGAAATTGCTCGTAACGAGCAATTTCTCCTTTTCCCACAGTGTTTTCTACCCTTTTTGAGAACTTTCTGCCATTTTCATCAAATGTAAAATTGTCGTCTGCAAAGTCTTTCAATTTGGACCAGTCCAAAATTTGTCGTTTGGGAAAGGGTTAACATTAAAATCAAGGTGTGCGTATATATACATGTAGATGTATATACACCACCGTGTATCATCGACTCGGGAACTTGGTACCAGCCGAGTCGACACAGCAGGTAGTCATGGCATGTAGTGCGGTGAGTCAATCGTTTTTTTTTTTAATGATTTTTAATGAGTGTCTTCGTACCAAACGATATGCATCGGTGTTTAGAGATGTCCAACTGTTGTACATGATCGTGCGTCAAAAATAATATTCCTGCGTGCTGCAAAAAACAGCGAAATGCTACTAGCGGGTACTGCTCAAACCACCATATCCCATTGAAAATCGTTCGTTTTGCGTTCTTACAAAGCTTGTTACCCTTGGTTTTTAAAATCAAAATATTCCGGACATTTGGAATTGACTTCGGTATAAGTTTCATGTGCAAGAATCAAGATTTGATTGAATTATTCTCGAAAACAAGAATCCTTGAGAGTACGGCAATTTGAAAGGTTGTTGTACGGCAACATGAAAACTTAACTAAATTAACTGTACGGAAACTTGCATCGGTATGATACAGCAAAAGTTGTTATTTTGACGCATTTTTTTACCCCTTTGCAGGTTCTAATGCCCTTCGCTTGCGGATATTGCACCAAGAGGCGTCTAAATCAGGACGAATAACATATTTAGCGTTTTGACGTCACAGAAAGGCAAAAATAGTCCGGTTACATTATCTAGAAAGGGACCACCATGAACCGCCGCAGTAAAGGATTTAGGAAAGTAAAATGAAATAGTTCTGAAAAAGATAGACAGCGTAAGAGATACTGGAATATGAATATTGAAACTCTTTTGTAGCTCAGTATGAAGTAAAATAATGAAAAGTAACCTAACGAGCAATTTGCCTCTTTCTCCTCAGTGATTTTAATTTTGTTGAAAAGTAGTATCGGGCTTGGGTAACACTCATGAAAATAACTAATTTCCAAATAGCACAAGAAAAGAATTATTTCCTACTACATAACTTTGCTATGGTATGAATCAAGGCCCAGGGTATCGATTAGCAGTAGCAACACTTGTTGATAGTGGTTTCATAAAGTGCGAGCAAATATGCCAGCAGGGGCCCGCCGAATATGTGCACATTTTTTTACCAATCGTAAATTACCAGCTATTCATTCTTTATTAGTACCAAGAAGTAGGTAAAAAGCCAGCGCATTCAGCTACGCCGAAAAACGAGGTTGCCATTCTCGTGGTACTTTAAGCAGTTGTCCGCGATTCGTGGTGGTTCAAGATTTTAGCTGGTTGAATGCTAGTAAATGAGTCCGAGCACAACAAATTCTACATTTTACATGTGTGCACCCTGCTAAGATCAGCCTCTTCATTTAGATCAGTGTCTTCAATGACCACTCCATTGATAGTTAAGAACCCAACCCTACTTCAGGCGACCAGCGAAGACTTTGACCAGACTCTGACTATAGATACGGAGGCTGAGCTAATGTATTTGCTGGGCATGTGGTCGTTCGAGTTGCTGCGGCCCGGTAGAAGGGCCGTTTGAAAAGTTCATCTGCGGCGATTGCCCATATAGGAAACGCATGCACCTGCTACAAAATACAGTCGCAAGAACATATATACTGTTTTTATGCTGGAAACTGGCATGGTCAATTACCACACCCACCCTGCTCAGAAAAGGGGGGTTGTTGGCTTTGAAATTATGTTTCTACGAGAAAATGCCAGGAACTGAAAATTTAAGAACGAAGAATGAGTCGCAGGTCATCACAGTGTTTTGCTTTAAGCAATATTTGCTTTCCATTAGTTTTGTGGTCGTGGTAGGGTTAATAATAGAGATTTTATGGAATTATATATATACCCGGAAACGGAACATCATGCATGGAAACAGGCTGCGCGAGTCGTCAAGTAATGCCCTACTTAGATTGACAGTTTCTTTTAAGAAAATCGATTAACATTTAACGTACAATTTCATCATTGAAACAGCTAACTTTTCTACATGTACCATGATTATCTGATATAGATAAGGCATGGCTGTACCAGCGTCTCGAAAATCTCAAATAATACCACCGATATTGTTACAGCTTGAGACCACAGGTGAACGGCGAGCGACAGTGTAAATCCTGTATTACACACTAATATACTGAAAGGTAAACAACTTGTGATGTATTTTCAATACCCCAGTCACGAATTCCATGCTGTTTACAAGTCATTTTAGTACCAATATTAACATCCATAGTACCAATGGATAGCGGAAACATTATTCTACAAGAAAATCATGTCGCAATTTGAGCCATTTCAAGTTGCTAAGAAAAATCTAGCTCGAAATTGTCAAACAACCCAACTCGGAAGAGATCTGATTGCATTGAATCACGAAAATTTTCAAGAGATAAAACCCATTTTCAACGCGAAAAATGTCCGTTTTTATGCAAGGTGCATTTGAGGCCTACAAATTTAAAAGTATATCTGCACTGAAAATAGAACTTCAATATGTTTTTGTGTTGTACGAAGCTGTTTTTATTTGAAAATGTCCAGCCGTGTAAACTGTCATCCTTTATGGCCTACTAAGCATGCTTTTGTATCGCGTTTTATCATTGGCCGGGTCCAGACACACCTTCATCGATAACCAATGAGAAAACGTTTTGAAAAACAAACTGAGCATGCGCAGTACGTCAAAATGGTAGGCAGCTGAGCGCTGGACAGATTTACCGATGAAAATAAGGATCGTACAGCCTATTCACATCAAATAGTTTAATGTTTCAGGTTTATACGCCTTATTATTGCTGGACCCCAAATGATACCTGTCAAATATTCAACGGCTTTCACGTTGAAAATGGGTTTTATCTCTTGAAAATTTTCGCGATTCAATGCAATCAGATCTCTTCCGAGTAGGGTTGTTTGACAGTTTCGATATAGATATTTCTTAGCAACTTGAAATGGCTCAAATTGTGAGATGATTTTCTTGTAGAATAATGTTTCCGCTATCCATTGGTACTATAGATGTTAATATTGGTTGTAAAATGACTTGTAAATAGCATGGAATTCGTGACAGGGGTATTGAAAATACATCACGAGTTGTTTACCTTTCAGTATATTAGTGTGTAATATAGGATTTACTTTGTCGTCGCCGTTCACCTGTGCTTGAGACGCGTTTTATTGCACTAAATTCATGCCAGTGTCCATGATTATAAGTACTGCGTTTCTTCCCCGTCTTTTTAAGAAGGGTTCAAACTTCCCTTTATACGAGTTCACCGTTTAAAACTATATCTCTACTATAAATACAGTGTACCCTAATATTTCCCGAACTATAAACTTATCGTCACAGGCCGATATACGACATGGTAGTTTTGTGACTAGACTACTCACACGGCCTGCGAGAGGAACTGGCTTCCAGTCGAGCTGTGTACTTTTTTCTTTCTATGTGACAATACTCCAACAAATAAATTCTCTTGTAACTAATATTGGCAACTGTGAAAATGGTACTAATTAGGAAATAATACCCTTTCGTGCCCTGCATTGCATTAAATTCTATTACTTTCACAATAAATTGCCGTACAGTTAGCTCTTAAGACGCCGTCCAGTATTTCCATGCAGTGACACAAGTTGCCGTACCCAAGCCTTCAGAGTTTTATGATGTTTTTATCAAGTTCCATTATTGTTTTGAGAAAACTATTAATTCTATATAAGCAGTAGTAATGGGAATGCGTATGCATAATAATGGACTGAAATTTGTCACAACCGTTTGTATGATAAACAGGTGGGTTTTGACGAAGACACATAATTTCGGCAGTACCAGGCAGCTCGTTTTACAGTAAAAAGTTAACTTAAAATCATTTTCATATTATTTCTGGATGTGCATTTCAAACAAAGATATGTTCCGTAAATGGAGACATTCTCGTTGACGCATAATATTGCGACATAACATCAAAATGAAGAATTTTCTTAAGCTGGACACGACCAGTTTTTGTTCATCACCGCTTCAGCTGGTACCAAGTTCCGGAGTCGATGATACACGGTGTACACGTAGCCCCCCAAAATAGGGGAACCCTGTAACTTGTTTCAATATTTTAGCAAATTCCAAGAGCAACGATAAGCCGTATCATATCCAGTATGCCCGCAAGGTGTCATGCAGGTGTTGCTGCACATGGAGGTCACACCCGATATCGACTTGGATTCCCTATCTGTTATGTTGTAGGTAAAATAAAGAATTACCTCAAGATGAAATATAAGGGTTCTCTTTTTTTTTATTCTACGTATATATGTGTACACCAGGGACCATTTTAACTGAATGGAATCGGTAAAGCATTGATTATAGTTATCAAAGGTTACTATTTACGACCGAGTAAAAAGAAGTACCGGTAGGTGTCGCAATTTTTCCCTGGAATTCTTCCAGGATCCCGATGCACCAGATCGGGTAACGAACTGTCTGATACTTGTCAGCACTGTCCGCCTCTTTGTGAGGAGTAGCCTAGCAAGTGTACCATCGAAACACGCATTGTTTAAATATGCATCGATTAAACTTAAATCAGACAAACAAATATCATCATGGGGTTTGTCTTTCTTTCACTGGCTGGAAAAAATTCTTGGAAAGAAGAAAAATGGCTATTCGCGGACCTTTTGCAGAGAGTGTAGATCAAGATCAGACTGCACAGTCTGATCTTAGATCTACACTGTCCGATAAGGAGATATCTTTCACCAAAAAATACTTTTAAAAGTACCTTTGAAATGTGGGTTTTTACTATCGGCTTGAAAGTCTCATTTTACTTACTCAGCAGGGTAAGGTTTAACCCTTTACCGCACAATGCCGCCTTTTGACGCCCCTTGGAAAGAAACCTTTTGAAAACATTGTGGGAAAAGGAGAAAATGCTGGTAACCAGCATTTTCTCCTTTTTCCACAATGTTTTCTACCCTATCAAAGAAAAATTGCACCATTTGAGCCATTAGAAATTGTCATCTGCAAATGCTTTCAATTTGGACAAGACCAAAATTTTGTTGTCTGGTAAAGGTTTAAAACTTACTCTTCCTATACTCTTTACCAAATGACAAAATTTCAGACTGGTCCAAAATGAAAGCATTTGCAGACGACATATTCAGTGTTGCACAGATCATTAAATCTGTCTTTCAAAGTGTAAAAAACATTGTGGGAAAAGTAGAAAATGCTTATTACCAGCATTTTCTCCCTTTCCCACAATGTTTTCAAATATTATTGTCCTTTTGAGGTCGTTAAAAAGTCGGGATTGTGTGGTGTAGGGTTAACGTAACGGTCCCCAGCACGCCCAAAATTCTTTCCGAGGATTGATGATAGTCATTGCGACAGGATTAATTCCTCTCTCACTGCTGACCATTGTGTCGACTATTGTTTTGTGAGAAAGCAGCCAGTGGCTTGGAAAGTCTATTGCGCGAAGTTCTGGTAAAAGTAAACCCCATGAAAGCATGGATAGGTTCACTGGCCGCCGCGATGTAACTGAAATAATGTTGAAAACGGTGTTAACTACCAAACAAAGAAACGAATATTCCTCAGGGTCAAAAATGGTAGGCTAAAACATTCATCATTCCATGGAAAAGGACTATACGTGTATTTATTTATAAAAATTACCCTTTACCAAACAATCCCTTAAGAAAAATGGCTTTTTCAAGAAAACATTGTGGGGAAAAAAAGAAAATATCGTTATCCAGCATGTCCGCCTTTCACCACTATGTTTTCTGCCCTTTTAAAGTATGACTATACAAGTTGGATCTACATGTAATTTGTTGTCTGAAATTGCTAATAAATTTTCTCCTAGTAAAGGGTTGAGACAATGAACAAGTATGGGATAAAACTGCAAGTGCTCTCAATTCGGACCAGTCTCGAATTTTGTCGTTTGGTAAAGAGTTAAACGTCAATATACTGTCACTTGTAAACACAAAACGATCTACAGTAAGTGGTCATAAATATTTCATCAAATTCCGAATTCCTATTGTTTTACATGTATTTTCCAGTATGCGAGACAATCAATTACGCTGCTTCTGATCATGCAGTCATAAGTAAAACTATACTGATAGAACGCGAGATTACTGGAGCAACTTAAGTTAATATGCTATCAGTGTTCGTGACCTGACATCAAAACTGTAGTTCTCTAAAAGAGGAGTGGTGTTATTTTTCCGCTAAATTTTGGCGACGTCGCCATTGACGTCAGTGGGATTTTTTTTTTTTTTGAATATATAGATATTTTTTAACTGCACAGCTATATTTATATATTATTACCCTGTATCGAGTCTGAATAAATATTTCATCGCAAAATTCATTTTGGTTTCATAAGTATATTCATACAATTATTCATTTAAGTTATTCATTATTCATATAAGTTTCATAATTATGCCGTAAATAAAAAAAAAAAAATGAAGTTGGAAATACATGTAAGCCAATGGGGATTTAGACTTTGATGAAATATTTATGGTCTTTAACTGAAATTTGTCGTCTGCAATGTTTTCAATTTGAACTTGTCTAAAATTTCGTTTAGTAAAGAGCTAAGAATTCGGAAATTCTTGAATAGATATTTAGGAATAAAGTTCATCATTTGTAAGATTTAGTAAAGTTTTATTTCATAATATTTTCTAGCAAAAGACCATTTAGTTTAATCCTTACTTCGTGACACGCTATTGCCGTGGTACTATAGGAGAAAGACTGTTTCCCACCAATATGTGCTCATTTAATTGTTTACACTCCCACATCATGTGACTTTGTTTTGATCACATGGGGGTGTGACGCCCGTGTGACTACTTATCCCGGACGGCAGTAATGGCAAATTAATCCTTTACCAAAGCGATCCAGTGTTTCAATGACCCTGAAGAATGAACCTTTTGAAGCATTGTGGAAGAAGGAACAAACCAGCATTTTTTTCCTCCTTCCACATTTTTTGTCTACCAGTTTCAACACTAATTGCATTATTTGAGCCACATTTAGTTTGCCGTCTGCAAATGTTTTCAGTCTACGAGGAGTGTTCAAATAGAAATGCGCCTAAAATTTGATTCTTCAAAGGTTTCACTGAAAATTTTATTTTGTTCCTTCAAATTTTTCACCTCCAACAGATACAAAGTTTCAGTCCCCGGATCCAATCTTTGAAGGCATTTTCGTAGTCCTTTTCAGGTATACTATGAAGACACTGGAATATTGCAGAACCGAGGTGTTTACGCTGAACAATTTTTCAACCTAAGAGGTATATTTTTAGCCTTTGAATCAAAAAGAAGTCACAAAGGGCAAGGTCAGGTGAATACGGAGGGTGAGGGAGCACAATGACTTTTTCCTGCTTCAGAGAGTCTTGCATCTCGTACAAAAAACAATGACTGAAACTGACGGTTTACACACGTTGAAATAGAGTTGATAGAAAATGAGTTACAGTGTCTTTATAGTATACCTAAAAAAGACTATGACAATGCCTTCAAAGATTGGATCCGGTGACTGAAACTTTGTATTTGTACATCTGTTGGAGGTTAATACTTTGAGGGAACCAAATTAAAAAAAACCCAAATATTCGATGTATTCATGCTTCCAAGCCCTTTTTAGTTGGGACTTTCATCAAAATCCAGTGCAGTTGTTTTCGGTAATTCCCCGTGGCGTACCTCCTCCGCTCACATATCAACGCATTACAATACAAGTTGGCTTCTTTAAAAAAGAAGCCAGGAGAGGTCAGCATCGATGTTTTCAAATAGCTTACTGCTTTTAATTTAAATATATTTTGGTACATATAAACAAATGAGTGAGGCATTATATGATCGCCGCTGTGTAAAAAGAAGAAACCTCTTCTGCATTACATGACAGACACGTGACCTTTTTCCCACGTTTTCAAGTCGCGTGATCTTTTCCCGCAGTCTTCTCTTTTTTAACGAAATTCTTTTTTTGTGTGTGTAGCTTTATTTGTTTAATGAAAAATTACAACCACTGGAAAGGTCATTTGCAATCAAATCAATATAACAAATCCTTTTTGAAATCCGTCAAATAAAAACAAAACACGTCTATTTCCTATTTCAGTTTTTTGATTTCGGTTTATTTATAAAACCATGACGAAATAGACTGTGTATCAGAACGATTTCGCAGAAAAGCATGGAGTTAGGCAGCAATTTCTGAGGCAGTCTGCCTTTTAAACTCACCACTGTTGGAGAGGTCTGATGACCTCTCCAATTACCTAAAGCGCGAGAAATATAGCACAAATTACGTCATATTTCCCTCTATTAGAATAGCACGTGTGTTATACCCATGTAACTTGAAGAGTAAGAAAATATGAAATCGGTATTTTCACTGGTCATAATCATGAAATATCAAACCATAATCCACCATTATTTCTCGATAAACTACCGAAAAGCATGAAATATAAGAAAATTCATAATGGCTATATTATATTGAAAACAAGGGGAGTTATGTGATAAAAAATTAAAGAGTCGTAATCTGGCAAAAAGGGGCTTAATCCATCTCTGTGATACATTATAAAGCAAGACATTACATAATTATGGATCCTTAAAATCCACTTTGTCTAACAACTGACTGGATCATGAGGTAGAATGGTCCTTTGACATGCAGAAAATTGACCAATAGCAGAACGTTTTGGCCCAGGTCAGCATGCGCGGAATGCTCAGGCTGATCTAGGTAGATACTTTTTGTAGATGCATTAAAACCCTTTTCACAGAGCATGGCTCAAATATGTTGAAACTAAATATGCATATTTGTAAGAAATTGAAATCATTCGTGATACGTCCGGAAACGATTTCGGTATATACCGGAAATTGGCGTTTCCGGTATGCTCGTTTATTTGTTGTGAAATTATCGTCACAATTTATTACTAATTTCTGTTTTAACTACTCTTTTTAACTCTTTACCACATGAAAAAAATATAAATTTGTCCAAATTGAAAGCGTTTGCTGACTATTATTTACATATGGCTCAAAAGATTGAAGGTGTCTTTCATAGGGTAGAAAAAATTGTGGGAAAAGGAGAAAATGCTGGTTATCAGCATCTTCTCCTTGTCCCACCATTTTTCCCCAAAAGGCTTCTCTTCAGGGCCTTCAAAACTTGGGATTGTATGGTAAGGAGTTAAATGGCTTTCCACCATTAAATCATCAAAAACAAAAGCAAAGTTTGATAACCTAAAGACTCCCCAAAACACTCATTGATTATTCACTTTCTGTATCGTGTTGTAGAATATGTGAAACGTTATGTGAAGTGTTGTTTCACAACTTTCGTTGAAGTGGTGTCTCGTTTTCTCTGAATTCTGTCACTGCCGATAACAATGGAAATGCCTTTTTGCGTACGGCGTAGATCAAGATCAGACTGCACGGAGCGTGCCGTCAGATCTTGGATCTACACCGCCCGTTTCTTGATGATAAACTATGACAAAAGTCTTCTTCAACTCCAGTAGCAATTTACTTTTATATCTCTTATGCCTCGTAAAAGTCGAACACACTTGAGCCATGTTCTGAGAGAAAGGGGGTCGGCATTAAACTCCCTATTCACAGAGCGATGATGGCTCAGTTGGTTTTTCAGTGACGCCAAGAAAGTGTGAATGTATTAGAACTGAGAGTTTGCATTTAATGTTACGAACGAAAAAAAAAAAAGGAAAGATGATTTATTAAGTAACTGATAAATGAATGAGCCAGTTACAATAATTGTACCCTGGCAAAAAGGATTTAATGTCTCACCGTGATACATAACTCACGGCAAGTCATCATATAATTATTTCATAAAATCTATTTTGTTGAACAACTGACTGAATCATGTGGTAGAATGGTCCTTGGACATGCAGAAAAATTGAAAATTGCAAAATGTTTCGATCCAGTTCAGCCTGCGCGCACTGCACAGATTGCACGGGTGATACTTTTTGCAGATGCATTAAGCCCCCTTTTCACAGAGCGCGACTCCGTTGTAATTAGCTCTAAGAATTTCATCTTTAGATTTGTGTGTGTGTGTGTGTGTGTGTGTGTGTGTGTGTGAGACCCGAGATGTGACTGACCCAAAAGTGGAATAAGATGGTTGAATATAGTATAGTTTGATGCTTCATTAAGTATTCCGGCCAACATAATTATGGACTGCTTAGCGAATTTTTGAAAGAGAAAATTCTTTCAAGGAACCTAGATTTCATTTTGCGATATGTTATATTCGCGACACTATCAAAATCGCAAATTCAAAGCGCCATGACACTGGAAATGAGGAGGAACCCCCCCCCCCTTTTTTTTTTTTTTTTTAAATTTAAAAATATGGAGGATTTTCAAAAAAAAAAAGAAAGAAAATAGGGGTGGGACAATATTAGAACAGTACCCAGAAAAGTTTGTCCTTTCGGTAAAGTGGGCCGTTTTGGACCGGGTCGATTTGGGAAGGCGCCGTTTTGACCCACTCCCCGTCAAGGGCAATTACTTTAATGGACATTATATGTTGCCAAAACAGCGTTGGCAATGATGTATTCTTCAAACAGCAGAATTTTCTGCGAGGCAAGAGTAATTTTTTTGTTTTGGGACTTTTTCACTGTTTATTTTTTACGCGGGACTGTCACGCATTGGGTCTGAATGTATGTGGGATCTAAACAAGAGGGTCATCGGCCCTAAAGCGCTCACCTGAGTAAAGTCATCCAGGATTGATAAATCTGAAGAGATCCTGCTTGGGATGATGTAAAACACATGGGAGCATGTGACCTACTTCTTGACCGACTTGACCTATTCATCAAGACAAAGATTCTGACCATGTTTCATGTCTGTATCAGACTGAAAATGCGGCCTCTAGCATGCACACAAGCTGTTTCTGACGTTTGTCCTCGTCACCTTTTTGACCGGATATGACTAAATTTTGAAAGTGTCTTATATATCATCTAGACAAACATTCTGACCAATTTTCATGGGTATCAGACTGAAACTGTGGTCTGTAGATTGCCACAAGGTTTTTCTTAGATATGTCCAAGTGACCTACTTTTTCACCTGACGTGATGCAATTTTGAACTATCACTAGAATATGATCGAGACAAAATTCTGACCAATTGTTGTGAGTATCAGACTGAAAATGTGTGCACAAGGTTTTCTAAAATTTTACCTAACGTGTACTTATTTCAAACTTGTCCGAGATATCATCAAGACAAGCATTCTGAAAAAGTTTCATGAGTATTAGACTGAAAGTGTAGCCTCTAGCATGCACACAGGGTTTTTCTAAAATTTGGCCCACTGACCTACTTTTTGACCTTACTTTAACCGATTTGGCCCAATCACCTACTTTTAGACCCAACATGACCTCATTTGATACATATTCGAGATATCATCAAGACAAAAATTTTCACCAAGTTTCAGGAGCATTAAACTGAAAATGTGGCCTCTGGAGTGTACAAAGGGTTTTTCTATGATTTTGCCCAGTGACCTACTTTTTTGACCTGACATGGCCCGAATTCAAAGGTATCCAAGATATCATCAAGACAAACATTCTGACCAAGTATGAGTATCAGTCTAAAAATTAGGCCTCTAGCATGCACACAAGGTTTTTCTAAGATTTTGCCCACTTTTCAACTCGATGTGACCCAGTTTCAAACCTGACAAAGAAATCATCAAAACAAACAATATGACTAAGTTTTATGAGTACTGAGCTGGAAATATGGCTTCTAGAATGCATGCAAGGTTTTTCTAAGATTTTATACAGTGACCTACTTTTTGACCTGATATGACCAAATTTCGAACTTCTCCGAGATATCATCGAAACAAACATTCTGACTAAGTTTCATCAGTATGAGACTGACAAAGTGGCCTCTAGAGTGTACACAAGGTTATTCCAAGATTTGGCCCGGTTACCTCCTCTTTGGCCCGACTTGACCTATTTTCAAAGTTGTCTGGGTTTTTATGAAGACATATGTTCTGACAAAGTTTCATGAGTATTGGGCAGAAAATGTGGTCTCTAGAGTGCACGCAAGATAATTGTTTACGACGGACGACGCACGACGGACGACGAACACAGCGCGATTTCGCCTTGAGCACTTCGTGGTCAAATCCTGGAAAAAGTTTGAGTACACTCTAGAGGCCATATTTTCAGCATGAAATGCATGAAACTTGGTTAGAAAGTTTTTCTTAAGATTACCTCTTACAAGTTCGAAATTGGGCCACATAGGTCAAAAAGTAGGTCACAGGGCCAAATCTTAGAAAAACCTTGTGTGCACCTTAGAGGCCACGTATTTAGTCCGATTCTCTTGAATCTTGGTCAGAAAGTTTGACTTAATGATATCTTGGACAACTTCCGAAGTGGGTTACATCTGGTCATAAAGTAGGTCACCTGACCAAATCTTAGAAAAACATTGCGTGCACTGTAGAGGCCACATTTTCAGCCTGATACTCTTTAAACTTGGTCAGAATGTTTGTCGGAATTATATCTTGGACGAGTCTGAAATTGGGTCACATTGGTTAAAAAAATAGGTCACTTACACTCATGTGTTTTACGTCATTAAAACCAGGACCTCTTCTGCTTTATCAACCGTAAATGACTTTACTCAGGTGAGTGATTTCGCTTGTTATCCAAAGTCTGGCATATGTCATGCTCAGAGATACTGTTTAGCGTAAGGAAAAAATTAAAGGGGACAAAAGATGCCCAGAATAGGTCTAAAGAAGGTGTGTTTTCTCAAACTTTATGAAAATGAAATTAAACTATTTGAAAGATATCAGCAGAAAAAGTTTGAGAGGTTGGCCCTCAACCCCATACACAGTATTTGTAGAAAAGCACAAGGGAAGGGAATAAAAATAACGTGTCTAAATGTGGTGTTAATTGTCATATTATGATGACCTAGAAAGCTTTGTGGTACTTAAAAAAGTTGCTCTTTCTGTACAATTATCAGTGTGTCAAGAGTGAAAATTCACACAAATGATCAATCGTTTTTAGCTCACCTGAGCACGAAGTGTTCAAGGTGAGCTTTTGTAATCTTGCTGTGTCCGATGTCGGCATCCGGCGTCATTCGTTCGTTGTGCGCGCGTCAACATTTACCTTGTCTGCGCTCTAAGAGGCCACATTTCCAGTCAGATACTCATGAAAGTTGGTCAGAATGTTTGTCTTGATGAAATCTTGGGCAAGTTCGAAATTGGGTCATGTTGGATCAAAAAGTAGTTCACTGGGCTAAATCTTAGAAAAACTTTGTGTGCATTCTAGAGGCCACATTTTCAACTTGACACATTTAAAACTTGGCCAGAATGTTTTCTTGGTGAAATCTCGAACAAGTTTGAAATTGGGTCATGTTTGGTCAAAAAGTGTCACTGGGCCAAATTTTGCACTTATGTGGCTACATTTTCAGCCTGATACAAAGGAAACTTGGTCAAAATGTTTGTGTTGGTGATATCTTAGACAGTTTGAATTCGGGTCATGTTGGGTCAAAAAGTTGGTCATTTGACCAAATCTTAGAAAAACCCTGTGTGCACTCTGTAGGCCACATTTTCAGCCTGCTACTCATGAAACTTGGTCAGAATGTTTGTCTTGATGGTACATGTATCTCGGACAAACTCGAAATTGGGCCATGTCGGCTCAAAAAGTAGGTCACTGGGTCAAATCTTAGAAAAATCTCGCAGTCTAGAGGCTACATTTTCAGTCAGATACTCGTTAAATTTGGTCAGAATGTTTGTTTTGATGATACCTTGGACAAATTGGAATTTGGATCATGTCGGGTCAAAAAGTAGGGCACTTACACTCATCTGTTGTACATCATGTAAACCAGGATCGCTTCAGCTTTATCGATCCTAGGTGACTTTTCCCAGGTGAGCGCCTTAAATGCCAATGACCCTCTTGTTTTTAAGATTGATAGCATTATTCCATGACTGTTTTCCATAAAATTGTCAATCTAAGTGGTTTTACATGCGGTTTTAGATGTTAGGAAAGTGGTTGTGGTGTAATGACAGTGGTTTTTGGTATTTTTCGAATGGTTTGAGATATTTTAGCGTCTTTCTCTTACTTATTCATATGCACTGTATACTTTAGAAAAATTAGGTCATGTCAAAGCAGAAAAAGAGGCCAATTTCAAATTTAGAGCTAATTATATCACATTTGATTATGAAGTTCGTTGTTTATGTAAGTGGCTTGCACAGTTTCTTAATCCGCATGGTATTTTCACATAACAAATGAAACAGACGCGTCTTTTTTTTTTTTTATCTATGAGGACTTATTTCTTTTGAAACAGAGGAGTGATCTGTCTCCACTGGTCTTCAGAGTGCCGGTTGACATAAGAAGGTTAGACCTGAAAGTTTTACTGTAATTCAACGCATCTGTAACATACCATGTTATTGCATCACACCTAGAACTACAATCTGCTTAGAATAAAAGAAATTTTCACGTGTAATAATTTTTAACCATTTTAGCGTAACAGGCGAAAACAGGGGCTTTTGTGGACGGTTTAGATCAAAATCTTGGATCTACATCGTCGGCTTGTTTAGTCAATACAAGCCTATAAGATGGATCCCAAACGACTGAATTATGAGGTAGAATTATCCCTTGAAATGCAGAAAATTTAAAAATGGCAAAAAATGTCGGCCCATGTCAGCCTGCGCAGACTGCGCAGGCTGACATGGTCGATACTTTTCGCAAATGCATTAAGCCCCCTTTCGCAGAACATGGCTCTTTTGTATTTGGGAGGGGGTAAGATATATCCTTATCCGGCAGTGTAGATCGAAGATCAGTCTGCACGTTCTGTGCAGTCTGATCTTGATCTACACTGTCCCCTAAAGGTCAGTGAGTCGCGCCTTAGGCTTAGCCTTAGGTTTAATGCATCTCCGTGATACACTATACCAAGCAAGTCATCATATGATTATGAATCCGTAAAGTACACTTTGTCTAACAACGGGCTGAATCATGAAGGGGTCAACTGGTTTATGGACATGCAGAAAATTTACCTAGAGCAAAAAGTTAAGGCCCAAGTCTGCCTGCGCGGACTGCGCAGGCTGACCTGGGTCGATACTTTTTGCAGATACATTAAGTCCCCTATTCATAGAGCATGGCTCATGTATTTGGATCTGACAGAGTTAACCCTTTAAAACATAATCACGAGTTTCAACGACTCTAAAAAAGCATTTCGAAAACATTGTGCGAAAAGGAGAGAATGCTAGTAACCAGCATTTTCCCCCTTTTTAGGTTACCTGAGCACGAAGTGCTAAGGTGAGATATTGTGATCGGTCGTTGTCCGGCGTCCATCTGTACGTCTGTCCGTCCGTCCGTCTGTCCGTCTGTCCACAATTCCTTTAAACATCTTCTCCTCCTAAACCGCTGGGCCAATCTTGATGAAACTTGGCAGGGATGTTCCTTGGGTGAGGCTCTACCAAATTTGTTCAAGAGATTGAATTCCACCCATAACTCTGGTAACAGAAAGGAAAAAATAGCAGAATCTTTGAAAATCTTCTTCTCTGATTCTAGAAGGCGTGGAGCTTTGATATTTGGCATCTAGCATCTCCTAGTGGACCTCTACCCAGTTTGTTCATATGATGCCCCTGGGGTCAAAACTGGCCCCGCCCTGGGGGTCACAAGTTCGAACATAGGAACAAAGACGGAAAACTTTAAAATTCTTCTTCTCTGAAACTGGAAGGCATGAAGCTTTGATAGTTGGTATGTAGCATCTCCTAGTGGACCTCTACCAAGTTTGTTCATATGATGCCCCTGGGATCAAAACTGGCCCCACCCCGGGGGTCACAAGTTCAAACATAGGAACAAAGACGGAAAACTTTAAAATTCTTCTTCTCTGAAAATGGAAGGCTTGGAGCTTTAAAATTTGGCATCTCGCATCTCCTAGTGGGCCTCTACCCAGTTTGTTCATATGATGCCCCTGGGGTCAAAACTGGCCCCGCCCTGGGGGTCACAAGTTCGAACATAGGAACAGAGACGGAAAACTTTAAAATTCTTCTTCTCTGAAACTGGAAGGCATGAAGCTTTGATAGTTGGTATGTAGCATCTCCTAGTGGACCTCTACCTAGTTTGTTCATATGATGCCCCTGGGATCAAAACTGGCCCCACTCCGGAGGTCACAAGTTCAAACATAGGAACAAAGACGGAAAACTTTAAAATTCTTCTTCTCTGAAAATGGAAGGCGTGGAACTTTAAAATTTGGCATCTCGCATCTCCTAGTGGACCTCTACCAAGTTGGTTCATATGATGCCCCTGGGGTCAAAACTGGCCCCGCCCTGGGGGTCACAAGTTCGAACATAGAAACAAAGACGGAAAACTTTAAAATTCTTCTTCTCTGAAACTGGAAGGCATGGAGCTTTGATATTTGGTATGTAGCATCTCCTAGTGGACTTCTACCAAGTTTGTTCATATGATGCCCCTGGGGTCAAAACTGGCCCCGCCCTGGGGTCGCAAGTTCGAACATAGGAACAAAGACGGAAAACTTTAAAATTCTTCTTCTCTGAAACTGGAAGGCGTAGAGCTTTGATATTTGACATCTAGCATCTCCTAGTGGACCTCTACCAATCTGTTCATGTGATGCCCCTGGGGTCAAAACTGGCCCTGCTGGGGGAGGGGGGTGTCACAAGTTCGAACATAGGAACAAAGGAGGAAAACTTTAAAATTCTTCTTCTCTGAAACTGGAAGGTGTAGAGCTTTGATATTTGGTATGTAGCATCTCCTAGTAGACTTCTACCAAATTTTTTCAAATAATGCAGCTGGGATCAAAACTGGCCCTGCTCCGGGGGTCACAAGTTTAAACAAAGGAACAAAGAAGGAAAATTTTTAAAATTCTTCTTTTCTAAACCTGGAAGGCATAGAGCTTTGTTATTTGGTATGTAGTGAACCTGTTCTAAGTTTTTTAGCCCACCTGAGCACAACGTGTTCAGTCAGTTCAAAATTGGGTCACCTTGGGGTCATAAACTAGGTCACTAGGTCAAATTAAAGTAATACCTTGTGGGCACTCTAGAGGCCACATCTATTGCTCAAATGACCTGAAATTTGGTCAGAATGTTTGTCTTGATAAAATCCCACATGAGTTTGAATTTGGGTCATTTGGGGTCTTGAATTAGGCCACTAGGTCAAATTAAAGAAATACCTTGTGTGCACTCTAGAGGCCACATTTATTGTTCAATTGATTTGAAAATTGGTTAAAATGTTAGTCTTGATGAAATCTAGGATGAGTTCAAAATTGGGTCACCTGGGGTCATAATCTAGGTCACTAGGTCAAATTAAAGAAATACTTTGAGGGCACTCTAGAGGCTATATTTCTCGCTTAATTGACTTGAAAATTGGTCAGAATGTTTGTCTTGATAATATCTCAGATGAATCCGAATTTGGGTCAACTGGGATCATAAACTAGTTCACTGGGTCACATTAAAGAAATACCTTGTGGGCACTCTTGAGGCCATATTTTTTGCTCAGTTGACTTGAAGATTGTTCATAATGCTTGTCTTCATAAAATCTCTTGACAAAATCTAGGATGAGTTTAAAATTGGGTCACCTGGGTCATAATCGAGGTCACTAGGTCAAATTAAAGAAATACCTTGTGGTCACTCTTGAGGCCACATGTCTTGCTCAGTTGACTTGAAAATTGGTCAGAATGTTTGTCTTGATAAAATATTGGATGAGTTTGAAATTGGGCCTAACATCATATTTATTTGGCATCTAGTACTTTCAATTATGACTCTGGAGTGAAATTTTGCCTATTGACTCAGGTGAGCGATCCAGGGCCATCATGGCCCTCTTGTTCCCACAATGTTTTCTACCCTTTCCAAAACGAGTTTCGATTTTGGGTCACGTTTAAATTGTCCTTAGCAAAATGCTTTGGACTTGTCAAAAGTTTAGTCGTCTGGTAAAGAGTTCAAGGTCATTATTTTTATGCAGTGTGACACAGGGAGAGATTGCTCATTCCAGTCAACAGTTCTTTGTTCTGTTATGACTCAATTTGCCAACTATATTTCTCGGGCTATCCGTCGGATTACATCTGATCACGTAATGGACGGAACTAGTCAGGTTTCTGTTTTCCATTATTCTTTATTTTACAATAAGCCCTATAAATATATCGAATATGAGTGGATAGTGCGATACTAGATATCGCACTGGCCAGTAGGGAATTACCATAGATACTTAGAAATATTACATTTCTAAGTATCTATGGTAAATTCCCTACTAACCTTGAAGACATTAGCAAAACTGTCTTGTTGTTCAACCCTTAAGTTGCTAAGTGCGACTCAAGGCGCTTTTGCGGCCAGTGTAGATCAAGATCAGACTACACAGAACGTGCAATCTCATCTTAGATCTACACTGTCCGACAAGGATATATTTTCCCCAAAATATAACTTTGAAATTGCAGCATTTGAGCTTTTTACTACAGCCCGGAAAGTTAGATTTAATTCTTTACCACATGACAAAATTTTAGACTTGTACAAATTGAAAGCATCTGCAGACAACAAAATAAATGTGCCATCAAAATCAAAATTTGTTGTTGAAAAGACTGAAGACATTGTGGGAATAGGAGACAATGCTGGTTACCGGCATTTCCTTGTTTTCTCACATTGTTTTTAAACTCTCCACCCACAGGGCAGTTAAAACTCTGGATTGTGTAGTAAAGAGTTAAGTTATATACCAGATTAAGCTTTATCCCTTTACCGCACAATTCCGCCTTTTAACGACCCTGGGAAAGAAGCCTCTTGAAGACATTGTGGTAAAAGGAGAAAATGCTGTTAACCAGCATTTTCTCCTTTTCCCACAATGTTTTCTACCCTTTCAAAGAAAAATTGCACAATTTGAGCCACACTGAAATTGTCGTCTGCAAATGCTTCAATTTGGACAAGGCTAAAATTTTGTCGCCTGGTAAAGGGTTAAGCGGACAGTTTAGATCTATAAGACAAGGGTTCATATTCACCAACCGTTTTTAAGAACATTCTTGGTCTTATTCTAAAGAATGTTCATAAATTTGACAGTAACGGATCATCTGATAGGCTCAACCAAATAGTTTATCCAATCAGAGCCAATTAGAAATTGTCTTACTTTCTAAATCGAGAATAAGACTAAGAATGAAACAAAGAATGGTTGGTGAATACAGGCCCTGCTTTCACAGATCTTGCGGTCTGATATTGAATCTAAACAATGCGATATTTTGTAGATGTTATTGCCAAAATGTAGCCCTGAAACTGTTATGCTCAGGGTCCGTATTCTAAAGAACATTTTTTAGTCTTATTCTCAAGAATTTTCTACATTTGAAAACAACACGACTTCGGATTGTCTAAACCAAATGAGCAGTGCTGTCGCAAAAAGGGGCTTAATGAATCTTCGCGATGTATGATACCAACCAAGTCGTCCCGTAATTATGGATCCATAAAATCCGTTAAGTCTAACAATCGACTGGACCTTGGAGTGCAATGGTCCTTTGACATGCAGGAGAATTACAAAAAGTCTCGATTCGTGTCAGCCTGCGCGGACTGCTCACGCTGACTTGGGTCGATACTTTGTGCAGATGCATTAAGTCTCCTTTACACAGAGCATGGCTCAAATGGTTTAGCCAATCAGAAGTTATAATACCTTTCTAAGCTAGAATAAGACTAAGAATGAAACTAAGAATGGTTAGTGAATACGGAACCTGGTCTTTTGTTTTCTGACTGAAGATATTTAACCCGTTACTAAACCGTCTATTGTTATAACCGGACCCTCAAGATAAGGACCTTCAAGAAAAGAAGCTTACTGAAAACATTGTGGGAAAAGAAGAAAATGCCGGTAACCAATACTTTCCTTTACTATACAGTCCCGAATTTTAACGAAACTGAGAAAGTAAGCTTTTGAAAACATTGTGGAAAAAGGAGAAAATGATGGTGACCAACCCTTTTCCCATTCATGTTTTCTACCCTTGCCAAGACAAATTTCAAGTGTCACATTTAATTTGTTGTCTGCAAATGCTTTCAATTTCGACAAATCTAAAACTTTGTCCTTTGGTTAAAACACACAAACACACACGCACAAAAAACAAAGAAGTATATCATATTTTCCTTAATTAATTTGTCGTCTGCAGGTGTTTTCAATATGGTCGAGTCTAAATTTTTTGTCGTCTGGTGAAGAGTTTAGCGATTTCTAACGACAAAATTTTAGACTCGACCATATCGAAAGCAATTGCAGACGACAAGTTGAATGTGGTTCGAATGATGATTATTGTCTTTGAAAGGGTAGAAAGCATTGCGGGAAGTAGAGAAAACGCAGACCAGCTGCATTCTTGCCTTTTCCCGTAACGTTTTGAAAAAAAAAAAAATCCTCATGGTAAAAAAAAAGGATTCTTGTAGGTAAAGGGGTAAGGGGACATGTGAATAGTTCTGTCCTGATTTCTTAGCAATAAAAATCGCGTAAAATAAAGTCAGACGATGTCACGTGGCGTGCAACACACGAAAAGGGGCCTTTGGACATATGCGTAAAAGTGAGTCGTTCCAGATCAGCCTGTGCAGTCTGTGACTAATCCGAGACGACACTTCCCGTTTTTGTGCGATTTCCTGTTTCACGAATGTCTTCTGTATGAAAAAATCTGATGTAGTCGTAAAGTGCCGTCTCGGATTAGCCTGCGCGGACTGCGCAGGCTAATCCAGGACGACACTTTACGCAAATGTCCGAAGGTCTCATTTCGCATGTTGCAGACCAATTATAATCATACTATTCCTTGTGATAACCCCCTTAACCCCATTCCAAACAATCAATCCATCGGTTTGACAACCCTGTGGAGTTGTGGGAAAACGGAAGTAAATGCTGATAATTTCTCCTTTTTCCACATTTTTTTCTTCCATTTCAAAAAGGATTCTCATCATTTGAGCTCTCAATTTCGACTGGTCTAGATTTTGTGTTTGGTACAGAGAGAGTCTGACTGTCTGTAAATCTTTTTCTATCCCCCCCTTACGCATCCCGTCTCTCGGTTATTTCTATATTCATCTCTCTCTCTCTCTCTCTCTCTCTAAGCAATATCCGGCCACAGAAAACAAATTATTGAGCTCATATAGCCATAGATTGGTTTCAGTTAAATGACTGGTATTTCAATGGAGATTGTATGGCCGAAACATTTGCTGGAGGAGTGAAAAATGCAAACCAAGATTGGGCTGCTAGTTTGAGCAGGCTGATCTAGTTCGGACACTTTGCAATAAATGTGTCGGCATCAAGCCGCTCGGTAGTTCAGTCCACAGGGCGTGTAATCCAGGGTTCGTATTCACCAATCATTCTAAAGAAAACTTTCAGTCTATATATCTGAGATTTTCTATATTTGAAAGTAACATAACTTCTGAACCAAATTGTTTAGCCGATCGGCAGTTGTGTTACTTTCAAATTTAGAAAATTCTGGAAAATAAGACTAAGAAAGTCCTTTAGAATGGTTAGTGAATATACGGACCCTGGAATAGCGGGTTCGATTCTCAGTTTGATCTTTTTTTCTGAGAACTGATGGTAGTCATCGCGAGAAGATCCATTCCTCTCTACCGCTGAACATTATTTTTACGATACGAGCCTTGCTCTGTGAGAAGGGGCTTAATGCACCTGCAAAAGGTGTCTATTCAGATCAGCCTGCGCAGTCCGCAGACCTTGGCCGAAACTTTTATTGCATGGCTCATATATATATATATATGGAAAAGCAACCAGTGGCATGGAGAGAATGTTGTGCAAAGTACTGCTAAACTCCAGGGACGCATTAATAGGTGCTCTGTCCCCCAAAACGCAACTTAAATAATGTTAAAACGGCGTCAAACACGAAACAAACAAACAAAATCTATGTACGATCTCAGTAGTTCAAGGTCATTCATTATTTTTTCAACTCTCAAAGGATGAATCACATCCCTAAAATATTTTGTAGTAATTTCTTGTTCCGGTTGCGTCAGGGTTCATCTGTATAGTAATCTCTAATTTTGTCGCGGAATCATTCGAAATAACCCTAAAATTGCCATTCATAACTATTTTTAGAATTGAGGTCAGTGTTGACTACGATCAGACGATACAAAAATGCTATCTATCTTTGCTCTACAATGTTCGTTATTAATAGACAGTAAGTCCATGAGCATTCCTGGCAGTAATGAAGAATTTTTTTTTTTAAATGTCTGATCATTTCGATTTTGTTTTCAGGTTATTTCAACCCTAACACTGCTAATTAAATCAATAAAAACCCAAATAATGCGGTTTCAAAGTTGATACCAAGGGAGGAAAAAAAAAAAACGAATCGGACAGTGTAGATCAAAGATCAGACTTTACGTTTTGTGCAGTCTGATCTACACTATCCGCAAAGGCGCCTCGAGTTGCACTTAGCAGCCTAAGAGTTCATTTTATAGGATACCAAAACGCGTCAAGCAGACGCCGCATCATTTTTTTTTTATGAATATTCATATCATTAATAACTCTGCTCTCTGATTGGTCAAGTAGTGACTGATTAATTATGTGGGCGGTTACAATAGGGGGAACTGCTCTTTAGTCTCTATTGTTTACGCTTGAAACTCTCATAGTGTTCTCTGTGCTTCAAGAGATAGAGATCTAGCTAGTTAACCTATCTCTTAATCACATGACAAAATTCAGACTTGTTCAAATTGGGGGCATTTTAAGGGGACAAATGTGGCTCAAATCAAAGTATTTTTCTTTAATAGGATAGAAAACATTTGGAAAAGGAGAAGATGCTGGTGACCATCATTTTCTCCTATTACCACAACGTTTTCCAAAGGCCTCTTTCGCGGGGTTGCTAAAAGTCGAGATTGTGTGGTAAAGGGTTAATCAGTTCTCGCGCCGTGATAACAGAAATTCAATCGGTAAACCTTGTACGTCGCAGGATTTGAAAACAGAACCTCTGATATGAGAGACAGAGAGAGAGAGAGAGGAGGAGGAGGAGGAGTAGGAGTGGGAGATAGAAGGGGAGAGGCGAAAGAGAAAGGGAGGGAGGGAGAGAGAGGGGGAGAGAGATAGGGGAGGAAAGAGAGAAGAGGTGAGATGAGGAGATGGGGTAGAGAGAGAGAGAGAATGTATTATGTGAGGGAAAGAGAGAGGAGAGGTGAGATGAGGAGAGGTGAGATGAGACGAGGAGAGACAGATAGAGATAAAGAGGGGAGAGACAGAGAGTATAATATGTGGGGGAAGAGGTTTGTTTCTATGTCTATAACATAGAAAGGTAAAATCCATTCGTTTAATTAACAAAAACCTCTGTTAGGGTTAGGCTACAACATAAACACAAAACAAAATCGCAAGTGTAAAATCAGTCTGACAATAAGTCCCCTCTCTCTCTCTCTCTCTCTCTCTCTCTCATGAGATCTTCTAAACTGTGAACTGACTGTAATACTCTACTCTTACTAAAGAGTAAGGATAAAAAACCCTGATTTAACCTCAATTCGCCATGTAAAATAAAATGGACAATTTAATAGCTAGATAAATAACTTTTATGATTAGTCATACTGTAAATCTGGCCTAGAGAATCTCAAAAATATGAAAAAACTGTTTTGGAACCAAAAATTAGACCGTTTGTTTGTTTTTTTGTTAATGTGCCAACTAATCTTGATCGAAAACCCATGAAAAAAATAGCATATTCTTGGCTCTCTCTCTCTCTGTCTCTCTCTCTGTCTCTCTCTCTGTCTCTCTCTCTCTCTTGATATTCTTTTCAGAGAACGAACTAGAGCAAATATTTTATTAGACAAGTGTACATGGTCAAATTTACATACATACAACAAAAACAACACACTGAAATGAACACAACTGAAGGTGGTATTCCTTAACTCTTTACCAGAAGACAACATTTTAGACTTGCCCAAATAGAAAGCATTTGCAGACGACAAGTTAAATGTAAGTCAAAAATTTAAGTTTGTTTTTGGAAGGATAGAAAACATTGTGTTTTGAAAAACCTTCTTTCTCAGGATCTTTAAAACTCGGAACTGTGTGGTAAAGGATTAACCGTTTAGATAACATTACATGTATTTGCTTTACAAAGATGCATTAAACCCCCGTTTCCACAGAGCATGGTCCATATAGTTTTACCGCGGATATTGTTTTATACGTTTAACGTAAAGTGTTTCCAGGGAAACCATGCAATAAAGTTTGGTAATTGAGCATTTTCCTTTTCTATGTAGGTGCATTGCATGCCCTATACTATAAAGGACTTCTACTAAAAGGTTTGAGTTAGTATGGTTATACCTTAACGTAACGTGTTTCCAGAGTATGCAATAAAGTTTGGCAGTTCAGCATTTTTTTCTCCAAACCATAAAAATAGTTTCACTGAGCGTTCCCCATGTAGGTCCATTGCATGGTGGTCGACTTTCGATCATAGGATTTTTTTTTGTCCCGTAAGGAAAATTTCACTGAGAATAACATTTTGCACGCGTGACGTTACCTGGGTTTCGGACGAGGGAAAATGTGATATAATGTTAAAAATTTTGAGCATTTTCTTTTGACATCTGGAAAACTTTCGTAGTGTTTTCATTTAACCCTTGGGCTGCAAAGGGCGACTCGGGGGTGCTTTTGCGGACAGTGTAGATCAAGATCAGACTGCACAAAACATGCAGTCTGATCTTGGATCTGCACTGTCCGACACGGTATTTTTTCCCCGATGAAATCAACATTGAAATCGAAATACTGGGTTTTTATTATTGAATAGCATTTTAGGTTTCATCTATTTAGCAGCCTAAGGGTTAAAAATTCCTTTATGAGCAACGTTGTCAGACTGTAGACCTATGAGCAGTTTTTCAAATCCAGAAAGATTCCAGAAAGCACTTCACTCTGTACATGTAACGTGGCCAGGGTTTCCAAAACTGTCATATAGTCTAGAGGAGAACTGGTTGTTTCTGTTACAGGTACTGGAATTATGTACAGCGAAACCTGCAATTAACAAGATAATCATACATGTAATAATAATAAATGATGATGGTGATGATGATCATCATCATCCTCTTCACCGCCACCATCATCATCAACATCATCATCATCATCATTTATGAGCACAATACCTCTCTAAAAAGGGTGTCAACTTTCGGTTTTGACACTGAGTTTCACACTGGAACATACACAGTATAATGTTAAATATAGGAAGGGAAATAAATCTTGTCGGAAAAAAAACTTTCATCATAAAAAGGTTTGTTTCTGTATTTGAATGGTGTTTTTACAACGCTTTAAACAATATTTCAGTCACATTCCACCATCACCGGTCCGGGCACCGGGGATGTTCAGTGACTTGCCCAAGGACACTCCAATGTAACCAATGACTCCGGCGGGTATCAATCTCAGGATTTCCCGATTAGGAACCCAAGGCCGTAACTACAGAGCCGTGGAAGACACCATCGTAAGCTGAAGGAAATATCTGAGCCTTGCATGCTCTTTAAAAAGGCGGTGAACTGTGTGGACAATGTTGTGTTAGCATTAAAATTTCCGTCGCTCTTTTCACAAGATATGCATTGGCCAAAATAAGCACTGACTCATGCGGACGGAACTGAGAAATAACCTTTCTCCGTCGAACGTCGGTTAGCGTTATATATAGGTAGCTATAGTAGCCGCATTTAGCTTTTAAAAACAGACAAATACTGTGTTTAAACCTTTACCAAACATCCCCGAGTTTCAACGACCCTGAGGAAGAAAGCTATTGAAAACATTGTGTGAAAAGGAGAAAATGCTGTTAACCAATATTTCTCCTTTTCCCACAATGTTTTCTAAAGGTCTCTCCCTCAAGGTCGTTAAAGGTCGGTATTGTGTGGTAAAGGGTTAACTGTTGGTTATCACAATATTTAGAAAATAACCCACTTCCTCAATGTCGTAAAGCACCGTATTGTTTTAGTAAAGTTATAGGACATATTTTGAAAACATTACAGTAAAAAAAGGAGCAATAGCCTGTCACATGCAGTTGTTGTTTTTTTCCACCACGCTTTTCCATTCAAATGACACTTCCCGGTCCATTTCTTGAGTTTACCGATTGTCTTTTTTTTATGGAGTTTTTGTAGATTTTGTAGATTTTGAACTTAGAGTTATGGATTACTTATTTACGACAGAGTTCAGTGGCTCAGTCTCGGTAACGTACAGTCCTTGTTATCCAAGAGTCGCCTGGTTCGATTCTCAGCTCGGTCAAACTCTGTAAACATTGGCTTGTTTTCCCCACTCTACAACGGAACATTGTCTCGACGACGTGTATGCGGGAAAGCAGACAATGGCTTGGACAGAATCTTTTGCGAAGTACTGATAAAAGAACATGAACACCCGGATATGTGCACTGGCAGCCGCGGCATTAAACACGCGACACAAACAAATGAGCCATGCTCTGACAAAATGTGGCTTAGTGCATCTCCGTGATGCATGATACCATGCAAGTTATCGCATGATCATGGATCCATAAAGCCCATTTTGTCATACAGCCAACTGTATCATAAGGTAGACTGGTCCTTTGACATACAGAAAATTGACCAATAGCGAAAAGTTTCGGCTAAGGTCAGCCTGCGCGGACTGGGCAGGCTGACCTGAGTCGATACTTTTCGCAGATGCATCAATCCTCCTTTTCACAGAGCATGGTTCATCAATATAACTACTTACGTCTATCATAAGACTCCATATCATATGATGAATGTTGAACGCATAATTCTGCAGTGACCTTTGACCCGGATATCGCCTATACAAGTAATCTGGAATTGGCGTGACCTTTCTCTCATAACTGTATATTACGTCAAAAATACTTTGGAAAATATCCTGCAATGGAAGAATAAAAGTGCTGACAGCACGGAATGTAAAGGTAAGATTGGTTACCTCCCCTGATAGGGTAGAATTCTGCCCGTCTATTTTTAGAACAGCGATGTCGCGAGACTAAAGAGATTCAGGGGAGGTCACTCTGACTTCCTGAGCAGTAGATTTTTCGATATTTTTTACCTCACAAATAAGTGAGTTGTGTTTTTGGAATCACCTTTTAATATTTTGATATTCTTTTAGTTTTGATTACCAATATCAAATTGTGCAAAAAATCACCATTTAACCTATACAGCCAAACTGGGAATGCGTCAGATGCTCTGATTAGCTAATCTCTGATATACATTTAGCCTAGTAAAAAGCAACGACACAATAGCCTGTACCAGTTGTAATATGTATATCTACAACGGGGACCAGTTCATGGAAAGGTCAGCATAAATTGTATACCTTTAACTCTATATTATACGACATAATCTGAGGCTACTCCAAATTGAAAGCATTGGCAGACTACAAACCCGACAATCAAATAATGGGGTTTGTATGTGAAGGGGTAAAAAAAAAACTGTGAATAAAGGATACAGTGCTGTTTATCTGCATTTTCGCCTTTTCCTACAATGTTTTCAAAAGCTTTTTTTTTTTCAGTAGGGTCGTTAAAAATGGGTTTGTTTGTTAAGTTGTTAATGGATAATAGAATTCCACGAATGACATTAAAGATGTACTTTTTCTTGCGGAAGTATGACTTGTCGACAGTAATTTGTCATGTACTTTCGGTTGAAATCTAAGCAGTATCAAGCTGACACCTATCTTAAAAGTAATGAGTTTCAGGGCCCTTTTTCACGAAAAAAACTTAAGTCTCTTATTTTGATCAAATTCGCTAATGGACTTAGGTTGAGTCCGTTCTTTGAGACACATTTCTGTAACATCAACAGACTTGAGTAACATTCTCTTTTCAGACTCAACTCAGCAAAATAAACAGACTTAATGAAGAGGCTTAAGTCAATTATTTGTTGAGTCTGAAATATTGTGTCAACTCAAGATTTGGGAATGTTTCTTAGGTCTGTTAATGTTAGTGAGATGTTTTTTTTTTTGTGTGTGTGAAACCGGGCCCAGGCTTTTGTGTTTTGTGTCTATTTGACTATTCGTTCGTTCGTTCGTCTGTTTAAAACCCTTTCCCACACAATCCCGTGTTTTAACGACCCTGTGGAAAAGGGCTTTTCGAAAACATTTTGAGAAAAGGAGAAAATACTTGTAACCAGCATTTCCTCCTTTTCATACGATGTTTCTGTCCTTTTGCAGATAAGTCTTTTGAGCCACATTTGATCTGTCATCTGCAAGAGCTTTGAACTTTGAACTGTCTAAAATTTCTTTTTGTAGTAAAGAGTTGACTATGTATCAGAAATAGAATATTTATTAGCTAGGATTTTAGATAAAGTTTACTTTCCTTTAGATAACATATAAACGAGTACGTGGCTGAATCAAAGCGGCTCTGACTAAAAAGGTAACATCTATCGAGAAAAGGTTGTATTTTCGCTTCATTAACTTTTACCAAACAACAACATTTTAGACGGGTCCAAATTGAAAGCATTGGATCAAAATGAACTTTGTCTCTGAAAGAGGGGAAAACGTAGTGGGAAAAGGAGAAATGCTAGTTACCAGCATGTTCTCCTTTTCCCACAACAATTTTACACTATCAGAGAACTTCAGCTCAATTCTACCGATTTTACATTTGTCGTCTGCAGATGTTATGAATTTCGAAGAGTCTAAAACTTGCTATGCCGGAAAGAGTTAAGTGCTTCTGTTTTTCTAGGAAATATTTTTTCTCCACAGCCCTACCTAACTGCATACATCTACTCGTCGTCAGTAGCTTGGAAAGAAGGCCGTGTCAGCACTGGTGTGAGAAAGCCAGGAAACACATACGCAGGTGCACTGACCGCCGTGATATGACCTAACCTGTTAAAACGACATTAAATTCCAATACAAACAAATAGACAATTGCTCCCCAATTTATGTAGTAAATGACCGATGGTTTGCCAAAGGAAAAGACGGGTTTACCTGCATATCTGTACAGTTCTGAACTTTTTCTATCACTTCATTCGGAATTGATGGGTTGTCGGACAGCGATGCAATATAATATGTCGATTCCTCGGACGATTTCTGTAAAATAAAAAGATAATCATTTAAAATATAACTTTACAAACACTACTTTCTGAGGCTCTTGTATGATACAACCTTAACCCTTTACCATACAACCCGGACTTTTCACGACCCTGAGAAATAAGCCTTTTGAAAACATTGTGGGAAAAGGAGAAAATGCTGGTAACCAGCATTTTCTCCTTTTCCCACAATGTTTTCTATCCTTTCCAAATGAAATTTCAATATTTAGGTCATATTTATTTTGTCGCCTGCCATTGTTTTCAATTTTGACCAATGTGAAATTTTGTCGTTTGGTAAAGAATTAAAAACATTGGTAAAAAAAAAAGAATACATGACACTGATTGTTTCGTATTTATAATGCTTTTCGTATTAGGCGAAAAGAGCGTTTTCCTCTCATCTATAGCTTAGCACAACTAAAACTGTTTTACACGTAATGTAGATCAAGATCAGATTGCCTGTTGTGGACAAAATAAATAAAGATCAGACTGCACGTTCTGTGCAGTCTGATCTTTATCGACTTTGTCCGCTATTTGGGAAAATATTTGGCAAAAACAAGGCTGACGTTGAAAAATTACGGTCTGATCTTGGATCTACACTGTCCGATAAGGAGATATATTTCCTTCAAAAATACCTTCGAAATAGAAAAATTTCGGTTTTTACCATCGGCTTAAAAATTGCATTTCTTTTATTTAGCAGGATAAGAGTTAACCCTTAACCTGCCTCACATATTGAATGAACGTTTTAAGCGAATTGTAAAACCCCAAATATTGCGTTTTTTAAATTCTTTTTTTGCTTGAAAATCTTGCCGTGTCGGATAGTGTAGATTCAAGATCAGACTGCACGTTCTCTACAGACTGATCTTGATCTACACTGTTTGCAAAAAACGATTGAGCCGCGCTAGGCAGCTTGATGGTTAATTTCACTCTAGGTCTAGTTCTAGATTTAGAAAGAAGTGCAACTTCTGATAGTCGGCTTGATCATTTGGTGTTATTTTCAAATATAGATAATTCGTGAGACTAGGCTGATTGATTGTATGGTGTTTAACGCCGTTTTCAACATTATTTCAGTTATATCACGGCGGCCAGTGCACCTATCCATGCTTTCCTGAGGTTTCTTTTACCAGTACTCCGCACAATATTCTTTCCAAGCCACTGGCTGCTTTCCAACATAACCATCGTCGCAACAATGGTCAGCGGTGAGAGAGGAATGAATCCTGTCGCGATGACTATCATCAATCCTCGGAAAGAAATTGTTGTGAGACTAGGACAAAGAATGTTCTTGAGAATGTTTTGTGAATACGGAGCATGATATTGTGTTTCTATGAGTTTTAAATTATCCAGTGAGAACAAATTTCATGGGGTCGTCCCATTTTCATTGGATGATTATCTGTGACCACGAAATAACCCTTGCCTTTCTTGTATATATGTCCTCCTCATGCTTCCGTAGAAAATCATTTTGTGTATAGATCTTTAAAAACTTAGCGAAGTCTTCTTTCGTGAAATTTTTAGAAATATAACATACTATTTCATTGAAGAGAGTATTCGTAGCTATTTTCAAATTCTCCGATTTTCTTCTGAAATTTTCCAACAGATGTAGTCCTATATTCTCCGCTGAGCGTGTTGTTATTTCAGTGCTTGTGTACTCAGTGCTCGATGGAATCACTGGAATTGTTGGTTGTTGATTTACACTTGAATGCGCGGAAGGATTTTTACCGGATGTCCGGACTACTTTTGACAAGACTGTGGAGTTTCCGGTGGTCGTCTGTTGGTCGGTGATCGATGTTGGTTTGCAGTTTCCGCTTCCGAATTCGAGAAGAAACATCATGAAAACCATACCAGAGGGTCTGAACTTAGCTTGAAAAATAAATAAATAAATAAAATTAATCATCATCAACTTCACAGTCATCATCATCATCGTCATCAACCCTTATCAAAGGACAAACTTTTGGACTCGACCAGATTGAAAGCATTTGTAGTCGACAAATTCAGTTTTGCTAAAATGATGATTTATCTCCTTGATAGAGTAGAAAATATTGTGGGAAAAGGAAAATGCTGCTTACCAGCATTTTCTCCTTTTTCCACAATGTTTTCAAATTCTTCCTTAGGTACGTTAAAAGTCGGGATTGTATGGTAAAGGGTTAATACACGGGAATGTTACGTAAAGCATTAAATTCAGACGACAGAGCCAAACAGTTGATAGTTAACCGTTGTGCCGATTGTGGTACTTCCGTCAGTAACGTTCGGTCGTTTGTTTATATTGAAGTTTAACGCCGTTTTACAGCTTAGGTCATATGACGGTGGTCAGTGCACCAACGCATGCGTTTCCTGGCTTTCTAACACCAGTACTGACACCACTTTCTTTTTAAGTCACTGACTACTGTTACAGCATGAATTAGGGGTGAGAGGCGAAAAATCGCCGGAAAGAAAGTTTGCCTCAACCTGGTATCGAACTCACAACCACCAGGTCTTGAGTCAGATACGCTAACCATTGAGCTACCCGGATGGGCAGTCACTAATGTACAGTGTTTTAAACCATGGAGGTCCCAGGTTCGAATCCTCAGCTCAGCAAATTTCTTCCCAAGGATTGATGATAGTCGTTGCGACAGGATTAATTCCTGTTTCTTTGCTGATCACTGTTTTATTGTTTCAACGATGGTTTTGTGAGAAAGTAGCTAGTGGCTTTAAAAAAGAATATTGTGTGATGTAATGGTACTTTTAAGAAACTCCAGGAAAGCATGGGTAGGTGCACTGACCGCCGCGATTTAACTGAAATAGTGTTGAAAATGGCGTTAAACACGATACAAACACAAACACTGTTGAATTCTAAACGACCAATCTAAAAGCAGCCAGTAGCTTCTAATAAATTAACGCTTACTACTGATTATAACGCTTTACCACACAACAAAATTTCAGACTTGACCAAAATTAATGCATTTGTAGATGACAAATTAAATGTAGCTCAGAATTTGTGATTCGGGTTTGAAAGGATAGAGAACAATGTGTAAAAAGCAGAAAATGCTGGTTACCAGCATTTTCTCCTTTTCCCACAATGTTTCCAAAAATCTTCATTTCCAGATTCGAAATTTAAAAAAAAAATCTCGGAATCGTTGAGTTAAATGATAGAAAAAAAAAAAACTCCAGGTGCACTTGACCCCGTGACATAAATGAAATACTGTTGAAAACAAACAAGCAAAGATACAAACACTTGGACTGACAAACCTACCCATATGCATGATGAAGAAATTCTGTAGAAATACGATAAATTCGAATATTAATAATTAATAGAAATCCGTCAACTGTTTATACCTACCTGGTCCTTAAAGCATGGACTTTATATTGTCCAGACTGGGAAAGTTTTGGTTTTTCAGATTCGATTCCACAGGGAAGCCGGACAATTTCCGTTGCGGTAGTATCCTGAAAAAGAAACCCTTTACTTGGTAGCAGGCGATGAAATTTCAAGGATATTCATATTGAAAGTACTTGCAGACGATTATCGAATATGCCTAAAATGATGGGATTTTGTTTTCGGAAAAATTGAAAACATTGTGCGAAAAAAGGAGGAGAAAAATGATGGTTACTAGCATTTTCTCCTTTTCCCACAAAGCTTTTTAATGCTTTCCTCTTTGGGGTCGTTCAAACCACTGGTTTGTTTGGCAATAAGTGTACAGACTGTATTAAAAAAAGAGAGAAAAAGACGCCTTTTCAGATAGGAGCATAAATTCCAAACCGGTGCAATTACAGGCTGATTCGCGAGAGAAACATCTCTTAAAATATCGCACAATGTAAATCCATGATAAGACTGCACAGAACGTGCAGACCGATCTTGAATCTATACTGTCCATAAAATCAAGTAAATGTTTCGGCCTGCTAAGGGTCCACTTTTCACTGTACCATTTTCCTCTCCAACGCAAATGAAAAGTACAAACGTACGTAACAGCTGTCACCGGGATTCCGCCTTTCAGGTGTTTCAGCCAATCGGAAGTATCGAATTTCAAAACGAGACTGACTAACCAAATCCCCCAAGTACAGTTTCATCTACGGGAATCTGCGGTATTCGAAGAAAGAAGGAGCGGTGAATCTATCTCACCCAAACCCTTCTGTATCGTATACTACCAAAATGACAGACAACTGTAACTCTTTAAGGCCCTTTACACAAGTTAAGCTGTCATCGCGGCCAACGTAGATCAAAATCAGATAGCACAGAACGTGCAATCTGATCTTTGATCTACTTTATCTGCTGTGCTGAGACATTGTGGATAAGAGCAACTTTGAAATTGCAATTATCCGGTTTTTTTTGCGAGACTTCATAATTACATCTGTTGCTTTTTATTCGGCACTTGAAGGGTGAACCCTTTTAGCGCTGTAGGAGAAAACAGGGACTTTTGCGGACGGCGTAGCCCAAGATCAGACTGCACAGAACGTGCAATCTGATCTTAGATCTATACTGTCCGCGTTTTAAGTCAAGCCTATACGATAAAATCTTTCTGGAATTCACTGGATCATATTTCCAGCCGTCAAGAGAAGTCCATGTTATACACTTAGCTTTGAAAGAGTAACGAACAGTATATATTATAAATAACCCGTGAGAACATTATGTTTCATGTTTTCTGGCTAGCATCCCGAGTAGATACTTCATATGAGCATGCTCTGAGAAAAGGGGGTTTACTGCTTCTGCAAAAACTATCGACACAGGTCAGCCTGCCCAGTCCGCGCATGCTGACCTGTGTCGAAACCTTTTGCTTTTGGTAAATTTTGTATAGGCCTAAGTAAAATCTGTTTTGTCTATTAACTGACTGAGGTATACTGGTTCTTTGGCATGCATGAAATTGACCAATAGCAAAAAGTATTGACCCAGGTCAGCCTGCGCGGAATGCGCAGGCTGGCCTGGGTCCATACTTTTTGCATTCACATTAAGCCCCCTATTCCCAGGGCATAAGTCACATGTAAGTACAAACGAAAAAACTCTGCCAAAAGGAAAATTTGATACAAACATTTCTCCTTTTACCACGATATATAAAAAGATGAGTTTTAAAACGCAGCAAGACCAATATAGAAGGAATTGATAACACTTAGGTTGCCATATAGGGGGAAAAATAACAGACATTTAAAGTGAGCAAAAAAGATCAAAAACTTGCAGTGTGATTGAACATCTCAAAAAAAAAAATCAGACGTCGTAGGCCCAAGATCAGACTGCACGTTCTGTGCAGCCTTGTCTTTGGGTCTACACTGTCTGCAAAAGCTGGTGAATTACGAAACACACTGTAAGGGTTTCGATTAGACATAGAAGCTATATCAGTCATGTAAAATATCATAAAGACACTCAACAACTATGATAAAACTGTGGGAATCTTCTTGTTATACTTGACCCGCATTTGACCTTCCCATCCCTCGCTGTCTGTGAGTATAACTCACTGGCATATAAATATAGTTATAAAATAATAACTACTTATCAAAACGACAAAATTTTTATACTAGTCGAAATTGAAAGCAGTTGCAGACAAAATAAATGTGACTCAACAGTTCCAATTTGTTTTGGGAAGGGTTGAAAACATTGTGGGAAAAGGAGAAACTGCTGCTTACCAGCATTTTCTCACTTTCCCACAATGCTTACAGAAGCTTTCTTTCCCAGGGTTGTTTAAAGAAGCGATTGTGTGGTAGAGGATAAAAAAAAAAACAATGTAGGAAAGGGATTTTTCTTAGCACTCGTCCTACATTTTCTACGAAACGATGATTTTTCTCTATTTCTTTTTCTAAATCTAGTGTTTGTCCCTTGGGGTCTTTTGTGGTTCGGTGGTAAAGTGTAGGACACTTAACCTGGAGGCCCCGGGTCGAGCTTCACTGGAAACTCTGTTTTCTTTTTTTTTTCGTAGGAGTGTTCTTGAGCGAGACACTTCAGAGGTCCAGCTAAGTACTAGTAAAACCTGAGATACAGAAATATGTTAGCTGTCGCCGTAATTTGACTGATATAATGTTGAAAGCAATGTAAAACAGTATTCAATCAGTCAATCCTGTTTGTCCGTTTATATAGTAATTTGAAATAGGTCCTGGTTGGCTTAAAATCTTTACCAAACAATCCCGACTTTTAACGACCCTGTGAAAGAAGCCTTTTGAAAACCATGTGGGAAAAGGAGAAAATGCTGATAACCAGCATTTTCTCCTTTTCCCACGATGTTTTCTACCCTTCCCAAAACAGATTTCAAGTTTTCAGTCTTATTTATTCTGTCATCTGCAATGCGTCCAGTTTGGACCAGTCTAAAATCTTAATCGTTTGGTAAAGCGTTAAATAACCTTTGAAGGGATCCACTCAACCCAAGTGACACAACTATGACATTGTCTCTCTCCGTGGTAGAAGTTTTCTTTTTTTTAAACTTCGTAATGAAGGAAGAGGGTCACGATTTTTGAATGGAGCCGTGCTCTGGCAAAATGGATCTTAATGCATCTCCGTGATGCACTATACCAAGCAAATGATCACGTGGTTTGGGATCTATAAAATCTACTTTATCTAACAACCGGCTGAATCATGGGGGTAGACTGGTCCTTTGACATACAGAAAATCGCCTAATAGCGAAAAGTTTTGGCCCAGGTCAGCCTGCGCGGACTGCGCAGGCTGACCTGGGTCGATACTTTTTGCAGATGCATTAAGCACCATTTTCACAGAGCATGGCTCAATTTTTTTTGTTCCTTAAATGTTTAGTCCATATGTAATTCGTAATGGTATTTGCCAGTTCTATAAATAGCTTGTACAGTAACTGGTTAACCAAAAACCATTCAAAATGGTAATACCTAGCATATTCTCCCTTTTCCACCATGTTTTCTACAGTTCCACCGAAAGTTTTACCTTTTTTAAGCAGCGTGTAATTTGTCGTCTGCAAATCCTTTCAATTTGGACAAGTCTAAAATTTTGTCGTTTGGTAAAGAGTCTCTAATACTTCTCCTGTGAGTCACGTGTTACGTAGAGTAGTAGGTAAAACCCTTCACCAAAAGATCGCATGTTTTTACGACTCAGATATTTTTTTTTTCTTTGAAAACATCGTGAAAACAGTAAAAAATGCTGTTAACCATCATTTGCTCCTTTTCATTCGTTTTTGATAATTACTCTTTTTAACCCTTTACCACACAATGCTGAGTTTTAATGGCCATACAAAAAAGTCCTTTCAAAACATTGCGGGGGAAAAGAGAAAATGCTGGTTACCAGCATTTTCTCCTTTTCCCACATTGTTTTCTTACCTTTAATAGAAAACTGCAGTCATTTCATTGAATGTTGTTTTGCGTCGCTTTCAACATTATTTCTGTCATATCACGACGACAGCTTAAATATTCATGTTTTTCCTGGGTTTCACAAGTACTGGGCTGGGGCTCTTAAGTGTCTTACCCAAGGACATTTCTACGAAAAACCCAGTGGATCGGTTGAGACTCGAATCCGGAACCTGCAGGTCACGAGTCCCACACTTTACCATTGAGGCACGCAGAACTCCCAATCATTTTATCCACAATTAATTTGTCGTCTGCAAATCCTTTCAATTTAGACAAGTCTAAGATTTTTTCGTTTGGTAAAGAGTTAATCGTTTAAAAATAAAATTTGTGAATTGAGTCACATTTGATAATCATGATGTCAGCAATTGGTTTTAATTTGGACGAGTCAAAAGTTTTGTCTCCTGCCAAAGCAGTAGTAGGTTGACCAATTATCAGACAGACACGAAAAACACAAAAGCACGGTTTTTGAAAACATCGTGGGAAAAAGGAGGAATAGTTAGTCATACTAAAGTGCACATTTTTTTGCATTATAGCTTTCATTATCATTAAAAAGAATCAGAGTCATTTCCTTCTTCGTTTCACTCTTTGTTTCCTTCAAGTGTATATTATAATTGGCCCGCAACATACGAAATGAGACCTTCGGACATTTGCGTAAATTTGCGTAAAGTGTCGTCCCGAATTAGCCTGCGCAGTCCGCGCAGGCTAATCCGAGATGGCACTTTACGACTACATAAGATTTTTTGAAACAGTAGACTTTTGTGAAAAGGAAAATCGCACAAAAACGGGAAGTGCCGTCTCGGATTAGTCGCAGACTGCACAGGCTGATCTGGAACGACACACTTTTAGGCATATGTCCGAGGGCCCCTTTTCGTGTGTTGCACGCCATATATGTTAGCAATTGGTTTTTGTTTGTGAAAGGTAATTAATCATTTCTCATCAACGTTTTTCTGACTCGTTGATTACATATGTCGTATTTATATGTGTATTGTTTAAAATTCAAATAAGCAATTTAACGGCCCTAAAAGATATTGTGGCAAAATGAGAAAATGCTTGTAAGCAGCATTTTCTTCTTTTCTCATCGGTGATTTCAGCCCTTTTTAATTTCACCGGACGGAAAAGTGTAGACTTGTCCAAATTGAAAGCATTTGCAGACGACAATTCAAATATGGCTCAAATGATGGAGTTTGTCTTTGACAGGGTAGAAAACATTGTCAGAAAAGGAGAAAATGCTGTTTACCAGCATTTTCTCCTTTTCCCACAATGTTTTCAAAAGTTATCTTTCTCAGGATTGTTAAAACTTACAATTGTGCGGTAAAGGGTTAAAGATAAACTATTTGAGACACAGCAGTTGTCGTCTGCAAGTACTTTCCATATGGACGAGTTTAAAATTTTGTCGTCTGCCAATAACTGAAGCAACCTTTATGTATTGTCCTGTTTCACGCCTTCTTTTGCCCTGCTCATTTCAAAGCATTTGCATGGGACTACTTCTTATTTTCATTTGTGGAACTCTTCAAACTAAAAGCGTGTTCAGACATAGTACCGGGACCAAGCGTAAACAAAAATCAGTGACATCATGCGTGGAGTACAATCAAATGCAGTCATTTGTACTCACGGTGGCACATTTCCTTGCGATACAGTGTCTAGTAAGTACATGCAGGCTTTCATTTCTCGTTTTCTTTTTCGGGTATGGGCTAGTTACCGATTTGACTACTTTACGGGCATCGTGTACGTTCCGGTAATATCGCACCCTATCGATCGCAAGACTTGTTCATTTTCTGACCATAAATACACAAGAGTGCTCGAAGAAAGATAATTCTATCGGACTGGCTGTAATAAGTAGTATGATAAAAAAAAAACTCATGGTGGTAACCAGATTTTTTTTTTCCTTCCTTTTTTTTCAATGGTTTCAACAACCTCCTCCCTAAAGGTCATAAGGCCATTGAGATACTTACGTACACAGAGGCCAGTTTCGGGCCCAAATTCAACAACCATAATAATTCGCATTCTCAATGTAATTCTTAGTTTTGAAAGTAAAATCATTTGAACTCTGGGAAAAGGGAGTTTAATACGTCTCTGTGATGCATTGTACCAAGCAAATCATCGCATAATTACGAAGCCATAAACTCCATTTTGTATAACAACTGACTGAATCATGAGATAAAATGGTCCTTGGACATGCAGAAAATTGACGAATAGCAAAAAGTTTCGACACAGGTCAGCCTGCGCGGACTGCGCAGGCTGACCTGGTCGATACTTTTTGCAAATGCAAACACCCTTTTCACAGAGCTTGCCTCGTTTCCGACTGGCGAAATCACTTGGTTTAGCCAACCAGAATTCGTTTCTCTTTCTAAATTTAGGAAACGCTTGAAGTTTAGACTATGAATGTACTTTAGGATGGTTAGTTAAAACGGGCCCAAGTCAAGTCAGTCGTAGCCTGGACCCAGGCGGTAATAATCGTTCAATCACGCTTTACCACGGTCTTCTTTCACGGTCCATTGTAAGGTCCGAATATATAGAAAAAAAAAATGATCGGACTGGAATCCAGGCTAGGTCAGTCGGTAACGAAAGGGGCTTGTTATCGAGGGGTCGAAGCTTGGAATCTCACCTCGGCGATAATCGAGGACAGGTGGGTGCCACTTCGACAGGATTCATTCTTCTACATTCCATGGTTATGTTTTATTCCGATTTAAAAAGTATTTTCTGGTTAAGGATGGGTTTTAACCCTTTACCAGACGACAAAATTTTAGCCTTGTCCAAATTGAAAGCATTTGCAGACGACAATTTCATTTGGCTCAAATGGTGCAGCTTTTCTTTGATATGGTAGAAAACATTGTGGGAAAAGGAGAAAATGCTGGTTACCAGCATTTTCTCCTTTTCCCACAATGTTTTCAAAAGGCTTCTTTCCCAGGGGCGTCAAAAGGCGGCATTGTGCGGTAAAGGGTTAAAGACCCACCAGCACTCTGATCTTGGATCTACATCGTCTGCTACATGATGCTACAGTATGACCAAATTTACACTCAGTTGATTGATTGATTGATTGACTGATTGATTGCTTGGTTGGTTGGTTGATTGGTTGGTTTGTGGATTGATAGATCGATCAATCAATCGATCGACGAGCGGGCTGACTGACCGACCGACCGACCCACGCACCCACCTGACCCAACGACCGACCCACAGATCGATTAATTGATTGGTGTTGAACGCCGCTTTCAACATCATTATAGTTAAATGACAGCGACAGTTCAAACAGTCTTGTATGTCCTGCGTTTCACTGGTGCTAGGCTGGAGCTCTGAAGTGTCTAACCCAAGGACATCATCTTGACCTGTGTCGTCCGCACATTGAAAATCGTTTTAAGCTTTGAAAAAAAAAAAAGAAGTTACAGTGTTATAACATCAATATGACCTATGACTCTGTAGCAGGAAGTTTTTTGAAAACATCGTAGTAAAAGGGGTAATTTCTTGTAACAAGCACTTAGACATTTTCCAATAAACGTTTTCAATATGTACGAGTATTTCCTCTCTTTGTTGTTAAAATGTTTGTTTATGCCATGTTTATAAATAACCTGTATGGTCATGGGTTAATCCGTTCTTCCTCAATAGTTTCCGCATCATCAACAAAATCATATTTTTGATTTTGATTCCGAATTTACGGCAGCAAGTCTAAAGATAGTAACCGTTGCGCCCACTATTCATTTATAGCAATGGCTTTACTACTGATGGTGGCATATTTCTGCCACTAGATACGAGATAACTATTGCCGCGATAAAGCGAACTTTCCTAGAAATATTATCTAGATAATAAAAAGTTTGGCGATAAAAATATCGCGATAATTCTCACTTTTATCCCGATTTTTTTTTTTCATTCATGCACACAACTGACATTCACGGTATCTTTAAATAGATACGGTTTCCGAACATCTTCGTCTCCAACATTACGCTCATAGTTCGAGTAGAGAAATTCTCCTTTACCCTGAATGGTTTTAGAGTCGTTCGTAGGAGGCATTTCGATTCGTCTTTGCAATTAACGGACTTCAGTTCTTTCATGTGTAGCTAAAATTTACCAATTAAGCTACGATTGTAAATACATGTAATTCGAATTTTAAATTATTGTCATCTTGTAAAGTCAAAAACTACCGAGTTCATCCAAATGGTGAATTTCTTTTTATAGATATCGAGAAACGGGTAGAACTATCGTGATGGTTTTATCTCGAATGTCAGCTTCGCGCACGAATGAGAAATTTTGTGCTAAAACATTTACTGATCAATGTAAAATTGCATAGAATGTAAGCAAATGAGCCATGTTCTGTGAAAAGGGGGCTCAATAAATCTGCAAACTGTATGGTTCCATGTCAGCCTGCGAAGTCCACACAGCCTGGTCTGGGTCGAAACTTTTTGGTATTCGTAAATATTCCACATGTCCAAGGATTACTCTACTTCCAGATTCAGTCGGTTGTTAAACAAAATGAAATTTATGGATCAATGATTATATAATTATGATGACTTGCTTGGTATAATGCATCACGGAGATGCATTAAGCCCCGTTTTGTCAGACCATGGCTCAACCACATAGATTTGAGCCATGCTCTGGCAAAAGGGGGCCTAATGTATCTCCGTGATGCATTGTACCAAGCAAGCTATCACATAACTATGGATCCATAATAGCCACTTTTTTTTAACAATCGACTGAATCATGAGGTAGACTGGTCCATTGACATACGGAAAATTGAACAATAGCGAAAAGTATCGGCTCAGGTCAGCCTGCGCGGACTGCGCAGGCTGACCTGAGTCGATACTTTTCGCAGATGCATTAAGTCCCCTTTTCACAGAATATGGCTCATTTAAAGGTTATTTGGCAAAAACATACATAAAGGTTTGGTAGATCGAATAGGAAAATGATGAACTTGATGTCACTGTAGAGATATCCTGAACTTTTATTGGAATTTCCGTCACGAGTTTGTTTTCCTTAATGACTTTAGACCAATTAAATAATTTCTGTAACTCATTTCCTCCTTTAACCCTTATCCTGCTAAATAAGTGAAATGAAATTTTCAAACCGGTGGTTAAAACCAAATAGGGCTATTACAAACATATTTTTTAGGAAGAAAAAGTATTTCCTTATCGGACAGTGGAGATCCAAGATCAGACTGCACGTTCTGTGCAGTCTGATCTTGATCTACACTGTCTGCAAAAGGTTTGTGAGTCGCGCTTAGCAGCCTAAGAGTTAAGAAAAAAGTCTTTTTTTTTTTCTTTTAAGCAGGCGAGTTTGGCTGGTAACCAGCATTTTCTCCTTTTTCCACAATGTCGTCAAATGCATTCTTCCCCAAGGCCGTAAGAACTCAGTAGTGTTTGCGAGAGAGTTAAAGACGAATATTATCAGTTGATTCACTAATAATTTGACGCCTGTATGCGATGCTCTGTGAAAAGTATAGACGCAGGTCAGCCTGGGCAGGCTGACATGAGTCGAAACTTTCTGCTATTTGTAGTTTTAGTTTAAACATATTTTATTGCCATTTTTGTACAAAATCATATTTATAATATACAAACACAGAAATATTTGGCAAAGGGGTCTGGCCACAAGTTCTAACAACTTAAGTTCGGCCGTTCCCTTATGGTTTCTTACACATGTTAATACCTTCTAGATAGTGCTTATATTCAGTCATGAATCCAAAAATTTCGTTTTTAGGTATAGAAGGTATTGATTTTCCGGTCATGAGATACTTTTTACGAAATGGCATCTAATAAAAACTATAGAAAGCAATACGGTCATCAGTCTGATGTCAAAGTAAAAACCGCTGTTCCTCGGGCATACCAGCCCTGAAAATCGAACGAAAATGAAAGAGTGCAGCGAGACATTACTTAAACGTATCTGACTCTTTTATATAGAGCTGCACTGATGTAAATATGAAAGAGTTATCTTCGAAATTAAAAGTGTCCGATCCAAAAAGTAACATGTTTTCGTTCAGAGGGTGAAACCGGCGTAATTGATGGAAGAGTTTAATTCTGGCAGCAATGTAAAGTGGGCATTGAAATAAATAATGTTCGGCGTTTTCTACGGGATGTCCGCATCTACAGATTGCATCCAGAGATATATTGTTGGAAAAGAGGTCAAACTTCAGGTCGCTACAATTGTTACGTATTCTAGCTTGCAAAACGGAGAATTTACGCTCCCCAACAAAATAATATCTTGGTACTTGCGAAACGGAAAAGGTCTGTAGAACACGGGATTTAAACATTGATAGAGATGGAGAAGATTTTAAATTATCGGGAAGCTGATTCCATAGTGATACCGCAGAGGGGATAAAGGATTTTGCATACAGGTCAGTGCGACAAGCAACTAAGTCAATTTGGTTTGCATTCCTCAAAGCATAACCGGTTCTGGAATTTACCGGTAAAGGAAATATATTACTGAGATATGGTGGGGCAAGACCATTTACAGTTTTATAGATAAGAATTAATTTTTGATATTTTCTTCCGTCGTCAAGAGTTAACCAGCCGATCTCTTTATATAAGTTGTTTAGTGAAATAGATCGAGTTACGCCTGAAACTATTCTGGCGGCCTCTATTTGGACTTTTTCTAGTGTTTCTTTTTTAGTCGCAGTGCAGTTGTCCCATACTGATGACGCATATTCTATAATTGGTCGCAAGAACGATATATATATTTGATTTAGGGACTCCCTCTTTAATTTGAATTTCAGGCTTCTCATCAATCCAAGTAATTTAGATGCAGACTTAGATAGGTTATTGATATGTTCGTGCCATTTTCCATTGCTACTAAAAGTTAAACCAGGATGTTTGTGATTATCTACAAATTGAATTTCCACATTATCAAACAGTAAATCTGGGGGTTGAACGTTCTTATTACTGAATAACATTGCTACTGTCTTTGAGGGATTAAATGTTACCAACCATTGTTTGGCCCACTGAGAGATTATAATGAGGTCGTGATTTAAGATACCTTGAATGTCTGGGATATGTGTTGCAGAGCAGGAAAGAGATGTGTCGTCAGCAAAGAGACGAGAAATACTTAACAGATTTTCTGAAATATCATTAACATATACTAAAAATAGCATTAACATATACTAAAAATTTCTTCATGGCAAAGGACCATTCTACTTCATTATAAGGTAGATTGTTAGACCACAGGCCTTTGGAACTCTATTTGTCTATCACGGAACACCAAAATTTTCCTTGGTCGATCATTGCAGATTGGTGCATCGCCTGTATATCACGGATTACTCAAATTTTCTTTACACTGTTACTATAAACAGCACATTGGCGACTGCCTCTATATTGTGTTTGGAACTTTTGAAGGCCAGGGTGCACAAGAAAAATCATTGTTGAACCCATCTGCAACGGTAACTAGGTTTAGTTTTCCCATTTTCGGTTAAATATTATCTCTGAAAGGGGAGAGGGATAAAAATTTTCTTCGATTTCGTTGCACACCTTGTCTTATCGGGGCAATCGCCAATGTGCTATTTATAGTAACGGTGTCCGCTCAGGAAAATTCTGTCATCCCGTCACTTCCGTGATGATAGGTCAATGGAATTTCAGTGGCCTATGGTTAGACTTAATTGTTTAATGGATGCATATGATAGCTTGCTTGGTATAATGCATTACGGAGATACATTAAATCCCCGTTTGCCAGAGCATGGCTCATATGATATGGAGGAAATTGAAAATTTTATCGTCATGTAAAGAGTATTGAACGCAATGCCTATTGTTTGTTTATGCTGTGTTTAACACCCTTTTCAACATTTTCAGTTTTACCTCACACAACCCAGCACAACTTGCCCTTCGTGCGACCACTGAGCTACCGCGGCTCGGCATTGTCCTCTTGGCTTGGAGCCAAGCCCCGGTAGGGCAGTCGGTAGTGTTTAGGACTTGAGAACTGGGCGTCGCTGATTCGAATCCTCAGCTTGGCGAATTTGTTTCAAAGGATTGATGACAGTTATTTCGACAGGATTCATTCCTCTCTCACCGCTGATCATTGTCTCAACAATGGTTATGTGAAAAAGCAGCCAGTGATTTGGGAAGAATATTGTGCAAAGTAAAATAAACACCAGGAAAGCTTAGATGCACTGGCCGCCGCGATATAACTGAAATTATGTTGAAAACGGTGGTAAACGACCTACAATCTCGTTTACTTAGCTGTCCAATCCTCAAGAAAATGAACAGATATGAGCCATGCTCTGGCAAACCGAGATACAATATGGCCAAACAAGCCATCATATAACTATGGATCTATAAAATCCATTTTAACCCTTTCCCAAACGACAAAATTTTGGACTGGTCCAAATTGAAAGAGTTTTCAGACGACAATTTTAAATTTGATGAAAATGGCAGAAAGGTCTCAAAAAGGGTAGAAAACACCAGGGCTTGTTTGGGAATGGGTTAAGTCGGCGGTAGGAAATTCACAAACAGCTAAAAGTATCGATTCATGTCAGCCTGCGTGGACTGTGCAGGCTGACATTGTGTCGTTTATTTTTTGCAAATACATTAAGCCCCCTTTTCACAGAGCATGGCTCATGTATACATGTATCTACATGTCAATGAAATTGGCTTCACGGTCCAAAGTCTGTATCTTTTGTAACCTATTCGGCAAACTGAAAGTGGTCCATTGATCAGTTCCCCGACTATATTATAAACATGTACACCTTACTGTCGTCGAGGAAAATAGACCGCTGAATGTCATGGCGGCCAGTGCAAGTATCAATGCGCTCCTGGTCTGCGTTTCAATAAACTGTGTAGATTTACTCAAATTATTTGGGATTGTATATACACACCCCTATGATTCCTACTTTACCCAAAGGTATGAGCTGGTGTAAAGTTATGCAGATATGTACTCAAACCGTAAATTTATGCAGTGTAGGGAAACTTGATTTCAGACTAGATGCTTGCTTACTTAAACTGCGTACGCAAATTTCGTACGTACTATAGCGAAAGGCGGGCCTGGAGTTTCTTCAACCCTTTTCCACACGACAAATTCTATACTCTGACAAATTCAAAACATCTGCAGATACAGAATCAAAATTAGTACAAATGGGATTAAGTTTTCTGATGGGACAGAAAAGCATTGTGGGAATAGGATAAAATGCTGTTACCAGCATTTTCTCCTTTCCCGCAATGTTTTCAAAAGCTTTCCCCCACGGGATTGTTAAACTCGGGATTGCTTGGTAAAGAGTTAACCTATACTTTGCACAACATTCTTTTCAAGCCACTGGCTGCTTTCCCACATCGAAATCGTTGAAACAATGTTCTGCGTTGAGAGATGAATGAATTTCTATTGCAATAACTATCACCAATCCTCGAAAATAGGTTTCCGCAGCTGGGATTTGCCCATAAGACGCCCCGGTAGGAGCTTAAAGTAACTATTTCAACTATTTATCAAACAACACAGAGGAAGAGTCCTTCTGATAAGATTGTGAGTTTCCCACAATGTTTTCTGTCCTTTTCTACCCTTTTTAAACAAATGCAATCGTTTGAGTGATAATAAATTTGTCGTCTGCAAAAGTTTTCTATATATGAGCCGTGCTCTGGCAAAAGGAGACTTAATGCATCTCAGTGAAGCATGATACCAAGCGAGTCATCATATAATTATGGATCCATAAAATCCATGTTGTCTAACAATCGACTGAATAATGAGGCAGAATGGCCCTTTAACATGCAGAAAATTTACCAAAAGCAAACAGTTTCGACCCATGTCAGCCTGCGCGGACTGCGCTGGCTGACATGGATCGATACTTTTTGCAGAGGCATTAAGCCCCCTTTTTACAGCGCATGGCTTATATATGTGTCTAAAATTTTCTTGTCTGGTAGAGCGTTAATACAAAAATGTAATGACAATGAGAGAGCGACAGAGAGAGGGGGCGGGGAAATATAGAGAAGTGTGTAGGTGGCTTAATCCTTTACAAAGCAAACCAGCCGAAGAAAGGGTTTGAAAACACTGTGGGAAAAACGAGAAAATGCTGGTAACCTGCAGTTTCTCCTCTTTCCCACTATGTTTTCTGTTTTTACAAAAAAGAAACGCAGAATTTTAGCCATCTTTAACTGGTTTCCTGCAAATGCTTTCAATTTGGGCAAGTCTAAAGTTGTGTCGTTTGGTAAAGGGTAAAGGTAAAGGATTTAAGTAACCAGTATCAGCATCATCACTTCAGGGTAATCAATTTTTATCATGGTCGACATAATGAACAGAAACCCAGAAAGAGAAAGTAAAAATATGTCTATATCTTCATTATCATACCCAGACAAGATTATTAATGGCGTTACCATATTCATACGCATGTCTGGAAGTGAAACAACCAATCAGTGAAAATACCACGTGTTATCGAAAGAGCCAATGGGCTGTAAGCATTTCGATGAGTCAAATATGGGGGTCCATGAAGTTACCTAAATGTTACGATATCCTCTATCGGCAAAATCGATACAGAATCCAAAATTTTATCAGTTTCAACTAAACGCAGGCTTGAAATAAAACACCTTTGATTCCCTACCTTTGTCCCTGCTAATCTTTATACCCTCCTCCTACGTACTATAGGGGAAGGAGGTATACTGGTTTCACCATGTCTGTCCGTCCGTCTATCTGTTCGTCTGTCCATCCGTCCGTTTTGTTTTCGTTTCCGTGCTGTATCTCAAAAGCCGTTTGACCTAGGACCATGCAACCTTATACAAGGGTACCTCATGACCTAAGAAGGTCAAGATCACAGGTGAACTTTGTTTTCTCTGATTGCGCTGCTTCAGTGACAAGGTGCCGGTTGGGGTATTTTTATCCGCTTTGCGAAGGTTCTAGATTAATATCTTTATCCAAACAATCCCAAGTTTTAACAACCCTGGTGGAGAAAGTTTTTGAAAACATCATGGGAAAAGGAGAAAATGCTGATAACCAGCATTTTCTCCTTTTCACAATGTTTTCAACCCTTTTCATCTTTCGCAACACATTAAATTTGTTGTCTGCAGGTGATAAACTGATTTCAATGATGCACCTATCTAAAGACAACTTTTTTTGTCTGTTAATGAGCTAACTCTCTAGCGAACAATACTTTGTGAGTATAGGGTGAAATTTGAGGAGTAAGTGCAAAAACGAGAAAAGTAAACTTTTTTTTTGCACAGTTACCTCATTTCTGCGTGATCTCTTTTCCAGACGACTAAAATTCGTTAGAACTCGGGATTGTTTGCGAAAGTGTTACCGATATTTGGGGTCAAAATATTCAGATAAACAGCTGATTGTGTGTAGACACAAGATATGTGTCCGGCCGGGTATCTCAGTGATTAGCTTATCTGATTCATGACCTGGAGGTTGCGGGTTCGATATCTGGTTGAGGCAAACTATCTATGCACGTGAGAAAGTTGGTCAGTGACCTGGAAAGAGAAAGTTGTGTCAGTACTGGTGAGATAAAGCCTGGAAACACATGCGTAGGTGCAGTGACCGCAGTGATATGACCTAAGCTTTTAAAACGGCGTTAAACTCAAATACAAACAAAAGACATCAGATAGGGTAGACTGGTATCAGTCCGCTAAATAGAGCATTTTCATTACAAAAAAATCAAAGAATAGAACTGCAAAACAAATACACTAATATAACGGTCTTAATGTCTGATTTAACGCCTGTACTTTTTTATAAAGAGCAAGTAACAACATAAATGCCAGCATTTTCTCCTTTTCCCACAATGTTTTCTATCCTTCCAAACACAAATTCAATTTTTGAGTCACATTTATTTTGTAGTCTGCAAAAGCTTTCAATTTGGACTGGTCTAAAATTTTGTCGTTTGGTAAAGAGTTACCTATGTACGGGGGCTGATTAATAAGAAGTGAGCGTCACATATAAGGGTTTGACATTCGGCGGACATATCGCATTATTTTCCACCATAATCTTCTTCAGTATCTATGCACTTTTGCCAGCGATGTTTCACTCTTTACCACACAATCCCGACTTTTAACAAACCTGTGAAAGAAGCCTTTTGAAAACATTGTGGGAATAGGAGAAAATCTTGGTAACCAGTATTTTCTCCTTTTCCCACAATGTTTTCTACCCTTCCCAAAACAAATTTCAATTTTTCAGTCATCTTTATTTTGTCGTCTGCAAATGCTTTCAATTTGGACCAGTCTAAAATTTTGTCGTTTGGTAAAGAGTTAACCATTGTCCTGCTATCTAACTTAAATGAAACTTTCAAGCTGATAGTAAAGAATGGAGAAAAAAATATCTCCTTGTCGGACAGCGTAGATCCACGTTCTGTGCAGTCTGATCTCGATCTACACTGTACGCAAAAGGTCAGTGGGTCGCGCGGAGCAGCCTCAAAGTTAAGGGCCTCAATGTTACTTCTAAAGAATCCCTTTTCTGGACCATTCAGAAAGTCCTCCACTGCATGTATGACGTCATCATTTGACTAAAAGTGGGTACCGGAAAAGGTCTTTTTTTTTTCAATTTTGGAAATAGATGAAAGTCTGATGGCGCTAGATTAGGTGAATAAGGCGGATACTCAATCAATTCAAAGGCACATTCGTTAATGGCAGCCATGGCAATGACAGACTTGTGTACAGGGGCCTTGTGCTGGTGGAACAATACAACTTTAAAAAGTCACTTGTCTTGTCTACTTTAGAGTGCTACCTCTTCGACACAAACTGAACAAATGACACCAGTCTTCGACTTAGGCGGCTAGGCACGACCCAAACACCTTTTGCTGACAATGTAGATCAAGATCAGACTGTACAGAACGGACTGATCTTGAGTCTAAACTATCCGATAAGGAGATATTTTTCCCTAAAAAAATACCTTTCAAAAAGCAAAATCTGCGTTTTTAGTATCAGCTTGAAAGTTTCAATTCACTTATTTAGCAAGGTATGGGTTCAAGGGAATTTCATTGGCCGTTTCTGTGTGAAATAATGCTATTCTTTCTTTTAAGGGAGATAACTTGTTTTTCATGATGCACACTTTTAACCATTTATCTCCCTTTATAAGAAGACATACACGTCCTTAAAACGTGGAAAGTATCGTGCATTTAAGTTCTCTGCGTATAAAATTGCTCTTTCATCAGGAATGCTGCAAACTCAAGACTTTATTTTGCCAGATACCAGGCAATAAATTAGACTGGATAGAAATAGATCAGACCTCACATTTGCTATGTCTGATATTTATCTTTACTACAATGGCAAGTTAAACCTTAACCAGATGGTAAAAGTTAACCCTTTACCACACAATGACAACTTTTAACGACCCTGAGGAAAAGGGCTTTTGAAAACATTGTGGGAAAAAATGAGAAAATGCTGGTAACCAGCATTTTCTCCTTTTCTCACAATGTTTTCTACCCTATCCAATACATAAATCACCATTTAAGCTACACTTAATTTGTCGTCTGCAAATGCTTTCAAATTGGCCCAGTCTAAAATTTTGCCCTTTGGTAAAGAGTTAAAATGGTTCAAATTGAAAGCATTCTCAGACAACATATCAAATGTGGCTAAAATCAACCGATTTGTCTTAGATAGGGTAGAAAACACAGTAGGAAAATGAGAATCCACTCCAGTTTTACTCATTACCACACAATCCCAAGTTTCAATGATCTTGAGGAAGAAGGCTTTTAAACCAGCATTTTCCCCTTTCCAACTGTTTTCTACCCATCCAAAGGCTGCTTTCTGCTTTTGTGTTACATTTAATTTGTTGTCTGCAAATGCTTGCATTTTGGATCGGTCTAAAATTTTGTCATTTTGTAAAGATTAAAACAAAAAAGAAATGGCAAAAAATAAATAAAAACTAAGTGTAACACTAACACTATATGACAGTGATCAGATGTTTTTCCACCTGGCATTTCTATACATGTACAGTATTCAACAGTTAACCTTTCACCCAACAATTCCATGTATTTAACACCCCAAGGCTAAGGAATGAAGATTTGAAAAAAAAAAAAAAAAAAATATTGGAACAATAAACCAGAACACAACATGGGGGTGCCAATACTGTGCTGCAGTTGCTTTTAATGAAAATTCTTAAGTAAAGCAGGGGCATAACTGTTTCAAAAATATTTTGATATTTACCTGTGCCTGCTGTATGGATTTCCCATTTGATAGTTAACAACTAGTCAGAGTTTGAAGAAAATATCTTCAGTAATGACAGAGATATTAAAATGTCAAAGTTTTTGTACGACAAGGACACACACGATGACATGCATTTTCTTCAAAAACAGCCAAGCTAATTATGGTTACCAGCAGGCTGACCTGGGTCGATACTTTTCGAAAATGGATTAAGCCCCCTTTCCAGAGAGCATGGCTCAATAATTTAGGAATTAAGTCAAAGGCTGAAGGGTCAAACTCATCCATGCAGTCATATGATTGTTTCAAAACAATAGGCTATACACCAGGTCAAAGGTTCAAAGGTCATAACTAACTTCCAGCTGATTAATGTCAAACTCATTCATGCAGTCATTCAGGTGTGAGTAATGTAAACTTATTTTCTCAAAAAATGTGACTTACTTGTCCTGCAGCAGGCCTCTCTTGAAAACATGATGACAAAAAGAGAAATTGCTTTGCAAGGAATTCTTACTTGCTGTTTCACACATCATCCATGTATCAACTGAATGGTGTTTTTGCACTACTTTCACAATTATTTCAGTCAAATCAGGGTAAAAGCTCACTTCCTCATTTGTGTCCTAGGTTTAACAAGTACTAGGTTAGGGCTCTGAAGTGTCTTGCCAAAGGACACTCCTACAAAAATTCTAGCCCCTCCAGACTGCAAATCTGTGCATTCACTACTGAGCCATGCAAGTCCCCTAAATCAATGTATTACACTTTACTAAATGGAGAATTTTTAGACTTGTCCAAGTTGAAAGCATCTGCAGGCGACGCATTAAGTGTGACTCTAATGATGGGATTTGTCTTTGAAAGGATGGAAAACATTGTGGAAGAAGGACAAAAACAATGGTTACCAGCATTTTCTCCTTTTACTACAATGTTTTCATAAGCCTTGTTCTTAAGAGGTGTTAAAACACGGGATTGTGTTGTAAAGGGCTACCAAACAGTCCCAAGCAATGAGGCTTTTGAATACATTGCACAAAAAGGAGAAAAGGAAATACGCTGGTAACCAGCATTTTCTCCTTTTTCCCAACAATGTTTTCTACTCTATCAATCATGAATTCTATCGATTGAATGAAACATAATTTTTCGTCTGCCAGTGCTTTTAATTTCAACAAGTCTAAAATTTTGTCGTCTGGTAAAGAGTTAGCCCCTTTAACACAAAATCCCAAGTTTAACAACCCTGAGAAAGCAAGCTTTTAACAATATTGTGGGAAAAGGAGAAAATGCTGGTTACCAGCATTTTATCCTTTTCAGAACAATGTTTTCTACCCTTTCAAGATCAGTTAGCATAATCCAAGCCACAATTAATCTGTTGGCAGCAAATGCTTTCACTTTGGACAACTCCTTTTTTTTGGTCCTTTGGTAAAGATTTGACCCTTTACCACACAATCCCGACTTTTAACGACCCTGAGAAAGAAGCCTTTAGAAAACATTGTAGGAAAAAGGAGAACATGCTGGTAACCAGCATTTTCTCCTTTTCCCACAATGTTTTCCACCCTTCCCAAAACAAATTTCAATTTCTGAGTCACATGTATTTTGTCGTCTGCAAATGCCTTCAAATCGGACGAGTCTAAAATTTTGTCGTTTGGTAAAGAGTTAAATCAATGTTGATTATCCACATCTTACAAGAATGTTCTCAAAGTTGTCTGCAGCAAATTTTTCTGTTTCTGGCGGTAAAGAGCGAATGAAAGTTATGTTTTCTGCACTTTATTAGCTCTGTCTGCCATTGGCTGAGGTCGTTTCACAGACATGTTCACTTTCTTGGAAACTTTTCCTTCTTCAGAATTACCTGCTTCTTTCTTTGTATTTTCGTCTTCAATTGTTGTTTGTTTCAGTGATTTTTCCTGAAAAGCAAAATATTAAAATACCTTTCATATGAGACTGGCAAAAAAATATTGCACTTTCACTCATAACCAAACAACAAAACTTTATATATATCCAAATCGAAAACATTTGTACAGATGACAAATTAAATGTGGCTTAACTCTTTACCAAATGACAAAATACTGGACTTGAGAAAACCCAAAGCTTTTGCAGATGACAATTTAAATGTGGCTGACATAATTGGACTTGTGTTTGAATCTGAAGAAAACATTGCAGAAAAAGGAGGAAAATGCTAGTTACCAGCATTTTCTACTTTTCTCACAATGTTTTCAAAAGCCTTTTCTCTCAGGGATTGGGAAAGAGTTAACTCCTTACCACACAGTGCCAAGTTTTAGCGATTCAGTTAAAGAAACCTTTTAAAGTCACTGCTGGAAAGGGAGAAAATACTGATAACCAGCTTCTTTTCCCACAATGTTTTCTACCCTATCAAAGACAGAATTCATCACTTATGCCACATATAAATTGTCGTCTGCAAATGCTTTCAATTTTGTCTACTCTAAATTTTGTCGTTTGGGAAAAAGATACAGCAAATTCTCCTTCAAGATGACTTTTCTCTTCTTGAAGCAGAACGTTTGCAGCAGACCATTTGGTACATACTGAAGCAAAGAAACATATTTTCCCTGTAAAATTTAAACAATTATAATGCCTTAGTTCCTATAGATTTTCTATATTTCTATAAACAGACTTATCTCAGTCAACAGATTCAAGTCCATTATTTTGCCAAGTTGAGTCTGGTATGTTGTGTCAACTCAGGGTTTCAGAGTGTTATGCAAGTTTGTTAATGTTACTGAAATGCATCTCAAATAAAAAACTCAACTTAAGCCATAAAATGAGTCTGCTTGTGGATTTGACCAAAATAAGAGACATAAGTTTTTTCATGAAACAAGGCCTAGGTTTCTACATTAAGTTCCAGCATGAAAACAATCTTAATAAGCATGACTCTATAGCTCAACTTGTCTAATGACAGTTTCATAATTCTTGTGAAGGAAAATACCTCTGTTCTGGCATACTGTTCTGTCCATTTTCTAGCAGTAACTTCAAACTGAGCTCTGTTGTGTTTGAATTCATTTGACTGTAATAAAATCAGAAATCAAAAGGTTAACTTTTCACCATCTAAATATGTGTGTTGACAAGCTCTTCTGTCAGTGATTTCTTTTCTTTTTTTTCTCTGAGATTATATGCTGAAAACTGAAATATCATTGAGTGCCATAATCCTTTACCACACAACCAAACTTTATAAATAACCGACACTGTTTAAGCCAGAAAATGAGTCTATCAGCAGATTTGAGCAAAAGAACACACTTAAGTTTTTTCTCTTAAAACTGGGCCCAGGTTGTTCAAGAGATATGGAGAAATAATTTCAAAGTATGACTTTTCACCTGCTGACGTGGCCTTGTCCTTTAACCCTGGCATCTGAAACCTCAGCTCAGCATATGGTCTCAAGAAACCTCAGCTCAGCAGATGGTCTCATCAAGATGTTAACATTCTTAAAATATCTTCAGAATCAGACCTAGAGCCAACAGGGTTCAATGTGATCTTTGAACCCCCCCCCCCTTTCTGTAGTGACTTTGACCTTGGAACATAGCAAATGAAACCTCCTAAAATTGGACAAATGTTCAGGAGATATGTACACAAAATTTCTAACAGATCGACAACCAGGGTCTGTATTCACCAACCATTCTTTAGAACATTTTTGTCTTATTGTCTAAGATTTTCTAAATTTGAAAGTAACACAACTTCTGACAGGAAAAAACCAAATGGTTTAGCCACGAAGAAGTTGTGTTATGTTCAAAACAGAAAATTCAGGAGATTAAGAGTAAGAATATTCTTAAGAATAGTTGGTGAGTACGTACCCAGGAGCATAAAATAACATGTCATGCCAGGGTATTATTAGAAGCCACCTACAATATCTGTCATCAAGGGATCCTCTGGGTTAGGTTCAGCCATTAACAGCTGTATAGAGGTCAGCACTGTACTGATGTTTAAACATGGCTTCCACGCTCCCTGTTAATGAAATAAGAACCACCACAGAAAGTGACATAATATTTTCCACAAGAAAGTTTTTTTTTTGGATAGACTGTGTACTTTAACCTTTTACCAAACGACAAAATTTTAGACTAGTCCATATTGAAAGTGTAGTTGCAGATGATAAAATAAATGTGACTGAAAAATTGAAATTCATGTTGGGAAGAGTAGAAAACATTGTGGGAAAAGGAGAAAATGCTGCTTATCAGCATTTTCTCCTTTTCCCACAATGTTTTCAAAAGGCTTCTTTCTTAGAGTCGTTAAAAGTCGGGATTGTGTGGTAAAGGGTTAAAATCAGACAGCACAGAACATGCAGATAGAATATCTAGGCTGATACGCATCCAATGATATGTGAGGTATCAATAAGTGAAACTGATGGATTCTCAGATATATGAAATGAGATAGAGGACACACAGACAGACACACGAATAGATGGAGAATGCAGCATCTATAATGTTCAGCTAAAATTCTAAGACAGCTCGAAAAATTGGAATTGCAACCATCTTTCTTAACTCTTTACCAAGGGTAAAATTTTTAGCCTAGTCCAAATTCAAGGCATTTGCAGACGACAAACTAAATGTGACTTAAATACTGAAAAGTGTCTTTGGAAAGGTAGAAAATGTGGTTAAAAGAGAAAATGCATTTTCTCCTTTTCCCACAATGTTTTCAAAAGGCGTCTTCCACAGAGTTGTTGAAACACTGGACTGTGTGGTAAAGGTTTAGAAATTTAGTACCTGTAGATACTGCACTTGCTTGGCACCCATAGAGTTATATTTTTACCAAACAATAAAATTAAAGACATATCCACATTGAAAGTGTTTGCACACATTAAATTAAATGTGACCCATTTGACTGGATTTGTCATCAAAAGAAAAGAGAGGACAAAACAAAATCCTACTCAAAACATGAAGTTTGTTTATCTGGTTACCAGAATTTTTCCTTCTCACAATGTTCACAAAAGCCTTCTCTGTCAGGGTTGTGTGGTAGAGGGTTAAAACAATACAATCCTTTGAATGTACAAAAATGAACGTACCTTTGGTGGCATTTTCAGTGTGTCCAAACAAATTCGTCCACCTGTGTCAATATTTGGGTGATAAATTGGGGTAACAAATCTTACTTTGGGTGGTTCAAAAGGATATCTGTGAATGAAATGACAGTTTTATATGTGTTGTCTTGCCATCTTTGGCTAACTCTTTACCATATAAAAAGACTTAAGGCTAGTGGAAATTGAAAGCAGTGGGACAACTGCCAAAATTCCCTACCATGACAGGACACTGGTGCATGTATTAGTTCTATACTAAGCAACAAAAACTTGAGTTGTGCAAAAATGAAAGCATTTGCCAACAAAAATTTAAATTGGTTGTAAAAAGAGTACAAAACATAGTGGGAAAGAGAGAAAATTTTCTCCTTTGCCAACAACGTTTTCAGAGGCTTTTTTTCTCAGGGTCGTTAAAACTCTGGATAGTGTGGTAAAGGGTAAATGTTTTCCCTGATTCCTTTTTATAATGCAACATTTCGCTTAGATCAGTATTCACCTAGTGACCTACCTGCAGGCTGGTTGGCTCAGCTGGTAACATAGCAGGTTTCACCAGGGGTCATCGGTTCATTTCCCAACTTGGGCTAAATCTCTTTCATAGAATGATGATAATCATATAACCACAAATTCATTCCTCTGTCACAGAACATTGTTTCCACTTTGCTTAGGTGGAAAAGCAGCCAGTGGCTTGGAAATAATGGAAAGAAGTACTAGCAAGTAGCAGTGCTAGTAAAGTATGGATAGGTGCACCTAATGTCACATTATAGCTGAAATAATGTTGAAAGTAGCAATAATTCTTTACCACACAATCGCGAGTTTAAACTACCAAAAAGAATGCTTTTGAAAACATTGTGGGGGAAGGAAAAAATGCTGGTAACCAGCATTTTCTCCTTTTCCTACCATGGTTTCTACACATTCACAGAAAAATTCGGAAATTAAATCACTTTTGTGGCCTACAGATGCTTTCAAATCAGACAAGCCTACAATTTTTCTGTGTGGTAAAGAGTTAAACACCAACATGAACAAAATTAACCTCTCTGGAATCTGGACTTCAAGCTTGAAAACACCGCTGGAAAAAGGAGTTCCTTCTCCACCAATTATTTCTGGAAAGATAACTTTTCTTAAAGTTATTTATGGTATTAATTTTGGTAATAGACAAGTTAACTCTTTACCACACAATCCCGACTTTTAAAGACCCTGACAGAGCAGCCCTCTGAAAACATTGTGGGAAAAGGAGAAAATACTGGTAACCATCATTTTCTCCTTTTCCCACAATCTTTTCTACCCTATCAATGACAGAAATCATTACTTCAGCAACATGTAATTTGTCGTCTGCAAATGCTTTCCATTTGTTTCTGTCCAAAATTTTGCCGTTTGGTAAAGAGTTAAGTAAAATGACTTATTCAGTAACTGAGTACACTATTTGTAGGTTTCCATTACAAGGCAATTATCAAGTGTTATGTAATGTTGTTTATACCAAATACCTGGCTTCTACCTGTTCATCACTCAACTCTTCAATTTCTGAGCATTATGAGAGTATTAGTAAATCTGCTTATCAACATGTAGAACTGGGATTATGGCATATTAAAACCACATAGTTACTTTGTTAATGTAACTTCCAATCACTTTTACTATATAATTCCAATTTACCAAACCTGTCCATTAGTGAAGCATCTGTCCTCTTTTAACACATGGTATCATTCATCTGGGTCATTAAATACATGATTGTTTGGTCAAGGGTTAACTCTTTACCATACAATCCCAAGTTTTAAAGATCCCGAAAGAGAAGGTTTTTTTGAAAACATTGTGGGAAAAGGAGAAAATGCTGGTAACCAGCATTTTCTCCTTTTCCAATAATGTTTTCTGCTCTATCAAAGACAGAAATCATCATTTGAGCTAAATATAATTTGTTGTCTGCAAATGCTTTCAGTTTGGTCCAGTCTAAAAGTTTGTGGTTTGGTAATGACTTAACAAACAAAATCTTGTGTTGTTTAAAGAGCCACAAAATTCCATGTCATGAGTTTGCCAAAAGTAACTATGTAAGGGACATCATGAATGTCAAATCAAAATAAACATATATTGTGGTTGTGACTAGTAGTGCAGGGCCTAGTCCAAATATTTAGACGTATACATGCTTATTTACCTTTCAACATTTATCATCGGACATTTCACATTTGATTTTTCTTATTGCATGTAACATCTAAACGGGTCCCATTCAGTTCTATGTAGCAAATCCGATCTTCTTTAAAACCAGAATTGTAACAAAAGAGAACTTCATTTACCTGTAGATTGAACTTTTTTTTTGAAAATATTCCGCTGCTGTCTTGATAAATAATGGGCAGATTCATTCAGAATTCAATAAAATCACTCGCAAGTTGGATTGCCAACAGAGTCGCCGCCATGTTTTTCAGTCATGCAGACGGTTGCATAACAAATAAGAATTGACTTTATGTTTATGAACGAAATCTGTTACAATAATCAAACAAGACCGAAGCGAACAAAATTTCATTTTAAAAAAAGGCATAATACCATTCTGTAAGTTGCATTGACCCGCACATGACGGTTCATTCGGAACAATCATATCTCTTCCACAGCTATTCATAACAAAAGAGTTGAATCGGAATGGATTTAGCTCATAAATAGGCAAGTTTTGGACAAATATCCTTTTTTAATCGAGAAATTTTTCATTTATCTTACTTCTGATGTATATGTTATTGAACAAGTTCACTTGAAAGTATCCAAATTTGCTGTTCAAACAGCGACAAAATTCGATGTCGGAGATTGCTAAAGGAAACTATGAAGGAGCCGATAAGACCCTACGTACACGATGAATGTCAGAATGAAAAATAACGTACGTAGGGGCTTATAAATAGGACTAGTGCAGGGCCTACCTTCAGACTGAAGGCTTGCTCCGATGTTATTTTTGTGATTGTTTCTCGGTACACCTTTATGTCAGGTTCTGGAATGAAAGTTGATTATACTGGAATCTCGGAATTCTGAGAAACAATTACAAAAATAACATCGGAGCAAACCTTCGAATTGAATGCAGTGGAGAGCCCAACCCGATGCTTTAGGTGAGCCACGAAATCCCATAAATTCACCTACAAGTCCATGATGAATTCAATCAAAACAAGCTTTAGATATTGGATACATACTAGCTTCAAGCCTATCAAGTTTGTCATCGACTGGCCAACAGGAAATTCCGTGTGGAGGCGACTCTGCTATCATTTTCATCTCTTTCTTCAGTCTTACTAGACGCTGCATCCTGTTTATTTACATTTCCCGGCTGGTTGGTGCCCTGCTTTGTCAAGAGGATGGTCCCCGCTCTTGTTTCCCACACTATTTCCATGGGCCTTCTTGTTCAGAATCAAAGGGCCTTTCTGTAAAGCGTTAACTTATCACATATAGATCTACTCCTACATGTATTATCGTTAACTTTGAGGAATTATTGATTTATTTTGCATTCATTTATCGGTTGTTCACATGCCGGGTAACACCCCCAATTTAATGCTGTTACCTGTGTCACGAGGGTGCAAGGTACATTCCTAGTCACGCCTAGCTCTTTAATGTGCTCGGTATATAGCACTATCACATGGGACCTTGATTTAATGTCTCACCGGAAAGATTCATCTGTTAGTTTCTCGATAAATGATACGATGTTTCTACGAAACAATAATAAATCTATTGCACATGGGAAAAAGGGGAAAAAAACATCTTTTTTTTTTTCGAACAGTTCCCCTTTCAATATATATTCATTAAAACCGACTGCAATGTGAAGAATTATTGCCACAGTCTCTTTCTCTTAACTCTTTAACAAAAGACAAAATTTTAGACTGATCCAAATTGAAGACATTTGCAGACGACAAAATAAATGTGACTGAAAAATTGAAATTGGTTTTGGAAAGGGTAGAAAACATTGTGGGAAAAGGAGAAAATGCTGGTAACCAGCATTTTCTCCTTTTCCCACAATGTTTTCAAAAGGCCTTTCTCTCAGGGTCGTTAAAAGTTGGGATTGTGTGGTAAAGGGCTAAATATTTCAAGAATTCGTTGTAGGTTTTGTACAGGGTGAAAAATTCTTCAAGCAACGATGCATAACCCATTAGAGCGCTGAATACACACCAAACAGATTTTATGACTTTCCGTTTAGAAATATCACCCAAATACTAAGTTTGCAATTTCAAATGTTGCTTTTTCCCAGAATGTCTCAACAAAGTGGCCAGAGTAGATCAAATATCAAAATGCACATTTTGTGTGGTCTGATCTTGCCGGCAACTAAGCTAATAGATGTAAAAGGCATTTTTAGGGATGAAATATCCGATTGACCTGTTCTCGTTGCAAAACATTTCAAATGAAGAAAAGAAAGCACACTGAGTCATGCTCTATGAAAAAGGGGCTTAATGGATCTGCAAAAAGTGTCGACCAATGTCAGCATTCGCAATCCGATTTTTTTAAATATATGTGTAAGTTTTCTGTAAGTCCAAGGACCATACTACCTTATGATTCAATTGATTATTAGACAAAATGACTACATGACGACTGCTTGGTATAATGCATCGCGGAGATGCATTAAAACCCCTTTTCTCAGAGCACGGCTCAAATGTGTACGATTACTGCTTAGAACGGGACCTATGACTCGATTGATTAAAAGCTGTTTGGAGCCCTTTTACTGTTTAGTGCGCGTCCGTAAGTCTGATCATTTTTTTTCCATTTATATTATTTTATGAGCCTTGCTCTGTGACAAAAAAGGTTAAATGCATCTGCAAGAAGCATCGACCATGTCAGCCTGGACAGTCTGCACATGTTGACACTGGTTGAAACTTTTTGCTGTCAGTCGATTTTCTGCTGGTCCAAGGACCATTTTACCCCAGTATTCAGTTGGATGTTTGACAACATGGATCCACAATTATGTAACGACTTGCTTGGTACGAGTATAATGCATCACGGAGATGAATTAAACCCCTTATTGCCAGAGCATGTCTGATATTTGACTTTACTGTTTATTTTTTAATTAATATGATAATTAGGCAAAAGATTTGCAGAATAAGTACTGCGAAAGGCCTACAATAGCCGCTATTCTGTCAGTGCTTGTTACATGTTAGTTGATTAAATACATGTATTTGTACAATGCTGAAACAGGTAGCCGAGTGTTGAACGATACAAAAGTCATTGCAATCATCGTGTCCAAAGGAGATAATGCGACAACCATCACTTTCTCTTTTCCCCATAATGTTTTCTTCAAGTTCAAAGACAAACCCTGTAGTTTGAGCTACATTTAATTTGCCGGCTGCAAATGCTTTCAGGATGGAAAAGTTTAAATTTCTTTCGTCTGGTAAACAATGAAATGCAGTCAAGATGCCGGTTGATCCGTAAGTATGCCAAAGAGCAAAGTGCGAGTGCTAAAATTAAACTTTGACTCCGAGTCATGAAAAACTATGAAATATTAAACGAGCATGTAAATTTAATAAGCACTCCTGAAAATCGTGACGACCTTTGACCTACAACTGCGCTACTGCCACAACAACCGGAAGTAGTTAAATGAACCACATTTTACCCTCTGCCGTCTGCGGAAACTTCATGTCAAAACACTTTAATCCTTTGGCAACTAAGCGCAACAAATACAGATTGAGAATCATTCTGCAGGTAAGGTAACTACTGTCCTGTCACTATGTGCTGCAGAATAATCTATATATTCCTGCGCAATATTCCGTGGCTCAACGGTCAAGTCGTCAGATTTGTAATCTTGAATTCCTCGTTAAGTGCCCGCCGCCGGTGGTACTTACTCGAGACTGTCCTTCGTCAAGGCACTGCAAAGCCCCAGCCCAGATAACGGCGACATTCATTAAACACATGAAAGACTGAGTTATCGCTGTTATATAGTCGTAAAACTGTTGAAAGAGACGAAAGAAGCAATTCAAACAGAGAGTCAGTGGGCAATCAGTGTCGACTTGGATCAGACCAGCATTTTCCAGCATTTTCTTCTTTCCCCACTATCTTTTCTAAACTTTCAGAGACAAATCTCACCATTTGAGCTACAATCGTCATCTGCGACTGCCTTGAATTGGGAGTTTAAAATTTTGTCGTCAGATAAATTATTATCTTAGCATCTTAAAGGTGGTTTCCTAATGCAGGCAGGTCAGTATATCTGCACTGCTTCACCCTTTACCAGCCGAAAAATTTAGACGAATCCAATTGAAAGCGTATTTAAACGACAAATTACGTGTGGCTAAAATGACGAAATCTGACTTGTAAATGCGTAAAAAACTTCGTTAGATAAGAAGAAAATGCTGGTTACCAACATTTTCTCCTTCGCCCAAAATGTTTTCAAAACTTTCTTTCTCAGGTTTGTTAAAACTCGGGATTGTGCGGTAAAGGCTTAAGAGAGTATAGTTTTGAGCAGATCTACAAGTTTTTTTTTTTAGTGTGAGTGCAAAACATTAATTTGAGACCCAGTCTAATACGGAAATTATCAAATGTGAATTGATAAGTAAAGCGGTACTTAAGGAAATCTGAGGAAATTCTTGTTGCCCTAGTAAAATTTCTAATTAACTCTCTTTCTCCTTCTCTCTCCGCTCTCCATCAGTCTGTCTGATTCTCTCTCTCTCTCTCTCTCTCGTTGTTTGTCTGTGTGTCTCTCAGAGTTATACTTCGTTCTAAGCTCTGAGAACCCAGAATTAATGCACAAAAAAAAACCCTTTTCAATTTGGGGAAAAATAACTGAAAATTGTATGATATGTAGTGGACAGTGTAGAACAACTATCGCTGCCAACTAAGAAATAGGCCATGCTCTGGCAAAAGGAGGCTTAAAATATCTCCGTGGTGCATTGTACTAATCAAGCCATAACATAATTATTGATCCATAATACCCAATTTTTGAAACAACCGACTGAATAATGAGGTAGACTGGTCCTTGGACATACAGAAAATGGACCAATAGCGAAAAGTTTCGGCCCAGGTCAGCCTGTGTGGACTGCGCAGGCTGACCTGGGTTGATACGTTTGGCAGATGCATTAAGCCCCCTTTTCACAGAGCATGGCTCAAATGTATTCGACTTTGTATAGAGGGCTTCAAGTGACAGTGGCTGCCAAAAGTAAACAAAGCGGGTATTAAAATGCATTTAAATTTAAATCATATCATTTAACAGTATGGTAATCATTGTGGAGATGACAATCGGTTATTGTAAAGTCGGTCCAAATGTTAGTTGCTGGCAGAAAAATTAATTTCAAAAACTAGGTTAAAAGTTGCCAGGCCACTCTATCTTTTGTTTACGTTTTGCCTGATTTTAAAAATCATTTTTCTGCCAGCGTCTAATACTTGGACCGACCATACAGTGACAGATTTTCATCTTCACAATATTTTTTCAAACTATTAACGGGTATGATCTAAATTTAACCCTTAGGCTGCTTATCGCGACTCACTGACCTTTTGCGGACAGCGTAGATCAAGATCAGACTGCACAGAACGTGCAGTCTGATCTTTGATCTACACTGTCCGATAAGGAGATATCTTTCTTTCAAAAATCCCTTTGAAACAGGAAAGTTTTGGGCTTATGCTATGGGCTTGAAATTTTCATTTCTTTTATTCAGCAGGATAAGGGTTACATGCATTTTAACACCTGCATTGTTGTTACGGTCGCTATAGTGCCTTTAATGTACATGTGGAGGTTTTTTTCCCCAGTCAGAGATACCGAATTTAGCTTTAATTTTATATCAGATAGGGGTCGTGTAGATCCAAGATCAAATGCACGTCTGGTCTTGATATACGCCGTTAGCAAAAGCTGTTTAACATGCCGTTGGTAGTAAAAGAGAGAGGGGTTAACTCTTTACAATCGACAAAAATTATGGACCTGTCCTAAATTGAAAGCGTTTGCAGAGGGCAAATTAAATGTTACTCAGAATGTGAAATTTGTCTTTGAAAAGGTGGAAAACATTGTGGGAAAGAGGAGAAAAAGCTGATTGTCAGCATTTTCCCCTTTTTCCACGATATTTTACAAAGCTTTATCTCTCAGAGTCGTAAAAACTTGGAATTGTGTAGCAAAGGGTTAATTGACATTTAATAGGGCGTTCTCTTGAAATAAAACCAGCAGTTTATCGTCTTATAATCTAGCTCAACCATCAGCGTGGGAAGAATTACTTAATTTGCTTTGAAAGGGCGTGTAGATCAAGATCAACCCGCAGAAAAAATGCTGTCTGATCGTGGACCCACACTATCCGTTTCTTCGAAATAAACTAGGCAAAAGCAGGTTTAAAAGTGAAATATTTTTTTTGTCGTTTTATCCTGACTAAAAATGTTCATTTTGTAAATTTCTCATTTAATACAATGGCAGGGGTGTTTGTTCAGCTGCCATATAGGGCACCGAAGATTCACGTTAGTCTGCACAGAACGTACAGTCTGATGTTGAATCTGCACCTTCATCACCGGAATAACATGGCCAAAAGCAGATTGGAAATCGCAGCATTTTGGCCCTGACTTCAACTAGTCTGCCTTTGTTTATATATCATTCTAAGAGTATTGATGTATGGTACTTGACGCCGAGTTCAACATTTTTTTTTTCAGTTAACCCTTTTCCAAACAAGCCCTGGTTTTCACGTGTCTGCAGTACAAGTCTTTTGAAAACACTGTGGGAAAAGGAGAAATTGCTCGTAACGAGCAATTTCTCCTTTTCCCACAGTGTTTTCTACCCTTTTTGATAACTTTCTGCCATTTTCATCAAATTTAAAATTGTCGTCTGCAAACTCTTTCAATTTGGGCCAGTCCAAAATTTGTCGTTTGGGAAAGGGTTAAATTGCGGCGCCCAGTGCACTCTATCCATGCTTTCCTGGAGTTTCTTTTACCAGTATTTAGCGCAATACTCTCCCCAATCCACTGGCTGCTTTCCCACATAACCATCGTCGAAACAATGTTCAGCGGTGAGAGAAGAATGAATCTGTCTCAGTGACTATCATCAATCCTCGGAAAGAAAATTAGAAGAGATTGAACCAGCGACCTCCTGTTCTCTTGAAAGTCCTGTACGCTACCGACTGTGAAACCGGGGCTCAGCGTTTTAAAAAGTGTAAAGTCAGTGTCAAGGACACTTTTTAACACAGAATGTACATTTTGAGCTTAGATCTAAGTTGTTTGACTTTTTGACAGATATTCAGACAGAAAAAGAAAAGACAAAAATAATTGAAGAAGTGGGGTATTATTCCTACTAACAGTACTCCTTCTTTGTTGCTCGTAGTGTTTATTCAACCAAACGATAGAAATTTAGATTTGTCCATATTGAAATCATTTCCAAACGATAAATTCATCGTGGCTCATATAATTGGTTTTATTTGAAAAGCCAGAAAACATGGTAGGAAATAGAGAAAATTCTGGTTACCAGCATTTTCTCCTCACTAAAATGTTTACAACTGCTGCCTTTCTCGGGGTCGTTAAGGTTTTTAAACCATCACCTTACAATCCAGAGCTTTAACGACCCTGGCAGATTAGACTTTGGAAAACATTGTGGGAAAAGGAGAAAATGCTGGTTACCAACATTTTCTCCATTTTTCACAATGTTTTCTAAATCTTTCGGAAACAAATCCAATCATCTGAGCCACATTTAATTGGCTGTCTGTAAATCAGTTTGACCAATCCAAAAGTGTCTCGTTTGGTAAAGAGTTCAACTATTTCGCAGTGCATTTTTTTTTTTTTTCTTCGTTTTCTTTTTCAAGTACATCTGGGCATAGAAAGAAAGGAAATAGAAAATATTTGATAAATGAAATCTGGGTTTGAGAGGTTATCATAGAAACATAAGTCAAACAGAGAAATTGCTTCTTTTTTAGACATTTTATCTACTTACCACGTTGTTTTCAGTGGGTACATATCCAAATGAACCAAATTTCTCCTAAAAAAAAAGAACAATTATAAACAACTATTTGAGCCATGCTCTATGAAAAGGGGGCTTAATGCATCTGCGAAAATTATGGACCTAGGTCAGCCTGCGCAGTCCGCGCAGGCTGACCTGAGCCGAAACCTTTCGCTATTGGTCAATTTTCTATATGCTGAAGGTAAAGTCTACGTCATAAATACGTCGATTGTTAAAAAAAAAAGTGACTATTATGGATCCATAGTTATGTGGTGGCTTGATTGGTACCATGGATCGCGGAGATGCATCGAGCCCCCTTTTGCCGGAGCATGGCTCATTTACATGATTTCTTTTTTTGGTACATGGAAACCCCTTTTTATATTATTAATTCCATCAGTCAGCAACCTCAGGGCTACACGCCCTAAAATTTGCTGTATGGTTCATTTTTTTTTTTTTACCCTTTACCGAACGATCCCAGGTTTCAACCACCCTGGGGAGGCAGGCTTTTGAAAACACTGTGGGGGAAAAGAGAAAATGCTGGTAAGCAACATTTTCTCCTTTTTTCACTATGTTTTCAAAGACCAATCCCATCCTTATAGCCAACTATCGTGTAACCCTTTACTAAACAATTCCGAGTTTTGACGACTCCGAGGAAGAAGGCTATTGAAAACATTTGGGGAAAAGAAGAAAATGCTGGTAACCAGCATTTTCTTCTTTTCCCAAAATGTTTTCCACCCCTTTGAAGAAACATACTATCACTTCACCCACATTCAGTTTGTTGTCTTCAATTCTTTCAGTTTGGACAAGTCAAAGAATTTTTGTCTAGTGGTAAAGCGTCAGCATGTATGATGTAAAACTTCACATACTGTACCGTTTGGTGCGGGGTAAAACAAGGCAAATTCCATTTCATTTATATCGCTGTCTAAAGGTTAACTTACTACCTAACAAAATTTATTATGAGACATGTTCGGTGAAAAGGGGTTACAATATATTTGCAAAAAGTATCGATCCAGGCCAGCCTGCGCAGTCCGCGCAGGCTGACCTAGGTCGAAACTCTTTGCTATTGGTAAATTTGCTGCAAGTCAAAGAACAAGTCTACCTCATGATTCAGTCGGTTGTTGAACAAAATTGATATATGAATCCATAATTATGTGATGACTTGCTTGGTATAATGCATCACAGAGATGCATTAAACTCCCTTTTGCCAGAGCATGGCTCATATTTTTGGCCTCTGTAGTAGGATAGCGTTTCAAAACATTGCGGGGACAGGAGCAATTTATGTTTAGTAAATAGCAATGATCTATTTCCTCATATTCTTCTCTTGCCCCCCCCCCCCCCCCCCCCCCCGTTAGAATATTTTGCTTTCCTTGAAATCTTTTGTTCTTTTGTAAGTCTGAAAATAACATATGCAGCCTATACAGAGAAGATTTTGATTTGACCTGTTACAGTCAGTAACTCAGTGCCAACGCCTTATGCTTTGTTGAAGAAAACAGCTGTTCCAAGTCAACTTAAGGGCATATATAACATTTTATTCTGCGCATCTTTTTGCGCTTGTTTAATCCCCCCCTTTTTTTTTTAACTCTATCATATTCCATTGTATTACTATGAAAGTGAGATACTATATTTCCATCTCTAATATGTCGACAGCCTTCTAAATTTGTGGGAATCACAGACGCGGAAGAAAAATAGGAGATTTGTAAATGGTCTGGATGCAAAATCACGCTAAAATAGACTTTTATTACATAGGGGAGTAATTCACGTTGTCAATAACTCTTTAAAATGCACCGTATCTCGTAAAATGAACTGATTAATATACTTTTTTTATTTTTCGAAAATGTATCAAAGAGTGCTGTTTCTGTGCAGTATTTTTTAAAATCTATCCGCTGATTTTTTTTTAATGCAGAAAAATTGTCAGAAAATAAGTTTTTGTTAACACGTTAGAACGTTTCTAATTGTTACTGTGATCTATCTAAAGGCTTAATTCTTCCAGTTAATCCATTTTACATTTTGCAAACATCACATTTTATAAACATTATTTGAGCAATGTTTGCTACTTTAGAACCTTTTTATAGGTTAGGAATTAAAGCCTATTTCTGTAACTTTGATGACAGCTATCTCCTTTGAAGAACTGTATCTTTGTATTTTGCACTGCAACATATGATTTCCTTTTCATTTCTTTACTCTGCAAGCATTATAATATTATCATCTGAGCGAAAATGAAAAAGAAAATCTGTCCGCAGGAAAAAAAAAAAATGTGGCATAAACCTTTAAGGTGAGGCGTTGCTAATGAGGTACAGCAGTGTCTGTTATAATGACAAATCAATAATTTGGTATCATTGAAATTTGATGCAATTACACAAACTTAACCGAACCATATTTTTTAGTTTTTTTTTTTTTTCAAATTATCGTTCATATGCATGTCATTAATAATCATTCTGTTTCATTCTTATTCATTCCTATGCGGGAAGATTATTCTGTAAGCATAAGGTGACATTATGTTATGTAATTCATTATTATACGGGGCGTATAACTTTGTTTGCAGATAAGCTTACGATGCCTTGTGATTCAAGGCTATACGAGTCAGATAACTGTCGGCAGATAAGCTTATAATGTCCTGTGATACAAGGCTATACAAGGCAGATAAGTTTGTGGGCAGATAAGCTTGCGATGCATTGTGGTACAATGATATACGAGACAGATAACTTTGTAGGCAGATACGCTAATAATGTCTGCGATACAAGGCTATACGAGGCAGATAACTTTGTGGGCAGATAAGCTCATTATGTCACTGATACAAGGCTATTCGAGGCAGATAACATTGTGGATAGATAAGCTTGCGATGCCTTGTGATACACGGCTATACGAGGCAGATAACTTTGTGGGCAGATAATCTTATAATGTCCAATGATAAAAGGATATACGAGGCAGATAATTATGTGGGCAGATAAGCTCATAATTTCCATGATACAAGGCTATACGAGGCAGATAACTTTTTGGCTAGATACGCTTATAATGTCCTTGATACAAGGCTATACGAGGCAGATAACGTTGTGGGCAGATAAGCTTGCGATGCATTGTGGTACAATGATATACGAGACAGATAACTTTGTAGGCAGATACGCTAATAATGTCTGCGATACAAGGCTACACGAGGCAGATAACTTTATGGACACGTACGTTTATAATGTCCAGTGATACAAGGCTATACGACGCAGATAACTTTGTAGGCAGATAAGCCTATAATGTCCAGTGATACAAGGCTATACGACGCAGATAACTTTGTAGGCAGATAAGCCTATAATGTCCAGTGATACAAGGCTATACGATGCAGATAACTTTGTAGGCAAGATAAGCTTATAATGTCCAGTGATACAAGGCTGTACGAAATAGATAACTTTATGTGCAGGTACGCTTATAATGTCACGTGATTTATGGCTATAAGGGGCGGATAACTTGTCGCCACATTAGCTGATAATGCCTTGTGATTTATGCCTTAACGGGAATGATAACGCTAAACTATAGGCAGGCTAGCTTGCATTACATTGTGGTTTATGCCTTAACGGGGCAGATGACTCTGTAGGTAGAGAAGTCTTTAGTCTCTTGTGATTCATGGCTATACGGGACAGATAAGTATGTAAGCAGTCTTTTCGATAATCAAGGTATCGTTTCGGCTTCAATATATTCATTTGAGACAAGCGGTGGCTGGTCCCTGTCATTAGTCTTATCTGAACTTATCAAGATTAAGGTTAATCCTTAAAACGTTATATACTTGAAAAAATTTAGATAGTAAGAAAGAGACCTACATGTATATTATTGCGAACGCAAACCTGTTTCGGTTGGAATATATCAAAAACATCGGACAGCGTAGACTCGCTATTAAACTGCATATGCTGTAGCTATCTAATCTTGTCGACTTCGCTTGCAAATAAACTCAAAGTTTTGCTTTGCTCTTGGAGGGTCCATTCTTCACCAGACGAAACAACTTGTTAGAACTGAAATCGTTTGCAGAAAACACAAATGAATCGTCTTTGAAAAGAAAGAAAATATCATGGGAAAAGACCAGTTTTTTTTTTTGCTTTCAAATGCCTTCTTCCCCAGGATAATTAAACTGCAGAATATACTGGTAAATCAAGGGATATTTAAGAAAAGGGTTACTGGTTGAACTCTTTACCAACCGACAAAATTTTAGACTTGTCCAAATTGAAAGCATTTGCAGACTGCAACCTTTGAAAGGGTAGAAAACATTGTGGAAAAAGGAGAAAATGCTGGTTACCAGCATTTTCTCCTTTTCCCACAATGTTTTCAAAAGGCTTCTTTTTGGGGGTTGTTAAAACACGGGAATGTGAAGTAAAGGGGCAAGTAGATCTATAATAGTGTATGTACTTGAAATCTATTGCATGTTACGTGAAACTCGAAAATGAGCAATACTCGCTGGTAGACTCAAGTCGAATTTGGAATGTGCGAGTGATTGACGGGATTTATTTTTGGGGATATTTCGTGAAATAATATCATTTTGTTGGTTAGTGGCAGATGTTATATGGGAGGTTTCTTGAAATGACGTTTTGTGTGTGATTAACGTTCTGTATATATACGAGATATAATTTATTTTCTTGAAAGGTGAGATTAAACTTTGATTAACTGCTTTACAAAAATACCCTCTCTCTCTCGCACTCTCTGCATTCAAAAGACTTGCTTGCCCCCCCCCCCTCTCTCTCTCTCTCTCTCTCTCTCTCTCTCTCTCTGCTTTCAAAGGACTTGTCTGCCTGCCTGCCTGCCTCTCTCTCTCTCTCTCTCTCTCTCTCTCTGCAACTCTGCATACTAAAGATTGCTCGCCCCTCTCTCTCTCACTCTCTCTCTTTCTCTCTCACTCTCTGCATTCAAAAGACTTGCTTGCCTGCCTCTCTCTCTCTCTCTCTCTCTCTCTCTCTCTGTCTGTCTGTCTGTCTGTCTGTCTGTCTGTTTTCGTTTGCTTCTTCAATGTACCAGAGCGAAGACAAATTATAGTAGAACATAGTCAAATTAATGACCTTTTCCATCGAAGTTTAGACAGTTAGACACCTTGTATAGGTTATAGAGGGAGAGTCGAAATCTGAGTGCCCTTGATCAAACTGTACAGTTCTAGCATTACCTGTAGCACTGGTTTTCAATAAGATTTTAGCCATGCTCTGGCGAAAGGGGGGTTTAATAAATCTCCGTGATGCACCATAACAAGCAAGTCATCACATAATTATGGATCCATAAAATCCATTTTGTCCTAACGTCCAATTGAATCCTTAGGTTGAGTGGTCCTTGGAGATGCAGAAAATTTACATGTAGTAAAAAGTATCGACCCACGTCAGACTGACATGGGTCCGTATTCACCAACCATTTTTAAGAATATTCTTAGTCTTATTCTTCAAGATTTAGAAAATTTGAAAGTAACACAACTTCTGATTGGCTAAACCGAATGGTTTAGCCAATCAGAAGCCGTGTTACTTTCAAACGTAGAAAATTTTGGAGAATAAGACTAAGAACGTTCTTAAGAATGGTTGGTGAATACGGACCGTGGTTGATTCTGTTCGAAGATGCATCAAACCCCCGTTTCACAGAGCACGGCTGACTTTTTTTTTTTTTTTTAATCAAATTCAATAAAGAAACAAAAAGCCCCTGAAAAGCTTATCACAAATATTTCTCAACCCTTGTCCTGCTGAATAAGTCAAATGATACCTTCAAGTCGATAGTATAAACCCCAAATATTGCTATTTTAAAGGTATTTTTAGGGGAGAAATATCTCCTTATCGGACTGTGTAGATCCAAGATCAGACTGCACGTTCTGTGCAGTCTGATCTTGATCTACACTGTCCGCAAAAGGTCCTTGAGTAGCACTTAGCAGCCTTAGGGTTAAACGGTGTATAGAACTTGAGAATTTGTGGTAAAAATATCATTTTCAGTGAAATTCTATCAAGCCATGAATTAAAAACAGGTATAAACTTTTCCACATAGGAGATTTATCCAACCACGTCTTGGGTTCTGCGACTGATAAAAAATCCTTCACGAAGAGAGCACATTGATAGTAAGTTCCCTGCTGCCACAATGTTTTCGAAGATCGTCTTCAGCAAATGTAAAAAGCACAAAGTTAACACTTAGACTGCCTATGGCAACTGTAAAAGCTTCTGGCGACAAAATTAGACTCAGATCGGATCAAGATCAGACAGCAAAAAATATGCAAGCAGTATTAGTGCTTATAAAACATATCTCGCCCTCGTTTCAGCTGAACTTGAAGTTTTCCTGAGAGTTGATTAAAACTTTGTATTTATCATTTAGTAGGAAAAAAATGCAATTTTTTCACGAGAAAAGAAAAAAAAAATGGCAACTCCCTCTCTCTAGTATCACGCATTAAAATTAGAAAGAAAAAAAGTCAGATTTTTTTTCAGATGAGAAATTTTTGTAAGTTATATTAAATTGATTTGAATTTTTACAAGACAACAAACTTTTGGTTTCGTGTATACTCGTATTAACGACATTTGCAGACGATAAATCGAACGTTGCTCAAATGATGGAATGTGCCTTTGTAATGGAAGAAAAGAGTGGGTAAAAGAGGAAATGCTGGTCACCAGCATTTTCTCCACTTCCCACCATGTTTTCAAAAGCTGTCTTTCCTAGGGTCCTTAATACACGGGACTGATCGGAAAAGGATAAAATTCAAAGTTTTAATTCTTTTTTTTTTCTGATCAAAATAAAGTATAAACTTATAAATTTCTTACGATCTGAAGGATAAATGTAGCCTGGGTTCTAGTCCGATAATTTTTTTCTCTTTTATATTTAGACTTTACTTTGTCAAAATCATTTTTGACAAAGTAAAGTCTGAATATAAAAAAGGAAAAAATGATTGGCCTGGAAACCAGACTAGAATAAATAAAACTGAAGTACGAGCCTTGATGCCGAGCCTGGAAACGTACAGGGCTTGAAAGCAGGTGGAAGCTGGTTCGAATCTCCTGCTCTGCCAATTTCTTTCCAAGCAATGATTGGAAAGTCTGTGCGGCGGGATTCATTCCTCTCTAACAGGTGATCATTGTTTCGACGGTGATTATGTGGGAAAGCAGCCAGTGGCTTGGAAAGAATCATTGTGCCATTAGACTTTTGAAAACAGTGTGGGAAAAGGAGAAAATGCTGGTAAACAGAATTTTCTCCTTTTCCCACACTGTTTACTAACTTTTTAGAAACAAATCCAATCATTTGAGGCAATAATATGTCGTCTACAAATGCTTTGAATTTGGACGACTCTACATTTTTGTCGTTTGGTAGAGTTTATTTATTGTGCATATTAACCCTTTCGCTGCCAACCAAATGCAGCCGACTTTATCTCGAGGTCCAAAAGTACCTTTTTCCGTTTCAATTGAATCTATCTAACTGTTGGTTAAACATTAGCATCAGATTGCGGACGGTGTAGGTCAAAGATCAGACTGCACGTTCTGTGCAGTCTGATCTTGATCTACTTCGTCCGCAAAAGCTATCCAAGGCGACATTAGCAGTAAAAGAGTTCAAGGAAAAACTGTCTAAGGGTGTATATTTGGGGGGTTTTGTTTTCACGAGGAAAAAGTTGATATATTTGGGCGTTTTCGGTATTTCGTGTCAGTCTGTTTTTCTTCCATCACAAAAGATACAAAATAGACAGTTATTCTTATCCCAGTGTTTCAGAATTTTTCATCATGTGAGTGTTTCATTTCAATTTTTTTTTTTTAAATATTTAACGCTCAGCATACTCAAGAATTGGTGCGAGGGGCTTTTTGTATTGTAGATCAAGATCAGACTGCATAGAGGTGCAGTCTTGTCTTGAATCTACACTGTCCGACAGGTAAAAAGTAAACAAAAAAAACTACATAGCAACCTGGCAACTTTTTACCTAGTTTTCATTTTTCTCGCAGCGACTAACACTTGGACCGACCCTACAATGACAGATTATCATCTCCACAATAATTTCAATGATACTTTAAAATGGTATGATTTAAAAAAATTTTGACCACCATAAGGCTTTCAAGTTTACTACATGTATGTACCATTTGGAAAAAAAATCTGATGAAAGATCCCCAATTTCCATAACGTAAACCTTAAACAATCGTAACAAATAAAAAGACAGCGTCGATCTACGGCTTCGTTCTTACACCGCTTTCAGCATTATTTCAGCTATATCACGGTGACATCTCACCTATTCATGTGTGCCCTGGGTTTCAACAGAACCAGGCCAGGACTCTGAAGTCACAGGCACTTTTTTGACAATCTTCGCCCTCTGTACAGTGAAACAGAAATGAGCCACGCTCTGGCAAAAAGGGGCTAAATGCATCTCCGTGATGCACTGTATCAAGCAAACCATTACATGATTATGGATCCATAATAGCCTTTTTTTCAACAACCAACTGACTCATGAGGTAGTCCTGTCCTTGGACATACAGAATGGTGAACAATAGTGAAAGGTTTCGGCCCAGGTCAGCCTGCACGGACTGCTCAGGCTGATCTTGGTCGATGCATTAAGCCACCTTTTCACAGAGCATGGCTCAAATCCAATGCCATTGTAAATTACTTAAGAAATCCGATTGATCAATCTACATAGTGAGCGATGCTCTGGAAAAAGGGGCTTAATGCATCTCCGTAATGCATGATACCAAGCAAGTCATCTCCTAAGTAGGGATCAGTAAAATCCACTTTTTCTAACAAGCGACTGAATAATGAGGCAGGGCGGTCCTTGGACATACCTGAAATTGACAAATAGCGAAAAGTTTCGGCCCAGGTCAGCCTGCGCGGACTGCGCAGGCTGACCTGGGTCGATACTTTTCGCAGATGCATTAAGCCCCTTATCACAGAGCATGGCTCATATATATTTTTTCCCGCTGCGAGCTGCTAAAATAGGATCGACCAATTGGATCCCTTCAATATGATCACCGTGGTAATAAAGTTTTTTTTAGCCCATAACTAACTTTCAGTGGCAAATAAAATATTCGTTCAGTATAGATTGTAAGTGATAGAAGAATGTGGACATAAACTTTGCAAAAAAGAAACGCCAAACTGACATGTATATTTAACCATGTAACGAAGAATACCAAGTTTTTATGACCCAGGGAAAAATCTTCTTGGAAACATTGTGAAAAAAGGAGAAAACTTTGGTATCCAACATTTTCTCCTTTTCCTACAATGTTTTCTACCCTTTTGAAGAAAAATCGGATTATAATAAGGCACATTTAATTGGTTGTCTGCAAAATTTAATACTTTCAATTTGGACAAGTCTAATATTTTGTCGTCTGCTAAAGAAGTTTAACTGAGAACGACAAGGTTACCAACATCTGTCACAGCCGTGTCAATACAAGTGTGTCGTAATCTTCGATACAAAAAAAAAATCTTTACCCCTTTACCACAGAATCCCGATATTTAATCCGTTACCAGACGACCGTATTTTAGCATTGTCCAAAAAGTGAGTGCATTTGCTGGAGACAAATTAAATATTACCTAAAACATGATATTTGTCATTAAAAGCCGGGTAAAAAACATTTTGGAAAAAGGAGAAAATGCTGGTTACCAGCATTTTCCTCTTTTTCCCAAAATGTTTTCAAATTCCTTCTACCTCAGATTGGTTAAAACTCGAGATTGTGTGGTAAAGGGTTAACGACCCTGAGGAAGAAGGCTTTTGAAAACATTGTTTTCTCAACTTTGAAAGATAAAATTCATTTTTTTGAGTAACAGCTAACTTGTCGTCTGCGAAATGTTTCCAAATGGGAAATGTGTAAAATTTTATCGTCTGATAAGAGTTACCTCTTCCCAAGACGACAGAATTCAAGCCAGGTCTTTATGGCAGGCTTTTTAGACTACGAATTAAATGCGGCTCAATATCATGGTATTTGCCTTGGTAAGGGTGGGAAAAATGTAAGAAAATGAGAAAAGCTGGTAGCCATTATTTTCTCCTGTTTCCACAATGTTTTCAAAAGTCGGTTACTTAAAATTCATAAAACGCGGTATTGTATGGTAAAAGAATGACATATCCCTAGGCATTTTTCAGCCATTCAAAATGTGAAGAAATAAAGCAGTATTGTCAGAAGCAAAATTAAAAATATGAGACAAAAGTAAAAATCGCCCTTTTGGGCAATTTCTTCATTTGCTACGATGTTTTCAAACGTTTTCTACTGCAAATACTGAAGAAAGTAGTCTTTGCATGAAGGAAAATGGTTATAATAACAACCGGAAACATCACGTCAATTGATTTGTATTCATACACACCGGGAACGTGAGACCGCAAAAGTAGTTCTAAGTTTCTGGAGGCAAAGGTCAACGTATTTAGTCTTGTTTATTTTACATCGATTATGAAACTTGTTCTGCAATTATTTCAACCCTTATCCTGCTAAACAAGTTAAGTGAAACGTTCAACCCGATACTAAACACCCAAATGTTGCAATTTCGAACATTGTGCGAAAAGGAGAAAATGCAGGAAACCGGTTTTTTACCCTTCAAAAGGTAAAATTCAGTTTTTGAGCCATGTTTAATTTGTCGTCTGCGAATGCTTTGAATTTGGGCCTGTTTAAAATTTTGGCGTTTACCAAAAATCTGTTTTCGACACTGTGGATGATGGCTTTAGGAAACATTGTGGAAAAAAGGTAAAACTGGTAAAAATTGGTTACAAGCCCCATCTCTTTCTGTCTATATGTTTCTACCCACAATGCTTTCAAAAGGTGGTCTACTGCACGACGGGGTGAGGGGGAAATCTTCATGGGGTATTGCGTATTTGAGTCATGCTTCGTGAAAAGATAGTTTAACCCTGTTTTACCCTGTACTATACAATCCCGTATTTTAACGACCCTGAGCAGGAAAATCTTTTGAAAACATTGACGGAAAACGAGAAATTGCTTGTAACAAGCTATTTCTTCTTTTCCACCATCAGAGAAATTCAGCTCATTTGTACCAATCGCGAAATGGTTCATATATCAGCAAAAAAATTGACCTTTGCACTTTTCGACAATTTTCTGCAGGTCAACGGACCGTTTCACGTCATGACACAGATGGTTTTAAGACAAAATAGATCCATACTATATGCGAAGACTTACTTAGAATAATCCATTACGATGATGCATTGAGCCCCCTTTGCCTAGACCGCCGCTCAAATGTCAGAACCTTGCTCCAGCTATGCCATTGTGACATGGGGACATGGGTTAAACATTAACAGATATATTTGATGAAATAATGAAATAAGTATACTACATAACTGATGCATCTGTGGTGTACAGAGAGCAAAGAAAATACTGTTACGAAAGCAGAAATTGTTTACTATAAGCGATTTCTTCCCTAGTCGCAGTATTTCCCAAAGCTTTGTGATAAGTATACATCAGTAATGAACTACAAGAAGGAAAATGTAAATGAGAATCGAAATTGGGGTCCGTATTCAGCAACCATTCTTAACATTCTTAGCCTTATTCTCCAAGATTTTCTAAATTTGAAAGTAACACAACTTCTGATTAGCTAAACCAAATGGTTTAGCCAATTAGAAGTTGGGGTACTTTCAAATTTAGAAAATTCTTCAACATAAGACTAAGCATATTCTTAAGAATGGTTGGTGATTACGGACCTGGAGCTTTAGAAACAGGAAAGCATGAAATCTATTTACGAATGAGTCATGACATTTATAAATAACAGGGGAGTTGAAACTGAATACAATAACGTATAACTCAGTTTTTTTTTTAATTCTATTTTCAGATTTATCTGATAATGTATATCGCATGTTTGCCACGGTGTGATCCAAGGACGAAAACTATTTCAACGATGCCCGTTTTCTGGAAATTTCGGAATGAACAGAATGATCAGCTAAACGCAAGCAATACAGAGGCAATATAATTTGAGATCAATATTTATCGTCAAATCAATCTTTTATACATGCGCGGGTTCAATTGTTTACGAGTGCCAAATTTATGCACGAGCAACTTCGTAAACTTCAAAGCAGTATGATGAAACCATGGCTCCAGAATGGACAAAAGTTTCTAAACATTTTTAGGCATGGAAAAAACATTCAAAACTTTTTCAGAGAGATTGCATTCCGAAGAAAAAAGAAACATAAAACGTATCCAGACACTTTACAGACAATTAATCGAGTTAAATTGCGGCCAGGCGAGACGCCATTATTGATAATCAGATGCACTCTGCAGCATTTACATTTCAAGTTAATTGGTTTATCTTCACGGGGACAGGTGGCGTTGTTGTATATGTTTTTAACGCTCGGATTAACAATAGGGCTTACAGAAACACAACTTATTGACCATACAACAGCTGTGAACACAAACGACGTCTTCACGACTATTGATCATCATTCAGACAGTGGATCACGTACAAATACTCTTTTCCCAAGTTTTGCAGATAATGCAGAATATACTAAAATGCTTCAAGAGAGCATTTCGTCAGAGAGAGACAAAAGCTTACAGAGTTCTGAGATGCTTCTTTCTTCCTTTCATATCATGTCATCTTTGACTGAGAAACTTGAAATTTCACAGACAAGCCTTTCTGTACACACTCAAAACAATCCTGAGACGGTCTCAGACACAACTACAGCATCACTTCAGTTCCAGTCTTTCCCCATTCCATTATCGGACACGACCATGGGAAGCGCTCTTATGACAAGTTATTATACAACCTACAAAGGTAACCAGCCGGGGGTGGATTTAGAAACATGGAAAGCATCAACTGAATTCGAGCCTTATTCCGATTCAATGCTGTACAAGAATGAAGAAAGCAGTTTGCTGGTAACTTATTACACAACACGCAGTAATAACCAGCCAGACAATCCAACACAAACAAGTAAAGAATCAAAAATATTCCAATCTTCTACCGATTCATTACGGTACATAGATGGAGAAAGCAGTTTATTAGTAAGTTATTACACAGTACAGAGTCAAATCCAACCAGAGATGGATACAAAAACGATTAAGTTATCAGTGCTTTTGCCAGATTCGTTATCTACCAATTTGAAAAGAAGTTTGATGACAAATTATCACACAGCACTTAATAAAAACGAGCCAGAGGATATATCAGAAACTATTCAACCATCAGACCAGTTCCTACCTTTTACCAGTTCAATGCCACATGAATCAAAAGCACGCAGTTTAATGACAAATTATCACACAACACAGCATGATAACGACCCAGTGGTTATGTCAGAAACTCGTAAAGCATCAGAACAGTTCTCATCTTTTACCAGTTTAATGCCACATGGGTCAAAGGCAGGCAGTTTAATGACAAGTTATCACAAAACACAGCATGATAACGAGCCTGAGGCCATGTCAGAAACCAGTCAACCATCAGACCAGTTCCTACCTTTTACCATTTCAATGCCACATGAATCAAAAGCACGCAGTTTAATAACAAATTATCACACAACACAGCATGATAACGACCCAGAGGTTATGTCAGGAACTAGTACAGCATCAGAACAGTTCTCATCTTTTACCAGTTTAATGCCACATGGGTCAAAGGCAGGCAGTTTAATGACAAGTTATCACAAAACACAGCATGATAACGAGCCTGAGGCTATGTCAGAAACCAGTCAACCATCAGACCAGTTCCTACCTTTCACCACTTCAATGCTACATGAGTCAAAGCCAGGCAGATTAATGACAAATTATTACACAACACAGCATGATAACGAGCCGCCAAAGGCTATGTTAGAAACCAGTGAACGATCAGACAAGTTCTCATCTTTTAGCAGTTCAGTGCCACATGAGTCAAAGTCAGGCGGTTTTATGACAAATTATTACACAACACAGCATGATAACGAGCCAGAGGCTATTTCAGAAACAAGTCTACAGTCCGACCGGTTCCTAATTTTTACCAGTTCAATGCCATATGAATCAAGGGCAGGCAGTTTAATGACAAGTTATCAGACAGAACAGCATGATAATGAACCAGAGGATATGTCAGAAACTAATCAACTATCAGACCAGTTCCCAACTTTTGCTAGTTTAATGTCATATAAATCAAAGGCAGCTAGTTTAATGACAAGTTATCACACAACATATCAAGATAACGAACCAGAGGATATGTCAGAAACCAATCAACTATCAGACCAGTTCCAACCTTTTACCACTTCAATGCCCTACGAGTCAAAGGCAGGAAGTTTAATAAAAAGTTATCAGACAACACAGCATGATAACGAACCAGAGGCTATCTCAGAAACTAGTAAAGCATCCGAAGAGTTCTCACATTTAACAAGTTCAATGCCATATGGGTCAAAGGCGGACAGTTTAATAACTAATTATCAGACAACCCAGTATGATAACGAGCAAGAGGCTATGTCAGAAACCAGTAAACGATCAGACCAGTTCTTGTCTTTTACCAGTTCAATTGCACATGAGTCAAAGGCAGGCAGTTTTATGACAAAGTATCAAACAAAACAACATGGTAATGAGCCCCCAAAGGCTATGTCAGAAAACAGTAAACCATCCAACCAGTTCCCAACTTTTACTAGTTCAATGCCATATGAATCAAGGGCAGGCGATTTAATGCAAAGTTACCAGACAACACAGGATGATAACGAACCAGAGGATATGTCAGAAACCAGTCGACTATCAGACCAGTTCCAACTTCTAACCAGTTCAATGCCATATGAGTCAAAAGCAGGAAGTTTAATGAAAAGTTATCAGACAACACTTTATGATAACGAGCCAGAAGCCATGTCAGAAACTAGTAAAGCATTAGATGAATTCTCACCTTTTATCAGTTCAATGCCATATGAATCAAAGGCAGGCACTTTAGTGACTACTTATCACACAACACAGCATGATAACGAGCCAAAGGCTATGTCAGAAACTAGTAAAGCATCAGAACAGTTCCTACCTTTTACCAGTTCAATGCCATATGAGTCAAAGGCAGGCAGTTTAATGACAAGTTATCAGTCAACACAGAAAGATAACGAGCCAGACAGCGATACAGAAACCGGTACAAAATCAGATTCATTCCATGTACGGAGCAGTTTAACGACTAGTTATTACGCAACAAGAAATTTACAAGGTTTGGAGCAAAACTATTCTACAGCACTCAACGGGTTCGAGTTGGAGACAGACTCAAGTAGTACAATATCCATCCAACCGACACCATTTGCCGATTCACTGCGACATAGCACTTCAGAGGGCAGTTTAGGAACAAGTTATCACATGAAACAGAATGATAACTTGCCGAACACAGATTCAGAAATACTTAAACAATCACTGCATTTTACGTCTTTTCCTGCTTCGTTACAATTCCACAGCGTACCAAGTAGTTTAAGAACAAGCTTTTTCACAGTACAGTATTACAGCCAGCGAAACACTTCGTCTGAAACAAGTGAAACATCAAAACAATTCTCGCCTTTCACAAGTTTATTATCTGACAAAAGTGTGGAAAGCAGTGTAAAGACAATTTATTATTCAAGACACAACGATAACGGGATGAAGACAGATTCAGAGACTGGAAAACCTTCAGTTCAATTTGAGTCTTCTGCCTTTTCATTGCTGCACATAAATGAAGAAAGCAGTTTAAGTACAAGTTATTATAGAAAACTGAGTGTCAACCGGCCTAAGACAGGTTCAGTATCAGACAAAACAAGCACACAATACAAAACTTTTTGGAACTCAAAACCTTTCAGCAATATAGGAGGCAGTTTAGTAACAAGTTATTACACAACACAGATTAGCGACCAGCTCGAAACAGATCCAGAACCAGTTACAACATCCGTTCATTTTATGCCCTTTTCATTTTCATTACCAACGAACAATGTAGAGAACAGCTTAAAGACCACTTACCATACAGCACATAGTACAAAACAATCCGAGAAATATACAAAACAAAGTCAAGCATCAGAACAGCTCACATATCCTCGTGATTCATCACAACAGAGTCAGTACAGTGCTGTAGAGGGCAATTTAAGGTCGAGTTATTTCACAACACAGAATAAATACCAACCAGAGAAAGGCTCAGAGACAAATCTGGCATCAACACAATTCTCCACTTTAACAGATACATCGCTCTATGATCTGGTAGACAGAGATTTAAGGACAAGCTTTTATACATCAGCGAATGATGAGCAGTCGGAGACAGATTCAAAAACGAATGAAATGCAGATTCAGTCAACGGCTTTCATTGACTCATCGTCACTCAAGAATGTAAAGAGCAGATTAAAAACAGTTTCTTCCGCAGCGCCATTCGATGCAACGACTTCGAAATTTGATCAAAGTTCCACCAAAATCATTTTACATGCAATTTCAACGGCCACAACTATTCAGATACAAGAATTCCTTAGCCAAGACATTTCACCAAAAATGAATGATGAAATAATTACGGGTACATTAAACCTAGAGTTAGATATCAAACCAACCAATTCTTTCAAAATTTCAGATAATACGTCAAAGGTATTTCATAGCGAAGCCAAAAACAGTAAAACATTGCAAATGATAACAACTACCGAGCTACAGTCAATGACAACACACTTTGACACAACTTTCGCAGAAGAAACACAAATATCCTCAGTCGAACCTTCAAGAACACTGACAAGTTCACAAACTTTAAAATCATCACCTGCAGAGACAGAAGTGCAGCTTATGTCTGCCATTGAAGGGGGTACCTTGGCTCAAAATACAATAGCTGATCAAGTAAGCAATTTATGTACGTCATGTCTCTTATCAAATGTTGTTATATCAAGCACAACGACGTGGAGGCTGGATTATATGAATTCAAACAAAGCGCTGGTGTCATCGGACAAAACCACTGTTCAGTTTTCGGCCACCGATACATCAGTGACCACTGATTATATTACCCCTCAAAGCATTTCAAAGGTTTTCTCCGATACTGGTAGTCTTTCGACCCAAAGACGTGGAGAAGCCAAGACTAAAATATCTAAAACACGGATGCCTACTGATAGCAGCCACAAAAGTTACACAAAAAGTAGTGCATTACCTCACACGACATCATTAGATATAGATTTCCGAACACAATATGCTCTTTTGAATACAGGTATCTCAAATACCGCTGCACTTTTTTCATCCCTTCAGCCAGCAGTGGTCGATTCATCAAACTATGACCTTTCTGAAATTCTTAAAATTACGGAGTCCGGAGGCTTCAAAAGTGAATTACATTCAGAGAAAGTTGTGTTTGGTTCAGAATATAGCAGTGTGAATCAAAACAAGTTATCGGCATCAACAGCTGTACTATCAGACACACCAGTAAAGAAAAGAACAACAAAATCTTTTGAGTTATCATACAGTGAAATGTCAGGTCTACCTAAAGAAACGATACAACAAAGAGATCGTGTAGAAGGTCAAGCAAGTGCTTCGTCTGTGACAAAGACGGCAGGATCATTTTCTTTGCCTGAGCTTGAAAATCATTATACACAAATCAACATCGGCCTTTCCGTCAGAGATTCAGCTCAACTAGTATCATCAGAAAAATTGAACTTCATCGCTTCTTCGTATTCCATAGACCAAAACCAACACATGACCCAATCTCCTGTAATTCCACTGGACCAACACAGGTTTAAATCATCTGTTCATGAAAGTATTGCACATTCAGAAAGCTCATCTGTTACAATGAGCGAAACTATTTCCTCATCGCATTGGGATACATTAACACAAGAACTTACAGCGGAAATTCCAATGCTTCCCACTTCGTTCGATATCGACTGGAATTCACTTACCAGAAGTTCATTCCTTGACCATTCATTAGATTCTTTTTTCCATATTTTAGCGTATGACACTCTCAGTACCCGTAGCTATGAACTTGAGCAAGCAAATGACGATGAGTTACTGGAAAACCTAAAGGCAGTTTCATTATTCTCAACAGCATCACCAGTACCATCAAAGCGTGGACAGTTTTCTTCAACTTATTTACAAATGTCTCTAGATGTGATAGTTCGCAACGGTAGTTATGAGAATTGGATTGCATCTAAGATAATGGAAAACACTTCATCAGTACCGTCAACTGGCACAGAAATAGATACACATGTTGTCAAAACAGATCCAGCACAAATTATTCAGAGCACACTAACAGAGTTGGACGACAAGCCTGTTTTAAACACCAGTATTAGAACAAGACAACATGACACTGTTACGTCAAGTAAGCAATTGCAGTATTCTTCTGGATCATCACAATCAAAATCAAATCTTAAGGACACGACTAATACAAAGAGTACAATTTCATTTGAATGGAACAAAGTAATAACACACACCTCTTCCTCAGGATTAACATGGTATAAATCTTTGACGTCTAAATCATCCATATCTACCGCACAAAGTGTAACAGGTTCGTCTTACTCACCAAAAGCATTAAATACCCAAAGTTTGTATGCTAAGATTGAACAAGAGTCGTCGATCAATGTTGATAAGATAGCTTTTCAGTCATCTTCACAAGGACCAGGGAGGTTACTTTCAGGTCAGTCACAACTATTCTCTATTAATAACGTGATGAATAGCAATGAAAACCTAAATCATCTGGACAGTGGTACATCAACATGTACATTGAATCTAATGTCATCTACTTTTATATCAGAAATGCCAATAACATTATTGGACAACACAAATCGGCTACGCGTTTCAGTATCTTCCGTTGTAGGTTTTAGCAACGAAGAATCTAATGTCTTTGCACCCTCTGAACTCGTGCAATCTTTGCAGGACTATGAAAATCGAGGACATACCGTAAGTGGGGATTTTGCAGTCATAATGGAAATCTCAAGTCCATCAACAGAATACACTTCAGTTGATTATTCATCTTTGAAAAAGAACAAAGATATTGATATTGTGTCTTCGAATGAAGTGCCAGTAAGTCAAAATGCAAGTCTGGAAAATTATGATTCGTCTTATACCTCCAGTCTATCCAGAATTACAGCAACTGGCCCTAAAAGTTCAGCTGTCTTCATACCGAAGATTCCATTACCGGTTTCGTCTGACACAAGGGCGTCAGAATCTTTGAGCGCATCGGCATCATTTGATTACATTTTTCAGCAGTCAACCAAAATAAGAGAAGAAGAAGTCAAGTTTTCATCAAATACCGGATTAGAATTTGATATTTTCACAGATGATGTATTTTCCAGTCACTCAGGTGAACAAATAACAACTTCCTTTTCGATGATAATACCAGTAACATTTTCAGGTCAGAGGCATGAGACTGCAGCTCTGTCTCTAGACAAATTCTCTTACCCTGTCAAAGAAACGCATTATGTCTCAGATTTTACAAGTTCAGAATTAGTTACGCCGGATTCGGGTCTAAATATGAACATTACAATGTCTGCAGGAACAATAGAAATGAACCTCCAAGAGAAAAGTATCAGTGCCTTTTTTTACCCAATTCAGCCTGGAGACTCAAGTATCAATTCATCTTTTGGCTCAATTCAGCCAGGAAGTCATCAGATTACCAATAGTGCATCTCACACTAGAGTTATTACGCAAACACCCCTTACATTTTTAGAGACAAGTTTGCCAGAAACACGTAACACACCAAAGGAAACGATATCCCAATTAGAAAAGATCTCTTTAACGCTAGTAGCAAATTCTGATCTGAAGAAAACAATTAATTCTGAGTCTGTCTTCAAAATTAGTTCACTCATAATAGAAAGTGAATCTGCCAGAAAAGATGCAGATTATTCTCAAATGCCACATGGACAAATCCAGTTCAGCAAAGAATCAACATCTTCATTTTATTTAGGACAATTAGAGCATTTGATGACGGAGGCAAGCTCTGTAGAAAAAGAAAATATTACGTCCTACCAGAGAAATGGTTTTGATTATAGTGAAGGAAAGTCGCTAACATTTCCCCAGACAAATCAGAGTGCAGTTAAAACTATTACTCCTATTATTGTCTCTGAAACAAAGGTCATCAATATTGGCAAAATAACGTTTGAAGCATCATTAACCGCACCTTCAAACACAATCAAAATTAGTACGTTTAAACAGACAGAATCTTTTTCAACGATGTCAGAATTCCTGGAAATTCAGTCAACCCTAGAAGATTCACCAAAAGATATACCCGAGTCTTACACGAATTCTCTTGCATCTAGATATTCCATGCCTGATTTACTTACGTCTTATCAAGTTTCTTCTTCACAAGTTAACTTTGCAGCGAACAATAAACTGGAAAGTAAAAGTGTACCCTACACTTCACCAGTCAGAATTATAACTCCAGTTGAAAACTTATCAACAGAATTAGTGAATTCAGACAAACCTACAGATAAAAGTACACTTTTTACTCTACCGGATATAAGTTTTCATTCTGAAATGGTTTCAATTTTATCAACCAATCCACTGCAAGAGGATTTATGGCAACCAGAAAAAGATTCAAAGCACACCACTACATTTGGAAACTTTGTCTTGTTTCCTGTTGTTATGAAAAGTGACACGCCATTACCTTCAGATGCCAGTGTCAGTCAAGGAGGTATGATCAGAACAAGTCTCAAAGAATTTCAAGAATGGGGCTCAAAGCACACACGGAGTACATTAAATTCTATATCCTTAAGTACAGTTTCAGAAATGAATTCTCCTGCGTTGAATATTACTTCTACAGAAAAAACAGACATTCTGAACCTTCCATCATATGTAACAAAAACCGAGATTCATTCTTCCAGCACAGAAACAAGATTTTTTGAAAAAGCTATTTCCTCTGATAAAACAGATATCACAGATGTGTCAAATTACCAGTCTGTAAATCCGTCCGAACGACCAATGGCGGATATAGTCATTATGGACCCATCATTGTCAGTCAAAGACTTCTCTGTTCCCGATAAAGCAACAACAATACTTGAAGCGGATAGTGGGAACAGCGAAAGCAATTTTGAAGAGATGATAATGACCTCGTCGTCGTATTTGCCCATGTTTTCGTTACAAAGTGTTTATGCAGGATTGCACGAGGCAGCAGTCTCACTCAATTCTACTTCTAACATAGCTAAGTTATCAGATTCTACAGTGACGTCAAATTCATCGTATCATAGTAGTATAATATTTGCAACACCAACGTATCAAACGAAATCTTTATTTATTAGCGAAGGATTCACATCAGAGAGTGCTATGTCAAGCTTTTCTATAAAAAGAGGTGGTCCCTTTTCAATGTTTGCTTCCTCAGGAAGCGATAAATCGTTTTCATCAAATTTAGAAATAGGATTTTCTCCGGAAACGGCTGCATTTACTTTCTCAACACACACACAAAAGGAGGAATTATACGAAAGTGAACGTTTAGAGCAAATCAGATCACCCGTTTTAAGTTCCGTTTCATTAGTGTTACAACCTACCTCTTCAATTCCTTATCGGAAAAGTTATTCAGTCATTCACGAAACTTTTTCAGCTTTACGAAAAAATCAAAACAACGATGTGTCTGCTACCAAATCTACGCCTTTAATACAGTCATTATTGAATAGTTGGGTAAATGATATTTCACACACGAGTGGGTTACATATTAGAATTACTTCGGACGATGATAAAATGGAATCAACTTTTGTCTATGACAGAAAGCAGATGAAGTCTAGGACAACAAAGACGTCAAAAGTAATTGAAATGTACGGTTCATCGTCCATGGCTTTTATGAATGACCCTGACAAGGCAATCTCAACAACAAATAATCCGCCCAAAGTTTCTCCGAGTCTTGATATGGAAGGCTTGCCATTTCTTGATAAAGCTAAGATAAGCTCAACGAATACAGAATCTAATAGAATCATTTCATCCTCTCCCCTACCTATACAACCCGTCATTGTTCAGTCCATGACTGAAAAGATTTATTTACAAGACATACCTCTCTATGCTTCTTCAGGATTTGTAGAAAGTTATCAGTTATCTCACATGAAAACAGGCATCGAAACTGATTCAACTTTTACCACAGATGATATCTTTTTATCACCAGAAGAGGGGTCACATACTTCATTATTCTCTTCAACATTGTCAAACTTGGTACACAAAATTGAAACAAACTCAAAATCTACAACTTTCTTCGAACCCACTGGAATGTCTAGTATATCATCTTATATGATAACCAAGAAAACATGGGAGTCTTCGACGGTGAGCAAGTCAGATTATGTGATTCAACCCACACAGCCAAAGAGTATACAAACGTCATTTACTTTTGAACCCCCGTTTGAATCCCCGGTCAGAAAATCTCCCGACGGAAAGAATGAAACTACTTCAAAACCTACTAATGGTTTATCTTCTGAATCCGGGTTTTCTTCAGATACTTCTCGTATAACAGAGAGTCAAAACAGAAGATTTCCTGAAGCACACTCTGGTTCCACCCTAATATCTCTTTGGAAAACAAGAACACCACCGATTACATTGTTGTCTGATATCGCCGTCATTTCATCTGCTGTACAATCCTCTTCTGTAAATGAGGGTAGTGTTAGAATGGCATGGCAAAGAACGTCAGGTCACAGTACAGAATTTGGTATTACTTTACCATATAATCAGATTTTTTCATCAAACAGTGAAGAACTACCATACTCGTCTGATGAAATCTCTTTCAGTCTACAGGTTCGGAAAACAGTCGCGATTTATCCCTCATTTGAGTCTACTTTATCAAAGAGTTTTTCCCTGGCCGATGACAGTACAGTAATTTCTGAATCAGTTAGTACTAGTTTGAAAATGGAACAAAGCCCTACTCTGTCCGACAAGTATTTATTTCGGTTTACAGCAGATACAGTGTATGTGCCTACGAAAACTATACAGTCTGTCTCATTTAGACATCTGATAAGTGATTTATCTTCGACATTTGTGTTCGCTTTATCGCCATCTGAAGTAGAACTTCAGCCTCCTTCGACAGATTCTGACGAAACTTCACATCTGCAACGTTGGGAATTGTCATCGGCATTCACTAGCAAAAGATCGTCTTCCGTTTTAGAGTCACACCGTCCTTTAAATGCTTCTTTAAGTACATCTATTCCGCATTATACCAGTTTTGGTTCTGAAGCTAACAGTATTCAACCAAAAAGTGACACACACAATAAGTTGCTGGAATCAGAAAAGATTATCACCGTCAACTCACTTAGCGCTACAAGCCAACCATCTACATCGCTACAAGCCAACTTTCTCCAAACTTCAATTGAGTTTAGTTCGCCATCGCAATCGTTTTTGAAAGGAGGACAAGTTTCTCATGCTGATAGTTCATTGTCACTTTCATATTTTCCAACTATACAATTAGAAGAAACAACATCAGTTGACAAAACATTGTCAGTTATCCATGGGTCTTCTGTCATCTCTTTATCGTTAAAGAGCCAAACACTCGTATTATACCCTACTATAGATCTAAAACTGAGTGGATGGGACATACAATCTTCTTCGACAGAAGCCACGCTATATTTCTCTGACGATATCCTATCCTTTCAGAAGTTCGAATCTACACTTACAGATGAACAGTCTTCAACTCCACGACAGTATAGTGGTCCGTTATTTCCTAGTTTTGGTTATGTTTTACCAAGGACAAAAGCTCATCATTCAAGCATACCAATTTTGCAAACCTCGACGAACTTCTTAGCTGACAACCAATTAGATTTCTATTCATCAACATTGAGCGAGGATATGCCTGACATGCACGTCACAACTGATGCTTCACCAATCTTTACTAAAGATACAGAAAGTGATAGATCTTCCATTATGTTAACTATGCGCGATGACCATACGAATGAAGGAGACAGAAATAATCAGACTCCATCTACCTCGAAATCACTTCACATCTCCACTTTCCATCATGAAATGCCATCTTCTAAATATTTATCGAGCGCTATCTCTAGATATTTGCCTGCTGCCGAACAAGACAACCATGTGATGAGTGCTTCCTCTGAACCTCCCGCAAAAACTTTAGAGAGGTCAAGTTTATCTAGTTCGAGTGCCTCACTACAACCAACTTTTCCTACAATAATGGGAATTGCAGCCTCTTACAATATAACCTCCCTGGTGACTATAATTAATTCATATGAAACTTCATCATTTACTGAAACAGCTTCAGTAGGCAATAAACAGGAAATAAGTACATCTCCACAAATTTCCGTGGGGTACTTTACTTCTCCGTCTACGTTATTTAAAGACATGACAATAAAATATTTGTCAACTAATGGGTCACAAACACCATCATTTTCATTGACTGACAGTAGCATAATTCCTTCCAGTTCCGAAGAGCTATTGATAAATGGCCGATCTATAGAGGCAAAATCTCCAGTTGAAGAAAATGCCATTACAATGCAAACAATAGATAGTTCTTGGTTCAGCAGCTTGCAACATTCGTCTGTTTTGCCCGTTAATACAATTCGGTCACATGTGTATTCCGTAAACGGTGAATTTACTTTCAAACGTACACAATATTTAATGGAATCAAAGTCGACCGATGAAACTGACAAGACTTCTTTCACGATATTGGACACTGTCAGCAGTGGAGTGGTTGAAAATAGCCATTCAATAATTTTAGTGTCTGCTGTGTCATCTAACTCGGATTTATACGGTCAAAACTTTGTATCAAGCTCAACATCACAAATTGTTTTCTCTGCATCTGAATATGTGGAGTCTTGGATAAGTTTACGGCCGTCGTACCACACTGCTAGCGAGACTTATAAAGTAAATGGTTATCCATCTTTAAGCTCTGCAACAAAAGAATCCAAAACATATGATCATTCTTATATCACATTTAAAAAACAATCCGAGACTGAGCCTTTGATGTTAACGACAAATTCTCTCGATTCAGAACTACCCTCTATCTCTGAAGCACAGATACGAAGATTTTCTCAATCTGGATCCCATACAGATTTACATGACACCTCTGCGTCAGCCAAGGTAGACCTAGCCACAGCAAAATCATCGACTATTTTAGTATCGTCTACAACTGCAGTGGACCAGACCTTAGAAAACCCACCAAATTCCTCAGTGTCATTTGCATTATCCACCGTGGACCAGCTCTCAGCAAAACCATCGACTACTTCAATACCATCTGCAAAAAACAGCATATCAACACATCCAAGTGCTTTAGCCAGTAGCTTTAACAGTGTTACTTTAGATCCGGAAAATATCGAAAACAGTGGATATTCGATTAGTAAAACCCCTGATGAACATTTTCAAACGCTCGAGTCTTCTTTAGAGACATCATATCTTAAAGGGAGGGATTCAAGTACTGATGGAGATGTACTTATGACTCAGACATTGCCTCACAAGCCATCCTTTAATGTTAGTTTATCGTCATCGTCGGATATTTTACAAGAAATAATTAGTGATTCAATGTTATTTCACTCTGAAACACGAGCAGAAACTTTAGAAGACAAAATGTTTGTTGATTCAACGGGAAATTCAGCTGAACAAAGTTTAAAATTAATATCGACCTTCATACCGAGAAGAGTGTCACAATCAACAGATATGTCAAATCCTGTATTGGAGGAAGGAGGCATATCTTCTTCAGAATTATCCTACACAGGCAGTTTATTGTCTTCAGGAATCGTCGTTTCAAAGTCCTCGAAAATAGCGTATCCTCCTGCGAATTATTCAACCTTATTCCATGAAACGGTGTATAACTCTTCGAAAACATCCGGCAGTAGTCTTTCATTCAACGTTTCTACAGTATCATCTGTTTCAACACCTGTCTTAACAAGAGAAATAGGACGTTCATTCGATTCACTCAGAATAAATATTAGCTCTCAGACATTAGATAGATCACCTGATTATACCTCAAACAATGTACCAGCAATAACAACCTCTGTGTGGCCAACAAGATCAACTGACTACCTAACATCGTCAACAGTAGTATTTATTGCATCAACTTCCATTTCTCTGTCTCCGTCTATTGTGAATTCGTCTCATCTATTGACCATAAAGATCCTAGTGAAACAATCGATAGACCTCACTGATACCGGTCTGAGAGAAGAGCTGGAGAAAGGTATTTTCAGATCATTTTAAACTCAATCATTTCTTCTGCATTTGCATACATAAACATTTCAAATTTCGCTGTGTTGTTAGGTCTATGCCTAAAGTGATAGTGCTTAGTTTATACGCATCTGCAACAGGTGATTTCAGATAACACGATGACTAACGCAGACATTGTTTATTATATAATGTGTGCAAAAAGTTAATTAGATAAGGGAAATAGCAAAAAATGATAATCGTACCATCATTGTATCGGACTTTTGCTACATGTTTTTATTTATTTATTTTTTTTTTTTTTTTTTTTTTTTATTATCATTATTAATACATTTCGCATAATACACTGTATACAAAAACTATTAGCCATTGGATAAAATTCATCTGTCAGTTAACTTTTCAGTGGAAATGAGACGTTGAATCGAATAAAAAAAGATGAAAATCGTCTTTCTTAATTCGATTCATTGTCTTAATTCCAAAAATTAACTTGCTAATTGACTAAATCAGAACATCTCAGAAATCGCGTAATATAGTTGAATTTCAAGTTGAATGGTTAGAAGATAAAGGACAATACGAAACGTATGTTCCGTGTACATGTATATCAATTGAGGTTTCATTTATGTTTTAGGTTTGCAGGCGTGTTATGAGGAAGGTGTTAACAAAATGCAGTCAGTCATTGGCAGGAAGAAAAGACAAGACGAAACAACAAACGGCATTCAAGTGCAAGTAAGTCTTTGTCGAATACTTGTTTATCTCCTGTAGGATGCAGGTCTGTTGGGCAGTGTTTGAGGCCTGTTTGTTGAAAAACAAACAGGTATATAGATATTATGTCTACTGTATTATGTTTACTGTTTGCGTCGGGACAGAAATAGTGAGGGGAATGCTTGTATGCATTCTTGATTCTGAGTCCAATTCTTTCACAGACTCGTCTTACAAAATACCCTCTGATAAAAGTAAAAAAAAAAAATGCTCTGTTGTTTTTGAAAATTTATTTTCATTGTCGTTTTCACGATGTAATTGGATACACCGTTAAAGCTGTTTTCAATTCAACGATAGCAGAGTCATTTCACGTCGGTCAGTGGACCTATCCGCGAGATCCCGATGTTATTTTACCAGTACTAGACAACGTTCTATTTTCAAGCCAACAGACACATAATCACAAATATACGAAGTAGAATCAAGGTAGAGGGAAGTCAGAAGACTGAGACCTATCGCAATGACTGTTATAACAATTATTCGGTTAACGGCTGGCGTCGTTCTGTCTACGATTAGGACACCTCATAGAATAACTTTTTTAACTTTAAGGGCTTTACGTTCTTTCTTCTAATCAAATTAATTTTAGCCATGCTCTGGCAGTAGGGGGTTAAATACGTCTCTCTGATGCTTTATACCAAGCAAGTCATCACACACTTATAGAGCTATAAAATCAATTTTGTTTATAACCAGGTGAATCCTGAGGTAGAATGGTCCTTGGATATGCAGAAAATTGACTGAAAACAAAAAGTTGCTACCCAGGTGAGCCTGCGCAATCCGCGCAGAATGACCTGGGTCGATACTTTTTGCAGGTTCAATAACCCCCCTTTACACAGAGCATGAACCATTCCTTAAATTCAAATAATCTGATCAACTGTAAGACTAATTTAGTTGTAGGTTTGACCATTAACTCAACTTTTGTAAGAACGGACTCAGATTTTATCTTGTTTTCATTTTCTACATATAGGTTGACAGTTTGGCGCGAGATCCGAATGAGCCAGCTAATGTTGACGTTGAATTTTATGTTCTTGATAACGGGGAAGCTGTCTCGGCTACTATTGCAGAAGATGCTCTAAACCAGCTTAGTCTTGTGGAAATGAGTGCCTACCTGGCATATCCAGTAAGTCAGAGAAATGTTTGAACATTCATGAGTTTCTCAGGCCCGTCGTCGGCTTTTGTGTAGTGTGCGCCTACTGAACACTGAGGGCAGTCCTTAGTTAAGGCTGATGGACGGATACTTCTGTTTTGACAAACCTGCTCGGTAACAACATTATATAAGACTTTTATGAGCCATGTTCTGTGAAATAGGGGTTTAATGCATCTGCTGAAAAGTATCGATCCAAATCAGCCTGCACAATCCGCATAGACTGACCTGGGCCGACACTATTCGCTATTAGTCGATTTTCTGCGTGTCAAAGGACCGGTGTACCTCATAATTCAGTCGGTTGTTAGACAAAATGAATGTTATGGATCCATTATTTTTTAATGACTTGCTTGGTCCAAAGCATCACGGAGATGCATCAAACCTTCTTTTACCAGATCATGGGTCATATATAAGGTTATAGAAGCCGAAATTTGTCAAGACACGAGTACCTGTGTGCTGAAAGCACAATCGTGCAGAAAGCACGAAATATGTATGCTAGTGCTCCTCTAATAAGTGGACTTCGGGCTACGTTTCACTAAACTGCGTATGCACGAAATTTGCATTTGCAGTTTAGGTAACCAAGCATCAATTCTGGAAACGATTGTCGCTAAACTTTCTAACTTTACGATTTGAGTAACTATTTGTATAACTTTGTGACAGTTCATACCTTTGGGCAAAGCAGGGATCGTATGTGTATAACTGTGTGTAGACAATCACAAATAGTCTGTGTAAGTCTACGCAGCTTATTGAAACGCAGCTTGGGACTTCGCCTGCCCTCCCCACTTAAAAATTTTGGATTCAAGATGTCTCTTACAGCGCTTTCAATGCATTTTGAGACTACTTTTGATTGTGAACTCAGGGTTTTTTATGTAATATATGAAATATTTTTTAACCCTTTACCGGACAATCCTGGGTTTAAACGACCATAAGAAATACAGCTTTTGAAAACATTGTAGGAAAAGGTGAAATGTAGATTGCAAGCATATTTTCTTTTTACAATAATGGTTTCTACCCTAAGTGGTAATGGGGTCCCCTGGGTAACGCGGTACGCAGGGAGGCCTCCCTAAAAGGAATTTTGCTCCCAGATTGCCCTTCTAAAGAGAAAAGTTTTCAGTTCCCGCCTTTTTTTGTGGGCATTTTTTTTATTGTTTCCCATGAAGCGCTGCACAGAAAAATCCAACAGCATTATTGCCAGGCTTCAAACCCCGTATTTCGCTTCTTTGCACTTTCGCCCGGCTACCTAATTCACTCTGAAACCTGCATATTCACCTAGATAGCTGGTTCCCACTAAGGCCTGTTTTTTTTTTTGTCCGGATAGCTGGTTCCTGTTTTCTATGACCGGTGCACACTGGCGCAGTAATCATGGGGGAATCGTCAAAACGAACCCCCCCCCCCCCCCGGGGGAACCTCCATTACTACTACCTTTATTAGAGATCTTTGGCTTGTTTGTACCAATTTTGAATTTGTCGTCTGCACATGCTTTTAATTTGGAAAATTTTAAGGAGTCATTTGGTAAGGAATTAACTCTATATCACACAATTCCGAGTTTTAATATCCCTGGGAAACAGGACTTTTCAAAATATTGCGAGAAAAGGAGAAAAAGCTGTTAACCTGAATCTTTTCCTTTTCCCACAATGATTTTCAAGCTTTGGCAGACGGAATCCTATATTAGAACCGCATTCAAGTTATCGTCTGCAAATACTTTGTAATTGGATTAGTCCAATTACCGTTTGGGTTAAGAGTTAATTTTTTTCGCATCCAGATAATGTAAATGAGCCATGCTCTGCCAAAGGGGCCTTTATGCATCTGCGAAAAGTATCGACCCAGGTCAGCCTGCGCGGTCCGCGCAGGCTGACCTGGGCCGAAACTTTTCGCTATTGATAACTTCTTTGTATGTCAAAGGACCAGTCTACTACGTGATTCAGTTGGTTGTTATAAAAAGTAGCCAATATTGATCTATAATTATGTAATGGCTTGATTGGTACAATGCATCACGGAGATGCATTAAGCCCCCTTTTTGCCAGAGCACGGCTCAAATGTATTGTGCCTTTTCCGAGGTTTGAAAATACACTTCGGTGTAATGAAAAGAACTCTTTAGTCATTATATGGAATGAGGTTTCGGACGTGTAGATCCAAGATCAAACAGCACAATCTGTGTAGCCTGATCTTGGTCTACACTGTCAGCGAAAGCTACTTTGTTGGGTCCCAGCAGCGAAAATGGTTGATCCCTTTACCAATCAACAAAATTTTGGACTGGACCAAATTGAAAGCATTTATAGGCGGCAAATTATATGTGGCTTAAGGTGGAAATTGTCTTTGAAAGGGTAAAGAAACATTGTTGTGAAAGAAAAATATATCGATTAGCAACAGTTTCTCCTTTTCCAACGATGTTTTCAAAAGCAGTTCTCATCTGGGTCGTAACATACATGATTGTTTGGTCAAGGGTTAACTCTTTACCATACAATCCCGAGTTTTAACAATCTCGAACGAGAAGGTTTTCGAAAACACTGTGGGAAAAAAGAGAAAATGCTGGTAACCAGCGTTTTCTCCTTTTTCCACAATTATTTCTACCCTATCAAAGACAAAAATCATCATTCGAGCCACATTTTGTTTTTCGTCTGCATATGCTTTCAATTTGGTCTAGTCCAAAATTTTGTAGTTTAGTCAAGGGTTAATGCAGATTTCGATGGGAGAAATTTGTTGCTTCCGAAAAGGAAATGTGACATGTACAGAGGAAACCTGGCACTGATTGTAACCGAATAACGTAACTGTACAAAAATTAACGCATATCGCTGAACCCGGGTTTAATCGCTAATGCGGACAGTGTAGATCAAGATCAGACTGCACAGAACGTGCAGTCTGATCTTTGATCTACACTGTCCGAAACGGTAAGAATTGTCGGGTTAGAAAAAATCTAGAGCGATATTTTAGGGCAATTGCTTATGCTTCGAAATGTTTATTCAAAGCCCCAATAGCGGCCAAAAGTACTAGTTAACAAAGGGGGTGCTTAAATGTATTTAACCCTTTCCCAAACGGCAAATTTTGGACTGGTCCAAATTGAAAGAGTTTGCAGACGACAATTTTAAATTTGATGAAAATGGCAGAAAGTTCTCAGAAAGGGTAGAAAACACTGTGGGAAAACGAGAAATTGCTCGTTACGAGCAATTTCTCCTTTTCCCCCAGTGTTTTCAAAAGACTTGTACTGCAGACACGTGAAAACCAGGGCTTGTTTGGGAAAGGGTTAAACTTGAATTATACCAGTTGCAAGTATGGAGTTTATTGTGATGGTGACCATCTGTTACTGTGTGGTCGGTCCGAGTGTTGGTCGCTGGCAGAAAATGGAATTCTAAAAATAGGCCACAGTTGCCAGGTCGCTCTGTCTTTTGTTTACATTTTACCTGGTTTTAAAATTCATTTTTCTGCTGGCGTCTAACCTTTTGGTCCACCCTACAATAACAGATTGTCATCCTCACAATAATTTCCATTCTTTAAAATGGGATGGTTTAAATCTAAATGTATTTTAAGATCCGCTTTGTTTACTTTTGGTCGCTTTTGGGCCTTTAATTCGTCTGGCGGTTTCAGCGTTAAAATTAAAAAAAAAAAACATGCTCACAAAACGATTTTCACAGCGTTTTTGATAAGATAAGATATCAACCATGAAAATGCAATGAATCCTTTATTTAATAAAATATGCCGTACTTCGTAACTTTTTTAAACCCTTTATCCAGACAACCCTAAATTTTAACGGCCTTGAGTAAAAACAGATTTTTTGAAAACAATATGGAAAAAGGAGCAGTGTTTTCTCATTTTGCCACAAGGTTTTCTGCCCTTTGAATTTCAAAGCTCATTATTAACACATAGTTGATTTGTTATATAAGCAAAATCCTTAAAATTGATTGAGTCTATTTCTCTTAATTTGGTAAATGTTTAAACCCTCACCACAAAATCCCGATTTTCATCGACCCTGTCGGAGAATGCTATTGAAAACATTTATAGGAAAAAGACAAAATGCTGATAACCAGCATTTTCTCCTTTTCCCATAATATTTTCTCCCATTTCAAAGACAAATTACAATAATAAAGCCATATTGAATTTGTTATCTACAAATGCTTTCAAAATGGACAACTCTAAGTATTTTTCGTGTGGTAAAGTCTTAAGTAAGTTAAAATCGTCCGTGTTTGCTTGTATTTCAAATACATCGCTCTGTCAGAATTACCCGAGCGATAGGTTTGATGTTTCTTGCTTTGTTTGGTATTTTACCCTTTACCGCACTCCAAATTTCATAGACCCCTCCATACTGAAAGCATTTGCAGACGACAAATAGAATGGGGCTCAAATGATGAGAATCGTCCTAGAAAAGGTAGAAAGCGTTGTGAGAAAGAGAGAAAATGCTGGTTACAAGCATTTTCACTTTTTTCCACGTTGTTTTCAAAAGGCTTCTTCAACGGATTTGAAAAAGAAAATCACGGGTGAAGTATTAATGCCATTTTAACTCTTTACCAGACAGAATTTTGGACTAAACAAAGCTGAAAGCATTTGCAAACAACAAATGAATATAGCTCAAATGATGGTATCTGTCTTTGATAGGATAGAAAACATTGTGGGAAAAGAAGAAAATGATAGCCACCAGCATTTTCTCCTTTTCCCACAATGTTTTCAAAAGTCTTCTTCTTCAGAGTCGTTAAAACTCGGGATTGTGTGGTATGGGTTTAAACAGTATTTCACTAATACATGGCACACTTCCAGAAGTTTCCCTAACGGCTTCTTTTCTCGACTCTCTAATCCAAACCAATGGCTGCTTTCTCACATAGATAAAGTAGCAACTATATTCTTCAGTTAGAGAAGAACAGATCCTAGTGCTTATCAAATAGAGCCAAGTCCGGTTGCACAGTCGGTAACGTACGGAGCTGAAACCAGGAGGGTGGCTGGTTCGATTCCCTAACTGGACCAATTTCTTTCCGAGGACAGGATTCATACCTTCTTCCTTGCTGATTAAGGTTTCGACGATGAATATGCGGGAAAGCAGCAAGTGGCTTTGAATGAATGTCGTGCGAAGTACTGGCTACAGTAACCCCAAGAGCGCATGGATAGGTGCACTGGTCCGTCGCCCGTATATAACTGAAATAATGTTGAAAACGCCGATAAGCACCGAACAAGCAAACCAGCAAAGATGAAATAGACAATATTGATCAGTGCACTGTCGCTACTTTCCGGCTGAAATAATAATGAAAACAATTAGATACAATCAAGTTCGTACCTCTTCACTACAAAGTTATACAACCTCCCGAATTGAAAGCATTTTCGGACGACAGAATTCTCCTTTTCCCACAATGTTTTCAAATCTTTCCTCTAAAAGGTCTTTAAAACATGGGAATGTAGGGTTAAACACCATCAAATATAAAGCTGTTTTGAAACTGTTCTAGGTGATAACACGAGCGCGTGCAGTTATCCAGACTGTAGCACCAGAAGAGCAAGACGACAATTCTACTTTTCCTGCACTGATTGTAATACCAGTTATAGCCTGTATGGTTGCCGTCATCCTTATAGTCCTAGCCGTATACTGCTGTCGAAGAAAGAGACTGGATCGTCCATTAACACTGAAGAATTCATTTGTTTCATCTTTAAGTTTGGTAAGATGGTAGAATAGATCTAGTCTTTTATCATAATTCGGCCAATTCCATACCCATATTTGACTTGATCGGCCGATAAGACGAGCTTCGCCGAATGTAGTTCAAGTATGCTCGGGAGTGCCCCGTTTGAACCACTTTTGTAATAAAAGGGCTTTTTGTGATAAGATTTTCAACTTCGCTATATTTCTTCAATATTCACAAAAAAAGTTCAGATTGTAAGGGTAGTTTTAAGCAAAAAGTAAAGACAAAAACATTATCAAAATTGGGAAAAAAAATGACTTTAAAAAAATGCCATTACAATAGGCCGTATATTACAAAAGTATTTGAGACAAAGAAGAGTATTTGTAACACAAAAACGGCTTTTTGTAATAAACTCTTCAACCTCGTTATATTCCGTCAATATTCACCCATATAGTTGAAAATGGATATATGTGTCAGGTTTTAATTCAAACACAAAACATCATGAAATCTGGAAAATTTGAGTTTGAAATTTTTATTACAAAAAGGCGTTTATTACAAAACTTTCCAGCTCAGAACAGCATTTGTAACAGAAACGGTTTTTTGTAATTACCTTTTCAGCGATACTATATTCCTTCAATAATTCACCCAAATGACTTTGAAAATGTTATTACAAAAGGTTGTTTATTACAAAAGTGGTTGGAACGAAGAAATGCATTGTAACACAAAAACGGCTTTTTGTAAAAGACTTTTCAACTCTACTGTATTCCTTGAACACTCACCCGTATAGCTCAAAATAGACAAATATGTATGATTTTTACTCGTTTAAACGACCTTGAGGAAAAAAAGCTTTTGAAAATGATATGGGTAAGCCTTGCCCATAATGTTTTCTTTCCTTCAAAAAGCAAATTTCTGTTTTTGAGTCACATTTACTTCGTCATCTGCAATTGCTTTTCAATTTCGACAAGTGCAAAATTTTGTCGTTTGTAAATCTAGTCATGTACACAACCTGTCAATGACATAAACAACCAAATAAAAAAATGTGTTATATATACATGTATTTCAGAAAAAGCCGACTCTAGATGAAATGGACCTGATGGTGGATATGGAGAAAGGCGAAGTGGTGTCCAGAAAGTCTAATAATAGTACACTTACAGTCAAACCAAGTCATACAGATACAAATACTATAAACAGGATGTTCAAACAGCTCCAGAAAACAGGAGCAGAGAGGATGATTGATACGCCATTAAGATTGAACGATGTCAGTTACTTTCAAAGGTCTCTATCAGAAATGTGTTCCCCTCATGCCCGACTTGAACGACTGAGGAAACTTGGACTGAATGTTACAGAAGTTGGAAATGCTAGATCCCTCTACAAAATAAACGAAGCCCGTTCAAATGTCGGAAATGGAATAGAAATAAAAGAAGAAAACATCAAGCAAACTATTGAAGTTACAGATTTAGATGAAAGTGGTGAGGAGAAAAGGCAAGATCTAACACCATACTCTGCTTCAGTAGCTTGTCAGTGTGACAACAGTCAAACGATCAGTGAAGATCAAAATCTCATACAGGCAGATCAAGAGGAAAAACTTTGGCACAGTGTCACATTTATGGCCAATGAAGGTTATCTTAGCGACTCAAGTTATAGAACACCAACCATTGATAAGAACAAACCTAACATCAAAAATGCAAAAGGAAAGGTAAAACAAGGAAAGAGTCCAAGCCTAGATAAGCATTCTCGGAAAAATTATCGTAAACAGCCACCTGATGATAAAAGTAACACGCGGCATGGGCAAAGAACAAAGAATGTCCGAGGTTTTCGTGAGGACCACCGCGCAAATCACGGAAAACATCCTGTTTCTTTTGAAAAATATGAAAACGAATTCTTTGGTACACCATTAACCTCTTCTACCCAAGTCAGGCGACAACGAAAAGAGCCGCTCAACATTTACAGGGGAGATAACTCTGATGCAGAGACAGATACCGACAGTGTTTTTCTCCCTTCAATACAAGACTCAGAGGCAGCGTCTGTTAGTGTATTTGACACTGATATTGATATCGTAAGTGACCAGTATTATGAAAGTGAACTTTACACTGATATGGACGAAAGAAACGACCAGTTTAACACGCTCGATAACGAAACAGTCATTCCAGAAAGAGGGTACACCAAACATCGCCTTCAAGAAGCTCCGGTAGAAGCAATAAATGACATAATGTACAGATATTTTAAGCCGATAGACAAACCTTATTTGATAAAAGGGTACGTAATAAAATTGTGTTTCTTTTTTATAGACGATATTTATACATTTTACGATTCCTGTATGAACATGGACTTTCCTGAAAATTCCAATATTTTGCTAAAATTTCTCACTACTAGAAGTATGACGTACAATTTAACCTGACCTAGTGTCCACCTCTTTTCAGCAAGCAACTTGTATTAAGCAAGCATATATTGTGTTCCCATAAGAGGCAACTACATGTATGTGGAAATGTACCTGTATTAAGCAAGCACTTAGCAAGCACATGTTCAGTGTACCTTAGATGCTTACTAATAACAGGTTGGACTGTGTTTCAGGTAGCTGATAAGACTCATCAACCACTTACATAATAACGGTCTGTTACAGACCAATTTCACGCTGCACGGACAGTCAGACTGGCTTTTGTCAACACATTTGAGCCATGCTCCGGCAAAAGGGGGCTTAAAGCATGTCCGTAATGTCCGTAATGCACTATACCAATCAAGCCATCACATAATTATGGATCCACAATAGCCACTTTTTATAACTACCGACTCAATCATGGGGTAGACTCGTCCTTGGACATGCAGAAAACTGACCAATAGCAAAATGTTTCGGCCCAGGTTTCGGCCCAGCCTGCGTGGGCTGACCTGGGTCGATACTTTTCGCAGATGCATTAAGCCCCTTTTCACAGAGCATGGCTCATTTTTATATGAAATCAAGGGTTGCTGTAAAAAGTATACATGTGTATGAGGGCTGATTGATGAGTTGTGAACCTTGTATTGAAGGAGTTAAGCACGGATGTCCTTTATCGGTCCTACTATCCCCAGGCTATTTAAAGCTGTGTACCCGAAGACTGGTGTCATTTGGTCAGTTTGAGCATCCGCCTTCTTCGCCTGATCTCGCTCCATCAGACTTTCTCATATGTCCAGAATTGAACAAGGCCATTTCCGGTACCCACTTTCCGTCAGATGGTGACGTCATAAACGTGAGCAAGCGGAGGACTTTCTGAACAGTCAATAAAAGGACTTCTTTAAGACTGGCATTTAGGCCCTTAAACATCGCCGGCTAAAGTGTATAGATACTGAAGGGTATTTTTTTTTTTTTTTTTCGAAAAATAATGCAAAATGTCTGCCAAAAGTCAAAACTTTACATTATTATTACGAGGCTCGCAACTTATCAATAGCTCTCGTATATGAGTTCTCCCTACTAATGGCTCTTTATATATTTGCTTTTAACCCCGGAAGGATATTTTATTGACGTAAATTAATATGTCTTGCAGTATTAACACTTTACAATACAAGATATAGCAAGTCCAACGAAAATCTATTTCAAATAATGCAAAGGACAAACATTTCAATGAAAGGAAACAGTGTTTGGAGAGCAACCGTGGATAAAAAGCAGTAATACTCCTTTTCGCGAAAAAATTTCAAAAGCTGATTCAAGGGACATAAAAAGTCGTAAATGTATAGTAAAAGGTAAATACCGTGTCAAGAGAAAGATAAAATCGTCCCAAAAATAAACTACAAGTAGAATGGAAAACACCACAGGCTCTTGCGAGTTTGCTGCTGAGCCATTTTGAAACATGACTCAGTGTGTAGAATTACTCGTAACAGAAGATTCGGGAATAAATACGGGTTTAACCCTTTCCCAAACGACAAATTTTGGACTGGTCCAAATTGAAAGAGTTTGCAGACGACAATTTTAAATTTGATGAAAATGGCAGAAAGGTCTCAAAAGGGGTAGAAAACACTGTGGTAAAAGGAGAAATTGCTCGTTACGAGCAATTTCTCCTTTTCCCCCAGTGTTTTCAAAAGACTTGTACTGCAGACACGTGAAAACCAGGGCTTGTTTGGGAAAGGGTTAACCCTTGACCAAAAAATCCCGTGTTTTAATGACGCTAAAGAAGTCTTTTGAAAACATTGTGAGAAAAGGAGAAAATGTTGGTAACCTACATTTCTCCTTTTCTACCATTTCAAAAATGTATTTCAAATTCTGAATCTCATTTTTTTTGTCGTCTGCAAATGCTTTCAATAAGGACACGTCTAGAGATTTGTCGTTTGAAAAAGAGTTAATCAGCGGGAAATTTTTTCGCCCGGACTTCCTTAAGAAGTAAATTTTACATCCTCACGAGTAGGCCTATAGGAGGCACTTTCTCCACTTATTTGTCAAATATTAGACATACTATTGGACAGTGTAGATCGTTGATCTCAGTACATGTGTGCACTCTGTACAGTCTGATCTTTTTCCGGAGTTCATATCGAAAAGTTTAACTGAGTCCAAGATGGTACTGCATGTTCTGGTCTTGAACCTATGCTGGCAGCAGAAGCAATTTCTTTGACTTGGCATCTTAAGATCAAACCCTATCTATACTGTCCATTAACTTATAAGTTAGTCTGGTAATTTTAAAACAAGTATTTTCTATGTTTGAACTTTTTGAAGTATCAGAGGGGGGGGGGGGGGCACGATAACTGAAAAAGAATCATTTTGTTATTTGTCAAGCATTCTAGTGGTTAAAAACAAAACAGTGGTGTCCGTGGTCGTGAGGTTCTAGAGCGTCGGCCTCGTACCCATAAGGTCCCCGATACCCGGGAGCGGGTGTCAACAATGGGACTGCTTTGACCCACACATTCGGCGCGAGCACTGGTGTAGTTTACAGAAAGCAGAATCGAGAGAGATTAGAATACGTTGCAAGAACTTTTTTTCTCAATCGATGTAAATAAATGTGTTTAAACTAAAATACAAAACTTTTTTTTTTTGTATGTAAAATTTTATTTATATTATTGTTCTTCATAAGTATGATTGATTCACCGTTCTCGCGAAATATCTCCGAAGACTTTCAAATCATCCTTTGCGTACATATTGATACTTTTTGTTATTTATTTGGATTGAGTATAGAGCAGCCGCGCACCTGCAATATCCTGTCAGCTTTGTTGACATAATTGCCATATAAACGGTAGGTGGGTGGAAAAAAATTGGATGTCCTTTTTCAAGTAGATATACTATCCGTAGATACTGTTAGCGTTTGAAAATAGACCATAACCATGAACTGAACCAGTTGGCATTTCCTTACACTGGCTTTAAAACATTATCAGTGATTCTGATGCGATTCTTAATTAACCATTAAAGCGCCGAATAAACCGAAAGGACATTTTCATCCTAGAATAAGACAAGATAATTGCAAATTCATGGTTACCTTTTGCTTGTAGTGTTTTAACATAGCTGACAGTGTAGATCTAAGATCAGGCTGCACGTTTTGTGCAGCCTGATCTTGATCTAAATTGGCCGCAAAGGCAACTATATTAGTGAAAGGCACTCTAAGGGTTAAGATGGATATCACTGGTGTTTTCGACCTCTTGATGCTTCTTTAAAAAGTGGGAAAAATCAACAACAGAACAACCTAACTTAGTCAGTTTATGTACTAAATAACTTGTTTTTGATGATTGTTTTGAAAGATTAAGAGTCTTCGGATTTAATTTTAAAAAGAAATCGCCAAGACATTACACTTCCTGGTTCAGATATCCTTATTACCTGATGACAAAATTTAAGACTAGTTCAAATTAAAAGCTCTTGTAGATGACAAATACCATAGGGTGTGAGTGATAGTTTTGTATTTGGAAGGGATCAAAACATTGTATGAAAAGGAGAACATATTGGTTTATTATCTCCTCTCTGTCACAGTGTTTTTAAAAGCTGAGCCCTGGTAGTGCAGTGCAGTTTGTAATGTACAGAATTTAAGAACATGAAATCGCCTGTTCAAATCCTCAGCTTGGCCACTTTCTTTCCAAGGATTGATGATAGCCATTCGACAGGATTCATTGCTCTCTCACTGAGGTCATTGTGACAGGATTCATTCCACTCTCACTGCTGATCATTGTTTTGATGATGGTTATGTGGGAAAGCAGCCAGTGCCTTGGGAAGAATATCGTGCAAAGCACTGGTATAAGAAACTCCAGGAAAGCATGGATAGGTGCACTGGCTGGCATGATATAACTGGAAATAATATTGAAAACGGCGTCAAACACTATACAAGTGTTCAAAAGCTCTCTTCCTCAGGGTCATTTAAATATGGTATTGTTTGGTTAAGTGTTAATTTTTTTCATCCTAAATGAATTAATCAGACTCTGTGAAAAGGGGGCTTAATGTATCTGTGAAACGTATCGACCTAGGTCAGCCATTGCAATCCTTGCAGGCTGACCTGGGCTGAAACTTTTTGCTATTGGTCAATTACCTATATGTCCAAGGACCAATCTATCACATGATTCAGTCAGTTGTTAAAAAAAAGTGGCTATTATGGATCCATAATTATGAGATGACTTGCTTGGTATAATGGATCATGGAGATTCATTAAGCCCCTTTTGCCAGAGCAGGGCTCAAATAAATTAGACTGATTAGGGTCTAAAACTACATTGCAGATCAGTTGCACATCAGGTAGACATTTTCAGTAAAGGGGCAGATGATATAGATCCAAAATCTGATTTTAAATTCCTTGCAGTCTGATCTTGGTCTATATTTTGTCTGCAAAAGTTGTTTATGTTGCCTAGGATAGTGAACATGTTAGTTGTAGATATGTAAAGCAAATATTTTCATTCTACAAGGCAGACTCAAGTATCACAAAATTATTTATTAAAATATTTTGTAAGTTGGCCTACCAACTATATATATCTATGGTCAGACTGCTTATTTTATGCTGTATGATAATTGTTTTTCCTTCCTATGCTAATAGATAAGATTTACACAAATTGCATACACCAATGTCTGATAAGTTTTATAAAGATAGTTTTGAGTTTTGTCTACCTCTGCTGATCACAGGTCCTGTGTGGCTTGGTGGTAAACTTTTTACCAGCTGTTAAAATTAATTTTGAACTTGTCTGCAGTAAAAGCATTTGCAGACAACAAATCAAACATATGGCTCAAAATGTAGGATTTATCCATTAAAGCAGATGACATTGTGCTTACCTCCATAGAGAATTTAAAACAGGGGATTGATTGGTTAAGGTCTTAGATTAGTCACTGATGGTTTGAGGGTTGGATCCTCACAGGCAAGCACCAGGTTTTTCATTAGCGTGTGTTTTGGTAAGGCCCTGAGCAGTCAGAAACATAAAGGATTTGAAACCAGGAGGTTGCTGGTTCAAATCCACAGCTTGGCTAATTCCTTTCCTTCCAAGAATTGACAATAGTCATCCCAACAGGATTCATTCCTCTCTCACCACTGATCATTTTTTTGGTTATAATGGAAAGCAGCCATCAGCTTGAGAAGTTTTTTTATCTGTATGAATGCTGGTTAAAAGAAACTCCAGGTATAATGGCATGCACAATATAATGTTAACTGAAATAATCTTGTAAAGGGCATTAAACACTATAAAATAAATTAACCCTTTACCACACGATTGCAACTTTGAACAACTCCAAATAGGAAGCCTTTTGAAAACATTGTGGTAAAAGGAGAAAATGTTGGTAACCAGCATTTTCTCCTTTTCCCACAATGTTTTCTACCCTTCCAAAACAAATTTCAATTTTTCAGTCACATTTATTTTGTTTTCTGCAAATGCTTTCAATTTGGACAAGTATAAAATTGTGTTTTTTGGTAAAGATTTAATCTAATATTCTTTGGATGAGGCACTGTAGAGCCCAAAAGTGGGCTTATCACCATGCTTTGACTTGATCATTTTGAAAGTGGAGTAATTCAATCAATCAATCAATCAATCAATCAATCAATCAATCAACCAATCAGTCAACCAACCAACCAACCAGTGATCATAATTTTCACTTTTCTAAAAAAATATTTCAGACTAAATCAATACCCAGATGGCAGTGAGTATGCTGGACATGAATTTGATTCTGTGAACTTTTCATCCTATTATAAAACTTCACAAGCCAGAAAACAGCGTAAACATCTTGGAAGAAGGAGGGGAGCGAGAAACATGGCAGAAGGGGTGTGTAAATTAATTATTTTAGGCTTCAGGTGGCAATACTCTCTATTTTCCTGATAGATCTTATTTGTCTACACTACTGGAATAACATTGTGATGAAATAAATAAAATCTTTAATTCATTACTGAGCCTGGTAGCCCAGCTAGTAACATACGGGGCTTGAAACCCAGGGTTGCTGCTTCCAATCATCAGCTCTGCCAATTTCTTTCTGAGGATTTATATTTGAACCATGCTCTGGCCACAGGGGGCTTAATGCATCTACAGCCTATCAAGCCATCACATAATTATGAATCCATAATAGCGACTTTTTTCTACAACCGATGTAATCAAGACATACAGAAAATTGACCAATGGCGAAAAGTTTCGGCCCAGGTCAGCCTGCACGGACTGCACAGGCTGACCTGGGTCGATACTTTTCGCAGATTCATTAAGCCCCTGTTTCACAGAGCATGGCACATTTGTCACTGCAGCAGAATTCATTCCTCTCTTACCACTGATCCTTGTTTCAACAACGGTTGTATTGAAAAGCAGTTAGTGGCTTTGGAAGAAAACTGTAGATAGTAATGGTTATAGAAACCCTAGGAAAGCATGGATAGGTGCACTGACTGTCACAAATATCTGAAATGATATTGGGAACAGTGTTAAATACCATCCAGGTAAACAAGCAATGCTTGATTAATTTTTCAGTTATCTTCATCCTTTTTTTTCCAAACTTATCTGTGTGTATTCATCCATCTTTGAGGGCTTTTATCTATCTTAACCCTTTCTCGCACAGCCAGTTTTAGACTCTTCCAAATTCAAAATATATACAGACAACAAACTTAAAATTGGTGTAAATGAGCTTAACCTTTCTGACAAAGTAGAAAGCATTGTGGAAAAAAGGAGAAAATGCTGGTTATCAGCATTTTCTCCTGTTCTCACAATGTCTTAAAAAGGCTTCTTTCTAAGTGTCATTAAAACTCGGGATTGTGTGGTAAAAGGTCAAATAATTAATGTTACCATATGTTTTTTTAATTTTTTTTCTTTCTTTTCTATCAATCTGTCCCTTCTTCCTTTCTTTCTATCTAATGACTCACTCAATCTGTCTTTCTATTTTTCTGTCATACTTTCATTCAACCTCAAAATTATCTTTTTAACCCTGTATCAAAAATCCTTAGGAAAAAAGCCCTTAGAAAAAAAAGCTTTCGAAAACATAGTGGGAAAAGAAGAAAATGCTGCTAACCAGCATTTTTTCCTTTTCCTACAGTATTTTTAACCCTTTACTGAACAATGATGCTTTTTGATGACCCTGGAAAAGAAGCCTTTTGAAAACATTGTGAGAAAAGGAGAAAGTGCTGGTAACCAGCATTTTCTCCTTTTCCCACAATGTTTTCTACCCTATCAAACAGAAATTGCACCATTTTAGCCACATTGAAATTGTCGTCTGCAAATGCTCTCAATTTGGACAAGGCTAAAATTTTGTCATCCGGTAAAGAGTTAAAGATGAATTCTATCATCTGAGCCACACCTAGTTTGTGGTCTACAAATGCTTTGAATTTTGACAAGTCTAAAATTCTGTCATCTGATAAAGGGTTATATCTATAATTAATCAGTAACCCATTTTGTCTGTGTTACAGATATTACAGTATACAGAGCCAGGTGACCCTAGAAACCTTGAACATGTGACCAAGATGGGTCGTGTATCAAGCCAGGGCCTGTCAGTAGGTAGGAGCTGTAGACCGCAGTTCAGAGATATTTCGTACCAACCATCCGTCCTCTTTCCTTCAATCCCAAAATCCGAACCTGTCAAAGAACTTGAGGTAGATATCAGCATTCTAAATTCAAAATAAAAATGCCAAAGATTACCGCAAAGTGTGAAAATTTCATAGATTGGTTTTCATCAGTTCAGTGTCTCAGTAATAGATAGCCATGTTCTGTGAAAAGGTGGTGTAATGCATCTGTAAAATTATCGACCTATGTCAGCCTGTGCAGTCCACACAGGCTGACATGGGTCAAAACTTTTTGTAATTTGTGAATTTTCTGTCCAGGAAGCATTTTACCTCGTGATTCAGTTGGTTGTTAGACAAAATGGATTTTTATGGATCTGTATTTATGTGATGACTGGCTTGGTATAATGCATCACAGAGATTCATTAAACCCCCTTTTGCCAGAGCAAGGCTCATTTATTCTCATACTTAACCCGTTACCAAACAACAAAATTTTAGACTGGTCCTAATTGAAAGCATTTGCAGATGACAAAATAAAGGTGACTGAAAAATTGAAATTTGTTTTGAGAAGGGTAGAAAACATTATGGGAAAAGGAGAAAATGCTGGTTACCAGCATTTTGTCCTTTTCCCACAATGTTTTCAAAAGGCTTCTTTCACAGGGTCGTTAAAAGTCGGAATTGTGTGGTAAAGGGTTAAGCCTTATTCTGATAAATAACTTAAATGAAACTTTCAGGCGGATGGTAAAAATTCAAAAGCTGCTATTTCATAGTTATGGGGGTTGGGGAAATATTCTCTTATCGGACAGTGTAGATCCATGATCAGACTGGACATTCTGTGCATTTAAATCTTGATCTACACTGTCCGCAAAAGGTCTGTGAGTCATGCTTAGCAGCCAAAGGGTTAATGTACATGATATGGTCATAAAAGATGGCACACTATATGTTTAAATTACAAGATTAAATTATGATGGATATGAACAATATTAGGCACAACAGCAACAAGAAATATCTTTAACTCTTTACCAAATGACAAAACTTTAAGACTTGTCCAAATTGAAAGTATTTGCAGATGACAAGTAAGTGTGATTCTAAAATTGAAATTTGTTTTGGGCAGGGTAGAAACATTGTCGGAAAAGGAGAAAATGCTTGTTACCTTCATTTCTCTTTTTCCAACAATATTTTCAAAAAAAAAATTTTTTTCTCGAGGTCATTAAAAGTCAGTATTGTGGTAAAAGGCTAAACCCTTTTCCAGATGAAAAAATTTGTTTATGTATCCAATTTGAAAGCATTTGCAGATGACAAATGTAGTTCCAATAATGAAATATTTCTCTTATAGGGTATAAAACATTGTGGGAAGATGGCATTTTCTACTTTTCCCACACTGTTTTTAAAAACCTTCTTTCTCAGAGTCATTATAATTAGAATTTGTAAGACAAAGGGTTACTTTTTATTGATATGACACTGATTTTAAGCGTCATTTTATCGTTAATTGCTTACACCAGTATTTCCTCTATTCCCACAATGTTTTCAAAAGCCTTTTCTCTCAGAGTCAATAAAACTAGGGATTATAAGGCAAAGGTTTAATTGATATGGATGAGACATTGATTTTAAGCGTCATCTTATTGTTCATTGTTAACAAGAATATTTCGGACACTGAGGGTGACAAAAAGGAAAAAAATGGACAGCAAGGAAGTATACAGCCGAATTGTACAGAAAATCAGTCCTTAGTGAATGGGCAAGAGAATGGTCCCAATACAGAGTCATTCACTGTGGTAGAAGGAAAAACATTGGTAATAATGAATGTTGGAAAGAAAGTGTTCACTTCTTGCACTGTTATGCAATTTCAAAACATGGAATAGTTTTATGCAATACAATATGAGGGACACTCTGGCAAAAAGGGGTTTAATGCATCTCAGTGATACATTATACCAGGCAAGTCATCACATAATTATGGATCATAAAATTCATTTTGTATAACAATCTTGTGAATCATAAGGTAGGGTGGTCCTTTGGCGTGCAGAAAATTGACCCATAGCAAAATGTTTTGAATCAGGTCAGCCTGCATGGACTGTGCAGGCTGACCTGGGACAGCACTGTTTGAAGATGCATTAAATTCCTTTTTTACAAAGAATGACTCATATAAACAAGTTAAGTTTTTGCATGAACATGTCTTCAAAAAAGAAAGTAAAACCTCATGACAATTGAAGAAATTTTGCAAAATTAGCAATTCTTCCACTTGCCACAATGATTTTTTTTTTCTCAGGTATGTAGTGCATGTAATTTTTTATGGATTTGTCAACACTTTTTAGGTTTTTGTGTGGCACTGTCTATTATAATAAACCCTTTCACTACCAAGTCAGGAAATTCTACTTTTTTGAAGTGTCAGATCAGACATCCAATGCTATTGAAGATGAATTTAGTCATAGTTTGGTATCTGGTAGTGGAGGGTGTAGACCCATGGTCCTCCTCAGAATTTCTCAACCTTGAGAATTTAAAATTTCTGTTGGGTTTATTTTGCACTTATGGTATCGGGAATTCACGATACATTAATTAACGTAACGCCAATTAGCGCGTTCCGCGCCAAATGGTAGTTTAAATGTGACGTCACTTCTGGCAGTTAAGAAAAACAATAAAAGAAAGGATACGAACCTACAACGCGTAGTACGTCTGGTCTATTTCTCACACTACATTTTTTGGTGCCGTGACCAAACAAAGATGAAGATTGACAGACTACTATCTATGCGTAACGCACACAGAAAAGTTATCGACCAACAGTTGCTGAAAATTGAGAATACCAAGCAGCATGAGACGTTTTGCGAGTTTGACATTATTCTTTCGGGAATAACTTCTAAGTTCGAGTCCGTCAAATCGTTAAACGAGAAGATTCTAGAGCAGATAGATGTCGCAGAGCTGGACGAAGAGATGGTGGAAGCGGAACAACACGTTTTAGACATCGAGATTAAATTGGGCAAGTTAAAGGAGTATCGAAGTTCAAAGTGTACGGAGCCGGAGAGACAAACTTACACCGAGACACGCAGACTAAATCCTACAGCCTCGGAATTTATTCCACCCCCAAGAGATGATCTCATCCCCACTGTGAGTATTTCTTCTCATTCCACACAGTTTCACCGCTTACCTAAGCTGACACTTTCGTCGTTTAATGGTGACATCCTACAATGGCAGACATTCTGGGATTCTTTTGAATCTTCTATACATCTGAATATGAATTTAACTGATGTTCAAAAGTTCAACTACCTTAAATCACAATTAGAAGGCGCCGCCGCATCAACTATAGAGGGATTTGCATTAACCAACGCAAATTACGGTAGAGCAATTGAACTTTTACGAGAGAGATTCGGTCAAATTCATAAAATCACGAACGCCTACATGCAAGCTTTTCTGCAGATTCCAGCTCCAAACAACACATTACCGAGTCTTAGAAACTACTACGATAGGCTTGAGACATACATTCGTGGGTTAGAGTCATTAGGAGAATTTCAAGATTCTTACGGTAAACTGCTGGTGCCGATTATTCTAAACAAACTCCCACAAGAGATCCGCCGAAATCTAGAACGTGAGAATGGGAGTGACAATTGGTTGTTAGGGGACTTACGATCGGCAATACGCAAGGAAATTACAATATTAGAGGCTAGTCAACCAACCAAAACTTTCCATTGGATAACCGCATCATTTCTGGCCGAAACTAAAGAAAAATCTCACACACATGCGCAACACAAACCGCGTTACAGTAGCCAAACGGACATCAAGTTATGTGTTTATTGCGGTGAGCCACACAGACCTGTGAACTGTACAAAGTTAAAAACCACCGAAGAACGCACTGAACTTGTGAAAAAGAAACGCCTGTGTTTTAACTGCCTCGGTAAACATCAAGTGTCAAAATGTTCCTCCAGTAAGCGATGCTTAAAATGCAACAGGAAACATCATACCAGTATATGTAACAGTAATACACATACTAGTCACAAAAGTTCAAAAACACCAGATAGTGCAGCGCTTCATACACAAACAGCTGATAGTGAAATCAGATATGTGGACACACGGCCTGATACCGGTATATTTCACTCATCACAGAAGAAACCCAACGTTTTGTTGCAAACGGCAGTTGCACCAGTGTGTTATAATGACACTACTTTAGACGGTAATATTCTGTTTGATCTTGGTGCACAAAGTTCATTCATCACTCAGTCATTCGCTCAGAAACTAGGTCTACAACCGACTGGTTCCGACATTATTCAAGTAGCATCATTCGGAGATACAAACAAGAAAATTCAGCATCTAGACACAGCTACCGTCAGCCTGATTACAGACAATGGTGAAAAGATTTCCTTAAATGTCATGATTGTGCCAACAATAGCAGTACCTATCCGAAACATACAACGATCCGTTACTTCACTGCCATACTTAAGGAGCCTGAAACTCGCACATCCTGTGACAGACGATGAACAGTTCGAAATATCTCTACTCATCGGTGCAGACCACTACTGGAAAATAGTTCAGAACAAAACTGTTCGTGGAAATGGACCTACTGCCATCAGATCTAAAATAGGCTACTTACTTTCTGGCCCACTTCCGGTTACATCGAATAAAAAGGATTACTACATGATGAACGTCATTACCAGACTGCCGGAGACTGATCAGTTAGAACGTTTTTGGAAGCTAGAATCACTGGGAATATCGGCTGAAAAAGACAGTAACAGACAGGAAGTTTTAGAAGAATACCAGCAGAAATGCATATCATTCACTAACGGTCGCTACGTTGCAAAATTACCATGGAAACAGGATCATTCACCACTTCCGACAAACTTCGATGTCGCATTAAAAAGGACTCAAAGCACAATTCATAAACTAACAAAAGAACCAACGCTTCTCCAAAGGTATGGCGAGATAATCAAAGAACAAGAAAAAAGGGGTTTCATCGAAAGAGTTATCTCCCCTGGCGAACGGACGACCAGTCGCATTCACTACATACCGCACCACGCTGTCAAGAAAGATTCGACAACTACACCGATCCGAATAGTATTCGACTGTAGTTGTCGGAAATCAGCAGGCCATCCTAGCCTAAATGATTGTCTTCAGACAACACCCCCAGAGCTGAATGATCTAACTCGCATACTCGTGAGATTCAGACTAAACAAATATGCAGTATCTACAGACATAGAAAAAGCCTTTCTTCAGGTCGGACTACATGAAGACGATCGGGATGTGACTCGATTCTTATAGCTATCCGATCCTACAGACGCTAACAGTCCGTTTTATACATATCTTTATAAATCTGTCCTATTTGGCGCAACGTGCTCACCGTTCATTTTAGGCGCAACACTATTGAAACACTTGAATGAAAATGCAGAGAACACAGTTTCTCAAGTGTTGAAACGAGACCTGTATGTTGACAATGTTTTGTCAAGTTTTGAAGAAGAAAAGGATGTTCTACAATATTTCAGTAAAGCTCGGACGTTGATGTCATCGGCAAATTTCAATCTAAGATTATGGACTTCAAACAGTCAAAAGTTACGTGAGATCGCAAATGCACAAAACATCCTTGATACAGACTCGAACACAAAGGTTCTTGGCATGAGATGGAACTCAGAGACTGATGAAATGATGTTTCCAACAAAAATAATCCATACATCAACACATATCACGAAATGGGAAGTATTAAAACAGACGTCGAAAATCTATGATCCGCTCGGTTTGCTGAGTCCCGTAACTGTTCGTGCTAAAATCATGTTACAAGACATCTGGAAAAACAAGTTGGATTGGGATACAGAATTACCTCAGACCTACCAAATACAATGGAAAGAAATTGCAAAGGACTTGAGAAATATTACTATGATGTCAATTCCCAGATGTTATTTCCCAGTATCCACAACCAATATCACAAATGGCGATGATAAAATTTCCCAGAAAAACGAGACCCTACAGAGAGAAGACGTGAAATGTCTTCATATATTCGTTGACGCAAGTGTACAGTCGTACGGAGCAGTAGCTTACATATGTAAAGATAACCGATCAGAATTCGTCATGGCGAAGACCAGAGTAGCACCCATGAAACCATTGACAGTGCCAAGACTTGAACTTATGGCCGCAGTCATTGGATCAAGATTAGCAAGACACTTAGAAGAACCCCTACAGATCAACACGATTTACATGTGGTCTGATAGCCAGATAGCTTTACATTGGATCAGCACACCAAAAACAAGAAAACGGTTTGTTGAAAATCGAGTACGAGAAATACAAGAACTTACCAAGAATCGTAAATGGCGATATTGTCCAACAAAAGATAATCCAGCCGATTTGCTTACCCATGGTATCTCAGCTGAGCACTTCACAAACAACGATCTATGGTTACATGGACCTTCTTGGCTCCATGATTGTTCAAACTGGCCGACTTGGAATATGAGCTATTCTGACATGACTGTATTAGCTACTGTTGGCGAGAACGAACCAGAAGCAGATAGCCAACCGAATGAGCCTACATATACACCACACACAGTGATCGACTTTACCCGATACAGTAAATTATGAAAACTTTTCAGGGTCACAGCTTATGTTTTAAGATTCATTTTCAACTGTCACAGAACCTCAGAATCCAGACGTACTGGTCCGTTAACCTTAAATGAGATTAATATTGCAGAGCAGCGTTTAATGAGGAACGTACAAGAAATATCATACCGAGATGAAATCGAGAATATACAGTCGAAATCTAGACGTAAACCCTTAGTGAAACAGCTTAGACTTTTCATAGATGATACAAATCTTTTGCGATGTGGTGGGAGAATTCATAATGCTCCATTGTCCGAAATGACTAAATTTCCGTATTTACTTCCGCCTAATCACTATTTTACACGCTTAGTCGTACAAGACGCCCACGAGAGGGTACTTCATGCGGGAGCCAGCACAACGATAACATTTCTTCGACAGAAGTACTGGATCACTTCAATACGTCAGTGCGTGAAAACCATTCTTCGAAAATGTGTTACCTGCCGTAAAGTTTCGGGAAAAGCGTTCTGCAGTCCGGATCCGCCTCCGCTACCGAAAAACAGAATTGAAGATCCTACACCATTTAAAGTCACTGGAGTTGACTTCAGTGGGGCTTTATACGTAAAAGAGAAGTCGGGTAACGAATCCAAAGCTTACATTTGCCTGTTCACATGCGCCTCAACCCGTGCAGTTCATCTAGAGCTCGTTTCTGATTTAACCAAAGAAACATTCATGCAAGCTTTCAGACGATTCTGTAGCCGCAGATCGGTACCGAAGATCATGATCTCTGACAATGCTTCAACCTACCTTGCTGCAGCTAATCACATCAAACGTATTTTCGAATCGCCGACACTGAAAGAAAACCTTCGAGATAAAGGGACAGAGTGGCAATTTATCCCAAGTAGAGCCCCTTGGTACGGTGGTTGGTGAGAACGTTTGATTGGTCTGACGAAAACTGCCCTGAAAAAGATCCTTGGTCGAGCCTATGTGACCTTTGATTCTCTTCATACTATAATCACAGAGATAGAAGCAGTCCTCAATGACCGACCATTAACGTACACCGAGTCTGACTGTTCAGAGCCTGAACCTCTTACACCAGCACATCTCTTATATGGTAGGAGGGTTACAGAGCTTCCATACCCAGACAATCCAGCTGACGTAATTAACCGATCCACGACCCCGAAGAGTGACTTAAACTACGTGACTAAGAGGGCGAAAACACAAACTCAGCTAATTGAACGTTTTCAGTCCAGATGGCGTCACGAATACTTAACCGCCCTAAGAGAGTTTCATCGTACTACCGGAAGAAACGACCAAACCATTAACATCGGAGATGTAGTGCAGATCCACGCAGACAAGCCGAGATGTCGTTGGAAACTTGCCGTGATCGAGGAAGTCGTGAAAGGACGTGATGGTCTTGTGCGCGCCGCAAAAATAAAAACTGATAACTGTGTGACACTTCATCCCGTTACGAAACTATACCCCCTAGAAGTTATTTCATAAATATGGACTGTGCTATTGGTTTATATGAGAAATTTGTAGACTGTGATAGATCAAGATTAGCCAATATCCATTTGTGAATTAAAGGAGAAATATAAACTTTAAATATGTGTCGCTAAAATGACACTATCATATAAGTAAGCAAATACCTGTACACTTAAATAATTTTTCATTACTAGATTGGCAATTTCATGCACAGAATTCTTTCTTAATCAGTGACGTTTTTTTTAATTCAAATTATAACTTTGTTAATTATTACATTTATACTATTTTCGAGGGCCGGAGTATATCGGGAATTCACGATACATTAATTAACGTAACGCCAATTAGCGCGTTCCGCGCCAAATGGTAGTTTAAATGTGACGTCACTTCTGGCAGTTAAGAAAAACAATAAAAGAAAGGATACGAACCTACAACGCGTAGTACGTCTGGTCTATTTCTCACACTACATATGGTGTTAACCCTTTCCCAAACAATCCCAGGTTTTCACGACCCTGAGAAAGTAGCCTTTTGAAAACCTTGTGGAAAAAGGAGAAAATGCTGGTAACCAGCATTTTTCGCTTTTCCCACAATGTTTTATACCTTTTCTAAAACAAATTTCAGTTCTTATGAGTCACACTAATTTGGTATGCAAATGCTTTCAATTTGGACAAGTCTAAAATTTTTTGGTGTGGTAAAAAGTCAGCTAAATCTTTTACCATCAATTCCAGAAATTCCAGTCTTTTTTTTTTTTAATTAACTCTTTATCACACCACAATTTTTTAGACTGGTTCCAACTGAAAGCATTAATTTTGCATCCAACAAATTATATGTGGCTCATATTATTGGATTTGTTTCTGAATAGTTGGAAAACATTGTGGGAAATAGAGAAAATGCTGCTTTCCAGCATTTTCTCCTTTTCCCACTATGTTTTCAAAGGTCTAATTTTCCCAGGTTTTTAAAATCAGGGTGTTGTGGTTAAAGGGTTTAAGTCCGTAAGTGGATTTCCACTGCTATTGAAGATTACTTTGATCATTGTTTGGTGTCAGGTAACAGACAGTGTAGATCAAAGATCAGATTGCATGTTCTTCACAGTCTGATCTTGATCTGTGCCATCTGCAAAAGCTACTAAATTTGTCATTTGCACTGGGAGAGTTAAATTATATGAGCCATGCTCTGGCAATAGGGGTTTAAATGCATCTCTGTAATGCATTATACCAAGCAAGTCATCACATAATCATGGATCCATAAAATCCAGTTTGTCTAACAATGGACTGGATCTGGAGGTAGAAAGGTCCTTTTACATGCAGAAAATTTACAAATAGCATAAAGTTTCAACCCATGTCAGGCTGCGCAGATTGCACAGGCTGACATAAGTTGATACCTTTTGCAGTTGCATTTAGCCCCTTTTCACAGAGCAAGGCTCATATATATATATATATATATATATATATATATATATATATATATATATATATATATATATATATATATATAAAACATGGTTTGTGCTTTAACCCTTTACCATACAATTCAGAGTTTTGGAGAACCTGACAAAATGGCTTTTGAAAATATTGTGAGTAAAGGAGAAAATGCTGGTAGTCAGGTCTAAGGTTGCTGGTAATCAGTAATTTTTCTCCTTTTTCCACAATGCTGTCCATCCTTTCTAGGATAAAACTAATGTCTTGAGTAATACTTTAGTTGTCATCTGCAATTGCTTTAAGTTTGTGCATGGATAAAATTTTGTAGTTTGGTGAGGAGATTGTCTGCCATTCAAGCAACGGGAGTGTTAAATCATATATTAACGCCTATCCTTAAATAAAAGAAAATGAAACTTTCAAACCAATAGTATACACCCAATTTTTCCTGTTTCAAAGGTATTATTTGGAGGAAATATATCTCCTTATCGGGCAGTGTAGATCAAAGATCAGACTGCACAGACCGTGCAGTCTGATCTTGATCTACACTGTCCGCAAAAGGTCAGTGGGTCGTGATTAGTAGCTTAAGGGTTAATGTGATGTAGGACTTGAACAGTTACGACAGTCCCAAGTTTTAACAGCCCTGACAAAAAGGCTTTTAAAAACATTGTGAAAAAAGGAGAAAATGCTGGTCTCCAGCATTTTATCCTTTGTCTCACGGTGTTTTCTACTCTTTCAAAGACAAAGCACTTCATTGGAGCCACATTTAACATGTCGTTTGGAAATGCTTCCAACATGGATGAGTCATAGATTTTGTAGGGGCTCTGTATGGCTCAGTGGTAAAGTGTAGGACTTGTGACCTGGAGGCTCCTGGAAGACCCAAGTTTGAGCCTTATAGGGTTGTTCTTGAGAGTGTCCTTGGGCAAGACACTTCAGAGCCCTAGCCTTTTACTGGTGGAAACAAGGAAATACATGAATAAGTATGTGAGCTGTGGCAGTCATATGACTGAAATCAATCAATCAATCAACTTAAATTCTGTCGTTCAGTAAAGGGTTTATTAAAACAAACAGATGTTGAAATATAATGTAGCCACAGTCACATATAAGTAGAGTTGCTGTTGCACTGTTTTTCCACAAATATCATGCACGAATGTTATAATTATACTGTTTGCCCTTTAGCCTTTTACCACACAGACCCGAGTTTTTAAGATCCAGGGGAAGAGGGCCTGTGAAAACATTGCGGGAAAAGAAGAAAATGCTGATAACCAGCATTTTCTTCTTTTCCCACAACATTTCCTATCCTTTCAAGGACAAAAGCCATCATATAAGGCACATTTAAGTTATTGTCTGCACAGGCTTTGAATTTGTACAGGCACTACATTTTGCTGTTAAGTAAACAGTTAAACTGTGACCACACAATCACATGTATTGAAGATCCTGGAGGAAAAAGGCTTTTGAAAACATTGTGGGAGCTTGACACATTTTCTCATGGAGATGACTGTTCTAGTCTTGAGGCAGAATACTTGTATAAAACATTGTGGTAACAGGAGAAAGTGCTCGTAACAAGCGACTTCTTTTCCACCTGGTAACAGGCATTTTCTCCTTTTTACCACAGTGTTTTCTAGCCCTCCAAGGACAAATCCCATCCTTTCAGCCACACTAAATTTGTCGTCTGCAAAGCTATCAGTTTGGACTAGCCAAAAATTATGTTGTATGGTAAAGATTTAAACACAAAGAAGCAGTCTGACCTTGATCTGTCCTATCTTAAACTGCACCAGGTGTTTGAACCCTTAAAACACATTCTGCAGTACTTTAGGAACAAACACTTTAAAAACACGGTGGGAAAAGGAAAAAATGCTGGTAACCAGCATTTTCTCCTTTTCCCACAGTGTTTCTACCCCTTCAAGGACAAATTCCATCCTTTCAGCCACACTAAATTTGTTGTCTGAAAAGCTTTCGATTTGGACCACCCTAAAATTTTGTTGTCTGGTAAAATGTTTAGCACAAAGAAGTAGTCTGATCTTGATCTATCTTATTGTCACATGCACCAGGTATATTAACAGAAAGGCCTAGAATTAATTCCAATATAGGAAGTACATAAAGACTTTTCATTTCTTTTTGTTTAACCCTTTACCACACAATCCTGAGTTTTAACGACCCTGAGAAAGAGGCTTTCTGAAAACATTTTGGGAGAAGGAGAAAATGCTGGTAACCAGCATTTTCTCCTTTTCCCACAATGTTTTCCACCTTATCAAGAGAAAATTGCACCATTTGAGCCACATTGAAAGTGCTTTCAATCTGGACAAGGTTAAAATTTTGTTGTCTGGTAAAGGGTTAAAAGAAATTCTCTGAGCATATCTACACTCTTAGCAAAATGCAATCACCATCAGTACAAAAGCATGGGAAAATTGAAACTAATGCAATTGATAGTGTTGCGTGAAAACTCTGCATTGTGGAACGGATGTTCCGAAATTGAAGATTCCCAGGGGATGGTAATTTCTACAGAGTTGTAATTTCAGATCCTTTCACACAGTTTTTGTTTGTGTTCTTGTATGTGGGATGCTGTCTAAATAGCATGCTTAGAATATGTGATAAAATAAGAGGATTCTTACCATTTCCATGACATCTGTCTGTCTTTTCTGTCTGTCTGCTTTTCTGTCTGTCTGTGTCTTTCTGTCTGTCTACCTGTCTTTCTAGGTCATATTGTCTGTCTGTCTGTCTGTCTGTCTGTCTGTCTGTCTTATTTTCTGTCTGTGTGTCTTTCTATCTGTCTGTCATACTGTCTATGTGTCTTTCTCTGTGTGTGCCTGTCTGTCTGTCTTTCTGTCTTTCTTTCTGTCAGTGTGTCTGTCTGTCTCTGTCTCTCCCACTCTTTTCCTTCCTCCCACCCTCTCTCTCTCCCCCTCTCCCTCTCCCTCCCTTATTATTACCCTCCTGAGTGAAGATATACTGGTCATCTTTTCTTTGCTATGGAACTGTGGTATCTCAGTCTTTGTTGTGGACAAAATGGTTATATTTTCTTTATTTCCTTGTTTGCAGGAGTTTCAACCTAAACCTGTCAATGAAAGGTAAATATTTTTTCTTGTCTATTTGTGTGCAGCTTTCTTTACTCTTTTTCAGGCGTTGTAAGTGGCTATAAGCTATGTGTAACTTATTGCATTTCATACAAGCATTGTGCGATTACTTGTTCAATCTTTCGGCAACAGATAAGGACAAAGCCATACAGATATTGTATGGAGAATGCATGGAAATTATGCAGCCATTGGCAGTCTCTGCATAGAAATGGCATTGGTCCCATGTGGCAACCTTATGATATCCGAGCAAGGGCCATACAATTATCTCACAATTTTTTTGGCCAAAATGACAACCTGAAATCATGCCTTGTCAGCAGAATCACTGTAGGTCTCTGTATGGTGCCCCTGCAGGGATTGTGCAATGCTATCACCACATGTCTAAATGGGCTTGTGATCTTTAAAATTGTGTCACTGTGCAGACTTAGACAAAACTGTAGAGGCTATGGCATCCTTGAATTTGTATGATAAACGTATGGCTGCTGTATGGAGGCTGCACAGAAAGAGAGATACAAGCATTGTATGTTTGCCTTACTAAGCTCATTGCAAGCCAAATGTAAAGTAGGCATATAGAGTCTTATGCATTGACCAGTTTGTCAAAAATATTGAGATTCTTTTCCAAATTCCAGAACAAATACTAGTATGATAATTTTGTTAATGAAGTAAAACTAAATTAAGGACAGACTAATAGAAGATGATGATCATTTACTGCATAGATCTCTAAATTTTCTCTTAATACAAAATCAGTCAAGCAGATTCTTGATAGTTACTAATTGGCTTTGTTAGCCCTCTAGCCCTACGTTTAGTGACTCCGAGAGAGAAGGCTTTTAAAAAAATTGTAGGAAAAGGAAAAAATGCTGGTAACCAGTATTTTCTTCTTTTCCCACAATGCTTGCTGTCCTGTCAAAGACAGAAATAATCATTTGAGCTAAATTTAATTTGTCGTCTGCAAATGCTTTCAATTTGGTTGTGTCCAAAGTTTTGTTGTCTGGTACAGAATGAGAAAGCATTCACTGTATTTCCTTTTCAGACCACAGCCACAGCCCTATGTAAGTCCTTACTTTTGTTTATACTGTCCTGTAGCCCTTTACCACACAATCCTGAGTTTTAAGTGCCCTGACAAGAAGGCATTTGAAAACATTGTGGAAAAAGGAGAAAATGCTGGTTACCAGCATTTTTAGCTCACCTAAGCACAAAGTACTCAAGATGAGCCTTTATGATTGTGCAGTGTCCGGCATCTATCATGCGTCATCCATTGTACGGTCGTCAACATATTACTTGTTTGCACTCTAGAGACTACATTTTCAGCCAGATCGTCTTGAAACTTGGCTCTCTAAAGGCCACAATTTGAGCCTGATACTCATACACCTTGATGACAATCTTACTCTGCATGAAATCTCGGACAAGTTTGAAATTTGGTCATGTCGGGTCGAAAAGTAGGCCTCTGGGCCAGTCTTAGAAAAACCGTGTGTGCACTCTAGAGGCCACATTTAGAGCCAGATCCTCATGAAACTTGGTCAGAATGTTTGTCTTCATAAAAATCTTTTAAAAGTTTGAAACTGGGTCACTTTGGGTCAAAAAGTAGGTCACTGGCCTAAATCTTAGAAAAACATTGTGTGCAGTCTAAAGGCCACATTTTCAGTCTGATACTAATGCAACTTGGTCAGAATGTTTGTCTTGATAAAATCTTGGACCGCTTTGAAATTGGGTCACATCGGGTCTGAGAAAGCAGGTCACTCAGCCAAATCTTAGAAAAGTCTTGTGTCCACTCTAGAGGCCACATTTTCAGCCACATCCACATGAAAGTTGATCAGAATATTTGTCTGGATAATAACTCTGACAAGTTTGAAATTTGGTCACATCAGGTCAAAAAGTAATTCACTGGGCCAAATCTTAGAAAAACCTTGTGTGCACTATAGAGGCCACATTTTTAGCCTGATACTCATGGAATTTGGTCAGTATGTTTTTCATGATGATATCTCAGACAAGTTTTAAATTCAGTCATGTCAGGTCAAAAAGTATGTCACTGGGCCAAATTTTAGACAAACCTTATGTGCAGTCTATAGGCCACATTTTGAGTCTCACACTCATGAAACTTGGTCAGAATGTTTCCCTGGATGATATTTCAGACAAGTATGATATTAGGTCGCTGGGCCAAATCTTAGAAAAACCCTGAGTGCACTGTAGAGACCACATTTTCAGCCAGATTCAGAATTCAAAAATAGATCAAGTTGGTCGAAAAGTAGGTTATTTACACTCCTGTGTTTTACATCATCAATACCAGGATCTTTTCATCTGTATCTGTCTTAGATGACCTTACTCAGGTGAGCTCTCTAGAGCCAATGGCCCTCTTAACCCTTAGAGCGCCGAATAAACCTATCAGACATTTTCATCCTAGAAATATGGCCCAAATAATAATAATTTCATGTTTGCTTTTGTCTACAGTGATTCAGCAAAGTGGACAGTGTAGATCAAAGATCAGGCTGCACATTTTGTGCAGCCTGATCTTGACCTAAACTGACCGCAAACACAACTATAGTTGGGAAAGGCACTTTAAGGGTTAATCTCCTTTTCCCACAATGTTTTCTGCCCCATCAAAGACAGAGATCATCATTTTAGCAAAAGTTGTCATCTGCAAATGCTTTCGATTTGGTCCAGTCCAAAATTTTGTCCTTTGGTACATTGATTTCCTTTACTAGATAATCCTGGGGTTTAACTCTTCATGACACCTGCTAAATATAGAAATGTCCAAATTGAAAGCATTTGCAGAAGACAATTCACATTGTAGCTCAAATGATGGAATGTGTCTTTGAAAGGGTAGAAAATGTTGTGGGAGTAGGAGAAAGTGCTGATGCCCAGTATTTTCCAGTTTTCCCACAATGTTTTCACAAGGCTTTATCCTTAAGATCGTGAAAACACAGGATTGTTTAATGAAGGGTAACAATTCTGAAATAGACGGCTTATTTTGAAAACAATCTGAGAAAAGGAGAAAACGCTGGTAAACAGCATCTTCTCCATTTTGCCTAAGGTTTTCCACCCTTTTAAATGCAAATTACGACATTGGAGAAACATTTCAAATTGTCATCTGCAAATGCTTCCAATGTGGACAAGTCTAATATATTCTCAGGTAAAGAGTTAACGCTTTATGAAACAATCCAAAGTTTTAACAGGAAGTAGGCTTTTGAAAATGTCGTCGGGATAGGAGAAATTACTAGTGACTACCAGTTTCTCCTTTTCCCAAACTGTTTTCTCATTTTTTCATAGATCAAACCCATATCAAGTTAATTTCCCATATTTTACATGGGTGTTTCCAAACTTGCCCAAAGCCATTTTGTTTTCATGTTAATGAATTGATGTTGCCTTTACCACACAATCTCAACTTTTAACGACCCTGAGGAAGAAGCCTTTTGAAAACAATATGGGAAAAGGAGAAAATGCTGGAAACCAGCATTTTCTCCTTTTCCCACAATGTTTTCTACTCATCCCAGAACAAATTTCAATTTTTGTGTCACCTTTATTTTGTCATCTGCAAATGCTTTCAGTTTGGACTGGTCCAAATTTTTGTGGTAAAGAGTTAACGCTTTCCTATATGGCAAATTTTAAACTCAGTTTCAAATCATTGTTTCTTTGTTTATATTTGAGTTTTATGCCGTTTCAACAGCTTAGGTCATATGGTGGTCAGTTTACCTACGCATTTGTTTCCTGGCTTTCTCATACCAGTGCTAATATGATGTTCTTTCCAAGTCACTGACTACTTCTCCCGCATGAATCAGAGGTGAGAGGTGAAAAATCACCAGAAAGAAAGTTTGCCTCAACTGGATATCAAACTCACAACCACCAGGTCACGAGTCAGATACACTAACAACTGAGCGACCTGGGTGGGCTAGATTCAAATCATCTGAAGTCAACATATTTGAAATTGACACAAATGATCTGAACTTCTTTGACAGGAAAGAAAATACAGTGGGAAGAGGAAAAAATGGTGGTTGCCAGCATTTTCTCTTTTCCCACAATGTTTTCAAAAGGCTTCGTTGTCAGGTCATTAAAACTTGGAATCTTTTTGTAAAGGGTTGATATATCAAAAGGAGGATGTGTTATGAAAAATTTGAGACAATGATGTAAGGGCAGAGTACAGCTTCTTACATCAGATGCTATGGGCTCGAACCCTGGCATGAGCAGGGTCCACTTTCGAGACTGCCTACAACGGGACAAAAGTACTGGCTATATCTCCTTGGAATGATCATCACAAGTGGTTGATATAAGCTGCAAAAGCCTCTTTCACAATTGATGTGAAATAAATAAGAATTAGACAAAATTTGATTGAACCTTGAAACAAACTTGACAGTTTATCAAATTCTGTGCTTGTTCATTTCATTACATATGTACATCATTTCATTAGTGTTATTGGAAAAAATGGTCTGTGCCAACTGGACCGATAGATCTAATTTAGTTACAAGGGCTCTGTATTTGGGACTTGTCTATATTGAAGACATTTGCAGATGACAAATGAGATGTTGCTCAAATGACGCTGTTTTCTTTGAAAGATTAGTAAATAATATTTTTAAGTCTTAGCCAAACAACAAATTTTAGACTTGCCCAAACTGAAAGCATTTTGCGGATGACAAATTATGCTAAAGTTGTTGGATGTGCCTCTGAAAGGGTAGAAAACCTTATGTGAAAAGGAGAAAATGCTGGCGACCAGCATTTTCTCCTTTTCCCACAAGGTTTTATACACTTCTTTTAACGATTGCCATTATTTCAGCTGAATTTGATATGTCCTTTACAAATGTGTTTTAAGTTGGACCAGTCTAGAATTTTGTCGTTTGCTGAAGAGTGAAAGCAATTGCTATGACTGTACCAATATTGTAAATCTTTCAGTCTTGGCTGACCCTTGCTCATAAATCATGGGATATAGATTTAACCCTTTACCACATAATCCAGAATTTTAGCCAGACTGACAAAGAAATCATTTGAAAACATTATGGGAAAAGGAGAAAATACTGGATAGCAGCATTTTCTCCTGTTCCCACAGTGTTTTCTACCCTGCCAAATATAAATTTAAATTTTTGATTAACATTTTTGTCACCTGCAAATGCTGTCAATTCGGACTGGCCCAAAATTTTGTCCTTTGATAAAGAGTTAATCTTTTTGCACGCTATATATGTCTCACAGCAGATCACTTTCATAAACACTGTGACAAAGTGAAAGAAAGAGAAAAGTGCTCGTTACCAGCAGTGACCAGTAGCTGTATATATGAATTTAATGCTCGGCCGGGTATCTCAGTGTTTAGGGTATCTAACTCGTGACCTGGTGGTTGTGAGTTCAAAACCTAGTTGCGACAAACTTTCTTTCCAGCGATTTTTTTACCTCTCACCTTTGATGCATGTGAGAAAGTAGTCAGTGGCTTGGAAAGAAAGTTGTGTCAGTATTGGTCTGAGAAAGACAGAAAACACATGCTTCGGTGCACTGGCCACCGTTGTATTACCTAAGCTGTGAAAACAGCATTAAACTCCAATACAAACAAACCATGAATATAACAGGAAAAACTTATAATTGGAAATCTTTCGCTTTTCCTGACCTTTTCTCATAAACCATTGGAATAGCTTAATTAACCCTTTACCAGACGACAAGATTTTAGACCTGTCAAAATTGAAAGCATTTGCAGACGAAAATTTCAGTATGGCTCAAATGGTGCATTTTTTCATTGATAGGGTAGAAAACATTGTGGGAAAAGGAGAAAATGCTGGTTACCAGCATTTTCTCCTTTTCCCACAATGTTTTCAAAAGGCTTCTTCCCCAGGGGCGTCAAAAGGCAGCATTGTACAGGAAAGGGTTAACCATGGTAACCTGTATTTTCTCCTTTTTCCACATCGTTTTCTATCGTTTCACAGTAAAAATATCATTACATGCACTTGAAGTACATTTAGTTTTCCACCTTAAAATGCTTTCAATTTAGAAAAGTCTTAAGTTTTTCTATGAAATGTAAGAAATATTGTGGAGAAGATACTGGCTACTGGCATTTTCTTTCTTGCCCACTTTTGCTTATCCAAAACATGTAAGATAAGAAAATTTGTTATAGGTGTATTACATTGAAAAGAAGGGAGGTTATATCATGAAAAATTCTTTCTGAATTTCAGTGGGTCATATTTTCAACCGTTGAAAGTAGTCTTCATTTCAGCTATTGAAAAGGGGCTTAACTCTTCACCAAATGACAAAATTCAGGACTCGACCAAATTGAAAGCATTTGCAGATGACAAATTAAATGTAGTGCAAATGACGATTTCTGTCTTTGATAGGATAGAAAACATTGTGGGTAAAAGAGAAAATGCTGGTTACCAGCATTTTCTCCTTTTCCCACAATGTTTTCAAAAGCCTTCTTCATCAGGGTCATTAAAACTCAGGATTGTGTGGTAAAGGGTTAATGCATTTGCAAAAAGTATCCACCCAGGTCAGCCTGGGCATTGAGCAGGCTGACCTGGGTTGAAACTTTTTGCTATTGTTAAATTTTCTGCATATCAAAGGACCATTCAGCCTCATGATTCAGTCAGATGTTGGACAAAATAGATGGATTATGGATTCATAATGATTTGATGACTTGCGTGGTGTAAAGCAACATGGAGATGCATTAAACCCCTTTTCACAGATCATCGCTCATTCATTTGGGACTGAAATTGTTATGGTAATGAGACAAAACGACGATGAATTTTTAGACTAGAACATATTGAAAACATTAGCAGACAACAGATAAAATGTGGTTCAAATGATAGTTTTTGTCTAGGAAAGGGTAGAAAACATTGTGAGAAAAGGAGAAAATGCTGGTGACCAGTATTTTCTCCTTTTCTCACAATGTTTTCTACCTTTTTAAAGACAAGTATAATCATTTGAGCCACAGTTTATTTGTTGTCTGCAAAATTTAATGCTTTCAAGCTGGACCAGTCAAAAATAATATCATGTTGTGAAGACTTAAGTCTTTTTTCTTGACTGACTCTATATCTAACTCTATACCACACAATGCCGCCTTTAATGACCCTGACACAGAAAGCTTTTGAAAACATTGTTGGAAAAGTAGAAAATGCTGGCAATCAGCATTTTCTCTTCCCACAATGTTTTCACCCTGTCAAGAACAAATTTCATCATTTGGGCCTCCTTCAAGTTATCATTTGCAGATGCTTTCAATTTGGACCAGTCTGAAATTTTGTTGTTTGGTAAAGGGTTAAGTTATTTACTGACCACTCCAAGAGTTACAAACATTGATGCCGTAATTCATAAACCTCTTCAATACTCCTAGATCTATCTCTTCATGGTGTTACCAATATCTGATAATTCTTGATGTTTTTCCGAGAATAAAATGTTACATGTGACTGAAATGGTGATATTGATCAAAGGGAAGAATGTTTGCATGCATTTTCTCCCGGGTTGCTCGGCGATAGACTTGTCAAAGTTTGTTTTTATGGTATTAAACCATCAAGTGTCAGTAAAAAACTTGGACTTGTTGTTTGGCTCCTGTGGTATGTTTTTTGGTATTGTCGTGAAATAAAACTGTTTTTAACCCTTTACCAGGCGACAAAATTCTAGACTGATCCAATTTGAAAGCATTTGCAGATGACAAAATAAATGTTACTTAAATGAAGATTTCTGCCTTTGATAGGGTAGAAAACATTGTGGAAAAAGGAGAAAATGCTGGTTACCAGCATTTTCTCCTTTTCCCACAATGTTTTCAAAGAGCTTTTTTCTCAGGGGTTTTAAAAGGCGGCATTGTGTGGTAAAGGGTTAACTCTTTACCAAATGATAAATTTTAGACCGGTCCAAATTCAAAGCTTTTGCAGATGACAAAATAAATGTGACTCAAAACTTGAAATTCATTTTTGGAAGGGTATAAAATATTGTGGAAATGGAGAAAATGCTGGTTACCAGCAATATCTCCTTTTCCCACAATGTTTTCAAAAGGCTTTTTCTTCAAGGTTGTTGAAATTCGGGATTGTGTTGTAAAGGAATAGAAACCTTTACAATACTAGATGGCAAAATTTTAGACATGTCCAAATTGAAAACGTTTCTAGACAATAATATAATGTGGCTCTACTGAAGGGATTTGTCATTGAAAGGGTAGAAAACATTGTGAGAAAAGGAGAAAATGCTGATACCAGCATACAAGTTTTCAAAAGCCTTTCTTCCTCAGGGTTGTCAAAACATGGGATTATTTGGCAAAGGGTTAAATCTTTATCAGACAACAAAATTTTAGACATATCCATATTGAAATTATTTGCAGACAACAAATTAAATGTGACTAAGATTGATGGGATTTGTCTTTGAAAGGATAGAAAACATTGTGGGAAAAGAATAAAATACTGGTTGCAACCTTTAAATGATTGGATTTGACTCTTAACCATTTACCACACAATCCAGTTTTAACGACCCTGAAGAAGGCTTTTGAAAATATTGTGGGAAAAGGAGAAAATGCTGGTAACCAGCATTTTCTCCATTTTCCACACTGCTTTCTACCCTATGAAAGACAGAAATCATCATTTGAGATACATTTATTTCATCCTCCACAAAAGTTTTGAATGTGTTGTAGTCCAAAATTTTGTCGTTTAGTAAAAAGTTGTAGTGTAAAGGACATTTTAGGAAAAGTTTGATTCCCTATTTCTCACAATGTTTTAAAACTCTTCTTCCTAAGGGTCATGAAAAAGCACAGGATTGATTGCTGTAGGGTCAACCATTGTTTTGGCTTAGTGGCACTAATAGCTTTTTGCTGATGTGTGAATCAGGATCAGACTGCACAGAATATATATAGTATGATCTCAGATCTATATACCGGTTTATGTTACATGATTCTACAGGATGACCAAAAATGTTGTTTATGTGGAATGAAACTGTTTAAACCCGTTATAGGAAAACTGCAATTTTTCTCCAAAATGGAATTAAACATTGTGAGGAAAAGGAGAAAATGCTGGTTACCGGCTTCTTCTCTTTTTCTCACGATGTTTTTTGAACAGTCTTTTTCCCCAAGGTTTGTATGACTCCGGATTGTTTGTTACAGGGTTAAAAACAGAGATGAGTTTATTTATTTGGAAATGACAGAGTTAAAATTATGGCCATTAAGTCTTAACCCTTTACCAAACGACAAAACTTTAGACTTGCCCCTGTGGAAAGCTTTAGCAGATGACAAAAAAATTGTGACTGAAAAATAGAAATTCATCTTTGGAAGGGTTGAAAACATTGTGGGAAAAGGAGAAAATGCTGATTACCAGCATTTTTTCCCTTTCACGCAATGTTTTCGAAAGCCTATTCCTTGGGGTGGTTAAAACTCGGGATTGTGTTGTAGACGATTAAGTGAATGTTAGAATTTAGAATTCTCCATATTGAAAGCATTTGCAGATAACAAATTTTTTTGGCTGAAATGATGGGTTTGTCTGTTATAATAGGGTAAATTGATGGAATTTGATTTCAAGAAATAAATAGCAAATTTCTTTGGTTTCATTATTGTCTGCTTCATTTCCTTTTGTTGATTATATTAGTGAAATAATAATTTTTATATTATTGAAAAATATCCTTAACTCTTTACCAAATGACAAATTTCATGACTGGTCCAAATTCAAAGCATTTGCAGATGACAATTCAAATGTGGCTCAAATAATGAAATTTGCCTTTGATAGGGTAGAAAACATTGTGGGAAAAGGAGAAAATGCTGGTTACTAGGTTTCTTTCTCAGGGTCGTTAAAACCCATGATTGTGTGGTAAAGGGTTAACTCTTTACAGAACAACAAAATTTTGAACTGGCCCAAATTGAAAGAATTAATTTCTAGACAACAAATTAAATGTAGCCTAACACATTACTACACAATTCGGGAGTTTTAAGGACCACAAGATAGAAGGCTTTTGAAAACATTGTGGGAAAAGGAGAAAATGCTGATATTCAGCATTTTCTCGTTCTTTCACAAATTGAATATTTCTCGCTATTCAAGGACAAATATTATCATTTTGAAACATTTGAATTCTCATCTGTAAATTCCTTCAACGTATAAGAGTCTAAATTTTTTCTGTGTGGTAACAAGCATTCTCTCCCTTTCTCACAATGTTTTCTACCCTATCAAAGACAGAAATCATCATTTGAGCTCTGTTCAAGTTGTTGTCTACAAATGCTTTAAGTTTGGAAGAGTCCAAATTATGTCACTTGGTAAAGAGTAAGCTCTTTATGAAACATCAAAATTTTAGAGTTTCCTAGATTGTAAACAAAGATTTTGCAGATGACAAATGTGGCTCAGATGATGGCTAACATCTTTAATTTGGGTGTGGAGATGGGGGTGGAGGTTAGAAAAAATAGTGGGAAACTGAGAAATTTCCCTAAATGGCTCTACTAGGGTTAAGATTTGAATGTTTTTAACCCATTATCAGATGACAATATTGTTGACTTATCCAAATTAAAAGCATTTTGAAGGTGACAAATCAATTTGGATCATTTGATTGCATTTGCTATAGCAATGGTAGATTTGTTTGTTCGTTTATTTGTTTGTTTGTTTGTTTGTATTGGAGTTTAACGCCGTTTTAACAGCTTAGGTCATATAAGGCTGTTGGTGGACCTAAGCATTTGTTTCCTGGCTTTCTCACACCAGTACTGACATAGCTGTCATTCAGAGCCACTGACTACTTTTCTCACATGCATGATACAGAGGCGAGAGGTGAAAAATCTTAGGAGAGAAAGTTAGCCTCAACTGGGTATTTAACCAGCAATCACCAGGTCACAGGTCAGCAATGGTAGAAAACACCTTTAAAAGAATGGGTACCAGTAGGAGATTCAAAGTGGTATCTCAGGGCATGGACTTTTTTCCATGCCACAGTTGGTAATTTTGATTCCCTGATAATAGCAGACTGTGTTCAGGAAATGATAGTAATCTTAAAGTGATCCTTTGTACATAAAACACTAATTACAGACATTGCTAACACAGTCTTTTTTGTGATTAACCCTTTATTACAAAATCACTGCCTAGCAGGGTTGTTCAGTGGCTAGTGTATCTCGTGACCTAATTGTTGTGGGTTTGATATCGGATTGAGACAATGTTTCTTTCCAGCAATTTTACGCCTCTCACCTCTGATGCATGTGAGAAAAGTAGTCAGTGGCTTTGAAACAAAGTTGTGTCAGTACTGGTATGAGAAAGCCAGGAAACACATGCTTAGGTTCACTGACTGTCATGATATGACCTAAGCTGTTAAAATGGAGTTAAACTCCAATACCAACAAAACAAAAACGAAATCTCAAGTTTAAATGGCCTTTAGGAAGAAGTCTTTTGAAAACAATGTGGGAAAAGTAGAAAATACTGGTAACCAGCATTTTCTCCTTTTCCCACCATGTTTTCTATGCTTTCTTAGACCTATTCCATAATTTTAGCCATATTTAATTTGTCATATTAACTGTTTATCACACAACACTGAGAAAGAAGCCTTTTGAAAACACGTGGGAAAAGGAGAAAATGCTGGTAACCAGCATTTTCTGCCTTTCCCACAATGTTTTCTACCCTTCAAAAAACAAAATTTTATTTTTTCAGTCACATCTATTTTGTTGTCTCAACTGCTTTCGATTTGGACTAGTCTGAAATTTTGTCGTATCATCTGCAAATTGTTCTAACATTGAAGTCTAAAACACTGTTGTCTGGTGAAGAGTAAATAGATTTGTCATGGCCGACTCTTTATCAGAGGACAGAATTTTATGGTTGTTCAAATTGAAAGCAGATGGCAAATCAAATATGACTCAAATGATGGGATTTGTTTTTGAAAGGATATAAGATTGTGGAAAAAGGAGAAATTGCTGTATGATTATGGAAATCCTTATTGTAAGATTTTATCCTGTGATTATCATACAATATTAAACGTAAGCTTGTTATACAAGAGATGCTGCACAATGAAGTGAAAATCACCTTTCTTTATGTGGTTGTGATTCTCACACATGTACTACAATACCTACGCAAGACCTGTGATGCTACATATGAGCCATTCTCTGTGAAAAGGCAGTTAAATGCATCTCAGTGATGTAATATACCAAGCAAGTCTTCATATAGTTCTTGATCCATAAAATCCATTTTGTTTAACCCTTTCCTAAACAAGCCCTGATTTTCATGTATCTGCAGTACAAGTCTTTTGAAAACACTGTGGGAAAAGGATAAATTGCTCGTAATGAGCAATTTCTCCTTTTCCCACTGTGTTTTCTACCCTTTTGGAGAACTTTCAGTCATTTTCATCAAATTTACAATTGTCATCTGTAAACTCTTTGAATTTGGACCAGTCTAAAATTTATCGTTTGGGAAAGGGTTAACAACACACTGAATCTGGAGATAAACTTATCCTTTGGCATGCAGAAAATTGATCAGTAACAAAAAGTTTCGACTCAGGTTAGCTTGCGCAGACTGCGCAGGGCTGACTGGTTAATACTTTTTGCGAATGCATTAAAACCCCCTTTTTACAGTGCATGGCTCATCATATGTGGGAACATTTTAATTCTGGCATTATAGACACCATCTTCACAAAATAACATGTCTGAAAATAACACCCCTCCCATTACATCCTTTTGCTTAGATGGGAAAAAGTGCACTGTGAAAAGCAACCCTTGAATGTTGATGTCATAAATGAAATGGGCGTGCAAATAGGCAAGCAAAAAGGCCAACAGAGGTCTGTGGAATCAGTAAGTCCACATATTTTACCAATCCCAGGTTACCTGGTAGCTCAGTTGATAGCTGACAGGACTTGAGATAAGGGTTGGCTCTTTCAATCCCCAGCTTGACCAATTTCTTTCTGAGGATTGATGATAGTCATTGCGACAGGATTCATCCCTCTTTCTCCACTGACCATAGTTTGGACGATGGTTATGTGGGAAAGTAGCCACTGGCTTGGAAAGAATATTGTGCAGAGTACTGGTAAAAGAAACTCCAGGAAAGCATGGACAGGTGCACTGGCCCCTGGGATATAACTGAAATAATGTTCAAAACAGCGTTTAACACAATACAATCATTCAATTCATTCCAGACTTATGCCAAGAAGCAGATCAAAAGCAAGTTTTAGAGCTATCCTGAAAAAGTACAATTGTGTACAAATATGAATAAATCTTGTCTATTGAGGCATATTGATTTGCAAGAAAATAAATTGAGGAACATTTTCAAAATTTCTCATTGTTTCAATACTGTCTCAGCCTTACAACCTTTATGGTCATTTTTTTATGTCCCATGAAACCATTGGAGACACCATCCCTACAAAATAGAATGATCGTATATACGAGATGGAATCGAATTGCGTCTATGCAGCCTCTTTGATTGGCAGTCAGTTAGAGTGATATGGGAGATCATATCTGATTATATTTGACAAATTGGGTTCCCCTGCTCCTGCCAAATAATACCGTAGAAGATGTTATTGATTCACTTTTCTAACCTTTTACCAAATGATCCTGGGTTTTGATGACCCAAAGGGAGAAGGCTTTTGAAAACATTGTGGGAAAAGGAGAAAATGCTGGTAATCAGCATTTTCTCCTTTTCCCACAATGTTTTGTACCCTATCAGGGTACTCCTGCTAAATAACACCATGGAAGAAGTTATTGATTCACTCCTTTGACCCTTTACCAAACGATCCTGAGTTTGATGACAACTTAGGGAGGAGGCTTTTAAAAGTATCATGGGAAAAGGAGAAAATGCAGGTAGCCAGCATTTTCTACTTTTCCTACAATGTTTTCAACATCCTTTCAGGCAGAGGATCTTTTCTTATAAAAGGGTGAAACTGGTCAATATTAGTTTGGCAAACATTCTGTGGTTCATGGTAACAAGATATACTTAACCCTTTATCACAAAGTCCCGAGTTTTTACAACCCTGGGGAAGAACCCGTTTGGTCTTGTCTGGTCTGGTCTGGTCTGGTCTAGGGTCTGCGTTCTGATCTGGTCTGATGATTGATTGATTGATTGGTTGATTGATTGATTGATTGATGTTTTACACCACATTCAACATTATGTCAGTCATGTCACTGTGACATTTCCCATAACTCTTTCAAAAAGGGTAGTAAACATCATGGGAAAAGGAGAAAATGCTGGTTACCATCATTTTCTCCATTTCACACAATGTTTTCAAAAGGCTCCTTCTGCAGGGTCATTAAAACTCTGAATTTTGTGATAAAGAGTTTGTCATGCGTTTCCCTCAGTTTCAAATCATCTAAAAGGTATGAAGACACAGGTACTGCCTTTGGTAATGCCTTTGGTATTTACGTTTGCATATATATACTTTAGTTTGGGCTAGCTTAATTTTTACCTCTGGCCAAATGTTTCAAGTCCAAGAAACCTACATAAGGGAACCCAAATTCAATTTGTTGTTTCTATTGGTTCTTAATGAATTTACCCTTTACCAAACAAGTCAGTGCCTCATACAGTCCTGAAGAAGACAGCTTTCAGTTGAAAAGAAAAAGAGCTGGTATCCAGGTTTTTCCCCCATGCTCACAAGTCTTTCCTAACCTGTCACAGACAAGCCTGACTCATCACAGAGCCATAGTTAATTTGTCGTTACCTGGTGAATGCTCTCAAAATGGACAAGTTTAGAATTTTATTGCCAGGTAAAAAGTTAATCCCCAAATGACCTATAATATGCATGCCTGATAACCCAAGTATTTGACTTCCTGCCAGTGAAGTTTTGGGATTGCCTACAAGCATTTAGGGTGATGATAGGTCATATTTGAGATGCTTAACTCTTTACCACACGACAAACAGGTGTACTAGTCCAAATTCAAAGCATTTGCAGATGACTTTTCAAATGTAGCTCAAAACATAGAATTTGTTTCTTAAAGGGTAGAAAACATTGTGGGAAAAGAAGAAAATGCTGGTTACCAGCATTTCTTGTTTTCCCACAATGTTTTCAAAAGGCTATTTTCTTGGGGTCATTAGAAGTCGGGATTGTGTGGTAAAGGGTTAATATTTTCAGTTGGTAATTGGTTAATACCCAGATTAAAGTGAAGTGTCTACTTTGTAAACACCTATTAACATTGCATTGATTCTCAGCGGAATGACTGTTTTGTACAGAATGTTTTTATGAATCCCAGGAGCATTTTTAACACTACCAAATGAACAAAAATTTGGTCTCACCTAAATTGAAAGCAGTTGGAGATGACAATTATTCATGATGTAGCTAAAAAGATGATTTCTATCTTTGAAATGGTAAAAAACATAGCTGGAAAAGGAGAAAACACTGATTACCGCATTTTCTCCTTTTCCCCCTATGTTTTCAAAAGGCTTCTTTCTCAGGGTCATAAAAACTTGTGAAGTAAATTGTAAAACTAAATCGTCAACTGAAATATCATATGACTCTTTGGAATGAAAAAACCTGTCAATTATCTTCTTTATGTTTCATTGGAAATTTATTGTACTGGTTGATTTTTAGACTAGCAAAGCTAGTCTATAGGCATCACGACTGACCTAAAAGTAAACTAAAAACCCCACAGTTGCCAAATACTGCCTCACACAAAAATACTTCTTTCTGTTATAAATCTTAATTCTGTTATATATGACAATGTTGACCAAAACCACTAAATCTCTACCACTACAATTTGAATATGTCGTCTTATAAAGTAATAAACTGAACTAGATGTCATTTACAGGGTACCAGATCTTTGCTTATATGCAAATTAAGTGACCTATGCAAAGCAGAGAATCACTTTTTCCTACACTACTGTAACATTATGAATGAATCTATTAATAGATACACCTAGGTAACTTGTAGCAAATCCCAGTTACATTAACCTGCACTGGACAGGGAACTCTTGTCATTCCTTCAGTCATTCATTATTTAGATCATTGTGTACAGTTAAACTGTTATTCAAGTCGTGAATATTAACCCTGTACCAAACAATGCCAAGTTTTAACGATACTAGGGAAAAATCCATTTGAAAACATTGTGGGAAAAGGAGAAAGTGCTGGTAACCAGCATTTTCTCCTTTTCCCACATTGTTTTCTACCCTTTTGGAATCAGGTTTCATCAGTTCAACCACTTTTAATTTATGGTCTGCAACAGCTTTGAATTTGGACTGGCATAAAATTTTCCGTTTAGTAAAGAGAGTTAAATAGTTTACTATATCTTGTGCTACTTGGTATTGACTAATTGATTGCATGGTGTCTAAGGCCATTTTCAACATTATTTCAGTGATAATGCGGCAGCCAGAGCACCTATCCATGCTTTCCTGGAGTTTCTTTTACCAGCACTACCGCGACTCAATGATGTTTTGCGGACAGTGTGGATTAAGGCCAGACTGCGCAGAGCATGCAGTCTGATCTTGGATCTACACTGTCCGATAAGAGGATATATTATTTTCTCCAAAATGTAACTTTGAAATAGCAATATTCAGGTGTTTACGATCAGACTGAAAGTTTTGTTTATCATTTTAGCAGGTTAAGGGTTAAACCTAAACTGGATTACAGTTAACCAATAACAGGCATAGCCCCAACAGCTCAGTCAGTAGTGTACAGGACTTGGGAACAGGAGGTCCCTGGTTTGATCCCCGACTCTGCAAGTTTCTTTCCGAGGATTGATGATAGTCATTGTGACAGGATTCATTTCTCTCTCACGTTTTGACGATGGTTATAATATAAATGTGGGAAAGCAGCCAGTGGCTTGGAAAGAATATTGTGCGGAGTACTGGTAAAAGAAACTCCATGAAAGCATGGATATGTGCACTGTCCACTGCTACATAACCGAAATAATATTGAAAACAGGGTTAAACACCATACAAACAATCAATCAATCAAATTTGCTAGTCTGTCAGTACTTTCAGTACTTTGATCTTTTAGGGTAGGGGAGCTAAAGTGTCTTGTGCTGCACTTTATCCTAAAATTTAGTTCATTTGGGAGGAAAAAAGGAGGATTCCCACAATTCCACATCCAAGATGAAACACTGAAATGGCATAACTCTCTTGGGAGCATCTGGCCTGGCAGTGTTTATCTTAACCCTTTACCACACAACAGAGTTTTAGACTCATCAAAAATGAAAGTATTTGCAGATGAAAAATAAAAAGTGTCAGAAATAATGAATATTTTGTGGAAAAGGGCAGAAAATATTGTTAGGAAAGGAAAAAATGTTGGTTACAAGCATTTTCTCCTTTTCCCAGAGTGTTTTCAAAAGCTTTCTTCCCCAAGATCTTTAAAAATCGGGATTGTGTGGGAAAAGGTTAACTCCTTACCAAACAAGAAAATCCCAGACTTGTCCAAATTGAGAGCATTTGCAGACAACAAAAATTAAAGGTGGTTAAAATGATGCAATTTGTCTTTGATAGGTCAGAAATCAGTGTAGGAAAAGGATAAAAATGCTGATACCTGCATTTTTTTCCTGTTTCGCACAATGTTTTCAAAGCATTTGCAGATGACAATAAATGTGACTAAGAAATCGAAACTTGTTTTGGGAGGATAGAAAACTTTGTTCACCAGCATTTTCTCCTTTTTCCACAATGTTTTCAAAAGTCTTCTTTCTCGTGGTTGTTGAAAGTCAGAATGGTATGTTTTAAGCCTTTACCAAAACGACAACATTTTGGACTTTTCAAAATTCAAAGCATTTGGAGATGACAAAATAAATGGGGCTCAACTGGTAGATTTTGTTCTGGAAAGGGTAGAAAACATTGTGGGAAAAGGAGAAAATGCTGTTTACCAGCATTTTCTCCTTTTCCCACAATGTTTTTTAAAAGTCTTCTTTCTCAAGGTTGTTAAAAGTCAGAATTGTATGGTAATAGTTTAAAGCCCTTTACCGCACAATGCTGCCTTTTAATGACCCCTAGAAAGAAGCCTTTTCAAAACATTGTAGGAAAAGAAGAAAATGCTGGTAACCAGCATTATCTCCTTTTCCCACAATGTTTTCTCCCCTGTCAAAGAAAAATTGCACCATTTGAGCCACACTGAAATTGTCATCTGCAAATGCTTTCAATTTGGACAAGGCTAAAATTTTGTCGTCTGGTAAAGGTTAAGAAACCCAACACCTGAATGTCTGGCCACTGGATTGCTTGATGCCCAAGTCTAGACAAAAATGACAAGATAATGGTCTTAGTATAATAACTCTAGCCGTGATGAAACTTAAATACAACAAACCATATTTGTACCTGTGGTCTGCCGAATATCAGATTTATCCTGTTCCAAACAATCCTGTTTTCTAATGATCTTGAGAAAGATCTAAGTTTTTAAAAACATTGTGAGAAAAGTAGAAATTGCTGGTATCCGGCATTTTCTCCTTTTCCCACAATGTTTTTATACCTTCTGAAGACAGATTCCATAATTTGGTGCATTAATTTGATTTGTCATCCAAAATTTTGTTGTATCCAGGGAATGAGTTAAGAGCCTTTTATGGAATTCTCAAGTAATTATATAATTTACATGCTTTGTAAAAAAATGCCTGTATTGGGTCTCAGTTAAGTCTTTACCACACAACAAAATTTTAGACCAGTCCAAATTGAAAGCCTTTTCAGACGACAAATAAAATGGGGCATAAACAACAGTATCTGTAGACCTTTCAGATTGTTGAAAACATTGTGGGGAAAGAAGAAAATGCTGGTTATCAGCATTTTGTTCTTTTCCCACAATGTTTTCCAAGCCATTCTTCTTCAGGGTCATTAAAACTCGTGATTGTGTAGTACAGAGTTAACCCTTTACCACACAATCCCGAGTTTTAATGACCTTGACAGAGTCAGCTTTTTGAAATCAAAGTGCTGTAAGCACTGTAATCGGTCGACACTGAATAACTATGGTGGTTTGAAATTACAAAACAAATGGTAGTTGTTTGAGTTCTGCATGGGATAAAAAATCCTACACCTTACAAATGAGCCACATGCGATCACCTTTTTTTTTTTTAACTGTCTTTTACAAATTAGTAGTTAATAGGAATAGTTGAGATATAGATATATTTGCCAGCCGACAGCAATAGAATGTAAAAGATACATGACAATTCTGATCAGCAATACCCATTATCAAGCTTTAGATATCACTCATCATGAATAGCAGTAGCTACCAACCTTTTAACCCTTTACCAGACGACAAAATTTTAGCCTTGTTCAAATTGAAAGCATTTGCAGACGACAATTTCATTGTGGCTTAAATGGTACAATTTTTCTTTGATAGAGTAGAAAACATTGTGGTAAAAGGAAAATGCTGGTTATCAGCATTTTCTCCTTTTCCCATAATGTTTTCAAAAGGCTTCTTTCCCATGGGCGTTAAAAGGCAGCATTGTATGGTAAAGGGTTAAAAGGGTAAAAAAAAATTACAAATACTCTTTTCTGTAACTTTGGCAACTTTACTTTGGTGACTGTACTGTAACATATAAAAGTTGTATAAAATATGCCTGCATTATGACTTCAGTTTTAACAAGCCATCATATTCATCTAGACAAACTGTACTGCCTTTTTGTTTTGGCGGGCCAAATCATCCAAAGGTCTGCTGGCAAATTTCTCCTACATTTCTCAAAGAATATAGATACCCAGTATCTACTTAACCCTCAACCCTTTACCAAGTGATAAAATTTCAGACTTGTCCAAATCGGAAAGCTTTGCACATGTCGAATTAAATGTAGACCAAATGATGACTTGAATTGTTGAAAGGGTAAAAAAAATACTATGGGAAAAGGAGAAAATGATGGTTGCCTGCATTTTCCCCGTCTCCCACAATATTTTCAACAGCCTCCTTCCTCATGGGCATTAAAAAAGGGATAGTTGGTTAAGAGTTAAAACTCTCAGTTAATCGACTGGTCTTTTACAGTCAGAAAAACAATATCCAAACATTACAATTTCACCATATATATCCCAAATAAACAGACAATTAGATGTAGGATATGAATGTCTGTGATATAGATCAGCAAAGCGTTCAAGGACAATCTGATCTTGATCTCGTATTGTCTTCAAAAACAACACAGGCAACAAAGGTCATTGTATTTGAGTCATTGTAATAAGCAAAAGCATAATGACAGTAACCTCGTGCTCTTTATCCGAAATGTGAAAAGGATGAGAATCGACGAATATGGATTAACTGATGAGACACACATGTTGTTGCGAGTTACACGCTCACAGCGCTAATCTGGTAAGATAGACACGTTAAGCTTGCAAAAGTAGCCTAAATATTGCAGGACCATTGCTTCTTCACTACAATATCTCAGAAAACTGGCATGACAGATGCAAGATCTGACTGCATCTTCTAAGCAGTCTGGTCTAAATCTTCATTCTCAGTGAGGACTTTTTCCCTGGTACGTTGATTGAGATATGGAGAATATAACGTTAAGTGAGCTTTCTTGTGTTGCAGTTTCAGGGTTTTTTTTACCTCTATGGAAATACTTTAACTCTACCAAATGACAAAATTTTGAAAATCTTTCAAATGGGTGAAAAACACTGTGGAAAAATGAGAAACATGCTAAATACATGCAGCTTTTCCAACTATGTTTTCAAAGCCCCACAGGATTGTTTGGTCATGTGTTAACAGACTAATTCCAGTATTTAGAATTTCATCAAGAAGAAATATGTAAGTGACTGTGTAAAATTGTAGTGCCATGGCTGGAAGGAGAGGAAGAGGGGCTATGAAAAAATGGTTTAACCCTTATCCAGCTAAGAAATTGAAATGAAATTTCAAACCGGTAGTAAAACCCAAATAATTCTATTTCAAACTTATTCTTTTTTGGAAAAGATATATCTCCTTATCGGACAGTTTAGATCTAAGATCAGACTGCACATTTTGTGCAGTCCAATCTTGATCTATACTGTCCGCAAAAAAGGTCAGTGAGTCATGCTTAGCAGCCTAAGGGTTAATATATTCTACACTGGAAGATGTGTAATCGGATCTATGCTGGTCAGTATTGTGAATGGAGAGTCTGGTTACCAAGGTTTCAAGGGGTGGACGGCCAGTCCATTCTGAAAATGTTTACGTAATAGCCTCTCGGCTAGGGTCATAACCTTTACACAACTCTACACCCTTTGCTCCTCACAGCTTCACACGCTTCGCCTCACTAACATTAAATGACCAATGGCCTATTACTATTTTATACTTACGGCTGTTACAAGTTGCATTTACAACAGTTTGCTCTAAGGCAGAGCAGTCTAAATTTTCAAATTCTTTTAAAGCAGTGTTTCCTTACAAACTCCTTTCTGTTGTGATTTTATCCTTGCTCAAGACCAAAATGACCTATCACCTTTTCAACACCTGCTACATATACGGAGAGCACTCGTCACAAGTCGGCTGATCCTGTAACTACGTATAACGATCAACAGATCACACGAAGTTTGCTGAATGATATGGACAGCAGACGACTACAAGATGTGTTCACATCACCCTATATGCACTTGATTTGCACTCGTTACATTCATAGAGTTGCTGCTTATCACTTTACCCCAGTGCAATTTCCAGTTTTTGCTAGCCAGAGATTTTGATTATACTCTAATTATGACATAATTCAACGCTAAACAAATTGTAACTGCCATTTATTACAAAATTGAAAAATTATTATGGAATTACTTGACATTACTCGACATTACTTGATGCCTGTTTACTACTAGTTCCTATTCTTGCACTTATCTGGGTCAAAAGTAGTTTTTAATCGGTTGATAGACTGATTAGAGAGATGGCAAACTTCAGAAACCCGTCCACTCAGGGCAAACTGATGTAACTGCAACTCGTAACAGCTTTTACTTACAGCGTTTTAAAGCTTATATCCGCTGTGATGACGTTATTACAAAAACTACTTTTGACCCAGATAAGCGCACTTTTGACCCAGATAAGTGCAGGAATAGTAATTAGCGGTAAACAGGTGTTACGTAATGTCAAGTAATCCGAAAATATCTTTTAAATTATGTAATAAACGGCAGTTACAATTTGTTTAGTATTGAAGTATGTCATACCGGTAATTACAGTATTATCAAAATCTCTGGCCAGCAAAAACTGTAGCAGTTTACTTTCAACATGAATATAAGAAATAGGGTCAGTGATTAGCAGCAACTTTATGAATGAAACAAGTGCGAATCAAGTGTATTGGGTGATGTGAACAAATCTTCTAGTTGTCTGCTATCCATATCATTTGGCAAATTTCGAGTGATCCCTTGATAGCTATATGTAGTTACAGGATCGACCGAGTTGTGACGAGTGCTCTCCGTGTATGTAGCAGGTGTTGAAAAGATGATAGGTCATTTTGGTCTTGACAGGAATAAAATCGCAACAGAAAGGACTTTGTAAGGAAACATTGCTTTAAAAGAATTTGAAAATTTAGATTGCACTTTCTAAGAGAAAACTTATGTAAATGCAACTCGTAACAGCCGTAAGTTTAAAATAGTAACCGGCCGTTTGTCGTTTAATGCAGGGATCGTATATGTGAGGCAAAGTGTGTGAAGCTGTGGGGACAAAGGGTATAGAGTTGTGTAAAGGTTATGGCCCTTGCGGACAGGCCATTACGTAAACATTTTCAGAATGGACTGGCGATTCACCGCTTGCAACCTTAGTACCCGGACTGTCCATTCACAATGCTGACTGATTACGCATCTTTCAGCGCATGATTTATTAACCCTTAGGCTGCTAAGTGAGACTCACTGACCTTTTTGCGGATAGTATAGATCAAGATCAGACTGCACATAAAGTGCAGTTTGATCTTGGATCTGTTATGTCCAATAAGGAGATTTTTTTTTTTTTCCCAAAAAAGAATAAGTTTGAAATAGAATTAATCGGGTTTTACTACCGTTTGAAATTTCATTTCAATGTTTTAGCAGGATAAGAGTTAAATTATTTTCACAGCCCCTCCTCCTCTCCTTCAAGCCATGGCACTACCATTTTACACAGTCACTTACATGTTTCTTCTTGGTGACTTTCTACAGACTGGAATCAGTCTGTTTACCCTTGACCAAACAATCCTGTGGGGCTTTGAAAATTTAGTTGGAGAAACTGTATGTATTCAGCATGTTCTCTTTTTTCGACAGCGTTTTTCACCCATTTGAAAGATTTTCAAAATTTTGTCAAATAAAACATTTTCATCGAGGATAAAAAACCCTGAAACTGTAACACAAATAAGCTCACATACTTTTATATTCTCCATATCTGAATCAACGGACCAGGGAAAAAGTCTTTGCAGAAAAGTGCAGATTCAGACCAGACTGCTCAGAACATGCAGTCAGATCTTGGATCTGTCATGCCATTTTTTCAAGTTATTCTACTCAAGACAGCAATGGTCCTGCAATATTTAGGCTGCTTTTCCAAGTTTAACATGTCTATTTCAACAATTTAGCAGTCTTAGCGTGCAGATGTCAGCAACATGTTTGTTTCATCAGCTATTCCATAATGGTCGATTCTCACCCTTTCCACATTTCAGATAAAGAGATCAAGGCTATCACTCTTGCTGATTAGAATGACTCAAATACAATGACCTTTGTTGGTTATGGACAAGTAACGTTGCTTTTGAAGACAATAAAAAATAAAGATCAGACTGTCCTTTGAATGCAATGCAATTCAATATCACAGACGTCCATATCTTAGATCTAATTGTCTGTTTATTTGGGATGTATATGGGAAAAAAACGACCATGAAATTGTAGCCTAATGTTTGATATTGTTTTCCTGACTGTAAAAGGCTAGTTGATTAACTGAGTGTTTTAACTCTTAACCAAACTATCCTTTTTTTATGCTCATGTGAAAGAAGTTGAAAACATTGTGAGAAAATGGGAAAATGCAGGTTACCATTTTCTCCTTTTCCCATGTTTTTTAACCCTTTCAACAATGCAAATCATCATTTGGTCAACATTTAATTCGTCATGTGCAGATGCTTTTGATTTGGACAAGTCTAAAATTTTATCAGTTGGTAAAGAGTTGACGGTTAGGGAGCTATTGGTTATCTACATTCTTTGAATATATAATGTAGGAGAAATTTGCCAGCAGACGTTTGGACTGGACGATTTGACCCGCTAAAAAAATAGGTAGGACAGTTTGTAAAGATGAATATGCTGTCTTGTTAAAAATGGAAAAATGAAAGGCCCACAAGCAGCCAAAAGTAAATAATTCCAAAGTTATAATGCCGCCATATTTTATACGGCTTTTACATATTACAATGCAGTTACCAAAGTTGCCAAAGTTACAGAAAAGAATATATTTATTTTTTCACTCTTTTAAAGGGTTGGTAGGTACTGCTGTTCATGATGAGTGATATCTAAAACTTGATAATGGGTACTGCTGATCAGAATTGTCACATATCTTTTATGTTTTATTGCTGTTGGCTGGCAAACATAGCCTAATTTTAACCAATCGTTAAACTACTAATTTGTAAAGGACAGTTTAAAAAAGTGGGATCCTACATGGCTCATTTGTAATGGTGTAGGACTTTTTGTCCCATACATAGTTCAAACATCTACCATTTGATTTGGGATTTCAAACCACTGAAGTTATTCAGTGTCAACCAATTACAGTGCTTACAGCACTTTGACTGTAATAAGGTCATCACAGCAGGTATATGCGTTTAAGCGCTGTAAGTATCAGCTGTTGCGAGTTGCAGTTACATCAGTTTGCCCTCAGCCAACGGGCTTCTGAAATTTGCCATCTCTCTAATCGGTCTACTGACTGATTAAAAACATTGAAGGAAAAGACAAACCTCATAATTTGACTCACATTTAACTTGATGTCATGGTGCAAAACCTTTATACCCCCCCACCTGTGTAGTAGAGGGGTGGGTATACTGGTTTCATCATGTCTGCCTGTCCATCTGTCTGTTTGTCCATACATCCGTCTGTCTGTCAATCGATCCATCTTTTCGCTTCCGTGCTGTAACTCAGAAGCCGTTTGACCTAGGACCATGAAACTTTATGCAAGTGTTCCTCATGACCCAACGAGGTGCACTATTGTTTTGGGGTCACATAGGTCAAAGGTCAAGGTCACTGCTTCAGTGACAAGGTGCTAATGGGGGGGGTGTATTTGTCCGTTTTGTGACACTTTCATTTGTCATCAGTGAAGATACTCACTTCAAACTCAGACTAGTTGTTAACTATCAAAAGGAAAACTCATACAACAGGGGACACATAACCATCAAAATATTTTTGACTCAGTTATGCCTGTTTTTTGACTGTGAATTTTCACTGAAAATCAATCTGTCTCTAAGAGCAACTGAAGCTGAGCGTTGGCATCTGCATGTGGTGCTGTTGGTTTAGAGTAAGGATACCATTTTTGTGGAGTGATCTCTAATGCTCAATATTGATTTATCATATTTGGCTTATCCATGGCCCAAAAATGGATTATTTTTCATAAGACATTGATTCATTTATCAGAGAGGGAGAGAGAGACAGAGCAAGAGAAAAAGAGGAAGAATAGGGGGAGGAGGGGAGAGAGAAAGACAGAGAGAGAGAGGGAAAGAAACACACACACACACACACAGTCTTAGAGAAAGAGACTTAGAGAGAGAGAGAAAGAGACGTAGAGACAGACAGACAGAGACAGAGAGAAAGAGTATAACAAAATAAACCTTATTAGAAGATGCACTGTTTGCATGTTAAAATACCATGAGGAAGATAGCTCTTGAAAATATCGAGGGAAATGCAGAAAAATTGCTGGTAACAGGCATTTTCTCAGTCTCCCACTTTGTTTTCTGCCCCTCCCCTTGCGACCCCAAGACATTTGCCATCATTTGAGCTATATTTGCTTTATTTGTCATCTCAAAATGCTTACAATCTAGGCGACTCTAAAATTTTAGATGATTGATAAAGAGTTAACTCTTTACCATCAGTAACTCTTTACCACACGACAAAATTTTAGACTCAACCAAATTTGAAAGCATTTGTAGCCAACAAATTAAATTTAGCTCAAATGATGAATTCTGTCTTTGATAGAATAGAAAACATCGTGGAAAAAGGAGAAAATGCTGGTTACCAGCATTTTATCCTTTTTCTACAATGTCCTCAACAGCCTTCCTCCTTGTCGTTAAAACTTGGGATTGTGAGGTAAAGGGTTAAATAAATCCATAACAGAGGAATATTCTCTTGTAGCCATGAATACTTCCTGCCTAGGAGGGAGGGTAAAATGTTAATGGAAGCACCATAAAAAGGAGAAATTCCTGCTTCATTATTATTCATTACATACAATATGGAAACACTTGGGTTACCATACCTCGAGGAGCCGTAACCCTGCACCAAGCAAAGTCTGTTTTACGATCTTAAACAAGGCTTTAGAAAACATTATAGGAAAAGGAGAATATGCAGGTAACCAGCATTTTGTCCTTTTCCCACCATGATTTCTACCATTTCAGACACAAATCCCATCAATTTAGTCTCATTTAATTTGTCATTCTGTAAAATGCTTCCGATATGGATAAGTTTAACCCTGTACCACACAAGGAATTTTAGACTTATCCAAATTGAGAGCATAAATTGCGTAATTATGAACTAAATAACTGTGGCACAAACGGTAAAAATTGTATGTGAAAGGGAGGAAAAAGAAGAAAATGCTGGTTACCACTATTTTCTTCTTTTCCTACAATGTTTCCAAAAGCCTTTTTACCAAAGGTTGTTGAAACCCGGGATTGTGCGGTAAAGGGTTGAAAAGGGTCTGGTTAATCCTATTCTGGATAGACAATTCTTAGACCTACAAAATCATACAAATGAGTCATGGTCTTTGAAAATAGGGCTTAATGCATCTGCAAAAAGTATCAACTAAGGTCAGCCTGTGCACACAGGTAGGCTGACCTGGATAGAAACCTTTTGCTGTATTGGTCAATTTTCCGCAGCTCAAGGTCAATTTACCTCAGCATTCAGTTGATTTTTAAAAAAAGATTTTATGAATCCATAATTTTTTGATAATTTGCTTGGTATAATGCATCACCAAGATAACATTGAACTCCCGTTTGCCAGAGCAAGGCTCAAATTAAACAGACAGCAAACATTTGAAGAAAGGTACATATGCATTTTTTTTATTTGAATGGACGATATGGATGAAAAGGAAAGAGTTTACCCAAAAAATGAAACTTTACCAAAGTTGCTTAAAAACTCCTGAAATATTCATGAATTGTACCAGTTAGCGTTGTATCAAATATAAACCCATATATTTCATTTTGAAATTGGCTGCATTGATTGCCATCATGAAAAGTAAGTCCGATTCTGTACCCAGGATGCCCAAATCATTCAGATACTGTAGGTCACTATTTGAAAAATGCCACATAGCAGAAGATAATGGGGTAATCCTAGGACAGGACTCTCGGATTTAAAAGCTATTAGAGTAGGTATTAATCTTTATTTATTGCCAGATTTCAGGAGACATTCCCTGCTCTACCTATAGACCTCACCATAAAATCAACACATTAACTCTTTACCGAATAAAGAATAAGATATTTTTTAGAATAGTCCAAATTGAAAGCATTTGCAGACACCAAGTTAAAGGTGGTTCACAGCCAGTCAACAGATAGAATTTGTCGTTAACAGAGTGGAAAACTTTGTGGAAAAAAGCAAAATTGCACAGCATTTTCTCCTTTTCCCACTGTATTTTCAACAGCCTTCTCCAACAAAGTCATTAACACTGGAGATTTTGCTGTAAAGGGTTAACCCTGTTCTATACTGGCTATATGAAGATATCTGAAGATAATCAAAAGCAATTGCTAATTAACCCTTTACCACAAGGCAAAAATTTAAACTCGTCCAATTCCAAAACATTTGCAAATGGCAAATGTGGCTCAAATTGTGTAAGTTGTCTTATAGTGTAGAAAACATCATGGGAAAAGAAGAAAATACTGGTTACCATCATTTTCTCCTTTCCCCACAATGTTTTCAAAACTCATATTTTTTATAGGCCATTAAAAGTAAAGGGATTGCATGGTACAGGGTTAAACTAAGTGCAAACAATATGGAAATGTTTTCACTAGAATGAAAAGCACTTTGAGAGAAGGAGCAATTTTTTGTTACAAGCAACTTTGGTCCTTTTTCTCACAATGTTGTTTAAAGCGATTATAATAATGAATCTTTAAGGAAAGAAAATGTACCAAAATGTGTTAACACATTACGTTCTGAAAAAATATAATGGACATTTTTAATCATTTTAAAAGGCCAAATTATTACAATTTTAGGTTTAATTTGTACAGAATACTCGTCATTATAATCATAGAGGGTAGATCAAAGATCGGACTAGATGTTTTTTGCCGTCTGATGTTGACCTAAATTCGGTGCAGTGATACCTTCAGCCTCCATTTTCAACTTTTTAACCTGATTAGTGCCATAGCAGAAACTGAGGGGCTATTGCAGATGGCATAGATTGAGATCAGGCTGAATAGAATGTGCAGCCTGATTTTTTATCTATACCATCCACTTGTTTAGTCAACCCAAGTTTTAACCACTTAAAGGAAGAAGCCTTTCCAAAACATTGTGGGCAAAGAAGAAAATGGTTGATACCCCTAAAAAAAATTTGCATCCAAAGTCTGGTTAAATGACCAGCGGTAACCAGCATTTTCTCCTTTTTCAACAAAGATTTACTATATCAAAGACAGAAATCATCATTTGAGCTACTTTCAATTTGTCATCTGCAAATACTTTCAATTTGGACCAGTCTAAAATTTTGTTGTTTGGTAAAGAGTTAAGATAAAACTCTTTCTGAGTTTCAGTGGATTGTATTTTCAGCCATTCGAAAAATATGAATCATGCTCTGGTAAAAGGGTGCTTAATGCATCTCTGTAATGCCTTACACCAAGCAAGACATCACCTAATTATGGATCCATAAAATCCATTTTGACAAACAACTGACTACTGCATGAGGTAGACTTATCCTTTGACATGCAGAAAATTTATAGATAACAAAAAGTTTTGGCCCATGTCAGCCTGCGCGGACTGCGCAGGCTGACATGGGTCGACACTTTTCACAAATGCACTTGGTCACCTTTTCACAGAGTGTTGCTCATATATTTGGGAACTGAAGGAGTTAAGTGTATCGACTGAACTTTTCTTCCTGTTTTAATGGAAACTTGACGTTCATGTTGTGACTGGATGTTTTTCTACCTAATATAACTTTTCCGAGACCCTGATTCCTACAGGTTTTTTGTCTTTCACAAATTTGCATATTTGTACATTTTCCTACCAGAAGAAAACCTAACCCTTATAGCCCTGAAAATGTGTTTATAACCCTTTATAACCCTTTACCACACAATGCGGAGTTTTAACAAACCTACCAGAGAAAGCTTTTGAAATCACTGCGGGAAAAGGAGAAAATGCTGGTAATCAGCATTTTCTCCTTTTTCCACAGTGTTTTCTACCCTTCCAAAAAACAAATTTCAGTTTTTGAGTTTTATTATTTTACCATCTGCATATGCTTTCTTTATGGTCTAGTCAGAAGTTTTGCTGTGTGGTAAAGAGTTAACTCTGCCGCAAGGCAAAACTGTAGACTTGTCCAAATTGAAAGCATTTGCAGATGACAATTTAAAAAGGGGCTCAAATGATAGAATTTTTTTTGATGGGCAGAAAACATTGTGAGAAAAGGAGAAAATGCTGGTTACCAGCATTGTCTCCTTTTCCCACTATGTTTTCAAAAGCCCTTTCCATCAGGGTCATTTAAACTTGGGATTTTGTGGTAGAGAGCTCAGGTCATTAAGGTCAAATGTAGGTACTTTGTATTCCCTTTTGAATGTATGGCTGGCCTGGCCAAGTCATTTGGCAAAGACTATGGCAAACAATATAAGATCAATAAGGCACAGTATGATCTTTAACTCTTTACCAAACAACCCAGTTTTCGACTTGTCCAAATTGAAAGCATTAGCAGACGACAAATTCAGTATGGCTGAATTGATTGGAAATTGTCTCTTGACTGTATGGTTGACCTCAGGCCAAGTCATTTGGCAAAGTTTTTGGCAAACAATGCAAGATCAATATGGTCTTTAACTATACCAAATAACCAAGTTTTCGACTTGTCCAAATTGAAAGCATTAGCAGACAACAAATTCAATAGGGCTGAAACGATTGGAAATTGTCTTTGAAAGGGTAGAAAACATTGTGGAAAAAAGGAGAAAATGCTTGTAACCCCAATTTTTTCAAAAAGCCTTCTTCTCAATGGTCTTTAAAACTCTGCTTTGTGGGCTGAAAGGTAAACAAATAGGGCAAAGTAATATTATTCCTTGATCCAATAAAATGTCAAGTTTGATTTATTACATGAGCAAAATCATTCCAAACATTTTTTTTTTTTTACGAAATGATATATTTTTTGCCTGTGGTAAAAGCACTTTCTTAGTGATGCTGAAATCTTTTGTCACTATACAACTTTTACCACTTTTCCTGAGAAATACATTTTCACTCAAAAGATACAGTTTTCCTTTTACCCTTTACCACACAATCCTGAGTTTTAGTGACCCTGACAAAAAAGCCTTTTGTACTTTTTGAGAAAAGGAGAAAATGCTAGTAACCAGACAATTTTTTTTCAGCATGTTTTCTTTTTTATCTCCCAATCTAAGGGTAAACAGTCAAGTCCTTATTTTTCCCCATAAAATATCGATTTTCTACCCCAAAAAAAAATTCAACCCGAAGTCTGGTTAAATGTCCCTTTAATCAAAAGTTTAGACTTGTTCAAATTGAAAGTATCTGAAGACAACAAAGTATTGTGGCTCAAAAATTGAAACTTGTTATTAGTTTTTCATTTTAGACAAGTCCAAATTTTGTAATTTTGTAACCCTTCAAAAACAAATCCGATAATTTGAGCCACGTTTGTCATCTGCAAATGCTATGAATTTGGGCCAGTCTAAAATTTTGTCATCTGGTAAAGAGTAAAGACTGATCTTCCATATTGAAAGAATTTGCACTTGACAAGTTGGATGTGGTTCCGATGACAAGATTTGCCTATGAAAATGTGAAAACATTGTGGGAAAAGGAGAAAATGCTGGTCCTAAATTTTTTTCAAAAGGCTTTACTCCGAGGTTGTGAAATCTCAGGATTGTATGGTAAAAGATTACACTTGAATTATAGTGACAAAAGAGACTACATGTCACGTTGCCTGACGTATTGACAAAATTTTGTGGGGAACTTGGTGTCAAAGTTGCGAGAAATGGTCCGCCTAATTGGCTGGAAACTTCAGATAACAAGACACGATATAAGAAACAGAGGAAACCGTAAGGAAATTAGTGTTGAATGCATCAGCATTGCTAATTCATCTATATACGTCACTCTCTTCCAATTCCCCCCCCCCCACATCATGTCAAGTGTAATTGCATCTAAAGTTGATTGGCTGCCTCTTATCACCAAGGAAACCATTCATTTTTTGTTTAACCCTTAACCACACAATCCCAACTTTTAAGAGTTAAATGATATTTAATAGCCACAATGTTTTCCCTACTCTCTCTACACCAAAGTAACAATCAGCACTATTTTTTTTCTTTAACTCCCTACCAAACGACAAAATTTTGTAGTCTGCCAAATTGGGGGGCATTTGCAGTCGACAAATTGAACTTAGGTCAAATGTTGGTTTCTGTCTTTGATACGGTAGAAAACATTGTGGACAACAGGAGAAAATGCTGGTTACCGGCATTTTTTTTTCCTTTTTCCACAATGTTTTCTAAAGCTTTCTTATTCAGGGACGTTAAAACTTGGAACTGTATGGTACAGAGCTTTCTGTAAATTTTCCCATTGAGGTAGCAAACTTTGGAAATGTAGTAACCTTCCTTTGCTCTTTACCAAATGGCTTGGCACTGTAAAAAGTGTCTATCTCTATCTTCATTATAATATTTCCTGGGGTTTTTTTTATCTTTTTCAGGAAGAGATGAAATTAGGGCGTAACATGAGGGCGGTACCAAGGGGTGGAGTTAGGGCAGCAACATCTGATAATATGCAGGTAGAGGCTGGTGAAGTGTAGTCCCCTCCCCCTTGCTATTAACCTATTAACCCCTTAGACTGCTAGATAAAAAGATTAAACTTTGAAAAAAGTTCAAACTTTTAGAAAATTAACCTTTAACCCTTTACCAAACGTCAAAATTATAGACTGGTCTAAATTGAAAGCATTTGCAGACGACAAAATAAATGTTACCGAAAAATGGAAGTTTGTTTTGGGAAGGGCAGAAAGCATTGTGGGAAAAGCAGAAAATGCTGGTTACCAGTATTTTCTCCTTTTCCCACAATGTTTTCAAAAGGTTTCTTTCTCAGGGTCGTTAAAAGTCAGGATTGTGTGGTAAAGGGTTGAAGGGTTCTATTTAGAGTTTTGCTTGTCAATTAAAATTTCTCACAAACATTAACGAATACTACTAGATATATTTGAGCCATGCTCTGGCAAAAGGGGTATGATGTATCTCTGATGCATGATACCAACCAATCAATTATTATGGATCTACAAATCCATTTTATGTAACAACCAACTGAATCATGAGTTACGCTGGTCCTTTGACATGAAGAAAATTGACCAAAAGCAAAAAGTTTCGACTCAGGTCAGCCTGCTCAGACTGTGCAGACTGATCTGGTCAATGGTTTTTGTGCTTGCATTGAGCCTGTTTTTTACAGAGCATGGCTCATTTTTCTTTGCCAGTCTAAATGAAACTGGACAGTTAGATTCAGCTGACCAGTGCGGTTTTAGAATTTAGATAATGGGATAGCAATCAGTAACTCTATAGTATAAGGCCAGATATGATCTTATTGTATCTTTTTTAATAAATGCCACAGAATATGTAATAGATTTTGTGACATCTGCGAAATCTATGATATCTAAATATGCCTTATAACAGTTTGTGTCGCTATACAAAATTCATATACCATCAAAAATAATTTCTTACATTTTTTCTTTCTTTTTCATTGATTTTTCGGCAAATGATTATATCTGTTATCAGGGTAAAACATTTTTGAGGTAAACTATGATGACGAAAAATCTAAATAGGCTCCTTTAAATTGTTCAAATAGGTCATTTTCAGTATGCAAAAAAAGCCAAAGGATCAAATACATGTATTGCATTTTACCTGATAGTGCAGATGTGCTTGAACTATTGTAAGCTTAAATTCATTAACATAGATTGTAAAAAACAGCTTCATTTAACTAAGATCAACCACTCTTGGTGATTGCTTCTTGGAAGTCTTAACCCTTTACCACACAATCCTGACTGTTAACGACCCTGAAGAAGAAGCCTTTTGAAATCACTTGGGAAAAGGAGAAAATGCTGGCAACCAGCATTTTCTCTCTTTCCAGCAATGCTTCCCATCCTATCAATGACAAATTCATCTTTTTAGCCACGTTTAAATTCACCATAAATTTAAGACTGGTCCAAATTGAAAGCACTTGCAGATAACAAATGTAACACAAATTATAACGTTTCTCTTTTAAAGGGTAGAAAACATGGTGGGAAAAGGAGAAAATACTAGTTACCAGCATTTACTCTGTTTTCCACAGTGTTTTTAAAAATCCTTTTCCTTGGGGTCGATAAAACTAGGGATTGTGTGGTAAAGGGTTAAAAAAACTTGCATTATTTAAACCCTTGTAGTACTGGATAAATAAGAAGCCTTTTGAAAACCTTGTGGGAAATGGAAATAATGCTGGTAACCAGCATTTTCTCCTTTCCTCACAATGTTTTCTACCCTGTCAAACAAAAATTGCACCATGTGAGCCACACTGATATAGTTGTCTGCAAATACTTTCAATTTAGGCAAGGCTAAAAGTTTGTCATCTGGTAAAGGATTAAGATGCAGATATTGCAAATTCAAAGCTGTTTTATAGCTCCACTGGCCAAAGGCTAGCGAGCTTATGTCATGGCCTGTGTCTGTTGTGTGTCTGTGCCTGCATCTGTCAGTGCATCTGTGTGCTTTTATTTCAAACAAAAGAAAGTCTTCAAACCAAATTGGTCATGTTGCTTCAACTATCATAAATCTTAGGGCTACCAAATTTGGCACATAGTTTCCTCTAGATCACTTCCAAATTTATTCAAAATTTAGCCCTGGGATCAAAATTGGCCAGTGGCTTTGTATTGAGGAAACTTTGAAAACCCGTTTTATAACCATACGGCATAGGCCGGTCTGTATTATTTGGTATGGGGCTATTTCTTGTTGATCTCTACCAAGGTTAAGTAATTACAACTCTGTGGTCAAAAGTGACCTTGTCCTGGGGGTCACAATGGACTTTTAAAGAGAAAACTTTGAAAATCTTCTTGTTGGTTTGAAACCATTAGGACTAGAATAGTATGTTTGGTATACATGTATGGTTTGCATTTATTAGACAGTGGAGTGATACAGGGCCATCATGGCCCTCTTGTGTTTGAATATCTGGCAGAGATGTGGATAGTGTTGAAAAATTATCAGTTTCGGTAGCTTGGAATTCTTGTGTAGTTAGTATCTCTCTTGCAGTCACATTTTAACTCTCTCCCAGATTGCAAAATTTTAGACTTGTCCATATTGAAAGCAGTTGCAGATGACAAGTTAAAGGTTGGCTAAACTGATAGGCAAAATGTCTTGAAAGGCTCAGTGGCAGCCAAAAGTAAACAATGCTGGTGTTATTTGCATTTAAATGTAAATTGTACCAGTTATTGTATGGCGGTCCAAGTGTTGGTTGCAGGTAGAAAAATGAATTTTAAAACTAGTTTTGAAGTTGCCAGGTTGCTCTATCTTTTGTTTATTTTTTACCTGATTTTAGAATTTCCTTTTTCTGCCAGCAACTAGCACATAATGTTTTCCATACTTTTAAATAGTATGATTTGAATTAAAATGCATTTTAACACCGCATTTCTTACTTTTGGTAGCCACTAAGACTTTGAGATATAGATTTTGCAGAATAATTAATTATTTCACCGTACAAATGTTTTCTGCTTATCTTAACTTCTCTCCTAGCACTTTTATCACTTTGCTTCTTCTTCGCAGCTAGATAGTGAAGCTAATGAACCTCTTCTTGCCACTAACCCGCCTCCTAACCTTGTTGTAGACTACCTTTCTAACACTAGCTCCTCTATCACTGCTCAAACCTACAACCTCAATAGTCGACAAACCCCAAACCAGCTCTCTGTGCGATCTATTGCCAGCCCACAGCATCCCTCTCAGGTAATTGGTCACTTATCTGTCATTGTCTCATCTGTAACCAGCATTTTCTCCCCTTTCCACTTTGCTTTCCATCCTTTCTAAAAGAAATGTCATCATTTGGGTTAACCCTTTACCACACGGCAATATTTTAGACATTTCCAAATTGAAAGCGTTTAAAGACGACAAAATAAACGTGACTCAAAAATTGAAAATTGTTTTTGGAAGGACAGAAAACATTGTGGGAAAAGGAGAAAATGCTGGTTACCAGTATTTTCTCCTTTTCCTACAATGTTTTTAAAAGCCTTCTTTATCAGGCTCGTTAAAAGGTGGCATTGTGTAGTAAAGGGTTAATTTTTTTGTTGGTAAAAGCTTTCAATTTGGACAAAAATGAATAATCTGTGAATTTTATTTTGTATGGTACAGGGTTAATTTCTAATGCTGAATTAATGATATAGGCCTTTTCAGCTATGACAAACTACCAAAATATTGCAACTTTAAGGTTAATTTGGATGCAATATGTTACAGAGTAGGTGACAGGATGGTTCCTAGATTAGACTGCAGATTTTGAGGAGTTTGATCTCAACTACACTGCCTGAAGAATATTGAGTCTTGCTTAGCAGCATAAGGGTCAATACATTACCACTTTCAGACAACCTTTTCACTTTGCTCATAAAAGTCCACTTTAGAAAACAATATGGCAAGAGGAGAGAACCCTTTGCAAGATGACAAACTCAGACTTGTCCAAATCAAAAGCTTTGCAAATGAGAAATATAAATATAGCTTAACCCTTTACCACACAATCCCAAGTTTTAACGACCCTGAAGAAGAAGTCTTTTGTAAACATTGTGGGAAAAAGAAGAATAAGCTGGTAACCAGCATTTTTCTTCTTTTCCCACAATGTTTTCTACCCTTTGAAAGACAAATTCATGTTTTGAGTAACATTTAATTTGTTGTCTGTAAATGCTTTCAGTTTGGACAAGGCTAAAATTTTGTCGTGTGGTGAAACAATGGTACTGATCTTTGAAAGGGGAAAAGGAGGCAATGGTGCTGGTAACAATCATTACTTTCTTTTTCCAAAATGGTTTCTACCCTTTCAAAGATGAAATTCCACCATTTCAGCTATATTTAATATGTTGGCTGCATATCCTTTCAAATTGGAAAAGTCTAAACTTGTATCATCTGGTAAAGAAGTAAAATCATGATCGATATTTTGATTGGTTATTTTTGCATTTTGAGTCTTACTGACCTTAATTATTATACTCTTGTTAATTGATAAGATTTGTCCACAGGTATTGTGAAACCGCTCTAGCTTGTCACTATTATGTTTCTGTGACCATGTTAGGTGTTTGGATATTTCCCTTGTTCTTAACAGAGTTCAACTGTTAATATTTTCGTATAATAAACTGATCTTGTCACATTTTTCAGTGAAAGGACAGAAAACAACATTTTCTCTTTTCCCACAATGTTTTCCAAAGTTTCCTCTGTTGTGGTCAGTTGAACTCATGATTGTGTAGTAAAGGGTTAATGTCACATAAAACTTGTGTGCACTCTAGTGGCTATGTTTTCGGTCTAGTGTCCATGAAAAATGTTTGTTTAGGGACCTTTTAGGAGTGTGAATATGAGTTATAAAAATGTAGGTCACCAGGTCAAATCTTAGAAAAACCTCAGATGCATACTGTAGGCTACATTTAAGTCGACTTAAATATGGACATGGAACTTGATCAGAATGTTACATCAGGATCTTGATCAGAATGTTACATCAGGGATAAGTTTTGAAATGTATTGCCCAGGTCAAAAAAATAGTCATTATTTCAAATTCAAGATTGTCTATACTTTACTTCATTTAATTCTCTCAAAGGTACACAGGCTCAGGTGAGCAATTCAGGCCAATCATGGCCCTCTTGTCTCTATAGATCAGTATTTCATTGGAAAATTTAATAAATCAGTCTAGCCACATGAAATTCCCAAGTCATAAAACAGTTCCATGCTTTAACAACTCTTACGAAGAAGGTAACAAGCATTAAATGTTCTCCATTTTCCACAATATTTTTTTTATGCTTTCTAAATCAAATTCAACAATTTAAGCCACATTTAAATTGAATCACTATAGGTTGAAATCTCAATGTTTCTTGTACAAATTATGAAGTCTTTCCAAAGCTGCAAGTGTAAGACTATTCCAAGGGTCCTCTTGTTCTTTTGTCATTAGAAAACAATTTCAGATCAGTTCAGACATGTTAGAATTCTCTGATTTGGTAGAAACATTTTGCTTGTTACCAGCAATTTCTATTTTTTCCAAAATGTTTTCAAAGGCCAAGTGCCTTGGGTCATAAAAATGTTGGAGTATTTGATAAAAATTAACAACAGAGCATGTGTGAAATTCTCAATTTTTTTCAGGATCTGATAGAAATGTTACACAGAAATCAGTCGTTGAGCATTTCAAGGCTAGATGAACAACAACGAATGGCTGATGAAAGAAGACGCAAAGACGAGAGAAAATCTGAGGAAGAAAGATGGCAGCAAGAAAGAAGAGCAGAAGAAATGGAGAGACAGAGAGCAGCAGAAGAGGTGGAGAAATCAGAGAGAGAAAGAAAAGAGATGTGGAAAAAACAGGAGGAAATCCGACAAGAGAGGGAGAGGAGGGAGGAGGAATATAAACTTGAAATTGAGAGAAAAAATAGAGAGGAGATGGAGAGGAGAAACAGGGAGGAGATTGAGAGAAAAAATAGAGAGGAAATAGAAAGAATCGGGATGGAAAGAGATGCAGATGTTCAGCATCAACAGGATATGCATACCAAAAATGATTTACTTCAAGACGCTTTTCCCCTCTCGTTTCACTTTTCCACAGGGAAAGATCTCTACACTGCAAAAGATCTCCGCCAACCAAAGAGGTCCACAGATCAGGGATCATCTCTGCCATTCTCTCCCCACTCTGGGTCTCTCAATTACGAAACAGAGACAGGGGGAATGTCCTCATCAACAGCACAGAGGACGGATACATTCCATGGTAAAGCAGGAGAATCAAAATCCTTCGGAAAGCAAGAAACTGTCGATGAAGTTCAGGACATTGAAGAAGATATTGAGGTGGAACAGGCCTCAGATTCCGACGACCAATTCAAGTTTTAACAAAACATGTTCTCTTGATGTTGCAGCAATAAATTATTAAATACGACACTGCTTAGCTACACTATAGTTGCTTTAGTGGAGAGTGGAGATTAAGATCAGACTTAACAGACTGTAAAATCTTACCTTTGATTTGCATTGTCTTATTTTTTATTCTTTCAAAAATAGTCTATGAGAATTTCCGACAGTAACAGCCTTCAACAAAAGTGCAACATTTTGTAACTGACTAAAAATATCCATTTTGCTAATTTTGGCATTTAACCTTTTACCACACAGACCCAAGTTTTAACAACTCTAAGCAAGAAGACTTTTGAAAATATTGTGGGAAAGGAGAAAATGGTGGTAACCAGCATTTTCTCCTTTTCCAACAATGTTTTCCGCTCTTTTCAGGCATAATCTCATGATTCCGGCCACAGATAATTTGTTCTCTGTAAATGCTTTAAATTTGAAAAAAGTCTAAAATTTTGTGGTTTGGTATAGAGTAAAGGGGTCCTTTTTGTATAAGGGAAAACGTAATTTCTGGGATGTTGTTAAACAAGAATAAATTGTAAAATGTAATTATACTTTGATGAGAATCATTAACGCATTTCAATGTGAAAAATTGCAAATACATGAAATACGTGAAAGATATTTATAGCATCATTTATAGCTTGGCTGGTATTGTCATGGCCCTGTTTTCGTTTGAGTCACCATGCAAAAAATTTGACATTTTATAATATCTCTGTCATTACTGAAGATATTTACTTCAATCTCGGACTAGTTTTTAACTATCTAAAGGGGAACCCAAACAACAGGGGCAGGTAACCATAAAAATATTTTACACACCCTTATTCAACTTAGAATTTTAACTGAAATTCAATCTATTTCTGAAAGCAACCGTGGCTGGATGTTGGCACCAGCATGTGATGCTTTTAGGGTTTTTTATCTTGTGTGTTTTTATTATTATTAAAGCCCCAGTAGCAGCCAAAAGTAAAAAAATGTGGGTGTTAAAATGCATTTGAATTAAATCATACCTTTTAAATTGTAGAAATAATTCTGAAGACGATATTCAGTCATTGTATATTCAGTCCAAGTGTTGGTCACTGGCAGAAAGAGGAATTTTAAAACCAGGTAAAAAGTAAACAAAGCAATCTGGCAACTTTTGACCTACTTTGAAATTTCATTTTTCTGCCATTGACTACCCCTTGGACCGACCATACAATAACAGAATATTATCTTCACAATAATTTCCATACTTTTAAATGGTATGATTTAAATCTGAATGCCTTTTAACACCCGCTTTGTTTACTTTTGGCCATTATTGAGGCCTTAAATAATCCGAGCTTAATTGTATTAAAGCCATGCACGAAAATGGGTTCTTTTGTGGATAGCATACATCAAGATCAGATTGCATAGAACCCAGAAAATTTATGATGTGTTGTAGTAACTTACTTGCCTGGTGCTTGTATTTACTTCTTGCTGTGTAAAAAATTTTGACATCTTGTTCGACCTTCAGTCTTGCGCAATATCATATTTTCTCATGCTGCTTGAAGTAAACACAAGCACTAGAAAAGTTACTACAACATAATATTCCATATATATTCCTTTTGGAACCATATTCTACAGTGTGTAGATACCTTTTTTTTTCTGTCATGTATGTTATTTCATCTGCTTGAGGTAAATTCAAGCACCGCTTTGACATGATATTCGGTATGTCTCCCATATACACTCATGTCTTTTTGACACGCTAAAGGTGAATTTCAGTTCAAATTCTTAATACCAGAGTATTAGAGTGTCGATCGAAATCATGTTTATTTAGCATTTGAGTTCTGTTGAGTTTTGAGAATGCAGGATAAAAGATTTTATGTTGATAGATATTTGTAAAACATAATGATTATTAATAACTGTTTGCATTGTCTCATACTGTCACATTTTTTCATCCCTTCCTATGTACATTGTTTGCTTTCCAGAGGGAGTAAATCTAATTTGTGTGTAATGTTACACATACTATAAAGAAATACAGATTCTGCTGAGATTGGTGTTGTTGTTCATTTATTTTATCTCACCTAATTTTTTTCTTTTTAGCTCCACTGGCAGAAGGCCAGCCAGCTTATGTCATGGCCCGGTGGCCTTTGTGTGTCTGTGTTTGCGTTAACTTTTTTTTTTCAAACATCCTCCCTGAAAGTGCCCATCCAATATTGATGAAACTTCACAGAAATAATCCTGCCATGACCTTCTTCAGAATTCTTTCAAAGAATTTGATTCCAATGAAAATTCTAGTTGCCATGGCAGCAGAACTGAAAAATATTGAAAATCCTTTAAAATCCTCTCGTCAGAAACCATAAGGCCTAGGGCTACCAAATTTGGCATGTAACTTCATCGCCTGGCAGTCACAGGTTTTACATTGGCTATTACCTTGAAAAACTAAAAATCTTTCTTTTTCTAAACCATTAAGCATAGGGCTACCAAATTTTGCATGTAGCATCATCTAGTGGACCCCTACTAACTTTATTCAAATTACGGCCCTGGGGTCAAAATTTGCCCCACCCCAAGGGACACAAGTTTTACATGGGCTTACATAGTGAAAACTTGAAAAGATATTTTATTCTAACTGTAAGGCCTAGGGCTACCAAATTTTGCATGGTGCTTCATTTAGTAGACCTCCACCACGATTGTCCCATTGATAGCCCTGGGGTCAAAACCTGGGGGTTACTAGTTTTATATGGGCGTATAAACTGAAAACTCAAAGAATCATCTGCTTCCTGACTGTAAAGTCTAAGCTTACAAAATTTTGTATGTAGTTTCATCTTGTGGACCTGTAACAAGACTGTTAAAACTGTAGCCCTGGGGAGTAATGCATTTTACTAAGGCTTTAATAGTGAAACCTGAAAATATTCTTTTAGTATTGTGAAGTCACTTTTTAAAACTTTTGTGTACTAAACAAGGGAAATAACTTGTTATAACAGATATATAGTTTATCATTTACCTCCCTTGACCATCACTGCACTAATGCATGATTGGTGTTTGGTATTAAAGTTTTTCACACAAAAATGTTCAGTTTTCAGTGAGAGTGATTTATTTTAATGTTTATACTCTGATGAGTTTGATATTCAGTAGAAAATAAGGTTCTGAGGTTTCAATCATTCAGTCTTTTTAGAACTTTACCATTCATGCCATTGAAAAATTGTTTACTGCTTCTAAGATCTGGAAATCTTTTTGTTAGAGTACACCAAGTCTTATATTTGGTATGAATGGTACTTGATTAGACTTGCTTGTATTCACTGACATCATCTTTGCATTTGAAAACATGAGGGCCATTGGCCCTAAAGGACTCACCAGAGTAAAGTGATGTAGGTTTGATAAAGTTAAAGAGACCCTGGCTGTGATGATGTAAAACACCTTACTGTTATGACCAATTTTCATGAATATTGTACCGCTACTGAATTTGTGGCCCCTAGAGAGCACACAGTGTTTTTCTGAAATTTGTACCTGTGACCAACTTTTCATGACTATCTGATTGGCAATGTGGCTCCTAGAATGCACAGAAGAAAATTGTTGATACCTGAACGACGCACAACGAACTACGCTTACAGCACGATCACAGAGGCTCACATTGAACACTTTGTGCTCAGGTGAGCTAAAAACCTTGAGTACGCTTCAGAAGACACATTTTCAGTACAATACTCATAAAAGTTAATCAGAACGTTTGTCTCTATATAATTTCAGTCGAGTCTGAATGCGGGTCACATGTTGTAAAAAAGTAGGTCATAGGGACAAATTTTAGAAAAAAAAACCTTGAGTACTCCCTCGAGAAAACTCTGGTCTGATACTCATGAAACCCGGTGAGAATGTTTGTACTGATGATATATTTGACAATTTTGAAAATGGGTCTTGTCCAGTCGAAGAGCAGGTTCCTGGGACAAATCTTAGGGAAAAAAAAAAACGTGTTAACACTCTTAAGGCCACCTTTTCAGCCCAATACTGATAAATGTTCTCAAAGGTACTGATGAGCGACTCAGGGCCATCATGCCACTGTTGTATATTTTTCCTTTTTCCATATTGAAGGAAATTTGCAGGTACATTGATGAATGGCAGTGATTTCACCTTATCCCAGAAACGGTAGGTACAGACCCATTTTCTGATGTCTCGACTGTTTTGAGTTTGCTGGAGTATAGAAAAACTTTCGCAGCACCGAAACAGGTACCAAGTGGAAAGTTTGATTTTTTCTCGCAGACAAATTACAGTTCAATCTTTCTGATGTTGGCCATAGATGACGATAACCGTTCCGGATGTCATGGCAAGTTTTTGAATTACGAAAAGAGAGTCTAAATGTCAGAAATAATCATTTATATTTCAGGTCCCCTTTTGTGGCGTTGCGATAAATTTGTCCAAAAACGCTCGGGTGCCTCGTGCAAAACCGACCGCGTCATGACAATAGGTAGGTGTTATATAGGCAAACAGATGCGTTACAACGTAAAGTCGCTTTTTATGCTGCTGCGAAAGTTTTAACCGACTTCCGGCCAATTTGAATAAAAACTTTCGAAGCATGAGAATAGGGACCATGTTGAAACATTTCAGTTTGCGAGCATACAAATTGTAACTCTTGAATTTTTATGCAGCCAAGTGTTAGTTAGAATTAATTTGGATCTCACAACAAGCTTTTGATCCACGAAAAAAAAGTTCCAAATGGGAAAAATAATCTGTCAAAGTTTGGGTCTCCTTTTCTTGTGATGCGATAAATGTGTTCGAAATCAAGAAATTTTTGTGAAACCTGTTCGGCCCCTGTCTAATCGTACCCGAAAAATAAAGTTTTTTTTTTTTTCGTATCATAATTAAAGCACTTTTATGTGTTGTGTGTTAGTTCGTCTGGTGTTAAGGTTATTTTCTAGAATAGGCTATAGATAAGTTATATAATGAAGGCCAGTGAACCTTTACAAGTGTGCCTTATATTCCCTTGCTAGTCACAAAGTACATTATTCAATTAAAATCACTGACTTTTTTTTCTAACATAAAAAAGTGAGAGATAAATAAACCCTATCACACTGAAAGACATTTACTATGGGAGAAATTTTTTGCCGGGCGACGATTCGAGGTTAAAAGTTGCCAGGTCACTCTATCTTTTGTTTACTTTTTGTCTTTTTTTCCCCAGCAACTAACACTTGGTACGACCACACAATAACAGATTGTCATCTTCACAATATTTTTCATACTCTTAATTGGCATGATTTAAATTTAAATGCGTTTTAACATCTGAATTGTTTTTGGTCGCTATTAGGCCTTTAAATGTGGCTCAGGGGACATGTTATCCTTATATCACCATGTTGAGAAAAATTTTCTACCTCAGGCTCGTTAAAAGACGTGTGGTAAAGGTTTAATGATGATATAAGCTATCAGGGATTTTAGTGGATCTAAGAACACAATGTGAACATTGTGCCCACTCGGTTTTCTGTTAACCCTTATCCTGCTATATAAGTGAAATGAAACTTTCAAGTCGCTAATAAAACCCCCAATTTTGCCATTTTTTTTTTTTTTTTTTTTGAAAGATATATTATTATCGGCTAGTGTGTAGATCCAAGGTCAGATTGCACGTTCTGAGTCGTGCTTAGCAGCTTAAGAATAAGCCAGTGGCGTGAAAAGAATGGCATGCGTTGTGCTGGTATAGAAATGTTAGAAACACTTGAAAAAGGTGCTCTGGCCGTCGTGTTATTATTGAAAATTTGCTGAAAACGTCGATAAACATCCCACGAATCAACACAAAAAACATAAAAGTGGTTTTACTCATGTAAAAAAAAAAAGATTTTCTCCGGGTACGATTGATGAGGGGCCGAACAGGTTTCACAAAATTTTCTTGATTTCGAGCACATTTATCGCGTCACGAGAAATGGGGACCGAAACTTTGACAGATTATTTCTACTCCTTAAGGTCGTTTTTCGTGCACCAAAAGCTTGCTTTGTCATCCAGAGCAATTCAAACCATCTGTTGACATCATAAAAAACACAGGAAATGCATTTGTGTGCTTGCAAATTGAGATTTTTCAACGTGGTCCCTGTTCTCGTGCTGCGAAAGTTTTCCTTCAAAATGGCCGGAAGTCGGTTAAAACTTTCGCAGCAGCATAAAAGGGGGCTTTACGTTGTAACGCATCCGTTTACCTTTATATCGGGTACCTAATGTCATGACGCAGTCGGTTTTGCACGAGACACCCGAACGTATTTGGACAAATTCATCGCACCACCACAAAAGGGGACCTGAATTTTAAATGGCTATTTCTGCTATTCTGCTTAATTTTTGTGCTTCAAAAGCTTTCCAGGATATCTGGAGTGGTTGCCACTTACTTTGTTTGGCAAAAAAATGAATGAAGTTGCATGTTGTCTTGGTACAAGTTTTAAAGTTTCTATTTGGTGCCTGTTTCGGTGCTGCCAAAGTTTATCAACACTTCAGTGCACACGAAACAGTCGAGGCACCAGAAAAGGGACTTTTTCTGGTTACATATCTACTTACATTTACCTCTTTCTTGGGGTCCATTTTGTTGTGTTGCGATTTTCAAGTCTTGAAACTGCATATCGGGTAGTAAGCACCAACACTTTTTTTTTTTCTGCCTCCCCCTTTGTAAACTCCCGTTGCCTTGTGACAGTTCTGCGTCATCATGGTTGTAAGTTAAACTCTTTCAGCAACACAGGTGAAAACAAATCTTTTTGTGAACGGCAAAGATCAAGATCAGACTGCATGTATAACATGCATATTTTGGATCTATAAGGTCCGCTTTCTTAAAGACAAGTCTGTAAGATAAAGATAATAAACTTAATGAATTCTTCATCTCTCCAATTAACATTCCAATTTTATCAGTTACCGTAGTAACGAGCTTTTTTTAGTCTACCAAAAGAGTAGTTCAAATGACTACATGAAGAAGTATTGGTACGAGAGAAAAATATGCTATTTGAACGATACCGAATATATCGTGGGAAAAGGGATAATGTTTTTCATTATTACTATTTTCACGTTTTCCCCGAATGTTTTATGCCCCGAAAAAATTCCGGGGCATGTAGTTTATGTTTAGTCCGCCTGTCTGTCTGTCCGTCCGTTTTCGTGTCTGGGCCATAACCTTTTTGCCTATGACTTAATTTCAAAGTAACTTTGCACAAATGATAACCACGTCAAGACAATGTGTCATGCACAAGAGTCATGTCCGTAGGTTAGAGATCAAGGTCACAGCACGGTCACAAGCGTTTTTGGGAGTAGTATTCGTGTCCGGCCTGAACTTTTTTTAAATTATGATTGCATTTCAGTATAACTATGTAAAATTGTCAAATACATATTAACGACGTACTATGTGCAAGAACCACATTCCTAGGTAAAAAATCAAGGTCAAGGCAAGGTCAGAAGAGTTTGTAAGTGTTGTGTCCATAGTCAATGTTCATGTTCAAAGGTCACAGGAAAAGGTTACTATTTTCGGGGGCATCAGTCTTTTCTCAGTGACATGACTTGTTTAATGATTTTTTCGGTAATGACAGCTACAACCACATTGTATAGATTAATTGAAACAAATAAAGGAAGATACACGCAATACGTGATGTATTGTCACCATAGCAACGTCAAGTATCTTGGACAAGTTCCACATTGGATCACATCTGGTCAAACAGTAGGTCACTGGGACAAACCTTAGAAAAACCTTGTGTGCACTCTAGAGGACACATTTTCAGTCTGATACTCATGAGTTGGTCAAAATTGTTGTCTTGACAATATCTTGAATGAGTTTAAAATTGGGTCACACCAGCTGAAAAAGTAGGTCATGGGGACAAATCTTAGAAAAACCTTGTGGGCATTCTACAGCCCACATTTTCAGTCTGATACTCATAAAAGTTGCTTAGGATACCAAATTTGTTCATGTTGGGTAAAAAAATTGGTCACTGGGACAAATCTTAGAGAAACCATGTGTGCACTCTGGAGGCCATATTTTCAATCTGATACTCATGAAAATTGGTCAGAATGTTTATCTTGATAATATCTGGGACAACTTTGGGACTGGGTCACATCAGGTCAAAAAGTAGGTCACAAATCTTACAAAAACAGTGTGTGCATTCTAGAGGCAACATTGTCAGTCTGATACTCATCAAAATTTGTCAGAATGATTGTCTTGATATCTAAAACAAAATTGGGTGAACTCTAGAGGGCATATTTTCAATCCGATTCTCATGGAAATTTTTGGGCATGTGTGTCTTGATAAAATCTCAGACAAATTTGAAACATGGTCATGTTTGGTCATGAAGTAACCAAGACAGATATTAGAAAAACCTTGTGTACACTCAAGGGGCCATAGCACTAGTATCAGTTGGATACTAATGACAAGTGGTCAGAGTGTTTGTCTTGATGATATCTCGGCCAAGTGTGAAAATGGGTCATGTCGAGACAAAAAGTGGGTCACAGAGACAAATGTTAGAAAAACCTTGTGTGCTTTCTAGAAGTCACATTTTCAGTCAAATTCTCATAGAAGTTAGGGTTGCAATCGATGTTCAACATACAAAATTTAAATATAGAAAAAAAAACTTAATCCAATCATGCACTGAGTATATTTTATGTATGTTTTGCATCATTACTACCAGGATCTTTTCACCTTTATCACTCCTGGCTGACTTTTACTCAGGTGAGCACCTTAGGGCCAATGGCCCTCTTGTATGATATTCTGACACTGCTTTGTCTAAAATGACGTAAATAATTATGGAACCAATAAACATTTTGCAACAGATTTGTTCAGGCCGTGAAAGGAGACCGCAATTTCATAATTTTTTCAGAGACACCTAATTTCATCATTTGAGCCATGTTTAACCCTTAAAGTGCCTTTCATGACTATAGTTGCCTTTGCAGCCAGTGAAAATCAGCATCAGGCTGCACAAAAAGTGCAGCCAGATCATTGATCTACACTGTCCGCTTTGCTAACACAGTATAGACAAAAGCAAATATGAAATTGCAATTATTTGAGTCACATTTCCAGGATGAAAAAATCTGATATGTTTATTCGGCACTCTAAGTGTTATTTTGTTGTCAGCAGCTGCTCTGAGTTTGACAGCATCTAAAATTTTGGTGTTTGGTAAAGAGTTTAACCGAGGAAGCCATGTTATGACTTAAATGCTGTTGACAGCAGTTAACCCTTTACCAGACCATCCCAACTTCTAAGGACCCTGAGGAAAAAGGCTTTAAAAACATTGTGGGAAAAGGAAAAAAAAATGCTAGTCACCAGCATTTTCATCCTTTTCCACAATGTGTTCTACCTTTCCATAAACAAATTTAAATTTTTGAGTCGCATTTATTCTGTTCAATTTGGACCAATCTACAGTTTTATCATTTGGTAAAACTTTAAACCCTAAACCTCATTTAACCCTTTCCCACACAATCGCGGGTTTTAACTACCTCTGGGGAAAAGATCTATTGAAAACATTGTGGGAAAAGGAGAAAATGCTGATAACCAGCATTTTCTCCTTTTCCAACAATGTTTTCTACCCTTTTAAAGACAAATTTCATAATTTGTGCTACATTTAACTTGTAGTCTGCAAATGCTTCTAATTCAGAACAGTCTAAAACATTATCGTGTGGTAAAGAGTTAATTCTTCACCAAACACTCTTTAAAATTGGCTTTAAGATTGGGATAAAAATCTCCACAAATTGGTCCCCCTTTTTCCAAACCTTGTATGAAAAGCAACCAGCATACTTTCTTTTTCCACACACAGTTTTCTACCCTTTTGAATACATATTTTCAACATTTGAATCACATTTTCATTGTTGTCTGCCAAGCCTGGTAGTGCAGTCAGCAGCATGCAGGACTTGAGAGTAGGGGGTTGTTGGTTCGAATACCCTGCTCAGCCAAGGATTTCTTTCCGAGGATTGATGATAGTACTGCGATGGGATTTATTCCTCTCTGATCATTGTTTCGATTCTTGCTTCCCACGATGGTTATTGGAGACTTCCTTTTCATAATCCTTAACTCTTTACCAAACAACAAATTCTTGAACTAGTTCAAATTGAAGGCTTTTGCAGACTCAAATGATGGGATTTATCTGCAAAAGGGCAGAAAAGATGGTCGGAAAAGGAGAAAATGCTGGTTAAAAGCATTTTCTCCTTTTCCCACAATCTTTTCCAAAGGCTTTATCCTCAGGGTTGTTAAAATTCTGGTTTGTGTGGTAAAGGTCAAAGGGTTTGTATTGGTGTTTTTTGCCATTTTTAACAGCTCAGGTCATATCAAGGCTGTCAGTGCACCTTTACACGTGTTTCCTGGCTTTCTCACACCAGTACTGACACGGTTTTCTTTCAAAGTCACTGACTACTTTTCTTACATGAATCAGAGGTAAAAGGCTAAAAACTGCCATAGAGACAGTTTGCTCCAACCAGATACCAAACTCACAATCATCAGGTCCCGAGTCAGATATGCTTACAACTGAGCTACCTGGCCAGATGTAAAAGGTTAAAATCTGGAGTTGTTGGGTAAATGGTGAAACACCACACAAGCACCACAGGTCTACAGTAGATATTTTCTAAGGGTAGAGAAAATATACAATTAGTTACATATAACATTTAACCCTTTACTGCACAATGACGTCTTTTGATGCCCCAGGGAAAGAAGCCTTTTGAAAACATTGTGGGAAAACGAGAAAATGCTGGTAACCAGCATTTTCTCCTTTTCCCACAATGTTTTCTACCCTATCAAAGAAAAGTTGCACCAATTGAGCCACAGTGAAATTGTCGTCTGCAAATGCTTTCAATTTGGACAAGGGTAAAATTTTTTCATCTGGTAATGGGTTAAACACAGTGTAAACTAACAATAGCAGGTCTTAACAATAAAATTCTCTTTCTACTTAGGCCATTAAGCTAAAGGTATATATCAATGCTTTTTTTTCCAGAATATTTTCTTCTTCTGACAGAAAAATAAAGGGTATTTACATCCAAAACTTAACTGTTCAATTTTATAACTATGCTTTTACCTTTTACCCACATCAAAACCCTGTGCTATTGATAGTATAGGAGCAATCGTTTGGAACCACTAGTTCACTTTAAAAAAAAAATTAAATATTCCTACTTTGTTGGTCGATTTTCCTTTGTTTCTTTTCTTCTTTCTTTTAAGGGAGAGTAGCAAAATACTAATTTAGCAAGTATAGTGTTTAAACCTTTACCAAACAGAGCAGACTTTCAACAACCCTGAGTAAGAAGTCGTTGAAAAACATTGGGGGAAAAGGAGAAAATGTTGGTAGCCAGTATTTTCTCCTTATCCCACAATGTTTTCTAACCTATCATAGACAAATCCCTCCATTTCAATCACATTTGATATGTTGTCTGCAAATGTTTTAGATTTGGACAAGCCTAAAATTTTGTCATTTCGGAATGAGGTAGCCCTTTACCACACTATCCAGAGTTTGAATGATCCTGAGAAAAAAGCCTTTTGAAAACCATGAGGGAAAAAGAGAAAATGCTGGCTACCAGCATTTTCTCCTCTTTCATAGACAATTACAATCATTTCAGTGAAATTTGATATGTCGTCTGCAAATGCTTTCAATATGGATCAGACTAACATTTTATCATTTGGTAAAGAGTTAACCCTTTATCACACAATCCCAAGTTTTAACGACCCTAGAAAAGAAGACTTTTGAAAATATTGTGGGAAAAGGAGGAAATGCTGGTAACCAGCATTTTCTCTTTTTCCCACAATGTTTTCTACCCTTTCCAAAACAAATTTCAATTCTTCAGTTGCATTTAATTTGTCATCTGCAAATGCTTTCAATTTGGACTGGTCTAAAGTTTTATCATTTGGTAAAGAGTTAAATGGGTCTTGAAATACATGTTTTTACAGGTTGGTATGTTTGACTGCCAGAATAATTAGCAAAAGTGAAAATATCTTTTTTTTTTTTTCTTTTCAGAAAATGTGTAGGCTTGTCACTCAAATACAGGTTATTTTGACCCTTTAACCCTTTCCCAAACGAAAAATTTTGGACTGGTCCAAATTCAAAGAGTTTGCAGACGACAATTTTAGATTTGATGAAAATGGCAGAAAGGTCTCAAAAAGGATAGAAAACACTGTGGGAAAAGGAGAAATTGCTCGTTACGAGCAATTTCTCCTTTTCCCACAGTGTTTTCAAAAGACTTGTACTGCAGACACGTGAAAACCAGGGCTTGTTTGGGAAAGGGTTAACAAATGATCCTGTGTTGTTTTACAACCCAAAGGAAACATGCTTTAAAAAAAAAACCTCAGAAATAAAAGAAGATAAAAGGAGAAAATGCTAGTACAAGTAACCAGCATTTCTTAGTTCTCCTACAATTTCTTCTATCCTTTAAAAACCATATTCAATTGTTTGAGCCTAATTCAAACTGGACTAGTCTATAATTTTGTCGCCTGGATACAATTTACTTGAGCTAGCTGTTCATTGGATACATGCACCTGTAATATTCTTCCAAAGTCACTGGCTACTCTCCCACACAACTTTGGCAGACACAATGATCAGCGGTGAGAGAGGAATGAATCTTGTCACAATGGCTCATCAATCCTCGAGAAGAGATTTGCCAAGTGTGGGATTCTAACAAGCGACCCCATGTTCAATTTATTTAGTAATCTACAGGTTAATATCAAAAAGTTGTATGGTATATCTTGTACAAAAGAGAACAGGATACAATGGTGGAAAGAGAGGTTTTAGATTACATGTTCAAAAATTCACAACTATGTTTTTTACCCATAAATAAAAACTCTATCTATTCATCCATATTGAAATAAAAGAAAAAAATATTCAATTCCGGTAACAGCCTAGATAAATGTATTAATCATTCAATTTTTCTGAAACCAAATAAATAATTGTGTAAATACAAATATAAAACTGATCCATCTTACATCAGATCTTTTTGGTTCATAGTCACAAGATTCTCATTCGAAATTTAAGAGAGGAAAAAAAGGCAATCAAATCAAAAAACTTTACTGGGGAATAATTTAACCTTTAACTCTTTACCAAACAACAAAATTTTAGACTGGTCCAAATTGAAAGCATTTGCAGACGACTAAATAAATGTGTCTGAAAAATTGAAACTTGGTTTAGAAAGGGTAGAAAACATTGTGGGAAAAGGAGACAATGTTGGTTACCAGCATTTTCTCCTTTTCCTACAATGTTTTCAAAAGGCTTCTGGTTCGGGGTCGTTAAAACTCGGCATTATGTGGTAAAGGGTTAACTCTTTACTAAGGTTACAAAGGGTTACAAAGGTTTAGCCTAGTCCTAATTCAAAGCTTTTTACAGACAACAAAACAATTCTGACTCAAAATTTAAACTTGATTTTGGAAGGTAGAAAACATCGTGGGAAAAGGAGAAAATGCTGGTTTACCAGCATTTTTTCCATTTTCCACAATGTTTTTATAAGTCTTTGTCAGTTTCAAAGCTGTTTTTATCAGAATATCTGACAAAGAAGCAGACGTTGGAAACCTAGGGTCAGAGTGCACTTTCTGTGCAGTCTGATCTTGATCAAAATGTCCGCATAAGTAATTAAAAGCCGGTTCAGCCCTGCAAGAGTTTACTTCTTTAAAAATAATTCACAAACTCCATAGGCCATAAGTCAAGACATGTACAACAATCACTTCTGATAACACACCATATCTTTGTTACGTAAAAAAAAAATGTAATTCAATCAGAAACAAAATTCAAATAAATCTTATGGGATAATGCAATAAGGAGGTAAGTGTATTAATAAGGAGACAGCACTTTTTTTCCTTTTTCCATTTATCCCATAGAAGACTTTACCACATGACTAAATTTTGGGCTTGCCCATTTTGAAAACTTTTGCAGACAATAAATCACGTATAGCTCAAGTTATATGATTGCTCTTTTATAGATCAGAAGACACATCGGCAAGGGAGAAAATGATGGCTCTCCATCTTCCAATAATGTCGTTTGGTAAAGAGTTAAAGAACAAAACACCAAAACCAAACCCAAAATGAGCCATCCAAAAAAATTAAAATAAAGAAGTTTTATAATAATTTTCTTTCATTCTGCCCTATCTGAGGCTCTTATCATTCTACTGGCATCATTCATAAGACTGTATTTACCAACCAATCACACAATGTTCAAATATGCTGTAAATCTAATCCTAAAGGCGCCAAATTACCAAAATGGACCATTTCAATGGAGTGTCTTTTCATTGTTCTTTTAGCCAGAGTATGGGACAAAGTAGCGGACATTGTAGATCCAAGATCAGACTGCATGTTTTGTGCAGTCTGATCTTGATCCACACTGTTCTCAAAAACAACTCAAGTCAGATCCAGTAATTTATAGGTTAATTCCAAAATTAATCATCTGATTTTTTTGGGGGGGGGGCTGAGACATTCTGTTTCATCCACTAATGTGGCTGGCTTTTAGAATTTAGAATTAGAATTTTATTTAGAATGGTTGGGAAAAACAGTCCCTGTATCAGTTGATTTGTACATCAAAACTTTCACACCACATACAGAGTGTATCAGATCTTACCATATAGGAGATTTACTTTGTGGCCAGTGGCATTGTGGCAGTACAACAATCACATTTTTTATTTATGACCAAAAACTATTCCAATGACAGAAAATGGCAAAAGATTTCAAAACACTCGGCCAGTAGGTGCAATGTCTAAGGACTGGAGGCCCTAACTCTCCAAAATAAAAAGTATTTCACTTGAGGAGTTTTTGTTTCTCTTAATAAAAAAAAACCCTTAGAAAAACATCTTTTTTTCCTCAATAAACATGTGAAGAAGTTGGGTAAATAATAATAATACATAAATAATGACCACTGTGCCACTACATTTAAAACACAAACACATATTAGGCCAGAATTTGAGAATGTCTGTTTCTGCAGTATATGTACAATGTATCTATTTCAGTATAAGATTTAAAACAAAGTACCAAGCATTCTTCTTTTAACCCTTTACCACATAATCCTGAGTTTTAACGACCCTACACGAGAACCTTTTTGAAAACATTGTGAGAAATGGAAAAAATGCTGGTTATCAGCATTTTCTCCTCTTCCCACAACATCTTCTACCCTCCAAAAATAAATTTTAATTTTTGAATTACATTTACTCTGTCGTCTGCAAATGCTTTAAAATTGGACAAGTCTTAAAATTTTTTCGTTTGGTAAAGAGTTAACTGTCCTGTAAGCACTGCATATTCTGAAAAGACAGAGTATGAAGGGTTTCCTGTGGAATTTGTTAACACTGCTGTCATCACTACATTGTGATAAATTTCTCCGTTAGCCACATAGTTTTCCCACATATCTATGCATAAAAGTCTGTTTCACATCGATCATTATGTTTACAAAGATGCAGTGAAAGTCATCTAGGCAGGTATGTTTCAGGAATTAACAGCATTCTGACAGTATTGCATAGCAATACACAGTCCCCTACCGGCCATACGTATCGCTGGCATGACAGTGAAATTTTTAAAGTCCAAGGCCCGTAAATGCGTCAAAAAGCAGTGGAGCGGGACGAAACTCAAAACTTGATGTGTAAGTCATGGTGGTTGATGTACACACCAAAAAATCAGCTCTATATGTAGCAGCGTTTAGAAAAGAAGAGTGGAAAAATGTTTTATCAGTGAAATTTTGTAAGTCAAGGCCCGTAAATACGTCAAAAAGCAGTGGAGCGGGACGAAACTCGAACTTGATGTGTAAGTCATGGTGGTTGATGTACACACCAAAAAATCAGCTCTATATGTAGCAGCGTTTAGAAAAAAAGTGTGGAAAAATGTTTTATCAGTGAAATTTCGTAAGTCAAGGCCCGAAAATGCGTCAAAAAGCAGTGGAGCGGGACGAAACTTGAACTTGATGTGTAAGTCATGGTGGTTGATGTACACACCAAAAATCAGCTCTATATGTGGCAGCGTTTAGAAAAAAAGTGCGGAAAAATGTTTTATCAGTGAAATTTTCTAAGTCCAAGGCCCGTAAATGCATGAAAAAGCAGTGGAGCGGGACGAAACTCGAACTTGATCTGTAAGTAATGGTGGTTGATGTACACACCAAAAATCAGGTGAATATCTACCAGCATTTAGAAAAAAAGTCCGGAAAACTGATTTATCAGTGAAATTTTGTAAGTCCAAGGCCCGTAAATGCGTCAAAAAGCAGTGGAGCGGGACGAAACTCAAAACTTGATGTGTAAGTCATGGTGGTTGATGTACACACCAAAAAATCAGCTCTATATGTAGCAGCGTTTAGAAAAAAAGTGTGTAAAAATGTTTCATCGGTGAAATTTTGTAAGTCAAGGCCCGTAAATGCGTCAAAAAGCAGTGGGGCGGGACGAAACTCGAACTTGATGTGTAAGTCATGGTGGTTGATGTACACACCAAAAAATCAGCTCTATATGTAGCAGTGTTTAGAAAAAAAGTGTGGAAAAATGTTTTATCAGTGAAATTTTCTAAGTCCAAGGCCCGTAAATGCGTGAAAAAGCAGTGGAGCGGGACGAAACTCGAACTTGATCTGTAAGTAATGGTGGTTGAGTTACACAGAAAAAGTCAGGTGAATATCTACCAGCATTTAGAAAAAAAGTCCGGAAAACTGATTTATCAGTGAAATTTTGTAAGTCCAAGACCCGTAAATCCGTGAAAAACCAGTGGACCAGAACGAAAGTCGAACTTGATCTGTAAGTCGTGGTGGTTGAGTTACACAGCAAATCTGAGATCAATACCTACCAGCGTTTAGGAAAAAAGTCCGGAAAACTGATTTATCAGTGAAATTTTCTAAGTCCAAGGTCCGTAAATCCGTGAAAAACAAGTGGACCGGAACGAAAGTCGAACTTGATCTGTAAGTGATGGTGGGTGACTTACACACCAAAGCTCAGCTCAATATGTACCAGCGTTTAGAAAAAAAGTCCGGAAAACTGAATTGCCTGACTGACGGACAGACGGACGGACGGAGTGCAAACCTAAAGTCCCCTTCGGCTTCGCCCGTAGGGGACTAATAATAGCTGGCTAATGTGAACTCAAACTGCCTGCAAAATGTCCAGGGCATGTTACAGACACAGTCAAGGTTATGTATTGGCCAACATTTCCATTCACTGTTATAATTTTATATTCCAAGACTAGTCACCTGATTGGTCACAGACAGAACAACTCAGCCAATCAGATGGCTAGTTTTTGAATTAAGAATTACAAATGAAATTAGAATACAGGTAGTTGATTGAATACAGTTCCTAAATAGGGTAAAAGATAGTGTAAAAACTTAACAAATCAACTGATCTTTGATCATCCTATGCAGACAATATTCAAGTTCCTTAAGTTAACAATATGTATAAAACTATATTATATCTATCTATGTTACAACACTGATACTATATGCCTTAACCACATACATACATATGTATATAAAATAATAATGCAATTTACTTAACCTTTAAAGCACCAAATAAACAAAATAAAAATTTTCAGTCCAGAAAAAAAATCACAACTGCCATTTCAACACTGCTATTTGCTAGAATGTCTCTGCAAAGTAAACAGTCAAGATCCAAGATCAGACTGCTGGTTTGTGTGGTATATCGGAACTGCTTTTTTCTCAAATTCATAAATTAAAATATTTTTTCCAGTTTTATCAATTAAACAGAAGATACCACAAATTCTTGTTTTAATATAAATATGTAGTAATTTTGGGAAAAAACATATATCCTTGCACTATGGTCATATTTATAAAAACAAATATTCACTTGTCAGCATCAGCTACATGTATAAAAGAAAAAATAGGGGATGAAATTTGAGCAATATCATCTCACTGACATTCTTTTTTCCAAAGACATTTTTGTAAAAAAAAAACAACACAAGAAAGCCTATAAAATTCCTGATAAAAGTCATGTGAAAAATTGAGCATTTTACATTGTCATGAAAAAAGTGCAATTTTGAAAAACCTTTAAATGAAATTGTGCAAAGCAATTTTCCACACATTAAAAAACATAAAAAAATTATGTTCCTTAAAAACAAAATCCTAAGTGCAAGCTCATATTTTTTTGTTCGTTTTTCTGGTTTTTCATTTTCTCCAGATATTCACACGACAGATCATTTCTAAACTACACAACACTATACTGAAATACTGCTAAAGTAAATTTAACCCTTTCCAAAATTTAAGACTTGTCAATATTGAAAGCATTCCTAGAAAACCTTTCAAAGTGTAGAAAACATTGTAGGAAAAGGAGAAAATTCTGGTTACCAGCATTTTTTCCTTTTCGCACAATGTTTTTCAAAGCAGTCCTCCTCAGGTTTAGAACACAGAATTGTTTGGTAAAGGCTTAGAGAAATAATTGAACACCAAATATGTCAAAAAAGTTCAACAAAAACATGACTAATTTGAAAACGATATTCTAGAGAGAATCTCCTCCACTTATTATGCAAAGTTAGAGAACTTACCCTGCATAAAAGGGCCACTGCTTTTATCCATAGTAAACGAGACCGATTTTAACTCTTTACCTAATGACAATATATTACACTAGTCCAAACTGAAAGCAATAGCAGACACCAAAACGAAGGTGGCTAAAATGACAAAATTTGTCCTTGATAGGGCAGAAAATATTGTGGGAAAAGGAGAAAATGCTGATAATCAGCATTTTCTCCTTTTCTCACAATATTTTCAAAAGTCTTCTCCGTCAGGGTTGTCTCAACTCGGCACTGTGTGGTAATAGAGTTAACAGAGTGAAGGGCCATCATGGCCCTCTTGTTTAAAGCATGTTTCCTTTGGGTTGTAAAACAACACAGGATCGTTTGTTAAAGGGTCAAAATAACCTGTATTTGAGTGACAAGCCTACACATTTTCTGAAAAGAAAAAAAAAAGATATTTTCACTTTTGTTAATTATTCTGCCAGTCAAACATACCAACCTGTAAAAACATCTATTTCAAGACCCATTTAACTCTTTACCAAATGATAAAACTTTAGACCAGTCCAAATTGAAAGCATTTGCGGACGACAAATGCAACTGAAGAATTGAAATTTGTTTTGGAAAGGGTAGAAAACATTGTGGGAAAAGGAGAAAATGCTGGTTACCAGCATTTTCTCCTTTTCCCACAATGTTTTCAAAAGGCTTCTTTTCTAGGGTCGTTAAAACTCAGGATTCAAACCTCTGACGTGATGGATGCTCTACCCATACGCTTCTTTATTATAAACCAGTAAATTTTCTGGGTCAAACACAAGCATCGCAAGCAGATGAAATAAGATACATGACAGAAAAAAAAATCTGTCTTTACATACAGTGGAATATGGTTCCACAAGGAATATATACGGAATATTATGTTGTAGTAACTTTCCTGGTGGTTGTATTTACTTAGAGTAGCGTGAGAAAATTTGATATTACGTGAGACTGAAGGTTGAGCGAGATGTGAAAATTTTCTTGTGCAAGGAGAAGTGAATAGAAGCACCAGGGCAGTTACTACAACATAATATATACCTACAACTTTTAACTACAAAATTTTGCAATTTTTGACAATTAATTCGAAACTGGTAAACAAAATGAGACAATTAATCGTATAGAGAGTAGCAAGTTTGTTTTTATGAATGGCGGATGAACATTATAACTTAACAGTTTGACTAAATCAAATTGAAAATCAATGCATGCTATGTCCATGCTGTAGTTACTTCATCCTATTTGGAACCGTATCCCGCAGTGTGTAGATACAGATTTTTTTTTTTTGTTGTGTGTGTTATTTCATCTGCTGATTAAACTTGATCTTGTTTAGTCAAGCCTATAAATTAGTGTTGAAAGAGTAAGAGAAAATAAAAATGTAGCAAAAATGATTATACGGTCAAACTTGCTTGGCTAGAGTACTTCAACCTCATTTGTGTTGTCTGGTTGCAGGCTCTCATTGTTATCATCCTGATCTATGTAAGCATGCCTCTGGCCTTGTGCTACTTCCAATCCCGTTTCCGGTTTGCAAGATCTAACATCGCTCTGTTGTTGCGATATTCTCAATGTTTCAATTGCACACAAAGTACAAATGTTGCATTTTCTGATATATCTCACTGGATGTCCTCAACAGCTGAAGTATCCAACTTCATATATATTTGAATTAATTATGTACTGTTCTACTACTGAATTTTCACATAGGACATCTAGAATATTTGTACTTCTAGATGTTGTCTGTTGTTTGCTTATGAAGCGCCAGAAAACAGCAACACTTAATGGATGGAAGGTTCTGTGTTTAACTGTTCCCATTCTTTCTTTAAGTGATAGAATAAAGCACGAAAATTTGTTTTTGGAAGTTGCAAGATTACTCATTCATAGTTCATTTCTTGAGTTACAAGACCTCATATCCTGTCCTTTTCTGTTTTAAATTTGCTTCATGAATAGAAGGGAAAGGCAATGACGAATGACACAGAGGCTCTTAGAGGGTACAGTGGGTAACATGCAGCATAATGATGACTGGGAGAGTTTGCCATCTGATGAAGATTGAACCGACAGACGTTAAGCACAAAAATATGAATTTTACAATAATTATGAGGCTGTTGTTCAATTTGAATAAGAACAGAGTATGAAAGGCCTCAATTTTCTCTTTTCAGCAAAGTATTTTCAAGCTATAATCTCTATACATGCCATCCTAATTTCTAGATGGGCTAAGATCCGTAACAGGCTACAGCTTATTTTCCTTGGCCTTTGGGGAACATGACAATTCACCGACAAGACAGTTTCCCGACAGATTGAAACACAGTTCACCAATACTTTTGGCTCACATCAAATGATAATTAGACCATGTATGCAGCAATCTGACCCATCAGCGATCAGTATTGCTAAAATATAATATCGAAGATACAACTTTGCTTCAATCTACATGTATACCACATTTTGTAGGCCTAAGCCCTATTGTTTAACCCTTTACCAAGTTTTAATTACTTTGAGAAAAAAGGCCTTTGAAAATGTGGAAAAAGGAGAAAATGCTGGTGACCAGCATTTTCTCCTTTCCCACAATGTTTTTTTACCCTTCTAAAGGCAAATTTTAGTTTTTACATCATGTTTGTCATCTGCAAATGCTTTCAGTTTAGACCCTGGGGTCTTAATTTTTCTTGTTTGGTAAAGAGTTAAGACATATAGGATCTGGCACGAGTTGGTGTTTGAGATGAAATTTTATCAAACGAGTCTACAAAAAATGTTATTAGATTTACATGTACTTTTTATTGAAATAAAATTTTCATTCATTAAACAGTGTTACCCTTTACCCATATGACAAAATTTTAGACTTGTCAATATTGAAAGCATTTACAGAAGGAAAGTTAAATATTGCTAAAATTATGAAATTTTGTCTTTAAAAAGATATAAAACTTTGTTTTCAAAAGACTCCCCCATCAGGGTTGTTTAAACTTGGATGTGTGTGGTAAATGTCCAGAATATTGTAACAACCTCTGGTAGAGTGACTTATTTATTCTCTCCCTTCCTAATCTCTGTGCGAAGTTAGTAAATATTGTAACTAGAGGCGCTTGAGCGCCTGTATCGCTCCACAGGCCTGATATTTCTATAATGGCGAAAAGAAGTTTTTAACAATTACCATTCAATCCTGCATTTTAGCTCACTAAAGAAAAAAGGTATGGAAAAAACTTGTGAGAAAAGAAGAAAAAAATGGTAACCAGCATTTTCTTAGTTTCCCACAATAATTTCTATCTTTTTTTATATATGTCTTACTAATTTGAAGATATGTTGTCTGCAACAGGTCCTTTCACAAACCATTTTGGGTGGGGAAACATCAAAATATAGAAAATATGTCTTTCTCAGGGTCGTTAAAAGTTGTGATTGTGTGGTAAAGGGGTAATCTAAAAGAACAGCTAGGAGGGCAAATGAATGAATGTTATAGCAATATAGATCAACTTACATCAATACACCAGATAGAATGAAATATGCTGGCATACAATGAACACCTAATCCCTAATAATCAACTTTTCACAGTTAGAATGTCTTCTGTGGCAAACAACACAAAATGGTCTACAAATGCATTTACATAAATCAAATATCCTGCTCCAGGGCACAGATTAATTCTGGTGTACTGAAGTTGCGGGATCAGTTTGACTGGGTAACATTAATGCCTTATCACAAATGTAAAGCCCTGTCCCACTGTGTACCAGGTCACCAGGATTTACACCCCTTCTCTGTCCACTCTGCATTTACTCATTAGTAGGTCAACAAACCTTTACCAGAACTAATAAAAGTGCAGAGGTTCTCTTGTTCTATATCAAAAGGACTATAAAGTACCTACAACATGGGGGTTTTGTTATTAAAATACTTTTTCTTTTTTATCTTGGCATGGTTACTCAGGCTTAGTAATAAGGCAAAATTGAAAAGCTCAAGTTGTGAAAGGTGCTCAAGCTTTTATCTTATTTATGGCCAGTGATATTTCATTACTAGTACTAACTAATAGCATATCATTGGAGTAAATTGTGATCTTAATACCAAGGAAAATGTGTGGGCTTAAATAGGACAGCCCTGACTAGGTCAAGTCAATCCAATTTTCTTCCTTTTTCTTTGTTAGTTGATAAAACTAACACAATAAATAGTTTTGGAGAAGAACATTTTTTTGAAATATAAGCCTTGTCTATAAAAAAATGTGTTTTTAGGTGTATCATTTTTCTAAAAGGAATTTGGTATACAACCACCATAGAAACAATTTGGCAGACAACCACCATAGGAACTTACCTGCAAAACAACAATGAAATCCAATGAATAGTTTTAGAGAAGAAATTTTTCAAAGATTTTACTTTATACCATAAAAGGAAAATGAGTCTCCCATAAAAGCCATGTTTTTTGACAGATCATTTTTTTTTAAAGGAATTCTGTAAACCTGTATCTAAGGAACATTCCTGCAAAATAATAATGCTATCCAAATAGCGGTTTGGGAGGAGAAGATTTTTAAAGGTTTTTTACTTTGGTTGCCATGGCAACCAGAATTCTTCATGGAATACAATTATTTGAAGGAATTTGAAAGAGGACCACCAAAGGAACATTCCTGTGAAATTTGGTAAAAATCCAGTCAATAGTTTCTGAGGAGAAGTTTTTTAAAGAAAAAGTTTACGGACGCACGCACGGACGGACGGACGGACGGACGCACGACGGACACAACGCCATGACAATAGCTCGCTGGCCTTCGGCCAGTGGAGCTAAAAATGATAATAAAACTCAGAGTAATTTATGATTAGTAATGAAAAATAAACAACGGAGGGTTAACCTTAATTCAACTGTTTGGAATTCCAGAACAGACTGTGCTCTGCCCTTATTTACATACTGGCAAAACGCTGTTGTGCATTTAAAATAATGCACCAGAAAATCTGTGCGAACAAAAAAAACGTTCAAAAAAAAAACCGCGCGTAAAACAGTGCGCACGTCGAAGAAAGCTGTGCACAAAGAATCCTGTGCATTTCGACGTCGCCGCCTCAGTCACTCAAATGGGTGAAACTTTACTAAGTTGAATGAGAATTAAACCTAACTTCGTAAAATAACAAACTTTAAATGCTAGTAAATAGGATATGTAGTTTTGATTGCATAACGACTGTTTCTTTGCCAAGAAATTCGCGTTTGTTTAAGTCTGACGGTACTGAATGAAATGAAATTCAAAAGGTCCGCGGTTTGACAGCTATATGTATCCCATAATGCCTTGCAATATAAACATCCAAAATGGCCGCACCATTGCTTCAATTTCAAACACGGCTTCAACAAAAGGAAGTTACAACGCTTACAGATAATAACACCAGGTAAATACTACATAGAAATTATGTTTAAACCCCAGAGATAAAGCACACTACAATTATGACATGTATCTCTGACGAGTAAACGCAAAATCGGCAATTTTGTAGGAGGAAGTCAATGTTAAGTAGGTCACAGCTTATATGTCATATGTCAAACGCATACGGACTATTACAATATTAATGACACTGATCAAGTGGGTCTTGAAAACATTCTGGGAAAAGGAGATGCTGGGAAACAACATCTTCTTCATATCCCCACTTTGTTTTCTACACCTTCGAAGAAAAAATTGTCATTTTAGGCCCCATTTAAATAGTCATCTGCAGATGCTCTCAATTTGAACAAGTCCAAAATTTTGTCATTTGGTAAAAAAAAAAAGAGGCAAAACTGTGTCAAAAATACCTTGATAGGTATCTGCCCGTTGTATGTGTTCCCCTCTTGATAGTTAACAACTTGTCCGAATTTGGATTAAATACATCTATCAATACATGTATGTTTGTATCTTATCAGGGTCACTAAAACTCAGGATAGCTTGTTAAAGAGTTAAGAGCCTTCAAACAGTTCGTGTTTTGTATGAAATGGGAAGTCCTGGGAGTTGTAAGGGATGGCCAGGGAAGCTTATGAGCAATTTTTCATTTCTCATGATGTTTAAAAAAGAATTATGGGTTGTTAGTAATATTTATCGTCTTTTTTGACTATTTTAACTTAGCCAACAAAATTTTGGGCATGCCCAAATTGCATGTGTATACAATTTAGTGTGGCTTTACTCTTTACCAAACAACAAAATTTTAGACCAGTCCGAATTGAAAGCACATGCAGCATTCGGCAAACCCTGGGTGATCCGGTGATCAAATACCTTGGCTGTATCACATAGCTTGATATGCACCTACACGGTACAGTTCGTGTATCGCCAGAAGCACACCATTTTACCGTCATTGAAATTGTAAGGCTCCTCTTAAAAAAGAAAACCCAAGTCAATTTTCTACCGATATCTAAGAATATTTCAGAGGGCAAACAGTTTGTACATACAATTTTTAGCATGGGTTTTCATTTCCTTTTGGAGCTTTCATGAACAGATTGATAGATGTGAATAACTTCACCGTGGTTGTTCATTTAACTGCTAAGCAATTTACAGGGGCACCGCCCTGTTCAAGATCATGTGATTGTTAGTTCAAAATGGAAACCTCCTTTTTACCGACGAGGTTAGATGTAGGTACGGAATCGGCCGAGTTGTGACGAATGCATGTGCAGATGACAAAGTGAATGTGACCAAAAAACTGAAATTTCCCCATTATGTTTTCAAGCGCTTACTTTCTCTGGGTCGTTAGAAGTCGGGAATATGTGATAAAGGGTTAAATCTTGAAAGATTATTTCAAATAATGGGCCTGGTCTTTGAAAGGAAACCTGCATTTTCTCCTTTTCGTACAATGTTTTCAAAACCCTGGTTCCTCAGCTTTGTTAATTCTTTACCACACATTCCCCAACTTTAACATCCCTAAGGAAAAAGGCTTTTGAAGACATTGTCGGAAAAGGAGAAAATGCTGGTAAGCAGCATTTTCTCCTTTTCCTATAATGTTTTCTACCCTATGAAAGACCAATTCCATGTTTTGAGTAACAATGAATCTGTCGTCTGCAAATGTTTTCAATTTGGACAAGACAGAAGTTTTGTCGTTTAGTAAAGAATTAAATGGATTGGTAAAGGGTTACCATCTATACCAAAAAAAATATACATCAAAAAAGAGACAAAGAATAAAGTGTTACTTTTTTAATTAATCATAATTTTTTTTTCCAAATATCAGGTTTCTGTATCAACTATGACAAGAAGCACAATATGAAGATTCTACACAAGTATGTAATGCCCTTCCCGACACCCCCAAAAAAAGCCCTAATGACCAGTATACACATTCTATTTCAATGTCTTAACATTACCACACAATCCTGACTTTTACCGACCCTGAGAAAAGAGGCTTATGAAAATATTTTGGGAAAGGAGAAAATGCTGGTAACCAGCATTTCTCCTTTCACCAAAATGTTTTTGACTCAAATCAGAAACAAGTCTCATCATTTGGATCATGTTTAATTTCTCACCTACAAATGCTCTTATTATAGTGGTAGAGGGTTAACCTTTAAACTACTAAATAAATGAGAAAAAAATTTCTACTCAATAGTAAAAACTCAACTTCAAAAGTTGATTTCACTGGAAAGAAAAATACCATATTGGACATTGTAGCTCAAAGATTGGACTGCATGTTTTGTGCAGTCTGATCTTGATCTACACTGTCCGCAAAAGTGCCCCAAGTTGCACTTAGCAGAGTAAGAATAAACTTTCTACCAAACAACAAAATTTAAGACTTCAGAATTGAGAAACATTTGCAAAAATGTAGCTAAAATTCAAATGATGTCAACAGCCTTTCAAAAAAATTTGGAAAACCATGTGGTAACAGGAGAAAATGCTGGTCACCAGAATTTTCTCCTAATCCCAAATTGTTTTCAAAATCCATCTTCCTCAGGGTCATTCGAAGTCAGGATTGTTTAGTACAGAATTAAAGGTGAAAACCCGAAAATCAGCCAAGAATATATCATATTTTTTCACCAAACAAAACCTCAAAACTTTTTTAGAGCAAACTATATTTCTCAAGATATTTCTGTTCACTGTGTAACACTTTACCACACAAACTTTTAGACTCTTCCAAATTAAGAAAGCCAACAAACTAAATGCAAGTCAAGTACTGCTAAAAAAGATTGTGGCGAATGGAAAAAATGCTTCCTCCCATCATTTTCTGCTTTTCCCAAAATTTTTTCAAAAGCTTTCTTACTTAAGGCTATTTGAACACAGTAATTGTATGGCAACGAGCTAAAATAAGATCAAAAGAGAAGAACTCTTCCTAAAAACACTTTGACCAATGGAGACATTACTCTTATTAACTCTTTACCAACAACAACATTTTGGACGTTTCCAAACTGAAAGCGTTTGCAGAGGACAAAATAAATGTGACTCACAAACTGAAATTTGTTTTGGGAAAGGTAGAAAACATTGTGGGAAAAGGAGAAAATGCTGGTTACCAGCATTTTCTCCTTTTCCGACAGTGTTTTCAAAAGGCTTCTTCCCCTGGGTCGATAAAAGTTGGGATTGTCTGGTAAAGGATTAAGCTAGTTCTCAAAGCATCACAATGTTTTCATTAATGCCTTATTACCTATGTCAAATATCAATATTTACTCTTTAATACCCAACAACAAAAACTGAAGGCAACTGAAGACAAATGTGGGTGGAATAATGCTATTTGACTATAGAAAACATTGTGGACACAGGAGAAAATGATGGTCTCCAGCTTTTTCTCTTTTCCCTCAATGTTTTCAAAAGCTTTCTTTTTAACAGGATCGTTAAAACTCGGGGTTTTGTGTGGTAAAATGTTAAAGGTCTATTAAAGGCAACTGCAGTAAGACTCCCAAGTTCTTGTTCTTTTAAGTCTTCACTAAATGAGAACATTTTAGACTTGTCCAAATTAAAAGCATTTGAAGAAGATTATTAAATGTAGCTTACATGTCGAAATTGAAAGCATTTGAAGATGGTTATTAAATGTAGCTTAAATGATGGGATTTGTCTTGCAGAGAATAGACACATTGCTGGAAAAGGAAAAAATGTTGATTACCTGCACTTCCTCCTTTACTATTATTTTTTTTGCCGTTTATAGACTAATCCTATCCTATCCTATGTCATCTGCATTATGCCTTCAACATGGACCAGACTTTAAGTGTTTGAAGTTTAGTAAAGAGTTAAAGTATTGTGTTGTCAAGTAAATCACTTTGTCAAAATTATTTCAAATCAAATGACACTTTCTTAAAATCATATTAACATTTTTTGAATTGTAACAAAAAGAGAGAAATTTGCAGTTACATAATTTTTGTATCGTAATTTGTAACAAATTTTGACCATTTTTCATCAAGTTACTACCAACTTTTTTTTTTTTACAGAAAAATCAAACTGACAATATCTAAATCATCAATCAGTGAATTTTCCATTTGATGAGATGTCATATGTAAAGACGTAAGAAACCTGGTTGAAACAAGTACAATGAAAATTATTACACTAGACAAAAAGAAATCAAACAGAAAAACCCAAACTAATGAATACAATATGGCAATACTATAATAATCACTTTTAATAATTGAAAAAAAAAAAGAGACTAACCTTTAGAGAGCTTATTACAACTTATGTTGCTTAATTAACCCTTTACTACATAATCCCGATTTTAAACAACCCTGAGGGAGAAGCCTTTTGAAAACATTGTAAAAAAAGGAGAAAATTTTGGTAACCAGCATACGCTCCTTTATCCACCATGTTTTCTGCTCTGTCAAAGCCAATTTCCATACTTCAAAGTATACTTAATTTGCGGTCTGCAACTTCTTTCAATTTGGACCAGTCTAAAACTTTGTCTCATGGTAAAGTGTTACCACTTGGGGAAAGTGGAGACTCGTCCATTTTGAAACTGACTGCAGACAGCACATGTGGAACAAATAATAAATTTTTCATCTGAAAGGATTAAGTAAGCATTTTGGGAAAAGGAGAAAATGCTGGTGACCAGCATTTTCTCCCTTCCCCAAAATATTTTCATGGTAACATCCCATTTGGTCTACTCCCATTTCGTCTACAAATTTGCGCAACAGTCCCATTTCGTCGAATGTAGGACGTTTTGGCCACGGACGTTTTGGCCAGGACGTTTTGGCCAGGACGTTTTGGCCACGGACGTTTTGGCCACATATAGTGAAAAAATGGACGTTTTGGCCAAAATAATTTTATATGTACTTTTTATATAAAATAAAGCTAAAAAATTTTTTTTTTTTTATTTGATCAATTGTTTAGACTTTTGTTGAACTTTTGTTGAAATTTGGTAATAAATTTTAGAGTTTTACAGTTTTATTTATTCCTTTGAAGTAAAGGAAAACATCAACAATTTAATGTTTTTAAATTATCTTCAATTTTCAAGTTTTGTCTTTTGATTGACAAACAGTTTGATTGACTAATTGCTTATTAATGATACTTTCTTGCATTTAATGTTGTTATTATTAGAAGTGTAAAGAGATCAATACTTTTGATTGTCCTCTTCAGAAGCTCCCAATATGGAAGGATTAACTGTATTATGAAATCATTGTAAGAAAAAAAGAAATTGCTCAGAATGAGGATTTCTCTTTTTCTTCCAATGTTTTCCATCATATAAGAAAACATCAATTTCCTTGATCAATACTTTTGATTATCCTCTTCAGAAGCTCCCAATATGGAAGGATTAACTGTATTATGAAATCATTGTAAGAAAAAAAGAAATTGCTCAGAATGAGGATTTCTCTTTTTCCTCCAATGTTTTCCATCATATAAGAAAACATCAAATTCCTTGATCAATACTTTTGATTGTCCTCTTCAGAAGCTCCCAATATGGAAGGATTAACTGTATTATGAAATCATTGTAAGAAAAAAAGAAATTGCTCAGAATGAGGATTTCTCTTTTTCCTCCAATGTTTTCTATCATATAAGAAAAAGAATTAAACACTTCATTTGAAATTAAACATCTTTATTTTAAAGCTTAAAATTGTGTCTGAGTTGTAAAATAAATTTAGGTTCGTGTTTTATTTCTTTTGTCTCATTTTATATTTTTATAATGTACTACCAAACCTTCTACACAATTGTCCATGGCCATCAGTATATAAGTACTTATTAAAGATTGAAAAGACACAGATACAAAGTCTTGAAACCATCTGTTATAATAAAAAATTGCAATAAAGGTCTAAAATGTTGATCAAATAAGTAAATTAAATATGTTTGTAGCTTTAATATCTATAATAAGTACATATATAATAGATTTGGCCAAAACGTCCGTTTTTTCAATATAGGTGGCCAAAACGTCCGTGGCCAAAACGTCCTGGCCAAAACGTCCGTGGCCAAAACGTCCGTCCTCCCATTTCGTCTACACCTGTTTTGCCCAGTAGTCCCATTTCGTCTACATTTTATTTTTTGCGTGATGTTTTTCACTAATAAATTATTTATTTAAAAGTTTGACCCCCCCAAAATTGATTTAGATATTATCTTATTTTGTTGATACTTTCTATTGATATATTAACACCTGTGCAGACCTATGCAGACTTGGGCAAGACAGGTGTTGAGAAGGGATTATGACACCTAATGTGTAAGTTAAAACCTGTGTAAACTTTGTCAATGAGAAAAAAGCAAAAATCCCAATGGTTTGTACACAATTTCTTTGATGTATGTTTGAGATGAAAGAAAGTAACCATTCTAATTAGAAAAGAAGCTTTTCTTCATTTAAAAAAAAATCAGACTTGCAATCATATCTATGATCAAATTTTCACACCATGTTGCTTAAAGTGCATGAAGTATCTATTAAAGTTTTCATGTAATTGTCATTAAAGACATTCCATACTTTGAAGGCACCCTTCAAAACAGAAGGTGTGAAAATTTGATTAATGATGTACACAAACAATGTAATAATTTTAAGATTATCTTAATTATTATTTAAGTGTTTTATTTATTATTTATCTATTTACTTTTTGTAATGATAATATACTAATGCAATAACTCAGATGATAAACACACTTGTATCTACAAATTTCTATTTATTTGTAGATTTGTACATAAAAAAGCACCAAATTAGAAAGAAATATTTAGGAAATTTAAATGATTCATTCAAATTCATTTTCAAAGTTAATTTATACAAATACATTCAAACATATCTTATTGTAGACAAAATGGGTGTAGACGAAATGGGATTAGACGAATTGGGACAGTAGACGAAATGGGACTGACTACACAAAAAAATCTGTAGACGAAATGGGAGTAGACCAAGTGGGATTAAACCGATTTTCATAAGGCTTTTTCCTAAGGGTCGTTAAAACACAGGATTGTTTGGAAAAGGGTTACACAAACAGTCTAGATCAAGATTAGACTGCACAGAACATGCAGTCTGATCTTGTATCTACATTGTCAGCTACTTTGTATCATATGCACGCCAAAACCACCATGACTTGCATTATAAAGACTGTTTTTGTTGTTTGGAAGAGGTCCATTTCATTAAATCAGCACCCTAAGGGTAAATCATACCATTGATTACAAAGAAGAAAAAAAAAGAAGGGTGAGAGAAGGGTGTGGAAAAGAAGCCAATAAAATACAATACTTTCTACGCTAGAAATGTGTGATAAAAATGCAGGCACATTTTGTTATATTATGAATGATATATAATGTATTCAAACATGAGACCAATAAAAAAATGGCAGATTAACCAATCACCATACAGTCTATTTTTAGACATTATACACTATTTTTTGACATTACAGGCTTTTACATGAAGAGCTACCTTCAGTGACACAAAACTTTGTGCAGACATTATTTGGAGCAGACCTTTTCTGTAAAAACAAAGTGACAAAAAGAGAAATTACTCGTATCAAGCAATTTCTTCTTTTACCATAATGTTTTCCCTTGTATTACAGTATTCAATCTCATGGAGTCAAGTTCAGGAGACTTACAAGAATATTACTCTTATGTGAGACAAAAGTTTTCTTGAAAGCAAAAGAAACATCAACGATTTACCAAACAACACAGTCTTTCAACCACCCTGAGAAATGTGGCTCTTGAAAACTATGAGAAAAGAAGAAAATGCTAGTAAACAGCATTTTCTACTATTTCAAAGAATAAACCCAACACTTCAGCCATTTATTTAGTCTTCTGTAAATGTTTTTAACTGTGGAAATGTCTAAAATTTTGTCATTTAGTAACAAGTTAATGATAGGAATAAAACCAATTTCTTAATACGAGAAGTAGCTTCTTTCCAACACATTTTCAAAACCTGTCGACTCCTGGAGTATACAAACTCACATTTGTATGGCAGTTGGTTAAATGAGTTAATTACACAGTATTATAATGATTACAAACAAGTATATACCCAGTTTATATTTCATTAAGACAGATAAAATACACCAAAGATGGTGAGGAAAAAAATTCAAAGTATCACAAATATCCATAGTAACAGGAAACTTTATAAGGTAAAATTTACATTCTCTATTTATCTTTTAGTCTTTTCAATTGTCTGAAATCATAATATTAAGAACCAAATATCAACAATTCCACATTTTAACAGCATTTTCTCCTTTTCCCGCCATGTTTTCAACCCTTCCACAAACAATTTTCAGTTCTTTTAATTCACATTTATGTTGTCGTCTACAAAATTAATGCTTTCAGTTTGGACCAGTCAAAATTTTGTTGCTTGGGAAAGAGTAAAAAAAATAAAGTACATGTACTAGTATTTAAAAACATTGCAGGAATATACCAAAATCCCATCATTTGAGCTCCATTGAATCTGTTGTCTACGTATCCTCTCAGTATGAAAGTCATACACTATTTTGTCTGGTGGAGTTAACCTTTTACCACATCAAAGTCTACGAGGAAGATGGCTTTGGAAAACAATGTGGGAAAAGGACAAAAAGCTAGTCACCAGCATTTTTCGCCTTTTCCCACAGTGATTATTTAAACAGCTTTCCTCTGTATGGCCATAGCATCGCTGGATCATCTTGTGAATGCTTAGCTTTTAAGTTCTTCATCTGTCACAATCTTTTCAAGGGTTTCCCATATCCATGTCCCACCTGTCTAAATGTTTTCCAGACTTTACATCTTTGCTTTAAATGTATCCAAAAGTTCCAAGGTAGTCATCGTTTTAACCCCTAACCAAACGTTTCCATGTTTTAATGACGGACAGAGAAAGGCTTCTCAAAACTGTTTGAGAAAAACAGAAAATGCTTGTAACCCCCATTTTCTCCATTTCTCTCCATATTTTCGATCCTTTTCTCTTCATGTAAACCACAATCCATTTGATGTTTCTAAATGCTTTCTAACAAGACAAATATAAAGCTAAGTTTTGTGATAAAGATTAACAGAAAATGTAAATTCTACCCGTTAACAATTCATTTATAATCAATATATGAACACGAATCTATTCTAGGAACATGATTAACACCACTTTCACACAAACTCTCCAGTATTATTGTTAAATTCTATAACTAAAATCAACTTTTTAGACAAAAAGCAAAAGAAAAAAATTCTTTAATACAATACGACTGCTTTAAGATGCAAAATGAGGAGGAAAATCGAATGGTAACAACAACAACAACAAAACACTGCAATTAGTGGATAAAATGTTATAAAATGTAATGCTTGTGAATAACTATATATAATTCAAATCGAATTCAGTAATGCACAATTCCAATTTCTACAATGATTATAAAAAAAAAAAAGAAAGTTAAGCTATCAAGAAAGATTATACAATATAATACGAAAACCCAGTAAAATATGGATCTGAATTTTGAAATCTGTCTTAACTCTTTTAATCTAAGCTTCACACCACCAAAAAAAATCAAACCTCTCTCTTAAAAGTTAAAAAAAAGAAAAAAAAAAAAAGGTCCACTGCATGTTCTGTGCAGTCTAATCCTGATCTGCACTGTCCAAAAAAAAAAAAAAAAAAACACACACACACACACTCAACCATTTGATGCCAATTACAAGGAAAGTGTAAACTTATTTATTTCTGTTCATCAATGCGAACTACAGTTATACATGACCCCATAGCAAACAACCCTGTGTTGACAGGACCCTGAAAAAAAAAGGGGGATTTTGAAAACATTGTGGAAAAAGGAGAAAATGCTGGTAACCAGCATTTTCTCCTTTTCCCAAGTTTTCTACTCTGTCAGAGACGAATTCCATCATTTAAACCACATTTGTCATCTGCAAATTCTTTCATCTAAGACATGTCTAATTTTTTGTTATCTAGTGAAGAGCCTAAGTGAACTAAATTATATCTCAACTAGTAACCCAAATTGCAAATACTATAAAAACTAAGTACTTGTAGCTTTGGAGCCTCTAAGCTAGGAAAGAGATATATGTCTAAGTCAAAACAATTAAAGTTTCTGACTTGAATACAAAAACCAATGACTGGTACTCACATACTTATGACTTTTACGCAAAAACCAACTTGTTTTGTTCTTTATAGTGCGTGACAGGATAAACAGAATTGATGGTTGGTGTCTTGGATGGGTTAAGTTTATCTGGCTTGGCTCCAGAATTTATCTGGTTCACCTTCGGCTCACCAGATAAATTCCTCTGCCTTGCCTGATAAACTTAACCCATCCAAGACACCAACCATCTATTCTCTATATCCCCTAATGATGAAATTTCGAACTATAATGATTACATTATGTCCCAGATTCACATTGGTATAAGACATACAGGATAACTGTCTGTTTCCCTGTATGATCGAAATTTCCTTCATTGAGTGCAAAGTGAAGTCTGTATTTTCATGAAAGGCAAAGCCACAAGTAAAAATATGGCCTTTGCTTTTCATGAGATGATAGAAATTTTGATCATACCCTGAAACAAACAATTATCCTATTTCTTTTATGTTCTTCACTTTAATCTTTTTTTTTTTTTTTTTTCGTCTAATTTTTCCTAATCATGAAAAATATGTGTTTTTCAAACAGATCTATTCAATCTGGTCGGATATGAACTAGATGTAATAATGACGTCATGAGTGATGTTGACGTCATGAGTGATGTTGACTATGTCATAAAATGCCATGTTCACCCAATAAAAAATCATTCTTGTTCTGTATAAATATCTGTGGCATGTCAAAGTTATAACATTCAACGGTGAATTATAACATTCATCGGTGAATTATAAGAATATAATTCACTGTTTGATTTCTATAAACTTCTGAAAAGCATAAAAGAAAAGCAAACAATTAACAAACATTGAAATGTGTACCAAACCATTGACCTCCAACCACTTGTGCATTCAAAAACGATCCATGTTGAAAAAGTTTGCTTCAGACTGAGTTTTCATTTCCCTACATGTTATGCAATGACACAATACTTCCATAATATTGGATCTAAATCACTAAAGTACAGACTGCTCAATATCGAAGAAATACAATAAAACTCGAGTGTAGCTAAGTGACCATCTGGAAGTTTTCTGAGAAAATAGAACTGTTTGTTTGCACTTCATGCATAAAATGGTAGCCTTTTCCCTTTACTACACAATCCCTTGTTTCAACGACCCTGAAGAAGAGGTCTTTTGAAAACATTGTGGGAAAAGGAGAAAATGCTTTTAAGAAGTAATCCTATAATCCAAACCTTTTTTTGTTTGTCATCAGCAAGCACTTTCAACTTTGGCAAGTCTAAATTTTGAAATTTGGTAAAGCTACATCGTAACCACATATAATACATACCAACAGCCACCTTCTGTTACAGAAAACTTTTGCAGCAAACATCTGCTATAAAAGGCGAAATTGCTTCTTTTTTTCCAGAATATTTAACAGAGAGTAATTCAGGGAAGGTATTTCTTTACTGACATATGTTTTCTATTACGATTGGTTTAATGTAAACCACTGCAGTTACAGATGCAACGTGGTTCCAATGTGCCCAGCAAGTTTCCTTTCAACATAAAATGGCTATTTTTTTTTTTTTCATACATACAGTACACTAGTGAATAAATTTTCATTTAACATACATGGACATGAGACACAAACATTCTGATTAGTCGTAGCACCAATACAAATTCAAACAAACTATCACAACAAAGTTAAACATGTGGCATAGAAATTATGAAAAATCTTAATTTTTTATCCCCCTTATCTTATTCTTTTACTATAAGCCATTTGCTTATATAGGATCAAAAAAAAACACAAGAGGGCCATGATGGCCCTGTATCGCTCCACTGACTTATAAATATAACCCATAAGTACTGAACATTTCAATTCTGAGCCAAATGGTTTCAAAATGAAGACTTACAAAGTTTTCTCTGTAAAAGCCCATGTGAAAGTTAAGACCCGCAGGGCAAAGCCATTTTTGATCCCAAAGCTATAATTACTTGAACCCTGGCAGAGGTCCACAAGATAAAGCCACATGTCAAAATAATACAAGTCTACGCTGTATGGTTATAAAAAAGGTGATTTTCAAGTTTTGTCCATATGAAGCCTCTGTAAAACATAAGACCCCTGATGCAAGGCTAATTTCAAAAAAAAAATCAAAACAGGAAGATTTCTTAAGTTGTCACTATGTAAGCCCATGTAAAACTTGTGACCCCTGTGGCCGGGCCAATTTTGACCCCAGGGCTAAAATTCTGGCCTCCTTGGTAGAGGCCCACTAGATATAGCTACATGCAAAATTTGGTAGCTCTAAGCCTTATGGCTAGGTACAGGAAGATTTTTAAAGTTTTCTCTATATAAGCCTATGTAAAACTTGTGACCCCTGGGGCAGAGCCAATTTTGACCCCAGGGCTATAATTTGAAGAAACTTGATAGAGGTCTACTACATAAAGCTACATGCCAAATTTGGTAGCCCTATGCCTTACGGTTTCAGACAAGAAGATTTTTAAAGATTTCCAACATTTTTCAGTTTTGTTGCCATGGCAACCAGAGTTTTTGAAGGAATCAAATTCTTTCACGAAATTCTGAAGAGGACCATGGCAGGATCATTTCTGTGAAGTTTCATGAAAATTGGATGGGTAGTTTCAGAGAAGAAGATGTTTGAAATAAAAGTTAACGCACGGACGGACAGACGCACGGACGGACAGACGCACGACGGACACCGGGCCATGACATAAGCCTGCTGGCCTTCGGCCAGTGGAGCTAAAAATTACCACAAGCAGGCAAAAAGGACTTCTGATAGGGAAGCAAAAGGATAAATTGTTTATAGTGAATGTATAACATTAGCTGTTACATGGGAAGCAATAAATATTGCATTAACATGTGTTTCTAAAGGGGAAAAGGGATATATCTAAATGAACTCTTATCACAACGAAAGAAATTTAAAACTGGCCAAACTGACAACATTTTCATCCTATCATTTTACCCTTTACCATACAATCCCGAGTTTTAATGACCCTGAGAAAGAGGCCGTTTGAAAACAATGTGGGAAAAGAAGAAAATGCTGGTAACCAGCATTTTCTCCTTTTCCCACAATGTTTTCTACCCTACCAAAGACACAAATCATCGTTTGAGTTACATTTGAACTGTCTGCAACTGCTTTCTATTTGGACAAGTCTGAAATTTTGTCATTTGGTAAAGTGCTAACCCTTTACCAGGCATTCCCAAGTTTTTACGACAATGAGGAAAAGGCTTTTGAAAACATAGTTGAAATTTTCCTCTGATGTTTTCTGTCCTTTCAGAGACAAAGTCCATCATTTGAGCCAAGTTTGATATGCCGTCTGCAAATGCTTTCAATTTGGGCAGGCCTAAAATTTGTCCATTGGTAGAGTTAACTAAATAGATTTTAACTCAACCAGATGTCAAAATTTTAGACTCCAATGTACTGAATGCATTTGCAGATGACAACTTAAATGTGGCTCAAATTATGGGATTCATTTTTGTTTTCCAACAGAGTAGAAAACTTTGTGGGAAAAGGAGAAGATGCTGGTAACCAGCATTTTCTCGTTTCCCCACAAAAATTTCAAAAGCCTTCTTCCTAAGGGTTGCTAAAACACAGTATCTTTTGGTAAGGGGTTAAACTTAATTAATTTCTCAGTTTCTTGGGCAACTGTTTCAAAGATTCAACAACTACATGTAAAACATTAAATAGTTTGTGATAAAATGTGATAAAAAGAAATGCTCTGTGATGAAATGGAATGAAAGATGTGGATGAAATACAACTGGCTAGTTTTGCACAGATAAATGGTTAATCCTTAACAATACTACAAAATTTTAGACTTTTCTATTTTGGAAGAACTTGCAGACGACAAATTAAATGCAACTCCAACAATGGAGTTCAACTTTGAAAAGGTAGAAAACAATGTGTGTTTAGGATAAAATGCGGATTACTAGCGATTTCTGATTACCAGCATTTTCTCCTTTTCCTTCAATATTCTCAACAGTTGTGCCCCTCAACGTTTTTTTAAACCACTCAAATGTGTGTTTTAAAGTGTCTACAGCCAGACATTTTTCAAAATATTGTTGAAAAAGGAGATATGGCTCTTTCTACCCAGTTATTTTAAGCTTGCTTGTCTTTTAAACCTGTTGCCTGCAAAAACTTCCAATGTGGAAAAGTCTAAAAATTTGTAAACCTTTCACCAAACAATTCTCAGTTTTAAAGACTTCTTTTGAAAACTTTGATGAAAAAGAGAAAATGCTGCCAACCCACCATTTCTCCTTTTCCTGCAATGTTTTCTACCCTTCAACAAAAAAAAAAAAGTCAATTCTTGAGTTCTATTTAGTTTGTTGTGTGCATATGCTTTTAATTTGGACAAATCTGAAATTATGTTGTTTGGTAAAGGATTAAGATGAAAAGGTTCAAATAAATGAGCCATAATCTGTGAAAGGGGGGCTTAATGCATCTGCAAAAAGTATCACCCCCATGTCAACCTGGATTTTATATATATATGGTTCCATAATTATGTGATGACTTGCTTTGTATAGTGTACTACAGAGATGCATTAAGCCCACTTCTGCCAAAGCAACATGCACATGTTTCTTAAACATGCATAAGAACAAACATGCTTCTGTAAAAAAGGGCTTACAGTAACCAGCCATTGGCTAGATTTACTTACTAAACCTCTACTGAACACATAATGGAAAGTTTTAAATAAAATCTACTCTATTCAACAACAGTATATCCTTGATCATTTGCATAGAACATGGACCAAGCACCTTTCACAATTTCAATTGTCTTTGCTGCCTGTGTAGATCAAGATCATACTGAAAAAAACATGCAGTCTGATCTTGATTTAACACTGCAGATAAAAGCAACTATGCAAATGCTTGTATATTGGTCTTATTTCTAGACTGAAAATGTCTGTTTGATTAATTTGGCAATCTGGGCACTATTCACCAACCATTCTTAGTATTACTCTCCAGAACTTACTAAATTTGAAAGTAGCACAACTTCTGATTGGCTAAACTAAATGGTTAAGCCAATCAGAAATTGTGTTGCTTTCAAATTTAGAAAATCCTGAAGAATGAGACCAAGAATTCTTAAGAATGGTAGGTGAATACAGACCCTGAGGTTTAATTAAGATCCTTAGGGTACTTGGGAAATTTAACCCTTTACCACATAATCCCACCTCTTAATGACCCTGAGAATGAAAGCTTTTGAAAACATCATAGGTAAATGAGAAAATCTAATTCACAGTTATTTTGACAAAAAAGCAAATGCTTTCAATATGAATAAGTCTAAAAATCTTGTCATCTGGTAAAGAGTTAAAATCATGTGAAACTTCATGGTTCCTCAAAAATCAAATTACCCTCAGAGCAATATACCCAACATATGTCGCTTTTTCAAGCATTATAGATCAAGATCAAACTGCACATAACATGTAATCTGATCTTGGATTTACACTATGCACAACTCTGTAACATGTTCTGGCAAAAGCCACATCGAAATTGCATTATTTAGGCCATTTTTCCAACCTGTAAAGGTCCATTTCTTAAATTCAATGGGAAACTGGTAAGTCCTCATAACTCTTATTAAAGTCCTTATTTTATCACACACACAAAAAAAGATTTTTATACAACTATTTAATTGGAAAATAATGTAGAAGCATTTCTTCTTCCTCATTAGAGCATTCAGAACTGCTCCTTCACTGTTTTTCAAGAGGCATATCAATTCCTTCCATCATTTTGGAAAAAACTGATACGCCGTAAATGATGTACAATCAAATAATCAAGGATGTCACTGTTCTCCCATATTCTAAATGTTTCTTAACGAGAAAATTTCCTACATTACCAGTTACCTCTCTATCACACACTGGACTCTTCCAATTTGAAAACAGTTAGAAGAAAAAATAAAACAATAATGTGATTAGATTAAAATGTCGATGTTATAATAAGCATCATCAAAACATTGTGACATAATACAGAAAAATTGCTCGATTTGTCATTATTTTTTTTTCAAAAGCATTTCAGCCAATGTGAAGAATGTAGACAAAGAGGTAATGGGTTTCATTAACTCTATACAAAACAACAAATTTTAAGACTTGTCCAATTTGAAAACATTACATAGCACAAATCAAATGTGGCTCAAACTTTGAAATTTGATTTTGAAAGGACAGAAAAATTTGTTGGAAAAGAACACAAGGCTGGTTACCAGCATTTTCTCCTTTTTCCACAATGTTTTCTAACATCTTCCTCTTCAGGGTCTTTCAAATGCCAGATTGTTTGGTAAAAGGTTACCCATTCACCAAAACAGTAAGTTTTATTGACCCCGAGATAGATGCCTACTGAAAAAGTTGCTGGAAAAGAAGAAAATGCTGGTAACCATCATTTTCTCATTTTCCTACAATGTTTTCCCTACTTTCAATGACAAATCCCATCATTTAAGCCACTATGATTTTGTTGTCTGACAATGCTTTCAGTTTGGACCAAGTCCAAAAATTTGTTGTCTAGTATAGGGGTTTATGTTCATTTTAATAACAATTCCTAATATTCTACTTAATGATATAAATAATGTATAAAAAAATGACAGACAGATTACAGAAATACTTGAGTACATAATTAATACTATAAAGCATACAAATCTCTCTACACCAGAATAGTTTAATGTTATTAGTTAAAAACACTGCACCACATTGAAAGAAATTTATTTACTTCATAATAAATTGAAAAACTAACTTTATATGGAGGGGAAAAAAAACATTCACAATCTTTTAACAAGTATCATAAAAGAATCAGATAAAACACACCCTTTCCAGTTATTTAAAAAAAAGCAAATTAACTTTCATAATTCTTTTAAAATTTCAAAATCATTTTAACTTTAAACCTTCACCACACAATCCTAACTTTTAACGACCCTGAGAGAGAAGCCTTTTGAAAATGTTGCTCGTAACCAACATTTTCTCCTTTTCCAACAATGTTTTCTACTCTTCCCAAAACAAATTTCAATTTATCAGTCACATTTATTTTGTCTTCTGCATAATTATGCTTTCAATTTAGACCAGCCTAATATTTTGTCGTTTGGTAAAGAGTTAACCAAACAATCCCGAGCTTTAACTACCCTGAGGAAATTGCCTTTGAAAACATTGTGGGATAACGAGAAAATGCTGGTGACTAGCATTGTCTCCTTATCCCATAATGTTTTCTACACTTTCAAAGCCAAACCTTATCATTTAAGCCAAATCCAATTTGTTTCCCTGCAAATGCTTTCAATTAAGAACAAGAGCACCATGTGCAGGTGCCAAAATTCAGCTGCGGTTGCTTGATTTTCAGTAAAACTTTTAAGGGGCATAACTGTTCTGAAAATACTTTGATATTTACCTGCCTTTGTTGTATAGGTTCCCCTTTTAATAGTTGACAACTTGTCCAAATTTGAAGACAGTATCTTCATTACTAAAAGGGATGTTATAAAAAGTCAAAGTTTTTGCACCAAGATGACGAAGATGCAAAGGCTACGATAATAAAAGTTTTTTTCGAAAACAGCCGAGCTAAAAATAAAAAAAAAAATCTGTTGTCTGGTAATGACTTAAATTTGATACTTGGTGGTCTATGACTTGCACTATTGAACCAGTCCACTTGCTGATTATAAAATGCAAGTATAGTAATGGTTAACGCCGCTATACCAAATGGCAAAATTTTAAACTGGTCCAAACTGAAAGCATTTGCAGGCACCAAATTAAATATTGTGCAAGTGACCAAATTTGTCTGCGATAGGATAGAAAACAAATCTAAAAGGGTTAATCATTTATCAAACAGTCCGAACCTTTATTGACTTGAGAAAAGCAGGCTTTTGCACACACTGTGGTGACCAGCATTTTCTCCTTTTCCCCCACATTGTTTTCCACCCTTTCAAAGACAATTTTCATCATTTGAGTCACTTTTTTTTTTTTAATTTGTCCTGATGTGCTTTGAATTCTGGAAAGTACAAAAATTTGTCACTTGGTATAGAGTTAATTTATGTGCTTTCCCCCTCCTCCCTCCATAATCAAAAAGTTATCTGTGTTAATAAAAACAATTCAACAAACACCAGAAAAAATTCCATGCCAAACTTGATAACATATATTTACATAATGCCAATAAATATAAACAAATGAAAAATGAATAACTTCCACGCAGATCAAGAGAGGTTATCAACTTTATACAATAAAAGTATCTTACTATATCTACAGAATGATCATTGGTTTAGTAAAACCCCGTTGAAAAGTTAATTACGACAAAAAAATTCATCCGTCCATGCAGTTTTATAATACAAGAAAGAGACAAGTAGAATTAGTTCTATTTCAAAATATGTACAGATTGATTTCTACATATCATGAAAAATGATGATTAGATCTACAACGTTAATTATGATAAAATATACAAGATGCGAGAAGTCAAAAATATTATCTCTGCAATAAACATATACAATGTGCTATACTATTAATCGTAATGACTCAGGTGAATACAAAAATAATGCAACTCTAGAATTTGGCAAAATATAAAGACTCCATTATATACATGCACAGAAAAAGATTGTGATAAGATGAAACAGGACAAATAATGTACAAAGTATGAATAAATGATGGTGTAAATATAGAAACTACGGCACCCGTTCCATAAAAGCGAAACTAAAATGATAAATAAAGTGCATGTAAATTCTAGTACTTCATTTCCTTTTCTTCCTACAAAAGTATAAAGACTTACTCCCCTTCTTTCTATAAACCCGCTACCAAACAATCATGTTTCAAAAACCCTGTGGCAATAGGCGTTTAAAAACATAATGGTAGCACAGTTGGTAGCGTACAGGGCTTTAACTCTACCACAAAACAATAATTTAGACTGATCGAAATTCAAAGCATTTGCAGACGACATATCAAACTTGGCAGAAATTATCTGTTTCTGAAAGGTTAGAAAACATTGTGGGAAAAGGAGAAAACACTGGTTACCAGCATTTTCTCCTTTTCCCACGATGCTTTCTAAAGGCTTCTTCCTCGGGGCCATTAAAACTCAGGATTGTGTGGTAAAGAGTTAAACCAGGTGGCTGCTGGTTGTAAATCCCCAGCTCTCAGAATTTCTTTCCGAGACTGATGATAGTCATTGCAACAGGGTTCATTCCTCTCTCATGGCTGATCATTGTTTGACAATGCCTTTGTTGAAAAGTAGCCAGTGACTTCCTGACAATTTTGTATGAAACTCTGGTAAAAGAAACTCCTAGAAAGGTGCACTGGCCGCTGCCAAACTACAAGTATTTTGAAATAATTTTGAAAATAGAGTTACAAACTACACAAACCATACAAAACCATTGTAGGAAAAGGAGAAAATGCTTCTGATTGCCATCAATATTTTTCAATCACATTTTCAGGCAGAAAAATGCAGTGCTTGCCACTCGGTCATAATTTCACCATTTCTGTATTTTTTAGAAAATGTTCAGCAAAATATTCACAACTCAAAAATGTTTTTTTGAGAGTTAGTTCTTTTTCCAGTGCAACCTTCAACTTTATATTTAGTTTATCATATCACTTTGACAGCTCATTTTTTGCAGTTCCTATGATTCACTAGGCTTGTTAAATATGCACCTGTACAAAATGCTATCAGGTGTTCTGACAAAACCACCCTCAACCTCAAAAAGCCTTTTACAAGTATAGTAGCTTAGAAAGCTAGTGTAGATCAAGATCAGGCTGCACAAAGTCTGCAGTTTGATCTTTGATCTATACTGTCCACTTTACTAAGACATTCTTTACAAAAGCAGACTTTAAATTACAATTATTTGGGTCTTGCTTCCTCTTGGAATGTCTGTAGGGCTTAATACATGCTCTAAATGTTAACTGCAGAGGCTTGCCAATGGACATTCCCAAGTGATCAGAGCAGCTAGTGAGAATCAAACCTATTTCTGATTACAACTCCAACACAATAACTATCGAGTCAAGCCAGGCAGGGCCCCTCCAGTGGGACTGAGACATTAACTTCAAATTAATTGTGCATACAGATAATCGAAAATTACTCGAAACTTTAATATGCTTTACAACGGCAAAAATACACACATATATCTCTAGTCCCTGGTTGACCTACATAATTTATATAAACCATCTTGTCTTTGTATAACACAACAGCAGTTCTGATTGCAAGCATGAGCTACTGAAACTTGTGCTACACTGGTCAATCTTCTACCAAACTATCCTGTCTTTTAATGGCCCTGAGGAAGGACACTTTTGAAAACATTGTGTCAAAAGGAGAAAATACTGGTAACCAGTTTTTTCCCCTTTTCCCACGTTTTCTATCCTATGATCCTATCAAAGGCAAAATTTGATCATTTGAACCACATTTAAATTGTCACCTGCAAATGCTTTCCGTGTAGATAAGTCCACTTTTTTTTTGGGGGGGGGGGGGGTTGTTCCTATGCCTGGTAAGAAACACATCCCCCCCCCCATACGATGTGTGTCTGATTAAAACTCAAGTTAAATATATTGATCTATATATTAAAACACTACTTTTCTGACTAATACATGATTATAAAGTTCTTGTTCCTAACGGCCCCAAGTCCATAATAATTAATTTTAAATAAGTCAAACAAAAAAAAAAAAGGGTGTGTGTGTTTCTTTTTGATTTCCGAGTCAAATACAATGATTTTTTTTCTAATTTCGTTTTTCATCATAGAAAATAGCACAGAAGGCCATCCTAATTATAAACTTAGTAGAGGGCTCACCAATCTTGGAATAATTACGATGTTGCTTCTATTCCCTTCCCCCCCCCCCCCTGAAAAAACCTACATGGTGACAAAAAAATGAGTGGTGCTCTGGCAAGAGGGGGTTTGACACATACAAAGCATGGTATCATGAAATCATGGATCCATAAAATCTATTTTGTCTAACAACCAACTCAATCATGTGCTTGAATGGTCTTTGGACATGCAAAAAATTTACAAGCAGCAAAACACTTCCACCCATATCAGCCTCCACAGGCTGATATGGGTCAGTGCTTTTTGCAGATGCATTAAACCCCCTTTTCACAGAATGTGGCTCAAATATAAAGACTGAATAAATGTTATTTTACAGCATACTGACAGCTCAGGTCTTTTAGCGCACATGATAAGTAATGTAGTGATAAAAGGACAATAAATATGAATGATTGCTACAGGAGAAATGAAATATGAATTATGGAAATGTGTACCTGTGTTATATAGATAAACACTAACACATTAAATACAATAGGTGAAATTACTTCAAAATCTACAATTTCTCCATTTGCTGCAATGTTTTAGAAAGTTGCCTCCATCAGCCAGAAGCTTCAAAACATGTCAATATGAGGTAAAGGGTCGACCCTTGGGATGATTGACACACCTAGAGTTGGCTTGTAGATAGTGTACATCAAGGTCAGACTGCAAAGAACATGCAGTCTAATCTTGAATCTACACTGATATATTCTGGGATACTTTTACAAAAACATCGCTTTTACATTGACAAATTAAACCTTTATACCACACGACAAAAATGCAGACTTGTCCAAATTAAAAGCATTTGCAGACGACAATTCAAATGTTGCTCGAATGATGAAATTTCTCTTTTATAAAGTAGAAGACATTGTGGAAAAAGGAGAAAATGCTGGTTACCAGCGTTTTCTTTTTCCCACAAAGCTTTCAAAAGGCGTCTTTCTTTGGGCATTATCAAAACTCAGGATTGTGTGGTAAAGGGTTAAACCTTTTCGGGTCCCCCCCCCCATGGCTTTTTTGACAGTAATATTCCATTTTATGTATTTTGCACACAAAGGATCAGTACTCTTATGCAGAAACATGCAACTGTGATTCCTACAGTAATAATCGGATGAAAGCCCGTAACACTATACATGCACAGAGAAACAATGATGTTAGCATTAACCCTTTACTAAGCAACCCTGTTTTTTTAACAACGCGACCATATTGGAAAAGGATAAATGCTGATAACCAGCATTTTCCACTTTATCCACAACGTGTAACCTTTTTAAACGTTTACCACACGATCTGCAGTTTTAATGGCCTTAAAAGAAAATACTTTCAAAAACGTTGTTGCAAAAGGGGAAAATTCTGGTAACGAGCATTATTCCTTTCCCAACAATGTTTCCCATGCCATACAAGATGAATCAAATCATTTAACTCTTTACCAAACGACAGAATTTTGGACTAGTCCAAATTGAAAGCAGTTGCAGACAAAAAAAAAATTGATGACTGAAAAACTGAAATTTGTTTTGGGAAGGGTTGAAAACATTGTGGGAAAAGCATTTTCTCCTTTACCCACAAAGGGTTTCTTCCTCGGAGTCGCTAAAAGGCGGGATTGTGTTGGAAAAGGTTAAATCACATTATATTTGTCGTCTGCAAACCCCTCCAATCCGCGAAAATAAATTTTGTTGTTTGGTAAAGAGTTAAAACAAATCTGAAAGTGGTACAAATAAAATGAAGCTCTTTGACAGAGTAGAAAACATTGTGGGAAAAGTAGAAAATGCTGGTTACCAGTATTTTCAACTTTTCCCCATAATGTTTTCAAAAGGCCTCTTCCTTAGGGTCATTAAACTGGTGATTGTTTGGTAAAAGGGTAAACAATATGATGCCAACTTCATCAAGATTTTCATCTCTGAATTTCATCAGTGAATAACACTCAGTTTCAATCATTTAACTCTTTACCAAACGACAACATTTTGGACGTTTCAAAATTGAAAGCATTTACAGACGACAAAATAAATGTGACTCACAAACTGAAAATTGTTTTGGGAAAGGTAGAAAACACTGTGGGAAAAGGAGAAAATGCTGGTTAGCAGCATTTTCTCCTTTTCCCACTATATTTTCAAAAGGCTTCTTTCCCAGGGTCGTTAAAAGTCCGGATTGTGTGGTAAAGGGATAAAGCTTGATTTATCCATACACCCTGCACATGATTCCAGAAAACCAACAATATAAATTCCATTCTTACCCAATAAAAATGCATTGATACGATAAAATCACTAATCAAGGACAAGAAAGTACCAGTATTGGCACAAGCAAAAATGTTACAATAAGGAATACATGTAATTACGTGATGCTAATTCTCTAATATTAAGCTCTTCTTTCAGGCCTCATTTTAACAGAGCTATATTTTCACATCTACTTATTGACGATTATCAACACTTTCTTCAAAACACTGTATCTACAAATGATCCTCACTTATCCGGCAAAGTATTGATAAGGTCTAGCCTTGTTCGGTGATAGCTGATAAGATGTATAAAGTCCCGATGTTGTATTCAACGTTGGATACGGAGGCGCGATCTGTGAATGATATGAAGCAGGAGGAACTGTGGTGGCTGTCTGGAACACGGGGTGCACGTGCGCTGGCAGTGGATGGGTGGTGTACTGCACATGACGGGGACTCTGGTGGGCCGGTGGGGGAGCCAGGGTCGATGCAAAAGGACTGAACTGCCCGATACCCGCTGGTATTCCAACCTGGGGCTGCTGGTGTGCAGGCACCAAGTAGTGGTGAATTGGGCTGGCTTGTCTTCGTCTGTATTCCCTACAGATATCAGAGAAAAAAGTCTTTGATCGGTTGATTGATTGACTGACTGATATTGACTGATTGATACTTTATGCTGCTTTTATCATATTCACTTATAAGGTTGCTGGGTTTCACCAGAACTAGACTGACGCTCTTGAGTGTCTTGTTCAAGGACACTCTAGAAACAAGAGGGCCACTGACCCTAAAGCACTCACCTGAGTAAAGTCATCTACAGTTGATAAAGCTGAAGAGATCCTGTTTTAATGACGTAAAACTAATGACTGTAAGTGACCTACTTTTGGACCTGACATGGCCAAATTTCGAATCTGTCCACAATATCACCAAGACAAATATTCTGACCAAGTTTCATTATTATCAGGCTGAAGATTTGGCCCAGTGACCTACTTTTCAACCAAATGTAACCCAATTTTGAACTTGTCCAAGATATCATTAAGACAAACATTCTGACCTAGCTTCAAGAGTATCAGGCTGAAAATGTGACCTCTACGGTTTTTCTAAGATTTGGTCCAGTGACCTACTTTTTGACCCAATGTAACCCAATTTTAAACTTCAAAAGATCATCAAGACAAACATTCTGACCATGTTTCATGGGTATCAGGCTAAAATTGTGGCCTCTAGAGTGCACACAAGCTTTTTCTAAGATTTGGCCCAGTGACCCACTTTTTGGACATGACCCAATTACAAACTTGTCCCAGATATTATCAAGACAATTATTTTACCCAACTTTCATGAGTTTCAGGCAGAATATGTGGCATCGTTTGTAAGATTTGGCCCAGTGACCTACTTTTTGATCCGACATGACCCATTTCAAACTTGTTCAAGACATCATCAAGACAAACATTCTGACCAAATTTCATGACTATTTGACTGAAAATGTGGCCTCTAGAGTCCACACAAGGTAACTGTTGACAACCCAGACAACAGATGATGGGCGTTGAACACAGCAGCATCACAAAAGCTCACCTTTGAGCACTTTGCACTCTGGTGAGCTAAAAACTTAGTGCCATGTTCAACCTTTAATAAACAAGATAGCATTTTTTTTTTTTTTTTTGATATTAATCATATTTCGGTCTTAACTCTTTACCACACAAACACAAGTTTTAACGACCCTGAGGAAAAAGCCCTTTGAAAATACTGGGAGAAAACAAATTTTTATTTTTGAGTCATGTTTATTTTGTCCTCTGCAAATGCTTTCACTTTGGACAAGTCTAACATTTAGCTGTCAGGTAAAGAGTTAAGTTTGATTGAGTACCAGTCATGTGTACCTCTTTTTAAAATATTACCAACTTCTGCAAATTCATAGAACAATTGTCCCTTGTTAAAACCTTTACCAGATGACAAAATTCTAGACCTGTCCTAATCAAAGCATTTGCAGGTTACGCATAAAATGTTGCTCAAATTACGAGGCTCAATAGAAAACATTGTGGGAAAAGGAAAAAAATGCTAGTTACCAGCATTTTCTCCTTTTCCCACAATGTTTTCAAAAATCTTCCTTCATTAGGGTTGTTAAAACATGGGTTTGTCTGGTAAAGTATTAAAACAATCTTTGCCACTGCTAATTAACTCTTTACCACACAATCCCAGGTTTTAACGACCCTAAGGAAGAGGCCTTTTGAAAACATTGTAGGAAAAGGAGAAAAATGCTGGTAATCAGCAATTTCTCCCTCTCCCATTATGTTTTCCACCTTTTTCAAAGCAAATTTCAATTTTAAAGTCACATTTATTTGTCGGCTGCAAATGCTTTGGATTTGGGCCAGTCTAAACTTTTGTGTGGTAAAGAGTTAATACTACCTGTGTAAGTCCACTTGGGAGCCAGTGTTTAACAATACAGCTGGTTGCCCTACTTGCATTCCTGGATGAGCCGGCGAGAGCTGAGACGATGTTGCCCCATTATGTGGCGTCACAAAGTTCAAATTCCCGCTTGAGGGAAGCTTTTGACTCAAGCTTGTAGACCCGTGATACGTATGTCTATGCGTGTTATTTTGTCGCACGGTTGGAGAAACATATGCTAACTTTCCTTGAGCTGCCATTAAATTTTTCTCCATTTCATGTGGCAAACGAATCTCATGCCTTGGACTTCGGTCTTTATACTTTTCAGCCTGGTGCGTGACTTGTCCAGGCATGTGCTTCGATGATACATGAGAGTTCCTGTTGCTATGGGCAACTGACACATGACTGTCTTTTCGAGAATCAACACGAAGATTGGGTGGAATGAGTGCCGCTGTTTCATCGACTGTGGTTAGTCCGACATGACTTCCGTACAAGTTTGCATCGTGAAACAAGGCGGCATCGACATCTTCATGCTTTATGGGTGTTAGCATAACTTGCTGCTTGGAGCTTAGATCCTCAGCAACAGTGTGGTTAATGACATTTTTTCTGCTGGTATTATTATTGTTAGGGACTATTCCGAAATTATCCAAGTGCATGCTCTTTGACATCGAGGCCGTGCTGTTTTGTAACAGCTGTTCCCCTGCAGCTTGGGTGTCCCTATGGTGTCTGCAAAAGCACAAACAAAACAGGATCCTACAATACAAATATCATAGGAAAAGGAGAAAATGCTGGTAACCATGTTTTCTGCCCTTCCAAAAACAAATTTAAGTCTTGGATTTATATTCATTTTTTGGTATGTACATGCTTTCAATTTCGACAAGTCTGAGATTTTTTCGTCTGGTAAAGAGTTAAAATTAATATCTAGTCCTTAGACTTTCCAGATATAAAGAGCTATATGTTTAACCCCTTTTCCACACAATCCAGAGTTTCAAAGACCTTAAAGGCTCAGTAACAGCCAAATAATCAATGCAGGTGTTAAAATGCATTTAATTTCGATCATACCATTTAAAAGTATGGAAAATATTGTGAAGATGACAATCTGTTATTGTATGGTCAGTCCAAGTGTAAGTCTCTGGGAAAAAAATCAATCATAAAAATCAGGCAAAAAGTAAACAAAAAATTGAGTGACCTCGCAGGTTTTAACCTAGTTTTGAAATGAATATCTCTGCCAGCAACTAACCCTGGGACTGACCTTACAATAACAGATTGTTATCTTCACAATAATTTCCATACTTTTAAATGGTTTGATATAGATCTAAATGCATTTTAAGACCTGCTTTGTTTACTTTTGGCAGCTATTGTTATTTTAATGAACAAAGCCTTTGAAAACAATGAAGAAAGGAAAAAATGCTGGTAACCAGAATTATCGCCTTTTTCCACAAAGTTTTCAACCCTCTCTGAGAAAAATCACATTCAATTTGTCGCATAAAAATGCTTCTAATTTGGATGAGTCTTCATTTTGTCACCTGGTAAAAACTTAACTTAAGATTTTAGAATGGTCCAAGCTGAAAGCTTTTGCAGATGTTTCAAATGATATGTTTGTCTCTGACAGGTGAGAAAAAATGCAGTCTTAAAACAAAAATTTACCTGTCAATAGAAAGCACTTGCAACTGACAAATGTGACTAACAAGATTGGATTCATCTTTGAAATGGTAGAAAACATTGGTGAAAAAGGAAAAAATGCAACTAACATTTTCTCCTTTTCCCACTATGTTTTGAAAAGCCTTTTCCTCCAGGATTATTGAAATATGGAACTAAATTAATTCACAAACCTTCTTATCAGTTTTCCGTCTTCATCATCGCTGTCCGAACTAATCGTTATCACACTAACTGCTGGACTAGGAGTATCAGCGATCACGATCGTCTGGCGATGGTCCTTTCTCGAACCCGGATATTTGACTATCGGTAACGTTTCTGCCCAGGCAGATGGTACTAAAGGATCGCTGATTCGTGAAGTTTGATCGTTCTGGGGTGGTGTGTTTTCCTTTACACGTTTCTTTACTGGAGACAGTTGTGTTGAGGTCTGTTCTTTGGTAACCCTGCAAAATAGATATAGTCATATAAATTACGTTTTAAAACAGACACAAAAATTTGCAACTTGTCTATTCTTAAACTGTAAAGAGTAAGTAATTGCAATAGGATTAATTCCACTCACACAGCTGATCACTGTTTCCACAATGCTTGTTTTTGAAAAGCAGCACCTGGCTTGGGAAGAATGTTGTGTAAAGTACTGGTTAAAGAAACTTCGGGAAGCATGGGTGGGTGCAATGGCTGCTGCGACGTAACTAAAATAATGTTGAAAAGGGCATCAAACATACAAACAAACAAACTAAATTAATTTTAGAGAAGACACAACTATACTGTTTAAAACATACCTCTGCTTTGTTTGCCGTTTACTGGATTGTGAAGAAACATGAGAGTTGGTAAGACCAAAGGCTTGCACCATGCCAAGGTTCCAGGCTTGTGGCTGAGTTCCCTGAAAGGTGACACAAAGGAATGTACCCTTTACCAAACAATCCGATGTTTTAACCCTTAACCTGCTAAATAAGTGAAATAAAATGTTCAAGCTGATGGTAAAAAAAGAAAACATTTCTGGATATTTAAAGGGGGGGTGGAAAGGGGGAAATCTTCTTATTGGACAGTGTAGATCCAGGTGATCAGAATGCATGTTTTGTGCAATCTGATCTTGATTTACACTGTCTACAAAGGTCCCTAAGTCATGCTTAGCAGCAAAAGGTCCCCAAGGAATGAATCTTTGTAAACATTGTGGGAAAAGGAGAAAATGCTGCTAACCAGCATTTTCTCCTTTTCCAGCAATGTCTTATGCTCGACAGATTCCATCATTTGAGCCACATATAATGTGTCATGTGCATATTCTTCTGCTTCTCTATAGACAAATTCAATCATTTGAGCCGCATTTAATGTGTCATGTGCATATTCTTCTGCTTCTCTATAGACAAATTCAATCATTTGAGCCACATATAATGTGTCATGTGCATATTCTTCTGCTTCTCTATAGACAAATTCAATCATTTGAGCCACATTTAATGTGTCATTCGCATATTCTTTCAAATTGGATTAGTGTAATATGTCTTTCAGTAAAGAGTTAACGCTTTACCAAACAATTTTGATGTTTACACAGTGAAAAAAGGATAAAATGTTGGTATCCAGCATTTTCTCCTTTTCCCACAATGTTCTATACTTCCTGAAAAGAAGTCCCATTAATTGAGCCACATATAATTTTTTGTCTGCAAATGCTTTCAATTTGGAAAAGTTTGAATTTTTGCTGTTTGATAGAGAGTGAAGATTAATCATTGCTTTCTATATTGCACACATCAAAGAAATCACTCAATGGAGAGCATCTTTTCTCATAATTTCACACAATAGTGGACAGTGTAGATCCAAGATCAGATTGCAAATTCTACTGCCATATGCTAATGTTTTCTGGCACATCATTCTAAGTTGGTTCATGTACGCTTATGTAAGTCTTTGTTAGCTTGGTGCATTGAAAATTTTTCAACGTATGCCAAGGAACAACCCATATGCGGAGGGCTTGTTTGATAAAAGCATTTTGAGGGGTTTGTTCCTCCGCAGTACGAAAACAGAGCCTTATCTCCCTGTTGGCATTAATCCAACCAAACTCTTTGACAAATTGAGCTAACAGCTTCTGTCAAAGTTCTTTGTAGAAATTGCTTCAGAGTGCAAACAGCACATGCAGCATGTAAGGCCTTTGTCAGGAGATCATTGACATTTGTTGATAATTAATTGGTTTTACAACTGCTCTTGTTACACATACCAAATTAACTCACGTGAGTATTGAGTCAACTATGTTTTAAGCTTATTTTTACCCCCCTTGAACAAAATTTTTTCTGGTTTTTGTGTGTATGTATGTGTTTTCAAGCTTTGCAATTCATTCATGGTACTTTCTCTCAACTTGCCATAGTCTTCAAGAGCCTTTAGTACCCTATGGCTTAATCTTCTAACTGCCAATCTATCGCCAAATCAATCAATTGATCAATCGATCAATCAGTCGATTGATGGATCCATCCATCCATCCATCCATCCATCCATCCATCAATCAATCACATACCAGTTGGGTCAGTGGTGTCTGGTCAAATCCATCTAGAACTATCGACTGTCTCCAACTGTCTGAGAGAACCTGTTGTGTCGCCAAATTTTCTGGCAGTATCTGCTGAGTGACTGGACGCTGAGTTGACGTAGCTGCAGCCAGGCCAGGGATCTGCTGGAAAGGTCCGACTAGCACCTGTTGTCCACCAGGCCAGGTTGGAGCACTCTATGAAAAACATTAACAGCTACCAACTTAGCTCTTTAACACTCAATCCTGAGTTTTAACGACTCTGAGGAAGAAGCCTTTTGAAAACACTGTGGGAAAAGGAGAAAATGCTGGTAACCAGCATTTTCTCCTTTTCCCACAATGTTTTTTACCCTATCATAGACAAAAAAAATCCTCACTAGAGCTACATTTATTTTGTCATCTGCAAATGCTTTCAGTTTGGTAGAGTATAAGAATTGTTGTTTAGTAAAGAGTTAAATCTTTACCTGACAGCAAAATATGAGACTTGTCCATACTGAAAGCATTTGCAGATGACAAATTGCTTAGATGATGGGATTTGTCTCTGACAGAATTGAGAACATCATTGAAAAATGGGAAAAACTGCTGGTTACCAGCACTGTCTTCTTATACTGAAATGCTTTCAAAAGCCTTCTTTCATAAATTAAAGGTTGGTTCTCTAAAATGTCTGCCCACTACTTCCTGCTCTGGACTTTTTGTGGCTTGCAACAGACAATATCTGAAAATACTGTGACAAAAGAAGAAATTGCTATTACTAGGTAATTTCTCATTTGCAACTTTTTACAATGCATGCCTACATAATCCTTATACGACTTATCAAAAGATAAAGCCTTTTCATTGACATTTGAAATGTTACTCAAACACTGAAATTTGTCTTTGGAAGAGTAATAAAAGCTGTAGGAAAGGAATAAAATGCTGGTTACCAGCATTTTCTCTATTTCCCAAAATACTTTCAAGTCTTTTTCTTCAGCGTCCATAAGAATCAAGTTTGTTTGGTACAGTGTCAAGACTTGAGGACTATCTTTACTGTGTGAGTGCTCCTCAAGTGATTTTGTTACAAGCTTCAATCAAGATCAGACAACACAATGGTACACAAACTACACAAACATCAATCCCCAAGACTCTAGACCAAGAAAAAAGGATAATACTGTATAATTCAAACCCAATCACTAACCCCATGCAATTAAAAGAAGGGGGCCACAAGGGCCCTGTATCACTCCACTTCCTTATAAACAATGTGCCCTAAATGTAAATGGCATCAACAGAGACATTCACCTTTTACCAAATGGCAAAATTTTAGACTGGTCCAAATTGAAAGCATCTGCAGACAAGATATCAAATTTTGCTGAAATGACGGTAATTAATGGTAATGGTCCATGAAAGCATAGAAAACCCTATGGGAAAAGGAAACAAGAGGGCCATGATGGCCCTGTATCGCTCCACTGGCTTATAAATATAAACCATAAATACTAAACATTTCATTTCTGAGCCAAATGATTTCAAAATGAAGACTTACAAAGTTTTCTCTGTAAAAGCCCATGTGAAAGTTGAGACCCGCAAGGCAAAGCCATTTTTGATCCCAGAGCTATAATTACTTGAACCCTGGTAGAGGTCCACAAGATAAAGCCACATGCCAAAATAATACAAGTCTATGCTTTATGGTTATAAATAAGGTGATTTTCAAGTTTTGTCCATATGAAGCCTCTGTAAAACATAAGACCCCTGATGCAAGGCTAATTTCAGAGAAAAAAAAATCAAAACAGGAAGATTTCTCAAGTTGTCACTATGTAAGCCCATGTAAAACTTATAACCCCTGCGGCGGGGCCAATTTTGACCCCAGGGCTAAAATTTTGGCCCGCTTGGTAGAGGCCCACTAGATATAGCAACATGCAAAATTTGGTAGCTCTAGGCCTTATGGCTAGGTACAGGAAGATTTTTAAAGTTTTCTCTATATAAGCCTATGTAAAACTAGTGACCCCTGGGGCAGAGCCAATTTTGACCCCAGGGCTATAATTTGAAGAAACTTGATAGAGGTCTACTACATAAAGCTACATGCCAAATTTGGTAGCCCCTATGCCTTATGGTTTCAGACAAGATTTTTAAAGATTTCCAATATTTTTCAGTTTTGTTGCCATGGCAACCAGAGTTTTTGAAGGAATCAAATTATTTCACGAAATCTGAAGAGGACCATGGCAGGATCATTTCTGTGAAGTTTCATGAAAATTGGATGGGTAGTTTCAGAGAAGAAGATGTTAGAAATAAAAGTTAACACACGGACGGACAGACGCACCGAGGACACCGGGCCATGACATAAGCCCGCTGGCCTTTGGCCAGTGGAGCTTAAAATGCAGGATGGCAGCATTTTCTCCTTTGACCACAACATTTTCAAAAGGCTATTTCATCACAGTTGTTAAAACTCAGGATCGTGTGAGAAAGAGTTATACCATGAGAAGTCTGTATTGATTTAATTTTCATGGTGAAAATTTCATAGTGAAAGTAAGACAAGCCCAAAAGAAGTCTTATCTTTTTCACATGGCACGATTATGTCAATGAATAAAAGCATATCGAATCAAGTATTATTCACAACAATATCATTGAACTCTGACAAACATATCATGACAAGAAGATTTCCAAAAAGAAAAAAATAAACATTTTTATAACATGAATGGTAAAATTTTAGGGACACAGGGCCATGACATAAGCTCGCTGGCCTTTGGCAGTGAAGCCAAAAATTCAAAGCATAAGCAAGGCCCAACCTTTGGACAAAGACAAAAATTTCAGCTTCATCCAAACGAAAGCATTTGCATACCACAAATTAAAATTGGCTAATCCATGAGATCTGTCTTTGAAAAGGTAAAAAACAATGCAGGCAAATGGTGAAAATGCTGGTCACAAACATTTCCTCCTTTTCCAATAATGTTTACAAAAATTTTTTTTCTGAAGGAAATTCATAACACTGCACAGTTTGGTAAAAGGTTTATGGAAGTTCTAATTTCTAAGACCAGCCATATCATATGTCAAGGCAAAAAATGTCTCAGCCAATTGAACAGCTGGTCTCAAAATTGAAATCAGTTGGCAAATACAGACACATACATGAATGGTAAGTTTTCCTTGTTAACAAGTTAGCATATATTTTATATTTAGCATATATTTTAGACTTAATTCAAAATGTAAAGAAAAGAAATCTATAAAAAATATGTATAGGACTCAAAAGTGATAATCATGTTATGTACAAGAAACACACTAGGAAAAGGATGTTTAATGCATCTTTCTAATGCATTGTAGCAAGCAAATCCTCCCATAATATTGACCCATTTTGTCTAGAGTTCTGCTTAATCATGAGGTAGAATGGTCCTTTGACATGTAGAATTTTTACCAATAGCAAAAAGTTCCAACCCAGGAGAGCCAGTGTAGACTGCACAGGCCTATACTTTTTGCGGAGGCATTAATACCCCTTTTCACAGAATGTGGCTCATATTATTTTGTCCTGTATCATTCATAACCTCATTTCAGATGACTTGCTCATCTTGGAGCAGACCTCTTTCAAAATTATTGTGTCAACAGGAAAACTTGTTCATACAGAGCCCAGATTTCACCTTTTGCCAAAAAGTATGGATGTTCATATTGATTCTCCCTATTTTACAAGGTCTTCAAATGTATTACACTGTTAACCCTTTACCACACAATCCCAAGCTTTAAAGACCCTGAGAAAGTAGCCTTGTGAAAGCATAGTGAGAAAAGGAGAAAATGCTGGCAACTAGCATTTTCTCCTTTTCCCACAATGTTTTTCATCCTATCATAGACAATTTCCATCATTTGACCCACATTTAAATTGTTGTCTGCAAATGCTTTGAATTCTGACGTCTAAATTTTTGTCGTTTGGTAAAGAGTTAATCACATAAAAAAAAAGAAAATTAAAAAAGGAACATTATAAAAAGAATGATACAAAAGGTAACAAAAACATGCTTATCTCCATTTTAACCCTTTACCACACAATCCTGACTTTTAACTACCTTGAAGAAAAAGCCTTTTGAAAGCACTGTAGGAAAAGGATAAAATGCTGGTAACCATCATTTTCTCCTTTTCCCACAATGTTTTCCACCCTCCCCAAAATGAATTTCAACTTTTGAGTCAATTTAATTCTGTCGTCTGCAAATGCTTTGAATTTGGACTAGTCTAAAATGCTGTTGTTTGGTAAAGAGTTAACCCTTAGAGAACCAAACACAGTTAAACTTGCGTTTACTCTTAGCTCAAAGGGTTCCTTGACTATTTACTTAACTAAAAAATTTTAGATTTTTCTAAATCAAAAGTATTAAATTTGCAGACAACAAAATAAATGTGACTCAGAAATTGAAATTAATTTTTGGTACGGAAGAAGACATTCTAAGAAGTGAAAGGTGAACATGCTGGTCCGTTTTTAACAATGTTTTCAAAAACCTTCTTTTTTCAGGTTGTTAAAACTAGGGCTTGTTTGGTATAGGGTTAATGCAGATGGTCTTTCAACCCAGTTTGGCTGCAAAACTAAGGCAATTTGAAGTACGTAAGAATGAAGTAGATACTGCAATTCTCAAGGCTGTTTTCGATAGGAATATCTCACAAAATACCCCGATCAAGATTTGACTGCACATTCTGAGCCTTCTAATTTTGATCTACACTGTTCCCATAAAAGAAAAAACGCTTTGGGCTATGCTTTGTGAAAAGGGGTTTAATGCATTTTCAAAAAGTATCGACCCATGTCAGCCTGCGCAGTCCACGCAGGCTGACCTGGGTCGAATTCTTTGCTATTAGTTTGCTATTTCTGCACGTCAAAGGACCAAACTACCTCCAGATCCAGTCAATTATTAGACAAAATGGATTTCATCGATCCGTAACTATCACTGTTTTGACTTACTTGGTAACATGCATCATAGAGACACAATAAACCCCCTTTTGCCAAAGCATGGCTCATTTATATATTACACCAGGTAAAGATCATACCTCCAGGCACAATTAACGTGGAAACTGGGGGTGGGTGGGGTTAGTTTGGGTACAAAATTATCCACAGTAAAGGGATTTGTGAGTTAACATTCCAGTGAAAAAGTGAACAAAAACACATGCCCCTCTCTAATGCCACTCCCCCTTCTTTTGGACAATTTTCTTCAGTCTTGAAGCAGACCACATTTGAAAGCTTTGTTGCAAAAGAAGGAAAATTGCATACTGATTTCTCCTTTTGCTATAATTATGCTGTTTCAACTCTTTACCAAACGAGAGAATTTTAGACTGGTCAAATTTCAAGGCTTTTGCAGACTACACAATATGGCTCAAGTTATGAAAGTTTGTGAGTGGAATGACAGCAAACATGGTGGGAAAAAAAGGAGAAAATGCTGGTTACCAGCATTTTCTCCTTTTCCCACCATGTTTTCTACCCTATCAAAGACAGAAATCATTTTAGCAACATTTGTTGTCTGCAAATGCTGTCGATTGGCCCCATCCAAAATTTTGTGGTTTGGTATGAGAGTTGAACTTTTCCCCTAACAACCTGGTATTTTCACAACTTGGAGAAAGAAAGCTTTTGAAAACATTGTGGGAAAAGGGAGAAAATGCTGGTAACCAGCATTTAAATTCAAATGCTTAAAACAAGCATTTTTCTTTTTCAAACTAAGTTTTAAAGGGCTTTGTCCTCAGGATCCTAAAAGCATAGGATTGGTTTGTAAAGGTTTAACCCATTTCAAAACAATCTCGGGTTGTAGCAAACATGGGAAAGCAGCCTTTAGAAAACATTGTGGGAAAAGGAGAAAATGCTGGTAACAGCATTTCCTTCTTTTCCAGCCATGTTTTCTACTCTATCAAGGACAAACTCCGCCATTTGAGCCATCCTCAAGTTGTCGTCTGCAAATGCTTTCAGTTAGGTAAAGTCCAAAATTTTGTTGTTTGGTAAAGGGTTAATATGTTAGAGCCTCATTTCAAATTTCCATCAGAGCCTCATTTCAAACTTCCATCACACAGTATGAACTATATTACATGCTAAATTTCTCATAAATCCTTTACCTATACTAAACAAAATCATTTAATTCTTTTTACTTCATTCAATTTGTGGGAGAAAACAGTGTGACAAATACAAAGATGTGTCCATAATGACAATTTGTACATTTCTTTCAACAGATATAATGTCACTAAAACAATCATAACGTGTCTACATTTATGGTTTTTTCTGTGATCTCCTTTTCACACAATGTTTTCAGAGGTCCTCTCTAATCATACCATAATGTTTGGTGAACAAATCATGTATTCAAGGTGAACTTTTTTTATGGATACTAATTTGTACTTCAACATAATATTGTGTGCCCATAAGTTTCAGTTCACAACTGGTCATGTATTATTCTTCATCAGCCTTTCTCTAAAGAACTGTGTGTTTAAATCTGATACCCTAGATACATCACTATGTCAACTTGTTACCTCATAAAACAATGTGGTTCTCTGTAAATTGTTCAATGCCATTTTCAGCATCATTTCAGCTATATCGCAGCGGCCAGTGCACCTATCCATGCATTCCTGGAGTTTCTTTTACCAGTACTACACACAATATTCTTTTCAGGTCACTGGCTGCTTTCCCACATAACCTTTGTAGAAACAAAACAATGCAGTGGCAGACACCTTTGAGAATATCATAGTAAAATATGGATAATCTACATGAATAACCCATTTACCAAACAACAAAATTTTAGACTGGTCCAGATTGAAAGCATTTGCATTCAACAAACTAAATGTTGCACAGATAAGGACAATTTTGTTTGAAAAGGTAGAAAACATTGTGAGAAAAGGAGAAAATGCTGGTTACCAGCATTTTCTTCTTCTCCCAAAATGTTTTCAGAAGGCTTTTTTTCTCAGGGTCATTAAACCTCGGGATTGTGCCATAAAGGGTTAACCCTTTACCAAACTATTTTAAGGTATTTTAACAAACCTGGGGAAAAAGCCTTTTGAAAACATTACGGGAAAGTTTTATACCTTTGACCAAAAAAATACATGAACATAAATGGGTCTCATTTGTCATCTACAAAATGCTTTCAATTGAGGAAAGTCTTAACAATTTATTGTCTGGTAAAGAGGTAACACTGAATACAACTGAAAACACTGTTGGAAAAGGAGAAATAGATTGGTCAGAGTAATTTCTCCTTTGGCCACAATGTTCTTAAAACTGATGAACAGGGCTTTCCCTGGCCTCTATTCTTTGAATTTGGACCCCAAAGTTTTCAAAATGATCCCAAAATTTATGTGTACTTCTTTTATTCATTTGGAGGGAGCCAAATGATCCTAACACCAGAAAGTCCAGGAAAACCCCTGGGTAAACTGAAACTCTATGATGAAAAAACCAATTATTATAAGGATGGCAATGTGTGAAGAAAGAACCCTGGGTACAGTGAAAACATTGTGAAGGATGGACTGACTGACACACAGTGGCAGTATAAGGTCACTAAAATGGAATGATCGCATTTGAATGGTCAAGTTTTAAATAACTTACCATTCTGGGTTTCTAGAGTTAGTTTCAAAAATAGAAAAACAGAAATAACAAACAGTGCAATAATACTCAAGATACTAATAGTACAGCTTATTTGTAATACTAAGTCATGTTAAACTTCTACTTCATTCAACAATGTAAACTTTAATGAACTGCTGTAAATGTACAAATTTGAAAGAAAAAACTTACCCTGAACCCTTTATCACACAATCCAAAGTTTTAACAACCCTGAGGTAGAAGGCTTTTGAAAACATTGTGGAAAAAGGAGAAAATGCTGGTAACCAGCATTTTCCCCGTTTTCTACAATATTTTCTATCCTTTCAAAGACAAATTCCTTTGGGTAACCACCATTTTTTGGAAAATGGTAACCTTGAAATTCTCTTGTAGGGGTCTTATATCTAAAATGAAAATACCTGTTGGGCTTATTGGGCACTATAGGAGTTGAGATTAAATATTAAATCTTAAAGGCCTAGCAGTGGCCAAAAGTAAGCAATATTATAGATGTTAAAATGCATATAGATCTAAATCATACCATTTAAATCTATGGAATTTATTGTGAAGATGACAATCTGTTATTGTGCAGTCAGTCCAAATGTTAGTTGCTGGCAGAAAATCAAATTTTAAAATCAGGTAAAGAGTAAAGGAAAGATGGAGCAACCTGGCAACTTTTAACCTAGTTTTGAAATTCATTTTTCTGCCAGCCACTAGCACTTGGACTGACCACATAATCACATATTGTCATCTTCACAATATTGAGTAACTTCTATACTTTTCAATGGTATGACTGATACTTAAATGATTGATTTTCAGTTAAAAGAGGAGCGTAACTGTGTCAAAAATATTTTGATGGTTACCTGCCCTTGTTGTATGGGTTCCCACTTTGATTGTTAACAACTAGTCCAAGTTTGAAGTAAATATCTTCAGTAATAACAGACATATAAGACATCAAAGTTTTTGCCAGACAACACAGACGGCAACAGTGCTATGACAATACCTTGATGTTTTCTTTGAAAACAATAGAGATAAAAATGTCAGTCATAACTGATACCAAGTCAATTGTTAGTTTAGCCAATCAGAAGCACAACTCTCTTCACTAGCTCAAACAGTTTGTTAATTGACAACTACAGCACCTCAAAACAAATACTGGCTACCAGAAATGTTTTCAAAACCCTTTTACCTCAGGATTGTGATAGGAATAGGGTCAAATTTTGACTGACAAAACCTTGTTACAGGTTTTTAATTTAGAAGCAGAGAACTTTGAAAGTAACTTTGTAAAAGATGGACAAATTTACTCCAAATGACAGAATTTTAGACTGGTCAACTGAAAGTAAGCATTTAAAGGCAAGAAACTAAATGAGGTTTTCAAATGGGCAAAGTTATCTTTAAATTAGTGGCTTCTGTGGGCCTGAAGCGCTCTACTGGCAGTGATTTTGCTCGTTTTCTAACATACATCATTAATTGATGATGCTTTGTTTGTTTGTATTCGAGTTTAATGCCCTTTCAACAGCTTAGATCATATCACAGCGGTCAGTGCACCTACACATGTCTTTCCTGGCTTTCTCACACCAGTACTGACTCAACTTTCTTTCTAAGTCACTGAATACTTTTCTCACATGCATCGAAGGTGAGAGGCGAAATATGGCCAGTAAGAAAATTTGCCTCAACCAGGTATCAAACTCGCAACCACCAGGTATCTAGGTAATAGCCAAACAGTTTTGATAGTTCTATAAATCAGTTCTAGACCAGTCACTCTGTACCAAACAATCCAGAGGCGAAGGCTTCTACAAACAATGTGGGAAAATGAAAGAGTGCTGGTTACCAGTTTTTTCTCCTTTAACCCTTTAGGACACAATCCTGTCTTTTAATGGACCCTGGGGTAGAAGGCTTTTGAAAACATTGTGGGAAAAGGAGAAAATGCTGGTAACCAGCATTTTCTCCTTTTCCCACGTTTTTCTACTCTTTCTAAGACAAATTCCATTACTTGACACACACTAAATTTATCATCTGAAAATGCTTTGAATTTGGTCTGGTCTAAATTTTGTCGTCTGGTAAAGAGTTAACAGTGTTTTCGACCATTTCGAAAGCAAATTTCATTATTTGAGCAATTCAATTTGTCCCTAGCAAATACTTTCAATATGGATAAGACTAACATTTAACTCTTTACCAAACGACAAAATTTTAGACTAGTCCAAATTGAAGGCATTTGCAGACGACAAATTAAATGTCACTCAAATGATGAAAATTGTGTCTGAAAGAGTGGAAAACATTGCGAGAGAAGGAGAAAATGCTGGATACCAGCCTTTTCTCCTTTTCCCTCAATGTTTTCAAAAGGCTTCTCTCACAGGATCATTTAAAACTCAGGGTTGTGTGGTAAAGGGTTAAAGTCAACTTAACACTTTCACTGCCAGTCGAGACTTAAGAAATTTTCATATGATGCATTAGTCAAGATCAATCTGCATATTCTGTGCAGCCTGATCTTGGATCTACACCAGCCCCGCCTGAAGCTAAAATTTGACCAAAATCATCCTTCAATTGCTGTGATAAAATCTATTTTAATACCTCAAGAAGGGTTTTTTTTTTTAGCTGGTAGTAAAAGATGTACTGAAAATCTAACAAGCAAAGCTCACACATGAAAAAGCCATACAATACAGTAGATAGTAAGAAGGCAAACTATTTGAGCCATGCTCTGTAAGAAAGGGGTTTAATGCATCTGCAAACCGTATTGACCCATGTAAGCCTGTGCTATCCACGCAGGCTGACATGGGTCAAAACTTTTTGCTATCAGTCGATTTCCTGCATGTCCATGGACCAATTCACCTCATGATCGAGTCAGTTGTTAGATAAAATGGACTTCACAGACATATAATTATGTGGTTACTTATTTGGTATAATGTGTCATGGAGATGCATTAAACCCTCTTTTGCCAGAGAATAGCTGATTTCTAGAAAGACACTACACAGAGCACTGCTAGGTATGTGGGCACAAAAAAAGAGTCCAATATTACCTGGGTAATCAATTGTGACTGTAACTGTAAAGTGGGCGCAGCCTGGGTCACCATGGGCACTGGGTTGTAGCGAGACGGAGAATTTAGTCCTGAAAGAAACAAGCTCATCATACGACAAGAATCATCAAAGTCTAATTTCTAAAACAAGAGCACAGCATGCAGATGCCATCGCCTGCCTGGCTGCAGTTGCTCGATTTTACAATACCAGATTGTCATCTTCAAATAATTTCCATACTTTTGAAATGTCTGATTTAAATGCAATTTTAACACATGTCTCCTTGGTCACAAGCCCATTAATTTTTTCAACTAAATAATCCAGATTTTTAACAACCCTGAAAAAGAAAGCTTTTGAAAACATTGTAGGAAAGGAGAAAATACTATTAACCAGCATTTTATCCTTTTTCGATCATGTTTTCTACCCCTCCCAAAAACAAATTTCAATTTTTTTGTCAAATTCATTTTGTCATCTATAAATTAAAAATTTTGTTGTTTGGTACAGGATTAACTCTTTATCAAATGACAAATTCTGGACTCTTCCAAACTGAAAGTTTCTGCAGACAACAATTTCAAAAGTGATACAAATAAACCGAAGTTCTGTGGCATGGTAGAAAACATTTTGGGAAAAGGAGAATATGCTGGGTACCAGCATTTTCTCCTTTACCCACAATGTCTTCAAATTTAAAGTCTTCTCCTACAGGGCCATTCAAAGTCAGGACTGTGTGGTAATGGTTTATGTCACTGAGCTACCAGGCTTAGCATGGACAGTGTAGGTCAAGGTCATTATTAGCTAAATGTCTGTCACTGCTTCAAGAGCATGTGTCAAGAACATACAGACGTAACTGTTTTCTGTACCTCCTCACCCAAACATACAATGAATATCTGTTCAAATGTATGTCCCAATAAAAACAGGAGGATAAACAATAACAAAGAAACAAAATTTAAAATGTTTATGTCTTTACCACATGACATTTTGGACTAAAACATACTGAAAGTATGTGCAGATGACAAAATAAAGGGAAATTCAAATCAATGAAATGATGATTTCTGTCTGTGATAGGGTAGAAAACATTGTGGGAAAAGGAGAAAATGCTGGCTTCTAGCATTTTCTCCTTTTCCCACAATGATTTCAAAAGTTCATTATTCAGGGCTGCTAAAGCTCGGAATAGTGTGGTAAAGGGTTCAATACTGGAAAATAAAACAAGAGCACCACATGCCAGTGCCAATGCTTGGCTGCAGTTGCTTGATTTTCAGTGAAAATTGCAAGATGAAAAAGGGACATAACTGTGTCAAAAATACTTTGATGGTTACCTGCCCTTGTTGTATATGTTCCCCTTTTGACAATTAACAACTTGTTGAAGTTTGAAGCAAATATCTTCAGTAGTAACAGAGATATTGTAAGATGTCAAAGTCTTTGCACAACAACACAGACGCAAATGACAACACCAGCACTACGACAATACCTCAATGAGCCAAGCTAATAAAACATGATTAAAACATCGCATCATTACCAAATTTCTGGGAAGTAAATTTGTTGAAAACATGCACAAGATGTCAGAACTGCTCTACTACAGTAATTCTTCTTGCTAGATCACACTTTCAACATTTCCCTTAGTTAGGGCTATTCCAGGAAAAAGTGTCACTGACCAGTGGACCGTAACTTTTATTAAAAGAAACCACCTAGAAACTTATAATTAACTTAAGGGCACCACCAAAGAAAACAAGAGGGCCATGATGGCCCTGTATCGCTCCACTGGCTTATAAATATAAACCATAAATACTAAACATTTCAATTCTGAGCCAAATGGTTTCAAAATGAAGACTTACAAAGTTTTCTCTGTAAAAGCCCATGTTAAAGTTGAGACCAGCAGGGAAAAGCCATTTTTGATCCCAGAGCGATAATCACTTGAACCCTGGTAGAGGTCCACAAAATAAAGCCACATGCCAAAATAATACAAGTCTATGCTGTATGGTTATAAATACAGTGATTTTCAAGTTTCGTCCATATGAAGCCTCTGTAAAACATAAGACCCCTGATGCGAGGCCAATTTAAAAACAAAAGGGCCATGATGGCCCTGGGTCGCTCACCTTGGTAGAGTGCCTTTAAGGTTTTTCTTTAATTTGATCATGTGACCTAGTTTTTGACCGCAGGTGACCCAATTTCAAACTCATATTTCATGAATACAAACATTCTGACCAATTTTCAAGTCAATTGAGCAAATAATGTGGCCTCGAGTGCCCTAAAGATATTTCTTTAATTTGACCTAGTGATCTAGATTATGACCCCTGATGACCTAAATTTGAAGTGGTCTTTGACTATATCAAAAGAAACATTTTAACCAATTTTCAAATCAAATGAATAATAAATGTGGCCTCTAGAGTGCCCACTAGCTATTTCTTTAATTTGACCAAGTGACCTAGTTTATGACCCCAGTTGACCCAAATTCAGACTCATGTGAGATTTTACAAAGACAAACATTCTGACCAATTTTCAAGGCAATTAAGCAAAGAATGTGGCCTCTAAAGAGCCCACAAGGTATTTCTTTATTTTGACCTAGTGACCTAGTTTATGGTTCCAGGTGACCCAAATCCAAACTCATCAGGTATTTTGTCAAGACAAACATTCTGGCCAAATTTCATGTCATTTGAGCAATAAATGTGGCCTCCAGAGTGCAAACAAGGTATTTCTTTAATTTGACCCAGTGAACTAGTTTATGACCCAAGTTGACCCAAATTAATCTTATGTGAGACTTTATAAAGACAAACTTTCTAACTAATTTTCAAGGCAATTGAGCAAATAATGCGGCCTCGAGAGTGCCAACCAGGTATTTCTTTAATTTGACCTAGTGACCTAGTTTATGACCCAAGATGACCCAATTTTGAACTCAATGAACTTGTTGCGCTTAGATGGACAAACAAACTTAGAAGAGAATCACTACATACCAAATATCAAAGCTCTACGCCTTCCAGTTTTAAAGAAGAATTTTAAAGTTTTCCTTCTTTGTTCCTATGTTCAAACTTGTGACCCCCGGGGCTGGGCCAGTTTTGACCCAGGGGCATCATATGAACAAACTTGGTAGAGGTCCACTAGGAAATGCTACATACCAATTATCAAAGCTCTACACCTTCCCGTTTAAGAGAAAAAGAAATTTAAAGTTTTCCTTCTTTGTTCCTACCTTCGAACTTGTGACCCCCAGGGCGGGGCCAGTTTTGACCCAGGGGCATCATATGAACAAACTTGGTAGAGGTCCACTCTGAGATGCAACATACCAAATATCAAAGCTCCACACCTTTCGGTTTCAGAAAAAAAGAATTTTAAAGTTTTCCTTCTTTGTTCCTATGTTCGAACTTGTGACCCCAGGGGCTGGGCCAGTTTTGACCCAAGCAGCATCCTTGGAACAAACTTGGTAGAAGTCCACTAGGAGATGCTACATACCAAATATCAAAGCTCTATGCCTTCCCATTTAAGAGAAAAAAAAAATTGAAGTTTTCCTTCTTTTTTCCTATGTTTGAACTTGTGACCCCCGGGGCAGGGCCAATTTTGATCCCAAGGGCATCATATGAACAAACTTGGTAGAGGTCTACTAGGCGATGCTACATACCAAATATCAAAGCTCTATGCCTTCTAGTTTTAGAGAAGAAGATTTTTAAAGTTTTCCTTCTTTGTTCCTATGTTGGAAACTGTGACCCCCGGGGCGGGGCCAGTTTTGACCCCAGGGGCATCATATGAACAAACTTGGTGGAGGTCCACTAGGAGATGCTACATGCCAAATATCAAAGCTCTACGCCTTCAAGTTTCAGAGAAGAAGATTTTTAAAGTTTTCCTTCTTTGTTACTATGCTCAAACTTGTGACCCCCAGGGTGGGGCCAGTTTTGACCCCAGGGGCATCATATGAACAAACTTGGTAGAGGTCAACTAGGCAATGCTACATACCAAATATCAAAGCTCTACGCCTTCCAGTTTCAGAGAAGATGATTTTTAAAGTTTCCCCTCTTTGTTCCTATGTTTGAACTTGTGACCCCCGGGGCAGGGCCAATTTTGACCCCAAGGGCATCATATGAACAAACTTGGTAGAGGTCCACTAGGAGTTGCTTCATGCCAAATATCAAAGCTCTATGCCTTCTAGGTTTAGAGAAGAAGATTTTTAAAGTTTTCCTTCTTTGTTCCTATGTTGGAAATTGTGACCCCCAGGGCGGGGCCAGTTTTGACCCCAGGGGCATCATATGAACAAACTTGGTAGAGGTCCACTACGAGATGCTATATGCCAAATATCAAAGCTCTACACCTTCAAGTTTCAGAGAAGAAGATTTTTAAAGTTTTCCTTCTTTGTTACTATGCTCAAACTTGTGACCCCCGGGGCGGGGCCAGTTTTGACCCCAGGGGCATCAAATGAACAAACTTGGTAGAGGTCCACTAGGAGATGCTACATACCAAATATCAAAGCTCTGCGCCTTCTAGTTTCAGAGAAGAAGATTTTCAAAGATTTTGCTTTTTTTTCCTTTTTGTTGCCATGGCAACCAGAGTTGTGGGTGGAATTCAATTCTTTGAACAATTTTGGTAGAGCTTCACCCAAGGAACATCCCTGTGAAGTTTCATCAAGATTGGCCCAGTGGTTTAGGAGAAGAAGATGTTTAAAGAAATTGTTGACGGACGACGGACGCCGGACATAGGGCGATCACAATAGCTCACCTTTAGCACGTTGTGCTAAGGTGAGCTAAAAAAATAAAAAGTGCTCCAGATTTGGTAGCCCTTGGGTTTGCGGTTAGGAGCAAAAGGATTTTTTGAATTTTCACCCTATAAGCACATGTTTATGACCAAATTTGGGAGTTCTTGCCTTATGGCTAGCAACAAGACAGTTTCTGAAGTTTTCACTCCATAAACCCATGTAAAACTTGTGACCCCTGGTGCAGGGCCAAACTTGATCCTAGGGTTGTAACTTGGGCCCTCTTTGTAGTTGTCCACTAGAAAGAGCTATAATTATGCAAAATTTGGTAGCCCTAAGCCTTATGGCTATGTACACCAAGATTTAAAAGTTTTCCCTATATAAGCCCATGTTAATCTAGTGAACCTTCCCCCCCCCCCCCCCCCCCGCATGAGGCAAAATTGAGCCCAGGACTGTAATTTGGGCATTTTTGGTAGACCCCCACCAGATCAAGCTAAATGCAAAATTTGGTAGCTCTAGGCCTTATGGCTAGGTACTGGAAGATTTCTTAAGTTGTCACTATGTACGCCCATGTAAAACTTGTTACCCCTGCAGCGGGGCCAATTTTGACCCCAGGGCTAAAATTTTGGCCTGCTTGGTAGAGGCCCACTAGATATAGCTACATGCAAAATTTGGTAGCTCTAGGCCTTATGGCTAGGTATAGGAAGATTTTTAAAGTTTTCTCTATATAAGCCTATGTAAAAATTGTGACCCCTGGGGCAGAGCCAATTTTGACCCCAGGGCTATAATTTGAAGAAACATGATAGAGGTCTACTACATAAAGCTACATGCCAAATTTGGTAGCCCTACGCCTTATGGTTTCAGACAAGAAGATTTTTAAAGATTTCCAATATTTTTCAGTTTTGTTGCCATGGCAACCAGAGTTTTTGAAGGAATCACATTCTTTCAAGAAATTCTGAAGAGGACCATGGCAGGATCATTTCTGTGAAGTTTCATGAAAATTGGATGGGTAGTTTCAGAGAAGAAGATGTTTGAAATAAAAGTTAATGCACGCACGCACGACGGACACCGGGCCATGACATAAGCCCGCTGGCCTTCGGCCAGTGGAGCTAAAGAAACACATTGACCTCCCCAAGTCACATGCTATGACCCTGGTAAACCCCACTCTTTTTTTGAAAAGGTCTTTACAGGAGTATACAACATTTTATTTCATGCTTTTCGCTAATTTATCGAGGAAATAATAGTGGATTATAGAGATGTTTTTTTGTTTTCTTTCAAACCATAATCCACCTTCTTTCTTGATAAACTACCAAAAAGCATGAAATACGAGGACACTTCTTAAGTTCGTAGAGTAAGCCTATAACTTTTTAACGCGATTATGAAGTTGCACGATTTTTTACACAGAACTTGCGTAATCATTCCTCTCTCGAACGGTGTCACGGTATGCGGCGCACGAGGTCCACGTGCGGGCTGCGCTGGGTATTTTCAACACGTGGTTTTATACACTATAGTAAATTATAGCGTTCAATATGGATGGAAAAATCTCTGAACAGAGGGTATATTGTAAGATTCGAGCACAGCTCGGGTTTCTGCCAACAGAAATTCATGCTGATTTGCAAAAAGTTTATGGGAATGGTACTTTAAAATATGCTACAGTTTGCAAGTGGGTACGTCGTTTTAATGATGGTCGGGAGTCAATTGAAAATGACCCTCGAGTGGGTAGGCCGGTTTCTGTTTTGACGGAAAAGAACGTTGCTACTGTGAAAACGTTAATTGAGGAAGACGCACGTTATACCGTGCAAGAGATAGAAGAATTAAGTGGCATTCATTCGTCAAGTGTTTTGAAGATCTTACGTGAACGACTTGGGCTACGTAAGATCTGCACGTGCTGGGTGCCCCATTTGCTCACTGACAAGCAGAAACAAAGTCGGGTTAGACTTGCATCGCAAGTTATAGAAAAATATGATAAATGTGACCCAGGTCGTTTGGAAGAGATAGTTACAGGTGATGAAACCTGGATCTATCATTTTCAACCCAATTCTAAGGCTAAAATTAAGGTTTGGGTTTCATCTGAGGGCGACAGACCTGTCACTGCGCGCCGTTGCAAAACATCAAATCGCAGGTTGTATGCGATATTCTTTGATTCGAAAGGTCCAGTCCTTCAAATTCCAGTCCCGAAAGGTAGTTCTGACACTGGAAAGTTTTACAGAGAAAGTGTTCTTACTCAACTTGTTGATTTCTATCAGAAACGCAGACCGCGTACCGGTGTCCGCGGCATCAAATTACTCCATGATAACGCACCGGCCCATAAATCCGCTACGGTACAGGAATATCTGAAAGAATCTGGGCTCGATGTCTTAGATCATCCCCCATACAGCCCTGACCTGTCCCCCTGTGACTTTTGGTCGTTCCCAAGACTAAAGGAAATGCTGGCAGGGCACCGTTTTGAATCCCGTTGTGGTATAGGCAGTGCGGTCTACCAGTGTCTGCAACATATACCTAAAGAGGACTACCGGGCGGCGTTCCGGAAATGGGTAGATCGGTGTAAAATGTGTGTGGAGGCAGACAGGGCATATTTCGAAGGTCTTAGATAAATAAAATTTTAATATTTCAAGCGGTTTTAAAAAGACCGCCCTACTCTACGAACTTAAAAAGTGTCCCTCGTAAGGTGAAAAATATTTATTTCATACTTTCTAACTCTTCAATTAAGGCGGAAACAGTAGTTCCTGCGCACTAGTTACCTACGTAAACAGAGTGTGCCATTCAACCAGAGGAAAATATGACATAATTTACGTGCATTTACCTTATATTTTTCATGCTTTATGTAATATTGTAATTAATTGCTATGTGAGAGGTAGGCCACAGGGAACTACCAACAAGAGGGCCATGATGGCCCTGGGTCGCTCACCTGAGTCAATAGGCGAAATTCACACAACGTGCATAACCCAATTTCTGACCAATTGTCAGGTCAATTGAGCTTAAAATGTGGCCTCTAGAGCATCCACAAGGAATTTCCATAAGTTGACCTAGTGACCTAATTTATCACCCCACGTGACCCAATTTAGAACTCATCAAAAACTTTATCAAGACAAACATTCTGAACAGTTTTCAAGTTAATTGAGCAATAAATGTGGCCTCTAGAGTGCCCAAAAAGTGTTTCTTAAATTTGACCCGCTAACCTAGTTTATGACCCCAGCTGACCCAATTTCAAACTCACCCAATATTTCATCAAGACAAACATTCTGACCAACTTTCAAGTCAATTGTGCATGAAATGTGACCTCTAGAGTGCCCTAAAGGTATTTCTTTAATTTGACCTAGTGACCTAGATTATGAGCCCAGGTGACCCAATTTTGAACTCATTCTAGATTTCATCAAGACAAACATTTTAAGCAATTTTCAAATCAATTGAACGATAAATGTGGCCTCTAAAGTGCCCACAAGGTATTTCTTTAATTTGACCCAGTGACCTAATTTAAGACGCCACATGACCCAAATTCAGACTCATGTAGAGTTTATCAAGACAAACATTTGGACCAATTTTTAAATTAATTGAGAAATAAATGTGGCCTCTAGAGTGCCCACAAGGTATTTCTTTATTTTGACCAAGTGACCTAGTTTATGACCCCAGGAGACCCAATTTCAAACTCATCCGATATTTCATCAAGACAAACATTCTGACCAATTTTCAAGTCAGTCGAGCAAGATATGTGGCCTCAAGAGTGACCACAACGTATTTCTTTAATTTGACCTAGTGACCAAGATTATGACCCAGGTGACCCAATTTTAAACTCATCCTAGATTTTTTCAAGAGATTTTATCAAGACAAGCATTCTGAACAATTTTCAAGTCAATTGAGCAATAAATGTGGCCTCTAGAGTGCCCAAAAGGTATTTCTTTAATTTGACCTAATGACCTAGTTTATGATCCAAGTTGACCCAAATTCGAACTCATGTGAGATTTTATCAAGACAAACATTCTGACCAATTTTCAACTCAATTGAGCAAAAAATTTTGGCCTCTAGAGTGCCCACAAGGTATTTCTTTAATTTGACCTAGTGACCTAGTTTATGATCCCAGGTGACCCAAATCCAAACCCATTTGAGATTTTATCAAGACAAACATTCTTACCAATTTTCAACTCAATTGGGCAAAAAATGTGGCCTCTAGAGTGCCCACAAGGTATTTCTATAATTTGACCTAGTGACCTAGTTAATGACCCCAGGTGACCCAAATCCAAACCCATTCGAGATTTTATCAAGACAAAAATTCTGACCACATTTCAGGTCATTTAAGCAATAAATGTGGCCTCTAGAGTGCCTACAAGGTATTTCTTTAATTTGACCAAATGACCTAATTTATGACCCCAGGTGATCCAATATCAAACTCATCTGATATTTCATCAAGACAAACATTCTGACCAATTTTCAAGTCAACTGAGCAAGAAATGTAGCCTCTAGAGTGCCCTCAAGGTATTTCTTTAATTTGACCTAGTGACCTAGATTATGACCCCAGGTGACGCACTTTTGAACTCATCATAGATTTCCTCAAGAGAAACATTTTAACCAATTTTAAAATCAATTGAACAGTAAATGCGGCCTCTAGAGTGCACACAAGGTATTTCTTTAATTTGACCTAGTGACCTAATTTAAGACCCCACATGACCCAAATTTGGACTCATGTGAGATTTTATCAAGACAAACATTCTGACCAATTTTCAAGTCATTTGAGCCAAAAATGTGGCCTCTAGAGTGCCCACAAGGAATTACTTTAATTTGAACTAGTGACCTAGTTTATGATCCCAGGTGACCTAAATCCAAACTCATCCGAGATTTTATAAAGACAAACATTCTCACCAAATTTCAGGTCATTTGAGCAATAAATGTGGCCCTTAGAGTGCCGACAAGGTATTTCTTTAATTTGACCTAGTGACCTAGTTTATGACCCCAGGTGACCCAATTTCAAACTGACTGAACATGTTGTGCTCAGGTGGGCTGACAAACTTAGAACAGGTTCACTACATACCAAATAACAAAGCTCTATGTCTTCAAGGTTTAGAAAAGAAGAATTTTAAAGTTTTCCTTCTTTGTTCCTATGTTAAAACTTGTGACCCCCGGGGCAAGGCCAGTTTTGACCCAAGAAGCATTGTATGAAAATCTTGGTAGAGGTCCGCTAGGAGATGCTACATGCCAAATTTCAAAGCTCTACGCCTTCCAGTTTCAGAGAAGAAAAATTTTAAAGTTTTCCTTCTTTGTTCCTATGTTCGAAACTTGTGACCCCCGGGGCGGGGCCAGTCTTGACCCCAGGGACATCATATGAACAAACTTGGTAGAGGTACACTAGGAGATGCTACATGCCAAATATCAAAGCTCCACGCCTTCAAGTTTCAGAGAAGAAGAATTTTGAAGTTTTCATTCTTTGTTCCTATGTTTGAATTTGTGACCCCCGGGGCGGGGCCAGTTTTGACCCCAGGGGCATCATATGAACAGATTTGTTAGAGGTCCACTAGGAGATGCTATATACCAAATATCAAAGTTCTAAGCCTTCCAGTTTCAGAGAAGAAGAATTTTAAAGTTTTCCTTCTTTGTTCCTACGCTTAAAACTTGTGACCCCTGGGGCGGGGCCAGTTTTGACCCCAGGGACATCATATTAACAAATTTGGTAGAGGTTCACTAGGAGGTGCTACATGCCAAATATCAAAGCTCCATGCCTTCCAGTTTCAGAGAAGAAGGAATTTTAGTTTTCCTTCTTTGTTCTTATGTTCGAAACTTGTGACCCCCAGGGCAGGGCCAGTTTTGACCCTAGGGACATCATATGAACAAACTTGGTAGAGGTCCACTAGGAGATGCTACATGCCAAATATCAAAGCTCCACGCTTTCCATTTTCAGAGAAGAAGAATTTTAAAGTTTTCATTCTTTGTTCCTATGTTTGAAACTTGTGACCCCCGGGGTGGGGCCAGTTTTGACCCCAGGGGCATCATATGATCAAACTTGGTAGAGGTCCACTAGGAGATGCTACATGCCAAATTTCAAAGCTCTACGCCTTCCAGTTTCAGAGAAGAAGAATTTTAAAGTTTTCATTCTTTGTTCCTATGTTCGAAACTTGTGACCCCCGGGGCGGGGCCAGTTTTGACCCCAGGGACATCATATGAACAAACTTGGTAGAGGTCCACTAGGAGATGCTACATGCCAAATATCAAAGCTCCACGCCTTCCAGTTTCAGAGAAGAAGAATTTTAAAGTTTTCATTCTTTGTTCCTATGTTCGAAACTTGTGACCCCCGGGGCTGGGCCAGTTTTGACCCCAGGGGCATCATATGAACAAATTTGGTAGAGGTCCACTAGGAGATGCTACATACCAAATATCAAAGCTCCACGCCTTCCAGTTTCAGAGAAGAAGCACTTTAAAGTTTTCCTTCTTTGTTCCTATGTTCGAAACTTGTGACCCCCAGGGCGGGACCATTTTTGACCCCAGGGACATCATATGAACAAACATGGTAGAGGTCCACTAGGAGATGCTACATGCCAAATATCAAAGCTCCACGCCTTCCAATTTCAGAGAAGAAGAATTTTAAAGTTTTCCTTCTTTGTTCCTATGTTTGAACTTGTGACCCATGGGGCGGGGCCAGTTTTGACCCCAGGGACATCATATGAACAACTTGGTAGAGGTCCACTAGGAGATGCTACATACCAAATATCAAAGCTCTACGCCTTCTAGTTTCAGAGAAGAAGATTTTTAAAGATTTTGCTATTTTTTTCCTTTTGGTTGCCATGGCAACCAGAGTTATGCGTGGAGTTCAATCTCTTGAACAACTTTGGTAGAGCTTCACCTGAGGAACATCCCTGCCAAGTTTCATCAAGATTGGCCCAGTGGTTTAGGAGGAGAAGATGTTTAAAGAAATTGTGGACGACGGACGACGCACGACGGACGACGGACATTGGGCGATCACAAAAGCTCACCTTGAGCACTTTGTGCTCAGGTGAGCTAAAAACAACTGCACTGAATTTTGATGAAAGTCCCAACAAAAAAAAGGGTTAGAAGCCTGAAATAAATAGAATATTTATTTTGTGCTGCCACAAGGGTAAATATTACCGATAATGTTCAACAGATAAAATAAATTTCAATCTGTCACCGAAAAAAAACAAATATCCTCTATATATTGCATGGGCATGTTGATATAATGACAAACATGACATGGTATATACTTTTACAGGTAAATACTTTTACAGGTAAAGGGGGCAGCAGATTGACATTATTGATATGGTTAAACTCTGGTTAACCAGATTTTTCAAAAGTTTTGCACTCAGTAAGGCAAAGAGGTGTAGTCTGCCTGTGGGAGTTCAAGGATTGTTTTTGGTAAAGGTAATTCAACTTTTGTATTATATCATTATTCTGCTTTGGAATAGGTCACTACATATTAATAGTGTAATGCCATCAAACAGATATACTGATATATGTCACCATTTATATAATTATAATGAATGAATTTGTCTTGTTTACATAACTTGATACATATATTGCTTGAAACAGATGTTATAAATGATTTCAATACATGGGAGGTAATTCTAGAATCCCTCCCTCCAATGGTATTTCATCTGAGCCCCATCAAAGTTGGTAGGAAGGTAGGCCGACCCCTGCTGAGTGCCAATACCCCTCCACTGTCTTCTACACCAACGAAATTGTTATAGATGGTCCGACAGTCCAGGCCATAACTTGTTTGTTCACAACTTGAAAACGCTCCTTTCTACAGTATGTTTTCAAACTCAAAGGGATGTGAAATTAGATGCTAAAGAGAAAACTACTTTTCTCTTTGTGCACTGTAGGGAATCAGGTTATTTTTTAATCATTTCTCTCATGGTGTTCTCCCAGGGCCATCATAATAGGAACATTTTGATGTAGTTTGCTATGCTAACTTGAATTTCTGTGTACTTCAGTAAAGTCTAGAGAGTTACACCTTGCTACTTGTTCGTCACTTTCAGTGCTTAAGCAGGTTCACTCCTGTTATCCCGTACGTCAATTAGACCTACTGAAATTTGGATTAAAACAACTCATTTCGGGGCCTGGCATAGCAAAATAACAACTGGTTCCAAACTGATTAAAAAAAGAACTGAACTTGGAAATAGATGAATATTTCGCTGTTGCATGCATAATTATTACAGACCTCCAGATAAGAGGGAGAGATAATATTCAAAATCCATTATATCTCTTCCAAACTCCATGCTGTGGGTACTCGTTAGAATCTTCTCGATCAGACGATCCTAGTGAGTACCCATGACATAGGGTTAAGTGGAGAGTGATTAATACTTTCAATTATGAAATCAAAATCACTCCCTCTATCTGAAGCTCTGAATAATATTAACACTTATGTTGGGTCAGACACCACCACCAAGGAATATTAAATTGATGTTTCACTTAGGACCACAAAAAATAAAATTGCCTGCAAACCCCACCCCAATAAATGAAAAAATTGTTTGCAGTCCTCAATGACAGACTTCTTCCTGGAATAGCAAACAACCTTTTACCAAACAACCCCAGAATTTAAACAACCCTCATCAAGGAGGTTTTTGTACGGAAAACCGAAAATGCTAAAAACCAGTATGTCCCTTTTCCACAATTTTCCTATTCATCCAAAAACAACCACAAAAGTCACCAGCAAGTCATTTTATGTTACCTTGCAAGCCAGGTACAACTATTGATGAGACACACAAAGACTGAGCGAAGGGGTCTGTTCTACCAAACTGGGCACTGTTCCTCTGAGCAGGAAGGGCCTGATTAATGTGCTGACTCTGGTAGGGTAAATATGTCCTTGACATTGGGTAGGGCAGATACTGAATCTCTGTACCCGTCTGGTGCCCATTCTGGAAAAAAAACATGATATAAAAATTATTTTGGGGGTTTAAGACTTTACTATCCCATCCCGCATTTTAATGACCCCATGAAAATATCTTCTTCCCTTTCTAAGGCAAATCTTCATTATTTGAGCCATTCAAAAATTAACTTGAATCATTTGAGCTACATTTGATAGATACACATAAGCCATGCTCTGGCAAATAGGGGCTTAATGCATCTCTGCGATCCATGATACCAAGCAAGTCATCACATAATCAGGGACCCATAAAATCCATTATGTCGAACAAGCGACTGTATCATTTGGTAGACTGGTCCTTTGACATACAGAAAATAGACTAATAGCGAAGTTTCGGCCCAGGTCAGCCTGTGCTGACTGCAAAAGCTGACCTGGGTTAAGCCTCTTTTTCACAGAGCATGGCTCACATGTTTTCATTATAAATGAATTTGATAAATACACGTTTTCATTAATGAATCTAAAATTTCGATGTCCGGCACAAAGACATCCCTTTACCAAATGATCTTGTGCTGTAATGATCCAGTGCAGGAAAGCTTTTGACAACACTGTGAGAAAAGGAGGACATGCTGGTAACCAGCATTTTCTCCTATTCCCACAATGTTTTCTACCCTGTCCAAAAACCTTAAGTTCATTTGTAACATTTTCAAATTTGTTGTCTGCAGATGCTTTCAATTTGGGAGGGGCTAAAATTTGTCATTTGGGAAAGGGTTAAATGTCTGGATTTGTCTTTAATAGGTTAGAAAACATTAAGGGAAAAAGAGAAATTGCAGGTAGCTACCATTTTCTCCTTTTCCAACAAAGTTTTACAAAACTGTCTTTCTCCAGGTCATTCAATATGGTCAAGGTTTAAGCAGTGATCACAGAGGCTAAAGGCTCAAGAAAGTACCTGAGAGTGCAGTGCATTGATCTGGTTGTTGAAGCTCACGGTCAAGTTGCCAGTTGATGAGGGAACAAAGTTCGGCATTAAGGTCCCTGTGTTCTGATTCATGTCATACACTGACTTGACAGGCCGCCGACACACCTCCATAGCCTGTACATTCTGTTTTACTCTGTCAAAAGAAAAAGTATATGAGCCATGCTCTGGCAAAAGGGGCTTTAATGCATCTCTGTGATGCATTATAACAAGCAAGTCATCACATAATGGATGCATAAAATATGTCTTGTCTAACAACTGACTGAATCATGAGGCAGACTGGTCCTTTGACGTGCAGAAAATTTATCAAAAGCAAAATGTTTCAACCCAGGTCAGCCTGTGTGGACTGTACAAGCTGACCCTGGTCAATGCTTTTTGCAGATGTACTACACCCCCTTTTCACAGAGCATGGCTCATATCACCAACAAATTTTTGTATGCATTTGGTTACACATATCATTATTTCTTCATATACATATTCTGATAATTTTCAATAGATTTTTAAACCATTTTCCAATACATTATGTTATGGTTTTACAAAGCTTTTATATATAATTTGTACTGCATTTCCTGATATTCCTTTAAGTATCCACAAATATATTGTCAGTGCATTCAGATATTAATTTTAAAAATTTTAACTCTTTCTAAAATACTCCTGAGTTTTAACAACACTTAAAAAACATTGTCGGAAAAGCATTTTCTCCTTTTCTCACAATGTTTTCTATCCTATCAAAGACAAAAATCATGAAAAAGGCTACATCTTTCTTTTGTTGTCTGGACATGCTCTCAATTTGGTCCAGTCCAAAATTTAACTGTTTTGTAAAAGAGTTTATCTCTTCACATATTTTTTCTACTTCAACATATTCAGAAACCATTTTGATGGTATTCTTTCCTTTTCTCCCACTATCTTCAATATAAACAGTTTACTTGTCCTGATAAAAAGTCTGTTTGTCAAGAATTAACATTTTATAAAAATGGCCTCTACACCCCAAGTTCTTGAAGCCCTAAGGACAAAGGAATTACGAAAAATGTGGCAAAATGAGAAAATGCTCACACCAGCATTTTCCCCTTTTCCCACAATGTTTTCCACCCTTTCAAAAATTGAAATCTGGCAAATGGTTCACCCTTTCTAAGTTTCAAAATTATTTTTTCTATGAAAAAATCCCCCATCAAACCCCACTTACATGCCACAGTGGGCGTAGTCAGCTAAATGTGCCATTCGGATAAAGTGATGATTTAACGCCTCCCCAGGTTTGATTCTTCGCTCTTGGTCCAGGGTCAGCATTCGCTTCAACAAATCAATAAACTCCCGTCGATCAACCTTCTCTGCCAGCAGTTCACTCCCTTCCAGGTCAGTTGGCACGTTAATCTAGTGGAAGACAGAAATTCTAATTGAAGGCACAGTTTCTAAACCAAGATGAAAATCTTATACAAGCCTTCCCATACAGATTGATTGAATGGTGTTTTATGCCGCTTTCAACATTATTTTAGTAATATCAAGGCATACACTCACATATTCATGTGTGTCCTGGGTTTCACCAGTCCTAGGCTAAAACTCCCACTAAAAACCTAGTGCTCTCAGTAAGGCTCAAACCAGAGGTCTCCAGGTCACACATAATACACTTTACCACTGAGCCATGCAGGACCCCTCTTCACATACAGAAAAGAAATAACATTTTCACTTTGTTCAAAAGACCCATATGTGGGAATTTCTGTTTTAACTCTTTACTAAAAGACAAAATGTTAGACTTGTCCAAAATGAAAGCATTTGCAAACATCACTGAACATGGTCCAAGTGATAGGATTCTTCATTGAAAGAATATAAAACATTGTGGGAAAAGGAGAAAACGCTGGTAATCAGCATTTTCTCCTTTTCCCACAATGTATTCAGAAGCCCTCTTTATAAGAGTCATTGATGCTTGGGATTATGTCGCAAAAAGGTAAGATTTTCTCGAGTTTCAAGTACATATCTTCAACAGAGACGACAGCAGGGGCTAAAACAATACCTTGACATTTCTAAAAAAAACAGCCAGGCTAAAATTCGTTCCCTTCCGTTCTTTAGTTTTTATTGTTTAACCCTTTACCACACAATCCCGACTTTTAAAGATTCTGAGGTTGAAGCCTTTTGAAAACATTGTGGGAAAAGGAGAAAATGCTGCTAACCAGCATTTTCCCCTTTTCCCACAATGTTTTCTACTCTTCCAAAACATATTTCAATTTCTGAGTCACATTTATCTGGTTGTCTGCAAAAGCTTTCAATTTGGACTGGTCTAAAATTTTGTAATTTCGGTAAAGATTTAAGCCTTCACCATACCATTCCTAGCTAAGATGACATCTTTTGAAAATGATTGATTGATTGTGTGGTGGTTAATGCCATTTTCAACATTATTTCAGTTATATCGCGGTGGCCAGTGCACCTATCCATACTTTCCTGGAGTTTCTTTTACCAGTACTCCGCACAATATTCTTTCCAAGCCACTGGCTGCTTTCCCACATAACCATCGTCAAAACAATGGTCAGAGGTAAGAGAGGAATCAGTTCTGTCGCAATGACTATCATCAATCCTCAGAAAGAAATCGGCCAAGCCGGGGATTGAACCAGCAACCTCATGTTCTCAAGTCCTGTACGCTACCAACTGAACTATGGTGTGTGAGAAATGGGGAAAATATTTCTTTTTCCAACAAAGTTTTCTAAAATTTCAGAGAAAATATCTTAAAATTTGAGCCACAATTAATTTTTGTTGTTCAAACACTGTGTTTTTTGGCAAAGGGTTATAGTAAGTACATGTAAATTTTTGCAGTAAAGGATTTAAAATAGTCTTTTTTACCTGTGCCATGTCATCAATACAGTTGAAGATGTACTTTCTTGCTTCTTTTGATTTAATCTTTGTTTCCAACTCATGTTCCTCTGGTGTCTGCAAAGAAAAAACAAAGTACTGACAATACTGGAAAAAGGACAGCGCCACTTGCAGTTGCCAACACTTGGTTGTACTGTAGTAACTGTAGCTCTCTCATAGAAAATTTCATCAATCAACCAATTTCGACTACAAACCTAAATCTTATTGATCAGAGTTCATTATAGAGTCCATTGTTATATTTCGAACCCTACTGTAGTTCAGAACTTTTAAGAACAATGTGGCATCAGAAGAAGTTACTCTGATGAATTCTTCCCTTGTAATCTACTGAGGCTTATTTAATTAACTCTATAACAGGACAACAAAATTGTACACTTGTCTAAACTGCATTGGCAGAGATATATTGAACATGACTCAATGATGAAATATGTCTTTGACAGTGTAGGAAACATTGTGGGAAAAGGAGAAAATAGTCCAGCATTTTCTCCTTTTCCCACAATGTTTTCAAAAGCCTAAATCCTCAGGGTTGTTTAAACTCGATATTGTTTGGTAAAGGGTTAACTCATGTGGTTTAATTTTACAAAGATGATTTTAACCCTTTACCACAGAATCATGACTTTTTAGAAACTAGTGGAAAGGGCTTTCGAAAACTTAAAGGGAAACAATCATGAGTTCAACCACTTGAGCCCTATCGAATCTGTTGTCTGTGAATACCTTAGGTTTTGACAAGTCCAAATTTCTATTGTTTGTATATAGAATTCAAGTCCATTGCTATATCTCTTTTGTTTTCTTTTAAATGTAACAGTTAATACAGAGTTGGTATTACCGAACTGTCTTAAGTTGCATCCAGCCTTATTCTTGAACAATTTTAAATTGCCTCAATTCTTATTCTCCAACCATTCTAAATGGCATCAAGTCTTATTTTTGAAAAGTTTCTAAATTTCACAGCAACGCAATTTCTCATTGACTAAACCAAACAATTTAGTCAATCAGAAAATCTAGAGGTGTTACTTTCTGAGTTAAGACTAAAAATTCACTTAACCCTTAACCATACAAAGCGCAAGTTTTAACTATCCTGATAAAGAAGGCTTATGAACATGTTGTGGGAAAAGAAGAAAATGCTGGTTACCAGCATTTTCTCCTTTGCCCACAATGTTTTCTATCTACTAAAGGACAAATACTATCCTTTGAAAATCATTTGAATGATGGCATCCGTAAATTTTTTTAATACTGGCGAGTCCTAAATTTTACCATGTGGTAGCTCTTTACCACAAAATCCCAAGTTTTTACAAACCTGAATGAAAAGGCTTTAAAAAACATTGTGGGAAAAGAGGAAAATGCTGGTAACCAGCATTTTCTTCTTTTCCTATGTTTTCATAAGCCTTATCTCTCAATATCCTGAATATTAACGACCCTGAAAGAGAAGGCTTTCAAAAACATTGTGGGAAAAGGGGAAAATGTTGGTAACCAGCATTTTCTCCTTTTCCCACAATGTTTCTATCCTTCCCAAGATAAATTTCAATTTCTGAGTCACATTTACTTTGCAAATGCTTTGAATTTGGACAAGTCTAAAATTTTGTTGTTAGGTTAACTCTTTCACTACTGATGACGACTTGATTACCTTTTGGCGGACAGCGTTGATCAAGATCAGACTCCATAGAACGTGCAGTCTGATCTTGATCTACACAGATCGCTACTTATATTTAAACTATGACCAAAGTCGTTTTCAACAGAAGTGGAAATCTATTTTTAGAGCTCGGAAAGAAAGTGGAATTTCCAGAGTTAGTAATGAAAGAGTTAAGAGTTAAAGACTTAAGAATGGTTTGGTGGATACAGGACTAGGATTGGGTTGTTGGCTAGAAAGGGGGGGTGAGAGAGAGAGACAACCCTGACCTCAAGTTCACGTACAACCATGATAAATAACTTTAGGCAGTAAACAAAACATCATAGGTCAGAAGCAGTAAAGAAAACATATGCCCCACTTCTGTTCACCCCTGCCCTTCATGCAGGTGCCTCTTATTGCCTATTATAGCATTATGGCACATTTGATATTTTTTTGGCAACTGCAAAAATCACTCTTAATCCTTCCCCGAGCCCCAGAACCGCAGTCAGTAGTGAAAAGGACTTGAGAACAGAGTGTTACTAGTTTGAATCCCTAGAGCAGCCAATTTCTTTCTGACGATTGATGATATTCGTTGCTACAGGATTCGTTCCTCTTTGACCACTGATCATTTTTTTGCCAAAGGTTATGTGGGAAAGCAGCCAGTGGCTTGAGAAAATTTTTTTGCAAGATACTGGTAACACTAACTCCAGGAAAGCATGGATAGGTACACTGGCTTCCATGATACAAATAAAATACTGTTAAAAACAGTGTTAAACACCATACAATCAACAATTAATCAATCTTAACCCTTTCTCATACCTGCATTTTAATGAGCCTGACGAAGAAGTCTTTTGCAAAAATTGTGGGAAAAGAAGAAAATGCTGCAACCAGCATTCTTTTTCCTTTTCTCACCATGTTTTCCATTCTTTCAAAGAAGTAATTCATTGTGGGATCCGTATCTCATTAAATTTTGTCATCTGCAAATGCTTTCAATTTGGATTAGTACATGTATAAAACTTCTTTTGTACAGGGGTTTGGTATAGAGTTAATCCTTTACCAGAAAACATGATTCTAAACCCTGATAAAAGGTTTAACCCTTTACCAGACAACAAAACTTTAGCCTTGTCCAAATTGAAAGCATTTTCAGAAGACAATTTCAATGTGGCTCAAATGGTGCAATTTTTCTTTGATAAGGTAGAAAACATTGTGGGAAAAGGAGAAAATGCTGGTTACCAGCATTTTCTCCTTTTCTCACAATGTTTTCAAATGGCTTCTTTCCCAGGATCAGTGAAAGGCAGCATTGTGCAGTAAATGGTTAATGGACAGTGTCTTTATTTATCAGGACAAGGAAGCTGCAATATTTATATAGCACTAACATTTCAGCAGGTTATTGAGTTACAATGAGGAACATAGGAGAGCTGTCAACACAGTGCTAATTCCACAGGGACTTATTTACATACTCCATTGTTTATCTGATCATTTTATTCAAGTGATCTACAATTCGGTTTATTCATACCTATAGACAAAGAGGTGATTTCATACATTGAAAATTTTAAAATAACTTTTCTAGTTTTTTTTTTAAACAATACCGGTACCCCAATAGTGAACAAAATTCTTTATGGAACCTAAAAGTCATTTTTTCTAAAGATGATCATTCCTATAAGATTTGGTTAAAAAAAAATGGCCAGTAGTTTATACGACGAAGATGTTGAATTAACTGCTAACTCTTTACAAAACAACAAAATTTTGGACTGGTCCAAATTGAGAGCATTTGCAGACGACAAATTAAACATGACTCAAAATCTGAAATAAGCTGTAGGAGGGGTAAAAAACATTGTGGCAAAAGGAGTAAAGGTTTAATCATTAACCACATAATCCCCAGTTTTAATGACCCTGAGGAAAAGCCCTTTTGAAAACATTTTGAGAAAAGGAGAAAATACTGGTAACCAGCACTTTCTCGTTTTCCCACAATGCTTTCTATACTATCAAAGACAAATTCGATCATCTGAACCACATCTTAAATTTGTCGTATGCAAATGCTATCAATTTCAACCAATCAATTGATTTTGTTGTGTAGTAAAGAGTCAGGGCAAAATGAACTTGTGATAAATGCCCGAACTGCAATAAGGAAGTTCTCCATTTGCCAAAATACTTTCATATGCAGCCTCTTTCCAAGCTTGATTGATTGAATGGTGTTTAAAACCACTTTCAATATTATTTCAGTCATATCATGGTAACAGCTCACATATTCATGTGTATCCTGAATGTCATCGGTGCTAGGCATGGGTTCTGAAGTGTACTGCCCAAGTGAGGCTTGAACTCTGGCCTCAAGGTCACAAAGCTCTACACTTTACCACTGAGCCATGCAGGACCCTATGTCCTAGCAGGGGCATCAAAATTTGTATTTCACAAATTAGCTAGGTAACTTTTTTACCAAATAACAAAATTTTAGACTTGTCCATATTGAAATCATTAGGAAACAACAAAATAAATTTGACTCAAAAATTGAAATTTGTTCATAGTAGGGTAGAAAACATTGTGGGAAAAGGAGAAAATGCTGGTTTCCAGCATTTTCTCCTTCTCCCACAATGTTTTCAAAAGCCTTATTCTTTATGGTCATTAAAACTCTGGATTGTGTGGTAAAGGGTTAAGAGGAGTATATTTGCCTGCATATGTCAGCAAACAACAGAGAAATCAGTTCCCCAGTGCAAATCTTGTACATTTGCATATTAGTGCAATTTGGTCGTAATCACAAAAATGAATTAGCTTCATTACTGAAGCAATTTAAAGAATTTCCCCCATACAACATGGCTTTTGATACAGATGAAAAAGAGCTGACTCTTAAATAGTATGACAAAATTTGACTATTTACCAAACAATCCTGAGTTTTAACAACCCTGTGGAGAAAGCATATTGAAAACATTGTGGGAAAAGAAGAAAATACTGGTAACCAGCATTTTCTCCTTTTCCCACAATGTTTTCTACACTTTCAAAGACAAATCGCATAACTTGTGCAACATTTGATTTGTTGTCTGCAACGTTTTCAATTTGGACCAGTCTAAACCTTGTCATGTGTTAACCCTTTACCACTAAATCCCGACTTTTAACATCCCTAAGAAAGACGCCTTTTGAAAGCATTGTGGGAAAGGAGAAAATGTTGGTAACCAGCATTTTTTCCTTTTCCCATAATGTTTTCTACCCTTCCAAAAACAAATTTCAATTTTTCAGTCACATTTATTTTGTTGTCTGCTTTTGTTTTCAATTTGGACCAGTCTAAAATTTTGTCTTTTGGTAAAGAATTAAAGAGCTAAAAACAAGCTTATTTTGTTACCATATTCTTTAATTGACTCTACTGACATTAACCCTTTCTGAAACGACAAATTTTGGACTAGTCCAAATTGAAAGAATTTGCAGACGACAATTTTAAATTTGATGAAAATGGCAGAAAGTTATCAAAAATGGTAGAAAACACTGTGGGAAAAGGAGAAATTGCTTGTTACGAGCAATTTCTCCTTTTCCAACTGTGTTTTCAAAAGACTTGTACTGCAGACACGTGAATACCAGGGCTTGTTTGGGAAAGGGTTAACCCTTTACCGCACAATGCCGCGTCTTAATGACCATGGGAAAGAAGCCTTTTGAATACATGCTGGTAACCAGCGTTTTCTCCTTTTTGCACATGTTTTCTACCCGGTCAAAGAATAATTGCACCATTTGAGCCACATCTGTCATCTGTAAATGATTTCAATTTGGACAAGGTTAAAATTTTGTCGTCTGGTAAAGGGTTAAATGCTGCAATGTACAGTTTCTTTTTCAATATCTCACATTGTTTGTAAAACATCTTCCATCATAGAGAGCAAGATTTCAAAATGAGGAAGGGCTGAGCTTCTACTTAACCCTGTACCACACGAGTTTTAACAATCCTGAGGAAGAAGCCTTTTAAAAAAATAGTATGGAGAAAAAGGTGAAACCAGCATTTCCTCCTTTTCCAACAATGTTTTCTACCCTATCAAAGACAAATTCTATCAATTTGGCCTCATTTAACATGTCATCTGTCAATGCTTTCCATTTGGAAAAGCCCAAAATTTTGCCGTCTGGTTAACCCTTTACCACACAATCCTGAGTTTTAATGACCCCGAGAAAACAAGCCTTTTGAAAACATTGTGGGAAAAGGAGAAAATGCTGGGTACCAGCATTTTCTCCTTTTTCCACAATGTTTTCTACCCTTCCCAAAACAAATTTCAATTTTTGAGTTGCCTTTATTTTCTCGTCTGCAAATGCTTTTAAATTGGATGCGTCCAAAACTGTCGTTTAGTAAAGAGTTAAGAGTTTAACTCTTCAATAAACAACCCTAGCTTTTGCTGACCACTACTAAGACACTTGTAAAACCGGTTGGAAAAGGAGAAAATGCTTTACCCTTTCGAAGATATATTCAATAATTTGAGACACATTTGATTTTTTCAATATGGACACATCTAAAATTTTGTCGTTTGGTAAAGAGTTTAGACTTGACTGCTGTCAAAAGATATCATGCCAGTTAATGAGCTCATACAACACGCAGGAATCTAAAGGTTAACCCTTCAAGCGCCAAATTTTACTCTTTACCAAACAACAAAATGTTAGACTCTTTCACATTGACAGCATCAAATTTTGCAGATCAAGATCTGTATTCACCAACCATTCTTAACCATTAGGCTGCTAATCGCGACCCATGGACCTTTTATGGACGGTGTAGATCAAACGTCAGACTGCACAGTATCTTTGATCTACACTGTCCGATAGGGAGATATTTCCCCAAGCTCCATAACTTTGAAATACCAGCATATTGGCTTTTACCATCGGACTGAAAGTTTCATTTTAGTTATTCAGCAGGATAAGGATTAAGAATGTTTGTTAGTATTCCAGTTTAACACAGATTTAAAAGGTAAGGTTATATCACAGCAGTTAATGCATCTACGCATCTGTTTCCAGGCTTTCTCACACCTGTACTGAGACAACTTTCTTTCCAAGTCACTGACTACTTTTCTCACATGCATAAGTGGTGAACGGTGAAAAATCGCCAGAAAGAAAGTTTGCCTCAACCGGGTATCAAACTCGCAACCACCAGGTCACAAGTCAGATACGCTAACCACTAAGCTACCTGGCCGGGCTTCTGGTTTAGCCAATCAGAGGTTGTGTTATTTTCAAATCAAAAAAATCCTGGAGAATAAGACTGAGAACGTTCCTAAGAATGGTTGGTGAATACAGACCTAAGAGTCGAATAAAGTTAAAATAATGTTATTTATCTTTTGAAAAGAGTAGAAAAAATCTTGGGAAAAGAAAATGCTGGTTACAGCCTCCTATTTACAACTAACTTTTGGCCACAGTGCTTGGTTAGAATAGAGAACACTGATCAAAGGTCAGACTGCCCATTTTGAGCAATCTGATCTTGATCTTTCTGATCAAAAAAGCAGCTATCGTTTGTGACATTAACTTTGACCCTATACCAAACAAATCCATGTTTAACTTTTCACCAAACGACAAAATTTTAGACTTGTCCATATTCAAAGCTGTTGCAGACGTCAAATTAAATGTGACTCAGATGATGAAACTGCGCTCTGAAAGGGAAGAAAACTTAGTGGGGAAAACGAGCATTTTCTCCTTTTCACAAGTTTTCAAAAGGCTTCTTTCTCAGGTTCATTGAAGCACCAGATGTGTGATAGAGGGTTATATAACGCTGAAGAAAAAGGCCTATGAAAACACTGTGGGAAAAAAAGAAAATGCTGGTAACCAGCATTTTCTCCTTTTCCCACAATGCCTTCTTTCCTTTTAAAGACAAATTCTATCAATTCAGCACAATTGTTTTGTTTTCTGCAAATGCTTTCATTTTGGATGGATCTAAAATATTGTTGTATCATACAGTGTTAGAGGATAATTACATGGCAAAGAGAATTTGCGGGTAATTAGAATTGCCTGACATTATTATTGGGACTTAACCCTTTACCATCAGACAAAAAGTGGCTTAACTCTTTACCAAGTGACAAAATTTCAGACTAGTCCAAATTGAAAGCATTTGCAGATGACAAAATAAATGTGGCTGAAAAACTGAAATAGGTTTTGGGAAAGGTAGATAAAAACCAGCATTACATCCTTTTCCCACAATGCTTTCAAAAGGCTTCTTTCTCTGGTAGCCAGTGGCTTTGGAAGAATACCAGAATTGTGCCAAGTACTGGTAACAAGGAACTCAAGGAAAGCATAGATAGGCGCACTGGCCCTGCCATAAACTGAATCAATGTTGAAAATGGTGTTAAACACCATACATATCAATCAATCAATAAGGACCTAAAACATTGAATTAGCTTCCATTCTGGATGCTTTGGCTTAGGGCTTGAAATAAACTGACAGAACATTTTCAATCTAGAAATATGACTCAAATAATTGCCATTATTAACAGTTGCTCTTGTTCAGAAGTCCAAGGTAAGATTAGACAGTACATTTTAGGCAGTCTGATCTTGAGCCTACACTAAGGTCAGTGAGAATCCCTCTTTACCAAACCACAAAATGTCTGACACTTCCAAATTGAAAGCATTTCCAGATGACAAGTCAAATGTGGCTCAAATGACAAAACTCATCTCTGAAAGGATAGGAAAAATTGTGGGAAAAGGAGAAAATGCTGGTTAATATCATTTTCTCCTTTTCCCACAATGTCTTTCATATCTTTCTTTCTCAGGGTCGTTAAAACTCAGGAATAAGTGGTGAAGGGTTATGGGTTACAAAATCACGTTGTTTAGAAAGCCAAACAGGCTTACAGGGCATTCTGAACTGCATCAAAGCACTCCACAGGTATTTGATGATTTTTTAAACTCTTCAGATTTCTTAATTTTTTTGTTTTATTAGATCTGAATAATGAAACAAGATAATAAATGACTGGTTTCCATGGAAACATGGGTATTAACTCATTACCTCCAGCAGACATTTTTCTTTGTCTTGAAGCAGACCACTTTTTCATAAACACTGTGGCAAAATGAGAAAATGCTCACAATGAGCAGTTTCTATATCAATCATTATGCAGTAAAGCTTACTTCAGATTGAATTATTAATTTTACAAGAATGTAAATATGCTGCCACTATGTTACATTAAGTTATGTGTAAGCAATAGAATTCGTCCAAATTGAAAGTTATGTGTATACAATAGAATTCATCCAATCTGAAAGCATTAAAATTTTCTAGACAGCAAAAATGATGTTGCTAAATGTGACTCATCTGATCAGATTTACCTCAGAAAGGACAGAAAACATTGTTCAAAAAGGAGAAAATGCTGGTAACCAGCATTTTCTCCTTTTCCAACAATGTTTTCAAATGGTTTCTTCAATATGATCCTAAAATCATCGGATTGTTTATGAAGGGTTCACCCTTCACCAAACAACAAATAGCTAAACTCCTACATATACAGACCATTTGCAGACGATTCATTCAATGTAGCTCCAATGATAGATTTGTCTTTTAACCCTTTACCACACAATCCTGACTTATCGACTCTGAAAGAGAGGGCTATTGAAAACATTGTGGGAAAAGGAGAAAATGCTCGTAACCAGCATTTTCTCCATTTCCCACAATGTTTTCTACCCTATCAAAGACAGAAATCATCATTTTAGCAACGTTTCATTTGTCATCTGCAAATGCTTTGAATTTGGTCCGGTCCAAAAATTTGTCGTGTGGTAAAGAGTTAAAAAGGATAGAAAACACTGTTGGAAAAGAGAAATTGCTGGTTTCTCCTTTTAACTCAATGCTTTCAAAAGCCTTCCTAAGGGTCATTAAAACTCAAGGATTCTTTCGAAAAGGATGAAAGCTCACCTTCAACCTCCAGAAGGGATAGTTGCTATCTGTGTTCTCACGGATAAAGAATCTGGTCGTTTTCGTGGCATTACTCAACATGTGCTCCGCAGGTAAACCTTGTGTTTGTGAGATATATCGAATCTGTAACAGAAAATGAAAATAAACATTTACCAAAAAATGATTCATCAACCCAGCTTTCATCTGCAGCTGAAGTTTACTGATTAACCCTTTACCGAACAATCCCGAGTTTTAACGACCCTGAGAGAAAGGCCTTTTGAAAACATTTTGGGAAAAGGAGAAAATGCTGGTAACCAGCATTTTCTCCTTTTTCCACAAAGTCTTCTACCCTATCAGACAGAAATCATCATTTTGGCAACATTTATTTTGTCGTCTGCCCATGCTTTCCATTTGGCCCAATCCAAAATTTTGTTGTTTGGTAACAAGTTAAACTGTACGTTACCTGTCAGAGAGGGATACATTCTGTCCCAAAGACCAGCATGCAAAGTTTTGGAAGTGCCAGGATTTGATCACATGACCATCCTTACTTACATGCAAACTGAATGGTGTTTTTAGCCACCTTTAAACATTATTTCAATCATATCATTGTCACAGCTCACTTATTCATGTATGTACTGTGTTTCCAAAACGTTTTGGAAGTGCCGTGATTCAATCACAGTCAACCCAAATTACAACCATTTGAATCTTGTTTAATGGCACTTTCAAAATTATTTCAGTCATATCACAGTGACAGCTTGATCGGTGTATGTCTTGGGTTTCACCAGTACTAGGCTAGGACTCTGAAGTGTCTTGCCCAAGGAAAAACATGGTGCTTCCAGAGACTCAAACACAGAGCCTCCGGATACCCCCCCCCCCCCCCCCCCCCCCCCCAATTACAAGCCCTGAATGAGCTAGCTGACTGAACCACATGACTACAGAAAACAGAGTAAAACTAGTTACTGCTGAGAGCCAATAAAATCTAGACACAGTCAACAAGAGCAACCACGCTTTTGAAATACATGACAAGAGAATACAGCATGATTCAGAAGCAAAAACACAGGAAGGCGATAATGGTCCTGTACTGCTCTACTTCCTTATTGATAAACAAGGCATATACCAATAAGTTTATTTAAAACATTTAACATAGAGACACTACACAGCAAGACCCTGTATTACAGTGACTCATTCATACCAAATATCAATGATCTCTGACTAACAGTTTTTTGACAAGGATTTCAGAAGATTCCATTGCAGAAAATCATTTTTTCTTCAGAATGAATCGTAAGGTTCTGGAAAAAAATTGATATAAACCTTACTTCATGTTGAATATTCAACACATGTCAGCATAACAGTAAGCATAGAAATCAATTATTATGGCTAAAAAATGAACATTTTCTATCAAGAAAAACCTGAATATACAGTATCAAATATGTTACAAGGCATACTACAATCATGAGAAATAAAAGGTACCGAAAATTTGTCACAGAAACCAAGGCATAATATCATCAAAAGAGATGAAGGATACCAAAAATCTACCATAGCAAGCAAGTTAATCACAAACAGCTTGTAACGATGTAAATGTAAGCCATGCCCACAGAAGCATTGCTCTTTGACGGTTCAAAATTATATCAAAATGTGTGAAAGAGATCTACCCAATGATCATTTAAGGTATGCCAATATGCAGAGTTTCATCCTGTGATTTTAGAAAAGATATATATGATTTCCAAAATTTTTCAGGTTTGTTGCCATGGCAACCTAAGTTTTTTCAAAGAACTTAAACTGAAGTAATTCTACAAAGAACCAAGGAAAAAAAGAATTGTTTCTTTAAAGTTTGATCCAAATTCTGTCAGAAATTTCAGGACAGAGATCGCTAGAAATAAAAGTTAGAGCACAGAAACAGAGATGGGCAGAAAACATGCCAGCATGACAGACAAAGAACCATGACATTAATGTGCTAGCCTTTGGCCAGTGGAACTAAAAATTATGATATTATAAAACACCACTCTGACCACTCCTGATAGAAAGCTAATCAATGACAAATCAACAGATTCTGGGAACCTTCTACTGCACACTTCAAGAGCCAATAAAACCTGGACACAGTCAACAAGAATACTACACCCTCAACTCTTTACCCTCAACTCTTTACCAAATGACAGAATTTTTTAATCATTCCCAGAAGAGAAATTGAACATGACAAAGAAAATAAGATTTTATCTCTTGAAGAATAGAAAATAGCACCAGCATTTTCTCCTTTTCCCACAATGTTTACAAAAGCCTTCTTCTCATGGACTGTTAAAATGTGGGATTGTTTTGTAAAGGGTTAGCAGGTCAAATAATCCCCAACACACATTTTAGTGTAGGAATAGGGCCAAATAAATGTAATAGATGTATCAAAGCTGCTTTATCCCTTTACCAAACGACGAAATTTTAGACTGGTCCAAATTTAAAGCATTTGCAGACGACAACTTCAATGTGGCTCAAATGGTGCAATTTTCGTTTCATAAGGTAGAAAATATGGTGGGAAAAGGAGAAAATACTGGTAACCAGCATTTTCTCTTTCTCCCACAATGTTTTCAAAAGGCTTCTTTCCCAGGTTTGTTAAAAGGAGTCATTGTGCATTAACAGGTTGAATTTTTCCAGAATGTTACAGCAAAGCAGATACTGTAGATCAAAGATCATACTGCATGCTTTGTGAAGTCTGATCTTAGTTGACAATGACAGAGAAGGCAACTATAAAAGTGGTGAAAAGTGCATTACAAGTTCACACTTATCTCTACCTCAAAACATTATGTCCTGTGTGGCTCATGGTTGAAGTGTAGGGCTTATGACCTGAAGGGCCTGGGTTCGAGACTCACTGGAAGTACTGGGTTTTTTTGCGGATGTGACCTTTAGCAAGATACTACAGGGCCCTAGCCCACTACTAGTGAAATCTGAACATACAAAAATATGTGAGCTGTTGCCATGATAATCATGACTGAAATACATAATGTATTGGTAGCGTTTGCAGACTGGACATGATCACACTTTCTTGTGAACAGTGTAGACCAAGATCAGGCTGCTGTCTGATCTTCAATCTTCACTCAATCAAAATCTGTTCATTGAAAACAAGAGGGCCATGATGGCCCTGTATCGCTCCACTGGCTTATAAATATAAACCATAAAGAGAAGTCTTCACTATATAAGCCCTTATAAAACTTTGACCCCAGGGCTACAGTCGGACTAAATGGGGAATATATGTATTAGAAGAATACCATGCCAAATTTGGGAGTTCTTGGCCTTATGGCTAGTAACATAATGGTTTCTGAAGTTTTCACTCCATAAACCCATGTAAAACTTGTGACCCCTGGTGCAGGGCCAAACTTGATCCTAGGGCTGTAACTTGGGCCCTCTTTGTAGATGTCCACTAGATAATGCTATAATTATGCAAAATTTGGTAGCCCTAAGCCTTATGGCTATGTACACCAAGATTTAAAAGTTTTCCCTGTATAAGCCCATGTAAATCTTGTGAACCTGCCCCCCCCCCCTCCCAGCATGAGGCCAAATTGACCCCAGGACTGTAATTTGGGCACTTTTGGTAGACCCCCACTAGATCAAGCTAAATGCAAAATTTGGTAGCTCTAGGCCTTATGGCTAGGTACAGGGAAGATTTTTAAAGTTTTCTCTAACTAAGCCTATGTAAAACTTGTGACCCCTGGGGCAGAGCCAATTTTGACCCCAGGGCTATAATTTGAAGAAACATGATAGAGGTCGACTACATAAAGCTACATGCCAAATTTCGTAGCCCTATGCCTTATGGTTTCAGACAAGAAAATTTTTAAAGATTTCCAATATTTTTCAGTTTTGTTGCCATGGCAACCAGAGTTTTTGAAGGAATCAAATTCTTTCAAAAAATTCTGAAGAGGACCATGGCAGGATCATTTCTGTGAACTTTCATGAAAATTGGATGGGTAGTTTCAGAGAAGAAGATGTTTGAAATAAAAGTTAACGCACAGACGGACGGATGAATGGACAGATGCACGCACGCACGCACAGACAGACGCACGATGGACACCAGGCCATGACATAAGCCCGCTGGCCTTCGGCCAGTGGAGCTAAAAACAATATCGTAGTTTCCTCCCCCTTTAACCCCAAATGTCTAAGTACCTCTATTTTTGCCTTGAGAGTGTTAATCCTTGACCAAACAATCCCGTGTTTTCACGTCCCTGAGGAAGAGGCCTTTTGAAAACATTGTGGGAAAAGGAGAAAATGCTGGTTACCAGCATTTTCTCCTTTTCCCACAATGTTTTTACCCTGTCAAAAAACCTTAAGTTCATTCGTTACCACTTTCAAATTTGTCATCTGTAGATGCTTTCAGTTTGGAAGGGGCTAAAATTGTTGTTTGGGAAAGGGTTAATATACATGGCATGAAAATGCAAGAAAGCATTGTGGGAAAAGGAGAAAATACTGATAACCAGCATTTTCTCCTTTTCCCACAATGCTTTAAGTCCTTACCATACAATCCAGAGTTTTAACAACCATGAAAATGAAAGCTTTTGAAAACAATGTGGGAAAAGGAGAAAATGCTATAGGCCCTGGGTTCAACACTCACTGGAAGCACTGATTTTTTGGGGGGAGTGTCCTTAAGCAAGACACTTAAGGGCCCTAGCCACCTACTGGTGATATCTAGACATACACAAATATGTGAACTGTCACCATGATACTACTGGAATAATGTTGAAGGCTGCTTAAACACCATTCAATCAATTTATTATTAAGTTTATATATTTGGTTTTGACAGAGCTAAACTGTTAAAAGCTTAGGCCTTTACCACAAAACAAAACTGTAGACCTATCCATTTGAAAGCATTTGCAGATAACAAATTGAAGGTGGCTCCAATGCTTGTCTGTAAAAGAGTAGAAAACATTGTTAGAAAAGGAGAAAATGCTGGTTGCCAGCATTTTCTCCTTTTTCCCCACAATATATTCAAAACCCTCATTACTCAGGGATGTAAAACTACAGACTGTATGGCAAAAACTTAAGTTTTAATGACCAAGCCAGCTATTGCGGGGAATGACTAGATATATGGCAATTTTCAGGAGAAGAATCCATGGCAACAGAATTGAATGCTATGAGAAATAACTCGAGTGTTTACTGAACTCTCTCTGCCTGTCCATCACTCAATGACAGCTGCAGGATAGAGCCAACACAGCTTTAGAGATCTTGGGTTCACCCAATGTAGTAAGATCTTTAATGGCCCAGTAGAAGTAAAAAGTGACCAAGGCTGCAAGGTGCCAAAATGCATTTAAATGATACCATTTATGGTAACTACATGCACTGTGAAGATGACAATCTGTTACTGTATGGTCGGTCAAAGTGTTAGTCAGTGGCAGAGAAACGAAATTCAAAACCAGGTAAAAAGTAAACAAAAGATAGGCGACCTGTCAACTGATGCTAACACTCGACTGACCATTCAGTAACAGACTGTCATGTTCACAACTGTTTCCATACTTTAGATTGGCAAGATTTTAAAGTAAATCCATGTTAAGATCATTCTGCATTGTTTACTTTTGGCCCCTACTGGGACCAAACAAGTAAAACTGACATGCTCAGAAAGAACTAAGGATACATATAATACGGTTTCAAAGATGCTTTTGGCAGACCATCTGGAAAATAACAAACAGTGTAGATCCACAATCAGATTGCATGTTCTATCTTAGATCTTTGCAAGTATTTTCATAAAAAAGAAAAACTTTTAGCTCTTTACCCATCAACAAATATTTTCAAAGCACTTGCAGACCACAAATTAAATTTTGCTAAAATGATGACTTCTGTCTTTGACAGGGTAGAAAACACTGTGGGAAAAGGATAAAATGCTGGTTACCAGCATTTTCTACTTTTCCGAAGATGATTTCAAAAGCTTTATTTTTCAGGGTTGTTGACAGCCTGGAGGTGTGATGAAGGGTTGAATTGCAATATACTGCAAATAGCATCTTTACTACTGAGAATGCCCATTCTATTTATTTAGAGCCATCCCTTTACCACACAATCCCTAATTTCAACAACCCTGAGAAACTAGAACTGCCCCAAAGCGGACAATTATCCCCCACCAACACCTTGTAACTAAAGCAGCACAATCAGAGAACAGAAATAAAGTTCAAAACAAAGATCACCTGTGACCTAGACCTTTGACCTTTGTGACCAAAAACAAAAGGGCACCTCCTTGGGTCATGAATGACACTTGTATAACGTTTCAGGGTCCTAGGTCAAACAGCTATTGAGTTAAGAGCATGGAACCGATTTTCGAAGTTCACCTGTGACCTTGACCTTTGACCCATGTGATCAGACTGCACAGAACTTCCAGTCTGATCTCTAAACTATACTATCTGCTTCTATCGAAGGTATTCTGACAAAAACAACAATGAAACTGCAGTATAATACTGTACCTTAATTCTTATCCTGCCAAATTTAAACTACTGAGGCTTACACAAAAATAAATTTCATCACACTGATATTTGTTATGTGTACTAATATGACCAAAACTAGTGATAGACCAAGAGCAGACGACTGTATTGTGCAGGCCAATCTTGCTTTACAATCTCCATAAAAACAATTATAGATGCAAATGGCTTGATAGCAGTTTATTACAGTGAGAATGGCCGCGTCATTTTACATTTAGCACCACAAGGGTTTGCTTAGTTGTTTATGGGAGGTCAGCTAAGTTCAGAGTGGGTTGAATATTCAATGCAATGACATCAAATTCCATCTTCAAATCTGATTTATTCATTGAACTCATTACCACATAATCATGAGTTTTAAGGGCCTTGAGAAAGAGGCCTTTTGAAAACAATGTGGGAAAAGGAGAAAATGCTGGTAACTTTCATTTTCTCCTTTTCCCACAATGTTTTCTGTCCTTTAACTGACAAATTTCACCATTTTAGCCAGATCTAATTTGTCGTCAGCAAATGCTTTCAATTTGGATGAGTGTAAAATTTTGTCATGTGGTAAAGGGTTAATCCTTTATAACACAATCCTTTACAAAACAACTCTTGACTTTTAATGACCCTTAAAAAGGCTTTTGAAAACATTGTGGGAAAAGGAGAAAATGCTGGTAACCAGCATTTTCTCCTTTTTCCATAATGCTTTCTATCCTTCTCAAAACAAGTATCAACTTTTGATTCACGTTTGTCATTTGCAAATGCTTTCAATTTGGACAATTTTTTTCGTTTGGTAAAGAGTTAATTAAGCCTTTACTAAGCCTTTACTACACAACTAGTGACTCTGCAGGAGAAGGCTTTTGAAAATACTGTCGATAAAGGAGAAAATGCTGGTAACCAGCATATTCTCCTTTCCAAACAATGTTTTCTACCTATCCATACTCACTTCTAATCATATGAGCCATTTTTCATTTTGTCCTCTGCAGTTGGTTTCAGTTTTGGTCGAGTCTAAAATTTTGTTTGGTAAAGAGTTAACCCTTTGAAGGTCAATGAAATATTAAACTTCCCCATATTCAAAGCATTTGCAGACAACAAATGAACTGTGGTTTACATGTTGGTATATGTCTTTGAACCTGTCGAAAACCTTGTGTGGACAACCCCGCTTTTCGCCTATGGCACTCGTAGAATTAATTCTATACCAAATAACAAAACTATGGACTTGTCCAAGTCCAAAGCACTTGCAGATGACAAATTTAATGTGGCTCAAAAGGTGGGATTTATCTATGAAAGAAAAGAAAAAAAAAATCTCTTTTTACAATGTTTTCAAAAGCCTGCTTTCTTTCTTTCTCTCCTTAACACTTGGGATTATAAAGAATTATGCTAGACTGCAACAGTTTCTGTACTATATTGACACCTGATTCCCATCACAATATCTGACCTAACAGTCAATCTTTGTAATTTAAAACTTATTTTGGAATTTGATAAGATCTGAAAAAGCTTTATAGCATGAAGTCAAATGACATTTAACTCTTTACCAAAACTTCAGACTGGTCAAATTGAAAGCATCTTCAGACGACAAGTTTAACTCTTTACCAAACAACATAATTTTAGACTGGTCCAAATTGAAAGCAGTTGCAGACGACAAAATAAATGTGACTGAAAAACTGAAATTTGGTTTGGGTAGGGTAGAAAATATTGTGGGAAATGGAGAAAATGCTAGTTACCAGCATTTTCTCCTTTTCCCACAATGTTTTCAATAGGCCTCTTTTTCAGGGTCATTTAAAGTCGGGATTGTGTGGTAAAGAGTTAAAGTAACCCAAATGACAAAATTTGCCTTAATGGGATAGAAAAAATTGTGGGGAAAGGAGAAAATGCTGTTTACCACCATTTTCTCCTTTTCCCACAATGTTTTCAAAAACCTTCTATCCCGGGGTCATTAAAAGTCAGGATTGCGTGGTAAAGGGTTAAAGGCCCAGTAGTGGTGTAAAAATGCATTCAAATTTAAACCATACCTTCTAAAAGTATGGAAATCATTGTAAAGATAACAATCTGTTATAACAACCCGACAATCACCTTTCAATTTGGACAAGTCTAAAATTTTGTAGTGTGGTAAAGAGTTAATAAGAATATCTTGGGGTTAAGTCTTTGCCAGATGACATAATTTTAATTTATCTATATTGAAAGCTTTTTCAAACAACAGTATGTAGAGGAGGTTTTCATTTTATTCTTTTCTCTCAATGTTTTCAGAAACCATCTTCTCTAGAGCTATATCATGTAACACATGGGATTATCTGGTAAATCATGTTCAGAGCACTGAGTGATTCCAACTCAATAGCTGGCAGGGACAATTCTAAAATTCTACAAATGGGCCAGAGAAACTTGATCCCTTCGGACTGATGGGAGATTAGTTCTTTTATTCTTATCCTGCAAAGGGGCAACATTTGATACTTGCGTAGGCAGTACAAATCATGATCAGACTGCACTAGTGAACATAGGACATGCAGTCTGATCCTGATCCATAATGAGAGGCATACTGTAAGACATTCAGACCAACAATTTAGTATCAAAATTACAATTTTTTTCCTTCCACTGGAACATTTTCAGTTCATTTATTAATTTGTCAAAGGGGCAACCCTTAGCAGATAAAATCAACAAGAATGACATTTTTCTGCAAATCTCCCCCCCCCCCCCACCAGAGATCAAACTTTCATCAATGTTTTAAAACTGAAAACTCATCATAGTAAAGATGCTAAATCAGGCCAGGATCGTTGCAGTCAGATCTTTGTCTACTCTACGGTACAGTCTGATCTTGATCTACATATTACCCTGGAATAGTTTTCTATACCGGATGACAAAGTTTTATGTTTACCTGCCAAAAGCATTTTGTAGACAGCAAACTCTATTTGACTTTTAAACGACAGAATCAAGCCGTGATAGGAACGTAAACATTTTGAGAAAAGGAGAGCTGCCGGTAATCAACACTGTCTCCTTTCCACACAATGTGGAAGGTGGGGGCCCTGTTCGGTGAGGGGTTTAGATTTGTTCCATATTCTGAAGGTTAAAGGTATAAAACTCCTGAGGCCACTATTTACATACAAAAGAAATCAATCTGACAACCTTAAACCATTATTCACAAATATCCAAACATCAACCTTTGTGTAAACTTTGCTATTCTTACCTTGACCCTTTCCCCCCAAAATACAAAATTTTAGACTTGTTCAATTTCAAAACATTTGTAGACATCATAATTATACATGTCCCAAGTGATAGACTTTATGAGTGGAAGGACAAAAACAATTAGAGGGAAAAAGAGAAAATGCTGTTAGGGTGGTAAAAACACCTTATTGTGTGGAAAAGGGCTATACCAGATCACAAAATTTTTAACTCACTAAAAAAGTGAAAGCAAAGGTAGATGACATTGATTGTTGGCCTGGTAGTGGCATTTTTCTTCAAACTAGTGTGAAAAAGAGAAAATGCTTGTTACGAGCTTTTTTTCTCCTTTTCCCACAATGTTTTCAAAAGCTTTCCCCTTTAGGATCACTTAAACTTGGCACTGCGTGGTAAAGGGATAATGCCAGCAGTTCTGACCCTTCTTGACCCTCTACCAACCAACCCAATATTTATACAATCCAGAGAAAGAAGCCCTTTGAAAACATTGCAAAATGAAGACATTTGCTTGTAACCAACATTTTTTCCTTTTCTTCCAATGTTTCCTATATCTGTCAATGCAAAATCCAACCATTTGAGGTATATTTAGTTTGTCTCAAATGTCTCAAAGACTAGTCTTATACTTGGTCATCCAGTAAAGAGTTCAACTAATGTACACTCACAACATAAGCATACATTTCTCGATTAGTCATAAATTTTCTTGTTATACACACTATAAAACTTTTAAAATTACTTAACCCTTTACCAAATAACAAAATTTTGAACTCAACCGAATTGAAAGGATCTGCAGATGACAAATTAAGGGCAGCTCAAGTGACGATTTCTGTCTATGATAGGATAGAAAACATAGTGGGAAAAGGAGAAAGTGCTTATTACCAGCATTTTCTCCTTTCCACACAAAGTTTGCAGACGACCAATTAAACATAGCTAAAATGATGGATTTTTTTCCTGTGAAAGGGTAGAAAATATTGTGGAAAAAGGAGAAAATCCTGGTTAACAGCCACCTTTAATTTGTTTTCTGCAAATGCTGAGAATTTGGACAAGTCAGAATTTTGTGGTATGGTAAAGAGTAAGGCTGTTATACGTATGCATTTTGAATCAAACAAATGGGAAAACAATAATGGATGTGTAACTTCTCGGGACCTACCATTGGGAATCAAGCAAACTTTAATACAGCCTGAGCACTCACTGTAACATGTAATCGCTGCCCGTTTCAATAAAATGGGACCAATAATGTGGACCTTGCTGCACTACCAAGAATAGCTCATTAGATGGCACTTTTTCCAAATCCCATGACTGGATTTTCTTCATTTTCAAACAGATTTTAAAAAATATTAACTTTGACCAGCAATTTATCAGTATGTAAATTTTACAGTTTAAGTGGCTACTTTTTCAAGCTGTATGTCTGATTTTCTTCAAAGTGAGTAAGGTTTATGCTATTGGAATTATGAACAATCAAATTTCAGCTCCTGACCATACAGAAAATATGCGCAAGTTCCCCAAAAATCACACCACAAATGCAGACTTTCTAACGTACACAAGAAAAGGACTAATGGACAGACAGATGACAGAAACTGAGCCATGGTATAAGCTCTTCTGAACTTGGCCAGTAAAGCTAAACAAGAGCACCGTGTGCGAGTACAAATGCCCGGCTGCAGTTGCTCATAGAAACAGATTGATTTTCAGTAAAAATTGTTAGTCTAAAAAGAGGCATAACTCTGTCAAAAATATTTTGATGGTTTATCTGCCCTACTGGTATAGGTTTCCTTTTTGATAGTTAACAACTAGTCTAAGTTTGAAGTAAATGTCTTAGATAATGACAGAAATATCATGAAATGTCCAAGGTTTTGCCAACAACGATGCAGACGCAGACAACAGTGAGGCTTTGACAATACCTTAACCCTTTCCCAAACAAGCCCTGGTTTTCACGTGTCTGCAGTACAAGTCTTTTGAAAACACTGTGGGAAAAGGAGAAATTGCTCGTAACGAGCAATTTCTCCTTTTCCCACAGTGTTTTCTATTCTTTTTGATAACTTTCTGCAATCTTCATCAAATTCAAAATTGTCGTCTGCAAACTCTTTCAATTTGGACCAGTCCAAAATTTGTCGTTTGGGGAAGGGTTAAGGCTTTTTTCGAAATCAGCTGTCAGAGCTAAAAACACAGCAACCTAGCTACGTTGCCATGATCTGCCCTGTTTATCTGTACCTTTGTCTTTTCTTTAGAACTTAGCAAAATGTAATGTAAACAACACAATCTACCTACCTGGTCATACTCTGAGGATCCTGGGTAAAGGGGCCAGCCCAAAAATAATTCTGCTATCACACAACCCAGGGACCACATGTCGATTGCCTCACAAAATGGTAAACCCAGCAATATCTCAGGGGCTCTGCAATGGACAAATTATTACATTAATAATTACTTCACCCTGAACTCAAAATTCAGACTTAAAGGGTTGCAAACAAATTGAACGTCTGAACATGGAGGGCTGTTGAATAGCCAATATCAGCAACAGGGCATCTAACTCTTTACCAAACGACAAAATTTTAGACTGGTCTAAATTGAAATTATTTGCAGATGACATATTAAATTTAGCTGAAATGATCATAACTGTCAGTGAAAGTGTAGAAAATGTTGTGGGAAAAGGGTACAATGCTGGTAACCAGCATTTTTCCTTTTCCAACAAGGGTTTCAAAAGGCTATTTTCTCAGGATTGTCGAACTCTGGATTGTGTGGTAAAGGGTTTCGGGAATGACCGAGCTGACATCACTTGATTTATCTGGAAAAAAGTTGATGACTTTTTATGCCAGACAAGTTCCTTGTTTTCTACAGCCTCTCTTGGTATTGAAAGCAATTAGACTAGTAATTCAAATGAACCAGCTGAAAACAGGATACTGTCATGCCTGATGATACCAAATCTAGACAAACTCGGAAGTTTGACACCTTGATGGATTACCCGATACAAGGGTTATTCAGAGAGGGGGCATCCATAACCTTGCAAAACTATGAGAATTTTTCTACAAATTTGAGATAAAATACTGTATGAGTGGAAATTTTTGTGACATGGACATTTTTGCGATTTTCGCAAATTTGAAAAATTCGCAAATTTTTCTGTTGGCTCATTTCACAAGTATACCAACAAATAATGAGTGTCCTGAATTTGCAAACATTTCCAAACACACAATGTCCAAAAATTAGTAATTCTCAAACTTTTTGAAACGCACATATACCCATGTATACAGTAATGCATTTAGGACTAATTCTAATTCGTAGGACTAATTCTAAAATAAATATGAAAGGGTTGAAGTCTCATCTGTGAGCATTCTAATAGGTTATTGTCTAACTTAATTCAAGAATGTCCCTGAATACCCAAGCCTTAGCAGAACACTGGAAAAGGGTTGATGGTTCAATGGGTTAAAAGGAAACATTTTATCCTTTAAAAGCACACCATCATATAATCTAACGAATGAAATTACATCTTGTAACTCAACAGTTCAACAGGAAGTTTTCAGAGTATTTGTTTCCTTTAACCCTTTCCCACACAACAAATTTTAGACTCTCCCACATTCAAACCATCAGCAGACAACAAATTCAAAATTAATACAAATGTGCTTAAGCTCTCTGATAGGATAGAAAACTTTTTGTAGTTCAAAAGAGAATTTCCGTTGTTGAAATTGTAGAAAACATTGTGGAAAAAGGAGAAAATGCTGGTTACGAGCATTTTCTCCTTTTCCTACTATGTTTTCAAAAGCCATCTCTTTCAGGTCGTTCAAAGTCAGGATAGTGTGGTGAACAGTTAACTCTGTACCAGAAGACAAAGGTTTGGTTTCTTTGTTTGAATGGTATTTCAGTATTATTTCAGTTATATCAGGGCAGCCAGTGCACCTGTCCTGGAGTTTCTTTCACCAGTATCTCACAGAATATTCTTTCCCACATAATTATCGCTGAAACAATGATCAGTGGTTTGAGAGGAATGAATCCTGTCACAATGACTACCATCAGTCCTCGGAAAGAAATTTGCTAAGCCGGGGATTTGAACCAGCAACTACCTGGTTTCAAGTCTTTTACACTATTGGCTGCACTACCAGGGTTTGTGATAAAGCTTTAGACTTGTCCAAATTGAAAGCATTTGCAGATGACACATTAAAAGAGGCTGGACTGATGAAATTTTATCTTTGAACGGGTAGAAAACAATGTGGGAACAAGCAGTTTTCTTTCTCAATTTTTTCAAGAGCCTTCCTCTGGCCAAAACACCAGGGTCTGTATTGACTAAGCACTCTTTAGCACATTCTAAGACTTATTCTCCAAATTTTCTAAATTTGAAAGTAACACAACTTCTGCTTGGCTAAACCAAATGGTTTAGCCAATTTGGTTTAGCCAATCAAAGGTCATGTTACTAGTTAAATTTAAAAAATGCTGGAAGTTAAGACCAAGAGCGATCTCAAGAATGGTTGGTGAATACAGGCCCAGATTGTTTGGTAATGTTTTAAGCTTCAGATTAGGAGTTTTTCCACTCTAAAAATATTTTCCTTAACCCTTGACAAAACAAACGTGTGCTTTCTCATGACATTGAGAGAGATGGCTTTTTAAAAACATTGTGGGAGGACAAATTGCTGCTTTTCCAAACTCTCAAAAACATATGCACACTTTGAATCATATTTGTCCTCTGCAATTGCCTACTAAAGACATGGAAGAGTCTAAAATTTGTTGTTTGGTAAAGAGTTTCTAAATTAAACCTTCAACCTTCCTTTTTTTTTTGTTCAGTGTATTGTAATGGATTCAGTTTTTAATGGCTTCAGTATTTTAATGGCTTCAATTTTCAATCCAAACAAGTATGATCTTTCATGCGATTGCAGGTTAATAACCTTTTCAAAACATAAGGAAGGAGCAAACACATCATGTCATAAACAAATGCTCCTCATCTTTCAATGCTTTCGAATTAATTTCAAAATGAAAATTTCCTCATCATCAACTCTTTATCAAACAAAAAATATTAAGCTTGCTTCCATGTCCAAATTTAAAGCATTTGCAGATGACAAAATTCAATTAACCCTTTCCCAAACGACAAATTTTGGACTGGTCCAAATTGAAAGAGTTTGCAGACAACAATTCTAAATTTGATGAAAATGGCAGAGAGGTCTCAAAAAGGGTAGAAAACACTGTAGGAAAAGGAGAAATTGCTCGTTACGAGCAATTTCTCCTTTTCCCACAGTGTTTCTGAAAGACTTGTACTGCGGACATGTGAAAACCAGGGCTTGTTTGGGAAAGGGTTAAGTGTGGCCCAAATATTATAATTTGTCTAAGGGTAGAAAACGTGCGAAAGGGAGAAAATGCTGGTTACCAGCATTTTCTCCTTATTCCACAATGTTTTCGAAAGCCTTTTTTCCTTGGGATCACTGAAATTCGGGACTGTTTGTAACATGTATAGGATTCCTCCATGATAAGACTTAAACTTGTAAGCATTCCCTCTAAGCAAGCAATATCTGAGCAGTTTGTTTCTACCTGTTTATTAACTCTTTACCACACAATCACGACTTTTAACGACCCCAGGGCTTTATCCAGGCGTTTTGGGAAAAGGCCCCTGGCCAAATTAGGAAAAAAATCATCGACAAAATGTCAAAATTGGGAAAATAATATTGACAAAACATAAAAAGTTTGAAACATATTTAACCTTACAATAAACTACTAAATCAATACTGTTTTTTTTTTTGCTTCCTCCAAACTTCTTTCTTTTTGGATGTTTCTCTGTAGTCTTTCATACTAGTTCCAGTCTCTAAGCTTAAGACAACACCCCCAACCCCCGTTAAGTAGGATTTTTTGATTCTCTTATTAAGATATCTGTTTTTCTGGTGAATGAACAGAGGAATTATTTCATGTTTTATTTTCAATGCAAGTCAGCTAATAGAAGTCATTATCAAGGCTAAACAAGACAGATTGAAGAGCCTCTGATCGGTTGAAGTCTTTTTGGCAATGTTTTGTCATGTGTTTTCGTGGCTTTTTTCCATGATGATTAATCTTTGAAAATGATTTTTTGTGTGTTTTGACATATAAAGAAAGACTGATAAATCGTCCTTTTCTGAGGTAGATCTAGTACAGTATTGGAAACAAGAGGGCCATGATGGCCCTGTATCGCTCCACTGGCTTATAAATATAAACCATGAAGAGAAGTCTTCACTATATAAGCCCTTATAAAACTTTGACCCCAGGGCTACAGTCAGACTAAATGGGGAATATGTGTATTAGAAGAATAACATGCCAAATTTGGGAGTTCTTGGCCTTATGGCTAGTAACAAGACAGTTTCTACTTTCCATAAACCCATGTAAAACTTGTGACCCCTGGTGCAGGGCCAAACTTGATCCTAGGGCTGTAACTTGGGCCCTCTTTGTAGTTGTCCACTAGATAATGCTATAATTATGCAAAATTTGGTAGCCTAAGCCTTATGGCTATGTACACCAAGATTTAAAAGTTTTCCCTATGTAAGCCTATGTAAATCTTGTGAAACCCCCCCCCCCACCCAGCATGAGGCCAAATTGACCCCAGGACTATAATTTGGGCACTTTTGGTAGACCCCAACTAGATCAAGCTAAATGCAAAATTTGGTAGCTCTAGGCCTTATGGCTAGGTACAGGAAGATTTTTAAAGTTTTCTCTATATAAGCCTATGTAAAACTTGTGACCCCTGGGGCAGAGCCAATTTTGACCCCAGGGCTATAATTTCAAGAAACATGATAGAGGTCGACTACATAAAGCTACATGCCAAATTTGGTAGCCCTATGCCTTATGGTTTCAGACAAGAAGATTTTTAAAGTTTTCTCTATATAAGCCTATGTAAAACTTGTGACCCCTGGGGCAGAGCCAATTTTGACCCCAGGGCTATAATTTCAAGAAACATGATAGAGGTCTACAACATAAAGCTACATGCCAAATTTGGTAGCCCTATGCCTTATGGTTTCAGACAAGAAGATTTTTAAAGATTTCCAATATTTTTCAGTTTTGTTGCCATGGCAACCAGAGTTTTTGAAGTAATCAAATTCTTTCAAGAAATTCTGAAGAGGACCATGGCAGGATCATTTCTGTTAAGTTTCATGAAAATTGGATGGGTAGTTTCAGAGAAGAAGATGTTTGAAATAAAAGTTAACGCACGGACGGGCGGACGGACGGATGCACGCACGGACGGACACCGGGCCATGACATAAGCCCGCTGCCCTTCGGCCAGTGGAGCTAAAAAAAAACTGTTAAAAATTAATTGTGAAAAGGATACTTCACACTAGATTATTGCGTTATATGACTTCGGGTGTGTCGATAGTCCCACAGCCATACTGATACTGGCTCTTTAATTAACATCTTGAATTTATAACCCATAACTGATGACTTTAAAAGTCCCAAAATGAATTAGCTTGGTTTTTATTTGATTATCCATTTCGGCCGACGACAAGCTCTGCTCACAAATTAATCAGACGATCACTTTGCTAAGACAAAGAGGAAGCACAACCACTCGAAATTTGAGAGGAAAAAACTCGTGGTCTAGATTAGGTTGGATATTTTTCATAACATGTTCCTGTTTCAGGACTATTATTATAGGAGCTTGTTATTATAGGAGCTGGGTTCTTTGTTTTTGCTTTACAAAACTCCGCTTCGCTGCATATACGCGAGGCGGTTGCTAAGAAGTTAACATGCTATTTTTATGACGTGTAAACCAATAACGGTTTACAGCCAGACAATTGAGTCTATGCATGAATCGATTGAAAATATACGGACGCAGTCTATAGTTCATTCGCCCCCGAATAGTTTCGTACCTACAATACGACGATTGTCGATTTCCTGTTTGAACTGTGGTCAATGCCTGCAAATTTGTGTGTCAGGGAAAACCCTGGCTGATACATCAGACTTGTTTTCTTTTACTAGCGTCTAATTGGGAATTCTATTTTATGGAATTGGGAAAAAAATACACTTTTTGCGATTGGGAATGGGGCCGAAATTCGACCCCTTAGTAAAGGAAGAAAATCCCCTGGACCCTGAGAAAGAAGCCTTCCCAAAACAAATTTCAATTTTTGAGTCACATTTATATAGTCGTCTGCAAATGCTTTCAATTTGGATAGGTCTAAAATTTTGTCGTATGGTAAAGGGTTAATTCATGTTTTCATGTACATGTAGTAACCTTTTACAAAAATGTACCAAATGACCCTGTGTTTCAATAGCCTCATGAAGACGGCTTTTGAAAAGCTTGAGAAATAGAAAATGCTTGTGACCGACATTTTCTCCTTTATCCATGATGTTTTCTAACCTTTCAAAGGAAAAACTGTCTGCAAAGTTGAAATTACTCTTATGAGGGTCTTTGTTCTAGAAGGAAAATGCCTGTATGGTTTGTTAGGCTCTCTAAGGGGAAACATACAAAATCTATAATGGTACAGACCTGTAATATCTTGACTGTAGATATGTGGAACACACAGCTTTTGAGACATGACTGGCGGAACCGAAATCAATGACCTTGACACGATATGGAAATCGCACTGGATCCACAAGCATGATATTTTCTGGTTTAAGGTCAGCGTGAATTAATCCAAGATTTTTCAGCTTCAGTAATGCCGTAAGCACTTGCTGCGTAATGGGACGGATATACTTCAACGGGAGAGGCTGAAACTTGTTCTGTTTGAGAAAGTCATACAGATTCTGCTCCAGCATCTCAAACACAAGACATGTATGATTCTTATGCTGAAAGCACTCATAAGCTCGCACAAAATTGAACTCGTCAGCATTTTCTTGGCTTAATCGAGACAGAATGCTCACTTCAATTTGGCCCTGACGAGCATACGATGGGTGATTCTTCAGAATCTTAATGGCAACAATCTCATTTGTCCCTTTCTTCCAACATTTCACGACCTGCCCAAACGTACCCCGTCCGAGAAATTCCAAGACTTCATAGGCATTGGTCATTGAATACAAGACTTCATGCTGTACGAGAGTGTAATCGCCCTCGTTGTTGGATGAGCTTGTATTCTTTGAAGTGGTTGTCGTGTTATTTGTGTTGTCATCATCGCTGGAGATCGTTGTCGTGTCCGTCAGTTGCAACTGCATCTGTAGATCTAGACTATTAAGATTCCCGCGTTTTCTTTTAATGCCACCACACCGTTTATAAACACTTGCCGTTGATGTGTTACTGTTACTGGTGTTATCAAAGATAAGATTAAGGTTGGACGCTGATAAGTAGCTAGTGTTATTGGAGTGCTTAGAGAACTGCTTACAATCATTCCTGTTATGTGCGAAGATGTACGAATTTTTCTGTCCGTCTGTGAAGAGGGAGGGGCTTGAATACCGTTGGGTGACTACATAGTCATTCCCGGGTTCCAGTTTCACTTTTTTAAAGTTACTAAATGCACTCAGTTTAGCCGTTGGACACAGATCCTCTTGCATTGATGCCGTCAGGCCTGAAACGAAGAGGAAGATATAAAATAACTTATATATTTTTGTTACATCATTTAACAATACATCCCCAATTTTAAAAAGAGCTAATAAACATCATTAAAAAAGGAGAAAATGCTGATGACCAGAATTATCTTTTTAACTCTGTACAGATGATAAAATTTCAGCCTTGTCCAAATTGAAAGCATTTGTAGACGACAAATTAAATGCTACTCAAAACATAAAATTTGTATTTCAGTGGGTAGAAAACAATGTTTTCGAACGCCTTTTTTTTTTCAGGCCCGTCAAGGTGGTAAAAGGTTAACCAATGCCATTTCCTACTGTTTCAACCCAAATCCCATCACTTGAGCCATATTTAATGTCATCTGCAAACGTTTTCAATATGGTCTAAAATCTAGTCTAAAATTTTGTTGTCTGATACAGTCATCAGGGAGTACGGCCTACATTTCCTCTTTACCCAAAAAATTTTCAAATGCTTCATTCTTAACTCTTTGCCACACAATCCCAAGTTTTAACAACCCTGAAGAGGAAGGCTTCTGAAAACACTGTGGGAACAGAAGAAAATGCTGGTAACAAGCATTTTCTTCTTTTCCCACCATGTTTTCTACATGTATAACCTCGAAGACAGACACTGCTGTTTTTGTCCCATTTTATTTCTAATCTGCAATCGCTTTAAATTTGGTTCAGTATAAAATTTTGTTGTGCGGTAAAGAGTGAAGGGTTGTTCAAATATGGGACTGTTTTGTAAAGGATTAACTCTTTACCAAACATCCCAGAGGTTTTTAACAACTCTGAGAAAATAGCCTTTTGAAAACCTTGTGGGAAAAGAAAAAATGCTGTTAACCAGCACACTTTTAGAGACAATATACCATCATTTCAGCTGCATAATGTCATCTAAAATTCCAGAGCTCCAGATAGAAGGAGTGATTTTGATTACAGTATTGAAAATATTAATAACTCTCCACTAAACTCTGTGTTATGGGTACCCATTAGAACTGTCTCGAGATGATTCTAATGAGTACCCACAACATAGGGTTTGGAAGAGAAATAATGCAGTTAGAATACTTTCACTCCCTCTTATATGGAGGTCTGAAATTCTTTCATTTTAACAGATAAGCCATAATCACCACAGTTTGAAGCTAATTTCTTCCTTGATTAAGTCTTCACCAGATGACAAAATTTCAGACATGTCAAAATACACAATGGAGAAGGACATGAAAATTGTGGAAAAGGAAAAAATGTTGGTAACCTTTATGATAATGTAGAAAACATTTCAAAAGCCTTCTTCATCAGGGGTATCCTCCTCTAAACTGTATACATGCATTATTTGCATAATGCAGTTTAGGTCAGGAAGCATCAAGTCTGAAAGCAAGTTTCACTGAACTGCCTAACTGTATGATTAGAGTAAATACTAGCATAACTACATGACTGTATGCCAGCTGATACCTTTGGGTAAGGCAGGGATCATTCTGGGCGCACACTCAATCCCAAAAGATTTGCGTAAATCTGCTAAAGTTCGGTGAAAGGTCCCAAAGGTCCATAAAACATGGAATTGTTTCATGTAAGGATTAACCCTTAACCCTTTACCAGACGACAAAATTTCAGTCTTGTCCAAATTGAAAGCATTTGTAGATGACAATTTCAGTGTGGCTCAAATGGTGCAATTTTCCTTTGATAGGATAGAAAACATTGTGGGAAATGGAGAAAATGCTAGTTACCAGCATGTTCTCCTTTTCCCACAATGTTTTCAAAAGGCCTCTTTTCCAGAGGTGTTAAAAGGTGGCATTGTGCGGTAAAGGGTTAACCAAACAACAAAATTTTAGACTGGTCCAAGTCGACATTATTTGCAGACAACATATTACTTTGCAGACAACATATCAATTTGCAACTCAAAAACTGAAATTGGTATTTAGAAGGGTAGAAATTATTGTGGGGAAAGGAGAAAATGCTGGTTACCAGCATTTTCTCCTTTTCCCACAATGATTTCAATGGAATTTTACCTCATCATAATTAAAACTTTGGGACTGTGTGGTAAAGTGTACATAAAAAACACCCATTGCACCTGTGACTTTATCTGTAACTTCTATTTATAACTTTATAACTGCAGCACACAAAGGAAGTTGAAACATTCCCGCCTTTAACTCTTTAACCCTTTACCACAGGATCCAAAGTTTTACCGACCCTGAAAAGGGAGCTTTTAGAAAAGGAGAAAATGTTTGCAACCAGCATTTTTTTCCTTTTAACCCACAACAATTATTACCCTTCCAATTGCAAATTTTGTTTGTTTCGATGAAGGTTACAAGCATGTGGGAAAGCAGCCAGTGGCTTAGGAGGAATACTGTGTGAAGAGCTGTTCTGGTAAAATAACTCCAAGAAAGCATGATAGGTGCACTGGCCGCAGCAATATAACTGAAGTAATGTTGCAAAAGGCTTTAACCCTTTACCACACAATCCTGACTTTTAACGACCCTGAAAGAGTGGGCTTTTGAAAACATTGTGGGAGAAATAGAAAATGCTGGTAACCAACATTTTCTCCATTTCCCACAATCTTTTCTACCCTATCAAAGACAGAAATCATCATTTTAGCAACATTTCATTAGTCGTCTGCAAATGCTTTGAATTTGGTCCAGTCCAAAAACTGGTCGTGTGGTAAAGAGTTAAACAACCTACAAAAAAATATTGAACAAAGTGGTATTCTTGTTCAGTAAGAATGAAAATGTTTTCAAACTTTACCTACAAGGTAAACAAAGAAACCAGTATTCCAGATAACGTCTTACCTCCCCTATAAAGGCGTCTTGCAACCATATCTCATTAGATAAATTATACATGACCTGTCTATAATAGTGTCACAGCCTGGTCAATTACTAATTAACCCTTTACCAAACAATCCCATGTTAAAAAAAATGAGGGGAAATGTATTTATGAATACATTGTGGGGAAAGGAGAAAATGCTGGTAACCAGCATTTCCTCCTTCTCCCACAATGTTTTCTATCCTTTCAAGGACAATCCCAAAATTTAAACTAATTATGTTTTGTAATCTGCAGTTTGGACAAGTTCAGTATTTCGGCATCTGGTAAATGGTTACTTTTTGCCCAAAATCAAAGCATAATTATGCAGACAGCAAATTTATTACATACAGCTGAAATGAAAAATATGTGTATGTCTTTAAGCTTTAAAGAATAGAAAATATTGTAGGAAAAGGATCAATGCTGCTTTTCACCTTTTCTCAATCTCCTTTTTAACTTTATGTTTTCAAAAGGTTTTTATTTTCCTTTTCCAGATTCTTGAGAAACATTTGTAAACTGGTAAAGAGGTAAGTCTCTACATGGCCAGGCAATAGATCAAATGTTAGCATCATCATAAGTCATTCAATATTCAAACCTATCTCTCATCCATTATATGTATGACATACAGATACCGGTACATGTATATCAAATAATTCTAAATGTACATGCATTCGCTGCCTCACAGAAAAGAATTTGTTGAATTTTTCTATTGCATATTAATAAACAGTTCAACCCTTAACCCTTTACCACACAATCCCGAATTTTAACGACCTTGAGGAAGAAAGCTTTTGAAAACATTGTGGGAAAAGGAGAAAATACTGGTAACCAGCATTTTCTCCTTTTCCCACAATGTTTTCTACCCTTCCCAAAGCAAACATCAACTTTTGAGTCACATTTATTTTGTTGTCTGCAAATGCTTTCAACCTGGGCTAGTCTAAAATTTTGTTCTTTGGTAAAGACTTAATCCTACATACAACACAAACCCAAGTTTTAACCATGCTGAAGAAGAAGAAGCCTTTCGAAAACATTGTGAGAAAAGGAGAAAATGTTGGTACCAAGAATTATTGGAAAAGGAGAAAATGCCGGTAGCCAACATTTTCTCCTTTTTCTCACAATATTTTCTATCCTACCAAATTCCAACTTTTGGGCCTCATTTAACCCTTTACCACACCATCCCGACTTTAAACGACTCTGACGAAGAAGCCTTTTGAAAACATTTTCCAACAATGTTTTCTACCCTATCTAAGACAAATTCCATTATTTGAGTCACATTTAAACTGTCGTCCGCAAATGCTTTCAATATGGATTAGTCTAAATTTTTCTTGTGTGGTAATGAGTTGAATTGTCTGCAAATGCTTTCAAATTGGTATAGTCTCATATTTTGCCGTGTGGTACCACACATTAAATTTGTTCTTTCTTCCCAGGGCTTTATCCAGGCGTTTTGGGAAAAGGCCCCTGGCCAAATTGGGAAAAAAATCGACAAAATGTCAAAATTGGGAAAATAATATTGACAAAACATAAAGAGTTTGAAACATATTTAACCTTACAATAAACTACTGAATCAATACTGTTTTTTTTTTTCTTCCTCCAAACTTCTTTCTTTTTGGACGTTTCTCTGTAGTCTTTCATACTAGTTCCAGTCTCTAAGCTGTAAGACAAGACCCCCAACCCCCGTTAAGTAGGATTTTTTAATTCTCTTATTAAGATATCTGTTTTTCTAGTGAATGAACAGAGGAATTATTTCATGTTTTATTTTCAATGCAAGTCAGCTAATAGAAGTCATTATCAAGGCTAAACAAGACAGATTGAAGAGCCTCTGATCGGTTGAGGTCTTTTTGGCAATGTTTTGTCATGTGTTTTCGTGGTTTTTTTCCATGATGATTAATCTTTGAAAAAGATTTTTTGTGTGTTTTGACATTTAAAGAAAGACTGATAAATCGTCCTTTTCTGAGGTAGATCTAGTACAGTATTGAAAAAAAAAAAAAATGTTAAAAATTAATTGTGAAAAGGATACTTCACACTAGATTACTGCGTTATATGACTTTGGATGTGTCGATAGTCCCACAGCCATACTGATACCGGCTCTTTAATTAACATCTTGAATTTATAACCCATAACTGATGACTTTAAAAGTCCCAAAATGAATTAGCTTGGTTTTTATTTGATTATCCATTTCGGCCGACGACAAGCTCTGCTCACAAATTATACAGACGATCACTTTGCTAAGACAAAGAGGAAGCACAACCGCTCGAAATTTGACAGGAAAAAAAAACTCGTGGTCTAGATTAGGTTGGATATTTTTCATAACATGTTCCTGTTTCAGGACTGTTATTATAGGAGCTTGTTATTATAGGAGCTGGGTTCTTTGTTTTTGCTTTACAAAACTCCGCTTCGCTGCATATACGCGAGGCGGTTGCTAAGAAGTTAACATGCTATTTTTACGACGTGTAAACCAATAACGGTTTACAGCCAGACAATTGAGTCTATGCATGAATCGATTGAAAATATATGGATGCAGTCTATAGTTCATTCGCTCCCGAATAGTTTCGTACCTACAATACGACGATTGTCAATTTCCTGCTTGAACTGTGGTCAATGCCTGCAAATTTGTGTGTCAGGGAAAACCCTGGCTGATACATCAGACTGTTTTCTTTTACTAGCGTCTAATTGGGAATTCTATTTTATGGAATTGGGAAAAAAATACACTTTTTGCGATTGGGAATGGGGCCGAAATTCAGCCCCTTAGTAAAGGAAGAAAATCCCCTGCTTCCAGATGCTACAAAAGTCAGTGTGTGAGTAACATTTTGGGGTCTGGAAAAGGGTTATGCACCTTTCATGAATGTAGTTGCCTTTCAAGCCAGCGTGGATCAAGATCAGACAGCAAAATGTGCAGCCTGAAGACGATTTTAATTTTTGACTGGTCGCCTGCAGGTACAGTGACGACCATGAAAAGAAATGTTAAAAACTGCGCACAGATTTTGCGCACACTTTGCAACTCTGTTATTTTCACAAACAGAGTACAAAACTAAATTTGAACGTACTCATTGCTTACGTAATCAATAATCCTTTGTTTCAAACACAAATATTTCCAGTTTAAACGCTACGCAGCGAAAAAAACAGTTTAATTCATTCATCACCCGAGATGTTAACGTTCACCTACATAAGAGACAAAATGACCACCAAGCGTGATAAATTTCCAAAGTTTTTTTTTTTGAGATTTCACGTTATGAACCACTCTCTACAAGCGCTTTTGATAATGAAACGCTTAATATTTTGTCCTTGGTCATTTGTGTTATTAAAAATTAATTGAATTTTGCTGCAATGCAGATTAACCAACGAAACTGCAAGTCAGTACAGTGCTGTAGTTTTGCTACCGGAAAAGTCACCATGGACTTGAGACCATGCGGTGCACAGTAGATGTCCAAGTGAGAAAAGGAGCACCACAAACATCTCATTATTGAGACTTGGAGAAAATGTTGGTTACTGACATTTACTCCTGAAACCATTATCTTTTCCCTAGTCATTGATGCATCAATTTAGCACATCTATTTAGTTTGAAAAGGCACCCAGATCTAGAGAAAAATCAATAAATATACTATAATTGGGATTTACATCTTTGGTTGTGGATTTTTTTAAACGCATGTGCGTATTGTGCATAATGGGCGCTACGCATTGGCTAAGCATGACTGGTAAAAGATGACTTTCATACCAACGTCATGTAGTTGACAGCTTTGGAAAACATTCCAGAAAATTCACAAGACAAATTTTTGATGCATAGCATCAAAGAAGCCGGCAATTTTTTTGTTACCATCAATGAGGAAGGTGCTTTAGGAATAACTGGCTTATCAGAAGTTGTGTTACTTTTAAATTAAAAATTCTGGAGAATAAGACTAAGAATGTTCTTAAGAATGGTTGGTGAATACAGACCCAGTAGAAAATTTTACCGACTGCAACAATTTTGGGGCTAATTAAGATTTTTTTTTTGCTGTGAATCCTATTTTTTGTTTAACTCTTTACCAAGCGAAAACTTTTAGACTAGTCCAAATTAAAAGCATTTGCAGACGACAAAATAGATGACTCAAAAATTGAAATTTGTTTTGGAAAGGATAGAAAACATTGTGAGAAAAGGAGAAAATGCTGGTTACCAGCATTTTCTCCTTTTCCCACATTTTTTTCATAATGCCTCTTTCTCAGAGTCGTTAAAACACGGGATTGTGTGGTAAAGAGTTAAACACTAATATAAACTTCACTTTTTTTCCTGCAGCCATTCGGAAAGAGGACAGTTACATTCAGTAAACAGAAATGGTACAATTTTGCTCTTCAGATAAAAGCATGGTCATTTTGGATTAGGTATTTTCTCTATTTTGACAAGATCAAAATACTGTTATCATTCTTACATGAATATGATCCTACATACCGTAGTCAGACCTCCAGGTAAGAGGGAGTGATAGTATTCTAAATCCATTATTTCCCTTCCAAACCCTATGTTGTGGGTACTCATTAGAATCGTCTCGAGACGACGATTCTAATGAGCACCCATAATATGGGGTTTAGTGGAGATTGATTAATATTTTCAATTTTGAAATCAAAATCACTCCCACTATCTGGAGCTCTGTCGTAGCTGATGCATATTATTGCATGATCACTTGACATTCCAACAAGCCTTCACAAAATTTTAGCCAAAAGCTAAAAAACCTTTACCAAACAATTACATGTTCTAATTAATGACCCTGAAGAAAAAGGCTTCTGAAACCATTGCGAGAAAAGTATAAAATGCTTGTCACAAGCATTTTCTCCTTTTCCACAATGCTTTCTATCATTTCAGAGCCAAATCTCATCATTATAACCAAATGTAATTTGTCGTCTGCAACTGCTTTGAATTTGGACAATACTGTCCAAAATTTTAGCCCTGTCCAAGTTGAAAGCATTTGCAGACGACAATTTCAATGTGGCTAAAATGATTGCAATTGTTCTGAAAGGTTAGAAAACATTGTGGGAAAAGCAGAAAATGCTGGTTACCAGCATTTTCTCCTTTTCCAACAATGTTTTCAAAAGGCTTCTTTCTCAGGGTCGTTAAAAGTCGGGATTATGTGGTAAAGATTTAATCCTTCACTAAACAATTATATGTTCTAGTGACCCTGAAGAAAAAAGCTTCTGCAACCATTGCAATAAAAGTGTAAAATGCTTATCAGAAGCATTTCTTCCTTTTCCTACAATGCTTTCTACCATTTTAGAGACAAATCTCATCATTATAACCAAATTGGATTTGTCGTCTGCAACTGCTTTGAATTTGGACAAGTTCTAAATTCTGTTGTAGGGTACAGAGTTAAGAGGCTAACTAGTCCATTGAAGAAGTACCATCAATTTGTTTTTCCTTTGCTTCTTGCTTTATTTCTTGATTCTTAGTCAGCTATTGCCTTACTAAATTGAGCAATAAAATATTTTCAAGTTCGGTTTGACCATGAAAATCTGAATAGCCCCCTTACAATGTAATAGTTGAACATGTAAATGAGCCATGCTCTGGCAAAAGGGGGTTTAATGCATCTCCGTGATCCATGATACCAAGCAAGCCATCACATAATTAAGGATCAACAATACATGTAGCCTCTTTTTTAATACAATCAACTTAATCATCAGGTAGACTGGTCCTTAAATATACAGAAAATTTACCAATAGCGAAAAGTTTCAGCCCAGGTCAGTCTGCACGGTCCACGTGGGCTGACTTTGGTTGATACTTTTCCCAGATTCATTTAGACCCTTTTTCACAGAGCATGGCTCAAGTACAATGATGTACAACATCAGTCAAAAGCTGTCGAGGGTCATTTATAACTAGGTGCAAAACCCAAATTTGGCTGAAGCCCTAAAGCCACAAAAATAAGTGCAATACCCTTAAACGCTTCATCAAAAGTTCCATTACATTTCCTTTCCAGCCTTACTTTAGACCTTTGAAAGGGTAGAAAACATTGTATGAAAAGGAGAAAATGATGGTAACCAGCATTTTGTCCTCCTTGAACTACGTTTCAATAGTCTTCTTCCTCAGGGTTATTGAAACATGTGAGACATGCTCTGGCAAAAGGGGACTTAATGTATCTCTGTCATCCATAATTTAAGCAAGTCATCACATATTTATGGATCCATAAAATCCATTTTGTCTAGCAACCAATTGAAACGTGAGGTATACTGGTTTTTGACATGCAGAAAAATTACCAAAGCAAAAAGTGTCGGTCCAAGTTAGCTTGCGCGGACTGCGCAGGCTAACCTGGCCAATACTTTCTACAAATGCATCAAGCCCCCTTTTCACAGAGCATGGCTCATAAATAAATGCCCAAGGATTTAGTGTGTCTCAATTGTGCTCTGAGTATGCAAGGCTTGTCACAACAAAGGTACATTCTTACAAAAAAGTATGTATAAGAAATGTGTTTTTCAAAATTTTGATTTTTTTACCAAAATATGTGGAAGAGCAGCTTTAATTGCAAGCGTACCGCTTTGTTATTGTCACGTGATGAAAACAAAAACTGAGGTGCGTTCTTTAGAGCGAGATTTTTAGGCCGCTCAATAAGATTTTAATCGGGGTATCTCGCGTAATTTAGTAGAAATTCTTCAGTGTTGCGCGAGATATCCCGATTAAAATCTTATTGAGCGTTTTTAGAAATAAGAGTTCAAATACAAAATCTGTAGTTTTCATGCTCGCAATTTATGTGAACAGCACAAGGGAAAAAAATGCGTAATATTGCGCTTATCTACTTACACGTATGGTAGTATCAGGGGAGGTAACCAGTCTATACTAGTTTAAGAAGAGTTACACTGCCTGTGGGGTCAATCATTAATCAGTTATTAAATAAATATCTATAAATACGAAATCTTTACTTTTCATGCTCGAAATTCATCTCAACAGTACATACAAAAAAAAACGCATAATTTTGAGCTAAATAGCAACATACTATTAAAAGTATTTGAGTGAATATGTCGAAAATGTTGTGCAATGATGTATCCCAAAATTCCCCATGTGCATAAAAAAAAAGCATTCCTACTGGAAGCCGGCTTTAAGAGCCGGCTTCCAACAAGAAATTTCCTCTTTACCCACAATCTTTTTTTCATCCAAAATAAGGACTTTTTAAAACACTATTCTGCCCTTCAAAATATTTATTTTTTTCCTTGCATCATTTTCAAGCAATGTATTGATATGTCATAAATTTAGTGTATAAGCTGGTGGATAGATTCATTTTCAGAACCAAACATAGGCAAAAACAAGTTTTGGAATTCCCTCTAAATTCTGTGAATGTATTTGAAGTCGTCTAATATCCAACCATTGTCCTTTTATAGTAACACACCTTGCAAACAAGCCTTGACCTACTTTCAAGGAGAAAGGAAAAACACAAACGAAACTCGTATATTCATCCGCGAAATAAAAATTTTAAACCCATACAAAAAAATACGTTCTTGTAATTGTACAAATACAGTCACACACAGCTTACCTAAACATTTAGGAGGACTGTTTACAGTCAGTGTTCTAAAAACATCACTTTTCTTCGGCCTTGTTTACCACTAAAAAATCCGCATATCATGCCATGTAAAATATGGTTCACTTCGACGTTCCTTTTCCGAATTAACACGTAAGTAAGGTTGTGTAATTTTCTTATCATTGAATTAACGATTCTTTACTGTACGTTTTCACTCCGTTTCAATTCTTATTTCCCGAAATCAAGGCTAAAACAGCCATTCTTTTCATCACATAATGTCTCAGTCTGAAGTGGGAGATCGTCAAAAGTTCAGGTTGGAGAATGGAGAGGAACAAAAGTGCCCAATGGTTTCCGAACAATTAATGTGGAAGCGCGATAGGGTGATCTTTAATGTAAATTTTCAGCTAATTCAACATGAATGTTAAAAATCTATACAATATGTTTTTTCTATTTTCACGATGACCCTTCCCAATGATAACTTGATTTTAAAAAAGAAGTCCAGATCACGTTTCATAATTTCCTTTCTAGTTGCAAGACGTCACGTGACGTCATGGATACATGTCTTAAAATAGCAGCCAATACAAAAAGGGACTCAGTGCGCCAAATATGATCAATGAATAAATAGCAACGTGTTGATCAATTAATTATAAGTAAATCACGATTCTTCAGTTTATAATCGTATTCAACATTTTTCGTTCACCAATTTCCTTTATCTGAATGATGACAGAAATAATACAGACACAGATGAAATAAGTCCTATTAAAATTGCAGTTTTATAAATGCGTTTATGTATGATCATCGAAATTTTGATATGAGAGTAGAGTAGAGTAGAGTAGAAAAGGTGCAAAAAGGTGACAAACATCCCCCCCACTTAAAAAAAATAAAAACTGGAGGTATTGTTGCAACTGGGCTTGAACCCACTAAGAAAGCACAAGTAGGCATGTTGAATTGAACAAATAGTGAAAAAAAAATTAAGTACAATTTCTTAAAACCAACTGTTTGAAATCCAGCCAAATTTGATAGAGTTCCAGTACTCATTGTATAAAACAATCCCTGCAAATTTCAAAGAAATGAACTAATAATGTGGACTGTGTTGAGTAAACAATATTAAGTCTTCAAATGGCTGCTTTTCCTTAACTGATTGCCAGATTTTCTTCATTCTTATCAGAGTTCAGTCCCTTGATGACACAAGTAATCTTTGCAAGTTTCAAAAGAATTGGGTCTAAAATGCGGACTTAATTGCGTAAAAAAGAAATGTAAATTTTCAACTTTAAATGGCTTTTCAAAATCGATAGAGTTCAAGCTATTGATAATATAAAGCAACTGTGCAACCTTAATGAAAATTCGACCTCAAATGCTGACTCGTAGCGTAAACAAGAAATGTAAATTTTTTTAATTTAATGACTCCTTTTCCATTACTGATTGTCAAATTTTTGTCAAAATCAATAGTCTTCAAGCTTTTGACGATACAATGCAACAGTGTAAGTTTCATGACAATTCAATTACAAATGCAGAATTTATCGCGTAAACAAGAAATGAACATTTTGAACTCTAAATGGTTACTTTTCCCATCCTGATTGTCAGATTTTTTTTCAAAATCAATAGGGTTCAAGCTATTGATGAGATAAACAAACTGCAAGTTTCACGAAGATCTGACCACAAACGTAGACTAAAACACAAAAACAAGAAAAGGAAATGATAAACTTTAAATGGCTACTTTTCCTACACTGATTGTCAGATTTTTTTTTTCCCAAAATCAATGGGGTTCAAGCTATTGATGAGATATATAAACTCTGCAAGTTTCACGAAAATTCCGACCACAGCTGCAGACTTTATTGCGTAAACACGAAATTTAAATGTTGAACTTTAAATGGATGCTTTTCCTACACTGATTGTCAGATTTTTTTTTTTTTTTTTTTTTTTTTTTTTTTCAAAATTAATAGGGTTCAAGCTATTGATGAGATAAACAATCTGTGCAAGTTTCACGAAAATCTGACCACAACTGCAGACTTAACTGTGTAAACAAGAAATTTAAATGTTGAATTTTTAAATGGCTGCTTTTCCTACACTGATTGTCAGACTTTTTTCAAAATCAATAGGCTTCAAGCTATTTATGAGATAAATAAACTCTGCAAGTTTCATGAAAATCAGACCACAACTGCAGACTTTATCGCGTAAACAAGAAATTTAAATGTTGAACTTTAAATGGCTGCTTTTCCTACACTGAATGTCAGATTTTTTTCAAAATCAATAAGGTTCAAGCTATTGATGAGATAAACAAGCTGTGCGAGTTTCACGAAAATCCGACCACAAATGCGGACTTTATCATCGCGTAAACAAGAAAGAGACTAACGGACGGACGGACGGACAGACGGTCAGACGGACGGAGACGGAAACCACGCCATGACATAAGCTCTGCTGGCTTACAGCTGATCAATGGCAAAAAGTTTCGACACAGGTTAGCCTGCGCGGACTGCGCAGGCTGACCTGGTTCGATACGTTTTGCAGATTCATCATGCCTCCTTTTCACAAAGCATGACTCTATCATTCCATATTGAACGCACTTTTTTTCATAATCAGTTCTTCTGGGAAAAAATGCAAAATGCGCTGGGATCAAATTTCTGTTGACTCCCAGTTTTATTCGATTATTCTATTCCTTACCGCTCGCCTCATGTAAATTTTTGCGGTCCTGGAGAAGATAGGAAGAAATAAAAAAAAAATACAATTTTTCCTTTTCTCTTGATATATCCTGCTCTTCAAAAGCCAATTCTACCATAGAAGCTACGTTTAGTTTGTCGGAAAATGTGGACGAAAATAACAAAATTGTTTTTACCATTTAATGGCTACTGTTGAAAACTAGACCTGTATAAATATCGTTATAGATCCACTTACAAACCTTTTCAAAAATTGACAGTTGTTTTACTCTACACCAGACGACGAAATTTTATACTCGTCCACATTGAAAGAACTTGCAGACGACAAATCAACTAGAACTGGCGGGATTTGTTTCAACAATAATTGAAAACATGGTGGGAGAGGAGAAAATGTAGGTTATCAGCATTTTCTCCCATTTTCTACTATGTTTTCTATAGCCTTTTATTACCACAAAGACTTTAAAAAAATGTGGGGTTGTTTGGTTAGGGGTTAAATCCATTGAACTTTGACAACCATGGGAGACAGCAGTGTGACTTTAAACTACCTCGCCCCCACAGGAGTAGATCTAGTTTGATTTTGGAACCTCGACAGGAAAAGGAGTAATTGTTTAACACTTAACCACACAGTCCCGAGTTTTAACAACGCCAAGGAAAAGGACTTATGAAAACAATGTTGGGAAAGGAGAAAATGCTGGTAACCAACATTTTCTCCCTTTTCAACATTTTTTTCCCTTCCCTTTCAAATTAAAATATCCTAATCTGTGAAAAAAAAAGTTTGTCGCATGCAAATGCTTTCAAATTGGACCAGACTAAAATCCTTTGGTAAAGAGTTAAACAAAAAACAGCCTGAGGGTCAGAGACACGTGTTTGTAAACGCTAAACACATTTTCAGTGCCTGAATTCCTACTACTATCTTTATTTCGCCAATGGAATCGTAGCATGAGAATTACAGGCCGCGAATAAAGATTTCATCATTGGAGAGGTCATCAAACCTCTCCAACAGTGGTGAGTTTAAAAGGCAGACTGCCACAGAAATCGCTGTCTAAATCCATTTGTTTTTGCGAAATTGTTCTGATACACAGTCTATTTCGTCATGGTTTTATAAACAAAGCGAAATCAAAAAACTGAAATAGGAAATAAACGTTTTTTTTTAATATGACGGATTTCCAAAAAGATTTATTATACTATATTAATTGTAAATGATCTCTCCAATAATTGCATTTTTTTCCACTAAACAAATAAATCTAAGCAAAGAGAGAGAAAAAAAATCGTTAAAAAAGGAGAAAGAACACGGCGAGAAAAGATCACGTGACTTGATACTATATGGAGAATTCGTACCCTGGAGAACTCGTACCCTAATATCAAAAGCACGAGTTCTCTGGAGAACTCGTACCCCACAAATAAATATAAATAGGTTGATCAAACTGACTAGACTCTTGCATTTTCTCAGTTTTATACAAAAATTCTATGGATTTATAATGATATAGATTTGATGAAATAACACACAAGAGTTGCCTCTATTATGCGGGATTGCGAGAATCCCGCGAAAACCAACTTATGAGCGGAAAAAAAGTCGTGCCTCTTCGCCCTACGCACCGCACACCTCAAAAGAGTCTGTGGTCCTTTGGTTTTGGGCGGATTGCGCAGGCTGACATGGGTCGATACTTTTTGCAGATGCATTAAGCACCCTTTTCTCAGAGCATGGCTCATTTATCTACTTTCTTAAATTTTTAACGTTTAGACTGACAACCTCTTCATTTTACATGTCTGCAGCAGACAACTTTTCAAAACATTGTGGGAAGAGGAGAAGCTGCTAGTCACTGCAGTTTCTCCCTTTGTCACAATGGTTTCCATGGCATCAAAGCACCATCTTCCACATTAATTATCAAAGTTTGAATTGTCGTCTGCATGCTTTTTCTGTTTGGGACAGTCCAAAAATTGCTGTTTGTTAATGGATTAAAAAATGTTACATTCATTTTAACATGTCTGGTACTAGTATTATGTATAGGCCACGTTTATTTATTGTCATCAGGTAAGATTCTTGCCTATTCAATGGAATTAGCATATTGTATCAAATTTTAATTGAACGATTTCTCCTTTCCAAAAATATTTTGGCTTATCTGAGCACACATAGCAAACATTCATTAGAGGTTTGTTCCTTTTAAAAATGAGCCAAATGGGTCATCATCTTCTGTTTTGTGTCCTTGAATTTTGAAAAAATATGCATTTCTGAGCATGTTAATAGCATATGGCCTACAATTCCTAGAATATTATAACAATGTGGAACATGCACTGTTTTGTGCCTTTACACCAGCAAAATTGAAAAAAAAAAAGATGTTTTTTCTCATTCATTTAATTCCTAACTTGTTTGTTTACATCTACCAAAGTATATTGAAATCAAAAGCCAATAAACTATTTGAAAACATTGATGCCGACCTCTCCTGGCTTCTTTTTTAAAGAAGCCAACTTGTATTTATAATAGGCCTTTAGAACTATCTGACGCAAATCGCGTATATGTTACATTGCTGGTACAGCGTCAGATTAGGTGACAAACCAATAGAGAATGTACAAAAGTCGGAAGTTTAAGACCGTCGGTTGCCAGTATATCTTACAAAATAGTTGGCTGTACAGTACTGGTACTAGACCAAATGACACTGTTTGTGCCTTTTGAAGCTTTTACAGGCTAAATAAGTTAAATGAAACCTTCCGACTATAGGAAAACCCTGAAAAATGCTATTTCAAAAATGTCTTTTTTTTTTTTTTTTTTTGAGAAAAATATCACTTTATCGAACAGCTTAGATCCAACATCAAACTGCACGTTCTGTGCAGTCCGATCTTAATCTACAGATTCCGCAAAAGGTCAGTGAGTCGGGCCTAGCAGCCCAAGGGGATGATCGCGCCAAATAATTGAAAATAAACCAAGGGAGACAACCACCGTAAATTTGGTTGAAAACCTGATTTGAGTTGTTTCCCTTGCGTCTAACCTAAAGGTAGCCTGTTGGTTCCAGCCCGATCATTTTCTCCTTTTATATATTCGGACGTTACTTCATCGAAAATGTCCGAATATTTAAAAAAAAAAAAAAAAAAAAATGGATACAAATGATCGGACTGGTACCCGGGCTAACCTCTCGGCACAATTTACCTGGATCAAATATTTCTGTTTTTCCGATTCAAAACCTATTCATGAAAGTTGACCCTATCCCGAACAACAACAATTCAAAGTTCAAAGCATCCGCAGATGGTAACTTCGAAATTGGTTTAAATGAAAATAAGTTCTCTGAAAGGGTAAAAAACCATATGGAAAAGGGGTTCTCGTGTTCCCACAATGTTTTCAAATGCTTCCTTGTCGGTTATACATGTACATGGGATTGCTTGGTAAAGGGTTCATGATTTCAGCAGATAAATGGATAGTATGAAATACATGTATCATTTTTCCAAGACATTCTAAGACAGAGACGACGATGATGATGACGACGACGAACACTACGACGACAGTGATGATGATGATAGAATGTTGATGGGAATTTACGAAAATTAGTTATAAAGTCAAATCTATTTAACCCTTTCAGCGCCACAGGCGAAAACAGGGACTTTTGCGGACGGCATAGATCAAGATCAGACTGCACAGAACCTGCAGTCTGATCTTTGATCTATACCGTCCGCTTGTGTGGTCAAGCCTATATGATAAAAATCTTCCGGCGACTCAGTGGATTGTATTTACAGCCATTAAAAGAGGCCAAGTTTGTTTATTTGGCGCCGAAAGAGTTAAGTTTAATCCGAAATTATCGAATGGACGAAGAAAACTTCTCCTCATTATTTAACGCCATCTCTAGACACCTCCGTCCCCTGGGCTGCTAAGCGCGACTTAACCCTTTACCAAACGACAAAATTTTGGACTGAACCAAATTGAAAGCATTTGCAGACGACAAATTAAATGTTGCTAAAATAATTATTTCTGTCATCAATAGGGTAGAAAACATTGTGGGAAAAGGAGAAAATGCTGGTTACTAGCATTTTCTCCTTTTCCCACAATGTTTTCAAAAGACTTCCCTGTCAAAGTCGTTAAAAGTCGGGATTGTGTGGTAAAGGGTTAAGGACATTTTGCGGACAGTGTGGATCAGGATCAAACTGCACAGAACGCGCAGTCTGATCTTCGATCTACAATGTCCGATGGGGAGATCAACCCCCCTCCCCCCCCCCAAAAAAAAAAAAAAAAAAATACCATTGAAATAGCAGAATTTAGGCTTTTACTGTAGGATTGGAAGTTTCACTTCAGTTATTTAGCAGGATAAGGGCTAAGTTATATCACGGCGGTAAAGGCTCCAATTTATCCATTCCTTTAAGTATTCGGATTTTTTTCTGTACCTTCAGAGAAACGCGACTTCTTTCTCTTTCATCTTTACTAATCGACATAATTCTAGACCTGTTCGACATTGAACGTATTTGCAGAGGACGAGTTTAAAGTGGCTCTGATGCAGGGATTTGTCGTTGAAAGAGAAGAAAACATAGTGGGAAAAGGAGAAAATCCTGGTTACCAGCATTTTCTCTTTTTCTTACAACGTTTTCCAAAGCTTCTCTTCTAAGTATAGTTGAAACACGGAATTGTTTGATAAAAGGATTAATAAAATCGACATAATGGTCAGAGATGAGAGAGGGAAATTTCTTCCTGCAATAAATATCACCAAATTAATCTTTGAAGAACCTGGTCGATATGGATAGCTCACACCAAGATCAAGCTACACGTATGTGTCGACTGATCTCACTCAACACCCAGAAAACTATCTCAGCAAACATTTGTTAACGTGCGTGACAGGTTTAGGGAGAAGAAAACTGAATTCCCTATCTACATGTACAGTATGTTCTTTGATCGGTATAGTGTTTTAATAGACTTTAATGTAGCGAAGAAAGACAACTCGTACTCAACTTGGAAGTTTAGACATTTGTCATCTCCCTTGTTGTAAAAAAAAGATTGAAAATGAGCCTGATTAAAAAGCATGGTCTTAACTCTTTACCACACGAGAAAAATGTAGACCAGTCAAAATTGAGAGCATTTGCAGACGACATTTTAAGTGGGACTCAGATCAGGAATTTTGCCTTTGATATGGTAGAAAACATTGTGGGAAAAGGAGAAAATGCTGGTTACCAGCATTTTCTCCTTTTCCCACAATGTTTTCAAAAGATTTCTTCCTCAGGGTGGCTAAAAATCGGGATTGTGTGGTAAAGGGTTAAATGAGTTGTTTAACCATTTACCACACAATGCCGAGTTTCAACTACCTTGACCTCAATGACAAAGACTTTTGAAAATATTGTGGCAAAAAGCAGAAAATGCTGGTTACCACAATGTTTTCTACCCTTTGAAACGAACTTTTCCTTAATTGTGCAGCATTTACTTTGTCTCTCACCTCAGATGCATGCGAGAAAAAGTAGTCTGTGGCTTGGAGAGAAGGTTGTGTCAGAACTGATGTGAGACAGCCAGGAAACATAAGCGCAGATGCACTGACCGCCGTGATAGGACCTAAGCTGTTAAAAACTGCGTTAAACTCCAATATAAACAAACAAAATCGTATGAAGGGTTTGTTTGTTTATACATGTATTTTCCTCGTGTTTATTTTTTGTGCTGAAACCGAGAGAATAAAAGATTTTGTATTGTATCGTATTGTTAACTCTTTACCAGACGACAAAATTTTATACTCGTTCGTATTGAACGTTCGTATTGAAAGTTCGTATTGAAAGCACTTGCAGACGACAGATTAAATTCGACTCAAATGTTGTGGTTTGTCTTTGAAAGGGTGGAAAACATTGTATCTGCTGGTATTCAGCATTTTCTCCTTTTCCCACATCGTTTTTATTTTATTTTTTTCTCAGGGTCGTTAAAAATCGGGATTGTTTGACAAAGGGTTAATTGGTCTGATTGTGTTAATGTTTGGTATCATTCGTCTGTAAACATTGAAGTAAATACGTAAGAACCAGAGAAACAGAAGCTTTATTGACTTATACATATGACCCATACTCCGGCAAAAGTGGGCTTAATGTATCACCTTGATTCCCAGGTACCAAGAAAACCATCTCACACATATGGATCCATAATCGCGACTTTTGTTTTTTATCAACCGACTTCATGGAGAGATAGACCGGTCTTGGACATACAAAAAAAGGACCAATAGCGAAAAGTTTCGGCCCAGGTCAGCCTGCGCGGACTGCGCAGGCTGACCTGTGTCGATACTTTTCGCAGATGCATTAAGCTCCCTTTTCATAGTGCATAGGTCATATATGTGTTCATATCGTCATGTAACAAAAATTTAATTATTTGTAAGTGTATCTCGAAAACGCAGTAAAAGCATAAAAAAAAAAAGACCCAAGCTACTCTTTACGAAACGACAATATTTTGGACTTGACCGAATTTGAAGGTATTCGCAGACGACAAATTAAACTTAGTTCAAAAGACGACCCTGGAAGGATAGAAAATATTGTGGAAAGAGGAGAAAATGCTGGTTACAAACAGGTTACGCAATGTGAACTTATTATCCCGAGTTTTAATGACCTTGAGGAAGAAACCTTTTTGAAAATTTGGGAAAAGGAGAAAATGCTGGTAACCAGCATTTTCTCCTGTTCCCACAATGTTTTCTCCCATTCCAGAGACAAATTCCACAATTTGAGCTACATATAGTTTGTCGTCTGCAAAACCTTTCAATTTCGTCTCGACTAAAATTTTGTTGTTTGGTAAAGAGTTAACTGAAGTATACCTACATGCACGCGCCATGCAGCCTGATCTTGTCCTACTCCGTATTGAGTAACGTTTTTTTTTGTAAACCAGTCCAGGGGTGGCGAATGTTTTGAATATACATATGGTTGAGCATAAAACTTTACAGTTTGTTTATTTTGTGTGGGTGTTTGGGGGCAGTATGCGTTTATATGGTTTGACTCTTTTACATATATTTATATGTACTCTCTCTTCTTTACGCATAAAATACAAAGGTTGTGGATAGTGAGGATCTGAGATCGGACTGCATGGTCTATGCAGTCTGATCTTGATCACCGTTTTCCACGACAGTGCAATGTGGTCATTTCCCAAAACAGAAGTTTAATAGTAGGTATGTTTAAATTTAGTGTGGTTATTGTAGATATGCCATTGTACTGTGATGATAGTGTATGTATATACAGTGTACGAATATGCATGTATATACATCTACTGATATCATAATTATAATAATTCTGAGAGTATTCATTCTCCATAAGAAGTCTAAAATACTGAACCACATTTAGTCCACGATAGAACTATAGATATTTTTTCGATCTTAAAAGTTGGTAGATTTGCGTGTATATATATGTGCGTGCTTGTGTGTGTGTGTGTGTGTGAGAGAGAGAGAGAGAGAGAGAGAACAGCAGAAAGAGAGACAGCAGACAGAGAGAGAGAGAGAGAGAGAGAGACTCTATTAAGTACCATGACATTTGTGAAAACAATTGGTAGATGACGATGTACTTATGTATAAGTCAATAAAAGATTCTATTCTATTCTATTCATGTATTCTTTCATCGGTGACGGAATTCTTTTTAATTCTTTACCAGACGACAAAATTTTAGTCTTGCTGATTTTGAAAGCGTTTGCAGGCTACAAATTAAATTTGCTTCACATTATGGGATGTGTCTTTCTCAGGGTAGAAAACATTGTAAGAAAAAAGAGAAAGTGCTGGTTCAGCATTTTCTCTTTTTTCCCACAATGTTTTCTAAAGCCTTATCCCAGGGATCGTACATGTACTTGTTTGACAAAGATTTAAATTATTACGCGCTTTGCTTATGTTTGTTTTGTGTTCACAATTTGTCTGCGTTCCTTTTTTTTTTTTTGTTTATAAGTAATCTAGCATGCCAGCGAGTATACCTTTGAGAAAAAATAACAACACAAAACAGGGTTCAAAATATTGCGCAATCGGGGATCGCTTGTTTAAACATGTAGTCCGTCCCTCTCTCTCTCTCCTCTCCTCTCCCTGTCTGTCTGTCTGTCTGGCAAAATATGAGACTATACCTATTTGAAAGCATTTGCAGATAATTCAACTCATTACCACACAAGAAAAATTTAGACTAGTCCAAATTGAAAGCATTTGCAGATGACAATTTAAATGTGACTCAAATAATGGAATTTGTCTTAGGGTAGAACACATTGTGGGAAAAGGAGAAAATGCTGGTTACCAGCATTATCTACTTTTCCCACAATATTTTCAAAAGCCATCTTTCCCAGGGTTGTGAAAACCCGGTATTGTTTGGCAAAGGGTTGATAAAAAAAACGTAGTTTTGTGTAAAATCTAAATATTTTGACAATGGACAGGACAAAAGGATCTACTCAAATTACGGGAAAATCTCTCAAAACATCCATATAGGAATTGCACAGATAAATGTGTACACTTTAATTCTTTGCAAGGAGAACAAAAACTGAGCTGCGCTCTGGCAAAAGGGGTTTAATGCATCCCCGTGATGCATGATTCTGCACATAATTATGGCTTCCTAAAATACATTTTGTTTAACAACCGACTGAATAGTGAGGTACACTGGTCTTTTGACAAGGCTGACCTGGGTCGACACTTTTTGTAGATGCATTGATTCCCATTTTCACAGAGCATGGCTCATATATGGCGTGCAACACACGAAAAGGGGCCTTGGGACAATTGCGTAAAGTGTTGTCTCGGATTAGCCTGCGCAGTCCGCGCAGGCTAATCCGGGACAGCACTTTACGACTACATAAGATTTTTTCATACAGTAGACTTTCGTGAAATAGAAAATCGCACAAAAACGGGAAGTGTTGTCTCGGATTAGTCACAGACTGCACAGGCTGATCTGGGACGACACACTTTTACGCATATGTCCGAAGGCCCCTTTTCGTGTGTTGCACGCCATATTTGAGCCGCGCTCGGGAAAAAGGGGTTTAATGCATCCCCGTGATGCATGACACCAAGTAAGTCAACACATAATTAATAAATAAATAATTACGGATCCCCAAAATCCATTTGGTCTAACAACCGACTAAATCATGAGGCAGAATGGTCCTTTGGCTTGCAGAAAATTGATCAATAGCAAAAAGTTTCGACCAAGGTAAGCCTGCAGGGACTGCTACAGCATTTCAATAAGAATCAAAGGACTGATAGTCCTGCGTGTCGCCTGGTGTGCAATGGGTTAGAAGTTTTCTACATGATGTGATGGAAATATGATTTAGGTTACACCACCCTCTTTAAATTTCAAAAGAAAGATCTATTAATAGCATGCAAGATAAAAGATAACCTAACCACAAGATAGTATTATATGCAAGCATAAGTTCTGAATTGTCATCCTAAAAGTACACACATAACTATTAAAAATTACCCGAAAAGAAATATGTGGTGAGAACTGTAATCAGGAATAGGTTTAAAAAGTTCAAAGTTTCTGAGGTGATGATTTTGAAATGTTAATAGATCTACTCATTTTTTAAGCTTCTGTGAACTTTTTAGACACTGAGCGAAGAATTTTGCAAGAAGACTATCAAAGCATCATTTGTTTGAAATTTAATTGGAATTTGGCTTGTGGTATAGGATCTACGGACATACTTTAGACCAAAAATGCCCTTTTGCAACTCATCCATATCTAATTCAAGCAATCTGGCAGAGTTTCATGAGTAATGGACTGAAAATTATTTATTTCTATTAGACTATCAGGATTTTGTCTAATTTGACAAGGGTCCGTATTCACCAACCATTCTAAGAATGTTCTTAGTCTTATTCTTCAAAATTTTCTACATTTGAAAGTAACACAACTTCTGATTGGCTAAACCATTTGGTTATCCAATCAGAAGTTGTGTTACTTTCAAACTTGGAAAATCTTGAAGAATAAGTCTAAGAACGTTCTTAAGAGTGGTAGGTGAATACTGACCCTGCTGGTGTCCACCTTTTTTTTTTTTTAAACCCCAGCACACGATTTCACCAAGTTTGATGTGCGTTGGACTAAATATACTCCCACTGGGTGCCCATCACCATTTTTTGTCTATGTGACTGACTTTTCGATTTGCCTGATGTACTATCAAGACAAGAATTCTGGAATTCTGACCGAGTTTTATGAGAAATGCATTGAAAATATGGTCTTCAGAGTACATACGGGACCTTTCTTTAATCTGATCAGAGTCATGTGTAGCTCAGTGGTGAAGGTGTGGGGTTCGAATTTCAAAACTTTGATACCCTCGATTCACAATCAGAGCGACGAGCTTTCCGCAGGCATGTTCTTGCAATACATTTGAGCCAAAACCTAGAACTGTTGAAACTCAGGACACACACGATGACGGGGCTGCCTTAATGATGACTGAAATAATGTTGTAAGGGCCATTCATTTTCAATTCTTTGATTTGACCTGGTGATTTAGCTTTTGAATCTAGATTCTCCATTTTCATTTTACTCGTAGTACAAGATACTGTCTACACAAACATTTTAAGCAAGATCAATCCATTACCACACAATGACGAGTTTTAACGACCCTGAAGGAGAAGGCTTTTGAAAACATCATGGGAAAATGAGAAAATGCTGGTAACAAACATTTTCTCCTTTTCCCACAACGTTTTCCATCCTTTCAAAGACAAACTCCAGCATTGGAGCAACAAAAGTATTTTCGTCTGCAAATGCTTTCAATTTTGACAGCTCCGAAATTCTATCGTTTGGAAATAGGTTAATGAGCATTGTATTTGTTCGGGTGCTAAATGCTTCTGTAGTTTCGACCATCACAAAGTCATCTGAGACCGCTTGATGTCAGTTCAGAATAGTAGATTTTATTTTAGTTCAGTATTTTAATACCCTAAAATCATATTATATTTCAACAGGAATTTAATTTGCAGGTTTATCTAAAGTCACACATATTCAGTTTTCTTTCTGCTCCTTGACTTTTCATGTCGCTGTTTGGGCAAAACAAATGCAATATTGCAACATTGTATAAAAATTGTCTATTCAAAATCAGGAATCAACCATGATGAAATTTGATTGATTTTTCATCACCTAGGTCATCCACCCTCGTTAACTCAGGTGTGAAGTATTACTATTCATTACCCCTGGGACATTCAATTGCGAAACCGTCGTTTCTATGAATATTCATAACATTTCGAATTACACCCAATAGCCAATCGAATGGTCGATAACATAATGATACTCTCTTGTAGTGAAGGATAATCAAATTTCTTCCGTTACTATGAATAAACCGGTAAAACCCACATCATTATCAACGAATATGGCGGCCGCCGGTGGGCCTTACTTCTGTGGCATTTGCCTTACGACTATCCAGGGCAGACATTACAAATCCTTGTATACAAAGGCAAATATTCAGAAATACAGCGTGCCGTTGCAGTCCTTAGGGGTATGTAGCAGGGGTGACGACATCCTCGTTGACCCAGTTCCAATGTATTCCGTAAACTACATGCATTGATTTGATTGGTTGTAGACGAGGTAAAAATAGAAATGATTGCATATGGTTGATAAAAATAGATTAATTTTTCTCACTGAAAAACTGAGATTACCAATCAAAATGCCTCATGAATAATTCATGAGAACGAGAAAACATGCGGGATAACTCAGGGGCGATGAATGTAGTTTACGGAATACATCGGAACTGGGTCAACGAGGATGAGATCATCGAGACATTTGATTGACTGTTGTAGAATGATAAGAGAAATATACTGAACTGCAGTTTCCAGTCAAATTCCCGTGTGAATTCAAATACTTCGTACACAATTTTGGAAGTTACTAACGATTTAATCGTTGTTTCATAAATTCTAGCTAAATCGCACATTCGTAAAAATCACCTTGACAATCTTTTAAACAGTATTTAAACAGTTAATAAAACACAGTTAATTAAACTCTGAAAGTCAACCTCTCTGGGGAGAGTGTAGATCCAAGATCAGACTACACGTTCTGTGTAGTCTGATCTTGATCTAAACTGTCAACCAAAGCAATTAAATTCAGGTTCAGCACTGCAATGGTTAACAGAGTATAATGTGATAGAACAGGGAAAAACTTAACGCTTAGGGTGCTAAGCGCGACTCAAGGACCTGTTGCAGACGGAGTATATCCAAGATCAGACTGAACAAACGTGCAGTCTGATCTTGGATCTACACTGTCCGATAAGGCCCAGTCCACCACAACATTCCAGCTGAAAATAAACAAATATTAAATGTGTGGCATGCTCTGTGAAAAGGGAGCTTAATGCATCTTTGTGATGCATTAAGAAGGGAAAAACTTAACGCTTAGGGTGCCTTCTTCCCCCCTCAAAAAAAATGACTTTGAAATAGCAACATTTTGGTTTTTTTACTATCGGTTCAAAAGTTTAATTCAACTTATCCATCAGGTAAAATGTTAAAGACAAGTGAAACTTCTTTCGTTGAATATCGAAAACACTGAAGGGAAAAGGAGTAATTTGTTTATAACAACTAATTACAGGTACTCCTTTTTCCCACTATTTTTCCCAAATATATTTAGCGCGGGGCGTTAAAGGTCTCTTGGTATGGCCATACAATCCCGTTTATAAAGACCCCGAGAAAAGAGGCTTCTAAAAACATTGTGGAAATAGAAAAAAATTCTGGTACATGTAATTAGCATTTGTTCAAAATTTGTCCCGTCTGGTACATTACAGTGAAAGAATGGCTTCTTTCCCTGGAAGACAAAATTCCAAGCTGTATTTTATGTAACTTGTATTTTAGCGAGTACATGTATATAACAGTGTAGAATCAAGGTAAGACCGCAGGTTCTCCATATTCTGATCTTCGGACCTTCACTGTCCACTTAAGGAATGTAAAGCTCCTCTCGCCATTTGAAGCATAACTTCAGACAAACGAAGGAAGAGCGCCTACTTGCATATTTTGTTCAATTTACCGCGGATCGATACAATAAGCTGACTCAGCTGTCTGTCGAAACAGTATATTAGCCGTGTACTCTTTACCAGACAACAACATTTTAGACCAGTCCAAATTGAACAGACGACAAAATTAATAATTGTTGGATAAATAGTGGCAATTGACTTTGAAAGGATAGAAAAATATTGTAGGAAAAGGAGAAAATGCTGGTCACCAGCATTTTCTCCTTTTTCCACGATATTTTCTAGTTTGATCTTTGGGCAACACTGTCCGAGGTTTTATGAGATAACCTTATTGATTTTCCCGTTTATTTACAGTTGCCTCCGGTTTCCCGTCTGGTGACGCCCCAACCCTCCTCTGAAGGCTGTTTACAATCGTTCTTAACTTAAGAACGTTCTTAATCTTATTCTGCAGATTTAAAAAAAAAAAAATTGAAAGCAACACAACTTCTGATTGGCTAAACCATTTGGTTCAGCCAATCAGAAGTTGTGTTACTTTCATATTTAGAAAATCTCAGAGAATAAGACTAAGAATGGTCTTTAGAATAATTAGTGAATACAGACCCAGGTTCGTCAAGGCGCTCGGTGCATAGCACCAGTATAGAGGACCTCGGCTTAACGTTTCATCCGAAACACATTATTAGTAGTTTTAGATGGCCGGCCGTGGGGCTCGAACCCACACCCTCAGGTGGCCCGAGACCAGATGTTTACCACTTGTGCTGTTCGGGCTGGTCTACCAAAGAAATCGTAATTTTCTTTCGACATTTGAAGCGTACCTAAGACAACCGAAGGAAAAAAGCCTATTTGCATATTTTGTTCAATTTAAAGCGGATCAATACAATAAGCTAACTCAGCTGTCAGCGTTTGCAGACGACAAAATTAATTGTTGGATAAGTAGTGGAAATTGCATTTGAAAGGGTCGTAAAATATTGAAGGAAAAGGACAAAATGCTGGTTGACAGCATTTTCTCCTTTTCCCACAACATTTTCAAAAAGCCGTTTCATCTAGAAGCGATAAAACTCGGGAGTATTTGGTGAAAGATTAAGACGTTTGACACCGCCTTAGGTAAAGCTGCGAACTGCTCAGACCAAAATCACACGGCATAGAATTTCCAGTCGTATCTTTGGCATACACTTTCCGAGGTATTATGGGACAGCCTGATTGACTGAATTCGCGTTTATTTATTGTCGCCACCGGTAGCCCATATGGGCGCCCCCGGGACTGTCAGTTATGTTATATACGGGGGATTGTGCAAGATCTCGTACAGGACGAAACCCATGCTAAGTTTCCCTAGTTCTTTAACCCTTTACCAAACGACAAAATTTTATACCAGACTGAACTCAAAGCATTTGCATACGACAAAATAAACATTGCTAAAATGATGTTTTTTTTTTGTCTTCGATAGAGTAGAAAACATTGTGGGAAAAGGAAAAAATGCTGGTTACCAGCATTTTCTCCTTTTTCCACAATGTTTTCAAAAGGCTTTCTTCTCAGGGTCGTTAAAATTGGGAATTGTGTGATTAAGGGTAAATGTCTTTTTGCCCTACATGAGAGCGCATGCGCAGTTTTCCGGTCTCGGTCTCTTGGAGTTTATTTACGTTTTAACAGCTAAGGTCATAACACGGCAGTCACTGTATCTACACATGTTTCCTGGCTTTCTCGCGCCGGTACTAACACACTCTCTCTACTTTTCACACATGCATCAGATGTGAGAGGCGAAACATCGTCGGAAAGAAAGTTTGTCTCAACCGGGTATCGGACCCGCAACCACCAGGTCACAAGTCAGATACGCTAACCACTGAGCTACCCGACCGGACTAGGCTGGTCATTGGGTAGCCTGACTAATTAGATACCAATAAAAGACCACGTATGGTATTAAGATTGAGGCCCCCCCCCCCCCTTTATCCCATTACCTATTAATTTCTTATGTTTACGACCCTGGAGAAGAATCTTTAAAAACAAAAACATGTTGTGCGAAAAGAAGAAAATGCTGGTAACCAGCATTTTCTTTCTTTTTTCCAACAATATTTTCCACCCTTTCAGAGACAAATTTCGTAACTTGTGCTGCATTTAAATTGTAGACTATTCTGCAACAGTTTTAAATTTGGAAAAGTCTAAAATTTTGTCATATGGTAAAAGGTTTTAAAAAAAAAATGATTGATTTGTTTCGACGTAGAGGGTTTAGGGATTAAACTGTCTGATGATTTTTTTTTACTTGAGCCATGCTCTGGCAAAAGGGGGTTTAATGCATCTCCGTGATACATGATACTGTACTAAGCAATTCATCACATTAACTTGGATCCGTTAACTCCGTTTAGTCTAACATGAATAATGTTTTCACGATTTCTCTCAGAATATCCTGTACATGATCAACACGACCGATTTACCTCTAAATATGCCGTGCACGATCGTCATTGCCGATCATTTTCGAATTATTCCGTACATTATCGTCATCACTGACGATTGTTCATGGAATTTGTCTGTTTACAATACAATTACATAGGCGATATGATCAAGTTATTGCACATTAGAAAAACAATTAGATTCATTGTTTATCAGTCTCAGTTTACATTTCAAGATGTGACGTAATAAATATTTTTTTTCTTTTGTTTTGAAACAGAGATGGCAGTTTCTGCGATTATTACAATAGCCATAAACGCCGATATTTTACTGCACCAGTTTCTTTGATTTCATCCCGTTCTTAATTTATTTAGATCATAAAATAGGAACGAGCCCCCTGTCACTTGCAGTAAAGTGACATAAAATATCAGGCCTGATATTAATAGAGTCCACAGTATAACCATTTCTACGACGGCCGTTCTTGAGGTGGAGTGCGAAGCATCCTAACTCAGATTTACCATGTGGGAAATTGAAACTAAAAAATCTGATTCTTGGGTACCTAACATTGCAAAATCATTACCTGAAAGAGTAGTACCACTGCGGAAGCATTTCATTCACTTTGGCATCAATGCATTACTAAAACGTTAACAATAAGGAAACGTACTCGACTTGCACTGTATATATGTAAACAAATACACCATTATCATATGGCAATTTTAACAAAGAGTGTTTGAATAGACTACCATGAGGCATGCGTAGGAATACGCGTTTGTGTTTCAGTTTCACCAAATAGCGTCAAGAAGCGTCAACAAGTGCCTTGGAAAGCTTAGCACGGTATTGGTAAACGAGACACCAAGAAAGCATGGGTAGGTGCACTGGCCGCTGCGATAGAACTGAGATGCTGTTGAAAGCGGCGTTAAACACCATACAGACAAACAAACAATCTATTCAATACAGACCACCTTAAGCACAAAAAGATTCTCTTTCACCTCTTCCATCACAGCAGAATTTCACCTCTTCCATCACAGCAGAAGCACGTAAAAATAAATTTTAACTTAGGTTTACCTTTGACCTAGAATGACCCAGACGCATAACGGTGAGTAGGCTATTACACGTCATCATGACATTATAAGGTGAAGGTCGACCAGATCCCACATTGCTGTCGCGATTGTGAAACCCTCTTATCCATTCGGCATACCTCGGATGATGCGGTGATCAAATCCCTCGGCTGTATCACGTAGCTTGATATGCACCTACACGGTACATTTTGCACATGTCCGGAAGCACACCGCTTTACCGTTATTGAAATTGTAAGGCTCCTCTTTAGAAAGAACGCATGAGTAAATTTTCTATCGTTATCTTTCTAAGTGTATTTGAGAAGCCAAACAGTTTGCACATTCAAGTTTTAGCGTGGTTTATCAATTCCGTTAGGAGCTTTCATCGACAGATCGATAGAAGTGAATAACTTCACAGTGGTTGTTCATGTCGTTGCTAAGCGATCTACAGGGGCGCCGCCATGTTTACGATCATGTGATTGGTAGTTCAAAATGGAAGCCTCCCTAATACAGACGAGGTTAGATGTAGGTACGGAATCGGCCGAGTTGTGACGAGTGCCTCTTATCAAGTAAGATAAACATACTTGAACCATGCTTTGTGTAAAGGGGAGTTAATGCATTTACCGCACTCATCGACTCATGCCGGCCTGCGCGGACAGGGCAGGCTGGCCTTTGTCGATACCTTTCGTTGTAGTTAAACCTTCTGCATGTCAAAGGACAACCGCAGCTCATGATTCAGCCCCTAGATATATGTGACGAATAGCTTGGTCGACTTTATGAGGATGATGCATTTACCCCCCTTTTGCCAGAGAGCCGCTCAAATTATTATCTTAAACCATAGACCCATTCCAGTGTTACTCTATTTATAAATTCCAAAGCAAGCCATCTGATTGGACGACATGTAGCGTCTCAGCCAGTCAAATGGCTTGTCTCGTTATCATGATTGAATTTAGAATGGTTTAACTTTTACCAAACAATTCCATGTTTTGACTCCGAGGAAGATGGCTTTTGCGAGAATTTTCGAAAATGAGAAAATGCTAATGACCCGTGACCAGCATTTTCTTCTGTTTTTCGAAACGTTTTGTACCTTTAAAGATATATCCCATCATTTTCTGTCTGCAAATGCTTTGAATTTGGGTAAGTCTAAAATTTTGTCTTCAGTTAAAAAGTTAACCAATGGTTCTATCCTATCCTTTCCCAGGAGGCCATACATGTATGAAGAAAAAAGGTATCTGCTTGAAACAGCTCCTATTTAACAATGTTTGCCGTATAATTCGTTACACTTATTTTCGTTCCATTATTTCTTCTGCACCTTCTATGGAGCCTGATCTTGATCTATACCGCCCGCTTAAGCGGTAGCAGGTAGCGTGCGAAGAGTGAACTATTCTCACTTAACCCTTAACCTGCTAGATAGATTAGTGAAATAAAACTTTCAAGTCGATAGTAAAAAACACCAAATTTTGCAATTTTGAAGAGGTTTTTTTTTTTTGGGGGGGGGGGGTATCTTCTTATCGGAGAGTGCAGATGAAATATCAGACTGCACAACTTGTGCAGTCTGATCATTATCCGCAAAAGCGCCCGTGTCGCCCTCAGCAGCCTAGGGTCAATCATTCGACACAAGATATCTCGAGTCTTAGTGGCATTATACACAAATGACCTCGTCGTCTACCTAGAAACCCAGTTATTCATTGCCCTTGAAGAGCACATATCTATCTACACAATAGTCTAGTGAACTGGTTTGACCTATTTTTGAGACACACAAACGCACAGACAAGAACGCACACCACAGAAAGAATGGTTTGTTCGTATATTAGCCTTTCCAAGTCCTACTTTTGGTACGTATAATTCTAGGCTAATAAAGTAACGCAGTTTCTGATTGGCTTAACCATTTGGTCTACCTAAAAAAAAGAGGACCAAAGTGGCTCTGAAGTCGCTCACCTAAGCCTTTTTGACCCAACATGACCCATTTACAATCTCTTCGGAGGTATCAAGACAAACATTCTTACTAGTCCGAGATATTATCAAGAAAAACATTCCGAATAGCTTTCCTGAATATTGAACAGAAAATGTGGCTTACAGAGTGTAAACAATCATAAGAAAGGTTAGAGTTTAGGGTGACCTACTTTTGACCTAATGTGACCCATTTTCAAAGTAAGTCGTCAAATCTATCACCAAGTCAATCATTTTGGATCAACTTTCATGAGTATTGGGCTGAAAATGTGGCCTCTAGAGTATACACAAGGTTTTTTAACTAGTGGCCTAATTTTTTACGCTACCTGATCAGTTTTCTTGCTTGACTGAGCTATTATAAAGACAAACATTCTGACCAACTCTCATGGTTATTAGACAGAGAATGTGGTCTGTAGAATGTAAACAAGTTTTTTTCTAAGATTTGACCTGATGGCCTTCGTTTTGACCCAACGCGACCCATTTTCGAACTACCTTTAGATATTATCAACACGAACATTCTGATCAACTTTCATAAGTATTAGACCGAAAGTGTGACCTCTAGAGCGTTCACTTGTTTTCCAAAGATTTGACCAGGCGACTTAGTTTTTGACCCAATGTGACCCTTTTTCAAACTCATTAGAGGTATCATCAAGACAAACATTCCGACTAACTTTCGTAAACTATGGACCGCAAATGTGGTCTTTAGAACGTACAGAGTGTATTTTTAAAGATTTGACCTGGTGACCTAGTTTTTCACCCGACGTGACCCATTTTCTAATTCGTCCGAGATATTATCGAGAAAAACATTCTCCAAGTTTCATGAGCATCGGAATGAAAATGTAGCCACTAGAGAGTACACAATGTAAAAGTTGATGATGAACGACGCACGACAGATACAGCACGATCACAAAAGCCCCCCTTGAGCACTTCGTGGGCAGGCGAGCTAAAAAAAAATGCATAGATATCAGTTCACTGCACGATAAGCCTCCGGTGAATCTTTAGTCTATATATATGTCAGTCGGAGTAGGTTAGACACGGAACAATGTCAGGTGACCCCGTCAACTTAAAACGACTGCATGAGAGGAATGTAGGGATCTGTTATCTGCTGACAGGCAAAAAAAAGAACCCTTTTATTTAAAGGCGTAGTTACTTAGCTTAACTACGGTACTAAGAATTAAATTACTTTATTTACTCTATGCCAGACGTTTTTTTTTTTTTGTTCTGTTTGGTTGTTTAGCGTGACTCGATGCGCTTTTGCAGATCAAAATCAAGCTGCATAGAACGTGCAGTCCATGGCCATATCCACCAACCGTTCTGGGTGTCAACTTTGGAGCTGTTCATTGGCCCACGGATTAGGCGCTAGTACTGGTGCAGTTTCCAGGAAGCAGAATCGAGAGATATTAGTATAAGTTGCAAGAACTTGTTTCTCAATTAATGTAAAAAATATATATTTAAACTAACTAACTGCATCTGTAGTCCGTTCTAAGAATATAGTTACGCAGTTTGTGACTGGCTGAACGAAATGGTAGCAATATAAGAATGTAAGTAAGATTTCTGTCTGATTACCGATAGGAGTTAACGAAATGTACCGAACTCAATAAACGATTTAGAAGATCTACTTTTCATCGCAAAGGAACATTTCGTTGACTAGCAATTCCGTTTAAACCCTTTACCGAACAATTACCGTGTTTATACGACCTAGAGGAAAGAGGCTTTTAAAAGTACTGCTGGTAATCGACATTGTCTCCTTGTCCTACAACGTTTTCTACCCGTCTAAAGACAGGCCCCATCATTTTGATCCATGTTTCAGTTGTCGTCTGCAAATTCTTTAAGTCTTGGGAAGTATAAAATTTTCTTTTCTGGTAATGGCTTAACACCGAAGCTTAAGTCTTTGCTAATAAATCAAAGGGCTGAAGGTACTGATCTCCATCAAGTGACCTGTATTGTGTAATAGCTAATTTTGACCCTTTGAGCGCTGAATCTATCCAGTACTACATTGTTAGTACTATTTTTCGATGTATATGTCTAAAACATAAGGTATTTTCTGTGGGAGGGGTGGGAGAGATCTCTTTCTCAGTTACATTTGGTATAGTCCTAAATCGGGGATAACTTTCTCCGCTTTATCCTTTACCAAACGACAAAATTTTAGACTTTCCAAATTGAAAGCTTTTGTAGACGACAAAAAACTGAAGTCTTTGGCAGGGTAGAAAATTTTAGACTTTCCCAAATTGAAAGCTTTTGCAGACGACAAAAAACTGAAGTCTTTGGCAGGGTGAAACAGTGTGTGTTAAGGAGCAAATACTAGTTACCAGCATTTTCTCCTTTTCCCTTTTCCCACAGTGTTCTCAACGAGGATTTTTCCTCAGGGTCGTTAAAACTCGGGATTGTGTGGTAAGGGTTAATCCTTTAACAAACAATACCGTTTTCTGCGATACTGGTCGTGAAGGTTTTTCTTTTTTTTTTTTAAATGCGTGAAAAGGAGAAATACTGACAGTATTCATCATGTTCTCATATTCAATCAAATATTTTAACCCTAAGAGGGGTAAGTCCCATCATTTGTTCTTCATTTATTTTGCTGTATGCTAGTGAATGCGTTCGATAGGGACGTGTGTAAAAGTGGGACTTCTGGTAAGTAATTAAATAAGGCTAAAAATCCTCGAGAGTCCGAATACAATTGAGACTAGCAAATCCTTTTGAATTATTGGTGTAAGCGTATTACAGGAAATTGACCTCTTTTCCCACAGTGTCGTTTAAATATATAAATATATCGTATGCATTTCGTTTGTTTTCTTTTTAGCCCTCTAATTACTTTTAACGTTAAATACGTTGTGTAACGCATGTCTATGACGTCAGATTTGTTATAATCTTAAAATTCTGTAAACACCCCGAAGAAGGGGTAAGCCGAAATGTTGATAAAGAATTTTCAGTGAAACTCATACGTGTTGTAATAGATTTTTTTTCCATTCAGGAAAATCACCAGAAACTTCTCTAAGATGTTCTGAATGTTAATTATTATCGAGTATGTTATCATTGTATACATGTATTTAAAACGGCAAGGCTGGTGTGACTTTCTTGTACCTTTTTTTGCTACATTTTTCATGTGAAATAAAACACGACAAGTTGAATGAAACGATTCGGGGAATATCTCTAAGTCATTAATGGCTACGGTGATTCAGAGACCATTCAAATTTATCTCGAGCATACAGCCTCAGCTAAACTGAGGCCGTATTTACCAACCTTCTTTCATTGCGTTCTTAGTCTAATTCTACCTTTAAAAAGTAGCACAATTTCTGATTGGTTAAACCAAATGGTTTAGCCAATCAGTAATTGCGTTTCTTTCAAATCTGGAAAATACTTGCTAAATCATGAGGAACTGTCTGTGAATACGGGCAAAATGTGCAGAGTGGAGCTTTTGTAATCGTCCAGTGCCGAGTGACCTTGTCTTGTTGTTTTAGTTTGTGTTCTGTCATTTTTTTCTCTAAAACTATTGGACACAATCAAATAAGTTTTATGTAGATTTCTTGAGATAAGACAAAAAATAGCCCATCCCCCAATGGTTTGATATGTTTGTTATACAGTTATAGATGGTGAACCTCTTGTACTAATTCGCAATCTTTATAGCTTTGATCTTAACATAACTAAAGTCATACAATCAGGAGGTATGATGTTTGGTATGTTGCATTTTACAATTGCTCATTGTCAAGATTGTTCAAATTACAAATCTAGGATAAAAACAAAAAGACTACCCTTACTAAAGATCACATATTCTACAGAAATTACAGAATAGGGGATCTATTCCTTTGGAAATATCAATTGGTCGGACAGAAAGGCTTAATGTATGTGCATCGAAGGTAGCGGTCTGCAGTAATCGATAAATTGGCCGTACAAAATGGCGGTCATGATGATGCATTAACTGAAATTGATCATCAGCGAATTATGGTAACGAATCGAATAAATTTGAGATAGGGATGGGACCGATTAAGGTCCTTGTACGCATTTGTCTGTGTAAAGTTTTCCACCTGCACGTCCAAGGTATGTTTTGCTTTTGGATTTGTACTCAGAAAAAAACGTGTTCGATTCCTATTGGCGGCGCTGCTTTACTGAACTGAGGACACACGAAATTTGCGTACACAGTTTAGGTAAGCAAGGATCAAGTCTGAAAACAAGTTTCACTAAATTGCACAACTTTACTATTTGCACAACTTTATGCCAGCTCATACCTTTGGGAAAAGGAGTGTGTATATACATTCTCAAACAATTGTCGTAAATCTACGCAGTTTAGTAAAAGGCAGCCCAGGTGAGCGATTCGGGGCTAAAATAGTGCTCTTGTTTCATATAATACGTTATTAATCATACAAATTTCGGATGGATCAACCACCTTGTTAACAGGAATAGAGACTTACTAGAAAGCATATTCTAATTCAGACTTCAGAATTTTTCCTGCAATTCAAGGCCTTTGGTCAAAATTCACACAACATGGTGCAGACATAGTGTCCTGTTTCTTAAACATGTCTCGTGAAGATCTTTCGGAAAGTCGTGTGCTGAAAAGTTGCCTCAGGAGATACTATATTAAATTTTCGCTGCCAAAGCAGACTTAGTTCGTTTTTGCGGACAGCGTTGATCAAGATCAGACGGCACAAAACGTGCAGTCTGAGCTTGTATATGCATTGTCTGCTATCCTATGCCAAACTATGATCAAACTCTTCTTCAGTTGCAGTGGCCTCGAAGAAAACTCCCGAAATAAATCAGTTGATAGTGAAAAAGTTAATAGTGAAAATGCGCCTTTAAGACTACGTGATACAAAGTTTGACATTAAATGGCTTCAATACATAACTGTGGGATCTGATGTTATTAAACATGGTTTTTATTTGCAAATACGGTTAACGATAGTTTTTATTCGACTGTCTGGCATTTCTAGGGGTAAGACATCTTGACAGTGCAATTTTAGGCATTAATATTTAATCAATCTTTGTCCGTGTCTTTGTGGTCTTTCAATCTTCTTGTGATATCTTATCTCTTTCAATTTGTCTGTCTGTCTGTCTGTCTGTGTGTGTTTCCCTGTCTCTCTCTGTTTCTTTCTCTTTGTCTTTTTGTCTTTCACTTTCTCATTTATTGATACTTTTATGTAATAGTTTTCAGGTACAAGCAACAACGCTGTGCAAAACTGTTAATTGCACGTAACAAGCACTTAGTCCTTCTTCCATTAAGTTTGCAATATCATTTGTAAATGAGAAAACTGTTTCGAATTGTTAACCAACCAGTCAGTATTTTTAGCCTTCTTCCTCGGTGTCATTTAGCCTTAATCTTTATCAGACAACAAAATTTTAAACTTATCCAAATTGAAAGCATTTGCAGACGACATTTCAGATTTGGCTCATATTAAAGGGGATTTGTCGTTGATAGGATAGCAAACATTGTGTGAAAAGGAGAAAATGCTGCTTACCAGCATTTTCTCTTTTCCCACAATGTTTCAAAAACCTTCTTCATCAGGGTCGTTAAAACTCGGGATTGTGTGGTAAAGGATTGAACAATTTTTTCATTGTATATAAAGTTTATTTACCAATTTGTAGAACAATTTATGACAATATTTCGGGAGGAACTTTCCCCATCTCATCAAGTCACTGTCACCTCAAAACCAGCGATTGGAATTTTCCATCTGCCGCAATACCTGCTGTCCTATCTCTCATACCTGGGCTTTATTTTCTAAAACTTAGTTTTTTTTCGCGCAATAGTTGTCAAAATTTTTCAGCCCGACAAACTGCGATTTCAGTGTTATAGTTCTGCACTTGTCACTAGAATTTGACCCTTCCATAGCAAATACCTAATATCCTACCGTGTTGTGGTGAGCACTTTGATACAAATAAGTGCAAAACAAATACGAAACAAGACAAAAAAAAAAACATGCGTGAGTCATTATGTATACTGCTAGATCCTGCCAAAATCCGGGGATGAAATTTTATTTTATTTGAACCGTGTTTTACCGCGCTTTCAACACTGTTTCAGTTTTGCTCTAGGACATTCACACATAGCCCGGATTCCAGTCCGATCATTTTTTCTCCTTTCGTATATCCGGACGTTACTTTGTCAAAAATGACAATAATTACGGAACCGGTCAACAGTTTTGTCACAGATCTGTAACCGCGATAAGGAGTATTGAACACTTAAGCTGCTGAGTAAGTTAAACGAAACTTTCAAGCCGATAGTAAAAACGCAAATGTTGCTATTTCAAAGTTATCTTTTGGGAAGAAAATCATTCCTTATCGGACAGTGTAGATCCAAGATCAGACTGCACGTTCTGTGCAGTCTGATCTTGGATCTACACTGTCAGCAAGAGGTCTTTAAGTCGCGCATAGCCCGGTCCCAGGCTACTCACATTTACGTGGCCATCGCGCACCAAACCAGGGTTTTCTGATTACAAAGTAAACTCCTAAACTCTTTACCAGACAATAAAGATTCAGACTTATCCAAATTGAAAGCAACTGCAGACGATAATTATAATCATTAATGTGCTCCAGTTGGTGAAATTTGTCTTCGAAAGGATGAATGCAGAATTTGTGTGTGTGAGAGAGAGGAGGGCAGAGAGAAAGAGAGGGATAGACTGACAGGGAGAGGGAGAACGAGAGGGGTGGGGGAAACAGAGAATGAAAACAGCAGGAGGAGAGAGAGAGAGAGAGAGAGAGAGAGATGTGTTCTTTACAATCATTCAGGCAGCAGAATTAGTCACATTTATTTATTTATCGGAAAGAAGGCATCAAAGCATAACTTTTTTCTAGTATTTAACCCAGGTTCGGGGTCAAGAAAAGGTCGGTCAGTTTTATGTTTGTTTGCTATTCAGTAAGTAGCTAGTCCAACATCGGATAATACTTCAGAAAGTAAAAGTTTTTAACCCACAATTTACTAGGTCAACCTTTTTATTCTTATGAGTAAACCACTTAAAGATTTACCAAATAATCCCGTGTTAGACGATCCTGTAGAAGATAGCTAATAATACATGTATTATTATCATTATGAAACCGACCAAACAAACGAAAGTTGATATTTTGTAGGGAAAATTCATTAGGACGTGAATACTTACCTTTGGCAAAGATTGTGGTTGTATGGCTATGTATCTTGTTTAAAATTTTTTGAAATCTTGAAACACAAAATCACTACAAACATTATATTGCTATCTCTGGAATTCGAGCCTTCGACCTTCAAAACCATAGTCCAGAGCCACCCAGCTGCCTGAGCTTTCAGCACAAATCGGTATCTAGTACATGTATACAAAAAAAGATAGATACATGTTTTATTTCGTAACGTAACTATGAATCCTATCATTGAAATATGAGCCATGCTCTTGCAAAAAGGGGGCTTAATGCATGTCCGTGATGCATTATAGCTATCAAGCCATAACATACTTATGGATCCATAATAGCCACTTTTTTGTAACAATCGACCTAATGATGAGGTAGACTGGTCCTTGGACAAACAGAAAATTGACCAAAAGCAAAAAGTTTCGGCCCAGGTCAGCCTACACGGACTGCGCAGGCTGACCTGAGTCGATACTTTTCGCAGATGCATTAAGCCCCCTTTTCACAGAGCATGGCTCATATAATGTTGAATCATTGAAAGATAACACTCAATCTATCAACTGAAGATAACATTCTTTCATTTGGGGATAACATTCTGTTACTGTTACATTCTGTAATTAGATAAAATTATATCATTTGAAAATGACATTTTATTATTTGAAGATAACATTGTATCTTTCGAGAAAAGCACTCTATCATTAGAAAATAGCATTCTATCATTGGAAGATAACATGTTATCATTGAAAGATGACATTCTATTATTGGAAAGAAGATTCTATCTTTCTAGGATATAAATCTATCATTGGAAAATAAGATTGTATCACTGACAGATATAATTCTACCTTTGAACATTTTATCATTTGATGATAACCTCCTACCTTTGAGATAACATTCTATCATTGGAAGATACCAGTCTATGTTTGGAAAATAACTCTCTATCATCCGCAGATAAAATGCTGTTATGGAAAGACAAAATTCTGTCTTTGGAAGCTTACATTTGATCGTTATAAAATAACATTCTATTGCTGGCAGATAACGTTTTATCTTTGGAAGCTAACATTCTTTCTTTCATAATATTATTATATCACTAGAAAACGACATGCATTGAGAACATTCAATCATTGGACGGTAACATTCTATCTTTGAAAACAATCACTGGAAAACAACATTCTACCATTTAGATATAACTATCTATCTTTGGAAGCCATATATGAGTAAGATAACATTCGTTCATTGAAAGATAAAATTCTGGCATTGCAAGATAACATTCTATCAATGCAAATTAACATTCTATCATTTAAGGATAACAACTTTTTTTATCAATGAAACTTAATATTTTGTCATTGTAACATTCTGTTATTGGGAGATAACACTGTACCTTTGAAAGCTATGCAAGATAACATTGGAATATATTCTTCCATTGGAAGATTACATTTTATCATTGGAAAATAACATTCTATCCTTCCAATATACCATTCTTTCTTTGGATGTTATTAGTCTATCATTGGAAGATAACATTCTATTTTTGGAATGTAACATTCTATGTTTGGAAGATTTCTATGTTTGGAAGATAACATTCAATGTTGGGGAGATAACATTCTATGACTGGACGATAACATTTTACTGTAAGACGATAACATTTTACTGTAAGACGATAACATTCTGTCATTGAAAAATAAGATTCTATCACCGGAGGATAACAGTCTCAAGTGGAAGATAACATTCCGTCTTTGGAAAATAACATCCTGCTTTTGAAAAATAACACTCTATCAATTAAAAAAAAAAAAGTTAAAGTAAACTGGTATACTATACGGTAGAATGAGTCATACATAGATGTATGTACATGTTAAGGAAACAGATCTCATATGAGACAAAAAATAATGTAAACAAAAGATGATTTTGATATTGATGAACGTTAAAGCTGTCTAAGTAACATTTTCCTTTTACTCGATGCATAGGTGTCCTTTAACTCTTTACCACGCGGAAAAAAAATAACTTGCCTAAATTGAAAGCGTTTGTAGAGAGCAAATTAAACGTGACCCAAATGATTGGATTTGACTTTGAAAGAGTAGAAAACATTATGGAAAAAGGAGAAAATGCTGGTTACCAGTTACCTGTTCTCAAAGGTCTTCTTCTTCAGGGTCGTTAAGCTCGGGATTGTGTGGTAAAGTGTTTTAACTCTTTCTCTGACAAATAAGTAAATTCGATTTTTTTTCAAGGTGTAAAATTAGATCTTCTAGGAAAAGAAAAAAAAAAGAGAAAGATTTTCGAGAGAAGCTCAAAACGATTTTGGTAAACAGTTTGCCAAAGGTAACGCACGGTGCAGATCCAAGATCAGACTGCTCGTTCTACGCCGTCTGCAAAAATTTATTTCGTTTCCAATCGATTTTTTTAACCCCCCAAAAGGGTATATATTATATTAGTCACGTATAATATACTAATGGTTAACCCTTTCCCGATTCCAGAGTTTTAACAACCCCAAGGAAAAGGACTTTTGAAAACGTTGCTGGAAAAGGAGATAATGCTTGTAACCCCCATTTTATCCTTATCCAAGAATGTTTTCTACCCTTTCAAAGACAAATTTCACAATTTGTGTAATATTTAATTTGTCGTCTGCAAATGCTTCCGATTTGGACCAGTCTAAAATTCTATCATGTTGTAAAAGATTAAATAATACTTACCTAGCGTGCTAAACAAACAAAATGGCCACTTCCTGTATGAACGAAAGAAGACACCTTGATTTTTCAATACCAAAACTAATTATATCAGATTGTCAAATACCGAGCATTGTAGATCCAAGATCAGATTACAGGTTCTGTGCATTCTGATACTGATCTTCACTATCCTCGAGCAAAAAAAAAAATGCCAACAGAAATTTGAGCTAAGCGCTCGAAGGGTTAAGCTACTTATTTTACGGACTGAGACAACGTTTATTCTCTCACTTCAGCCATTTCTCGCCTATAAATTCTAGATCAGTCCAATTTGAAAGCATTTGCAGACGGCAAATTAAATGTTGCTTTAAGGATGAAATTTGTCTTTTTTTTAAGGAAAGAAAATATTGTGAGAAAAGGAAAAAATGCTGGAACAGCATTTTCTCCTTTTCCCACAATGTTTTCAAATGCCCATTTGTTCAGTGTCACAAAATACACGGTATTGTTTGGCAAAGAGTTATGTCTAGCAAATACCCTACTGTATCGAGCGAGTTGGTCACAAATTATTGGGCTGGAAGGAAAGAATGGAGCGAGTGCTGGTTTTGTTGTAGATTTATAAACGTAAACAAATAGTTTTTAGTAGGCATGCTGTATTTATGGAAAATTGAATTTGATGAACTTGGTGGGAGAAAAAAAGAGGTATTACTGGAACTGAGTTTAAGAAATAAATTGAGTGATGAATGTACAATGTATCCAAGAAAATGCACTATAAGTTATATATGTGGATATATTTGAAGTTACGTAATATATAGGGATCTATATATAGACGGTAATTTCTCTCTCTTTCTTTCACTCTCTCTCTCATTCTTCCCGTCTTTCTTTCTTTCTTTCTTCCTTACGCACCCTTCTATTTTCTCTCACTCTCACACACACACACACACACACACATACATACTCTCTCTCTCTCTCTCTCTCCAGAGCTGATGTTCAGCGGTTGAGATGTGACCTTTGGCAAGGCATTGCAAATCCCTAGTCTTGTACAAGTGATAGCACAGGAAGCACATACACATAAACAAGTGATCTGATGCTGCAATGCTCTCTCTCTCTCTCTCTCTCTCTCTCTCTCCTTCCCGTCTGAGTCTCGTGTTTCTCTCTTTTCCTTCCTTCCTTCCCTCCCTCTTATCTCTCTCTCTCTCTCTCTCTACTACCTCAATGAAAGTATGACTAGATTTTGACCTATATCAGTATTAATCCTAAGGCTGCTAAGCGCGACTTCAGGACCTTTTGCGGACAGTGTAGGTCAAGATCAGACTGCAGAGAATGTGCAGTCTGATCTTGGATCTACACTATCCCATTATGAGATATCTTTCCCCACAAAATACCTTTGAAACAGCAAAATTTGGGTTTTCACTATAAGCTTGAAAGTTTCATTTCACTTATTTAGCAGGATAAGAGTTAACATGCAAAATGTGTATGCTAGGGTATGCTTTACGCTGCTTCAATAGTGTTTTAGTCACACGGCGACTGCTCTAAAACTAAATATGTACATGTATGTCATTCCCACTTGCACTAGGCTGAGCAATTTTGTGGTGCGCTCAAGAACATTTTTAAGTGATTGACGCCGTCAGTGGGCATCGATTTTGTCCTCTACTTGTGAAAATAAGAGAGTTTCATAGTGCGCACAAAATCTGTTCCTTTTTCGGCGTAGCTGAATGTGCTGGCTTTGGACCTACTTTTTAATACTAATATCAAATGAATAGATAGAAATTTGTGATTGGTCAAAAAATGTAGATAAGTTTATTTTAAGGGCCCGTGCCTCTTTGCTGGCAAATTGACGCTGTCTATCTTTTTTTTAAAGATATTCTGGTTTCACGATCATCTCTGTACTCGGAGGCGACCAGGCAAAAACTAAAATCGCATTCGGGGTGAGTTATCTGCACTAGACGGTTCAACTTAAGTCTTTACCACATGACACAATTTTAGACTTGTCCAAATTCAAAGTATTTGCATACGGCAAGTTAAAGGTGGCTCAATTGGCGGAAAACGTCTTTTTTAGAGTAGAAATCATTGTGGGAAAAGGAGAAAATGCTGGTTACCAGCATTTTCTCTTTTTCCCATAATGTTTTCAAAAGTCCTCTTTTTCAGGTCGTTAAAACTCGGGATAATTCAGCCTGAACTTAGATTTACAATGTCAGTCGCATTTAACCCTTTGCCACACAATTCCGTGTTTTAACGGGTCTGAAGAAGGAATGTGTAAAGAGAAAATGCCGGTACGAAGCATCTTTCCTTTACCTACTGTTTTCTATCCAATTCAAGACAGAATCTCATCATTTGAGGTACATCTAATTTGTAGTCTGCAAATGCTTTCAATTTGGACTCGCGTTATATACTGTCGTGTGGTAAAGACGCAAGATCCGGTCAAAAACCTCTTGGAAATCGCAATATTGGGATCTGTTTTACACCGAAGTAAATGTCAATTTTTAGAACCTTAGAAAGGTCGCCGAATATCTGAACACAAAAACCAATATCGTGTGTAGATCGGACTCATAATTATTGTCGCAAGAACCTTAAGCTACCAGACGAGTCTTTGAAAATTGCCGCTCTGGGAAAAATGCCCCCCTTCCCTTCCACTTAGAAACAAGAAATATCTTTTTAGATGGCGTAAGAGGTACTCGTATATGACTATGGAGACTTTTTTTTTCAACATAAAGGAAAATAAAGAAAACTCATTGTTTTGCATATTTCTGAACGTGAAACTTTTTATTATATATATTTTTCAATATTAGATCTAGATGTTAATCCAAAATCATCGTTGGAAAAGGAGTTGTTGCTAGAATCGATGTATTTCAAAACATATTAATGTGCCCGCAAGTACACCCTGGACCCGCCGAATAAACACGTCCACATTTTTTACCAATCACAAATTACTATTTATTCGTTTAAGCATATCAATACCAAGAAGTAGGTCAAAAGAAAGCGTAGTCAGCTACACTGAAAAATGCTTTTCAGTCATTCTACGGACTATATTTTGCAACCCACTATAGCGAGGCTGTTGAGTGTTTGCTGATGCACCTCGGGGTTGTAAAATCGAATGTTGGTCTAGGCAGCCAAATCACTTAGGTATATCTGTGATATCTATGAGCACTCGGGAAAAATGACAACAAAAGCATGCTGGGAATTTACGGTCTGAGATCGTGTTATCCAATCATTGTAGATTCGGCCCTTAATTTTAACACTTAAGGCTTAGGCTGCTAAGCCCGACTCAGGGCGCTTTTGCGGACTGTGCAGATTAAAATCAGACAGCACAAAACGTGCAGTCTGATCTGTGTTCTACATTGTCTGATACGGTATGTTTCCCCGTGTAAGCAAGTCTGAAATAGCAATATTATGTTTTTTACTTCTAAGTGGAAATATGAAATCGTTTCATTATTTAGCAGCTTACTGGCTAAATTCCAAGACTACTTGTCTTACTGGCTGAGTCAGGATGACAAGATGTCTTAGCCAATAAGACCGAGAATCTAGGGAATTCAAATTAGATAAGCGCGTAGAATGGTTGGCTGATACGTACCATGTTTCATTTTCAGAAATGGGTGGACCAAAAGCCAAGACACCATTGAAGAAAACTCTTGACCACAGCTTTTATCGCCAATTCACGGACTTGGATCATGGTTGGGCTTGGGTCGTTATGTTGGCAAGCTTTGGCACATTTTTCGTGGAGGGCGGCATGATTTACGCCGTGGGAATCAGTCATACTACCTTTCTTGAGAGATTCAACCAGAGTGTGTCCTTGACCTCGTGGGCCGGTGCACTACATAGTGCTCTGTTATCTCTAGGCGGTGAATACGTTATTTTTACCTCTTATCTTTGGCCCTTTAACCCAAACCAGTATATCCCAATTTATTATCTTATTCTAATCTTCAAAACCCATCCATTAAGCCTTCAGTCCGAGCCTAATACTTATTTGCATGCTCTAAGAAAAACAACAGAGAGTAAAATAATTGTTTCTTTTCCCTTAATATAATTTATGAGCTTGGAGAGCCAGCTTTATGTGAGTTTCACCAAGTATCGTGAAACACGCGTACATACCGGGGTCCTATGTTGTTCGTTGTTAACATTTTGGATAAGTGGTCACGTTCTATTAGTTTGAGCCCCATTGGCGGCACTAACTGTTCAAACGGGAGTGTCTTTTGGCAAGAATTGAGTTGGTGTCCTCGTGAAACCCAGAAAAATACACCAATTCGTAAACTGTCACTGTGATAATGCATTAAGCCCCGTTTTCCAAGAGCACCACTCATATATTTGAGTCGTGCTCTAATGCATCTGCAAAAAATATCGGAACATATCAGCCTGCGCAGTCCGTGCAGGCTGACATGGGTCAAAACTGTTCGCTATTTGTAACTTTATGCGTGTTAAGGGACCAGATCCAGTCGATTGTTAGACGAAACGGATTTTACGGATCCATGATTATGTGATGACTTGGTTGATATAATGCATCAACGAGATGCATTAAGGCCCCTTTTGCCAGAGCGCTGCTCATAATTATATTTGTATCATATGCAAGTCTATAAGTACATTACATGTAACTATTCTGGTACAGTTTTCAGCCGCTCCTCTGACTGAAGAAACGCTTATAAAACAAGACAGTGTATTCGCTTAGTGCAAACAAAAGTTATCTACGTAACCCCCGGGCGATAAGCGCAGCTAGATACTCTCTTACATACTGTGAAGGTCAAGATCAGACTGCTCAGAACGCGCAGTCTGATCTTGTATCTATGCTGTGAGACAGTTTGTGAGATGCTATGGCAGATAACAGGTTTGAAATCGCAATGTGAGTGCATTTCATTCTGATCACAATACATGTATGTTCATTTTATTTATTTGGAAGGCCAAGGATTAAGCAAGATAACGATAAGATTAATCCTTAACTCTTTACCAAACGACAAAATTTTAGACTAGTCCAAATTCAAAGCATTTGCAGACGACAAAATAAATGTGACTGAAAATTTGAAATTTGTTTTTGGAAAGGTAGAAAACATTGTGAGTATTTTCTCTTTTTCCCACAATGTTTTCAAAAGACCTTTTTCTCAGGGTCGTTAAAAGTCGGGATTGTGTGGTAAAGGGTTAAAGCACGAGACCCGAATTCAGTTGCTATTTGCGGACAGTGTAGAACAAGATAAGACTGCACGGAAATGCAGTCTTATCTTTGACCCACACTATCCGCTACTTTGTTACATATTCTTTCCAAAAAAATCTTGGCATAAAAATATTTCGGCTTTTTTTCCTACCTGATTGAAAAGGTCCAATTTTATAAACGCTTTCCCACAGGATCACACACTGGACTGGTCCAAATTGAGAGTATTTGCAGTTGAGACAATAAACGTGACTCATAATTATGATGAGTTGTATTTGAAAGGGAAGAAACAAAAGCATTGCTGGAACAAGAGAAAATGCTGGCTACCAGCATTTCCTCCTTTTCCCACAATGTTTTCAAAAGCACATATCCTTCAGGTCGTTAAATGGTGGGATTTTTGGTAAAGGATTTAATTTACCGCAATACTGGTTAATCCTTTCAGAAAACGGTTCACTCCGTGGGGGGGGGGGATGTGCCGACTTAGATCAGGTTGAAGTCAGTTCGTCGCAGCCGAAATATAAATATATCTGATTTTCCCCATAGTAACGTTATTTGTCTGTAGACCTATTCACAATGATGAAGCACGCAATATGAAAAAAAAACCGCATTATTGGTCCAACCAACCAGCTTTCACTCCGAGCGATCTTTTTTTGCGTTGTAAATATGTCTTGTTTACTATCCTAGTTTTTCACTGGGGTCAAATCAGAAAGAGGTCAATTATGACTGATTCTGGGTCAGTATTTCAAAGTGACCTTTGGTGATTATTTGAATGGAGGATTTATCTTGAAAAGTGATCCAAAACTGTGTGGACATGCTTGAAAAATGTTACAGCAAAGCAGGCAGAGACAAAAATGTTACAATAGAGCTGGCAGAGAGAGAGAGAGGAGAAGAGACAGCCAGAGACTTATGTTATAAATGAGAAGCAGAGATGAAACAGCCTAAATTCTTAACCCTTATCCTGCTAAATAAAAGTAATGAAATTTTCAAACTGATAGTGAAAACCCGAATAATGCTATTTCAAATTTATTACTTATTTTAGGAAAAATATCTCCTTATCGGACAGTGTAGATCCAAGATCAGACTGCACGTTCTGTGCAGTCTGATCTTGATCTACATTGTCCGCAAAAGGTCAGTGAGTCGCGCTTAGCAGCCTAGGGGTTAAAACTTCTAGCGGGAATCGTGTGGATGCTTCTCAAATTTAAAAAAAAAATCTCTGTTATTACGATGGTGCTACGGGTTCAAAGCGGAAGTGCATGACGCATCACAAACAACAACATGTTCTTGCGCGAGGAAAAGTACAGTCCTTACGTCATCATCGGAATTCGTTTACTTATATCTCTATTTTGTCAGTTTGTTTGTATATTACTTTTTATTACCGCTTTCAACAGTATTTCAGTAATATAACGACTATTCTGTCACTTATATAAGTCTTTCCAGAGATTCACTAAAGCTAGGCTGGGGTTTTGCAGTATCTTGCCCAAGGAAATTAAGCCAATACCGCCAGCTAGGATCGAATTCGGATTTCTGCATCGTTTGCAAAAAAAAAAATTGTTTCAGGAGGTGAATAATATTTGAACAGGGAAGATAATGACCTCTGAAACTCTTCACCAAACGAGAGTTGTTTAGACTATTCCAAACTGAAAGCATTTGCAGACGACAAATCAAATGTGGCTCAAATAATCTATTCCTCTTTGAAAGGGAACAAAACATCTTGGCAAAAGGAGAAAATGCTGGTAACCAGCACTTTCTTCTTTTCCCACAATGTTTTCAAAAGCTTTAATTTCTCCGGTCCGTGAAAATGCGGTATTGGATTGCAAAGTTTTAAAACTGATTTCACAGTACTTAAAAATTTATATACCTGTATTTCCATTTCCTTCATGTCAAGTGTTAGTTTTTTTTTTTTTTCCTTTTACAAGGCAAATCAACAAGGATCAGAAATATCCGTAAAGAGGATAGATGGCGTAAATTTGCCAGCAAATAGGCAAGGGCCCTTTCAACAAATTTGTCTACATTTTTGACCAATCGCAAATTTCTATCTATTAATTTGTTATCAGTACCCAAAAGTAGGTCAAAAGCCAGCACATTCAGCTACGCTGAAAAAAGTGCTCCCGCAGTTAGAACTTTTAAATCTGCCAGCGCCACAGATCTGTTTCGACAGCCGAGAATACGTTCCACTTAAACTCAGTTTGTATTTGTGTTGGAGTTTAACGCCGTTTGAATAGCTTAGGTCATATCACGGCGGTCAGTACACCTATGCATGTGTTTCCTGGCTTTTTACACCAGTACTGACAGAACTTTCTTTCCACTGGCTACTTTTCTCACATGGAACAGAGGTGAGAGGCGAAAAATCGCCGGAAACTCGTTAAAGGCACACTAGTTGCCAAATGTAAACAATTCGGGAGTCAAAATGCAGACAAATTTAATTCATATCACTTAAAAGTATCAATTTTATCAGGAGTCTGACAATATATTTCACTATGGCCTGTCCAAGTTCTTGTCGCTGGCAGAAAAATGTATTGTACAACTAGAACAAAAGTTGGCAACTATTTTCGTTATAAATTTGTCGATTTTCTGTATGCCCAGGAACCAGTCTACCTCATGATTAAGTGGGTTTCTAACTAGTTAGCTTGGCTGTTTTTTGTAGAAGAAGTGAAGGTATTGTCATAGCCCTGTCATCGTCGGTGTCGTTTGCGTCGTCGTTGTACAGAAACTTTTATATATTATAATATCTCTGTCATTAATGAACATATTTACATGTACTTCAACTCGGACTAGTTGTTAACAATTAAAGGGGAACCCATACAATAGGGGCAGGTAACCATCAAACTATTTTTGACACAATTATGTCCCTTCTTCAAATTAGAATTTTCACTGAAAATCAATCTATTTTTGTGGCATTTGTCGAAGACACTATGAGTTCAATACGGCATTTGGAAAATCATATATCGTAGTTTATGCAAAACCGAAGGAAGTAAACCCAATTAAATTCAATTTTTCTAAGACAAATAAGTGTTTCGATTGCACTCAGATATGAAAATGAAAATGGCGTATTACAATAAATTGGATTAGACCATCGATCGTGGAAATACTTCTTTTTAATCGAAAATAGCCTGATCTGCTATGGCCGTCTATTGGTGTAATGATACACACAATCTTTTTCTCCTCACCGACCGATTCCGTGCTTGTTCGTCCTAAAGCCAGTTCGTTCCTGGCGGCTTATTCATCCCTGTGCTTGTTCGCCCGGACTTGTTTCTCCTACAAGATTACTCTATCGGATTGTGCATGACTATATAGTGGGTTGACTTTCAATCGAATATTTTGAGACTATTTCTATTGTTAGCTAGCGAAGCTAGTCTACAGGCATCAAGACTGACCTAGATTCAAAGTAAACAAAAAACCCCACAGTTGCCAAATACTGCCTCACAGAAAATACTTCTTTCTGTTAGAAATCTTAATTCTGTTATATATGACAATTTAGACAAAAACAACTAAATGTCTACCTCTCTAAGTTGAACATGTTGTCTTACAAAGTAATTAAGTGAACAAGATGTCATTTATAAGGTACATGATCTTTGCTTATATGTAAATTAAGTGACCTATGCAAAGCAGAGAATGACTTATTCCTACACCATGTAACATTATGAATGAATCTATTAATGGATAACCTAGGTATTATTAACTTGTAGCAAATGCCAGGCTATTATCAACCCTCACTGGACAGAGAACCCTTGTCATTCATTATTTACATCACTGTGTATAGTTACACTGTTATGCTGAACTGTTATTCTACCTCTTGAATATTAACCCTTTACCAAACAATTCCATGTTTTAATGACACTGGGGAAGAATCCCTTTGAAAATATTGCGGGAAAAGGAGAAAATGCTGATAACCATCATTTTCTCCTTTTCTCACATTTTTTTCTGCCCTTTTGGAATCGCGTTTCATCAGTTCAGCCGTATTTAATTTATGGTCTGCAACAGCTTTGGATTTGGACGAGTGTAAAATTTTTGGTTTTGTAAAGAGAGGTAAATAGTTAACTACATCTTGTGCTACTGGATATTGACTCCTTGATTGTATTGTGTTTAACGCCGTTTTCAACATAATTTCAGTGATATTGCGGCGGCCAAAGCACCTGTCCATGCTTTCCTGGAGTTTCTTTTACCAGCACTACCGCAACTCAATGACCTTTTGCGGACAGTGTGGACCAAGATCAGACAGCACAGAGCGTGCAGTCTGATCTCGGATCTACACTGTCCGATAAGAGGGTTTTTTTTTTCAAAAATGTAACTTTGAAATAGCAATATTCAGGTGTTTACCATCGGCTTGAAAGTTTCATTTAACATTTTTAGCAGGTTAATGGTTAAACTTATACTGGATTATAGTTAAACAATAGCACGCATAGCCCAGGCAGCTCAGTCGGTAGCGTACAAGACTTGAGAACAGGAAGCCGCTGGTTCGATCCCCGACTCTGCAAATTTCTTTCTGAGGATTGATGATAGTCATTGCAACAGGATTCATTTCTCTCTCACATTTCGACGGTGGTTATGTGGAAAGCAGCCATTGGCTTGGAAAGAATATTGTGCTGAGTATTGGTAGAAGAAACTCAAGAAAAGCATGGATATATGCACTGTCCACCGCTACATTACTGAAATAATGTTGAAAACAGGGTCAAACACCATACAAACAATCAATCAATCAAATTCGCTAGTCTGTCAGTACTTTCAGTGCTTTGATTTATCTTTAAAATCATAAATTCCACACACTGGATTCCTTGACAAATGCCACACCAGTGCTTTCAAAGCTTTGATTATAAAAGCAACTGCAGCCGAGTGTTTGCACCCGCATGCGGCGCTTTTCTTTTATTTGGTCTGGGTTTTGATTATTATAGAATTAGTCTTTACTGTTATAATTCAACAAAGCTGTCATTAGAACGAGGGGTCTTATATCGAATGGCGTTATAATCGAGGTAATTTCGTTACAGGGCCGCTCTCGAGTGCAATAGTGGACAGACACAGTTGTAGAACAGCCATTGTAATCTCGGGGTTTTGTTACATATCTGGTTTCCTGGCAACGGCCTTTGTTCCAAATATAGAAGCTGCCATTTTTACATTCGGTATACTCGCAGGTAATCGTAGTTAGATATATAAACTTTATTTTTTGTGTGGTGCAAAACACCGTCATAAACAGTCGATTAGTCATTTATTTTACGGCAAGCACTGCAGCTTTCCACGTCTCCCTAGAGTTTCCTAACCCTCACCAAACGACAAAAATTAAACTTTTTCAGCCTTTGCAGACGACAAAATTAAATGAAGCTCAAGTTTGTTTCTGAAAGGGTAGGAACTATTGTGGGAAAAGGAGAAATGCTTATTACCAGCATTTTCTATTTTTCCCACGATGTTTTCTACCCTTCCAAAGACACAAGGCATTCTTTCTCTGGATCGTTAAAAGATGGGACTGTTTACCCTTTACCACACAATCCCGACTTTTAACGACCCTAAGGACAAAGCCTTTTGAAAACATTGTGGGAAAAGGAGAAAATGCTGGTACCCAGCATTTTCTCCTTTTTTCCCCACAATGTTTTCTATCCTATCAAAGACAGATATAATCAATTTAGCAACATTTGAATAGTCGTCTGCGTCTGCAAATGTCTTCAATTTTGTCCAGTCCAAAATTTGGTCGTTTGGCAGAGTAAGCCAGCTCTAAGCTGAACACTCCTTCCAAGCCACTAGATTTAGCTTCTTTCTCACATAATTATACAAAGTTTTATTCACATAAAAAAAGTACTTTCTTTAGCCAATATCAGATTTAGTGTGGTTTGAAACGAAGGCCCGTTTAAAGATACATGTACATCTATACTCGTCTTCAGCCAGTTTTTAACCCATGTCATCTTTATTTTATCAAACTTTTATCTTTATGCCAAATGTTGCCGCCCGCCTGGGTGGCTCAGTGGTGAGCGTGTCGGACTCATGACCTGGTGGTTGTGAGTTCGATACCCGGTTGAGGCGAACTTTCTTTCCGGCGTATTTTCGCCTCTCACCTCTGCTGAAGCATGTGAGAAAAGTAGTCGGTGGCTTTGGAAAGAAGGTTGTGTTAGTACTGGTGTGAGAAAGCCAGGAAACACATGTGCGTCACCGACCGCCATGATATGACCTTGGCTGTTAAAGTGGCGTTAAACCCCAATACAACCAACCAACCAAATGTTGCCCCTGACGGTTGCATAGTTGCATAGATTACGACCAATAGAAAATGCATTTCATTTTCTGGAGGTCATCAAAGAATCCCCTGTTGTGACGTTTCCGGTTTTAAGATTTCGTATATATGTGTATATTTGGCATTAAGACACAAGAATGATTATAGTTGATAAAATAAAGATGGAATGTGTTAAAAACTGGCTGAACGAGTATAGATGTATCTTGAAGATTTAAGTTCTTGTATATGATACTTTTTTTCCTTCCAGGATGCGGCGGTGCTATCGGGTACACAGCAAACGTCATTATCGTTGGGTTCAACTTCTACGAGAAAAGGAGCATAGCTTTGGCAATTTCCTGTTCCGGTGTCGGTCTTGGGATATCCGCAATGTCTCCCATAATGCAATTATCACGCGACTACTATGGGAACGTTGGATTTTTTATCATTCTTGCTGCTTTGTCCGCAAATGTCATCACGTTTGGTATGCTGTGTTTTCCTAGTCAAATGGAACTCAGTGCTAAACATAGACGCAAACAAGCTGCATTAGAGAATACAAATTTAAATTCCGGTCTCACCCGTCAGTTGTACAGTTACAAACAAGCGCTTTCCAACAAAGCCGTATTGTGTTTGTGTTTCTGCATGCTAAATTACGGCATCGGTCCGTTTATTATTTACTTACATCTTCCGGCGTATATAGAACATACCGGGTTTTCTGACATTCAAGCTGCTTCCGTTTTATCTATATCGGGGATGCTATCCATTTTCTCACGCGTAGCGACTGGTTTCTTATCCAGTTTACAATTGGTGGACGACATAGTGTTATTTTCCGGTTCCATGATGATTTTATCTATATCAACTATTTTATTACCTTTATATGCAAATTCATATCTAGGATATCTAGTCTACGGTTTATTATTAGGACTTTCCTATGGTGTGTGTTACGTAGTGTATACTAGTGTAAATATTAGCATAATTGGTGTAAACTATATGTCTGCAGCCATTGGCATGGAGTTTTTCTTCTGTGGTTTGGGCTCAGTCATTGGACCTGTCCTGGCAGGTTAGTATTTTGACCCACTTCTTGGTGTTAATAAACTCAAATTAATAAATTGTAATTTACGATTGGTCAAATATATGGATGTGAATAAATTCTGTGGGCCCATGCGGGCCTATCTCCTGGCACTGTCTTTTCATTATTCCATCCATATTGACCCTAAAGAGACGTTTCGATATTCACCTTCCAGTACCTCTTACGCCGGTTTATCTTTTTAAAGTGTATCTGACTCGTGACCTGGTGGTTGCGGGTTCGACAACCGGCTGAGGCAAACTTTCTTTCCGGCGATTTTTCTCCTCTCACCTCTGATGCATGTGAAAAAGGTAGTGGCTTGGAAAGAAAGTTGTGTCAGTACTGTTGTGAGAAAGCCAGAAAACACATGCGCAGGTGCACTGACCACCGTAATACGACCTGTGCTGTTAAACGGCGTTAAACTCCAATTCAAACAAATTACAAATAAAAGATATTTCTTGTTTGAACTTGGTTATGCACGAATAAAAGTCTTAACTGAGCAACAAAACTTTACACCTGTCCAAACTAAAACCATTTATAGACGACAACTTGAGGGTATGGTTCTAGTAAAAAAAAACCGAAAAAACATTGTGGGAAAAGGAGAAAATGATGGTTACCAGCATTTTCTCCTTTTCCCACAATATTTTTCACAGCCTTTTTTTTTCATGGGGGTCGCTAAAAAATGGGTTTGTTTAGTGAAAGGTTAACTTTAAACATACAATGGACAAAATAATGTGTTTTTGTGGACAGATATAGTTTTAGACACAGATTAGACTGCGCAGAGTGTGCTGTCTGATCACTGATCCACTCTGAACTATGTTTTGAGAAATATTCTAGTTAAAACAGTCTTAAATTGCGACAAATTTCTTGTTGTCCTCTGACTGCAATAACATTATTTCTATATTTACTGAGTACGCAAGAGAGTTACCCTTCTGTCTGTCTGTCTGTCTGTCTCGCTCTCTCTCCCCCTCTCTCTTTCTCTGGATCTGCAATACATCTATTATATCGTTGTCTGCCTCTTTCTTTGTCCCGCCTTTTCTCTCACGTCCTTTCAGCAAATCTTTATATACAAATCTACAAATTAAGCATATCCACTTAACATTTGTTTAAGGTTTATAAGATACAAGTTACTGTTTTCCATTTCAGGAATCATTGTGGATTCAGGGGGAACGTATGGCGTTTCTTTTGTGGTAGCAGGTTAGTTTACTAATGGGCTTTTAACTCTTTATTAAACAGTTGCTTATTTTATAAACCGGAGAAAGAAAAAACCTTGGGTAAAGTATAAAATGTTAACCCTTTAGCTGCTTAGTGCGACTCAAGAACCTTTTTTCGGACAGTGTAGATCAAGATCAGACTGCACAGAATGTGCAGTCTGATCTTTGATCTACTCTGTCCGATAAGGAGATATTCCTGTTCCCCCCCCCCAAAAAAAAAAATCACCCTTTGAAATAGCAACATTTCGGTTTTTACTATCGGCTTGAAAGTTTCATTTGACCTATTTCGCAGGTTAAGGGTTAAAGAGATATTAACGAAACTATGATTGCCATCGTTTGGTCGGCTTAATAAATCCGAGGTTTATGATGTGTACTTATGCATTTTTTTTTAGCCATCGTCTGTGAAAAGGGGGTTTAATGCATCTGCGAAAAGTATCGACCCAGGTCAGCATGCGCAGTCTGCGCAGGCTGACCTTGGCAGAGACTTTTCGCTATTGGCCAATTTTCTGTATGTCAATTGACCAGTCTACCTCTTTAACCCTTAACCTGCGAAATACTTTTCGCAGATGCATTAAGCCCCCTTTTCACAGAGCACGGTTCATACACGACCTTTTTCGACGGCTGAAAATACAATCCACTTATACCCAGAAAGATTTTTCATGGTATACGAGTATGCACGGCTTCACGGACGGTATATGCAGTCCGAACTTGATATACATTGTTTCAATAAACTGCGTAGATTTACGCACATTATTTGGGATTGTATACATAACCTGCTCTACCCAAAAACATGAACTTTTAAACAAGTAATGCGAATATTTATTCAAATCGTAAAATTATGCAATTTAGTGAAACTTGTTTTCAGACTTGAAGCTTACTTACTTAAATTGATTACGCAAATTTGCTGAGTACGCAGTTTAAAGAAAGGTACCCCATGCTTGTGTTTCAGTAAACTGTAAATTTTCGCATATTATAATGCGATTGTATATACATACGATGCCTGCTTCACCCAAAGGTATGGGCTGTTAAAAAAGTTATGTAAATATTTACTAGAATCGTAAAGTTATGCAGTTTAGGGAAACTTGTTTTCAGACATGAGGTTTGCTTACCTAAATTGCGTAGGCAAATTTCGTGCGTACGCAGTTTAGTGCAAGGCAGTCCAGTTCTGTTCATAATTAGAGTGCTTCAAGTAAATGACTAATGACATTTATATTTTTGCTCTACTGTTTCTAGGTTCATGTATAATGTTGTCCGCGGTTTCCAGTGCTTTCACAGTCTGTTTCCGAAAATCCAAGAACAGCGATACTTCGCTGACAATATCGCCGCAAGAGGACGAAGAAAAACTGGCTTTAAAAGTGTAAAGTTCTGACGACATTTCATAGAGTAAAATGTGATGAAAACGTAGGTCCAAAAAGTGTGGTGCATGAGTGGACAGAAACGCCCAAGTTTAGTGAAATGAACAAGAGCTCGGTTGTTATGATAGGGAATAAATGTGACTTTGGGTTAATTGATGAACGTGTGTATATATACCTTTAATATTTCAACATTGTGGTGCTTCAGTTCGTGATCCGGAAAAAAAAAACACGGCTGAGTTTCGGGCAAAAATTAATTCGGTTCTGGATGAATAAACATGGTAGTGATTTTGCTTTGAGTTAAAAGATGAAAACGGATAAATATTTAAATTCTTCAATGCCATGGTGCTTTAGTGAAAAATGGAACGCAACGAATCCAAACGGTTGTGCTTAGGCAGATGAATAACACGGTGCTGCATCGACAGATACATATAAATGAGATTATGATCTGTGAAAAGGGGGCTTAATGTATCTGCAAAAAGTATCGACTCAGGTCAGCCTGCGCAGTCCGCACAGCCTGACCTAGGCCAAAACTTTTCGCCACTTTTGCGCATATCAAAGAACCAGTCTACCTCATGATTCGGTAGGAGATACATTAAATCCCTTTTGCCAGAGCATGGCTCGTAAAAATAAATACAGCTACACATCGGTAGGTAAATAGACACGGTCATTGTTTAATAATGAATATTAAACATAGCCGTGCATTGGTAGATGAATATAACACGGCCGTGCTTCCGTATTTACATAAACACGGCTGTGATCCGGTTAAATGCAAGAAGGCCATGATGGCCCTATATCTCTCCAACTGTTACATAAAATACGAACCCTATATGCCAAAAATTACCCTTCCGAAGAAGCAGATTTTCAAAATTTACTCCAAAAAGCCCAAGTGAAAGTTTTGATAGTAAGGGCGCGGCCATCTTTTTACCACAGAGGTGTAATTACTTCAATCCTGGTACAGGTCCACAAGATACAGCGACGAACCAAATGGTACAGGTCTAGGCCATATGGTTATTAAAAAGAAGATATGAACCATGCTCTGTAAAAAGGGGGCCTAATGCATCTTCGTGATGCATTGTACCAAGCAAGACATCACAAAATAAGGGATCCTTTAAATCCCTAAATGCCATATGCTTCGTGGCCTTTGGCCAGTGAGAGCTAAAACACGGCTTTGCGTCTATGGATAAATAATATGACCGTACTTTTGCACTTAAGTCAACAAGGCGGTCCTTTTATGAATAAAGACGTATCATCTGCAAAACATTGAGATGTAAAAAAAAAAAAGCAAATTCTGTTGTTTTCCACCAGTTATACACAGCATACTGTTCTGAAATGGACAAGTGCTGTTTCGGTACCGCGGATCGTCATGTTGCGAATCAGTGTCGATAGAAACTTTTTTAGTGCATGGAAATATTAATGGCGAAGTCATGAATCGCTGAATTCACTGAACTGACGCTAATATTTGCAGGAAACTCATTCTGTATAGATAAGTGTCGCCATGGTATGGCTGAAATAATGTTGAAAATGGTGTAAAACACCATTTATCAATCAACCAATCAAATTGATTGGTGATACGAAACCACGATTCTTTCATGACAGTAGAATTCATAGGTCCGCATTCACCAACCATTCTTAAGAACATTCTTAGTCTTATTCTCAATAATTTTCGAAATTTGAAGGTAACACAAATTCTGATCGGCTAAACCAAACAGTCTTGCCAACCAGAAGTTGTGTTACTTTCTAAATCTAGATTTAGACTAAGAATGAAACTAAGAATATTCGTTGAATACGGGCCCACATGTACAAATGAGTTGAAAAAGCATTACTATTTCGACAAATAATATGAAATCATTTTTTTTTTTTTATCTATAAATAGATGTTTTTATGCTCCGTGGGAGGGCGTGAAGCATTATTGTATTTGTTGGAAACATTATTAGTTTGTTATACTTTGAAAGCACATTTGCATCAGTGTAGAACCAAAAGAATGACTTGCTCTGGTGAGTGCGGAATTGTTTGCTCATTAGGTCGGCTGTTTTCGAATGAAATGTCGAGATATCGTCGTAGCCCTATCGTCGTCGGCGTCACGGTACGTAAACTTTGACATTCTCTGGTATCTCTGTAATTAATGAGGGTATTTCTTTAAACGTGAACTAGCTGTTCACTATAAAGATAAAAAAAAAATAGAACACACCACAGGGGTATGTAATCCTCTAAATACTTTTGACATAGTTATGTCCCTTTTTTCGACTAAGAGTTTTCATGAAAAAAGCACCTGCAACCGAGCGCTAGTTTCCTGCTTGCAGTGCTCTTGTTGTACTCTATGATTGCAACAATTAAAATTTACCATATCAAACCAACTCCAGACGACTTTTCTCGTTCTTATCACGACTGTTTTTCTGTCAAAATGTTTCAAAAGTGGCTTACTGCCAGTCAAAAAAGGTCGGGAGTGTGTCGTTCTGTTTAACTCTATACAAAACAACAAAATTTTGGATTGGTTAAAATTGAAAGCATTTGCAGACAACAAATTAAATGTAGCTTTAGTCTTGAATTATGTATTGGATAGGATAGAAAACATTGTGGGAAAATGAGAAAATGTTGGTTACCGTCATTTTCTCCTTTTACCACGATGTTTTCAAAAGCCTTTTCTATCAGGGTCGTTAAAACTCGGGATTGTGACTGAGGTAAAGTTAACCTGTTACGAAAAGTCGAATAATCCAAGTGCTGTCTCTTAACTCTTTACAAGAAGATAAGTTTTTAGACTCGACCAAACAATGAAATTGAAAGCATTTGCAGTCAACCAATTAAATGTGGCTAAAATGACGGAATTGTTCTGTGAAAGGAGAGAAAATACTTAGGAATAAGAAGGGAAAAAAATGCTAGTGGGTGTTAATTCAATCACTAACCCTTTTCCAAACAAGCCGTGTTTTCACGATCTTGTAGAAATATAGGAACTAATATCAACTGACATTTGGGGTAGAATTTTATTAAACGAGTCCCCCCCCCCCCCCCCCCCCAAAAAAAAAATGTTATAAATCGAGCCTCAGGCGAGCTTAATAATATTTTATATAGACGAGTTAAGTTTTTTTTTTATATATATAACTACCCTTGTTTTCAATGTTAAACAGTCATTACGAATTTTCTTGTCTTATACACGTGTGAGATAAGAAAATAGTGCCGTATTTGGGCAACGATCTGTAATCATACGCCTCATTCATGAAACATTGCCGACCCAGATTTCTCTGTGAAATTAAAGGTCAAAACCGATGATCGTGACGAGGCTGCAAATTTTAGCCTCTCAAGACGTAAAACAAAACCATTTTATGCAAGTTTCTTTGGAACTACTTTTTGTCCGAGATGTGCACGTGTGAAATAAACGAATGGGCTTCATGTAAATTTCAGAACAGATGTGCATGTAGGCCGATGTTTGAACACGTCATGAACTACTCATCTTTAGAAAATAGTTTTATGATGAAAAGAATCTGACATAGTTTGCTTTTGAGATGAAAAATTAGTAAACTCGTCCACACCCAAAAACAAGAGGGCCATGATGGCCCTGGATCGCTCACCTGAGTCAATAGGCCAAATTTCACTCCAGGGTCATAATGACCCAATTTAAAACTCATCTGAGATATTATTAAGACAAACATTCTGACCAATTGTCAGGTCCAATGAGCTGAAAATGTGGCCTTCGGAGTGTCCAAAATGTCTTTCTTCAATTTGACCTAGTGACCTAGTTTATGACCCAATGTGACCATATTTCAAACTCATCCGAAACATCAAAACAAACTTGTTGACCAAGGTTCAGGTGAATTGGGTAAGAATTGCCGCCTCTAGAGTGCCCACAAGGAGTTTCTGTAATTTGACCTAGTGACCTAGATTATGACCCTATGTGGTCCAATTTCAAATTCATTCAAGATATCATCAAGTCAAACATGCTGACAAATTTTCAGGTCAGTTGAGCAAAAACTGTGGCCTCTACAGTGCCCACAATACATTTCGTGAATTTGACCCAGTGACCTAGTTTATGACCCTTTGAGATCCAATTTCTAAGTGATCCGAGATATCATCAAGTCAAATATGTAGACCAATTTTCAGGTCAATCTAGCTAGAACTGTGGCCTCTAGAGTGCCCAAAAGGTATCTCTTCAATGTGACCCAATGACATTGTTTATGACCCTATGTGACCCAATTTTGAACCCGTCCGAGATATCATCAAGACAAAAAATTTCGAACTTGTCCGAGATTTTATCAAGATAAACATTCTGACCAATTTTTAATAAGTATCTGACTGAAAATGTGGCCTCTAGAGCGCACAGGAGGTTTTTCGAAGATTTGATCTAGTGACCTAGTTTTTGACCCCACATAACCCAATTTCGAACTCGTCCGAGATTTTATCAAGACATTCTGACCAAGTTTCATGAGGATCGGACTGAAAATGTGGCCTCTAGAGCGTACACAAGGTTTTTCGAAGATTTGACCTAGTGACCTAGTTTTTGACCCAACATGACCCAATTTCGAACTTGTCCGAGATTTTATCAAGACAAACTTTCTGACCAAATTTCACAAGTATCTGGCTGAAAATGTGGCCTCTAGAGCGTGCACAAGGTTTTTCTAAGATTTGACCTAGAGACCTAGTTTTTGACCCCACATGACCCAATTTCGAACTTGTCTGAGATTTTATCAAGACAAACATCCTGACCAAGTTTCATGAGGATTGGACTCAAAATGTGGCCTCTAGAGCGTACACAAGGTTTTTCAAAGATTTGACCTAGTGACCTAGTTTTTGACCCCACATGACCCAATTTCGAACTCGTCCGAGATTTTATCAAGACAAACATTCTGACCAAATTTCATGAGGATTGGACTCAAAATGTGGCCTCTAGAGCGTACACAAGGTTTTTCGAAGATTTGACCTAGTGACCTAGTTTTTGACCCCACATGACCCAATTTCGAACTCGTCCGAGATTTTATCAAGACAAAGATTCTGACCAAGTTTCATGAAGATCGGACTGAAAATGTGGCCTCTAGAGCGTACACAAGGTAAAAAGTTGACGACGGACGACGCACGACGGACACAGCACGATCACAATAGCTCACTATGAGCACTTCGTGCTCAGGTGAGCTAAAAATGTCATCAAGCTCTCTGAAGGCTCGCTTAAAATCAATTTTTGTAGACTCGTTTAATAAAAAATTATCTCAAACACCAACTCATGTCAGATTCTATTTATCTCAAATGCCAACGAATGTCTTTTTTTTTTTTAAATCATATGGCAAAATCTTGAAATCATAGGTCGAAATTTGCAAAACCATACCTGCACACGTGGTAAATTTCATAAATAAATACGAAGCATATTCACTTCTATCAAAGAAGAATAAAATCACTGTTAAATAAATAGCCTACAAGTAATACCAAATTAACTATACATATTTTATCATATGACTATCTATATACTACAACATACAGTATAGAAGTAAAGCCATGCGGCTGATGGGTGGGTCTATATACCCACTCTCTCTACCTGAAACACACATGTAACTCTCATAATGTCACGATTACGTCACATATTACGTCACACAATGCTTCTCTCAAACATGTGTAAGATTGAAAAGTGGTTTTATTTCGCTGCAAACATGGGAGGTTATGTAATGAAAAGGCGTTTGAAAACATTGTAAGAACAGAAGAAAATGCCAATACCCAGCATTTTCTCATTTACGCACAATGTCTTTTACTCTACGAAAATCGAACAGTATCATTTGAGCCAAATTTAAATTGTCGTCTGCAACTGATTGCAATAGGTACGACACTAAAGTATTGTCGTCTGGTAAAGAGCTCAAAAGGCTTTGTGAGACAAATTACAAGATAACTGTTGAACTTGTTCGTTAGATCGTTAGTTGGTTCGGTGTTAAGCGTCATTATCAATATAATTACAGTTATAACATAGCAGCCACAACACATATCCAAAATTGGTTCCATGACTTTCTGGAGTTTCTGAACCTAGATCTTTACTGCAAGCGTCTTTCTTTCTTTTCATGCCACCAGATGCCTTTTCAGACAATAAGCAAACAACAACAAACCCGATTCAATTTTCAGCGTTGAGAGAGGAAGGAATCCTGCCACAATTACCTCCAGCAATTATTTGCTAGAATTTTGGATAAGCTGGGATTTCATTTGGTGAAATACGCTCCGGGTAAAATGAAAATCAGTATTTGCATGAACATCGTGTATAATTACCAAATTAAGAGTCGTTGGTTGGCTGTAGGTAGTGTCATTTTTAGCATTTAGCATTGCCAAACATTCAAAATGTCAACTGATGTAAATTTTAGAATAGTGCCAACATTTTCAAACAATTTCATTGTAAACAGATTTATTTTCATCAATTTGTAAGGATGGACTATCGTGCTTTTGGTTTAGGATACTCAAGAATTTATTCTGGGATAGGATACTCAAGAATTTATTCTGGGAAATTTGAATTCGTATTCACCAACCATTCTTAATTTCATGTTAAGTCTAATTCTAGATTTATAAAGTAACACTACTTCCGATTGGTTAAACCATTTTGTTTAGCCAATCACAACTTGTGCCGCTTTCAAATTTAGGAAACTTTTGAGAATAAGACTAGAAATACTCTAAGATTGGATGGTGCATACAGTCCCGGCGCTCGATCCCATCAACAAAAGTCAAGGTTTGAGCCAGCAATCAAACTGCTCCCAACTTGCTGGCAGAACACAGATACGGTAACAAATTTGCCAGGTGGGGGTGGGGGGCTGTTAAAAAACGGTGAAAAAATTGGATGGGAGGATGTCTTAGTTTGAATGGTGTTTGAGGCCGCTTTCAACATTACCGCAGTGGTCGTCACCTTATCTGTCCTTTCCTGAAGTTTCTTTTACTAGTCTTCCGCAAAATATTCTTGCCAAGCTACTGGCTGCTTCACATTTTCCTACATAACCATCATCGAAACAATGGCCATCGATGAGAGAGGTATGAATCCTGTTGCAATGACTTCTCGATCGTCAGAAAGAAATTGGCCGAGTTTGGATTCGGACCAGCGATTCCCCCCCCACGAGTTCAAGCCCTGCATGTTACCGACTACGTAACCTGGCGCGGCTGGATGCTGGATGGGAGGAGAATGACACAAGAGTGAATGTGTCAGTCATTAAAAGTTTATTTACGACAGATCAGTTATATACAATAACTATGACAGCATAATCAAGAGCCAACATCACCCCACCCACCCCGTCTTTCTTATCCCACCCACCCCGTCTATCCTTCACAATTCAAGGTCATAAACTTTAAACTCTTTACCAGACAACAAATTTCAGACTTTTTCAAATTGTAAGCATTCACTAACGAATAATTAAATGTAACTCAATTGATTGAAATTATTTTTGAAAGGGTTAAACTCATTGTGGAAAAAGGAGAAAATGCTGGTAACCAGCATTTTCTCCTTTTTCCACAATGTTTTCATAAGCCTTCGAGGTTTGAAAACAATAAATTGTTTGGTAAAAAGTTCGTTAAACAGTGATCAATCACACAACTACTGTAAAACAAACTTCAACAACAAAGTGATTTTCACTCAGCAGCATCTTTGCTAGCCAAGGGTGACGATCACTACGTTGCTCTATTCACCCTTGGCTGATCGAGTCGAAATTTCTAATCCCCGCGATACGTCACTTACTGGATTTTGATATTTATCACTCCTAGAATTACATCATCGAAACCCAATCACAAATAATGTACCATAACCCTTTCGGCAAAATCAACAAACATAATTTGACAGGCCATCATCTGGTATTTGAACGTATCCTAAAACTTTATTCAACAGATTTGTTACTACAAATGTTGAGGTAAATACTGGTCATCGATATTTTTCGAAATGATTCAAAGCATATCCAACAATTCTCTCCTGTGGTCGCTATTTTCACTATTTACGGATGGCAAATATAATACACAATTTAACTGGTGTTTTTAAAACAAACTGCGACCAATGATTACGCGTATCTCGGGGATTACAAATTTCGACTCGATCAGCCAAGGGTGAATAGAGCAACATAGTTGTCGTCAACCTTGGCTAGCAGAGATGACTCAGCAGATATAAATTACAGTATAACTGTTCAAAAACAAACCTGTCTTTAACCCTAAGAGCGCTTAATAAACAAAATATACTTTTTCAGTTTAAACTAAATACACTTACAAAATAATTGCATTTTCAGGCTACTTTCTGCTACCTTTACATTTTGTGTAATCTGATCTTGATCTTGGCTGAACGCGTAAGCTATTATAATTGTGACTGGCGTCCTAAAATTGGTTAGACAATAACAAAAGCAAAGCATGGCTTTGTATAAAGATCTCATAACAAGATAAATATGTGTAGTCTATTTTTAGACCAAGCACTAACTAGTCTTTTTTTTAGACATAAATCTTTTACTGCATGCTATTTTTAGACATATCAGTAACTAGAAACTTACTAGACACAAAGATGAAACATCAGCATAAAAGTTTTTGTTCTTCACCCATAATCAAACGGTCCTGTACTTTGGAAACTATGAGGAAGAGGGCTTTTGAAAACACTTCTGGAAAACGGAGCAAAATGCTTGTAGCCATTCTGTCCGTTTTCTTTCCGGCTGAACACAAATCCAATACACTGAGCTATGCTCTGATAAAAAAGCGGCTTAATGTATCTCTGTGATGAATACCAAGGAAGTCATCACAGTATTATGGATCCATAAAATCTATTTTATATAACAACTGACTGAATTATGAGATACACTGGTCCTTTAAACTGCAGAAAATTGACCAATAGCAAAAAAAATTTGGCTCAGGTCTGCCTGCACAGGTTGCGCAGGCTGGCCTTAGTCGATGCTTTTTGCAAATGCATTAAGTGCCCTTTTCAAAGAGCATGGCTCAATTTGTTGTCTGTGATTGCTTTTGAAATTGAGAAGTCTGAAATTTTTGGCATGTAGCAGTGTAATTATTACTAAAACATTACAGGTTGTTTGTAGACCTTACATCCATTTAGCATAAGTGACACACAGAAGAAATATCTTAAGAAAAGGTTTTCCAAGACATGGGAAAAAATTGTGTAGAAAAAGACCAACTGCTTATAACACCTTACTCATTTTTTCATGTTTTAACCCTTTAACAAACAACAAAATTTTAGACTGGCTTAAATTGAAAGCATTTGCAGGTGACAAAAATAAATGCAGCTAAAATGATGAGCTTTGTTCTGACGGGTTAGAAAACACTGGGGGAAAACAAGAAAATTCTGGTAACCACCATTTTCTCTTTTTCGCAGTATGTTTTAAAAGCCTAATTCCCAAGGGTCGTTAAAACTCTGGATCATGTAGTAATGGTTTAAAAAGACAAACTGCTTGTAACAACTTATTCATTTTCTCACAATGTTTTAAGCATCTGTCTACAGTGGGGTTTACTGATATTGTACTTTACATAACTGAATGACTCCTTACCAGACGACAAAACTTTAGACTGGTCCAAACTGAAAGCATTTGCAAACAACACATTACATGTAGCTCAACTGATGAATTTGTCCTTGGAGGGAAAAAAAAAAAGAAATGGGGACTTGACCCTTTACCACATAATCCTCAGTTTTAACAATTCCATAGAAAAAGCCTTTAAAAACATTGTGGGAAATGGAGAAAAGGATGGTAATCAGCCTTTCCTCCTTTTCCCACAAAGTTTTCTGCCCTTTCAGAGTCAGGTTTCATCAATTCAGCCACTTTAAATTAGTCATCTGCAACAGCTTGAATTTGGACAGATCTAAAATTTTGTCATTTGGTAAATAGTTAATGAATGAACATTGTTCTATCCCATGTACAATTAGACCAATGTGTAATGAGGAACAAGTCGCTAGTCAGTCACAAACAATTTCATCTTTTGCCACACTGTTTTCAAAAACAGTCTAACGAAAGACACAAATAGTTGTCTGCAGAAATTATTGAGCCAACATCTTATTTCCACATATACAAGTGCTGGTCTATTAAAATTAAACCCTTATTGCACCTTTCACAACTTTGTCTTTGACTCAAGTGCAAATCAAGATCAGACTGCATAGACTGTGCAGTTTAATCTTTGACCTACAATGTCAGCTTTGCCAAGCCATTCCTGGTGAGAGCAACCTTGATATTACACTTATTCTGGCCTTAACCCTTTACCAGACAGCAAAATTTTGGACGAGACCAAACTGAAAGCATTTACAAACTAAAGAAATGTAGCTCAAGTGGTGATTTCTGTCTTTGATTGGGTAAAGAACAAAGTGAAAAGAGGAGAAAATGCTGGTTACCAGCATTTTATCCTTTTCTCACAATGTTTTCAAATGCCTTCTATCTTCAGGGTTGTTAAAACACAGGCCTGTGTGGAAAAAGGGTTCATTTCCAGGCTGATAATGTTAGGTTTAGGTATTTAAAAATTTCTCAAGAATGTACATGTTGTAAAAATTCACTCTTTATCTGACAACAAAATAGTAGACTTGTCCTTATTAGAAACATCTGCAGACCATAATATAACTTTTTACCAAACAAAAAAATTTTGTACCTATCAAAATTGAAAGCATTTGCGGATGAATATGAATATGACTCAAAATTTGTTGTTAGAAAGGGTAGAAAACATTGTGGGAAAAAAAGAAATGCTGGTTACAAGCATTTTCTCCTTTTCCCACAGTATTTCCAAAAGGCATCTTTCTCAAGGTCATTAAAACTCGGGACTGTGTAGTAAAGGGTTAAAGGTGACTAACATAATGGAAGTAGTGTATATCAGGGCCAAAAATAATGTGAGAAAAGGAGAAAATGCTGGTTAACAGTATTTTTGTTTTTCTCAATGTTTTCTACGGATTTCTTCCTCAGGGTCGTAAAAATCATGGGATGGTTTGAAAAAAACATTCAACCTGTGAATAAAACTTTGTGACAAATGTGAAAACTACCCACTTTTGAACAATTTCTCAACCAGTTACAATGTTCTGTGAAAGTGGAACCATTACAGGGCATCTGTGTAAAATTAACAATCCTTTACCATACAATGCTGAGATTAAACAATACTGAGGAAAAAGGCTTTTGAAAACATTGTGGGAGAAAGAGAGAATGCTGGTAACTAGCATCTCTATGTTTTCTATCCTTTCAAAGAATATTGGATCATTTGTCATCTGCATTTATGCTTTGAATTTGGACAAGTCCAAAATTTTGTCATCTTCTAAAGGGTTTAAAAAAGTGCTTTCAATGTATTTTTTTCCCCCAAAAAAACCAAAAGTTTACACTTGTCCAAAGTGTAAGCATTTGCAGACAACACAGTATGTGACTAAAAATTTAAGAGTTGTTCAAGGAATGATAGAAAACATTGCGGGAAAAGGAGAAAATGCTGGTTACCAGCATTTTCTCCTTTTCCCCCAATATTTTCAAAAGTCCTCTTCTTTATGGTTATTAAAACTGCGGATTGTTTGGTACAGGCTTAACCAAGTATATAATACTACATATTCCATATTAAGGTGTTGGGTTTTTTTTACCCTTTTGAGTTCATGAAACATATACACATGCACACATACACAAAATGCTTTTTAAGTAATTCTTAAAGCTATCAAGTTTCATTGTAAGATTAAACCTCCTTTAAGTGACAGCCAAGAGAAGAAAGACAAGTTGTCTTTTAAAACAGACAGTCTCTTCATGGCTTCACCACCCCGAGAAATAGTGCCTGGTTTCACAAAAAAAAACTTAGGTCTTTTATTTTGCACAAATCTGCAAACGGACCATGAACTTTGTTATTCAAGACGCATTTCACTAGCATTAACAGATTATAGTAATGATCTGAAATCCTGAGCTGACAATATTTCAGACTCAACTTGGCAACACAATTTTAGATGTAACCAAAACTGAAAGCATTTGTATAAGACAAATTGAATATGGGTGACACAATAGGGTTTGTCTGTAAATGGGTACAAAACATTAAGGGAAACAGAGAAATGCTGGTTACCAGAGTTTAATTCTTTTCCCACATTTTTTCAAAAGTCAATTTCCTAAGGGTTTTAAAAGCACAGGATTGTTGGGCAAAGATTAAAGAAGGAAGCATCTGAAAACATTGTGAGAAAGAGAAAATGCTGGTTACTAGCATTTCCTTTTTCCACAATGCTGGTGAACAGCTTTCTCCTTTTCCTATCATGTTTTCTACCAATTTAGAGAAAGTCATTTTTCTTTGGTTTATTACAATACAGGATTTTTTGGTTAATAGTGAAGAATAAAGCATTTGAAAATATTGTGGGAATAGGAGAAAATGCTGGTAACCAGCATTTTCTCCTTTCCCCGCAATGTTTTCAGCCCATCCAGACAATCTGATCTGCTGAGGGTCAATTTTATGTGTCATCTGCAAATGCTTTCAATTTGGACAAGTCTAGTATTTTGTCATGTGGGTAACATTAGAATATGACAGGTCAACTTGAATTGGGGTTTGATATATGAAATGCGTGTGAAAATATCACTGCAAAAGATGGAACTGCCCACAATGAGCAAATTTTCCTTTTGCCACAATTTTTTTTCAAATGTTCCACTGCAAAACAAGAAAGGTCTCTTTCAATCTCCAGGCTTTAAATGACTTAACTCTTTACAAACAAAATTTTAGACTGGTCCAAACTGAAAGCATTTGCATAGGACACATTCAAATTAGCTGAAATGATGGTAATTGTCTTTGGAAGTGTAGAAAACCTTGTGGGAAAAGGAGAAAATGCTGGTAACCAGCATTTTTTCCTTTTCCATCAATGTTTCCAAAAGCCATTTTCGCTGGGATTTTTTTTTTTTATTCAATCTTACTGAAAATTGTTTTTTAACTATTTCTTTGTTATTGAAAATTTCAAATATTAACACTATTAGCACTAAACCTAGATTCAATAGCTCATGTATTACGTACAGATCAAGCTCAGACTGAACGAAACATTCAGTCTGATCTTTGATCTATACTATCCATTTCTTTTCCAGATATTTTGAGAAAAAAGCTTCCAAATTACATGCTCTGCAGCTCTCGTATTGAGAATGATAATTTCATTTACTTAGCACTATAATGGGTAAAAACAATAGACAGTATACATACAAACGGCTAGAATGTCTTGACTAAAAGTATATCAGTACTGACGAGATAATATTGTGGCACATGAAGTAATCATTCAGGGAAAGGTCTTTCTTTATTTTTCAAAGTTATCAAATAAATACGGAATATTATGTTGTAGTGAATTTACTGGAGCTTGTATTTACCTCAAGCAGAATGAGAAAATTTGATGTCTTGCCAGACTGAAGGTCAAACAAGATGTCAAAATTTTCTTACTCGGCAAAAAGTAAATACAGGCACCATGAAAGTTACTACAATATAATATTCTTTTAATTATATACCTAACACTTTCAAAGACAAAAAATAGTGATTACTGATGTTTTAATGATAACAGTAAATGGAATAAAAGAAATAAAGGTAAAGTGGTCAATAACTTTATTTTCATGAATGGCTGATGAATATTATAGAGTAACATTTTGACTTATCAAATCGCGAACCAATACACAAGTATTCCGTGTGTGAGGTATGCCATCCTACCATACTTGGAACCGTATTGCACAATGTGTAGATACTGATTTTCTTTTCTGTCCTGTGTGTTATATTATCGGTATGCGACGCATGTATTTGAAATATTTCAGGTATATAATAAAGGTAGATCTCTGGTCGTTCAGTGGAAGGCATAAGTTTTATCAATGTCATTATTTAGTGTTTACCAAATAATCTTGGGTTTTTACAATCCTGAAAAAGAGGGCTTCTGAAAACATTGTTTGGAAAGGAGAACATTCTGACAAACATTATTTACCAATTGTTTCTCCTTCATCTAAAGTGTTTTCAAAAGTCTCCAGAAAGATGCTCCACTTCTCCAAATCCTAAACATGTGCAGACGAAAAATTAAATGTGACTAAAATGGATGCACTTGTCTTTAAGAGAGTAGAAAACATTGCAGAAAAGGGAGAAAATGCTGGTTTCCAGCATTTTTTCCTTTTCCAACAATGTTTTCAGTGGTCTTTTTTCCCTCAGACTTGATAAAACTTCTGACTGTTTGGTAAAAAGTTAGTCCTTTACCACATGACAAAAGACTTATCCAAACTGAAAGCATTTGCAGAAAACAAAATAAATGTTGCTTAAAAATAAAAATATGTCTTTCACTGGGTAGAAAACATTGTGGGAAAAGGAGAAAATGCTGGTTACCAGCATTTTCTCCTTTTCCCACAATATTTTCAAGAGCCTTTTCCTAACGGTTGTTAAAACTCGGGATTGTGTGGTAAAGGGTTAAGCAAGTAAAGCTCACATGACCTAAAATGCATTGGGTATATTAGCTTTCAAACAGTCTCCACACTGTGATAAAAAGATAGAATAACTGTGATAAAGTGAAGCATTGTCAGAACATCACACTTTGTATCATGTCAAAAAAATAAAAATCATAACAAACAGTGAAATCATCTATATTGGCTAATTTCACCCTATATTTCAAACCAATCTGTATCTAAAACTTCTAATTTTGATGGAACTGAAACAATTGACTTGTTCCCAAGTAATTTTTGCATCTAATTTTTCGGTAGAATGAGAGTAGTTCAGTATCTCTTTAACCCTTTACCACACAGTTCCTAGTTCTTTAGGACCTTGTAAGAGCAGGCTTTTGAAAACATTATGAGAAAAGGAGAAAATGCTAGTTAACAATATTTTCTATCCTATCAAAGACAGCAATCATCATTTTAGCGACATTTAATTTTGTTGTCTGCAAATGCTTTCAATTTGGTCCGGTCCAAAAATGTGTCATTTAGTAAAGAGTGAGCAGGCAACAAAATTTCAAACTTGTCCTGTCAACATTTGAAGCATCTGAATATAAAATGTGATTCAACTGATAGTATTTCTGAGAGAGAAGAAAACATTGAGGGAAAAGATAAAATGCTGGTCATCAGCTTTTACTCCCTTTTCCACAATGTTTTCAAAAGAATTCATCACTGGAATTGACTGTAAAGGGTTCACAAAAATTTTCTGTTGGGAAAAAATGGCACTGCGTAAACGTCTTTCTTGACCGACATTAAAATCTTGTCAGGTCTCCATGATTCGAATATTAGAAAATGATTTGGTTGCTTTCGATATTTTCGACATTATTTCTATTTAGATCACTACAGACAATGCACCTATCTATGCCTTCCTGCAATTTCTTTGACCAGTATTTTGCCCATATGTCTTTCCTAGCCACTGACTGCTTCCCAACATTAACATTGTTGGAACAATGGGGACAAATGAATGAATCCTGCTAACCAGCATTTTCTCCTTTTCCCACAACATTTTCTGCCCTTTCAAAGGCAAGTTCTTCCATTTGAGCATCCAGTTATAAACAACTTCTTTTTGCCATGTGATCTCTTTACCAAACAAACGTGCTTAACTCTTTACCACACAATCCCGACTTTTAACGACCCTGAGAAAGAAAGCTTTAGAAAACATTGTGGGAAAAGGAGAAAATGCTGGTAACCAGCATTTTCTCCTTTTCCCACAGTGTTTTCTACCCCTCCTAAAACAAATTTCAATTTTTAATAACATTTGTTTTGTTGTCTGCAAATGCTTTCAATTTCGACTGGTCTAAAATTTTGTCGTTTGGTAAAGAGTTAAACAACCATAAGGGCGAGCAGCTTTTGAAAACACTGTGGGAAATTGAGCAAATACTGATAACCAGCATTTTTTTCCTTTTCACCACAAAGTTTTCTGCCCTTTCAAAGTCAAATTCTGTCATTTGAGCTAGGCTTAACTTTTAGTTTGCAAATTTTCAATATGGAAGAATCTACACTTTTATCATATGGTAAAAACTTAAAACACTGGAATGCTCAAAGCAATTGATCTCAGAGACGGGTTCGACTGTGTATTCTAATTATCAAATGTTTTAATCAAAACTTTCACTAATTATGTGGCATATGGAAATGTGGCAAGTGGAACAGAGATCCGACTGACAGAAACAGTTACATAGCTAGCAGTTATCACATCAATGGCAAAAATCAATCCCACACTCGCAGCTAAACAAATAACAGAATTATGGCATATTCGAATCATCGAGATTTCGAGTATAACGCTGCTTGTAAAACAGCTGTCTGACTAATGGGAAGTTACACAGATAGCAGTTATCACACTGAAGATGAAAATCACTCTCATACTGTGCGTCAGGTAAACATAAGAGTTATGGTGTGTTTTAATCATCCAGATTTCATGTATAATGCTGCTTGTGTAACAGCGGACTGACAAATGGAGTCACATGGCTGTAAGCACACTGGTGACGACAACCTCTCTCACGTTATGTGTCAAATACACTGTTGTCGTATGTTCAAGTCATCGTGACTTAATCCATCACGCTGCATGTGAAACAGCGGTCCGACTGACTTAAAGTTACACGGCTAGCGGTTATCACATTGATGACGCAAATCACTCTCACACTGTGTGTCAGGTAAACTATTGTCAGATTACATACTGCAGTATTGTCCATTCATTTTCAAGAACTGAAAAATAAGACAGTACTAAATGTCAATGTTTTGTAAGGTAATTGCTTTCAAAAGTCCTTTTCCCAAGGGTTATTAAAACACAAGATTGTTTAGTAAAAAGTTTAACCCCTTACAACACAATCCCAAGTTTTAATAACCCTGGGAAAATAGATTTTTGAAAACATTGTGGGAGAAGGAGAAAATGCCTGTTACTAGCATTTTCACTTTTTCCTACAATGTTTTCTAATGAATCCAATTATTTGAGCCACGAATGTCTTCTGCAAATGCTTTAAATTTGGACCAGTATAAAATATTGTCATGTGGTAGAGTTAAACCGTCATTTTGCTTTTAGCCCTGGTGGTCAGTAAGGTCCAGCATGAGTCACCATGCATTGGCCAACTGCAACCAAACTTCACAGGAATGTTCTTTGAGTTAACCCTTTACCACACAATCCTAACTTTTAACAACCTTAAAAACGAAAGCCTTAGAAAACCTTGTGGGAAAAGGAGAAAATGCTGGTAACCAGCATTTTCTCCTTCTCCCATAATGTTTTCTACCTTTTCAATGACAACTTTCATAATTTGAGCAATGGCTAAATTGTCATCTGCAAATGCTTTCCATTTGGACCAGTCAAAAATTTTGTAGTGTGGTAAAGAGTTAAGCTTTTACAAAGCTGGTGAACTCTATACAGAAGTGTGGAGGCATTGGCAATGAAAATGGGGAGATTTGGCAAATCTTTAAAAATCTTCTGGTCCAAAATCATGTAACTTCATCAAGTGGACCTCCAGCAAAGCCCTGGGGTTAAAATTGGCCTGCCCTGGGGGTCACAAGTTTAACCCTTTACCACACAATCTTGACTTTTAACGACCCTATAAATGAAGCCTTTTAAAAACATTGTGGGTAAAGGAGAAATGATGGTACCAGCATTTTTTCCTTTTCCCACAATGTTTTCTACCCTTTCCCAATCAAACTTCAATTTTTGAGTCATATTTATTTTGTTGTCTGCAAATACTCTCAATTTAGACAAGTCTAAATTTTGTCGTTTGATAAAGAGGTAACAAGGCCAATAAAGTGAAAACTTTATAGATCTTTTGGATCCTAACCATCAGGCTTAGGGCTACCAAAATTTGCATGTAGCCTCATCCAATGGACCTCTACCAAGATTGTTCAAATCCTAGCCCTGGGCTCAAAATTCGCGCCAGCCCAGGGATCACATTTCCATGGGCTTATAAAATAAAAAAGTCTTTTTTCCTAACCATAAGGCCTATAAGACAATGCTGTTTACCTGCATTTTTTTTCCTTTTCCCAAATTGTTTTCAAAAGACTTCTTCCTTAGAGTTGTTAAAACTAGTCATTATTTGACTGTTTCATACAGATTTATTTGCTAAAAGCAGTTTCTCCTTTTTCAACAATGTTTTACTTCAGGATCATAAAAGATACTGAATTCTTTGGTAACGAGTTAAATCTTACCTGGATAACTAATGATGGCCCACGGGCAACAATTTCTGGTGGAAGCTGACTAAGGGGACAATTTTCAATACTCATAATCTGTAAGTTGTAACACAGGGCCAGTTCATATGGAAGGGAGTGCAGCTCTTGGTTGTCGTTGATATACAGGGATTCCAAACTTTCCAAAGCACCTACAACAGTGAAATAACGACATAGAATTTAATCTTCAGACATCAAGTAAAGTTGTTATATTAGCTGGACAGATCAAGGCAAAACATCACATCACCTACAGTTTAATGTTTGGATAAATGCTATTCAGTCTATTGTCAACATTGTCCAGTTTATTGAAAATGGAGCTATCAGGTCATATATGTCCATGTTACTGGTTCTTTGTATTCTAGTTTAACGCCATTTTATCAGCATAGGTCATATCACGGCTGTCAGTGCACCATGTGTTTCCTGGCTTTCTCACACCAGTACTGACACACTTTTCTTTCAAAGCCACTAACTACTTTTCTCACATGCATCCAAGGTGAGAGGTGAAAAATCGCAAGAAAGACAGTCTGCCTCAACTGGGTATCAAACTTGCAACCACCAGGTCACAAGTTAGATACGCTAACCACCGAGCTATTCAGTTGAACTGTTATTGGTTCATGTCTTTATATCTGTTTACAAAAAAATCCTACAACGGTGAAACAATAAGGCAGAATTTAGTCTCAAGAATCTGAGTGCAGAGTTTTTGTAACAGCCAGACAGACAAAGGTTGAACTGGCTGATATTTGAATCAACACTATCCAGTTTATTACAACTGGAGAATAAAAGTAGTTGCCTGGCTATGACTCGAACCATGTATCCCCTGCCAAATGTGCCACTGCTCTAACTGTCTGACAGAAAACATAGTTTGAAGTCCACATGCACCTAAACCTGTACCAAAGAATCACCTGTTTTTACAACCCTGATAAAGAAGGCTTTTGAAAACATTGAGGGATAAGGAGAAAATGCTGGCTACCAGCATTTTCTCCTTTTCCTATGATTTTTTCTACCTTTTCAATGTAAAATTTCATTATATGAGCCAAATATAATTTGCCGTCTGCAAATGTTTTGAATTGGGGAAGGTCTAAAAATTTTGCGGTTTGGCAAAGAGTTAATAAGTAAACTGGGCACAATCAATTACCCAAAGAATGTCAGGCACATTTTTTGTGGCTTTTGTAGATAGTGTGTGCCACAATGCCTAGATTACTCGCCCTGTGCATCATCATCTAAGCTACCAGGCTTGGCAAACACAGCTCATTGTTAAAGAACAGAGAAAGTTATTATTTCACTGATTTCTTTCACTTCGATCTAAAAATCTACTGGAATAAAACTCTGAAGTGCTGAAAACATGTGCACCAAATGTGGGTGCCAATGCTCGGCTGCAGTTGCTTTTACATTGATTCTTAGTGAAAATTCTATGCTGAAAAAGGGGCATAACCATGTCAAAAGTATTTTGATAGTTACCTGCCTCTGTTGCATAGGGTTTCCCTTTTGATATTTAAGAACTAGTCTAAGTTTGAAGTAAATACGGTCAGTAATGCCAGGGATAATGTAAAATGTCAAACTTTTTGCACAACGATGATGATGCAGACAAAAACAGGTCTATGACAGTACCTATACTCTCCTTCAAATAGCCAAGCTAAATATGACAAAATGGGCAATTTCTGTATTTCACACAACAAAAATTTCTTTCTTTTTTATTTGACAACCGGTTTAAGCCCCTTAAAAACAAAGCACATTACAAACATATCACCCAAGATACCATTTACCCTTCACCAAAGAATCCCAAGTTTAAACAACCACAAGGGAAAGCCTTCGAAAACATTGACAGCAAACAAGAAAAGGCCTCTGCCGACCGTGTTCATCAAGATCAGACTGCAGAAAACATGCAGTCTGATCTTGGATCTGCCCGATACAGTGAGATTTTTTCCAGCATGAAGAACTTTGTAATTGCAATGTTTTGGAATATACTATTTACTTGAAATCTTCAATCTATCTATTTAGCAGTTTCAGGGTTAATTTGTTGTCTGCAAATGCTTTGAAATTGGACAAGTCAAGTCTGAAATTTCGGACAACTTACCTATTTCTGCTGGTATAGACGTAAGTTTATTTTCCCCGGCACCAAGATACTGAAGATTTTTTAAGCACCTACAAACAAAACAAACACCGACTTAGACACTTGCAAAAATAGTGTATAAACCTTAGCCCCTTACCAAACAACAAAATCTTAGGCTTGCGATAATTGGAAGCTTTTGTAGACGGCAAAATAATATTGACTCAAAAACAGAAATTCACTTCTACAAAGGTAGAAAATATTGTGGGAAAAGGAGAAAATGCTGGTTACCTGCATTTTCTCCTTTTCCCACAATATTTTCATAAGGTCTTTTCCTTAGGGCTGTTAAAACTCCAGATTGTGTGGTAAAGGGTTAACCAGACAGTAACCAGCTTTCACAATCCAGATAAGAATAAATCAAAAACGGTGCAAAAGGAGAAAATGCTGCATTTTCTCCATTTCCTACAATATTACTTTACTTTCAAAGACAATTCCATCATTTCAGCTACAAGTCTCACAGCCTACCACTAGAGCTGTTCAAGCTTACAAATTGCAACATACGATTAACTGTCGAGAAAAGTTCTAGCCACCATGACTTTTACCAAATTTGGAATTTTGGCAAAAACAAGAATTTCACAATCAACCCCTTAATTACGACCCAATTATAACCCCCATGAAAAAAAAACCCAAGTTCAATCCCTTTCTAATGTAGTCCTAACAACAAAATTCAAACTCTGTATGACAACCCAATTTCAACCCTAAATAAGGCCAATTTGTGCCCCTGTATAAACACCTTGTGACCCTTGTACAACCCAGATAACAACCAAATTAAAACCTATGAAAACCTAATCTGAACCCCTGTAATATGACCAATTTCTGCCCTGTATAACAACACTGTATTATGACACAATTTCAACCCCAGTGTAGTAACAGCCAAGCAATGCACAGGGCAGCTTATGATAATAATGATATGATAGAGTGGCATTTTACAAGGCTTTGGCTCTTGCCCAAGGAGGGCACAAAGAGGGCAGTTCCTCAGATACGTAACCCAAGATCTCCACTTTCCTAATGCAACACCTTAACCCTTTTCCAAATGAAAAAATTATAGAACATTCCAAATTGAATGCATTTGCAGATGACAAGATAAATGTAACACAAAAATTAGAATTTGTTTTGGGAAGGGTTTTTGAAAACATTTTGGGTACAGGAGAAAATGCTGGTTACCAGCTTTTTCTTCTTTTCCCACAATGTTTTCTAAAGCTTTTTTCTCAGGGTAGTTTAAAGTCAGGATTGTGTAGTAAAGGGTTAACCACTGAGCTATGCACAAGCTAGGTGTGCTACATGTAGCTACCACACTTCCTCTGCTTAATAACATTTCGGGATAAAAAAATACAAACTCTTTACCATACGACAAAATTTTAGACTAGTCCATATCAACAGCATTTGCAGATGACATAGTAAATGTGGTACAAGTAATGGGATTTGTCACATTGTGGGAAAAGGAGAAAATGCTGGTTATCAACATTTTCTCCTATTCCCATAAAGTTTTCAGAAGCTTTCTTTCTCAGGGTCAATAAAACTCAGGATATTGTCATAAAGAGTTAAACCGCCAGTGTCTTTGGTAAAAATAAGTGCTATTGCAGACTGCACAGATAATGATCAGCCTGCACAGAATGTACACTCTGATCTTGGATCTAAGTTGTCTGCTTGTTTAGTCAAGCATGAATCACAAATGTTTTGCTATTGGTCACATTTCCGCATGTCCAATGATCAATTGACCTCATGATTCAGTTGATTGTTAAACAAAAAGGTTTTATATGGATCCATAATTATGTGATGACATGCCTGGTATCATACATCATGGAGATTCTTTAAGCACCCTTTTTACAGAGCATGGCTCACAAATTTTTTTCACCTGGTAAAGACTTCATGCTAAAGCATTTATCTGTAGAATGACTATATTGAAGTCTTGAGAGGCTAAACTGGGTCGATACTTTTTGCAGATATATTAAGCCCCCTTTTCCTAAAGCATCACTCATGTGTAAAAATACAATAGTCAATCAGAACAGACACATACCCAATTGCTCTTGGTAGTGAGGCAAGCTGATTTGTTTGGACTACTAATCTACGAAGTTCTCGGAGTTGTCCTAGAAAAAACAGGAGAAAAACACTTTTGACTTGTATCACTGCCACAACTACACTTTCCTTTCTTTAACTCTTTAGATCACAGAACATGCAGTCCAATCTAAAGTCTTCAATGTCTGCCATTTCTCATCATCTTTTCCCTAGAAGCTTTGTCTGTTTGTATGGTCTTTAACCCTGTTTTCAGTATTATTTCAGTTATATTAAAGCTACCTGTGCACCTATCCATGCTTTTCTAGAGTTTCTTTTACCAGTACTTTGCACCATACTCTTCCCAAGCCATTGGCTGCTTTCCCACATTATCATCCCCAGAACAATGATCAGTGTCGAGAGAGGAATGAATCTTATCGCAATGATTATCATCAATCCTCAGAGAGAAATTGGCCAAGCTGGGGATTTGAACCAGCAAGTCCTGTACGCTGGCGACCACACTACAGGGGCATGGCTTGTATTTTTAAGAGAAAAGGATCGAAGGAATTTAACAGCTAGCCCTGTGCACCTCATGCTCAGTTGAACTTCACAAAAGATTAATCTAACAAAGAATAAGAGCGTCAAAAAATGAAAAATCTCAAGTGCTACCTATTTCTTGTGGGAGGGATTCCAATTTGTTTTCTTCTAAGTCTAGGACTTGCAGTTTCTTGAGATTTCCAATACTAGCTGGTAGCCTCTGTAACAAAACAGCCAAACTGGAACTGGTGCAAACAAGTCTTTACCCTTTACCACACAAAGCTGACTTTTAACAACCTTCAGAAAGAAGACTTTGAAAACTTTGTAAGAAAAGGAGGAAATGCTGGTAACCAGATATTTCTTCTTTTCCCACAATGTTTTTTTACCCTTTCAAGGACAACTTTCACAATATTAGCCACATTTAATTTAGCGTCTGCATATGCTTTGGGTTTGGACAGGTGAAAAAATCTTTTCATCAGATAAAGGGTTAACCCTCTCTACAAAACAATACCAATACAAAGCAGAAACATTGTTGGTAAAGTAAAATACAAAATGCAGGTAACCATCATTTTCTCCTTATGCAACTATGTTTTCTATCATTTTAGAAGTAAATTCCATCAGTTGAGCCATATCCAGTTTGACGTCTGTGACTGTTTTCACTTCTGACGAAACTACTGAAAGTGGAATTTGCAACAAAAAATACCTATGTGCATGACAGACAGGTGATTCCTAGACTTTTTTCAAGCCAGTGCTTCACATAACATTCCTTCTACAGCTCTGGCTGCTTTCCTACATAAACATTGTGATACTGAAGTTCATATAAAGGTAGTGTACTGGGGTTCAAAGAACATTATTCTTTCATTTTACCACTTATTGCACATTCTAGAGTTTAAATACCTAGAGGAAGATGGCTTTTTGGAAAAATTGTGAGAAATGGAGAAAATGCTACTAACCAGCAACCCCTCCCTTTCCCACAATATTTTTGTTGTTTGGTAAAGATTTCATTAGAATTGGCCAAAACACAAATGTGACTTTGCAAGAGCTTGACAAAACAAATATTTCTATGAAGTTTGCTTGCAATCAGCTACATACATCGGGAAAACATGATGTTTAACCCCAACTTTTAATCCTGACTTTTAATGACCCTGACAGGCTTTGAAAACATTGTGGAAAAAGTAGAAATTGCAGGTACCTAGCATTTTCTTCTTTTCCCACAATGTTTCCTATCCTTTCAGAGACAAATACCAATGTTTGAGTCATATTTACTTTGTTGTTTGCAGATGCCTTCAATTTGGACAAGTCTAAATTTTTCTTGTCTGGCAAAGGGGTTAAGGGACTACATAATAATGACATGTGCCAATGGAAGGGCCACAATTACTGACAACTATAGCTCAGAAAAATCAGCAAATATTTGAGAAAAGGAACTTAAGCTGGTTATTGCTTTATTGGTATTTTCTCTTTTACTCACAATGATTTCAAAAGCTTTCTTACTCAGGGTTGTTAAAACCCAGGATTGCATGTACAAAAGCTTTATTACTAAGGGTAGTTAAAACCCAGGATTGCATGTACAAAAGCTTTATTACTCAGGATAGTTAAAACCCAGGATTGCATGTACAAAAGCTTTCTTACTCTGGGTTATAAAAGCTAAATATTGTTTGTTCAAGTACAAAAGCTTTCTTACACTGGATTATAAAAGCTAAAGATTGTTTGTTCATGTACAAAAGCTTTCTTACCCTGGGTTATAAAAGCTAAAGATTGTTTGTTCAAATTCAAAAGCTTTCTTACTCTGGGTTATAAAAACTCAGGATTTATATGGTACAGGGCTAGACACAAACTTACCCTTAATAAATTATTACTAAGAATGAGTACTTCTAACTTTTCCAGATTTTGAATGTCATCTGGAATACGAGTCAGCTGATTGGTACCAAGGTTCAATTCAACCATATTTGTCCAATTCCCAATATCTGTGAAAAAAGAAAAGCGAAGTATTTCAGCCATGCACTGGCAAAAGGGGGTTTAACTCTTTACTAAATGACAAAATTTCAGACTTGTCCAAATTGAAATCATTAGCCATGACTACTAAATGTGACTCAAAAAATTAAAAATTTGTGCTAGGTTGGGTAGAAAACATTGTGGTTTCCAGCATTTTCTCTTTTTCTCACAATGTTTTGAAAAGCCTTTTTTCTCGGGGTCATTGAAACTCAGAACTGTGTGGTAAAGGGTTAATGCATCTCTGTGATGCATTGTACAAAGCAAGTCATCACATAATGAGGGATCCACAGAATCCATTTAGTCTAGCAACCAACTGAATTGTAAAGTAGACTGGTCTTTGGACATGCAGAAAATTTACCAAAAGCAAAGTTTCAACATAAGTCCAGCCTGCATAGTTCAGGTGGATACCTTTTGCAACCAGCATTTTCTCTACCAGTATTTCTCCTTTTCCTACAATGTTCTCTACCATTCCACAGAAAATTTTCCCATTTTTAGCCAACATTTGTCGTCTGTCAATGCTTTCAATTTTGTCACGTGTAAAATTTTCTCATTTAGTACAGAATTAACTCTTTACCAAATGGCAAAATTTTACAGTTATCTAAATTCAAAGCTATTGCAGACAATAAAATTAAATGTGGCTCAATTGATGAAACTTGACTCCAAGAGAGTAGAAAACATTGTGGAAAAAAAAAAAGAGTGATCAAGTGAGTAAACCCTTTACCATGCAATCCTATGCTTTAACAACCCTGATCAAGAGGCTTTTGAAAAAATTTTGAGAACAGGAGAAAATGCTGGTAACCAACATTTTCTTTACAAGCATTTTCTCTTTCTCAAACAATGTTTTCTACCATTCTGAAGCAAATTTTCAATTTTTTAGCAACATTAATTTTAATTTGTTGTCTGAATATGCATTCAATTTCCTTGTGTCTAAAATTTTCTCATTTGTTAAAGAGTTAACTCCTAACCAAACGACATTTACAATCATCGAAATTAAAAGCAATTGCAGATGACAAATTAAATGTGGTTCAGTTGATGAAACCCGACCTTCACCCTTTACCACACTATCCCGACTTTTAATGGCCCCGAGAAAGAAGCCTTTTGAAAACATTGTGGGAAAAGGAGAAAATGCTGGCAACCAGTATTTTCTCCTTTTCCCACAATGTTTTCTACCCTTCCAAGAACATATTTCAAGTTTTCAGCCACATTTATTTTGTCGTCTGCAAATACTTTCGATTTGGACTATTCTAAAATTTTGTCATTTGGTAAAGAGTTAAAAGGGTAGAAAATATTCTGCATCCTTTTCAAACAATGTCTTCCATCATTCTACAGAAAATTTTCACTTTTTAGCAACGTTTAATTTGTCCTCTGTAAATGCATTCAATTTCTTCACATGTAAAATTTTGTCGTCTTGTAACGATGTAATAACACTCACCAAGAGGTAGTGACGTGAGCTGATTATCCTTCATGTTCAACTTGGAGAGACATTTGGCTTGAGAAAATATTCCATATGGAACTTTGTTGATCTGGTTATGTTCCATATTGATTGACTGAAATAATAAAATATATCGTCCGACTGTTCAAAACAGTTACTATTTGTTTAGGAATAGTAAATCTTTGCATGGATTACAAAATATGGGTCATGCTCTGTGAAAAGGGTGTTTAATGCATCTGCAAAAAGTATCGAACAGGCTGACATGGACAAGAACTTTTTGCTACTTGTAATTGTCTGTATGTCAAAGGACAGTCTACCTCCAGATCCAGGTCCATTGTTTGACTAAGCCGATTTTATGGATCCACAATTACTGTATGTGACGATTCGCTTGGTCTAATGCATCACAGAGATGCGTTAAAGCCCCTTTTGCCAGAGCATGACTCATTTGTTTATCTCAATGGGAAATATATTTGTTTGACTCAAATAATAGATATTTGATTAAAATACTAAAATATTTTGACTAAGTAAATATTTGTTTGGAATAGTTAATATTTGTTTTACTGCAACCATAAATATTTGTTTGACTGAAGCTGTAAATATTTTTTGGCTGAAACTGTAAATATTTGTTTCACTTAAATACTCAATTTATTTGACCAAAGTAATGAACATTTTTTTGACTGAAAGTTGTCATTTGTTTCAATGATTTTAAATTTCGTTTTCAGCAGTACTGTAGCTCTTTACAATACAATATTACTTTAGACTTGTCCAACTTAAATGCATTTGCAAACAACAAATCAAATGTGGCTGAAATGATGGTAATTGAAAACCATTTGGGAAAAGGAGAAAATGCTGGTTACAAGCATTTTCTTCTTTTCCCACAAGGTTTTCAAAAGGCTATTTCCCAAGGGTCATTTAAACTTGAGATTGTGTGGTAAAGAGTTAATTCTGTGCCTAGCCTAAGGGCAAGATACAACAAAGGTAATACAACAGTGATTTCCACCTATTTGGTCTAGGGTTATCAATTACATGTAGACATTTTTACCAGATTCAAGAACGTTTTAAGTAATCCAAAATACTTTGATTATTTATATTACAATTCATACTACATGTATATACTATGTACCATAGCTGACAAACTCTTGCTTTCGAAAATAAATAATGATGCATTCTATTGGCTCCATTATGACATTTTTAGGAGCTTTTAACCAATGAAATGACACCTTATACATCTCTTGTTAGAAAGGATTTGCTGGGTTCATATTCACCAAACATTCTTAGTTTCATTCTTGTTCTTATTCCAGATTTTGAAAGGAGCACAACTTGATTGGCATAACGAAACCTTACCTCTACAGAACAAAACTGCGAAGGGCCACCGGTAGGGTATGACTGGAAATTATTTCTTGGGACTGTGATACTCTTTAGGCTTGTCAAACTTGACAATAAGCCTTCCTGGAAAAGAGAAAAAGCAAAATTCATGACAAATGTCATTCTGTATCACATTCTAAGTCATGTTCTAAAGTTAAAAGGTAACACAATTTCTGATTGGCTGAACCAAATGGTTTTGCCATCAAAAATTGGATTCCTTTCTAAATTTTATTTTTCTAAATTTACATTATTCTTGAGAATAAGACAAAGACAAACAAGAGCACTGCATGTGGGTGCAAACTCTCTGCTGCTGTTGCTTTAAAAAATTGATTGGTTTTCAGTGAAAATTCTATGTCATACAAGAGACATAACTGTCAAAATATTTTGATGGTTACCTTCCCCTGATGCAGTGTTCCAGCTAGCAGGGAATAGAAGGGCATGGCACCCTGCCCCTTGTTCTTGATGCCCTGCCCTTTTTCTGGATGTCCTGCCCTTTTTCTGGACACCCTGCTGCTTATAAGCGCCCTGGAGACTCCTTTGTAATACAGTATTGTACTCTGTATTCTAAATTACGCCACAAGTCTGTTTAAGACCACATGGATATCCACCGCCTAATACATAATCCAATTAACAGCATCTCACTAATCCCTTCCTGGCAACGAAAAGATCGACTGTGACTGTATATTACGCTGCCATATTTTGTTAATGGGAACAATAGAGGCAATTATCCATTATTGTATATCATGTTCTATTAAACAGATAACCATAACTTTAAGATGACTGTTCTTATTCAACAATATTAGAGACTGTCTGCGAAAATTCTGTTCAGTTTGTTATCTGAGTTCATGTCGTAAAAAGATATGGTGCTTATTTTCTTGTATTGAGTTTCATGTACCGAGTTGAATCAAGGGTGCTTGATTGGTAAAATTATCCTTTTTGTACTGTTTTCTGGTCATAAGCAAAATAATTTATCTTTAGATTTATTCCTGGTTACAAAAATAACTTATCAAGTTATGTTAACGCTCATGTAGGATTGACGAGTCAGAACAATGTGCATTCACAAAGCCGACAGAGAAGAACACCACACCATATTGTTGACTTATATTTTGTAAAATGTAGGTCAGGATTTCAAGAAATACCCTTCCAAAAGTTAAATTACTTGGAAAGATGGACGATACAAAAAACACGAAAACCCGTGACTTAACACACGTCAAATTCACATCGACCCAATCAGAGACACTTCAAACTATCTTTCCAGCCGTCATAATGAATTTAAAGAGGATATTTGCTTACTCACTGCATGAAACACAAAGAAGAAGCTAAAATCTCTTTTTTTATTTAATTAGGAAAAGACTTGGATTGGTTTTCTATGACTGAAAAATATTGGGCATCTTCATGGTGGGGGTGGGAGGGGGGTGTCTCCTTGCCTTACCTCACGATTGCATAGAAACAAGAGTAATGAAAGAAGTATCCAACATTTATGGAACATTTAACATTTATCCATGATAGTGAATTGCATGCAAAGTAATAAGTTACCCGTAAAGACCTGTTTTTGTCTCATTTCACCAACTCTTCAGATCAGAAACTCTGCATATTTGTTATAGAAGAGTTTCAAAAAAAATGAAAGACACAATTACATTGCAGTAAAAGAAAGAAAGAGTTGGAAGTTTGTATTTATTAGTTTCTGTAGCTTGCATGTCCTGCTTGACCTGCAAAGCACTGACAAAAATGAAGACATGTATTGTATCAGTATCAAGTCTGTAGATGAATGGCATGAGGCTATAAGAAATATTTTGTGAAAAGGAGAAGATGCTGGTAACCATTTGTGTTCAGCAAAGGCTTTCAAATTGAGCAAGTCTTTATCTGGTTAAGAGTTAAATGAGGGTTATACATGTAATATGAATTACTTGTAATACTCCTGGACCTAGCTAAACCACACAAGAAACTGACTACTTAACAGGGAAAATGGTTTTCTTGGTAAGGTTAAGGTGGGAGATTCATATAAGCAACTTTAACAGAATTATTTCTGTTTTAAGAACCCCTTTTCTTACATCAGAAAATGCAGGAGAAACTGTCAATAGGGGTCAAAATCTCTAAAATTTTCTTGGGGAAGCATCTCCTAACCCCCCCCGCTGGGAGGGAGGCAACCCCCCCATCCCCCTATCTGGCGCTTTACACCTTGAAGTGCCCTTCTTAACCCAGCACCCTGCCCTTTTTTTACGCTGGCTGGAGCACTGCCTGATGTATGGCTTCCCTTTTCAATAGTTAACAACTAATCAGTTGTTTGAAATAATTATCTTTGGTAGTGACAGAGCTATTATGAAATATCTAAGTTTTTGCATAATAATGACAACAGCACAGACAATGTAATGCAGATGGGCTATGATAATACCTCAATGTTTTCTCAAAAAAACAGTCAAGCTAAAAGTCTGTTTTACAGTGGTTGGTTAACATGACCCCTGGGTTCAACTTGTCATTTGTCTGAAGCCAAATCCAACACCGTTTCACAATTACATTCAGTCAAGTTACTGCAGCCAGTGGACTAATCCATGCCTAGAGTTTCTTTGATTAGCTCCTTTTCCCATAATGTTTTCAAAATTCTTTTCATCCTACAGGTTGTTTAAACTCCTGATTCTTTGGTAAAGGGTAAAAATTGATTGATTGATTGATTGATTGATTGATTGATTGTAAATCTGAAGTCTTTAACCCATTACCACTCAATCCCTACTTTTGACGCCCCTGAGAAAGAAGCCTTTTGAAAACACTGTGGGAAAAGGAGAAAATGCTGGTAACCAGCATTTTCTCCTTTTCCCACAGTGTTTTCTACCCTTTCCAGAACAAATTTCTATTTTTCAGTCACCTTTATTTTGTCGTCTGCAAATGCTTTCAATTTGGACCAGTCCAAAATTTTCTCGTGTGGTAATGAGTTAACACTGTTTCGTATATTATTTCAGTTATGTTGCGGTAGCCATTGTACCTATCAATGCTTTCCTGGAGTTTCTATTATCAGTAATTCACACAATGTTCTTCCCAAGCCACAGGCAGCTTTCCAAGATTACAAGAGGGTAAAGGGTTAAACTCCTGATTGCTTGGTAAAGGGTTAACAACAGAACTTGGGATCAACTGGCAAATAAAAGATTAGAGTGCAGATTCTTTGCAGCTGATTTTGATCTATGCCTTTAACAAAATGTATGAGCTATGCTCTGGTGAAAGGGGTTTTAATGCATCTCCATGATGCATTATATCACACAAGTCATCACATATTTATGGATCCATACAATCATTTCTGTCTAGACAACAACCTGCTGAATAATGAGGTAAAATGGTCATTGACCATTGACTAAATTGATCAAAAGGTTTCAACACAGGTCAGCCTGTGCAATCCGCACAGGCTGACATGTGTTGATACTTTTTGCAGATGCATTAAACTCCCTTTTCATAGAGCATGGCTCATATGTACATTGTCTACAAGCATAAAGGCTTAATCCTTTACGACAAAATTTAGCCTTGTCCAAATTGAAAGGTTTTGCAGACGACAATTTTAATGTGGCTCAAATGGTGCAATTTTTCTTTGATAAGGTAGAAAACATTGTGGGGAAAGGTGAAAATGCTGGTTACCAGCATTTTCTCCTTGTCCCACAATGTTTTCAAAAGGCTTCTTTCCCAGGGTCGTTAAAAGGCGGCAATGTCCAGTAAAAGGTTACAATATCAAGAAATAAAAGCTTTTGTCAATTCACTCTTTACCACATGACAAAAATACAGACTTCTTCAAAAAAGCATTGAAAGCTTTGCAGATGACAATTTAAATGTGGTTCAAATGATGGAAATTTGTCTTTGTATGGTAGAAAACATTGTTCCACAATGTTTTCTACCTTCCCCTAAATGATTTTCAATTTTCGAGTCGCATTAATTTTGTCATCTGCGAATGCTTTCAAATTGAACAAGTCTAAAATTTTGGAAAAGAGTTAAAACATCTTACCGGTAACTGAGATATATTGTTTCCTTCTACATTAAACTCATCCATATAGGTACAGTTTGCTAGGGACGCTGGTACACACGTTAACCTATTATACCTGAAAATTAAATAGGATTACACACATTGATTACAAACTTGTCTCAATGGCTAACCATACAAAGCAACCAGCTTGCTTCTCAAGGCCAACCCAATAAAACAACCAGTATTCAAAGATACATCTGTACTTATTTTCAGCCAGTTTTTAAGCCATTTCATCTTTATTTTATCAAACTATAATCATTCTTGTTATCTTTATGCCAAATGCTGCCCTTGAGGGTTGTAAGTTTGCATTGATTTCGAGTGACAGAAAATGCATTTTATTTTCTGGAGGCCATCAAAGAAATCACTGTTGTGATGTTTCAAGTTTCATTTTTCACATCTAATTTTTGCTCATCATGAAAAATATGTGCGTTTATCAAGCAAAATAGATCAATTCAATCTAGTTGGGTAGCTGTAATAATGACATCATGAGTGATGTTGACTACGTTATAAAACATGACGTTTACCTGCTAAAAAAACATTCATGTTCTATAAATATCTATGGCCTGTCTAAAAATAAAAGTTAGGTTAAAGTAGAGAGGTTAAAGTGAAGAGCATAACAGAAACAGGATAATTGTTTGTTTCAGTGTATGAAAAGCTTCGTCACTCATGAAAATATAGCCTTTGCTTTTCACTCGATGAAAGAAATTTCTATCACATACCAAAACAGACATTTAACCTCTATATCTTCAGTAATGACATAGATATTATAAAATGTCAAAGTTTTTGCCTGACGGCACTATGACAATACCTTGATGCTATCTTCAAAAACAGCCAAGCTAAAAGCTGTGGAGATTACAAACCTTAAGCCTAATCTTGTCAAAGATTTCAAATTGCCTATTGAGTCTGGAATGTCCAGTAGTTCATTGTGCTGGAGGTCCAGGGAACTCAGCATCACACAGTTACCAATTTCTGAAATAGCATGTTTACATTTTAACCCTTTTACTAAACAATCCCAAGTTTTAATGCCTTTGAGATGGGGGGGGGGGGGCTTTGAAAATATTGTGGCAAAGGAGAAAATGCTGGTAACCAGCATTTTCTCCTTTTCCCTCAAGGTTTTCAAAAGTACTTTGTTGTTTTTGACAGATACAAGTCTTGAGATATTTTCCGGGAATCTCCTCCAATAGTTTTGCTTTATCTACCTTTAGAACAGCTACTTGTCCTGTCGGATGATTGCCTAGGAAATGTTACTCGTCCAAACCCATTTTTTACGTAGAGCAGACGGGTGAATTCTTCGAACTCTGGTTTTGTTTTTCTTTCACATTATATAGAAGAAATACAAATTTCAACTAGATTATTCATCTACGAGGAAATGCCCCAAGGAAAATCTAAACAAACAGACCCATCACATATCAAAAACTATTACAAATACAGAAACGTCGTCTGCTAAGGACCAGATCCTAAAGTAATCTTATTTGGTAATATCTGTGTCTATTTGCTATCTTTACTAAAAAGTAGGACAAGTGACACTAGAAAAAGGACGAGTAACTTTTCTAATTCACTCGCCTTGCAGGATGAGTGGGTTTTGGAAAAATTTTCGGCCTCTGAAAACCAAGTTGTATCCTTATACTGATAATATTATATTATATTAAAATTCATTTACAATAATTTACTCCATCATAAAGTTAAATATTTTTCTTATTTGCATTATAGCCAGATAGGAACCTTTTCTCCGACTTGATAAATCTAGTGTTGCATATCATGCATGTGCAGTGTAAAAAGTCATTTCCATTTTCATTTCCCCAGTGCTGCAGACAAATAAAGACGATCAGCATTTTGTTGTTTTGCACTTATATTGGTCTTGAGATTTCACTGATATTTTCCAAGAATCCCCCTTCGATAGTTTTGCTTGATCTACCCTTAGAAAAGCTACTTGTCCTATCAGATGGTTGCTTAGGAAATGTTACTCATCCAGACCCACATTTTACTCGTCAATATGAGCAGTCGAGTGGATTTTTTAAACTCTGTTTATGTCCATGCAGTTAAAAGATTTGGTAAAAAATTGTTGGAAAAGCTACATGCAATCATTCCTCTTGTTTCACTAATAATAAATCGTTCCTCTTGTTTCACTCATAAATCATAACATCAAATTATTATCAAGAGAAAACTTCACTTACCCACAGGTAGATGTTCTAAATGGTTGTGGGAAATATCAAATGTACTCAAATGTACTAAATTACCAATGCCCTTGGGTAACTCACGAATTTTGTTCTCTCTTAAAGTGAACATCGTTAAATTCTGCAAAATGAAGCAAAGTGAATGTTATTATTAGGTGTTTGTTGTATTGCAAAGTTAACTTAAAAACAAAAACACTGCATAATTGGTGCAAACCATTGACTGCAGTTGCTTTTAGAAATGTGCTCTGCTCTGTGAAATGAGGATCACATGCAACCGCAGAAATTATCCACCAAAGTCAGTCTGCACATTCCGTGTCGATCTGAGAATATTACTTGCACCAGTTAATGTTAATGAACTGAGTCTCAAATGACAACTCAACCCAAGTCGGAAACTGTGTCTGTTAGCAGTTTTGAGCAGAATAAGAGACTTAAAGTTTTCAACTAAAATGGGAGTAATTCATTTAGGGCTTACAGTGTCAAAATATTCAAACCCAGAATTTGGCTGGTTGCAAAATGCAGGTACTTTCTAAAACACTTTACAAAACAACCCCAAATTTTAAAAACCATGATAAAGAGGGCTTTTGAAGATATAGTTGGAAAATGAGAAAACGCTGGTAACCACCATTACTACCTTTTCCAACAATGTTTATATTCTTCTAAAGAGAAATGTATTACTTGAGTCGCATTTCATTTGTCTTCTGCAGTTTTACTGTTTCAAACTGGGCATGTCCAAAATTTTGTTCTTTGGTAACAAGTAAACCCTTTACCACACAATCCCAAGTTTTAACAACCCTGATAAAGAAGGCCTTTTAAAACATTCTGAGAAATGGAAAATGCTGGCAACAAGCATTTTCTCCTTTTCAAAAATGTTTTTACCATTTGAAAGCAGATTTCATGTTTTGAGAAGCATTTGTCATCTGCAATTGCTTCCAATTTGGACGGGACTAAAATTATGTTGCTTGGTAAAGAGTTCAATGTGTGGCTATTAGAAAAGTTGAAACTGTATTATACTTACAGTTAAATTACGTATAGCATCGTCTACGACTTTGATTCTATTAAATCGAATCAGCAGCGTGGTCAGCGACCTCATCTGATACACTACCTCTGGAATCTGAAACCAAATGTTTTTAACCCGTTACCTGATGACAAAATTTTAGCCTTGTCCAAATTAAAAGCATTTGCAGATAACAATTTCAATGTCGCTCAAATGGTGCAATTTTTCTTTAATAGGGTACAAAACATTGTGGAAAAAGGAGAAAATGCTGGTTACCAGCATTTTTTCCTTTTCCCACAATGATTTTGAAAGGCTTCTTTCCCAGGGTCGTTAAAAAGCAGTGTTGTGTGGTAAAGGGTTAACCTGTTACCAAACAATCCCAAATTTTAAGGTTGAGTTAGCTGGTTGAACCATGTTTATGCCTCTTTCAACATTATTTCAGTCATATCACGGCAACAGCACTGGGCTAGGGTTCTGGAGTGTCTTGGCCGAAGACAAACCCATGTAAAACCAAGTGCTTCCAGTGAGGCTTGAACTCTGGGGCTTCCAGATTATGACTCCCAAATTTACCACTGAGCCACGCAGAAACCCCAATTTTAAGGACCAAGAGGAAGATGGCCTTTAAACTTGTCATGGGAAAAGGGGAAAATATTGGTGACCAGCACTTTCACCTTTTTCAACAATGTTTTCTACCAATCCAAAGGATAATGCCTTTACTTGAGCAAAATTTAATTTGTCATCAGCAAATGGTTTCAACGAGAACATGCCCAGAGACATGTATTTGCTGTGACAGTTATTTTACATCAATACACTTGTGGATATAACTTGTTTTCTCTTTTGTAATTCACACCTGCAAGACACTTTTTTACAAATGCCAAGAGGTTACTTACTTGCATGCATATACATTTTCCTCTGATGTGTGCCTGAGAATGATTATACATGGTCACTTAGTACAGATAATCACTGAAATAACATAAAATCTTGAAATCCCTTTGCACTTGCATTGTCTGTTCATGTTTGAGGGAAACCAAAATAACATAAAACTAGATGTTGGCTTTAAGCAAAAAAAAAAAAAAAAAAGGATTTCTCCCTGAATTCTGAACAAACCCTATGTGCCCTTGACATTGGAGACTTGTTCAACATCTCATCAAGATGAACACGTGTCTAAAATATTTTTGCAAAGGGACAAGGGGTAATGGAGATAAAAAGCAGACATAAAAATGTGACAAACAGAGTTAGGACAAGACAGACAATTCCACAGGATACAGCATGTCTTCCAAAAAATCATTTAGAGAGACATAATACAGTAAAACCTCTCCTCAGGACCACCCCGGTAATACGAGCAACCCGCTATTACGAACGATTTTTGTCAGAACGGAATTTTTCCTTCTTCATAATCAATGACCGCGACCCCGGAAATACGGGCACCCAGCTATTCCAAAATTACGACCACCATTTTCAGTACTAATGAGTAATTAACAACAGGTTTTAACCCCATGAAACGACCACAAATTTTCAGATTTTTTTTTACGACCAGCTAATTTTCACGCGTCCATAATCGCAAACTGGAGGCCGTGCTTCATGTACGAATATTCTTGGGTCCGATGGAGTAGACAATCAATTAGCGATCTTTTGTTTATCTGTTGACTACAGTAACACAATCGTGTTAAGGGATCAAGGTGTTACCTTACATAATCAAATGACCAATGAATTGATGATAATTAATTCGGCTTTTATTCGGTAATCAGGCGTTTATCACACATTGCTGACCCGGGTAAAAAACATGTCGACATCCGGGTAATTACGATTTGTTTTGTACATCTAGCTTTTGTAATTTGAGACTCTTGGGTTAATATCTAGCGATCGGTATGGGATAATTATTTGGTTTTTGTTACACATTAAAGCCATACTTATATCGTAGAGAATATGTGATTTTTGAACTGGTGAACACTTCAACTTCGCGATCAATGATTAGTAGGACTGTTCGAACATTCAACTCGAGTCAAAATGGAACAAAAAAAAAAAAAAAAAAAAAAAACGTCAGGCTCTTCAATAATATTCGAAATTCTTTGTTTACAAATGTAAATGAGCACGTGGAGTAGGAGTTCTTGAGACTACACAAGATTAAAAAAAAAAAGCAGATTAAAACAGGGAATATGACAAGTTCTATCAGTAACACTAAATTATGTAGTCTTTAAGTTCAGATTCTTGATTAATGTACATATCTTGCTGTAAGAGTTTCAATAGGCAATTATGAATGGACATTCACTGCCATGTGAATTTATTCATAAAAATTCAAGCACATACTAACTTTTCAATAAACATCAAAATTTTCTTGTCATTTAAATGTGTGGGCATAGGCTTCCCCTACTAAAATATGTATACATTACTTGGAACATACTTTAAATCTACATAAGTCTACACATAGTCTGGGTTTGATTCAAAATCTAGGTGGGTGAAACCCGGAAATCAGACCACCCCGCTAATAAGACCAATTTTCATAAGTACCACGGGGGGTCTTAATAGAGGGGTTTTACTGTATATGAATATATGTGCCATGTGAAAAAGGGATTTAATGCATCTGCCAAAAGTATCCACCCATGTCACACAGTACAAGCAGGCTGACCTGGGTCAGAACTTATTGCTTTTGGTCAATTTGTGAATGTCAAAGGACCAGTCTAGCTCAAGATTCAGTCGGTTGTTAGACAAAATGATTTTATGGATACATGATTATGAGATGACTAGCTTGGTATCACAGATCACAGAGACGCAATAAACCCCCTTTTGCCAGAGCATGGCTCATATATTTTAATAAACCCTCAAAACACCTTTCTAGACGAAAGTTGCCTTTACAGCCTGTGTGGTTCAAGATCAGACTTCACAAAATAAGCAATCTTTAATCTACACTGTCCACTTTGCTTAGATTATCTGGACAAAAGCAACCTTGAGCTTTCAAGGTCATTAGGGTCTTCTTTTCTAGACTGAAAATTTCTACTAGGTTTATTAAGCACTCTTAGGTTCAATAATAAAAAGTAATTGGTTGATTGGGTAAAGTTTCAATCTTACCTCGGTCAGTCTATTATGTCGGAGATCGAGTAAACGTAACTTTTCTATATTCACCATTGTATCCGGTAAATTGGTCAAAGAATTTTCATTCAATGCAAAAGTCTGTAAGTTCACAAGGTTTCCAATCTCCACCGGCAATTGCACAATTTTATTTCCATATAAATATAGTTCTTGCAAATGTACCAGCTGGAAATAAGAAATATTATGCAGTTAACCCTTTCCCATACAATCCTGAGTTTTAACCACCCTATCAAAGACAGCCTTTGAAAACATTGTGAGAAAATGAGAAAATGCTGGTTCTCAGCATTTTCTACTTTTCCCACAATGTTTTCCAACCTGTCAGAGACAAATCCAAAACATCTGAATCACATTTGTCTTCTGATTTGTAGTCTGAAAATAGACTAGTCATGCTTGGGTATAACACTGGATTTTTTTGAATAAGTGGACTGCAGAACCAGTTTTCATTTTGGACAAGGTGACAAGGCAAATAGAAACTGTAAATATGTAAGCTTTTTCAATTGCAGATTTCCTGGGGATAATCTATGTACTGTGATTCATCATTAACCCTTTCCCAAACAAGCCCTGGTTTTCACGTGTCTGCAGTACAAGTCTTTTAAAAACACTGTGAGAAAAGGAGAAATTGCTCGTAACGAGCAATTTCTCCTTTTCCCACAGTGTTTTCTACCCTTTTAGAGAACTTTCTGTCATTTTCATTAAATTTAGAATTGTCGTCTGCAAACTCTTTCAATTTGGACCAGTTTAAAATTCATCGTTTGGGAAAGGGTTAAGGTGATGTGAGACTTCGGATTTTTTTGTTGGTTCAATGTTTAATGCCATTGTCAATACTTTTTCAGCCCTATCACAGATGCCATGAGCAACTATCAACACATTTCTAGAATTTCTTTTACAAGTGCTGAGCAAAACACTGTTTCAAAGCCGCAGACTGCTTTCCCACCACTGAAGCAATGTTTTGGGGTAATAGAGGAATGAATTCTCTTGCAATGACTATCATCAATCTTCCTAAAAGATTCTGGCCAAGCTGGGGTACAACTTAAGGAAATAATCCCCACTAACCCCCCACCCATCCATGCTTCCAGAGAGGCTTGAACCGGGGCTTCCAGGTTACAAGTCCTACAGTTTATCACTGTCCCATGCATGACACCCCCTCATTTAAAGGACTGAGAGGAAATAAGCTTTTGAAAACATCATGTGAAAAGGAGAAAATGCTGGTGACCAGCATTTTTTCCTTTTCCCTCAATGTTTTCTACTACTCCAAAGAATAATATCTTCATTATCTTTAGCTTTGATCTTGAGAAGCTCGTCTTGTATGATGTTAGCCACATTGACAGTAATTCTTATTTTCCTGCAATTGTGAAAGTCCTGGGCTTGTATTCACCAAGCATTCTTAATTTCATACTTAGTAAGTCTAAATTTAGAAAGTGACACAAGTTCTGACTGGCCATACCAATTTCCCACAATGTTTTCAAAAGCCTTCTTTTCTTCCCTTGGGTTGTTAAAAGTCGGGATTGTGTGGTAAAGGGTTAACCCTTTACTACACGATGCCAACTTTCAATGACCTAGAGGTAGAAGCTTTTTAAAAACATTGCGGGAAAAGGAGAAAATGCCGGTAGCCAGCATTTTTCCCTTTTCCCCACAATGTTTTCTTGCCTATCAAGGCAAATTCTATCATCTAAGCCACAGTGAAATTGTCATATGCAAGTATTTTCAATTTGGACAAGTATAAATTTTTTGAGTGTGGTAAAAGATTAAGAGGGGGAGTTCAATGAAGAATCACATGGTAATGTCACTCACCTCCTTGACTGTCTGTGGGATCACAGTTATCTACAAAACAATATTCATTGTCATTACAATACATCATGTGTAAGTCTTTACCAGATAACAGAAGACTCTTGCAAATTAAAAGCATTCTGCAGATGACATATTTGTAAGTGGTTCAAATGAACCCAAGTTCTTGGACAGGATTGAAAACATTGTGGAAAAAAGGAGAAAACACTGGCTTCTAACATTTTCTCCATTTCCCACAATGTTTTCAAAACCCTTCACCTTTAAGGTCATTAAACCAAAGTTTGTTCGGTAGAGTGTTAACTCCTTACCAGGATATCCTGTGTTTCTAATGACCCTGGGAAAAAAGCTTTCAAAAGGTTGTAGAATAAGGAGAAAGCACTGGTAATCAGCAATTTCTCCTTTTCTCCAACAATGTATTCTATTCTTTCCAAGATTCATTCCATCATTTAACCCTTTACCACAAAATCACAAGTTTAAACGACCCTGGGGAAGAAGCCTTTCGAAAACATTGTGAGAAAGGGAGAAAATGCTGGTAACCAGCATTTTCTCCATTTCCCACAATGTTTTCTACCTGTCTCAAAACAAATTTCTATTTTTGAGTTACATTTATATTACCGTCTGCAAATGCTTTCATTTTGAACATGTCTAAGTTTTGTCGTTTGGTAAAGAGTTAAGACTAAAGCCTTTACATTTTCATCTACAAGTACTTCCAAATATTTTCTTTTCTGGTGAAAAGCATCTTCGCAAGCCAAAGATACTAACTCCACTTTGTTCGTTACGTACCCTTGGCCGCTCGCCTCTTTAAAAATCGAAACTCCCGCTGCGCCACCTATCGAATATCATAAGTTGTGTAACCTTTGCTGATGTTATTTCTGACCAATCAAAATGCTCGTAATAAAATTTGTTAGGCTATGCATCAAATATGGCTGCGCTTTCCGATTCATCACGATTTTCTGAAATTAATCAGACATACGATGATTCGCAATCATTTGGCTGTGGAACCCATCCTAATATTTCACGTAATTGATCATGAACTATAAAAACTCATTAAATATCGATCGTCTACTCTTTTTTGGCAAATTTTCGTCACAAACACGACAACTTTTGTTTTTGACGGGCGCCGCCATTATTGTTTTCTGTTTCGCGGAAGATTTCTTGTTACGGATGGTTTGATTGGACGCGATAGGTTTTGATCGCATCCAATGAAATGGTGCAGAGGGAGTTTCGATTTTTAAAGAGGCGAGTGGCCAAGGGTACTACCTTAGTATCCTTGGCTTGTGAAGATGGGTGAAGAGTAATACTTTCTATCATTAATTTGTTACAATTTATTTTCAAATAAATTTCAGGCATATTACAGCAACAGTACAACTGAGTCATGCTCTGACAAAAGAGTGTTTAATGCATCTCTGTGATGCATTAAACCAAGCAAGACTTGCTTGAAGTCATCACATAATTGTGGATCCACAGAATTCATTTTGTCTAACAACCTCCTGAGTCCCGAGGTAGAATGGTCCTTGGACATGCAGAAAATTTACTGCAGTCGGTAGAATACAGAACTTGAGAACAGGGGGTTGCTGGTTCGAGTCCTTAGCTTGGCACAGAAGTACTGATAAAAGTTATTCACAATCACTGCTGAAAAAGGGAAAAAGTAAAAATATCTTTATGGACATGTCAGTATCGTACGATTTGTCATCAATTTAGGCACTAACCTCTGTGCATGTCACTTAACTTCATTTAAGAGCCATGCATCATACTGTACCGTTGTGATGGATACTTTAACAAGTAATATTCCTTCAGTAGTTATAAAGATAACAGTTCTCCATGAAACGTACATGCACCCATTTTGCCGATTGTAAAATTTTACAAAGTTGCTCCAATTTCACTCATGTGGACATATAGTACTGGGTTAGTGGGTGAGGCTTACAAAGTATGAGCCATGCTCTGTGAAAATGGGGCTTAATGCACATGCAAAAAGTATCCACCCATGTCAGCCTCAGCAGTCCAGGCAGGCTGACATGGGTCAAAACTTTTTTATTGGTTAATTCTCATGTTCAAGAACCACTCTTCCTCTTAATTCAGTCAATAGTTAGACAAAATGGATTTTTATGGATCCATAATTTATGTGATAATTTGCTGTAGCACGGAAATGCATCAAGCCTCCTTTTGCCAGAGCATGGCCAAGAAATTTAATCACCAAGTAATACAAGAAAAGGATTATCCCCTACCATATTTAGTTTTCCATGGTGTGAATAAAGGCCCTAGAAAAGAGCAGGGAACAAGCTGGGATTCGAATTTGGGATCCCTGGACCTTTCTGACTAAGCCACTGGACTTGACATCATTATGTTCAATCACAGAAGAAACAGAATAGAAATACAGACAGAAATGATTGTCTATTTGTATGGTGTTCATCGCCATCATCAAGATTATTTCAGTTATAATGCAGTACCCAGTGCATCAATCTATGCTTTCCCATAGTTGTTTTATAACTACTTCCCACGATATTCTTCCCAAATCATTGGCAGCTGTCCCACATAACCATTGTTGAAACTATGATCAGCTTTGAGAGAGGAATGAATCCTGTTGTAATGGCTATCATCAATCATGGGAAAGAAATCCACCAAGCTGAACGCGTGACCCCTGGCTTTAAGTCCTGTACACTACAGACTGCTCTATCGGGCAAAGAAAGAAATGAAACCTTACCTGTAATTTACTTAGATCCAGTCTGGTAGACTGATCCTCTTTACATTTCTTAAACACTTTGGCAACATCCTGAAAAAATCAAGTACAGATATCTATTTACATGTATGTATAATACATGTACTCCATTTAAATATTTTCTTCTGTTTTTATGTGATGTCATCAAGTTAATATAATGTTATGCTGACCAGTCCCAGTCCATAAAACAGTATATGGACTTGGCATGTGTATTTTCTGAGTGAATTTCGCGCATACACAGACCTACAGAAATGTGTCATGAAAAATAAAACTGTCCAAATTCTCATAAGTAAACTCATCCTGACAGAAAGCTTTTGCAGATAACAAATAAATATGGCACAAAAAAATAGAAATTGTCTTTGCTAGGGTAGAAAACATTTGTGGGAAAGGTGAAAATGCTGGTTACCAGCATTTTATCCTTTGCCCATAATGTTTTCACGCCTTTTTCATCTGGGTCATTAAAACTCTAGATTGTTTGGTTAAGGGTTTACCCATTACCAAATAATACTGTGTTTTAATGACCCTGTGAAATTCATAACATTTGTCAGAACTATTTCACTTTTATTGATCAAAGTGATTTAAGTGCAGAATCTCTATTTTGCAGACACAAAAACAGAGGTAAAAAGAGTTGTCTGCTTTGTGATGTGTTAGGGTAAAAGACTGGTTCTTTGCAATTGTCATTTAAAGTATGATGTATTTGCATGGGTAAAAATGGGTATTTTGGAACCAGTCAGAACGCAATTGTTTTATAGTAGCCATAAGGGTTAATGTTTTTTCTACTTCATTTCAACTGCAGTGCTTGTTTGGCGTAGCAATACTTAATTTGAGGGACACCAGCTAGTAACAAAAAAACTGCAGAATTCATGTAATACTGTGACCTAGATGCAATATTGACAGTTGATATTAATAGAGAGATTTCAAAGTATGATTTAATGTTACTTACCAAGTCTGCTTTAAGTGGATATTTACGATTTTTGAGTGGATTTTTTGGCTTTGGTTGACCCGGCATCTGTAGAAATACTGTTTTGACAACATTACTAGGCTGACCTGCTGCTGCATTTCCACCCACTTGCACATTGCATTTATCTTTCTTTTCCTGTATAAAAAGATACAGAATCAATTAAAACTTTACCAAACAATCCTGCCCTAATCCTTTAGCAGATGACAAAATCTAGACTGATCCAAATTCAAAGCATTAAATTTTAGAGACAATAAATTATCATGACTCAAATGAAGGGTTTTTTCCTGTGAAAGGTTTTTGAAAAATTGTGGGAAAAGGGAAAAATGCTGGTTATCAGCATTTTCTCCTTGTCCCAACAATATTTTCAAAAGCCTTTTCTTCTCAAAGTCGTTAACACACAAGATTGTTTTGTACAGGGTTAATGACCCTGATGATTAAGGATTTCAAATCTATTGTGGGAAGTGTAGAAACTAGCATTTTCTCCTTTTCTTGTAATATTTTCAAACTTTAATACAAAGACTAATCCAACCATTTAAGCCATATTTGACTTTCAAGTACTTACAAGTTGTCTGCACATGCTTTATCATGGATGAATCCAAAATGTTGTGATCTGCATGAGTTCACTCTTTACCAAAAGACAACATTTCAGACTGGTTCAATTTGAAAGCACTTTCAGATGACAAATTAAATGTAGCTCCAACAGTAAAAATTGTCTGTTAAAGGGTAGAAAACATTGTGAGTAATAGAGAAAATGGTAGTAACCAGCATTTTGCAGTATTTTCTCCTTTCCCCATATAATATTATAAAATACCTCCTTCCTGAAGGTTGTTAAAACTTAAGACTATGTGGTAATGCAGTTGACCCATAGATTCTTTGAACAGATACTAGTATCAAGGCTTTAGTTAGACCTGTGAACCCGGGTTCTGATGCACAAATATCTTCGAATGCCCCTTTTTCATGCACAGAAAATTCTGAACAAGGGGTCATTCTGACCCCCAAAAATTTTCAGAGATGCATCAAAAAATATATAAAACAACAATCTGATCAAAAGATAATCATGTTAAAGGAGTGAAAAGCATCAGAATGGTATTAAAAACCAATTAAACTGCTGCATATAATCAGCGAAGTGTGACCGGAAGGCGAGTTTGACTTCAATTGTTTGCAAACTTTGTGAAAGGCTAGTAAGGGATCAGCTCATGGAACATATGAACAGAAACAGTCTTTTTTCAGACGCTCAATATGGTTTCAGACCAGGAAGATCTTGTGCTATTCAGTTGTTAGAAATATTAGATGAGTGGACTGAATCTGTGGACAGTGGAATACCAATTGATGTTATCTATCTGGACTTTGCCAAGGCTTTCGACAGGGTTTCTCACGAACATCTCATTTACAAGTTGAATAAATTAGGAATAAGTGGTACTGCCTTGGACTGGATAAAAGACTTTTTGACAAGAAGGCAACAATGCATCCGTGTTGGTTCATCCTTGTCATCCTGGACAGATGTTGTAAGCGGGGTCCCTCAAGGGAGTGTCATTGAGCCGGTGTTATTTTTATGCTTCATTAATGACCTACCTGAGTTTGTTGCTGGAATTGTAAAAGTATTTGCTGATGATACAAAACTGTATTCAAAAGTGTCATCTATACAAGACCATGAGAAACTTCAAACAGATTTGGACAACCTAAGCGAATGAAGCAATAAATGGAAATTGACTTTTAATGCTAAAAAATGTAAAGTGCTCCACATTGGTTCTAAAAATGTCAACTACCGTTATACTATAAAAGAATCAGATGGTAACTATGCATTTATAGACTCGATACAATGTGAAAAGGATCTAGGAGTCACTTTTGATCAACATCTGAATTTTGACCAACATATTACAAACATTACCAACAAGGCCCAGAGAACACTTGGTTTTATTCGTAGATCATTTGAGTGCCTGGATGAAGATATGTTTCTGCCACTTTATAAATCCTTAGTTAGACCTACTCTGGAATACGGCTCTTGCGTTTGGTCCCCTTATTTAAAAAAGCACATCAAGTTGATTGAAGATATTCAAAGAAGAGCTACCAAACTAGTACCATCAGTAGCCCATTTAACCCTTTACTGCACAATGACGCCTTTTGACGCCCCTGGGAAAGAAGCCTTTTGAAAACATTGTGGGAAAAGGAGAAAATGCTGGTAACCAGCATTTTCTCCTTTTCCCACAATGTTTTCTACCTGATCAAAGAAAAACTGCACCATCTGAGCCACTTTGAAATTGTCGTCTGCAAATGCTTTCAATTTGGGCAAGGCTATAATTTTGTCATCTGCTAAAGGGTTAACATACAAAGACGGATTACTGAAGCTAGGCCTGGTGACTCTAGAATACAGGAGAGATAGAGCTGACATGGTGCAAATTTACAAAGCGTTACACAATTTTGACAAACTGAAGTGGGAAGGCATGTTTTCTCTGGCTCAGGACGATCTTAGAGGACATTATTCGAAATTCAAAACAAAAAAGTGCCATCACAACATCAGGCTGAATACTTTTGGCCACCGATCTGTGTCATTCTGGAATAACCTAAGTGAAGAAACTATATCTGCTGATAGTGTTAATCAGTTTAAATCAAGGTTAAACGCCAAGAATTGGAACATTAAGAAATTTAAACCGTCCTGCTAGTGCATTCTGAGATAAACAAGGTCATTTAAACACGTTGGAGACATTAACGAGAAATTTTCAACAGAGGGGTCACGACAGATTTTCTAACATATTGACCCTACGATCCAGGTATCCAGGTATCCATGATAATGGGAGATACAACCAGTACCAGTTTATTGTTACCTATGATAATCGTAGGTTTACAACTGGCTAAAAGTGATAGGGCAATAAATTCAATATTGGTGTATCCTTTTGAAGCTTAACTATTGATGTATGGATACTGTAAAATATCTCCACTTGCCAATGTCCACCATTTTGCTCAACATCTGTACCCAATAATGATTGCACTTTGAATTTTATTAAAAACAGTCAGTTGAAAGAGCAACCTATGAAACATATATCTGCACCTCATTCACACAGAAAAGATACCTTAAACTGTCCTCATGAATAAAAATAACTTTAATTATTCAGGCCCCAAAAAATTATAACACTTTACATATTTCTGGATGGTACTATTAACTTCACATCTTTATTGCAGTATTAATAAATGCAACATCAACAATAAATTGTGGAGTAAAAACTCTTAAATTTTCCATTTTGACTCTTGAATATTTTTGGTTTGACTCTTGAAAAATTAGATTTGACCCCTAAAATTTTAGGGTCAAGGGGTTAATGACTCCTGATTTTCAGAGGCTAGCTAAAGCCCTGAGTATTATGATGCATCCAAGAAGGAGAATGATAAAAACATTGCGCCAAATTATGAAACGGATATAAAACTTTCCAGTAATATTTAGCAACTTCTCTATTTGTCACACTGTAACTGTTTTCATAACCTTTTACAAACAATCCTGTTTTAACCCTTTATCAAATAACAGAATTTTAGACCAGTCCAAACTGAAACGATTAGTAGGCAACAAAATAAACTTGGCTCAGATGTTAGGATTCGTCTTTTGATATGATGGTGTTATCAGTATTTTCTCATTTTCCAGGAATTTTTTCAAAAGGGTTCTTCCTTTTTTTCTTCCAGGGTCGTTAAAAAACAGGATGTATGGAAAAGGGTTAACAAGTCTGAAAAAGAAGGCTTCTTAAAGTATTGGTGGGAAAAAAACAATGAAAAGTTAAAGCTTGTGACCACCATTTTCTTTATTTAGATTTAAGTTTTTTGTCCTGTCAAGGGACCTTGTAAGAAACGGAGAACAACATTTTCTCGTTTTCCCAGAATTTTTTCTACTCATTTACAAGTCAACTTTGATAATTTAAAAACCACACTTTACTAATTTTGTTCTTGGCAAAATTTTCACTCTTTCTGACACAGTCCTTGCTTTTAACGACCCAGGTAGAAAAATCCGTAATTTGAGACAGATTATTAACATTACATTGTCTGAGAATGCTTCCCATTTGAACCAATCTCTAAAATTTTGCTTGTGTTACAGAGTTAATGCTTTGAATTTGGGCATGTCTAACATTTCATTGTTTGGTAAACAAAAACCAAAAGAATAAATCAACACTTATCCATACTTGAAGCATTTTATGGCAATAAGCTAACCCTTACACAGTGTTTTCTCCAGCTTTTGTCCAGGGTGGGCCCTAAAGGGCCTGCTCCAATAAATTTAAAAGGGCCCTTAATGAAATCAGTCGGCCACTCAGGAAAAAGGACACTATGGAGGAATACCACATAAGATGATTAAATCCCACTTACACTTACTAGAACTGGGATTCTTGAAAATATTCATGGATATTTTTAATTGTTACATCCAAGGAAGAAAACAAATGATATGGTAAAAAACTAAAACGCTGTGTACTCTTTGTCTTGGTGCGCAATCGAAAATGTACCGATTTTGTTGTTCGGCATGACTCGTCTTCAAAGTCGTTAACACTCAGTATTGTTTGTAAAGTGCCAATCTCTTTTGGGAATTGATTAATTTCTATTGCAACATGATTAACTTCTCTGTCTTAACTCTTAATCACATAATCCCGACTTTTAATGACGCCGAGACAGAATAGCTTTGAAAACATTATGGGTACAGGGGAAAATGCTGATAACCAGCGTTTCCTCCTTTTCCCACAATATTTTCTACCCTTCCAAATTCAGATTTCACATTTTGAGTCACATTTATTTTGTGGTCTGTAAGTGCTTCCAATTTGGACTAGTCTAAAATTTTGTCGTACGGGGAAGTGTTAACTCTTTACCAAACGACAAAATTTTAGACTGGTCCAAATTGAAAGCAGTTGCAGACAACAAAATAAATGTGACTGAAAATTTGAAATTTATTATGGGAATGGTAGAAAACATTGTGGGAAAAGGAGAAAATGCTGGTTACCAGCATTTTCTCCTTTTCACACAATGTTTTCAAAAGGCTTTTCCTTTAGGGTTGTTAAAAGTCGGGATTGTATGGTAAAGGGTTAACTGAACATTGTTTTGGCAATGTTTATGTGGGAAAGCAGCAAGTGACTTTGAATGTTGTGCCAAGTAGTGAGCATAGAATTTCCAGAGAAACATAGATAGGTCCTCTGCCAATGTGATATGACTGAAAAAATGTTGAAAACTGTGTTAAAATCCAACTAAACTCATCAAATGCTGAAAACATTCCTTCCCTGTAACCAATGTTGTGTTTACTCATTAACTCTTTCCCAAACAACTGAACAAAAATGATAATTTCTGTCTTAGATAGAGTGCAAAACATCGTGGAAAAAGGAGAAAATGCTGGTTACCAGCATTTTCTCCTTTTCCCACATTGTTTTCAAAAGGCCTCTTTCCAGCAATTTCTCCTTTTCCCACACTGTTTTCAAAAGGCCTCTTTCTCAGGCTGTTAAAACTCTGGATTGTGTGGTAAAGGGTTAACTCCAGAGTTAACAACCCTACAAAAGAAAGCTTTGAAAACATGGTGGGCAAAGGATAAAATGCTGGTCACCAGCATTTTCTCCATTTCATGCTATGTTTCCTATACTATCAAAAACAAATTCCACCATTCAAGCCACATTTAAATTGTTGTCTTCAAATGCTTTGAATTTGGACCAGTCCAAAATTCTGTCGTTACATAATCCTGAGTCTTAACGACCCTAACATAGCGAGCTTTTGAAAACAGGTAACCAGCATTTTCTCCTTTTCCTACTATGTTTTCTAACCTATCAAAAACAAATTTCATCATTTAAGCCAAACTTAAATTGTCGTCTGCAAGTGCTTTTAATCTGGACCAGTCTAAAATTTTGTTGTTTGGTAAAGAGTTTATTTCATCTCAAGGGGACAATATGGTGAAGTTTTGTGAAGAACTAAGGAGACAGTAATCTTTCATCAAACATTCCTTATGTTTAGGAACCTCGAAGAAAACTTTAGAAAACATTGTGGGAAAGGGAGAAAATGTTAGTTACCAGCCTTTTGTTCTTTTCTCAAAATGTGTTCTACCTTTCAATGACAAATCCAATTATTATACATGCATGAACCTTTATTTGTTATCTGCAAATGCTTTCAATTTGGGCACGTCAAAATTTTTGTTGTTTGGTAAAGTGTTAACCCTTGGAGCTCCCAATAAACCAGACATTTCCATCTAAAAAGATAATTGTTGTAAGTGCAGTTTCAAGGTATCTTATTCTATTGTCAAGCATGTCTTATCAAAGCAGACAAAGTAGACCAAAGATCAGAAAACACATACTGTGCAGTCTCATCTGAATCTACACTGGCCACAAAGACAATTGAAGTTGTGAAAGGGACATTAACTCTTTACAAAAAAAAAAAATTTTTAGACTTGTACAAGTTAAAAGCATTTGCAGACAACAAAATAAATGTGACTCAAAAATTGAAGTTTCTTTTGAGAAGGGTAGACAACAATGTGGGAACAGTAGAAATGCTGGTTACCAGCATTTTCTCCATTTCCCACAATGTTTTCAAAAGCTTTCATCCTTGGGGGTCATTAAAACTCAGTATTGTGTGGTAAAGGGTTAACCCTTTACCTGACAAAAGAATGTAGACATGCCAAAACCGAAAGCATTTGAAAACAGCAAATAAAAACAGAGCTCAAATGACAGGATTGCATCAGAAATGATTAGTCTCAATAATGAAACTTTTGCGGTGCTTCTTTTCTTATTTGGACATTTACTGTCACCAGAGGTGACCAATCAAAAACTATAATCACATTCAGGGACAGTTATCTGTACTACTAAAATGATAGAAAATACTGTGAATAAAAAGAAGAAAATGGTAGTAGCCAGCATTTTCTCCTTTTCCTAAAATGTTTTTAGAAGCCCTCTTCTCTCAAAGTCTTGATTGTGTGACAAAGGGATATGGGTTATTCTGTGATCCCAAAAACATTCCGCTTGTTTTTACATGTATAAATAACGAAAAGAATTTATTCACCTTGCCAGAATCTCTACCATCTCTAAATCCAGCTGACTCCAGTGAATTAGAGAGCTCTTCCATGCTTGGATCCATCTCATTTCCTGAATTCACATCATCTTGCTCCTGGGAGGATGTCATTTTGTTGGGTCCTTGGTCGTGGCTCTGCATGGCTGACATTTTGTTGTGCCCTGCTATCGGTGTTTCCTTTTCCCCTGTAAAATCTGCTAGTCTGGAAGCTACTGCATCATTTCCTTTCTTTACACTTTTTTTAGAAATAGACATGTTCAATCACACAATCACAAATAAATCTCGTCACTTTCCTGAAAACAGCTGTATCTGTATTGCGATTCATCAGTACTAAATTGCACAATTACTTTATTCACTTAAAAATTTCTTATCATCATAACATTCAGCTTGACTAAAGTACAATTTGTATCAGCCAGAATATAATTTAATGGTTCTAGATTACATTGGGACTGTTTCATACATGCATATATAACTAAATACTTTCTCGTATACTCTGAAACAATGTGACCCCCTTATTGCTCACTTTTACACCGGCCTGGCGTTAAGATTCCACTTATGTTCAAGTAGATGAACTATTTTACAATGTGTCATTATATACCATGATATACTAAACCTTTTGCGCAATACGATGAAAATGCTTCATTCAAACTGAGATACACACACAATTGTATTTTATCGAATAAATTTGGCCAATTAAGGAGCAATTAGAGTCACAGATTTTCTTCCTACCCGGTCTTACACCATTGTCAAATAGGTTTCTGCCGTCAAGGACACTAAAAATGCGATATATGATAAAAATAACGAGGCGATTTTAAATGTCAGCTGACTTCACACGTTATAGTTTCACTCAAGAGTCACATTCTAGTAAGTTGACTTTTCTCCATATCGAAAACGAGGCTCTGACACACTTCTCATCAGGGATTTTTCTACGCATCTTTGCCTGAAAAGAAAGCGGTTCTAGGTCATATTGCAATTCTTTAACTTCAAAAGCAAAATCTTAGCGGCAGAGAAATGATAATGCATTGCGCAGGTGAACTTAGGAAGGTCACCAGGCGATGATCTGTTGCAAAAATCTACAAAATACTACGATACAATAGTGTACCTACTTTTCGTTTCCATTTGCGCACTTTTGTTGCGCACATCAATTTTTACGGAAATGACGTAAAATCAAGCATTTGATTGACACAGATATGTAAGGATAGATTCAAAAGTAGTGGAAAGTGTTCATGCACACGTACACTAGTTTGTGGAGAGTCGAAATAAATATCACATGGCTTGTCGTAACTAGATAACTGCCATGAAAACTGGGATGCGGTCAAAACGTACACAAACCCAAACATACCCCCCCCAAAAAAAAGTAAAAATGTACCCCCAAAATAAAATAAAAAAATAAAATCAAAATATACCCAAAAGAGAACATCTTCCGCTAGCATTCGCCATACCTCGGGTGATCCGGTGATCAAATCCCTCGGCTGTATCACGTCGCTTGATATGCACCTACATAGTACATTTCGCACGTCTCCGGAAGCACACCGTTTTACCGTTATTGAAATTGTACGGCTCCTGTTAAAAGAGAAAACATGAGTCAATTTTCTATCGTTATCTTTCTATGAATATTTCAGTCGGCAAACAGTATGTACATTCAATTTTTAGCGTAGTTTATTAATTCCGTTGGGAGCTTTCATCGACAGATCGCTAGATGTGAATAACTTCACCGTGGTTTTTGACGTCATTGCCAAGCGATTTATAGGGGCGCTGCCATATTTAAGAACATGTGATAGGTAGTTGTGAATGGAAGCCTCCTTTATACGGAAGAGCTTAGATGTGGGTACGGAATCGGCGAGTTGTGACGAGTGCTTCCGCTAGGTGTCATTTTTCAAATACATACTCATCTGATATGAGCATTCTGGGTACAGAACCGGACTACTTTTCCAGGCGGAAATCAATGCAGCGAATTTCAATGTAAAACATACGTATACCCACTAAAACCTACAATGTACCTTGTACGATTCATCCAGCCGTGGTTAGCTAGCATATAACGTATGTCATATACACCAACCATTTATAAACCAAGCCCCGATAAGCTTGGGAAAAAGCCCCGGTATAAACCCAGAAAGGTGGGGACTTTAGTTTTGGTGTCAGTCTGTTGCACAAATCACGGTTTTCCCCATATGTATATTTAGAAACTGTCTACAGAGATTTGCAGTAAACAATGCTATTTCATAAAATTATTTTCACACTTTGAAATCATTATATCTTTTAAGAAAGTTGTAGTGAAAAACTGGCTTGATTTTCACAAAGATGTATTATTTATGGCAATTTTCCGCTCGCTATTTTTAGCGTCAATTTACGCACCGTGTATTAATATTTATTCTGTACAGGATAGTGATGTGTCATAGCAGACAGGTTTTATCTTTGAAGAATACTGACACACGCAGACAGCGCAAAAGAGAAGTAAAGATTGCGCAAAATAAAAGTTGCATTGTACTGATTTTGACATGCGATAAAAGCTATATATGGATTATCACGCTATTTTTACATCGGTGTTCATTAACAGACACACTTGGAGCTGATTGATTGATTGATCATGCCTAACAACTAGCAAAGCTTTATAATCCTTATTTTAACCTAATAGGATGTGCCATTTATTTATTTACTTTCCCTCATCTCATCTTCTGTCGACAGTCGCTATATTCTACTTATACATGGATCCATGGAAATCGATATTTGACCAATCAGGTCATCGCATTTATTTGGCCTGATGTGCAACCTTGCTGTCTGCTATTTAGGCTCTCAAATAAGCGACTGTCAATGTTGGAGAAGTGCGATATTATGAGATGTATAAGCAGAGGCTACAAATGTGCATTATGATATCATGTTTGACAATGAGACATGATCAAAGAGTTTCGACCAACGCTACAATCCGCAGTGGATTAAATTAATGTTTTTTTTTTCATGTGAAATTCTCTGATAGAGACATTATGTGTTTTACAGTGGAAAACACATGTAGAAAAATATGAAGTACTAAAAAATAGAATGTACGTTCGGTTAAATATCTAACCTTGTTTAATGACCTCTGGCACATCCAAAAAGAGGCACATGTCATCATGTTCGACGTTAACATAAACCCTTGGTGCGTGAAAAATGCTGAATGTGTAGACACAGATCAGACTGCAAATAGCATGTACTTTAATCTTGGATTCAAACCATCTGCTACTTAAATTAAGCACATTTACGTGTATTCCGTACTGATAGTACATGTAGATTACGAAATAGACCAAGTTCTGTTCTTTACTGTTTTGGAAGTTAAGCTCAAAAGGCAACTTATGTTAATTAAATCAACATTTTTACTTAGCCATATTTAGTGGATTAGCACATCTGCCATTTCAAAGGGTATGTCGGTCACCTGTTCACTGATAGGATGTGTGTTTGATTGCCGCTGTAATCCACTCGACCACCAGAAAATCATAAGATAAAACAAACTAGCGTCAAGTTTGTTAATTTGACAGTACACTACGCATTTTAAAATCATCAGGCAACCATTTTCCTTTAACTTGAAATTGAAACTTTTCTTAGACATACATCTCTGTGTTCATGGATTCAGAAAATCTATAAATATTTCAAACTGATTGTAATTTAGTGTAATTTATTATCGAATATGATGTTGAGACCACCCAACAAGCCTTAAGAAAATGCTCCTTTATTCTATCATTCTTAGGCAAAACTGAGGGTTATGAGGTGTTTCATTCTTTCTCATTGAAGCCCAAATCCCGGTATTCCCCATGTCTATATTCAGAAACTGTCTACACGGATTTGCAGTAAACAATTGGTATTTAATATACATGTATATATACAAATATATATTGGCCAATTGAAATCATTTTTTTTTTTTTTTTTTAATTTGCAGTAAAAACCTGACTTGATTTTTCCAGATTCGTATTTTTTATTGCCATTTTCCGCCTGCACCTTTAAGCGGCAATTCACGCACCGGGTATCAATATTTGTCCTGTATAGGACCGTGATGCATCATAGCTGATCGGTCAAATTTACGATAAATATTGTCATGTGCAGACAACGCTGGTCACCCAATTACTCATTTACTGCAAATTTATGACACCTTCACTGCTTCAGAATTGTCTACCATGGAAGTTAGTTTTCAGCATTGGGAACAGATGGAAGTCAGAAGGAGCTTAATCAGGAAAATATGGGGTTGGTGAAGGACTTCGAAGTCGCATGCAGTTGCAGCAGCCATGGCAACTTGCGACTTGTGAGCAGAAGCATTGCCTTACAAGAACAGAACGCCTCGAGTCAAGTTTGTCAGACACCCCCTTCTCCTTTTCACAGTGACCTTTTGGTGCAATCATAAGCGTCAGAATTCTATTCTCTCAACCTATAACGTTCAATAAGATTAAATTATCGACTGATTGGGATTTGGTGTTGATGTATTAAATGAATCAAAGTACATGTATACTGGGCCGAGAACTTTTATTTGTTATATCTCGCAGTGGACTGTTTCCCGAAAGTTTTATTTGATCGGTCAAATTTTAGTGAGGCTAACAGTTTACTTTCGACTTTTTCAAAGATCAGTTAATGTCAGATGCTGACCAACTAGACTACTGTAATTACCACAAGCATAACAAAGTTCTAGCAATTATCATCAAAACAAATGCCTCTAATCCAGAATTGCATATTTTACTCGTAGATAGATTCTAATTTTCTGTCTCAATATTTGGCTGCTCATGCAAATTAATTCTTTTCAAAGATGTCGATGGACATTTTTTTCTTTTTTTTTTTTTTTTTTAAGAGGCCTTGTGCAGAACATCCTCACACATGGACGGTACTGATCTTTGATTCTCCACTCTGATTTACACCTCCAGGTCTTATGAATGAACTTGGGCTACAATAAAAATTGGGCCTTATCATAAGGGATTAAAGTCTTTTTGCGTGCCACTCTGGCCGTATCGTCTTGATTACTATTTAGATAAAGGCTAAACCATCTCATATACTGGTAAGCTAACTGACAGTTTATACATAGCTATGTATGTATACGGTCATTCCATTTTAATAGAGGGTTTACGTAACTCAGTTTTACTTCCACCCTGTAAGATGAAAAATTAAGATAGTGCGAGCATACATCTTTGATTGAAGCTGATCAACGTTTAAAAATACCTTGGAAAACTTTTCATTCGACTTATAAAATATTGGTTCGATAATTTATGCTCCGTCTGGGTCGCTCAATACTTTTGGTAAATTACCGTAGACAAAGTTATGGCACTTCCGTAGAATGAACGCAAGAGGGCAGTGCTATTACAACTTCCTTTTCCGGCCAAATAAAGACTTGTGAGCCTTTAGAAATTGTATGTTGATATGAAATCCATGAATATCGACTTATTTGAATGGTGACTACCTTTGCATGACCAAAAGATGAAAGGAGTCAGAACCACTTGAAATGTTTTTTATGGAAAATATTGTAAATAATGCACCATTTTGTTGCAATTAAGCTTTGAACTAAGTGGTCTAGGGTCGAAACGATTCTCAAATGTTTTGCTTCATGCTGTGGAGATAATTTGTAGTATGGATATCAAGTAATCTAGGTTGCTCAGTGGTAGAGTAGTCGACGCCCTCAGTGGAGGTTGGTCCTTGGTTTGACTATGCACTACCCACTTTTGCTCGTGTAGAACTCTTCAGGTTCCTTTCTCGGTTGTCAGAAACTGTCCATTGCAAGATGTTAACCGGCCGAGTCAGGTGTTGTAGCAAATATGGTAACATATTCGTAATACTGGCAAACACCTACTACTGTATAACATAAACCTACGTAAGTCAAAATTATGCTTGAAGAAAAAGTGTATTTGTTACTGAATCATTCTGTACTGTCAAATTCAGTATCATGCAATGGAATGAAACTGAAAATTTCATTGAGTTCTGAACTTTCACTCTTAGAGCAATGCCACATACAAAAAAAGAGGTGTGTAGTGGTGGGCGTTTGCCAGTATTATGCTGTAACAGGCAGGTCTTGTAGTCAAGAGGTGTAACCGTTATACCCAGCTTCGCCAAATTCCTTCCTTGGATTGAACATTTTGTTGACTTGCTGTCCATGATGGGAAAGCAATTTGAAAAAGCAACATAAGGGTTTTACAGAGTGTTGTGCAAATGCATACTGGTTAACTCTTTACCACACAACAAAATTTTAGGCTAGTCCAAATTGAGAGCATTTGCAGAAGACAAATGTGACTCAAAATTTGAAATTTGTATCTGAAAGGGTAGAAAACATTGTTGGAACAGTAGAAAATGCTGGTTACCAGCATTTTCTCTTTTTCTCTCAGTATTTTCAAAAAGCTTTTTCTTCAGGATCATTAAAACTCATGATCGTGTGGTAAAAATTTAAAAGAATTCCAGGAATGCTTAGACAGGTTCACTGGCTGTGTATGATATAATGTTTAAAATGAAAAGTAAATGTAAAATTGCTAAGCAAGCATTGTCTATCTTGTGTTTCAGTCAAAATGGCCATCAGACCCCTGTTCAAGGAGAAAAAAGTCAGGAAGAGGACGAAGAAGTTCATTCGTCATCAGTCCGACAGATACAAGAAACTGAAGGTATTGATCAGATTACCCCTCCTCCTTTTCAACTCTTTACTAAACAATAAAATTTTTTACTGGTCCAAATTGAAAGCATTTGCAGACAACATGACAAATCCAGCTGAAATGAAGGTAATTGTCCTAGAAAGCGTAGAAGACCTTGTGGGAAAAGGGAGAAAATGCTCCTTTTCCCACATGGTATTCGAAAGGCTGTTTCCCTTAGAAATTAAATCTCAGGATTGTGTGGGAAAAAGTTAAACCCTTAACCCTCTTCTGTGCCATCACAAGTGTGAATGGCTCTGAGAGACAACACTGTTGAAAACATTGTGGGAAAAGGAGGAGATACTGGTGATAATTTGAGCAACATTTAACTTGTCATCTGGAACTTCTTTCAATTTGGACAAGTCTAAAACTTGAAGTTTGGCTAAGAATTAACCAAATAATTCTGTGTTATCATGATAATGGATGAAGAGGGCCCAGTACAGGTGAAACCCAGGACATACATGAATATGTAAGCTGTCACAGTGATATGACTGAAATAATGTTGAAAGCAGCATGAAACATTCAATCATCAAATGTTTCAAGAAAAAATACCAAATGCTGTTGGCAAATGCAGCATAGGTCTAGACAAAGCTGAACTCTTTAGCCTAGTTAAGAGACAAAATTTTTTAATGGGACAAGTTTGAAACTGGGTAACATCAGGTCAAAACGTATATCACTAGGACAAATCTTAGAAAAACCTTATGTGCACTCTAGTGGGCTGTAGTGTGAAAGGTGGCCAGAATTGTTGTCTTTATATCTCAGACAAGTCTAAAATAGGGCCAAATTTGGTCAAAAAGTAGGTCATTGGGTCAAATATGAGAAAAACCTTGTGTGCAGAGGCCACATTTTAAGTCCAATACTCAAGAAAATTGGTCAGAATGTTTGCCTTGATGATATTACAAAGGAGTTTGAAAGTTGGTTAATTTTTTTCCAAAATTAGCAGTGTTCCCACTCACATCTCTTTTTGGGAGTGCATACGCTCCCTGGAATACAAGTTTGGGAGTGCAAGAGAAATTCTAGGAGTACACTTTATATTGACAATTATAGAGCATCTATGGAGGACAGTAAGGGTCTGTTGTATTGAAAATTTGTTTTGATGAGTTGAACTCTGCCATCGGCTGCTCTTGAAAACAAAATGGGTAATTTAAAAAGAAGATGCGTGTTATAACTTCGTTACTCGCGGGACCAGTTTCAGAGTGACAACTTACAGCCTGACGGCCAGTAGAATTTTCCATTTCACTGTCAATTTCAGACACTAATTAGCTTTCTCTTATTGTTTTATAGAGATAATTATGTAAATTTACTGTTCAAAGTCATTGATAAAACTGAATAGACAGTTTGAAATGCCTATGATCGGATGATGTCAAACCAATTTTGGTTGTGTCATGGGTTTTCGCGTTTCTTGCAGCGATCTTTTTTTCATGCCTGTTAAGTTTTGGAGTAGTATTTCCGCATGATTTGACAGAGATTTGTCAATAAGAATAGCATGTAACTTCAAAACCTGTAATATTACACTAGAAAAGCGGATTGATACCAAGTTGGATTAGCGGTGATAAACAGTGACTTTCACACTTGATAACTTGTCCCAACTGGCGCCACTGGTGATCGACAATGGGAGCCCTGAAACCTGTGCATGCATGCACGTTTCACTTCATATTTTTGTGCGTGATTATTCAATTCAGGACGTGAATCACGCACATATGTGCGTGAATGGGAACCCTGATTAGGTAAAAGGCTAAATCATGCAGTATTAAATCACCATATGTATGGCAATATCCTAGATTGAGGTCATGATTACCATGTCATTGCATAAAGATTGATAAAATTCTTTTTTACCAGAATTCCTGTATAAACCTGAACATTTCGATTTCATATTTATGCAGAAGAATGCATACTTAAGTATTGTACAGGGCAGTACTTTAATGACCCATATATTTTAAGTATGTCATAGTAAATCACCTTATATGTCCGTGTATTAGTTTATGATGACCTAGTCACTCCGAAAAGGTTGATATAATTTGTTTAAACAATATTTATTGTAGAAACATAAGCATTTCAAGACAATATATTTCTAGAAGAATGCATACTTAATTTTTACACAGGGCAGTACTTTACTCAACTGTATGTTTTAAGTGTGCAATAATAAATCACCTTATATGTCCGGGTATTAGGTCATGATGACCTAGTCACTCCGAAAAGGTTGATATAATTTCTTTAAACAATATCAGTTCTATTAACACGAGCCTTTCAAATTAGAATTTGTGTGTGTGTGTGTGTTTTTGCAGAACAATGCATACTTTATTTTGCACAGGGCAGTACTTTACTCACCTGTATGTTTTAAGTATGCTATAATAAATCACCTTATATGTCCGGGTATTAGGTCCTGATGGCCTAGGCACTCCGAAAAGGTTGATACAATTTCTTTAAATAATATCTGTTCTATTAGCATGAGTCTTTCAAATTAGAATTTGTGTGTGTGTGTGTGTGGTTTTTTTTGCAGAAGAATGCATACTTCATTTTGCACAGGGCAGTACTTTACTCACCTGTATGTTTTAAGTATGCTATAATAAATCACCTTATATGTCCGGGTATTAGGTCCTGATGGCCTAGGCACTCCGAAAAGGTTGATACAATTTCTTTAAATAATATCTGTTCTATTAGCATGAGTCTTTCAAATTAGAATTTGTGTGTGTGTGTGTGTGTGTGTGTGTGGTTTTTTTTGCAGAAGAATGCATACTTCATTTTGCACAGGGCAGTACTTTACTCACCTGTATGTTTTAAGTATGCTATAATAAATCACCTTATATGTCCGGGTATTAGGTCCTCATGGCCTAGGCACTCCGAAAAGGTTGATATAATTTCTTTAAACAGTATTTGTTCTATAAAAACATGAGCATTTCAAGATGTTGTAATCACAGAAGAATGCATTCTTTATTTTACACAGGGCAGTACTATACTAAACTGTATGCTTTAAGTATGCTATAGTAAATCACCTTATTTGTCCGGGTATTAGGTCCAGATGACCTAGTCACTCCGAAAAGGTTGTTACAATGAGTCATACTCTGAAAAGGGGATTTAATGCACTTGCAAAAAGTAGAGACCTCCGTCAGCTTGTGCAGTCCATGCTGGCTGACCTAGGTCAAAACATTTTACTATGGATAAATTTTCTATATGTTCAAGACCAAGGACTTACTCACTCAAAAAAGGTTGATATAATCGTTTTTTAACTGTAAGTTTTCTATAAACCAGCACATTTCAACTCGGTGTTTTTTTTTTTCAGAAGAATGCATACTCAATTTTGCACAGGGCAGTACTTTGCTATGTTTTAAGTATGGTAGGCTATATGAACTCTTACCCAACTACAAAATTTAAGACTAGTCCAAACTAAAAGCATTTGCAGACGACAAATATCACTCAAAAATTGAAATTTGTTTTGAGTAGACTTCAGAGCCCCAGCCTAGTACTAGTGAAACCCAGGACACACAAATATGCAAGCTGTCACAGTGATATGTCTGAAATGATACCGAAAGGGGCGTAAAACAACATCCAATTAATCCTTCCCCTCAAAGTCCCGAGTTTTCACAACCTTGATAAAGAAAGCTTTTGAAATATTGTTAGAAAAGGAGAAAATGCTGGTGACCAGCATTTTCACCATTTCCCACAATATATCTACTCAATTAGAGGCAAGTTTCATAATTTGAACCACCCTTGATATTTGGTCTGCCTATGCTTTGAATTTCGACAAGTCTAAAAGTTTGTTATGTGTAAAGAGTTAATGGTCCCTATGACCTCTGCCTATGACTGCAATTGTTCGTCAAATTCATGTATCTCATTCAATGCACAGCTCAAGCAATGCATGGTTTACTCAGCTATGCCATTAAAAGCTGATGCTAAATGAAATCCCTCTCTTAGCTTAGTGTTGTCATTTTCTGATTTACACTCTGAATGGATTGGTACACGTTGGTAACTGACTTTTAACTTGGCTGTCTTCAAAGTAAACCTTGAGGGACTGTCAGTCCTGTCATTGGCTGCATCTGTGTTGAACGTGTACCAAAGGGCATGTAACTCAAAAATATTTGTGAAGCGTTCATTGCAGTGCTCTTGTTTCACAAAATGTGCAGTCTGATCTTTGATCTACACTGTCCACTTTGCTGAAGAAAAGGTTTGTGCACAGCTCAAGCAGTGCACATGTTTTGTATATCTGTGACATTAATTGCTGATGCTACAGTAAATCCTCTCTAATCATGGTGTAGATGCATTTTAGTTCTACGCTCTGAATGGTGTGGTACACAACAGTACTAGTCTGGGGCTGTCAAGTGTCTTGCACATGGACACTTCCACAAAAAGCACAGAGCCTTGGATGAGGATGGAACCAAGGACTGCAAGATTTCAGACCCATCACTGAATTACTGATGTTGTTATTCAGGTTGATTGGCTTCTCCATTAAACCTTTACCAGACGACAAAACTGTAGCCTTGTCCAAATTGAAAGCATTTGCAGATGGCAAATCAAAGGTGATTCTAAAGATGGGGTTTGTGTTTGAAAGGATAGAAGACATTGTTGGTAAAGGCGAATATGATGGTTACCATTTTCTCCTTTTCCCATAATGTTTTTATAAACTTATTTCTTCAAGGTCATTAAAACACAGGACAATTTGATAAATAGTTAAGGTTAGGTTGCTTTTTGATATACTAGAAATAGTTGATAGCAGAAAACTTGAAGCAATGCACAGCTCAAGCAGTGCACGTTTTGTATAACTGTGACATTAATTGCTGATGCTAGATTAAATGCTCTCTTATCATGGTGTGGATGCTTTGTAGTTCTGCACTCTGAATAGTTTGGTACATAACTGTACTAGATTAAGTGTCTTGCCCATGGATGCTTCCACAAAAAGTGCAGTGCCTTGGTAGAGGATCAAACACAGCACTGCCATATTTCAAATCCTGTGCCTCCCAATACTAAACTGTGCAGGATCCAGAAATGATCATTTAATTTGATATGGCTGTTCCCATTCATTTAGGTTGCTTTGTAAGAATTTTGTTGAAGGTCAAGTTGACTCTTAATATTTTTGAAGCAATGCACAGCTCAAGCAGTGCACATGTTTTATATAACTGTGACATTAATTGCTGATGCTAGATTAAATCCTCTCTAATCATGGTGTGGATGCATTTTTGTTCTATGCTCTGAATGGTGTGGTACACATACATTGAGTCATGCTCTGTGAAAAGGGGGCTCAATGCATCTGCGAAAAGTATCGATTCAGGTCAGCCTGCGCAGGCTGACCGGGGCAGAAACTTTTCGCTATTGGTAACTTTTTTGTATGTAAAAGGACCAGTCTACCTCATGATTCAGTCAGTTGTTATAAAAAGTGGCCATTATGGATCCATAGTTATGTAGTAGCTTGATTGGTACAATGCATCACGGAAATGCATTAAGCCCCATTTTGCCAGAGCATGGCTCATTTGAATTGACCTTGTGCCAAACAATCCATTGGTTTCACAAACTTTTAACCCTTACCACACAATCCTGAATTTTAACAGTCTTGACAGAGAAGTCTTTTGAAAATATTGAGGGAAAAGGAGAAATTGTTGGGTACCAGCATAATTTCTCCTTTTTTCTAAATTTTTTTTCCTCCTCTTTCCTCGACAAATCCCATTATATGAGCCAAATTCAATTTGTCATATGCTTTCAATTTGAAAAAGTCTAAAATTTTGTTGTGTGGTAAAGAGTTACAAAGAAGGCTTTTGAAAACAGGGAAGACAAAGAAATGATAGTTACCAGCTTCCTTCCGTTTCCCCAAGATATTTTCTACCCTTATCAGCATTTTTACCTTTTTCAAAAAATTTTTTCCTCGGGGTCATCAAAAGAAGGAATCCCATGGTAAAGGATGAAAGCAGAAGATAAAACATGAAGTTGTGGATGAAGTTCCATAATTTTCTTGGATAAAAATGATTCAGATGTATTATTGTCTTATGGCTACAAAATGAATCATTTATTCTTTTACATTGCAGACAAACTGGCGTAAACCAAAGGGTATCGATAACCGTGTAAGACGTAGATTCAAGGGCCAATATAAAATGCCCAATATTGGGTATGGTACTGCTAAGAAAACAAGACATGTGATGCCCGATGGGTTTAAAAAATTCCTTGTGCATAATGTTAAGGTATGTTCATAATCGAAAGACTTTGTTGCCTGTAAATCTTTTACCCTTTACCATGCAATCCCGAGTTATAGCTACATGGAAGAGTAAGCCTATTGAAAAGATTGTGTGAAAAGGAGAAAATGCTGGTAACCAGCATTTTCTCCTTTTCCCATAATGTATTCAATCCTATAAAAAAGAAATTCCATCAGTTGAGCCACATTTAAATTGTCCTGTGCAGATTGTTTCAATTTTGACTTGTCTACATTTTTGTTATGTGGTAAAGAGTTAATCAGTGAGCTGTGTAGAAGTTTTCATCTTCAACTCTTTACTCTGCTTGATGGAAAACCAGATCATCATGATGCTTTTAACCCTTTCCCAAACAAGCCCTGGTTTTCACGTGTCTGCAGTACAAGTCTATTGAAAACACTGGGGGAAAAGGAGAAATTGCTCGTAACGAGCAATTTCTCCTTTTCCCACAGTGTTTTCTACCTGTTTTGAGAACTTTCTGCCATTTTCATCAAATTTAAAATTGTCGTCTGCAAACTCTTTCAATTTGGACCAGTCCAAAATTTGTCGTTTGGAAAAGGGTTAAAAGAATACAAAGATTTCAGTCATTTTAAGCTCTGCTGTTTTCAAGGAAATTGTCAAGGCATTGTCATAGCCCTGCCATTTTTAGTTTCTGCATTGTTATGCAAAAACTTCAACATTCTGTAATATCTCTGTCATTACCGAAGATCTTGACATCAAACTAGGATCAGTTCTTTACTATCAAAAGGGGAACCCATATGACAAAGACGGGTAAACATCAACATATTTTTGACACAGTTATGCCCCTAATCTATGTCTAAAAGCAGCTGCAGCCGAGTGTTGGCACCTGAACATGGTGCTCGTGTTTAACCTCAGCTCTATACGACACAACAAAATTTTAGGTAAGTTTAGAGTGTTTCCAACTCTGGATTGTGTGGTGAACTCAAAAAGCACATTTTTTGACATTTTTTCTTTTTAGCTCCACTGGCCGAAGGCCAGCGGGCTTATGTCATGGCCCGGTGTCCGTCGTGCGCCCGTCCGTCTGTCCGGTCGTCCGTCCGTGCGTTAACTTTTATTTCAAACATCTTCTCTGAAACTACCCATCCACTTTTCACGAAACTTCACAGAAATGATCCTGACATGGTCCTCTTCAGAATTTCTTGAAAGAATTTGATTCCTTCAAAAACTCTGGTTGCCATGGCAACAAAACTGAAAAATATTGGAAATCTTCAAAAAACTTCTTGTCTGAAACCATAAGGCATAGGGCTACCAAATTTGGCATGTAGCTTTATGTAGTAGACCTCTATCAAGTTTCTTCAAATTATAGCCCTGGGGTCAAAATTGGCTCTGCCCAAGGGGTCACAAGTTTTACATAGGCTTATATAGAGAAAACTTTAAAAATCTTCTTGTCTGAAACCATAAGGCATAGGGCTACCAAATTTGGCATGTAGCTTTATGTAGTAGACCTCTATCATGTTTCTTGAAATTATAGCCCTGGGGTCAAAATTGGCTCTTCCCCAGGGGTCACAAGTTTTACATAGGCTTATATAGAGAAAACTTTAAAAATCTTCTTGTCTGAAACCATAAGGCATAGGGCTACCAAATTTGGCATGTAGCTTTATGTAGTAGACCTCTATCATGTTTCTTGAAATTATAGCCCTGGGGTCAAAATTGGCTCTTCCCCAGGGGTCACAAGTTTTATACATAGGCTTATATAGAGAAAACTTTAAATATCTTCTTGTCTGAAACCATAAGGCCTAGAGCTACCAAATTTGGCATTTAGCTTGATCTAGTTGGAGTCTACCAAAAGTGTCCAAAGTATAGTCCTGGGGTTAATTTGGCCTCATACTTGGAGGGGGGGGTTCACAAGATTTACATAGGCTTACATAGGGAAAACTTTTAAATCTTGGTGTACATAGCCATAAGGCTTAGGCTACCAAATTTTGCATATAATTATAGCATTATTTAGTGGACAGTTACAAAGAGGGCCCAAGTTACAGCTCTAGGATCAAGTTTGGCCCTGCACCAGGGATCACAAGTTTTACATGGGTTTATGGAGTGAAAAGTTCAGAAACCATCTTGTTACCAGTCATAAGGCCAAGAACTCCCACATTTGGCATGTTATTCTTCTAATACAATATTCCCCATTTAGTCAGACTGTAGCCATGAGGTCAAAGTTTTATAAGGGCTTATATAGTGAAGACTTTTCTTCGTGGTTTATATTTATAAGCCAGTGGAGCGATACAGGGCCATCATGGCCCTCTTGTTTAGAAAATCAGACCCAAGGTTTTAAAAAACCTTTTTAACCAGAATGTCCCACCCAAGGATACAGTGAACATTCATTGTATTTTAAAGAACTGCCCCCTCAGTTTTCACCAGACAACATAATTTTATAGACTTGTCCAAAGTGAATGAGACAAATCACATATGGTTCAAATGATTGGATTTGTCTTTAAAGAAAGATAGAAAACATTTTAGGAAAAGTAGAAAATGCTGGTAACCAGCATTTTCTCTTTTCCTTAAAATGTTTTCAGAAGCTTTCCCCACCAGACATCAATATTTTGGATGGTCCAAATTGAAAGCTTTTCCAGTCAACAATTTAAGTGTGACTTAAGTGATTGGATTTGTTTCTGAAAGGTCAGAAAACATATTGGGTAATGGAGAAAATGCTGGTAACCACAATATTTTCAAAGCCTTCCTGCCCAGGGTTGTTAAAACTCGGAATTGTGTGGTAAAGGGTTAGACATGGGATTGTTTGGTAAAGGGTGAAGTAGTTCACGAAGCCTTCCTTTGTTTACTTCAGGAATTGGAAGTTCTATTAATGCAAAACAGAACATACTCGGCAGAGATTGCCCACAACGTATCGAGCAGGAAGCGTAAAACCATTGTGGAGAGAGCCCAACAATTGGCCATCAAATTGACCAATCCAAATGCCAGATTACGTTCGGAAGATGATGAGTAGATGTGGTTCTCTGTACATAATAAAAAGAAAAATAAATATTTAGAAAAAAAGTTCACTTTTGTTGTGCTGTGTGTGAGGATGATTTGATTGAATGGTATTATACACCCCTTTCAATATTATTTCAGTCACTTCATGGCAATAGCTCACATATTCGTGTATGTCCTGGGTTTCATTAGTACTAGGCTGGGGCTCTGAAGTGTCTTGCTCAAGGATACTCCCAACAAAAAACTTGGTGTTTCCAGTGAGGCTCAAACCTGTAGTCTCCAGGGTATGAGTCCTACACTTTACCCGTGAGAATGAGTGGGTATCTCATAACAATGTGTAAGCTTGAGAATGTTGGTTGGTAAATCAAATGGTGTTAAAAGCTTTTTATTTCATGGTCTTGGTAGTTTATCGGGAAATAATGGTGTATTATGGTTAGATAATTTTACCATTTTGATCAGTGAATTTACAGAATGATAAACTCGCTGGTACGGAAAGACCAAGAGCTCTCTTGTACTTTGAATGTCCCAACAAAAAGGAGATCGAAGCATGAAATATATAGAATATTTGTTTTTTCATTGAAAGATCAAACTTTATTTCATCTTGTGTACATCATACATTGATATTTTCACTCATAGCTGTGCTTCTCGTGAAAATATTACCGTTGACGTTCACTCAATGAAATAAATTTCCATCTTTCACCAAATGAATACCCAAATATCCTCTATTTACGTAATTTCAGTCACATCAAAGGGATAGCTGTTATCATATTCTCAGCAGACAATACCTAAAGAACAGAGTGGCAAATTGACAAAATGTAAAGTGTAAAAATTGAATAAGAGGCATGATCACTTGACCGTTTACCAGGTTATTCTGTTTTTAGCTCCACTGGCTAAAGGCCAGCGGTCTTATGTCATGGCCCTGTGTCTGTCGTGTGTCCGTCCGTCCATGCATGTGTCTGTCTGTGTGTGCGTGCGTTAACTTTTATTTCAAACATCTTCTCTGAAATTACCCATCCAGTTTTCATGAAACTTCACAGAAATGATCCTGCCATGGTCCACTTCAGAATTTCTTGAAAGAATTTGATTCCTTTAGAAACTCTGGTTGCCATGGCAACAAAACTGAAAACTATTGGAAATCTTTAAAAATCTTCTTGTCTGAGAAACCGTAAGGCATAGGGCTACCAAATTTGGCATGTAGCTTTATGTAGTAGACCTCTATCATGTTTCTTCAAATTATAGCCCTGGGGTCAAAATTGGCTCTGCCCCAGGGGTCACAAGTTTTACATAGACTTAAACAGAGAAAACTTAAAAAATCTTCCTGTACCTAGCTATAAGGCCTACAGCTACCAAATTCTGCATGTAGCTATATCTAGTGGGCCTCTACCAAGCAGGCCAAAATTTTAACCCTGGGGTCAAAATTGGCCCCGCCGCAGGGGTCACAAGTTTTACATGGGCTTACATAGTGACAACTTAAGAAATCTTCCACTACCTAGCCATAAGTCCTAGAGCTACCAAATTTTGCATTTAGCTACCAAAAGTGCCAAAATTACAGTCCTGGGGTCAATTTTACCTCATGCTGGGGGTGGGGGGTGGGGGGGGGGTTCACAAAATTTACATGGGCTTATATAGGGAAAACTTTTAAATCTTGGTGTACATAGCCATAAGGCTTAGGGTTACCAAATTTTGCATAATTATAGCATCATCTAGTGGACAACTACAAAGAGGGCCCAAGTTACAGCCCTAGGATCAAGTTCGGCCCTGCACCAGGGGTCACAAGTTTTACATGGGTTTATGGAGTGAAAACTTAAGAAACCATCTTGTTTCTAGCCATAAGGCCAAGAACTCCCAAATTTGGCATGTCATTCTTCTAATACACATATTCCCCATTTAGTCCGACTTTAGCCCTGGGGTCAAAGTTTTATAAGGGCTTATATAGTGAAGACTTCTCGACAATCTTCTTGTTTCTAACCATAAAGCATCGTACTAACAAATTTGGCATGTTTTGAAATTTGTCTCTCTCCAGGGATCACAAATTTTAGATAGGCTTACATAGTGAAAACTTAAGATATCATTTTTTATCCTTACTGTAAGGCCTAGGGTTATAAAAATTTGGCAGGCTGATTCATATTGTAGACTTCTACCAAGACTGTTCCATCTTTTTCATTGAAACCACTCTTCCAATTTTGACCAAACTTTACAGATATCATCTTGCCATGATGTTCTTCAGAATGTCTTCAAAGAATTAAGTTCTGTTAAAAGCTATGGTTGCTATGGCTACAAAACTGAAAAGTATTGAAAAACCTTTAAAAATCTTTTCCAAAGGCTTGTATTTACTAACATCATTGTAGCTCATGAAAAAGATAATGCTTTTTAGCTCCACAGGCCTAAGGCCATTAAGCTTATTGTCTCTGAAACTGCTTCACCCAATAAGTCACAAGCTTTACATAGGCTAATATAGTGAGAACTTAAAAGGTCTTCTTGTTCCTTACCTTGAGTTACAGCTGTAATATTGTATGAGTGTATCTAAATAACATCTTCGAAAGTTATTCAAGTTATGTCAAAATTAGTCCTATCTCATGGATCATAAACATGTGCTTATAGCGTGAAAATTCAAAAAATCTTTTTGCTCCTAATCGCAAACCCAAGGCTACCAAATCTGGATCACTTTTGATTTTGTTTTGAAATTAGCCTTGCATCAGGGGTCTTATGTTTTACAGAGGTTTCGTATGGACGAAACTTGAAAATCACCTTATTTATAACCATACAGCATAGACTTGTATTATTTTGGCATGTGGCTTTATCTTGTGGACCTCTACCAGGGTTCAAGTAATTATAGCTCTGGGATCAAAAATGGCTTTGCCCTGCGGGTCTCAACTTTCCCAAGGGCTTTTACAGAGAAAACTTTTTAAGTCTTCATTTTGAAACCATTTGGCTCAGAATTAAAATGTTTAGTATTTATGGTTTATATTTATAAGCCAGTGGAGCGATACAGGGCCATCATGGCCCTCTAGTTTGTTTATGACACCGAGGAGGGTGGCTTTTGAAAAAACATTTTAATTTTCCTCTGTCAATTCCCATAATATGGATTAGTCTAAAATTTTGTTGTGTTGCAATGGATTAACTTGCCATAACACATTATAGCAGAATTTCTGGAGTGTTATTTGGGAAAGGGATAAAATGCTGGTTACCAGCATTTTCTCCTTTTCCCACAATGTTTTCAAAAAGCTTCTTCCTCGGGGTCATTAAAACTCAAAATTGTGTGGAATTAAAAGGCTGTAGAATAAAACTTTATGTCATTTTGAACAGAATATCTTCTAAAGTATTGCATCTAGTGTAGATACACGATTAGCCAAGTTATGTTCAGCCTGATCTTGATCTCTTCTACCCACTAAGCGAGTTAACTTTCCTGGCACTCAAAGCATTGACACTGTACCAGACAGCAAAATTTTAGACTCCTCCATTATAAATGTTCTTACACTAGGGAATTTGTCTTTGAAAGGGGGGGCAAAAGCATAGTGGGAAATCCAGAAATTGGGGCAACCAGTATTTTCTCAAAAGCCCTTTTTCTTTGGAACTATAAAATAGGGGTTATATGAAATAAAGTTCACCCTTTTACAAGCAATCTCCAGTCTTAATGAACATGAGAAAGAAAGCTTTTAAAAACATTTTTGGTAAGGCAGAAAATGCTGGTAACCAGCATTTTCTCCCTTTTCCACAATGTTTACTGCCAGAACTTCAGTTTACTTGTACAAATTTCGAATTTGTTGTCTGCAGACGCCTTCAATTTGGAAGAGTCACAGATTTTATTTGGGAAAGGTTAAGAAAACGACCTTAAATATTACACAGTAAGATAAACTTCAATACTGGGTCACTGGTTCACCCTTTACCACACAATCCCGAGTTTTAACAACCCTGAAGAAAGAGGGCTTATGAAAATGTTTGTAACCAGCATTTTCTTCCTTTCCCACAATGTTTTCCACACTATTAAAGCCACAAATAATCATTTGAGCAACATTTATGTTGTCATCTGCACTTGCTTTCAATTTGGTTGAGCCCAAAAATTTTGTTTGGTAAAGAGTGACAAATGACAAAATCTTCGGCTGGTCCAAATTGAAAGCATTTTGCAGATGACAAATCAGATGTTACTCAAAATTTGAAATTTGTTTTAAGAAGGGTAGAAAACATTGTGTGAAAAGCAGAAAATGCTGGTTACCAGCATTTTCTCCTTTTCCCACAATGTTTTCAAAAGCCTTCTTCTTCAGGGTTGTTAAAATGTGGCATTGTGTGGTAAAGAGTTAAACAAGAACTGTCATCAGAAAGCACAGCTCGCCTGGAAAAGGTACTTGTTTGAGGTGACAGAGCCTTGAAACAGCAACAAGGTCCCAGCCTCAGACAGAAGACCAAACACCAATTCTGATGCAAGGATTAGTGCAATAGCTTGACCTTGACCTTTTGGTAACAGACTGGGCAGGGGCAAAGCTGAATGAAATTGGACTTATTTCCATCATCATACTAAATGTAAACCTAACCAACCAATCATGTGGTCTGGAGAATAGGAGCTCTAGAAAAGCTTTAACATGATTCAAAATCTGTGACCTTGACCCCAAGATCTCGAGCATGGGCATCTCTGTCATCAAGCCAAATATAAATCGGATCCATCAAATGCCTTGAAAAATGTGTGCTCTCAGAAAACTGAGGTAAAAGTTTGATGTAAAACGTCCAAGCCTATGACCTTGACTTTTAAGATCATGGACATGGCTGAGAGAATAGGTGAAAGAAACTTTGGACCTATGTTATATGTACCAAATGTGAATCCATATCTATCAAATGCTTTTGAAAATAAGAACTCTTAACTCTTTACCAAACAACAAAATTTCAGACTGGTCCCAACTGAAAGCATTTGCAGACGACAAAATAAATGTAGCTCAAGCAATGATTTCTATCAGTGATAGAAGAGAAACATTGTGGGGAAAAGGAGAAAATGCTGGTTACCAGCATTTTCTCCTTTTTCCTACAATGGTTTCAAAAGGCTTCTTCCTCAGGGTCGTTCAAAGTCGGGATAGTGTGGCAAAGAGTTAAAAAACTTGGATGTAAATTTTGATGTAAATTTACAATAAAACATCCAAGTCAACAACCTCTAAAGATCATAGGCATGGGCAGGAGTATTGCTGACAAAAACTTTGGACATGTATCTATTATCATATCAAATCAGAACCAAACCCATCATTAGGTTTTGAAAATATGAGCTCTTACAAAAAAGCTTAAATCTCTATGGGCCATGACCTGGCAAAAGGGGGCTTAATGCATCTCTGTAATGCATTGTACCAGGCAAGACATCACATACTTAAGGATCCATAATGTCCGTTTCTTTAACAACCGGCTTAACCCTTTGCCACACAATCCTGACTTTTAACGACCCTAAAAAGGAAACCTTTTGAAAACATTGTGGGAAAAGGAGAAAATGCTCGTGACCAGCATTTTCTCCTTTTCTCACGTTTTCTACCCGTCCCATAACAAATTTCAATTTTTAAGTCACATTTAATTTGTCGTCTGTAAATCCTTTCAATTTGGACTAGTCTAACATTTTGTCGTGTGGTAAAGAGTTAATCATGGGGTAGACTGGTCCTTTGACATACAGAAAATGAACCAATAGCGAAAAGTTTCGGCCCAGGTCTGCCTGCGCGCTCTGCACAGGCTGACCTGGGTGAGCATGGTGTGTGTGTGTGTGTGTATAATGTGGGTGCCAACTCGCAACGTTGAGTCTAACACCAATGCTGTGGTTATAGCAATAGCTCCTCCGGGACTATGTCCAGGCAAGCTGGGAAAAAAAACAATAAAAACATAAAAACACGAAGTCCTGTGATAGTATTTTGTTTCAGTTCTCTTTTCACACATTAATACTAATGTAACAAACAGTACATGGTATCTGAATTAACATTACTTCTAAAAATCAAACTGACCTATAGCTCTTCAGTTTTTCACGTACACTCAGAAAATCCCGAGAGTCCTCTGAAGAGTAAACAGTAAAGTCCATATCACTTTTTCCTACAAAATACCACTTCCTCTCCCCTTAAATCTAGTTTCTTTAACTCTTTACCATATGACAAAATGTTTGACTTGTCCAAATTCAAAGCATTTGCAGACAACACAACAAATCTTATTCAAAAAGTTAAACTGTTTAATGGAGGGTAGAAAACATTGTGTGAAAAGGAGAAAACGCTGGTTACCCGCATTTTCTCCTTTTCCAACAATGCTTTCAAAAGCTTTCTTTCTCAGGGTCATTAAAACTTGGGATTGTGTGTTAAAGGGTTAATCTGTGCTTATGCAATAATAGCTCCCAGTATCCACGAGATCTACATGAACATTAATGAGTCACAGGTCAGTTGTGCTGTGTAATATATTCCATTGTACCCTGGGCATAAATCGAACATGTAATGATACATACAGTGCCAATTGATTTTTTAAAAACATCAAATTCTAAATTGTGAACTATATACGGCCCAGTACCAAACAATGCTATGTTTTAATGACCCAGAGGAGAAAAAGGCCAACAAAAACATCGTGGGAAAGAAGTAAAAATGCCAAAGCCAAGCATCATCGTCTTTACCAGAATGCTGTCAACCCTTTGCCAAACAATCCTGTCTTAAAGACCCTTTTAAGGGAAGCGCTTGAAAACACAGTGGGAAAGGGTGAAAATGCTGGTAACCAGCATTTTCTTCTTTCCCCACAACGTTTTCTACTCTTTCAAAGACAAATCCCATCATTTGAGCCAGTTCTGATTTGTCTATTTTGCAAATGTTTTCTAAATGAACAAGTTTAAAATATTATCCTTTTGAAAAGAGTAAAAAACTGAAATCTTAAAATTGAGTGCATTTTGTCACCTGCAAATTTTAATGTGGACAAGTCTAAAATTGAGTTATCTAGTAAAGGGTAAACAAATGAGAGAAATCCCTGAATTTGGCATTTCTCAAGGAAGAGAAAAAAATTAACTTACAGACAACGAATTAAAAAGATGTAATCAGTTTTATATAGGATTGAAAACATTGGGGAGAAGGCAAATAAATATCCTGGTTACATGCACTGTCACCTTTTCTCACGATGTCAGTGTTTCAAAAGGTTTCTTTCAAAAGTTTGTAATAAAACAGGATTGTTTGGAAATAGTTACTGAAGTGAACTGTTAATTGTGTTCACATACAAACACCAACAACTTGGTTATTCAAGAGTATGAGAATTCAAATTTACAACATAACCTCTGTTGTTTTCAGTGTCATATACCTACTGCAGATCTTCTTATCTTACATTTGAGATAAGCATTGTGTAATGTCACAAGTGTTGTCATTTTATACAATTTTCAGAGATGTGAATTTTGTTTCATTCATGTAAACTGCCATATGCATATATGGTTTTGCATATTCTGACCTATAAATTTGTAAGATTTTATGTGATAAAAAGACTCTGACATTTGTTAGCATTTGAGATAATTTCTAATATCAAAATCATCAAAAGTTTTATCAAGCTTGCTAAATACTCACTTGTCTCTTTACCAAGAAACAAAATTTCAAACTTGCCAAAACCGAAAGCATCTGAAGTTTAAAAAAGGCTCAAATAGCAGATACTGAATGGGTTGAAAACACTATGGGAAAAGGAGAAAATGCCAGTTACCAACATTTCCTCCTTTTCCCATAGTGTTTTCAGTAACTTTCCTCCTCTGAGTCATAAAAACTCAAATAAATGATTGTGTGGAAAAGGGTGAATAGCACTAATTTTATCTCAAATGCAAAGCTATGTCAGATCCTATATAAAATCTCTTTAACCCTTTACTGCACAATGACGCCTTTTGATGCCCCTGGGAAAGAAGCCTTCTGAAAACATTGTGGGAAAAGGAGAAAATGCTGGTAACCAGCATTTTCTTCTTTTCCCACAATGTTTTCTACCCTATCAAAGAAAAGTTGTACCATTTGAGCCACACTGAAATTGTCATCTGCAAATGCTTTCAATCTGGACAAGGCTAAAAATTTGTCGTCTGGTAAAGGGTTAACTCAATAAATCTTAAAACAAGGATATAACAAGTAACCTTTTAAAAATTTGATAATCAACAAAAGTTCATAATTCTTCTGTTTTTCAATGCTTTTACTTCCGATCTGTATCAACCATGGTAACAAGAGGACCATGATGGCCCTGTATCAGTTCACTGCCTTTTAACCTTTTACCACATGATCACGAGTTATAACTATCCTGACAAAGAAAGCCTTTGAAAACATAAAGGGAAACCAAGAAAGTGTAGGTAACCAGCATTTTCTCCTTTTCCCATAATGTTTTCTACCCTTTCACAGCAACTTTTATCATTTGAGCCACATTTAATTTGTCTGCTGCAAATCATTGAAATGCTTTCAATTTGGACTTGTCTAACATTTTGCCATGTGGTAAAGGATTAAATGAGTGCGCCAAACAATTGACATCAACAAAGACACTAAATTTTAAGAAGTCTGTAAGATAATAAACAAAGCAAATAGGCCTTCCCCTAAAAAGTCATATCTTTTTCACATAGCAAGATGATGTCAGTGAATACAAGCCGGTTGAATCAAGCATCATTCATGCCAGATATCAAATAACTCTGACAATGAGTAAAAGATAATTTCCAAAACTCAGTATAGAAACATATTTTTATTGGCATTAAGGTCAAGTGTCAGGACAAAAAATAGAATGATACAAACCTCACTTAATGTTTAATATTCAACACATTTGAGCATTGCCAGTATCATCAGAATAAATCTTTCTCAACATAGAACTTGATATTTTATGCCAATTTGTAAGGAATTTAAACTTGCCATTTAGGAGAAGTAGATTTTCAAACATTTTCAGTATTTTTCACTTTTGCTGCCATAGCAATCAGAGTTTTTTAGGGAATAAAACTTTTTTAAAGGAATTCTATAGAGCACCATAGCAGGATCATATCTGTGAAGTTTGGTCGAAATTGGATGAAAGCAGATGTTAGAAATAAAAATCAACACACAGGTGCATGGAAACACCCACAACAGACACTGGGTCAAGATACAGATTCACTGACCTTTGGCCAGTGTAGCTAAAATTTGCTCAACCATATAAATAATCTTGTGTACTACGTACTTACGCATGTTTTTCATCCACAAATATCAAAAGGCTACAATAATATATTGACCCTTAACAACACAATCCCAATTTTCAATGACCCGGAGAAAGAAGCCTGTTGAAAACATGCTGGGTTACCAGCATTTTCTCCTTTTCCCACCATGTTTGCTACCCACTCTACAACAAAATCCATCTTTGGAGCTGCCTACTTTGTCTGCAAATGCTTTCAATTTCAGCAAGTCTTAAATTTAAGGTTCCTTTTTTACACTTTAAACAACTTTGATAATCATAACTTGAATTGAGAGAAGTAAGGGTTCCATATTTTCTCCTTCTCCTAGAATGTTTTCAAAAGCCCTCTTGCTAGGGGTCATGAAAACACAGGATTGTGTGGTTAGGAGTTTATATATCTCTGATATGTTTATAGGCATATTTAAATGAGCTGTGCTCTACTGGATTCATGAACCAAGCAAGTCATCAGATAGTTATAGATACATAAAATCCATTTTGTCTAACAACCAACTGAATCTGGAGGTAGAATGTCCTTTGACATACAGATAATGGACCAATAGCAAAACATTTTGACCCAGGTCAGCCTGCATGGACTGTGCAGGCTGACTGTGCCGGCTGACCTGATCATTACTTTTTTCCAAATGTATTAACCCCCTTTTCACAAAGCATGGCTCAAATCTTTAGCTAAAATTACCTTCTTGAGTTATATAATTCTGAAGTTTAACCCTTTACCAAACAATCCTGAGTCTTAATAACCCAAGTTTAGTTTAAACATATTTATTTTACATCAATTGGGAAACAAGTTCTTACAACTTATATTAATATATCAATCTCTCGATTCTGCTTCCTGGAAACTACACCAGTACTCGCGCTGAATTTGTTGACCAATGAGCAGTCCCAAAGTTGACATAACCTCCCGGGTAATGAACTCGGGACCTATTGATTGCGAGGCCGATACTCTACCTCAAAATCATGGACACCACTGCGATAACCCAAGTAAGAAGGCCTGTGTAAACACTGTAGGAAAAGGTTCTATTTTTATTATGTTTTTTACTCTGTCAAAGATAAGTCACATTATTTGTGCCACATTTAATTTTTCGTATGCAAATGCTTTCAATTTGGACAAGCCTAGAATTTTGTCATCTGGTAGAGGGTTAATATGTTTACAAATTTTCAATACAACCGCAACAACATGGCTACACAAATTTACCTGCAGACAGACAGGCCGATTTCAGGATAACTTTCATTTTGCTGGTTGGGTATTATGTAAACGTGTTAGTGTGTGTGTTACTTTACTCCTCACAAAAAGTTGAGTAACTGGAATAATAATATGCATATCTGTTTTAGTGAAACATCAAATTATAGTCTTTTTCCACCATATCGTGTATAGTACTGTCTACTGCATTGAAAATGTGCAAGTGAATTGTAACCTTCCAAAGGAAAATCAAACAATTTTAACCACATTTACTTTTGGCAAATGCTTGAGATTTGTATATGTCAAAGATTTGGTTGTTTGGTATAGTTAACCCTCTACCGAACAACAAAGTTTTAGACTAGTCCATATTGAAAACATTTGCAGACGAGAAAAGAAATGTGACTCTAAAATCAAAATTTGATTTGAGAATGGTAGAAAACATTGTGGGAAAAGGAGAAAATGCTGGTTACCAGCATTTTCTCCTTTTCCCGCAATGTTTTCAAAAGCTTTCTTGTTCATGGTCGTTAAAAGTCAGGATTGTGTGGCAAAGGGTTAAGTGGAGGAAAAAAATCAGTACCCCAAAGTTAAATTTGCCACAGACAAATTAAACAAACATCCCAGTCCAATAGGAACAGTAATCTAAAAGGTTTCACACCACAATACCAAGTTTTAACAACCTTGAGAAAGAATCCTTTTGAAAATATTGTGGGAAAATGAGTAAATGCTGGTAACCAGCATTTTCTCCTTTTCCCACAATGTTTTCTACCACACCAAAGGAAAATGCCATCATTTGAGCCACATTTGAATCGTCATCTGCAAATGCTTTCAATTTGGATAAGTCTAAATTTTCGTCACGTGATAAAGAGTTAAAATATGAGCATGTGGAAAAACTTTGCCCATAGAAGAAACAGCTCATTACAACCTCTACTTTGTATTTAACCCTTTCCCAAACAAGCCCTGGTTTTCATGTGTCTGCAGTAGAAGTCTTTTGAAAACACTGTGGGAAAAGGAGAAATTGCTTGTAACGAGCAATTTCTCCTTTTCCCACAGTGTTTTCTACCCTTTTTGAGACCTATCTGCCATTTTCATCAAATTTAAAATTGTCGTCTGCAAACTCTTTCAATTTGGACCAGTCCAAAATTTGTTGTTTGGGAAAGGGTTATGAGGCTTAAAAACATCGTGGGTAAAGGATAAAACGCTGGTAACCATACAGCATATTCTCCTTTCCCCAAAATGTTTTCGAAAGAATTCTCTCTCTGTGTTGTTAAAAGTCAGGATTGTTTTGCAACGGGTTAATAAGAACAAACTAAGAACAAACAATGATGCTCTACAACCAAGAACAATGAAGAAACAAAACTTTTTACGGCAAAATGGATACACTGTTTGCCATAGAATTTATCATAGAAACATAGGAGTCATGCTCTGGCAAAAGGTTGTTTAATGCATCTCTGTGATGCATCATAGCAAGCAAGTCATTACATAATGACAGACCCATAAAATCCATTTTGCCTAACAGCCGACTGAATCCTGAGGTAGTCCTTTGACATGCAGAAAATTGACCAATAACAGAAAGTTTTGGCCCAGGTCAGCCTGCACGGACTGTGTAGGCTGACCTGGGTTGACACTTTTTGCAGATGCAATGAGCCCCCTTTTCATAGAGCACTGCTCATGATTATGTGCAGTACCGAGTTAAACAGAAAAATATACAAGTTCACCCTTTACTTAATGACAACATTTTTGACTGGTCCAAATGGGTTGATAATACACAGGAGCATTTAGGTAATGGGTTATGACAAATTTTCAGACTTGTCCAAATTGAAAGCATCTCCATACGAAAAAATCAGTGTGGCTAAAATGATGGGATTAATCTTTGAAGGGATAGAAAACATTGTCAGAAAAGGAGAAAATGCTGGTGGTCAGCATTTTCTCCCTGATTTTCAATAGACTTCCTTTTCAGGGTCACTATAACTCGGGATTGTCTAGTAACGGGAGTTAACCTAAAATAAAGCAGTTAATAATATTATCCTGTATCAGCTTGTTGTTTCAACAACCCGAAGGAAAACAGGTATTTAAAAAACATAGTGGGAACAGGAGAAAATGCTGGTTTGCGAGCATTTTTCACATTATTTTTTTCTATCCTTTTGAGGAAAAATTCTATCATTTGTACCTCTTTTAATTTTTGTCTGCAAAATTAATGCTATCAGTTTGGACAAGTCTGAAGTTTTGTCGTCTGCTAAAGGGTTCACCCATTTCAGCAAAATACCGACTTTTAACAACACTACGGAAGAAGGCTTTTGAAAGCATCACGGAAAAAGAAAATGTAGTAACCAGCATTTTCTCCTTTTCCCACAATGTTTTCTACCCATGAAAGACAAATCTTATGTTTTAACCCTTTACCACACAATCCCGACTTTTAACGACCCTAAGTAAGAAGCCTTTTGAAAACACTGTGGGAAAAGGAGAAAATGCTGGTAACCAGCATTTTCTCCTTTTCCCACCATGTTTTCTACTCTTCCAAAAACAAATTCCAATTTTTGATTCACGTTTATTTTGTCGTCTGCAAAAGCTTTCAATTTGGTCTGATCTAAAATTGTGTTGTGTGTTAAAGAGTTAAGTAATATTTAACATGTCGTCTGCATATGCTTTCAATTTGGACAAGGCTAAAATTTTGTCATCGGGTAAAGTGTTAAGAAAGCATTGTCACAAATATTCATCAGTATTAATAATCTTTGTTCTATTCTTCATTTATCACTGATAAACAATGGTTATATTACATACATGTATGAAATATAAAATTGAGCATAAAGTGCATCAATATGTTGAACATCAAGATTGTTCCATTAGAATAACAAATTATAATCAATCCATTTCTGTCGATAAAAACAAAGCGTTTAACATTCTTGATGAGATATATCACACATATTTGCCATTAAGTCAACTTAACTCATTACCAAATGACAAAATTTTAAAGTTGTCCAAATTGAAAACATAAGCAGATGACAAATTCAGTGTATCTCAAAAGATTGTTTCTTTCTTTAAAATGGTAGAAAACATTGTGGGAAAAGTAGAAAATGGTGGTCACCAGCATATTCTCCTATTCCCACAATGTTCTCAAAAATGCTTTCAATTTGGACGAGTGTAGCATTTTGACGTTTGGTAAAGAGTTAAACCTCAAAGTGCCTTTCATTACTGTAGTTTGCTTTGCAGTCTATCTTGATCTACACTCTATCTGCTTCGCTGAGACAATGTGAAACAAAGAGCAACCTTGAAATACAATTTTATAGGTCTTATTTCTATATTGTAAACGTCTGTTAGATTATTGGGCACTCTTCAGGTTAATCTTCACCAGACAAAAATATTTTAGACAAGTCCCTCAAAGTGCTTGCAGACCACATATCAAATGTGACTTAACCCTTTCCCAAGCAAACAAATCTTAGACTCTTCCAAAATGAGCCATCTGCAGACCAAAAATCTTATACAGGTACAAATTAAGTTCTTTGACAGGGTATAAAACATTGTGGAAAAAGAAGAAAATGCTGGATTCCAGCATTTTCTCCTTTTCCCACAGTGATTTCAATACACATCTTCCTCAGGGTCATGAAGACATGGGATTGTTTGGTAAAGGGTTAAAAATGATTGTCTTTGAAAGGATAAAAAACATTGTGAACAAAGGAGAAAATGCTGGTCATCAGCATTTTCCCTTTTTTCTCACAATGGTTTCAAAAGCTTTCTTACTGACGACCGTAAAAACATAGACTTGTCTGGGTAAGGGTTAATAGAATTTTTCTCAAAAAGTCAACATATAACTTTAATATAATGCATTTTGGTGGAATTTAATAAATATCAATAAAACAACAGCCAAACAACGATGCTATTTCTTCCTCTTTCCATTGAACTGCCCTTGATCTTTACTGTCTGGTCGACTTGTTATATCGAAGCAGTAAATTCCTAAACTCTCGCATATTTGTCGGCAAACTCTGACACTGTAGAGCACCAAATCTTGCACAACATATAGCTGCAGAAAAAAGTGAATACATGTTTGTACAACAGTCACAAATCAGCACTTTATCAAACTATCCTGGTTACGTATTCACCAACCATTCTTAAGAATATTCTTGTTCTTGTTCTCCAAGATTTTCTACATCTGAAAGTAACACAACTTCTGATTGGCTAAACCAAATGGTTTAGCCAATCAGAAGTTGTGTTACCTTCAGATGTAGAAAATTTGGGAGAACAAGACTAAGAATGTTCTAAAGAATGGTTGGTGAATACGGACCCTGTTGTTTTCAAAATCCTTCTTAGTCGTGGTTTTTCAAACACTGGATCAAGCAAAGAGCATACTTTGACAGCTTTGGGGGGACATTAACCCTTTACCTGTCAATCCTGACTTCCGATGACTCTAACCAAGACGACTTTTGAAAACACTGTGGCAAAAGGAGAAAGTGTCGGTTACCAGCATTTTCTTGTTTTCCCACAATGTTTTCTATCTTTCCCAAAACAAATTCAATTTTTCAGTCATATTTTGTTGTCTCCAAATTTTTTCAGATGGCCTAGTCTTAAATTGTGTTGTTTGGTAAATACTTAATGAAAACAAATAAAAGACATGTAACAAGCAATTACTCTTTTTCACTCTTCCATGTATGACAATGTTTCCATTGCAATGAAAAATAATTTTTTTTTTCCTTTCCTTCAAATACTTGTCCTTTGTGTAATTTGTAGCAAGTGTCTTATGTAGGATTAACTTTTTACCAAACATCAAAATCCCTGACTCGTCCAACTTGAACGCATTTGCAGACAACATTTTAAATGTAGCTCAAATGATGGAATTTGTCTTTGAACGAGTAGAAAACATTGTGGGAAAAGGATAAAATGCTGGTTACCAGCTTTTTCTCCTGTTCCCACAATGTTTTCATAAGGCTTCTTTCACAAGGACTTCAAAACTTAAGATTGTTTGGTAAAGGCTTAAATATTACCTTTACAGAAAGAGGTCCAACCAGCATAATTATCCCTTTCAGGGTCATAAGTAAAAACGGGCTTTTATGGAGAGCACAGATCTGATATAGATCACACTCCGTAATCACCAACTATACTTAACCTTTTATCACACATTCTCGAGTTTTCACGCCCATGAGAAAGAAAACTTTTGAAAACATTGTGGGAAAAGGAGAAAATGCTGGTGACCAGCATTTTCTCCTTTTCCCACAATGTTTCCCACTCTTTCAGGTGCAAATTGCCTCATCTAAGCTCTATTTAATCTCTAATCTGCAGATGCTTTCAATTTGGACCAGACAGTAAAATTTTGTAGTTTGGTATAGAGTTAATTTTAGTTTAAGTCTAATTCTAGATTCATAAAGTAACAACTCAACTTCTGATTGGCTAAACCATTCGGTACAGTTTTATTCTCAAGCGTTTTCTAAATTTGAAAGTAAGATAATTTTCCACTAAGAAGTTGTGTTACTAAATCTAGAATAAGACTAAGATCTAGAATGAAACTAAAGATGTTTGGTAAATACAGACCCTGGGTTTGAAACCTATTGCTAGTAACAAAATTTTCTGCATGTCAAAGGACCATTCAGCCTAATAATTCAGACAGGTTTTAGACAAAATGTAGCCCGCCCAGGAAGCTCAGTGGTTAGCGTATCTGACTTGTAACCTGGTGGTTGTGAGTTCAATACCCGGTTGAGGCAAAAACTTTCTTTCTGGTGATTTTTCACCTCTGATGCATGTGAGAAAAGTAGTCAGTGGCTTTGAAAAGAAAGCTGTGTTAGTACTGGTGTGAGAAAGCCAGGAAACACATGGGTGCCTCACTTACTGCCATGATATGACCTGAGCTGTTAAACTCCAATACAATCCAATCTATTTAGACAAAATAGATCCATCTTGTTCTGTGTAATGCATTATGAAAATGCAAATACTCTTTACCACACAACAGAATTTTAGGCTGGTCCAATTTGAAAGCAATTGACAACAGACGACAAATTAAATGTAACTCAAAACATGAAACTTTTCTTTCATGGAGTAGGAAATATTGTGGGAATGTTTTCAAAAGCTTTCTCTCTTGGGTCGTTAAAAGTCTGGATTTTGTGGTAATGGATTAACCCTTTACCACACAATCCCAAGTTTTAACGACCCTGAAGAAGAAGGCGTTTGAAAACATTGTGGGAAAAGGAGAAAATTCTGGTGACCAGCATTTTCTCCTTTTCCCACAATGTTTTCTACCTTTCCAAAAACAAATTTCAATTTTTGAGTCACATTTAATTTGTTGTCTGCAAATGCTTTCAATTTGGACCAGTCTAAAATTCTGTCGATTGGTAAAGAGTTAAATCCCCTTTTCCATGAGCCAGACTCATATATAAATTGAACTATACTTACAGTAACAACCAGTAGTAATGGATATTCTGGTAAAATAGAATTAAAATATTGATTGAGGAATAAAACTAGAGGTCCGATGAACCCTGCATCTATCAGTGATATTTCACTTTTGGCCATATGGGCCACCTGCAATACAGAAAAAACCAACCGATCAGTGATCAATTCTTTACCGGACAATAGAAATTTAGACTCTTCCAAACAGAAAACATTTGCAGACGACAGATTAAGAGTGTCTCAAATGACAACTTTAGTCTTTGAAAGTGTAAAAATACCATGGAAAATATTGTTTACAATCCATACAGCAATTCATGAAAAGAACGCTGTTAAAATTTGATAGACTGTAGAATGATTCAGAATTTAGTCAGCTGAGTAAACAGAGGCTTGTAAACCATGGGATTGTTTGGTGACAGGTTTGGTGACAGGTTAATGGTGTTTTCAACAAAAATTCAAGTAATAATGATCCAAGGGTAAAAGTTAAATTTAGAATCAGGTGATAGATTGCCCATGTTTTACACTCCCTTTTAATGTTATTTCAGTCATATCAGAGTGACAAATCACATATTCATGTATGTCCTGGGTTTTACCAGTACTAGGCTGGGGCTCTGAAGTATCTTGCCCAACGACACTCCTACAAAAACTTGGTGGTTCTAGTGCGGCTTGATCCTGGGATCTCCACATTATGAGTCCTAGCCACACAGGACCCCTGCAAAACTAGCCCTTATGATAATGTATTGCATGTGTACGAAAACCTGACTATAACTGTATATATTGCTGTAAACACTATGAAACTAAAACAGACAGAGAGAGAGAGAGACAGAGAGACAGACAGACAGACAGACCAATCCATGCATCCATACATCCACTCAATAAACTATCAATCAATAATTACCACTATATTATTGGTCATCTTTGCAGCCACCATACCAAAACAAAATAAATATAGGCACTTATGATCTGTGTACACCGACGTCTTTGTAGCTATCACGATTTGTAAAAACATCACCAGGCCAACTGGCACTGCAGGAAATATTGTACTTGACCCCTTTGAAGAAAAATAAAAAATCTATATAATCATCTTTTTACAACAATAACAGTTTTGATTTAATTTTCAAAACAAGTACATGTACATGCAATTACAAAGACAATTGTACAAGTTCAAAATATTGACAAAGGATGTGAAAATTTTTCAACCTTGAGAAGAATTTTTCTTTCTTTTTTAACAAAAGTACCCCCTGCAACTATACAGCTCTTCAACAAATGAAAAAATTTTAGACTCATCCAAATTGAAAGCATTTGCAGATGAACAATTTAATGAGGCAAAAATGATTAAATTCGCCTTGGAAAGAGAAGAAGACATTGTGGTCAAAGGAGAAAATGCTGGTAATCAGCATATTTTCCTTTCCTCATACTTGTTCTACCTTTGTTAGAATGAATCCCATCATTTGAGCATTTCATTGGTTGCATGGAAATATTTTCAGTTTGGACAAGTCTAAATTTTGTCATCTGGTAGAGAATTGAGATACTTACAGCAACTGTTGATTTATTCTTGCCAACACCTCCCTGCAGTATAATGTCTAAAGTTTTGATACTAAGAAACACGGCTGGGATACAACCCACTATAACTACCATATGTCTCAGTGGTATATCGATGACAGGTACCTAGAGCAGAAGGATAATTTATCATGATAAACACTGTCTCCTAAACTTCCCTGCAGTATAATCTCTTAATTTCCATGATGTATAATCCCAAAAGTTCCCTGTTGTAATTATACAGGGTTCATACAGAATTTCTCAGGGAAAATTTAAGGGTTTTTCAAGGCCTTTTTAAGGCTTCTGAAATAGAAATTAAGGTCTTTTTACACACAATGCTATATTTTACCTTGATTATGTTGGCACATGGGATCCGCTAACCAATTTCTGTTAAATATACATTTCCCAATTTCTCCAGCTCGATACAGACGACCTTTTTACAAATGGCTGACGCGTATGGTAACGATCGCTGTGACTAGACGCTCTAAGCGATAAGGTGAAAGTAAACCGGTAATGGTACGCGACTTTCTACTAAGATTGAAGTAGAGGGTCAGCCACCAGTCTATAAACCAAGTGCGATATGACGCAATATAAAATTACGTATCAAAATATGTGCAGACAGTGCTCTTCCTTGTTACCTTATATACTCACTTGTAAGAAGATATGAAGAATACGGGTTTCTTTGCAAACTGTCTTCAATCACGTCACCTGGATATTCGTTGCATTGTGCCTTATGATTTATTAGATTTAAGGGTTTTTCAAGGACTTTCTATACTTTTTAAGGGTTTTTAAGGCTTCTTGTCATTGTCAAGTGTTTTTCAAGACTGAAGTCAAATTCAAGGGTTTTTCAAGACCTGTGCGAATCATATAATAAGTCTAAAGATATAATTTGCAGACAGTGTAGATCAAGATCAGACTGCACAAAACATGCAGTCTGATCATTGATCATACTGTTTGCATATTTAGTCAAGCGTACAACACACAAATCTTTCTAGGTTCAGTGGACTGTATTTTCAGCCATCCTAGGAGGTCGGTTTTATATAAGCCATGTTCTGACAAAAAGGAGCTTAACTCTTTACCAAATGACAAATTATTAGCCCTGTCCAAATTTAAAGCATTTGCAGACGACAAAATAAATTTGACTCAAAAAATGAAATTTCTCTTTGAAAGTGTAGAAAACATTGTGGGAAAAGGTTACCAGTATTTTCTTCTTTGCCCATAATGTTTTCAAAAGGTTTCTTTCACAACGTGTTAAAAGTCGGGATTATGTGGTAAAGGGTTCATGCATCTCCACAATGCATTATACCAAGCAAGTCATCACATAATTACAGATTTCTCCCAAAATCCATTTTGTTTAACAACTGACTGAGGCAGAGTAGTCCTTTGACAGGCAGAAAATTTAAAGATAGCAAAAAGTGTTGGCCCATGTCAGCCTGCGCGGACTGCGCAGGCTGACATGGGTCGATACTTTTTGCAGGTTCATTAAGCTCCCTTTTCACCATGCATGGCTCATATATTTTTTGCTGAAAGAGTATGGCATGCAGGCACCAAAGCTTGCTGTATTTGCTTTTAGAAATAGCCTGATTTTCCAGTGAAAATTCTAAGACGAAGAAGGGGCATAACTGTCAAAAACATTCTGATGGTGACCTGCTGCACTGGTATGGGTTACCCTTTTAATAGTTTACAACTACTCGGAGTTTGAAGTAAATATCTTCAGTAATGACAGAGATATTATAAAATGTTAAAGTTTTTGCACTGTGCCACAGACATAGACCAGGACAATGCAGAAAACAGGGCTATGGCAATCCGTCAGTGTTTTCTTCAAAAACAGCCGAACTAAATACCTTTTAGGGTTTAAGTGGATTGTATTTTCAACAGATAAAATACGGTAGGTCCAGTTTATATGTTTGGTGCTGAGAGAGTCAAGTATAATGAACCTTTTCAACGAAGAAAAACAGGCAAAAGATTGCAATGCCAAGGTTCTTTTGGCTTGACTATGTTACATAGTCATGGATGGTACAGACCTAAGATCAAACAGCATGTTGTGTGCAATCTGGTCTTGATCTACAATGTTAACCCTTTACCAAACAACAAAATGTTAGACTAGTTCAGATGACAAAGTAAAGGTGACTGAAAAGTTTGAAATTTGTTGTGAGAAGGGTAGAAAACATTGTGGGAAAAGGAGAAAATGCTGGTTACCAGCATTTTCTCCTTTTTGCGCAATGTTTTCAAAGGGCTTCTTTTTCAGGGTTGTTGAAGGTCGGGATTGTGTGATAAAGGGTTAAGCATTAGAGCTTTGTGTTCCAACGATTTTAAACCCTCTTCTCAACTATCATATCTTTGAACTACCTTGATGAAGAAGACTTTTGAAAAGATGTTAGGAAAAGGAAAAAAATGTGGGTAACCAGCATTTTCTCCTTTTCTTTCAATGTTTTCTGGTCAATCCGATACACATTACATCATCTGTGCTATATTTATATTGTAGTCTGCATATCCTTTCAATTTGGACAAGTCTACATATTTGCTGTACAGTAGAGTTAAGAAAGAAATAAGAAGGAGATTGGGATCTAGAATAACAAAACATGTCTTACTGTTGTGTTAAAAAAGCCCGGAGATATTGCGCAAATAACATATATGGCAATACATGAAAACTGCGCTTCCGTCACATCGATTCTGAAATAAAGATTGGGTTTTATTACGCTTACCCCATTTTCTATGATAACATTTGACTAAGATTTTGTCACGTCACAGTCAAAGTTCACTTACCCTTTACAAAACAATCCCTGATTTTGATGACCTTGAAGAAAAAGATGTTTGAAACCTTTTGGAAAAAGGACAAAATGCTGTTAACCCTTTACCACACAATCCTGACTTTTAACGACCCTGGGAAAGAAGCCTTTTGAAAACATTGTGGGAAAAGGAGAAAATGCTGGTAACCAGCAGTTTCTCCTTTTCCCACAATGTTTCCTACCCTTCCCAAAACAAATTTCAATTTTTCAGTCACATTTATTTTGTTGTCTGCAACTGCTTTCAATTTGGACCAGTCTAAAATTTTGTTGTTTGGTAAAGAGTTAACCAGCATTTCCTCCTTTTTCCACAACATTTTCTATCCCTCCCATAGTTTAATACACATCTATTAGATTTTATTCTTCTGCAAATGCTTTGAATTTGGACCGGTCTAAAATTTTTTAATTATAACTCGTTACAAAACAATTCTGTGTTTTTAAGGACTCTGTAAGAGAAGGATTGAGGAAAAATTGTGGAAAAAGGGGAAAAATAGGTGCACTTTAATCTTTGATCTACACAGCCTGCTTTGCTTAGACATTCTGGACAAAAGAAACGTTGAAATTGTAATTATTTGGGTCTTATTTTCTTGACTGAAAATGCCAGTTTGATTTATTCAGCACTCAAAGTACGGTACTTACCACACAATTCCTTAAACAGCCCTAAAGAAGAAGGCTTTTCAAAACATTCTGTAAAAAGGAGAAAATGCTGGTAACCAGCATTTTCCCCTTTTCCCACAATGTTTTCTAACCTTTCACTAACAAATTCCATTATTTTTCACATTTACCATTTCGCCTGCAAATGCATTCAATTGAGACAGGTCTCAAATTTTGTCATGCAGTAAAGAGTTAATGATACATGTATACATTATTGATATTTTTGAGTTCATAAGGTCAAAATTTCAGTGAGAGAGTAAACATCCATAATCCCTGCAACAGCTGGTCCTTGCTCTAAGCCTGTACACATGACTTTGCCTTTCTCAGGGGTCCTAGTTTGCTTAGTACGGGTGTAGGATTTGCAATTCTGCAGTCCAATCCTCACCCAAGGCATTGCATTTGTCATAGGAATGTCCTTGGACAAGTTCAGAGCTGGAGACAGGCATGCTTTAACCCTTTACCACATGATGCAGAGTTTTGACAACACTGGGAAATTAAGACTTTTGAAAACATTAAGGGAAAAGGAGAAAATGCTGGTAATCAGCATTTTCTCCTTTTTCCACAATGCTTTCTATCCTATCAAGGATAATTTTTGTCATTTGTTTTATGCCACCTTCAACATTTTTTCGGTCATATCACTGATTACATACTCATGTAGGTCCTGGTTTTCTACAATACTAGGCGAGAGCTAAGTGATTTTTCAAGGAAACTCCCATGAAAAGTCCAAAGCTTAAAGCAAGGCTCGAACGTGGGGCCTCCAGGTTATGAATCCTACACTTTACCACTGTGTCATGCAGGACCCCAAACACTATAATAGCAAATGGCAACAACCAATTACAGGATAATTACAAGACTGATTTTTTTCACGTACTTTCCAAACCTCAGAGTTCCTGTTACATATGTCTGCCAGTGGGCCATGTAATAACACAATTCAGATATACACATCTCTATCAAAAAAACCATCGGATCTTGACCAAGCTTCATAGATACACCAACACCCATCATTACAAACACTGAAAAATACAAATCAACATACATTCAGTCAACTCTATTGTTGCTATGGCTCTTTAGCACACTATGAAATTTTAAACTTGTCCAAATTGAAAGCAGTTGCAGATGACAAATTAAAGGTGGCTCAAATGACAAAGTATGTCCTTCATAGGATAGAAAACATTGTGGGAAAAGGAGAAAATGCTGGTAACCAGCATTTTCTCTTTTCCCCACAATGTTCCAAAGACTTTCTTCCTCAGGGTCATTAAAGATTGGGATTGTGAGGTAAGGGGATAGCAAAGAAAATATTGCCATCAGTCTGGATAGCTTAACCCTTCACTAAACAATCCCATGATTAAACAACCAGGAGGAAAATGTTTTTAAAACCATTTTGAGAAAAGGAAAATATGGCAAGTTTTTACTTCACCCAAAATGTTTTCTGTCCTGTCAAAGACAAATCCTTATCATTGGGCCAGTCTAAAATTTTGTTGTCCTGTGAAGACTTTTTACCCTTAAAAAAGCTTTTCCACCCCACCCTTTAGTGCTTTGAGAGAAAAAAAGATGGTCAAAGCCGAGAAGTATTTTTCATAAAACAAGTAAAAAACAAGGGTAGATAATTCTTTAACCTTTCACCTAACTACACAAGTTTAGACTGGTCCAAATTCAAGCAGTTGCATTAGCAGCATACAAGAAATCACAAGTGTGTACAATCATAAGATATTTATCTTTGATAGAATAGAAAACATTGTGGGGAAAGGAGAAAATGCTGTTAACCATAACTTTTTTTGAAAAAGTAAAATCATTGCCAGAAAAAGAGAAAATACTGGCTACCAGCATTTTCTCCTTTTCCCACAATGTTTCAAAAGCCTTCTTTCTCAAGGCCATTAAAACTTGGCATTGTGTAGTAAAGGGTTTTAAAAACCTTTCTTCCAAGGTTGTTACAATACTGGGTCATTTGGTAAAGGATCTATCTCTTTACCAACAAGCCCTTGGTTTAATGACCCTGAGGAAGAAATACAGTAACAAAAGGAAACAACCCTGATAACCCGCATTGCCTCTTTTTCCCACATTTTTTTGTACCTTTTACAGAGACAAGTTTCATCACTTCAGCTATATTTAATTTGTTGTCTGCAACACCTCTAAATTTTTGTAGTTTGGTAACTAAAAGAGTTAACTCTTTACAACCCTGAAGAACTTTAGAAAACATCGTGGGAAAAGCAGAAAATGGTGGTAACCAGCATTTTGTCCTTTTCTCACAGTTTTTTTCTACCTTTTCAGAGACAAATTTGATCATTTGAGCTGCATTTAAGTTGTTGTCTGCAACTGCTTTGTATTTTGATGAATCTAATTTTTTGTCCATGTGTATAGAGTTACATACAATATCAATATCTGCATCACTATTGTTAATCTAATCAACCTCATTTGTTGTCAGAGTAAAGACCATTTAACCCTTTTCCAACTGGTCCGAAATTTAAACAACCTTGAAGAAAAGGCCTTTTGAAAACATTGTGGGAAAAGGAGAAAATGCTGTTTATCAGCATTTTCTCTTTTTCCCACAATGTTTACAAAGGCCTCTTTTTTCAGGGTTAAAACTTGGGATTGTGTGGTCAAGGGTTAAAACATAGGGCAGAGGGGAAGTGGGTTCACTGACCCTTACGTGACCATTATTGTTGTAATATCTATATTCCATAATGGGTTGATTGTGCTGCAGAATAGCTTTATTAACTCTTTACCAAACGACAACATTTTAGACTTGTCCAAATTCAAAGGTGTCGCATACGACAAATTAAATGTGGTTCAAATGAAGGAAGTTGTGACTGAAAGGGTAGAAAACATTGTGGGAAAAGGAGAAAATGCTGGTAACCAGCATTTTCTACTTCTCCCACAATGTTTTCAAATGGCATCTTCCCATGCCTTGAAGGGTTGTTAGAAGTCAGGATTGTGTGGTAAAGGGTTAATTACCGACTCCCTCCATTTACCGAAAGTTACGCATTACTGCAACATTATTTTTACTCAAAGGATTGATTAATTAATTAAACCTTTACCAGACAATCCCAAGATTTAACAACCCCCGAGAGAGAAATCTTCTGAAAAAGTTTGTGGTAACCAGCCTTTTCTCCATTTCCCACAATTTTTTCCCACTTTTTTCTAAAAGCAAACCCCAACATCTGAGCCACATTTAATTTGTCATCTGCAAATGTTTTTAATTTGGTCAAGTCTAACATGTGTTCTCTGGTAATTAGTTAAATACTTTATGCCCTTTGCAACACTATTTCAGTCATATCACATCAACAGCTGAATTATTCATGCATTACACGGGTTTTGCAAGTGATAGGCTAAGCTCTGCAGTGCCTTGCCTATGGGCATTCCAATAAAACTAAGCTTTTAACTCTTTATCAGACAACAAAATATTCAACTAGTCCAAATTGAAAGCATTGGCAGACGACAAATTGAAGGTGGCTAAAAAAGATAGGATTTGTATTTTAAAGGGTTGAAAACATAGTAGGGAAAAGTAGCAAATGCTGGTTACCAGCATTTTCTCCTCTTCTCACAGTGTTTTCAAAAGTCCTATTTTTCAGGGTTTTTCAAATCAGGATCATGTGGTAAAAGGTTAATGTAAGAGTCTAGCCAAGATCCTGTTTGATTGCTTTTCTGTTTATTTATAGTCGCCACACATTGCCCATATGGGTCATGCCCTAAGAACGCTATTTATTAGTTATGTTGCAGGGGGCAGGATGAGATTGGCAAGATACAGGACAAAACCCATCCTGATTCTTTAAACTGCTCTGTGAATAGCACCGTCACAGGGGAGCTCTGTTTAACGTCTGTTTAACGTCTCATCCCAAACACTATTAGTAATTAAATTTGCCTAGTAGGCCAGCAGTGGGGCTTGAACCAAAATTGGCAAATGTCCCTAGATTTGTCACTTACAAGTCTCAAGGCCCACTTGAATGTTTCAACCTGACTATCACCAAGATCTTTTAATGGCTACACTTTAACTCTACACCCAAGGATAAAATTTTGGACTGGACCAAATCAAAAGCATTTGCAGATGACACATAAATGATTGTGGGGAAAGGAGAAATGCTGGTTGCTGTTTGCAAATGCTTTCAACATGGGCCAGTCTAAAGTTTGGTTGTCTGTTACAGAGTTGAGAGTGAAGGAAAAAAAAAAAAAAAAAAACAATAATGAAAAAGTTATGCTACCAGTTGATACTGCATCACAGCCATGATCAAATAGTTCTCCAAGGGGGGTGTTTGATCCTGTCCGCCTTGCCTGTTTCCCATCAATCGCATCCAGTGACTGGTATATGAAAAGTCCAAGTGCACAAGAGAGATACGCCCATCTTGGAGCCTGAACACATAAAAGACATTTTCATCACAGAAACTTTCTAACCGCTAAAAGAATTGAAAGAAATTTTCAAACCAATTGTTTCAACAAAAATATTTTGATTTCAAAGTACATTTTGTTGGAAAAACCTCACCATATCAGACAGTGTAGATCCAAGATCAGAATGATTATATCATTAAAAAAAAAAACATTTAAGTTATTTGACCCTTGACCAAACAATTCCATATTTATTAATGACCTTGTGGAATAGGCTTTTGAAAACATTGTGGGAAACCGAGAAAATGCTGGTAACCAACATTTTCTCTTTTTCTGATATGCATTTTACCCTTTAACCCTTTACCAGACAACAAAATTTTAGCCTTGTCCAAATTGAAACCATTTGCAGACGACAATTTCAACATGGCTCAAATAGTGCAATTTTCCTTTGATAGGACAGAAAACATTGTGGGAAAAGGAGAAAATGCTGGTTACCAGCATTTTCTCCTTTTCCCACAATGTTTTCAAAAGGCTTGTTTCCCAGGGACATTAAAAGGTGTCATTGTGCGGTAAATGATTAAAAAATCTTTTGAGCCTCATTTATTTTATCATCTGCAAATGGTAACCTGGATTTCCTTGCCAGCATTTTCTCATTTTTTCACAATATTTTCTAACTTTCAGAGACATTATCCTTCAAGCAATATAGGACATGTCTTCTGCAAATGTCTAAAGGATATTAGCAAAGTTGGGGGCAAATGTCTAAAGGATATTAGCAAAGTTGGGGATATCTGATTCTCAAAAATGCTTAACCACAGGCATTTAAATTGATCTAGAATGTTAATGTCCTGAGGATCCTGGATTAAGACCATGCAGATTTAAGATCAGATTGCAGTCTGCTTTTAATCTTTACTGTCTGCAAAAAGAAAATTCAATCACATTTAGCTGCCATAGAATTTATTAAATAAAAATAAACACTGGTAGAGGAAAATTTCAAAACAATGAAAGGGGGGTTCAAACAAGGAATAGAGAATTCGTATGAAGATTTATTTACTATACCTCTTGAACAGCGTCACTGCTATAAAATACAAGTATAAGAGTCGTTACAATATTGATGATCAGTCCAACCAACGTTATTGTGTTCGGTGCCCAGGTCCGTGGAATCTGCTCTACCAACCATCTCCAGTATATCTGCATGACAGGTTCACAGATGGACGTTCCTTCGGCACTGTATTTGTGCTCACGTATGGCCTTAATCTGTTTATCTGTGAGAATACAAGCAGCCATTTTGCCTAAGGAATAAGTTACATTTAAATCCGCTCAGGTAAAAGTCACACTTATTCGACACGACGTCTATTTCAGGTTCGTATTTGTTACCAACATCCCAAATTGTACTATGACCAACATAACAGGAAGTAATAAATAATTGTCCAACGCATGCTTCGTATTTTACTTCCGGGTCACTACTTTCACTTTCGTTTCGGTTTGAATATGACAAATGCATTCAGTATCCTGTTTCTGTAGACTATCACATTTCCTCTCAGCTCCTAGAGCACTAAATGAATCAGTTGAACATTTTGCATTCCACAAAAGACGACTAAAACGCTAATTTAAAATGGTACTCCGCCAGAATATTTCAACACAGTGACAAGATTGAGACCGCACGTTTTGAGCAGTCTGATCTGAGTACACAATCGGCGCGAAAGGCAGTTTGATCCTGAACTATGTTGTCAGAAAAGGCAATTCAGTTTGCGCTTAGCACACTAAGGGCTTCGGATCACTGCCCTGGATCATAAGTCATATTCAAGATTTGAAGGAAATTTCCGATTGTTAAATTACAATTTTTTTGGAAAAGAAAAATGCAAGAAAAGTAACCTGAAATAATGAGAAATAACTTTACAAATGCATGTCATTTGACAACTATGATGGCGTTGTTGAGCAAGCAGAGATAAAGCAAGCTGGAAATACGCTCCACAGTTAGAAAATTATACATATATAGTCTGATCAAGAGTTGGTTAACCTTTCCCCCCCAAGCAAACAACTTTATGCGTCTCGGCCATAGATCTAGTACGCTATTGGAAACAAAGTGACTAATGGAGAAAATGCAAAAATAAGACACATTCCTAATTGTCATAATGTTTTCTTCCTTGTTACTGCATAAGAAAACATTAGCATGCGGGTGCCTGGGCTGCTGTTGCTTGATTTTCATTGAAAATTCGAAGTCGAAAAAGGGGCATCACTGTGTCCAAAAACTTTGATAGTTACTCGTACCTGCCCTTGTTATATTGTTTCCCTTTTTGATAGTGACCAATTTGTTCAAGTTTGAAGTAAATATCTTATGTAATAATAGAGGTATTGTAAAGTGTAAGTTTTTGCATGACCATGCAGATGGCAGGGCTATAACAATACCTCCAAGTTTTCTTGGAAATTAATTGAGCGAATAAAGAAATTTGTTCATCTTGTCTTCATCACTGTTGGCAAAGCATTCTGAGGCAGACAACCTTTTTCTTGGTGCAGAAAGACCACTTCTGAAAACTTAGTGGCAAGAGAAATTGTTTGTCACAATCTTTAGAAGTCTTTTAATGTATTAAATCCTGATTCATAATGACTTATCCATATTTCAAAATCAGGTCTCACTTTAAAGTTAACTGCTGCAAGTTTGTTTCAGAAGGTAGGGTTATCTCTTTGCAACACAACAAAAATGTAGACATGTCCAAATTGAAAGCTTTTGCAGTGGACAAATAAAATTTAGCTGTCTTTGAAATGGTAGAAAACAGTGGTAAAAGGAGAAAATACTGTTAACCAGCATTTTCTCCAGTTCCAGTAATGTTTTAAAAGGCCTTCTTTACTGATGGTAAAACTAGGGATTGTCTGATAAAGGGTTACCAGATAACAGAATTCTAGACACATCTTTTTGGAAAGCACTGGCATAGCTAGGACAAATTATATGTGGTTTAAATGATGGGCACATCTTTTCAAAGGCATGAACATTTTGGGAAAAGGACAAATTACTGGTTACCAGCATTTGCATCTTTTCCTGCAATGCTTTCAAAAGCATACATCTGCGGGGCATTAAAAAAATGGGATTGTGTGGTAAAAGGTTAAGTGATTGAGAAATGTTCTTATTACCTCATTTGTTGAACAAGAATCAATTTTTTGGAGTTTTTTCATGAGGAAGAGCTGTGTCTGGAATCTCAGTCAGCAATTAACAATGGCCAATATTAAAGCTAGTAACCAAAGCCATAGTTGGTTGAACTCTTTTTTCAGGATTGATGATACCAAATGCGATAGGATTCATTTCTTTCTAACCCCTTAACATTTTTCAATGATGTCTATATGGGAGAGTATGCTTTGTAAAGTCGAGCAAATCAATGACAAAAGAAACTTCAGAATTACACAAAAAAGTGTACTGGCTTCCATGATATAATTGAAAGTGATGTCATAAACTGTGTTATACTCCATAAAATGCAATCTAATGATTGATGTTCTGTTTACCAGTATTCATCATCACCTTGGTTTGCTCATATGGGTGATGTCCGAAGAAGGCTGTTAGTTATGGTATATTACGGGGGATAGTCCAAGATATAAGAAAAAACAATCATAAGTTCACAATCTTAAGTTCTGCCCGATTCTTTAACATGCTCTGTGTGTAGCTATCACAGGATCCAAGCTTTAATGTCACATCAAAAAGACTATTAGAAATTTTTTAGTTGGTCAGCCGAGGGGCCCATACGCACAACCTCAAGTGTCCCTTACACTTACATGTCTTACAGCCTACCACTTTAGTGATTTGGGCCGACCTGAAATCTAGTAAGAAGACAGCTATTTATATTTCTAAATTTAAGGGCAAGTGATCTGACTGGCTGAGATAGAAAGTTTAAGCCAATAGGGTAGCTAAGCTTAGAATCAAGAATCATGGACACAAAAAGCTGATGAATGCTACCCCAAGTCAATAAAGTCTGAATCCACTTGATGGCCTCAATCAACTCTTCACCATACAACAAAATTAAAGACTTGTTCATACTGAAGGCAGTTGCTGATAAATGTGGCTCACATGTTGGGATTTGTCTCTGAAAGGGTTGAAAACATTGTGGAAAAAGGAGAAAATGCTGGTAACCAGCATTTTCTCCTTTTTCCACAATGTTTTCAAACACCTTCAGTCAAAATGTTTATAAAACTCAGGTTTGTTTGGTGGAGGGTGAAGCAATTTCAATTTAGTAACTTTGTTAGGTAGATCAGTTACATACAGGACTAAGTCTTGTAATCGAGAAGCCACACGATTTATTAACATAGTCAGCCAAGCTCTGTTTTCAACAGTATTTTAGTTATATCGCGGAAGCAGTGCACCTATCCATGCTTTTCTTGTACTTCTTTTTACCAGTACTTCCAACAATATTCTTCCTAAGCCACTGGCTGCTCTCCCACATAACCAGTGTTGAAACAATGATCAGGGGAGAGAGAGGAATGAATCCTGTCACCATGACTATCATCAATCCTTGGAAAGAAATTAGCCAGGCTGATCAAACCGGCAACCCACTAGTCTCAAGTCCTGTACACTACCAACAGCGCTACCAGGGCACTGCTTCTGAAGGATTGATGATGGTCATTGCAACAGGACATAGGATTATTTCAATAGGTCATAGGGACAGGATTTCTTCCTCTCTCACTGCTAGCATTATTTTGACCATATCTTTGTAGAAAAGCAGCCAGTGGCTTAGAAAGAGCCTGGTTCTTAAGTACTGGTAAAAGAAACTCCTAGAAAGCATGGTCAGGTGCACTGGCTGTCACCGTATGATCAAAATAATGTTGGAAACAGCATTAAAGCCAAACAAACAAGAGCACCACATGAGGGTGCCAACGCTTGGCTGCAGTTGCTTGATTTTCAGTGAAAATTTTAAGTAAAAAAGGGGCAAAAATGTGTCAAAAATACTTTGATGGTTATCTGCCCTTGTTGTATAAGGTTCCCCTTTTCATGATAAAAGCTTGTCAAAGTTCGAAGCAAATATTTTCAGTAATAACATAGATATTGTAAAATGCCGAAGTTTGCGCAGACGACAGTAGGGCTATGGTAATACCTTGATGTTTTCTTGGAAAAGAACTGAGCTAGAAACAGGCCATGAGCTCAAGTTAACCCTTTACCAGATGACAAAATTTTAGATTCATAAACATTGAAAGCAGACAACAAATTAGGTATGGCTGAAATCATTATATTTGTCCCTGAACAGTTAGAAAACATTGTTGGAAAAGGAGAAAATGCTGGTTACCAGCATTTTCTTCTTTTCCCACAATGTTTTCAAAAGCTTTCTTTCTCACGGTTGTCAAGAGTCAGGATGGTGTGGTAAAGGGTTAATGAAAAAATGATGATTATCTTCAGGTACATGACAAATCTGACATAAAGCCATTATCTGCTGAAACATTTTATTTGCTTCAATATCCATCAAACATTTATCATTTACATTGTACTCTGTCAATGTGATAGTAAATATAATTAACTTATCAGTACTACACCGTGAGTGACATACTTGTCACACTGAGATCAAATGTTTACAAACAGGAAATATACACTTAACAATATTGACATTCAGCTTCTTCCGTAATGATAATAGGAAATCAAACATAAACAGAAACCAATTAGCCCTAAACTGCTTATAAACTGAAGTAGAACAGTTTCAAATACATGTTTTGTGATTTTAAAACTTCTTTTCTCTTGAACTGTACTGGACAGTGTAAATCCAAGATCATACTGCACATTCTATGACATCTGATCTTGATCTACATGATGAAAAAAAAATGCACAGAGTCACGCTTAGATTTTGAAAGTGCTTTTTTACCAAAATACCTGCTAAATTATAATTACCTTCATAAGGTATTAAATGACATGTTCAACAAAAGTTTAGTGCTAATCAACATTTGCACATGTTTATTTTTGTATTTTAAAAGCTTTTAAAATATGTTTCGATGTTGAAGTGAACAAACACAGATTAATTCAGCAATTAAGTATGATTATTATGTAACTCCCTTTCTCCAGAATCAATCTGCAGTAGATGATACTGAAAACAACTAAATGAGCTGTTTTCTGGCAAAAGGGGGTTTAATGTATGTCCATGATGCATTATGCCCAGCAAGTCGTCACATAATTATGCATCAATGAAATGTACTTGCTTACAACTGATTGAATCATGGGTCAGACTGGTCCTTAGACATGCAGAAAATTAACCAAAAGCAAAAAGTTTCAACACAAGTCAGCCAAGTGCTGACACAAGTGCTGACTGTGCAATCTGATCTTACATCTACACTGTCTGCTTCTCATCCTGATACTCTCACAAAAAAGTTTGAAATTGCAATTTATGCATCTTATTAAGAATGTCTTTTTCATTCATTTAGCTCAACAGAAGTTAAGAAACAACTTTCAATGAAGCCTTATTATGTATGGTGTTTTTCAGGCATTTGAAGAAAAAATACCATTCAAACAAAAAACCTACTACATACTGGTGCCTGTTCATAGATTTAATTTTTGATAAGGCATGTTGAATCAAGCACTTATATCTGAGGTAGCACTATGGTACTTTATTTATTTTTGTTATCAGTTAATACATAAGGACACCCTGGGACAAGTCACTTGTTGAGCTTCAGCACACCGATTGAAAACAAATAAAAGTTACTGAAAAAACAATTTGTGAAAAACTAGACGACTTCATGAAGAATCAAGACAAAACTGTCAAACAACAGTAAATTCAATGTTCACTGTTTTAATGTCAAAGGAACTACGCTAGAAGTTCATCAATCTCTCTCATCAATTCATCATGGTCCTGAGTGTTTGCCAGATCTAGATCTACATCATCATCATCATCCAACAGAAAGTCATCATCTATATCCAATAAGCTGTCCAATCGTTTCTTTTTCTTCTCTGGTGGAGATTCCCTAAAAAGTGACAACACCTTTATCTTTCTGTATAAAATTATAGTCGAAACCACACAATCCTGAGTTATAACGACCTTGAGGAAAAAAAAAAACGTCGTGGGAACCAGCATTTTTACATTTTTCCACAATGTTTTCTACCTAACCAAAGACAGATCAAGCCATTTAAGACACATCTGATTTGTCATCTACAAATTCTTTCAATTCGGACAAGTCTAAACTTTTGCTGTCTGGTAAAGAATTAAGTGAATAAAATGGATGTTCACATTCCGGAAATAAACCCCAACATTACACTTTCAGTTCTATCTTTACTGTCTACCAATAAATTGCTAGTTATCAGCATTTTCTTCTTGTCCCACAATGTTTTATAAAGCATTTTTTTCCTCAGGGTCATTAAAACACAGGACTGTTTGGTGAAAGGTTAATAGACGTGACCAAATAATATAAGGAATTCTACAAAGAGAATTCATACCATTATTAAACAAGAGGTCCATAATGGCCCTGTATTGCTCCACTTCCTTTTAAATGTGCCATGCTCTAGCCTCTAGCAATAGGGGGCTGAATGCATCTCCATTATTTATTATACCAAGCAAGACATCACATAAGTATGCATCCATATATCCATTTTGTCTAACAACCGACTGAATTATGAGGTATACTGGTCCTTTCAGTTGCAGAAAATGGACCAATAGCAAATTGTTTCCGCTCGAGTCAGCCTGCGCAGGCTGACCTGGGTCGATACTTTTGGCAAGATGCATTAAGCCCCCTATTCACAAATACATGTGCCATACAAATAGTTAGCATTGACAGTGGCATAAAACCGTAAGTCTATATGGCAATAAAATTTCACAGAGAAAATAAGCCTAGACCCCCAAAAAAGTCAATGTCAGTAAATACAAGCAAGTCTAATCAAGTGTTGCCATACCAAATATCAATTATCTCTAACAAGGAGTTAACTCATGTAGCCTGTTATGGACTTAACTGAGCAAAGCTGGCAGCTGCAATGTTCTTTACAGATCAAAATTGTATCAAGAAATCTAAGAGATTCACTAAATGATCCTTTACAAAGAGAATTCCAACATGTGGTAAAGAAGAAAATTTTTGAAGATTTTCGGTATTTTTCAGTTTTGTTGTCATGGTAATTGGAGTTTTCAATAGAATTTAATTTTTTGCAGGAATTCTAAAGAGCATCAGAGAAGGATCTTTTCTGTAAAGTTTGGCTAAAATTGGATGGGTATTTTCAGAGAAGAGGACATATGAAATAAAAGTTAAAGCACACATACACATGACAAACACTGGGCAATAACAAAGGCATGCTGGCCGTTAGCCAATGGAGATAAAAAAGCCTTACATAATTTTAAAAAAAAAAAAGTTACCTATTAGCTTTATCTGATGATGTTGACATTTGGCGTGATAAAGGTGGCTGTTGTTCATTCAATGCTGTTGGAAGCTCTGTTTCTTGCTTAATTAGTTTTTGACTAGACGGGGATTCAGTATGGACATCAGTCTCCAACGACGTGCTTTTTTCTGATACCGATGAAACGGAAACAATATCTGGATTAGTTTTTCTACGTTTCCATTTTGTGCTCTTGACTGCACTATTAGAGTCCTGATTGTCATTTTTGGTTAAAGATTTATTTGCACTTTGTAATGTGGATGAATTTGTGACTATATGCTCTTCTTTTGTTGTGATAGTGACTGATATGCCTTGATTGGCTTTATCATCTGATGCTGCACTTATGACTGGGGACAAACGGCTACCACCTGCTGTAGAAAAAGTCTCTGCTATCAAAGATTCCTTTCCTGTAAATATCAACAAAATCAACAGTTAATAGACAATGGGAGAATATCAAAACATGCACACAAAAGACAAATTCGTATCTGCAGCAGATCACATTTTGAATACATGATCTGAAACAGAGAAATCGGTCATAATGAACAATTTTGTCTTTTGCATACTGATGAACAATAATATTTAGTTTCCCTCAAATGTTTATCCTCTGTATTTGTGATAACTTTCAGTGGGTATAAAAAGCATCTACAGTGATAAGTTAACCCTTTCCCAAACGACAGATTTTGGACTGGTCCAAATTGAAAGAGTTTGCAGACAACAATTTTGAATTTGATGAAAATGGCAGAAAGTTCTCAAAAAGGGTAGAAAACACTGTTGGAAAAGGAGAAATTGCTCGTTATGAGCAATTTCTCCTTTTCCCACAGTGTTTTCAAAAGACTTGTACTGCAGACACGTGAAAACCAGGGCTTGTTTGGGAAAGGGTTAAAGGGGGAGAACGAGTGATCTTACCTATTTAATTTTTTCATAAACTTTTACCAATATCATTAAATATAAGAGACGGTCACAGTGGAATCAAGAGTTCCCTGGATTTTGTTTCTTTGTATTGTGTTTAAAGCCATTTTCAACATTATTTCAGTTAAACTGCAGCTGCCAGTGTGCCTATCCATGCTTTCCTGCAGTTTCTTTACCAGTACTAGGAGCAATATTTTTCTTATACCACTGGCTGCTTTCCCACATAGCTTTTATCGAAAAAATGATCAGTGATGACAGAGGAACCAGTCCTTTACACACTATCATCACTTCTGGAAAAGAAATTGTCTGAGCTGGGGATTCAAACAAGAGACACCCTGGTTTTAAGCCCTATATTCCCTGGATTTACCTGGTTTTAAGCCTTATATTATATTGGATTTAAAGAGAGATGTTCAGATTCTTTGTCAATAAAATGATTTTCCTGCTTTTCAATGTTTTCTGTGCAAATCACAAAGACAACTGCTCCACATAATTGGAAATCAAACATAGCTACAGACATTTTTTTGCACTGACTTTTACAGGAGAATGACTGCTTGTTCTTACTGAAAGGATCTGCAAACAACAAATTGAAGGTGGTGCAAATGATGGAATTTGTCACTGATAGGGTGACAAAACATTGTTGGAATAGGAGAAAATGCTGATAATCAGCATTATTTCCTTTTTCCCACAATGTTCAATAGCCTTCTTCCACATTGCTGTTAAAACTCGGGTTTGTGTGGGAAAAGAATTAACCCTTTACCAAACAACAAATTTTTAGACTAGTCCAAATTGAAAGCATTTGCAGATGACAAAAAAAAATGTTACTGTTAGATTAAAACTTTTTGGGGAAGGGTAGAAAACATTATGGGAAAAGGAGAAAATGCTGGTTACCAGCATTTTCTCCTTTTCCTACAATGGTTTCAAAAGGCTTCTTTTTCTGGGTCATTAAAAGTCGGGGCGGTGTAGGAAAAGGGCTAAAAGATCATGAATTCTTTTGTAATATTGGTAACAGGTAGAAGCTACATCTATTATAATGGCATTCTCAAAAATACTACGTTCTTAAAATTTGAGACATTTACATAAACTTAAACAAACTGTATCTCAATAATTATTAACATCTTCATTTAAATACTCAATTGTAGAGTGAATAAAGCAATTGAGCCATGCTCTGTGAAAAGGGAACTTAATGCATTTGTGAAACGTATCGACCAAGGTCAGCCTGCACAGTCCACGCAGGCTGACCTGGGCCGAACCTTTTTGCCACTGGTCAATTTTCTGTATGTCAAAAGACCAGTTTACCTCATGATTAAGTCACTTGTCAAAAAAAAGTGGATATTATAAATCCATAAGTAGGTGATGGCTTTCTTGGAGCCATGGATCATGGAGATGCATTAAGCCCCCTTTTGCCAGAGCATGGCTCAGTTAAATTTGTAGATTTCAATCACAACAAACCTGGTTCTTCTAATCCAATAGGGATAAAAGGCTTTTTCACAACACCCTCGGCCTGTTGAGCAAGAAGTCTCTTTCTTTTCTTCTCTGCCATTATTTCTGCAAATGTTTTTACTGTAGCATCTTTTACTTCAACCTATAAAAAAACAAATTTAAAATTGTCATTTTCTATAGAGTTAAAGGGGCATGAAACCAGATTTTGTTTCACAAGTTTTAAGAAAATCCTAGCAAAGACTTCTCATTTTCATCCACGTGCAAAGATGGCTTTAAAATTAAAGTATAGACAGAAATAGAAATAAAAAACATATTAAGGAATATCTGAGATTTTAGTATTTTTTAACTAAAATTTCCTATATCGTTAGCATATTATGTGTTACCTCCATGGCTCAGTTGGTAGTGTTGCTGACTTAACTTAGAAGATTGTAGGTTTGAGCCCCGTTGGAGACCATCTTCAGAGACTTTTATCTTCAAGATAAATAAGTGTGTACTTTTCTTTTTAACACTTTATCAAGCAATCCTGAGTTTTAATGACCCTGAAAAAGAAAGCCTTTGAAAACATTGTGGGAAGAGGAGAAAATGCTGATCACCAGCATTTTCTCCTTTTTCCATAATGTTTTCAAAAGCCTTCCCTTTCAGAGTAGTTAATACATGTAGTCTGGATTGTGTGGTAGAGAGTCACACAGTATACCTTTGGTGGCCCACGATTAAGTCGCAGAGGTTTCCGAGTTACAGGCAGCTCTGATGTAGTAGAGGTCAACACCTGAGTAGACAAAGCAACAGTAGTAGGGGTCGTTTTCTTCACATCTACATCTTTCTGTGATGACTCTGATTTCTTTACATACATGTCATTGTAATCGACTATCTCTCTTCCTGCTGGATTTACAACTTGTACACTACCTGTTAAGGGGAAAAAATTGTTTGGTGTTTGACTCTCTTACAGTCGACAAAATTGTTTAGCCTCTCCTGCTAAAAGTGTTTGCCCACAATAAATTAAGTGTGCTGAAATGTAAGGATTTGTCTTTGAAAGGATAGAAAACATCATGGAAATATGAGAAAATTCTAGTTACAAGCATTTTCACCTTTTCAGTGATGTTTTCAACAGCCTTCTACCGCAACAATCTGACAGAAGAATAACACTATTTTCAACATTATGTCAGTCATATTATAGCAGCCAGTGCAGCTATCTTAGCCTTCTTGGCCTTTCCTTTACTAGTACTCACAACACTCTGTCCAAGCCAACACTTGATCTCCAACAATAGCATCTTCAGAACAATGTTCAGTGGTAAGACAGGAGTGAATCCTGTCAAAATTACTATCATCAATCCTCAAACATGGCTTCAGTGGTTGAGGTGGCCAGATTTGAAATCAAGATCTCTGGATCTCAAGCCCTTTAAGTTACCGACAGCTTGGCAAATGTTGACAAGATTGAGTAAATGGTGTTTTACACCACTTTCAACAATATTTTAGTCATGTGGAGGGGACAGCTCACATATTCATGTGTGCCCTGGATTTCACCAATATTAAGCTGGGGTTCTGAAGAGTCTTGCCCAAGGACACTCCCATAAAAACACACTGACAAGACTATCTCACAAATGTAAAACAAAGTAGATTTCAAATCAGACTGCACATACTATCAAAGAAGGTGACTGAACCCTTCAGCAAACAATCCTGAGTTTAACAATCCTGAGGTAGAAGACTTCAGAAAACATTGTGGGAAAAGGAAAAAAATATTAGTGGCCAGCCAGAGACAAAAACCCTTTATTTGAGCCACATTTGTCATCTGCAAATACTTACAGTCTGTACCAGGCTACAATTCTGTCCTCTGGTAAAGAATTAATATCCTAGCCCAGGTCATTGATAGCCAAAGTTGAATGTTCAAACCTAACAAGCATTAACACAAGAAAGTCAAAGATCTAAGAGAGATAATGCTCCAAAATTCTGAGCATCTGAAAATTGCAACTTACTTAGTTCCAGTTTCTGGATAACAACTTTACAAATACACAAAGTATTTGTATTTGTATAATGACATCAAAACTGAAGAAGGAGCTTGTGACACAAACATTACCATTATCAATCGTTCACTAACAGAAAGACCATGGTTAGACAAGCTAATTTTAGTCTATCTCTGAAAACATTTGAGTGATACTCTGTAAAAAAATAGGCTTAATGCATCTGCAAAAATTGTACACATCACCCTACTCAGTCCACACAGGCTGACCTGGGTCAAAACTTTTTGCTGTGGGTCAACTTTCTGCATGTTCAAGGACTATTCTATCTCACGATTCAACTGGGTCTGTATTCACAACCGTTCTTGAGAACGTTCTTAGTCTTATTCTCCAAGATGTTCAAAATTTGAAAGTAACACAACTTTTGATTGGCTAAACCAATGGTTTAGCCAATCAGAAGTTGTGTTACTTCAAATTTAGAAAATTTTGAAAAATAAGACTGAGAACGTTCTTAAGAATGGTTAGTAAATACAGGCCCTGGTTGTTTGACAACATAGATTTTTGATGGATCCATAATAATGAGATGACTCGCATAGTATAATGGACCACAGAGATGTATTTAACCCCCCCCCCCAACAAAGAAAAATCCCTTTTGCCAGAGCACCACTCATCTGTTCTATAACAGATGACGTCTGAGTGATAACCCACCTTCTTTTTTTGAGGTTGGAGGTACATAGATCAGCCTCTCTCTTTTAATCATTCTATTGACAGATGGCTTCATATTTTCATTCTTCGACATGTCTTCACCGAATCTGGCTAATCTACGTTTAATCCCAATATCTCCCTTGAAGGTAACTGTAACAGGTGGTTCACTTTTCTCTGTCTTCAACTCCTTTTTGGGTTCTTTTGTAAAATATACAAACATGTCATGTAACATAATAATATAGTCTCAAACTCTCTTTCTGAGACATTTTGCAGCATCAAGCATTTGAAAAATATTGAGACAAACGAAGAAATTGCTGACAATAAGTAAATATACATGTAGTTGCTCATGAGGCTTATTTTTGATATCTTGTTACTTAAGGGTGTAAACTTGCAATACTCAGTCATACAGATTTACCTAAAATTTTTACCAAACGACAAAATTTTAGACAAGTCCAAATTGGAGGCATTTACAAACCAAAAATAAATAAGGCTAAAAAATTGGAATTTGTTTTGGGGAGGGTAGAAAACATTGTCGGAAAAGCAAAAAGTGCTGATTATCTGCACTTTCTCTTTTCCCACAATGTTTTCAAAAGCTTTCTTCCTCAAAGTCATTAAAAGTTGGGAAAAGATTAACTCTTTACCCAACAGCAATATTTTAGATCTGTCCAATCTGAAAGCATTTGAACACAACAAATCAATCTAGAACTGTCACAAACCAGACAAATAAACCCCCCCAGCACCTTATCACTGAAGCAGCCTGATTTTCAAACAAAGGTCACCTGTGACCTTGACCTTTCACCCATGTGACCCCAAAACAATAGGGCACCTCCTTGGGTCATGAGCAACACTTGTATAAAGTTTCAGGATCCTAGGTCAAACTGCTTTTGAGTTAAAACACGGAAAGGAAAAAGTATACAGACAGACTGATTGATGGACAAATTGACTGACAGACATGGTGAAACCAGTGTACTCCCCCTCTACAACGTAGGTGGGGGGTACAATAAGGCTAAGACGATGGGAGTTGTCTTTGATATGGCAAAAAAGAAAAAATTGATGTAATTCATATTTAATAAATAACTCTGCAACTGCTTTTTTGTTTTGTTTGTTTGTATTGGAATTTAATGCCACTTTAACAGCTCAGGTCATATCATGCCCGTCAGTGCACCGACATATGTGTTTCCTGGCTTTCTCACACCACTACTGACACAACTTTCTTTCCAAGCCACTGACTACTTTTCTCAAACTCACAACCACCAAGTCACAAGTCAGATACACCAACCACTGAGCTACCTGGCCAGGCTCTGCAGTTGCAGATATTGAAACATACGTAACCTTTTTCAAGAAAAACTTACCTATAATGATTTTCCTTTCCTTAACAACATCAGTAATTTTGTTATCTGCATCACCTAGAAATATACAAGATTTTCAAAAGTGGGATTTTCATCAACCTTCTACAGTCAGTTTACTTTTATTTCCATGGTGTTTTATGTTGTTTTCGACAGTATTTCAATCATATAACAGTTCACTAGTTCATATCTTTTCTAGGTTTTACAAGTAGAATCTTAGGGCTCTACAGTGCCATGCTCAAGGACACTCCCACATAAACTGCACTGGTGGGTATATAAAGATTTCATGTCAAGAAGTTTTCCTTTCTAGGACAATTCAGGATTGTGTGATAAAGGGCTAAAAACTTTGAAGTGTTTAGTTAAGCCTTTACCACACACTCAGAAGTTTTAACGACACAAGGAAGAAAGTTTATGAAAACATCATATGAAAAGGAGAAACTGCTGGTAACCACCATTTTCTCCTTTTCCCACTATGTTTTCTAAACAGTCAGAAACAAATCCAACCATTTGAACCACATAGAATTTGTCGTCTGCAAATGCTTTTGATTTGGACCAGTCAAAAATATTGTTTTTTAGGAGTTAAGGATTAACAATATGGGCTACCTCCAGCATGTATTCTCTTCAGAGCTCTCTTCTTTCTGATGTCCTCCAGGGAAACTGGTGCCATCTCCTGTCTCAGTCGGGCTTCCTTCTCCTTCCTGATCTCTTCCAGGGACCTCACAGGCAGGTTTACTGTGTATATAGACAAAAATTGATAACTGATTGATTGAATGAATAGTATCTCATGCTGCTTTCAACATATCAGGACTACAGCTTGCCTATTCATGTACTGGGTTTCACCAGTACCAGGCTCTGAAGTGCCTTGACAAAGGAAACTACTACAAAAACTCAAGTGCCTCAAGTGAGAATCAAACCAAAACCCTCTAGATTATGAATCTGACACTTTTGCCAGTAAGCCAAGCAAAGGCTCTAAAAGCCGATTAATATGTAAGTTTAATTCAATACTTCAAAATGAAGACTTTTTGCAACCTGCATGAGACAACTTTTGTTTTGGTATGTTTTGTACAGTGTTTAATGCTGTTGTCAACATTATTCAGTTATATTGCAGTACCCAGTGCACCTATCCATGCTCTTAGAGGTTTTTTTAACCAGTACTTTGCACAATATTCTTCTACAATCACTGGCTGCTTTCCCACGTAACCATCATCAAAACAATGCTCAGCAGTGACAGAGAAATGAATCCCATTGCAATGACTATCATCATTTCTCGGAAAGACATTGGCCGAGCTGGGAATTCAAACCAGTGACCCCTAGTCTCAAATCCTGCACACTAACGACTGTACTACTAGGCTTGGCACTGCCAACTTTTCAACCCAAAATCACAGAATCTCAGACTTGTCCAAATTGAAAGCATTTGCAGACAAAGAAATGAATGCGACTAAAAAACTAAAATTTGTTTTTTGGAAGGGTAGAAAAAATTGTGGGGAAAGGAGAAAATGCTGGTCACCAGCATTTTCTCCTTTCTCCACAATGTTTTCAAAAGTAATTTCCTATAAATTTGCTTGGTAAAGGGTTAACCAGATAACAAAATTTTTTAAAGTTCATACCTTGCTGGATAGAGGCAGGTTCTTTTCCTACAACCTCCTTCTTGTCTTCAACAGGCTCATCTTTCTGATCATCCTGATCTGAATTGTTAGTGTCTGTAATGGTAAATCATATACATTGAGTCATGTTCTACAGAAAAGCAGTTTGTGGATCTTCAACGGGTAGTGACCTTGATCCATGTCAGCCTGGGCAGTCCATGCGGGCTGACCTGTCTGGAAACTTTTTGTTATTAATAAATTATCTCCAAGTGACCATTTTTACCTTTTGATTCACTCTCTTTTTAGAGAAAACGGACTTACTTGGTATAATGCATTACCAAAAGGAGTGGGGGGAGGACAGAAAGACAGAGAGAGAGAGAGAGAGAGAGAGAGAGAGAGAGAGAGAGCAACATACAGAGAGATGGAGGGAGGGAGAGAGGAAATGATGGTGGGAGAGAGATTGGTAGAAAGAAATAGAGAAAATTTAGTTTGTTTGTTTGTATTGGAGTTTAACGCCATTTTAACGGCTCAGTTCATATCATGGTGGTCAGTGATGCACCCATGTTTCCTGGCTTTCTCACACGAGTATTGACACAACTTTCTTTCCAAAGTCACTGACTACTTTTTTAACATGCATCATAGGTGAGAGGTGAAAAATCGCCGGAAAGAAAGTTTGCCTCAACCAGGTATCAAACTCGCAACCGCAAGGTCATAAGTCAGATACGCTAACCACTGAGCTACCCGGGCAGGCAGAGAAAAATTTTGACATACCTCCTAAATCCTCTGTTAACTCTATCTCCTCCTCAGACTTCAGAGACTCATCATCTGCTTCATCAGATTTCCAGTCCTCTGGATTCGGTGATGGACCTAGCCTACTTTTAACATTTATCCGTCTCATTCTGTCCTCCTCGACTGTATCCTCCTCATAATCCTTCTCCTTTCTTCTCATCTTTTTCTTCTTTTTCCTCACAATATAATCATAATCATCGTCCCTACCCTGAGATGTCAGTAACTTCTTCAACAATTTTTTCTTTTCTTTTTTAGTCAAAAGTTCCAGTTCCGATTCCTCAATATCAACATCTTCCTCTTCAAGAAGTTTTGAAAGTTCTTCATCAATCTCTTTCCACTTTCTATTCTTCCTTCCTTCTTCACTTTCTAAATCTAACAATCCTAGTCTTTCTTTAATACTGTTCTTTCTTTCTTCCATTTGATTATGTATAGTAATTCTAGGCAGTAGAGGTACATTATCTCTTGCCTTATAATTTCTAACACCCTCCAGATTTCTAGTCACTCTCACCTCCCCTTTATCTGTATTCCCTCTACCTCTGTTTAACCTTATTACACCACTCCTCAGAGGCTTATGAGCACCATCTACAGGCGAGTCTGATCGTAAACCAAGCCTCTCTTTAACTGATCTTGCACGCTGTGCTCTACTTTCCTTGAATTCTTTCTCCGCATGCTTTGTAACATCTTCCACAGCTTTTAAGCCGAGACGGGACTTTATGTTTGATTTTGCTGAAAGTAATAAAATGCCAGTGTTTGTGTAACTTGGTGCTTATACTTCCTTGTTCGAGACCTAGCTTTTGTAGCAATGTGGTAAAGAGTCTGCTAGAGGACAAGGAATTTGTGGGTTCAATCTCCGCCCAGGGCAATTCATTAATCAGCCTGTTACAGAGCAGAGATAACTTAGTGCTTCATATAAAAAAGATCTTTGCAACTAGAAAATCTGAAGAAGAATTTAATATAGAGGGGATAAAATTGCCTGGTTTTGTATAAGTAAATACCTTCTATAATTACAGAGATATCATTAAACGTCAGAAGTTTTTGCACGGCAACGACAACGCAGATAATGCCAATGACTGGGCTATGACAATAATATCCTGACATATTCTTCAAATACAGTCGAGCTAAAAAAAAAGAATTAGAGTTAAACTGACATCCCATAACTAATTAGCAACACAGGGGAACAAAAGGACTGAAATACAGATAACAGCAGAACAATATTTGTCTGCTTTTCTGCCAAGGATAAAAAGGGACGTAAAGGGACGTAAAACTTACCCCTGCTAATCACTTTCTCCTCCCTTTCTTTCTGTCTTCTTTCCTGTAGCTTTCCTGAAAAAAAAAAAAAAAAGAAAAAATACACCTTAACAGTAACATTAACATTCAGAGGCTTGGGAAGGATATTGTACATAGTACAGTAACAGAAACTTCAGCAAAGCATCAATGGGTACACTGGCCGCAGCAGTATAACAGAAATACTGTTGAAAACATCCTTAAACATCATACAATCAGTCAACAATCAATCGGCCACTTCAATTACAGTTCGAAGGCTGTTTTAGCCAATTATCCCAGAAAATATTAGACAACGTAAATCTCTGCTCAGACTATGATTTCTGTGCTTAGACTGATCTTAAATTTAAAAATCCATTATAGCACAACAGGCTTGTAAATTTATTATAATATCTGGCTATTACTTAACAATTTATTAGATAATCCAGGGTTTTACTGACCCTTACAAAGGAGGCCTTTGAAAACATTGTTGGAAAAGGATAAAATGCTGCTAATCAGCCCTGAAGAAAGAGGCCTTTAAAAACACAGTGAGAAATGGAAAAAATGTTGGTAACCAGCACTTCTTCCTTTTCCTGCAATCATGTCTGCCCTTTCAAGGATGAATTAAATCATTTGAGCAATATTTGTTGGCTACACATGCTTTCTATTTAAGTCTAAGCTAGTATTCTGATATACAGCTAATGCTTGTTTGTATGATGTTTAATGCAGTTTCAACCATTATTCAGTTGTATTGCAGCAGCCAGAGCACATATCCATACTTTTCCTGGATCTTATTTTACAAGTGCTATGCACAATATTCTTCCCAAGCCACTGGCAGCTTTCCAACATAACCATCATCAATAAATATAAGGCTAAAGCAGCAGGATTTACATGAGCCATGCTCTGTGAAAAGGGGGCTTAAAGCATCAGCAAAAATATGAGCCATGCTCTGGGAAAAGGGGGCTTAATACATCTCTGTGGTCCATGATACAAAGCAAGTCATCACATGATCATGGATCCATAAAATCCATTTTGTCTAACCAACAGCTGAATTATGAGTAATACGAGGTAAGCTGGTCCTTGGACATACAGAAAATTGACCAATAACAAAAAGTTTTGGCCCAGGTCAGCCTGTGATGTATTGAGCCCTGTTTTCACAGAACATGGCTCATATTTCATGAATCCATAATACCATGAATACTTGCTTGGTGTAATGCATATTCATTAGCCTTATACATGCAAAGCTGTTCAGTCAGTAACATATTGGGTTATAAATCCTTGAGTTGTGAATTTCAATATTCCAGCTTCCCCCCTTCCCTATCATCTTAAGTTTTTCTCAAGGACAGATGATAGTCATTGCCATAGAACTCATTCCTCTCTAATTACGAAACATTGTATTCTCTCTTTAACCAAGGAGAGCAGCCAGTAGTTTGAAAAGTGCATTTGGAAGAGTACTTGTATAGAAAGTCTGTTAAAACATAGACAGATGCAGTGGCTGCTGTGATGTGGTTGAAATGATGTTAAAGAATGCATTCAACAACAATCAATCAATCAAAAACACAATTGCCCTTATTTTTTTCCAGAATTGAACACACTATTGTGAATGTATAAACTGATTTCTTCTGTATCAACAGACAAACATACCTCTCTTGTCCTTCTCTTTTTCCCTGGCTACACTTTCACCTCTCTCCTCACCATGGTCCGGTTCAACCTCTAAATCCCCTGCATCTAATTCTATATCTACATCATCAGCTAGATCTATGTCCGAGTCTTCCTGCGCCGAATCACTGCTTGAATTTTCTGCTTCTTTTTCCTTCTCAGTTACTTCTTCCTCTTCCTCTGCTTCTTCTTCTTCCTCTTCTTCATTTGAAGCTGAGGCTTTCTCTCCATCCATGTTGTCTTTTTCTACCTTCTCTACTTTTTTCTCCTCTGAAATAGCTGTGTCTGATTTCTCAGATTCAGAGGTTTTCTTAGTTGTTTCCCATCTCTTCCTTTTTTGTTCTATAACTGCAATGTATTAAATATCAAACATTTGCAGATAATTATGCTAAACTAATAAAACTGAAAGAGTTATCACTTCAGCCCTTCATCAAACAATTTCATGTTTTTGTGATCCAGTGGAAGATACCTTTTGAAAACATTGTGAGAAAATGTTGGTTACCACAATGTTTTCTATCCTTTCAAAGACAAAGTCTATCATTCAAGCCATATCTAGTTTGTTGCCATTTAATGTTTCGAATTTGCACTATTCTAAGATTTTTTCATCCGGCTTGGATTAAAAAATACTGTCATATCTAACTTAAGTCCTTACCAGAAAACTTTGGACTATTCCATTTTGAAAGCATTTGCAGGCAACAAATGAAATGTGGCTTCGATGGTGGAATTAGTTTTTGAAAGGCCAAAAGTTTAAGGGGTAAAGAAGAAAATACCGTTTAACCCTTTACCAGACGACAAAATTTTAGCCTTGTCCAAATTAAGAGCATTTGCAGACGACAATGTCAGTGTGGCTCAAATGGTGCAATTTTTCTCTGATAGGGTAGAAAACATTGTGGGAAAAGGAGAAAATGCTGGTTACCAGCATTTTCTCCTTTTCCCACAATGTTTTCAAAAGGCTTCTTTCCCAAGGGCGTCAAAAGGCGGCATTGTGCGGTAAAGGGATAACTGGTTATTTTTACAGCAGTAAAAGTTTACGAATTTATGAAAAAAACATGCGATTTAAATTTTTGCGATTTTAATTTTTACTAATTACACACATGCGTAAAAAATTAGCTCATTAAAATTTTGAGCACATGAATACATGATTATTTTACACTTTCAAAGACAAATCTCAACATTTAATTAGTTGAATGTGAAGTAAATGGACAAATGTAAAGTTTTGTTGTCTTGTGAAGAGTTAATTCTTACCTCTGATACCTGTTTGAGTAAAAAGTTTAATTACTGTTATTATAGGTGATCAATTAACAAGTTCACCGTATTTTTTTTTTACATATTGTTGTCAAAACATACATTTAGACCAAAGATCAGACCAAATATTGTGTAGTCTGATCTCGATCTACACAGTCCGCCAATGAAGTTATGAACAGTGCTTGAAGGATGTAATCTTTCAAGGCTTTTAGATGTTATACAAGCAGTTTCTTTTTTTTTTTTCATAACGTTATCAAAAGTCACCTTCGGAAGAAGCGTGTAAGGTCGTTTCTGTGACTGTGAGGGAAATGGTTTAAAACATGACTGTGTTGTCCCTCTATAAACTATAAATCTATTAAAGAATTAATAAATACTAAACCTCGTTGTTTCTTTTCTTTATTCACGTAGTTAATCCACTGATATAAACTTCCGCATTAGTAATCGTATGCATTATTTTTTTATTTGATTGCCCAAGTGTTCGAGAAACAACCATTACTAAACCCAAAAATGCACTATCAACTAATGTAAAGCAGGCATGATATTGGCTTTTTGCGTGGTCATTTTTTGTCGACTGGCAGTCAGCATACAACCGGATGTACATTTCTTGGAGCAGAACAGTTGTAAATATGTACAACAAACGCTTGCATTACAACCCTATCGCTTCGAATGGTTGCACATTACCTCATACCCCTTATCCAAATTTTATTGCAAACAATTGTGTACCCGCGACAGGCATGAAATCTTGTTGAAAGAATGGCTATAAATGGATCTAAATTTGTCGGATTTCGGACACAAGTTCAGCCAACATGGTAAAACCTTTTATTTCGGTCACCCCTTTTTTCCTTAATGATAATTTCTTAAAGATTCGGACAATAAAAAAAAAAAAATTCTTTTCTCTTCGAACATATTGGCGAATTACAATGATCACCGAAGCGTGTATATAGTTACACATCATAATTTATGTAAACGCCTTTCCATACTGATAACCCTTCATTTCTGTATCGAAGTTTTACGCGGTAATTATTTATGTGTCAAATTTTTACGAATCAGTTCTAGTCGTAAAAATTAGTAATAATTGGCAACACGTAAAAAAAACCCGTTATACGGTAATGGTTACCGGCATTTCTCCTTTAACTCTTTACTACACAATCCCGAGTTTTAACGACCCTGAGAAAGAAGCCGTTTGAAAACATTGTGGGGAAAGGAGAAAATGCTGGTAACCAGCATTTTCTCCTTTTCCCACAATGTTTTCTACCCTTCCCAAAACAAGTCTTAATTTTTCATTCGCATTTATTTTGTCGTCTGCAAACACTTTCAATTTGGACCAGTCTAAAATTTTGTTGTGGTAAAGAGTTAACCACAATATTTGTAAACATCGTCTACACAGGTTCATGAAAGCATGGGCTGTTTCTGTCGCAGGTAAAGTGTACATTCAGTTGATGATTACTGTTATTATTATTATCCCAATTTTTCTTTTGCCATTCTGTATCAAATTATTATGGATTATCAAGATATTTACTGATGATGATGAGGATACAGATGATGATGGTGATGATAGTGATGATGATGATTATTATTGCTATTGTTTTTAATATTTCTATTGCTTTGTTTTAAAATTTTATTATGGTTATATATATGGATGATGATGACTGACATTGATGACAACGATTTCTTAAATTCAGATTGAAAGAAACAATTTGTTTTCAATGATGATGATGATGATGATGATGATGTAGTAATGAAAGCGATGATGATCGATGATGATTCGGTGTCACACAACTCTTGGATGCCTTTATGAACCTTACATATGTGCATTTTGGGCCGGTGGCCTTTATTTACAATAAATGACTTGAATTTGAGTTTGAAAAAAAAAGCTGAAAACAGTAGTTAAGAGATAGAGCACTGGCCTCACACACCACTGACCCTGGGTTTGAATCCCATGATGAACCAGATTTACAGTTAGAACCACCAACATGTAGCATGAGAAACTTGTTTTACAATCCATGTGAATTAAGTTAAATCCTCTACCACACAATACCAAGTTTTAATGATCCAGGGAGAAACAGCTTGCGAAAACCCAGTTACCAGCATTTTCTCCTTTTCTCATAATGTTTTCTTTCAGTTTGGACCAGTTCATAATTTCATTGTTTGATTATGAGTTAAAACTTCATTCACATGGTCAGAAAGAGTAAAGTATTCAAAGATTTTTTTTAAAGCAGCTAATTAAAACAAGCATTCTGATAGTATTGCATAGCAATACACAGTCCCCTACAAGCATTCTGATAGTACTGCATAGCAATACACAGTCCCCTACAGGCCGTATGTATCACTGGCATGTCAGTGAAATTTTTTAAGTCCAAGGCCCATAATTTGTCAAAAAGCAGTGGAGCGGGACGAAACTTGAACTTGATGTGTAAGTCATGGTGGTTGATGTACACACCAAAAATCAGCTCTGTATGTAGCAGCGTTTAGAAAAAAAGTGCGGAAAAATGTTTTATCAGTGAAATTTTGTAAGTCCAAGGCCCGTAAATGTGTCAAAAAGCAGTGGCGTGGGACGAAACTTGAACTTGATGTGTAAGTCATGGTGGTTGATGTACACACCAAAAATCAGCTCTATATGTAGCAGTGTTTAGAAAAAAAGTGCTGAAAAATGTTTTATCAGTGAAATTTTTTAAGTCAAAGGCCCGTAAATGCGTGAAAAAGCAGTGGAGCCGGATGAAACTCGAAATTGATCTGTAAGTCATGGTGGTTGACTTACACAGCAAGAGTCAGGTGAATATCTACCAGCATTTAGGAAAAAAAGGTCCAGAAAACTGATTTATCAGTGAAATTTTGTAAGTCCAAGGCCCGTAAATCCGTGAAAAACCAGTGGACCGGAACAAAAGTCGAACTTGATCTGTAAGTCATGGTGGTTGAGTAACACAGCAAATCTGAGATCAATACCTACCAGCGTTTAGGAAAAAAGTCCGGAAAACTGATTTATCAGTGAAATTTTGTAAGTCCAAGGCCCGTAAATCTGTGAAAAACCAGTGGACAGGAACGAAAGTCGAACTTGATCTGTAAGTGATGGTGGGTGACTTACACACCAATACTCAGCTCAATATGTACCAGCGTTTAGATAAAAAGTCCGGAAAACTGAATTGCCGGACTGATGGACAGACAGACGGATGGAGTGCAAACCTAAAGTCCCCTTTGGCTTCGCCGGTAGGGGACTAATAATGAGCCATATTCTGTGAATTGGGAATTTAGTGCATTTCAAAAAAGTATTGAATCAGGTGAGCCTGCGCAATCCGGGCAGGCTGGCATGAGTAGAAACTTCTTGCTTTTGGTCAATTTTCTGCATGTCCAAAGACCATTCTAACTTGGCATTCTGATTCAGCCGGTTCTTAGACAAAATACAATTTATGGATCCATAATTATGTAATGACTTGCTTGGTACATGTATGATGCACCACAGAGATGCATTAAAGCCTCTCCTGCTGGAACATGACTCATAATGAAAAAATAGATATCTTAGATATAAATTCTCTTGTACTTCTCTTTCTTTTAGCTTCCATCATTGACTTCAGTGCTCTTTCTCTGTAAATTTCTTCAAGAGATTTAATTTCTTCATTGACAACTGGCACTTTAGACGTGCTTGTATCTGAAAAAAAAAATAACAATCAGTGTTTCCACTTGCCTTAGATTTTTTGAGTCCACAGAAAAAATTGAGTCCCACAAGAGTTACTTCTGAGTCTCATTTTTACAGTCGGTCCAAGTGTTAGCACTAGCAGAGAAATTAATTTTAAAACCATGTAAAAAGTAAATGAAAGATAAAGCAATCTGGCAACTTTTGACCTAACTTTAAAATTCATTTTTCTACCTGCAAATAACACTTGAACAGACTGTACAATAACAGACTGTCATCTTGACAATAATTTTCATACTTTTAAATGTTATAATTTAAATTTAAATCTGTTTTTACACCACCATAATTTATTTTTGGCCACTTTTGGGCTTTATATGGCTTTTTGTAATGTATAAGCCTGTAATTCTGGGGACTAATTTAGGCCAAATTTTTTCAGACTAGTGAAGACAATAATTGCGACAGGATTCTCTCACCACTGAACATTTTTTCTGAAAATGTTTATGTCAGCCAGGGGCTTGGAAAGAATGTTGTGTAAAGTACTAATAAAAGACACTCCAGGAAACCATGGATAAGTGCCCTGCATGCTGTAAAATATGATGAAAACAGCACAAAACTAAACAAAAAAGTCTTTAACTATTCTTTACCAAACAACAAAATTTTGGACTCGAGCAAATTGGAAGCATTTGCAGACAAGAAATTAGTTGTAGCTCAAATGATGATTTCTGTCTTTGATAGGGTAGAAAACATTGTGGAGGAAAAAGAGAAAATGCTCCTTTTCTCCTTTTCCTAAAATGTTTTAAAATGTTTTCCTCAGGGACTCCAGGTCTGCATGGTAAAGGGTGAATTTCTCACCTTCTGTTTTCTCCTCCTCGCTGTTCTTCTCTTCTTCTTTCTCCTCCTCTTTCTTCTCCTTCTTCAGCGAGACAATTTTAGGCCCTGTCAGCTTGATTTCTTCCAACTTGGGTGCCTGGCTGACAGGCTTTATACGACTTCTCAAATCTGGATTTCTTCCCCTACCACCAACACCTGGTCTGTCTCTAGTAGGGCTTCTGTGGTCAAACAAAGTAATTGAGCCATGCTCTGTGAAAAGGGGATTTAACTCTACCAAACAACAAAATTTTAGACTGGTCCAAATTAAAAGCATTTGCAGACGACAAATTAAAGGTGGCCCAAATGATGAAATTTGTCATTGATAGGTTAGAAAACATTGTGGGAAAAGGAGAAAATGCTGGTTACCAGCATTTTCTCCTTTTCCCACCATGTTTTCAAAAGGCCTCTTTCTCAGGGTCATTAAAAGGCGGGATTGTGTGGTAAAGGGTTAATGCATCTTTGTGATGCATAATACCAAGCAAGTCATCACATTATTACGGATCCATGAAATTCAATTTGTGAAACAATCGACCGGATCATGAGGTAGAATGGCCCTTTGACGCGTAGAAAATTCACCAAAATCAAAATGTTTTGATCCAGGTTAGCCCGAGCGGCTGAATGCACAGGCTGACCTGGGCAGATACTTTTTGAAGATGCTTTTAACCCTTTACCACATAATCCCGATTTTTAACGACCCTGGGGAAGAAGCCTATTCCCACAATGTTTTCTACCCCTTCAAAGACAATGCCATTATTTGAGCCACATTTAGAACTGTCGTCTGCAAATGCTTTCAATATGGACAAGTCTACATTTTTCCTGTGTGGTAAACAGTTAAGCATCCTTTTCACAGAGAATGGTAACATTTATCTTGTAATGATTGTGAAATTAGTTCTTTAATCCTTTACTGCAACATGCTGCCTCTTAACGACCCTGAGAAAGAAACCTTTTGAAAACATTGTGGGAAAAGGAGAAAATGCTGGTAACCAGCATTTTCTCCTTTTCTCACAATGTCTTTTACCCTATCAAAGAAAAATTGCACCATTCTAGCCACATTGAAATTGTTGTCTGCAAATTCTTTCAATTTGGACAAGGCTTAAATTTTGTCATCTGGTACAGATGACTAAATTACTCTACAGAGCCCAGGTCCTATGTGTTCAATTGCCACAAGTTTACACTGAGAACAGCATAGGGTTGCAACAAAGTCTTTCATACCAAAACATCTTGAGAAAAAGAGTTGAAAACATCTTTGGAAAAGGAACAACTGCTTGGTAACAAGAAATTGCTCCTTCAACAGACATGTTTTCAAAAGCTGTGTGCCGCAAGGGTATAAAAAGTCATATTACATATAGCAATGGGTTTAAATACACTGTAGTCTACACAACATTATGCATGACTTACTTTGATCTCCTTCTAATTGGAGAGGGAGTACGTCGATTAAACCGTCTTTTGTCTTTCCAGTCTGGACTTATTGATCTACTCCGATCAAGACTACTCGACCTACGGCACACAGGTCCCCTGTCTACGCTGATAGACCTGCGTCTATGCACTGGTTCTGGACTGAGAGACCATCTAGGACTAACAGACCGTCTAGGACTGACAGACCGTCGAGGACTAGTTGATCGCCTGGGTGACTTACTCTCTGACCTGGGACTAGATGTTTCTCTGAAACTATAGCGTTGAGGGGATGGGGATCTTCTGAATCGAGGGTTGGGCTCAACCCAGGGCTTTGCATTTAGAAAATAGTCTAAAGGGTTGTCAATCTGAAATCATGAAATAAAGTAAGATAAAATGGAAATAGAAAAACATACTACTCAAAGCTTGCTACGGATCACTTTTTTTGACATCAGATATTTTGTTCATATCATCACTATATAAAATCAGATTGCTGACAAAGATAAATCACTATTTGGGCCTCAAAAACTTTTGGTGCAGTTATTGATTTGACATGTACACTTTGCAGCAGGGAGAAAGACATACCTCCAGAAATTGTTCATTTAAAGCAATTTGCCTTCATGTACATTTGCACATGTAGCAAGCTATTGCTTGCACTATCCTAAAATTTTGATTGCATTTTACATAAGCTATGGCAGATCAACATGTTAGATGTCATCTAAGCCAAGATGATATAGGGGTATTGGAATGCTTGAGGATGGGTTGTCATTGCACCTTACCATGCTTTCCTGCAGTTTCTTTTAATAGGACGGAGCACTACATTTTTTTTCACTGGGTGGTTTCCCACAGACTCATTGCTGAAACATTTCTTTAGCAGTCAGAAGGAAATAAACCCCTTTCCACTTTCATCAATCCTCTGAGAGAATTTGGCCCTGCAAGGAACCAACCTGCAGCCCTGGTTTACAAGCCCTGTATGTTAAACTTTTACCACCCAATCCTGACTTTTAATGACTTTTGAAAGACTTGAAAACATTGCGAGAAAGGGAGACAATGCTCTTTTTTCCACAATGTTTTCTACTCGATCAAAGACAACTTTCATCATTTGAATCATATTTAATTTGAGGTCTGCAAATGCTTTGAATTTGGATAGGTCGAAAATTCTGTTGTTTTTTGTTGTTTGGTAAAAGAGTCAATTATTGAACTACCAGGTTCATTCAAATATCAAAAGATGCAGATGCAAATGTCAGATGTCACATTCTGTGGAGCTAAAGTTTGATCTGCACTGTCCAGAAAGCCAGCTAAGAGTACAGTAGAAGAATAAGATACAAGCATATACTTACATTACTTGGTTTATTGTGAGGAGGAACAATGGTATGCGGCTTCAATGGTGAGCCCTTGATACTGTCCTGATCTGACTCTGTAATACATAGATATCTGTTTCAATCCTTTAGTAGACAATAAAATTTTAGACTTGTCCAGATTGAAAGTTCTTGTAGACGAAGAATAGGAAGTGGCTGAAATAATGAGATTTTTTCATTGGAAAGCTGAAAACATTCTGGGAAAAAGGAAAAAATGCTGGTGACCAGCATTTTCTCCTTTTCTCACAATCTTTCCCAAAGGTAGTTTACACACTGGATTGTTCGGCAAAAGTATAATACTTTTCATATAAGACATTATAACTGACAGTTATAACAACATTAAATAACGGGGCAATCTGTCCTTTTCCCCAAAAGTATTTTCATACCCTTTGTACTTTTCTAGTTCTACTATAGATAGAAAATGTTATTTGCACAGTGATACATTAATCTACCGAGGAAAATTTTTGTTCGTACAACAGGAATTCTCTACAATGCTGAATGCTAAATATCAAATACTGAGCAAAACACACAGGGTGGTCCTTATTTCTATAGTAAATGGTGCATTTACAGAGAAATACAGAGCCAAAATAAATTTGTCTGTGAAGACACAAACCAGCAATCTCGACATACTGTTTTCCAAGTGGCTAAAAGTACACTCCCTTTTAACTCTGTACCACACAATATAGAGTTTTAACACCCCGAAAGACAAGGCTTTTTTGGAAAGGTTGTTGGAAAAGAAGAAAATGCTGGGAACCAGTATTTTCTTGTTTTCCAACGAGGTTTTCTACCCTAACAAAGACAAATCCAATCATTTGGACCACATTTGTCGTTTGCAAATGCTTTGGATTTGGGAAGAGTTTAAAATTTTGTCATTTGGTAAAGAGTCAATATCTTTATTTAGATATCAAAGTTATGTAACTTTGTTGGCCAATCATATGAGTTTTGTCCCTTATGACAGTGATGCTGTCTTCTCATTTCAACCCTTTACCAGATGAAAATATTCTAAATTTGTTGAAGCTGAAAGCATTTAGAGACAACAAATCAAATGTTGCTGAAGTAGTGATACTCACCTTTGAATGCACAGAAAACATTGTGGCAAAAGGAGAAATACAAGTTATTAGTTTTTTCTCCTTTTCCCACAATGTTTTCAAAACCTTTCCTGTGAAGGTATAAGCATTCTGTGTCCTTCAATGGTCTCCTTTATCAATCAAGATTGATTGATTGATTAAATAGTATTGTATGCTGCTTTCAACATTTCAGTCATATCATGGGGTCAGCTCACTTACTCTTGTACGACCCAGCTTTCATAAGTACTAGGCTACATCTCTCAAGTGTCTTGCCCATGGACCCAGAGCTTTGAGTGAGGATCAAACCCTGGAACTTCTGGTTTCAAATCCTAAACCTTCAATACTCAGCCATGTAGGACCCCTTTGTAATACTGGTAAAAATCAACTTACCTTCACTGTTGAGGCTGATAATAACTGGTTCCACTTGTACAACTGGAGGAAAAGGTCTGGGAGGTGGCTGATGAAATCTAACGAATTCTGGTGGTTGACCAGCAGTTGGTGGAAATCTGACAGGGGGAATATTTGGTGGTGGCCCACTGATTGGAGGTCCCCACATCCTGTTTAAAGGCGGACCATGTGGAGGCGGAGCCCCCACAACTGGGGGCCTGATATTCGGGGGCCATCCAGAGTGTGGTATGGCCGGCTGACCTACTGTGGAGGGAGAAAAATAGATATAGAAATTTGACAGAGAGAGAAGAGGAGGGAGTTTTCTTTATTTATATCTCCACACTTTGTTGAGAGGTAAACTCACCGGAGCAGGAGCCCCAACAACTGAGGGCTGGAGAAAGGGGGTGGAGGTTGGGTTTGTTTAAATAGGTAAATAACACACGGTATTTCCTTTAGTCTGTGGAATTAAACAGTCATCTACAATCGGATTCAATCATTCAAAATGTATTTAAGAAAATATAGCCTTTTTGGTTTCCTCAAGAATGTAGAATAAAATCTGACAATCAGCTGTGCTACCAGGCTTTGCCATTCTATAGTTGTATGTAGAAAATCTTACCTGAAGGCACAGGCTGGCCCATTGTGGGTGGTACCGGCAGGGATAAACTGGGTTTCGGAAACTTGTGTAGAAACGAACAGTAAGGCTTTGTACAACCTGACACTTGGGTCTCGTAGTAACATGGAACATTCTGACGATTTTTCTGTACAATTATAAAAGAAAAGCATAGCTTAGGGCACACAATGATCAAACAGTGTGAATGGTGCATGTAGTTATAGGCAAACAAAAATGTATATAAATGATTGAGATTTTTAACCCTTCTTTATATTCATTAGAAAATGTATTAAATCAATACACAAAGTCAGAAGAAATAAGAGCCATGCTCTAAAAAGGGGATTTAATTCATCTCAGTGATGTATTATACCAAGCAAGTCATCACATAATGTTGTATCCATATGATCCATTTTGTCTACCTGTCGACGGAGTTAGCAGGTAGAATGGTCCTTGGACATGCAGAAAATTTACAAATAGGAAAAACTTTCAACTCATGTCAGCTTACGTGGACTGCATTGGCTGACATGGGTCAATACTTTTGCAGATGTATTAAAACTCCCTTTCACAGAGCATGGCCAAAATAGATGTGTTTAGGCAATCTAACAAGCCAAATTGTTGTAATTTCATGATTTTGGCTTGGCAAGAATATTGCATGAAACATTTTAATGAAGATTTAACAAAACATGCTGTACGATATTTGTTCTTGTCAAGCAAAATGATGTCGTGAGAAACCAACAAAATAATGGTTATCAGTATTTTCTCCTGTCCCCACAATGTTTTCAAAACCTTCTTTCTAAGGGTCACAAAACACAGGGTTGTCTGATAAAAGGTGAACAAAGCACTGATTGCTCCTTAAATAAGAAGGTGAAACGTTAACAATCTTACCGGAGTATCAGCATGTCTTAGCGGACAGGAAATCTTCCCGCATTTACCATGCATCCAATCTGGACAAGTAACATCACAATTTCGCGCTTCCTCTACATGTCTGTACTGGCAAGCTGGTCCCTGGAAGTAACAGTTATCTACATTTAACAAACGAAAATGTTATGGACTGGACCAAATCATAGCATTTACAGACGACTACATGTAATTAAATGTTGCCAAAATGATGATTTTTGTCTTTGATAGGGTTAAAAACAAGGAAACAAGGAGAAAATGCTGGTGATCAGCATTTTCTCCTTTTTCCAAAATGTTTTCAGAGCCTTTTATTTAAGGGTCATTCAAGTCAGGATTGTGTTGTAAGGGGTTAACTCTATGCCACACAATCCTGAGTTTATTGACCCTTAGGAAGAAGCCTTTAGAAAACATTGTGGGAAAGGAGAAAATGCTGGTTACCAACATTTTCTCCATTAATGATTTCCGACAAAGTTGCCAAAAGCCTTCTTCTGTAAGGTTGTTACAACTCGGGATTGTGTGGTAAAGGAATAAACGTTGTAGGAAAATGAGATATTGCTCACCAGTCATGCCTTTTATCTTTCCAACATTGTTTTCCAATGTATTGTGTTGACAGACAAACAAAACATGATTTCCTGGTTTATTTCTTAACTCTTACCAAACCACAAAATTTTGCACTTTACCAAATTGAAAGCATTTGCAGATGACAAATTAAATGCAGCTGAAATGATGGTTTCTGACTGTGATATGGTAGAAAACTTTGTGGGAAACCAAAAAAATGCTGCTTACCAGCATTTTCTCCTTTTCATACAATGTTTTCAAAAAACTTATTCTTCAGGGTCGTTAAAAGTGGGGATTGTGTGCTAAAAGGTTAAAGCTCATAGAGCTTTTCTCAATCACAAAAACAGACCATGAGATTACAATTTCTAGGGAGTTTTGGCTAGAATACTACACAAAATCATCAACAAAATGTAGATCCAAACCTTAGGTGAAAAGGAGCAATTTTCATGAGAATTTGCCTTTTCCCTCCATGTTTCCAAGAGCGGCCCATTTTAGGGACATAAAAATCCTATCTTCTAAAACAAGAGGGCCATGATGGCCCTGGGTCGCTCACCTTAGTAGAGTGCCTTAAAGGTTTTTCTTTAATTTGACCATGTGACCTAGTTTTTGACCGCAGGTGACCCAATTTCAAACTCATATTTCGTGAAGACGAACATTCTGACCAATTTTCAAGTCAATTGAGCAAAAAATGTGGCCTCGAGTGCCCTAAAGATATTTCTTTAATTTGACCTAGTGACCTAGATTATGACCCCAGGTGACCCAAATTTGAACTGGTCATTGACTATATCAAAAGAAACATTTTAACCAATTTTCAAATCAAATGAATAATAAATGTGGCCTCTAGAGTGCCCACTAGCTATTTCTTTAATTTGACCAAGTGACCTAGTTTATGGCCCCAGTTGACCCAAATTCAGACTCATGTGAGATTTTACAAAGACAAACATTCTGACCAATTTTCAAGGCAATTAAGCAAAGAATGTGGCCTCTAGAGTGCCCACAAGGTATTTCTTTATTTTGACCTAGTGACCTAGTTTATGGTTCCAGGTGACCCAAATCAAAACTCATCTGGTATTTCATCAAGACAAACATTCTGGCCAAATTTCAGGTCATTTGAGCAATAAATGTGGCCTCCACAGTGCAAACAAGGTATTTCTTTAATTTGACCCAGTGAACTAGTTTATGACCCAAGTTGACCCAAATTAATCTGATGTGAGACTTTATAAAGACAAACTTTCTAACTAATTTTCAAGGCAATTGAGCAAATAATGTGGCCTCGAGAGTGCCAACAAGGTATTTCTTTAATTTGACCTAGTGACCTAGTTTATGACCCAAGATGACCCAATTTTGAACTCAATGAACTTGTTGCGCTTAGATGGGCAAAAAAACTTAGAAGAGAATCACTACATACCAAATATCAAAGCTCTATGCCTTCCAGTTTTAAAGAAGAATTTTAAAGTTTTCCTTCTTTGTTCCTTTGAACTTGTGACCCCCGGGGCTGGGCCAGTTTTGACCCAGGGACATCATATGAACAAACTTGGTAGAGGTCTACTAGGAGCTGCTACATACCAAATATCAAAGCTCTACACCTTCCCGTTTAAGAGAAAAAGAAATTTAAAGTTTTCCTTCTTTGTTCCTATCTTCGAACTTGTAACCCCCGTGGCGGGGCCAGTTTTGACCCAGGGGCATCATATGAACAGACTTGGTAGAGGTCCACTCTGAGATGCAACATACCAAATATCAAAGCTCCACACCTTTCGGTTTCAGAAAAGAAGAATTTTAAAGTTTTCCTTCTTTGTTCCTATGTTCGAACTTGTGACCCCAGGGGCTGGGCCAGTTTTGACCCAAGCAGCATCCTTGGAACAAACTTGGTAGAAGTCCACTAGGAGATGCTACATACCAAATATCAAAGCTCTTTGCCTTCCCATTTAAGAGAAAAAAAAAATTAAAGTTTTCCTTCTTTATTCCTATGTTTGAACTTGTGACCCCCGGGGCAGAGCCAATTTTGACCCCAAGGGCATCATATGAACAAATTAGTAGAGGTCTACTAGGCGATGCTACATACGAAATATCAAAGCTCTAAGCCTTCCAGTTTCAGAGAAGATGATTCTTAAAGTTTTCCTTTTCTGTTCTTATGTTCGAACTTGTGACCCCCGGGGCAGGGCCAACTTTTGCCCCAAGGGCATCATATGCACAAACTTGGTAGAGATCCACTAGAAGATGCTACATACCAAATATCAAAGCTCCATGCCTTCCTGTTTCAGAGAAGAAGATTTTTAAAGTTTTCCTTCTTTGTTCCTATGTTGGAAATTGTGACCCCCCGGGGTGGGGCCAGTTTTGACCCCAGGGGCATCATATGAACAAACTTGGTAGAGGTCCACTAGGCGATGCTACATACCAAATATCAAAGCTCTACGCCTTCAAGTTTCAGAGAAGAAGATTTTTAAAGTTTTCCTTCTTTGTTACAATGCTCAAACTTGTGACCCCCCCAGGGCGGGGCCAGTTTTGACCCCAGGGGCATCATATGAACAAACTTGGTAGAGGTCCACTAGGCAATGCTACATACCAAATATCAAAGCTCTACGCCTTCCAGTTTCAGAGAAGATGATTTTTAAAGTTTCCCCTCTTTGTTCCTATGTTCGAACTTGTGACCCCCGGGGCAGGGCCAGTTTTGACCCCAAGGGCATCATATGAACAAACTTGGTAGAGGTCCACTAGGAGATGCTTCATGCCAAATATCAAAGCTCTATGCCTTCTAGTTTTAGAGAAGAAGATTTTTAAAGTTTTCCTTCTTTGTTCCTATATTGGAAATTGTGACCCCCGGGGCGGGGCCAGTTTTGACCCCAGGGGCATCATATGAACAAATTTGGTAGAGGTCCACTAGGAGATGCTACATGCCAAATATCAAAGCTCTATGCCTTCAAGTTTTAGAGAAGAAGATTTTTAAAGTTTTCCTTCTTTGTGACTATGCTCAAACTTGTGACCCCTGGGGCTGGGCCAGTTTTGACCCCAGGGGCATCAAATGAACAAACTTGGTAGAGGTCCACTAGGAGATGCTACATACCAAATATCAAAGCTCTGCGCCTTCTACTTTCAGAGAAGAAGCTTTTCAAAGATTTTGCCTTATTTTCCTTTTTGTTGCCATGGCAACCAGAGTTGTGGGTGAAATTCTATTCTTTGAACAATTTTGGTAGAGCTTCACCCAAGGAACATCCCTGCCAAGTTTCACCAAGATTGGCCCAGTGGTTTAGGAGAAGAAGATGTTTAAAGAAATTGTTGACGGACGCCGGACATAGGGCGATCACAATAGCTCACCTTTAGCACGTTGTGCTAAGGTGAGCTAAAAAGGCAGGGACTGTGAGGAGACTGACAGAGACGTAAGGGGGTATTAGAGAGATGGGGGAAGAGGAGGAGGAGGAGGGGAGAGAGAGAGATATCGGTTATTAAGCTGCAGCTACATACCTTGGCACAACTTGTATTATAGAAAAAGAAGCAGTCATCTCCAATAAGAGACATCGTGAGAACGACTTCGTCCAACTGTCAATCATGCGCCGCTACTCCTCTTCTTTGAATGCAGAAAGACACGATGATCCAATAATCTGACACTGTGAATGACTTTCTCTATTTCCTCTAAGACTGTGTTTTGTAGAAAAATGCCATCTTTTAACAAAATCCATAAATGTACATGTAATTACCTTAACATACAATAAATGCCTCACCTACACTGCATTTCAATAACATCTTTAACACCGCTAAAATACCTTGCCTTTTTTCGTAACCTACTAATTTTTGAAAGTCCTAAAAGATGGCTACTTTTTTTTAAAACAATAGCTGTGGACTTTCCAAATGTTATGGCACAAAGTTGGAGTCCTGGAAAGAGAGAAAAAAGAAATGTTTTTAAAAACCATAAAAAAAGGTTTGAAAACATTGTGGGAAGGGAGAGGCTGCTCGCATTTTCTTCTTTTTGTGGGGAAAAACAGAAAATGCTGGTTACCACCATTTTCTTCTTTTTCCACCAAGTTTTCTGTCCTTTTTAGACTGATCTCATCAGTTGAGCCTAAACTACAGACCTCAATATGGACAAGTTTAAAACATTGTCTGGTGCAGAGGTAACCCTTTGGGTTCCAAATATCTGAAAATAAAATGCATATTATCAATATCTGAAGGATAAACCATAAAAATTTTGGGCCAATCCAAAAAGCCCAGTCTGGTAGTTAACCCTTTACCACACAATCCCAACTTTTATTGACCCTGAGAAAGAAGCCTTTTGAAAACATTGTGGGAAAAGGAGGAAATGCTGGTAACCAGCATTTTCCCCTTTTCCCACAGTGTTTTCTAACTTATCAAAGACAACTTCCACAATTTAAGCAACATTTAAATTGTCATCTGCAAATGCTTTCGATTTGGACAAGTCTACATATTTGTCATGTGGTAAAGAGTTAAGTGATTGGCACATCTGACTCATGACCTGGTGGTTGCAGGTTCATTAACCGGTTGAGTCAAACTTTCTTACCAGCGATTTTTACCTCGCACCTCTGATGCATGTGAGAAAAGTAGTCAGTCAGTGACTTGGAAAGAAAGTTGTGTCAGTCCTGTTGTGAGAAAGCTAGGGAAGATGTGTAGATGCACTGACCACCGTGATATGATCAGAGTTGTTAACTCTTTAACACACGACAAAATTTTAGACTGGTCCAAATTGAGAGCATTTGCAGACGACAAAATAAATTTGATTGAAAAATTGAAATTTGTTTTGGGGAGGGTAGAAAACATTGTGGGAAAAGGAGAAAATGCTGGTAACCAGCATTTTCTCCTTTTCCCACAATGTTTTCAAAAGGCTTTTTTCTCAGGGTCGTTAAAAGTCGGGATTGTGTGGTAAAGAGTTAAATGGCCTTAAACTCCAAAATAAACAAAGCCAGTCCAAACTGAAAGTACTTGCAGATGAAAAAATAAATGTTATTCTATAATTGAATATTGTTTTTGGCAGGTCAGAAAATATTGTGGGAGAAGGAGAAAATGCTGGTCATCAACATTTTCTTCTTTTCCCATGATGTTTTCAGAAGGCTTCTTCAGGGTCATTAACATTTGGGATTGCAAAGTAAAGGGTTTAACCCTTTACCACACAATCCCGACTTTTAACGACCCTGAAGAAAAAGCCTTTTGAAAACATTGTGGGAAAAGAAGAAAATGCTGGTAACCAGCATTTTCTCCTTTTCCCACAATGTTTTCTACCCTTCCCAAAACAAATTTCAGTTTTTGAGCCACATTTGATTTGTTGTCTGCAAATGCTTTCAATTTCAATGGGTCTAAAATTTTGTTGTGTGGTAAAGGGTTAAGACAGTTTTTGAAAAAATGTCTAACAAAATATAGATGGTGTAGGTCAAAGATCAAGCCATAAGATCTCTGCAGCCTGATCTTGATTGCAAATGCAACTTCATCCTTCACCATCCCTAGTCTTAACAACCCCAAGGAATGTTTTCAACCAGTGCAAAGCAAAATTTCTCATTTGAGCCACTCTTAAATTGTGCACCTGCAAGTTTTTTCAATTTGGACTAGTATAAAATTTTGTTGTCTTTACCACAAATTCAGAGTTAATGATCCTGAGAAAGTAAACCATTGAAAACATTGTGGGAAAAGAAGAATACACAGGTCACCAGCATTTTCTCCTTTTCCTTCAATGTTTTCTAAGAATTTGAGCCAAATTGGAATTGTCGTCTGTAAATACTTTCAGTTTGGACAAGTCTAAAATTTGTTGTGTAGTAAAGAGTTAAATATAATACCAGATGAATACAATACAATGACGTAGCCATTAACATGAGCCATACTCTGGAAAAAGGAGGTTATATACATCTCTTTGATGCATTATACCGTGCCAACCATTACATCATTATGGATCCATAAAATCTATTTTGTCTAACAACCGACTGAATCCTGGGCTGGAATGGTCCTTTGATACACAAAAACTCGACAGATAGCAAAAAATTTCAACCGAGATCAGCCTGGGCAACTCTGCAGGCTGACCTGGGTCAATACTTTTTTGCAGGTGCATTAAAGCCCCTTTTCACAGAGCATGGCTCACATGTATATTTAGAATGAACTTACTTTTAAAATATGCAGTTTGCTGTCAACATTTTCTTGGCACCAGTTCTTCCAACCCACTAATCCAATGTTACCTGAAAACTCTTTTATATTTTCTTTTTTTTTTTTTTCAATTTTTTTTTTTTTTTTTTTTTTTTTCTTTTCTTTTTAAAATGCAAGTATTATTGAAAATATCACAATGACTGATTTCCCTGTTGCTTCACCATAAAAAAATCCAAGAATAATCATAAACCCTTTACCACACAATCCCAACTTTCAACAACCATGATGAGAAAATGCTTTTGAAAACGTTACAGCAAAAGGAGAAAATGCTGGTTACCAGCATTTTTTCCATTGCCTACAATGTTTTCTCCCATTTCAAAGACAATTTCCACCATCTGAGCAACATTTGTTTTGTTGTCTGCAAATGCTTTGGATGTGGACAAATCTAAAAATTTTTTGTCTGGTAAAGAGTTAACCACAATAACTCTGTGCTTTTCTTATCCTGACAATGAAGGCTTTTTGAAATCATCATTGGGACAAAGTTTTCTGCACTTTCTTAGACAAGTTACAGTATCTGATCCATACTTGATATGTCATCTGCAAATGCTTTCAATGAGACAAGCATAAAACCAGAGCTCCAGATGAGAGTGACTGATGGTTTTCTAAATCCATTATTTCTCTTCCAAACCCTATGTTGTGGGTACTTATTAGAATCGTCTCGGTGAGAAGATTCTAATGAGTACCCATAACATAGGGTTTAGTGGAGAATAATTAACATTTTCAATTTTGAAATCAAAATCACTCCCTCCATCCGTATCATATGATAAAGACTGAAAAAGCTTAGTGCTGAACATGGCATAATATTTTCTGAACATGAAAGATCAAAATTAATAATAATATTAAAGGCCCCATAGAGGCCAAAATTAAACAATGGGGTGTTAAAAAACATTTGAATTTAAAACATACCTTTTAAAGGTATGGAAATTATTGTGAAGATGACAATTTGTTATTAGACAGTTGGTCTAAGTATTAGTCCTTGACAGAAAAATGAATTTTAAAACCAAGTAAAAAGTAAACAACAGATGCTAGACCAACCCGGCAACTTTTGACCTACTTTTAAATTAATTTTTCTGCCAGCGACTACTACTTGAACTAAATGTAGTAGTCAGTAACAATTTGTCATCTTTACAATTATTTCCATACTTTTACAAGGTATGATTTAGATTTAAATGCATTTAACATCTGCATTCTTTACTTTTGGCCTCTATTCTGCTTTTAAACAAGTATTGTTTCCCTCTTCTACCAATTATCATTTAACTCTTTACCACACAATCCCAACTTTTAATGACCCTGAGAAAGAAGCCTTTTGAAAACATTGTGGGAAAAGGAGAAAATGCTGGTAACCAACTTTTTCTCCTTTTTTCACAATGTTTTCTACCCTTCCCAAAACAAATTTCAATTTTTCAATCACATTTATTTTGTTGTATGCAAATGCTCTCAATTTGGACCAGTCTAAAATTTTGTCATTTGGTAACGGGTTAAACAACAGAGAACTCAGTCAATGATACAGAAAATTAACAAAACAGTACATTTTGATCAAATTGAACATATCAAACAACGAGCCATTTCCTATAAACTAACTTTTAGTTGTGGCATAATACAAAACAGCGTAACAAAAGTTCTACACGATACTCCAGGGTCCGTATTCACCAGCCATTCTTAGTGAATGTTCTCAGTCTTAATCTCCAGTATTTCTTAAATAAAAAAGTAACACAACTATTTGGTTTAGCTAATCAGAAGTTGTGCTAGTTTAAAACATAGAAAATCTTGCAGAATAAGGCTAAGAAAGTTATTAATCCTTAGAGTGCCAAATAAACCTATCTGACATTTTCAACCTAGAAATACGACCCAAATAATTGCAATTTCATGGTTACTTTTGTCTACAGTGTTTCAGCAAAGTGGACAGTATAGATCAAAGATCAAGCTGCACATTTTCTGCAGTCTGATCAGATATACAATGGCCGCAAAAGCAACAGTAGTCGTGAAAGGCACTTTACGGGTTAAGAATGGTTGGTGAATATGGACCCAGGTAGACAGTACTGATGTTTCACTATTTCTTTTTCGTCTTTAATTTATAATCATGATTGGGAAATGTAATCTATCACATCCTTACAGTTTACCATCACAATCTTCACTTTACGGAAATACATGTGCACTGGGGCATCTGTTGTGGCAAATGAAGAAAAGGCTTACACCAAGTGATTTTTCCATTTACCAGCATGTTTTCCTGACTCCACATATGCAAATTACAATCATCAGCACACAATTGTTTACCACACAATCCTGACTTATAACTATCCTGCGGAAGAAGCCTTTTGAGAACATTGTGGGGAAAAGGAGAAAATGCTGGTAACCAGCATTTTCTCCTTTTCGAACTATGTTCTCTACCAGTCCTGTTTAAAGAAAAATTCCATCATCTGAGCCACATTTAAAATGTCAACTACTAATGCACTGGACAAGTTTAAAATTTTGTCATGTGGTAAAAAGTTAAGGATAGCCCATTCTCTCTTGACACAAATTGAACAATAAGTGACCTTTAACTTTTTCATAACCACTGATGATTTAAGTAGCTCTTGTGGACAATGTAGATCAAGATCAGAATGCACACAATGTGCAGTCTGATCTTGGATCTACACTGTCTGCTATTTGATACTTATCTGTGACAATGACTGTGTTTAACCCTTTCCCAAACGACAAATTTTAGACTGGTCCAAATTGTCAGAGTTTGCAGACGACACTTTTAAATTTGATGAAAATGGCAGAAAGTTATCAAAAAGGGTAGAAAACACTGTGGGAAAAGGAGAAATTGCTCGTTACGAGCAATTTCTCCTTTTCCCACAGTGTTTTCAAGACTTGTACTGCAGACACGTGAAAACCAGGGTCCGTATTCACCAACCATTCTTAAGAACGTTCTTAGACTTATTCTTCAAGATTTTCCAAGTTTGAAAGTAACACAACTTCTCATTGGCTAAACCGGCTAAACCAAAATGGTTTAGCCAGTCGGAAGGTGTGTTACTTTTACATTTGGAAAATTTTGGAGAACAAGACCAAGAAGATTCTTAAGAATGGTTGGTGAATACGGACCCAGGACTTGTTTGGGAAAGGGTTAAAAACTCTGGAAAAGTACTTGAGCAATGCTCTGGCGAAAGAGTTTAATGTATCTCTGTGATGCACTATACCCAACCAGTCATCACATTACTATGGATCCATAAAATGATCCATTTTGTCTAATAACCCTTTCCCAAACAAGCCCTGGTTTTCACGTGTCTGCAGTATAAGTCTTTTTGAAAACACTGTGGGAAATGGAGAAATTGCTCATAACGAGCAATTTCTCCTTTTCCCACAGTGTTTTCTACCCTTTTGGAGAACTTTCTGTCATTTTCACCAAATTTAAAATTGTTGTCTGCAAACTCTTTCAATTTGGACCAGTCTAAATTTTATCATTTGGGAAAGGGTTAAATGGCTCAATCCTGAATTAGAATGGTCCTTGGACACTAAGAAAACTGACCTATAACAAAAAGTCTTGGCCAGGGTCAGCCTGTGCAGACTAACGACGTACTATTTGCAAATGCATTAAACCCCCTTTTCACAGGTCATGGTTCACTTGTAGAACTGCTCAAAAATTGAAATTTCTGGAGTTCATAGTGAATAAGTTAAAATCATTCATGTAAGATATAAAATAAAAAATCAACATGAACCACCTTTCAATAAATGAATACCAATAAAAAAGAATGTGGCAAACGGAGAACTTTTGTCTTACAAGCAATGTCTCCTTGCATCACAATGTTTTCAAACAAGATCTTGGCAGGTGGTAATATGTTAACCTAATACCACACAATACTGTGTTTTAACAACCATGAAGACAAAAGCCTTTTAACCCTTTCCCAAACGACAAATTTTGGATTGGTCCAAATTGAAAGAGTTTGCAGACGACAATTTCAAATTTGATGAAAATGGCAGAAAGTTATCAAAAAGGGTAGAAAACACTGTGGGAAAAGGAGAAATTGCTCGTTACTTTTCAAAAGACTTGTACTGCAGACACATGAAAACCAGGGCTTGTTCGGGAAAGGGTTAATTAAATCATTGTGGGAAAGTAGGAAACGCTGATAACAAGCATTTTCTTGTCTTTCCACAATGTTTGCTGCATGCCAAAGTATTACTGCACACAAATTAAATCACTACCAGACAATCCCATGTTTTTACAACCCCCGAACATGTCAAATGTTTGTGGGAAATCAGTATTTTCTCCAGTTCCAATTATGCTTTCCACCCTGTCAAAGACATATCCCTATTCCCACCATTTGAGCTACCAGTATATTCATTTTGCTGTCTGCAAATCGAGGGCTGAATGCGAAACTATTCCATCTGCATTTTGGAAAATATTACAGGAGAGGGGGAAAAAACTTAATTCCGTGAAAAGTGTTGTTAGATCGTCTTGTTTAATTATGTTGTGCTGAATTCATGCTCTAAGCTCAACACAACATATCTAAACAAGATGATCTAACTATTCTTTTCACAGAAGTGAGAAGCGTTTTTCCCTCTCCTGTAAAATTTTTCGAAATGCAGATGGAATAGTTTCGTATTCACCCCTCGAAATGCTTTCAATATGGACATGTCTGAAATTTTGACATCTAGTAAAAACTTTATAAATACCACAATACCCCACACAAACCTCTCATCCTTCTAGAACCCTCCAATATAAAACATCTTCAACTCTACCACACAACAAAATTTTAGATGTGTCCAAATTCAAAGTATTTGCAGATAACAAGTGACTCGTAAACTGAAATTTGCCTTTGGAAGGGTAGAAAACACTGTGGGCAAAGGAGAAAAAGCTGGCATTAACCAGCATTTTCTCCTTTCTCGATAATGTTTTTCACAAGCCTTATTCCTCAAGGTGGTTGCAATTCCAAATTGTCTGCAACCCTTTACCAAAAAATCCTGTTCTAATGACCTTGAGGGAGAAAGCCTTTTAAAATCTTTGTGGGAAAAGGAGAAAATGCTGGTAACAAGCATTTTCCCTTCTAATAGTCTTATACACTGTCTAAGGCTAACTATCCTTTGAGCCAAATAAAATAATATTGTCTGCAAATGCCTACAAACCTGAAAGATCTAAATTTTACTATCATCCAATAGAGAAAAAAAAAGGTTAACTCTTCACCACACAATTCCGAGTTTTAACGTCTCTCAAGAAATAGACTTTGGAAAGCCTTGAGGGAAAATGAATATGCTAGTTACCAGCATTTTCTCCTTTTCCCACAAGGTTTTCAACTCTTTCAGAGACAATTACCATCATTTCAGTTAAATTGAATCATACTGTCTGTATAATGCCGTCAATCTGGACAAGTCTACATTTTATTATCACCTACTGACGAGTCAAAAAAAAAAAAGTCTAGCGACAAGATTATTTCATTTACACATTCAGATTATTTACCAATTTTTCTAGACAGGATTTAACTCTTTACCACCTGCCAATATTTTGGACTCTTTTAAATCCAAAGCATTTGCAGTTGGCAAATTAAATCTGGCTCAAAGGGTGGAAATTGTCTTTGAAAGGGTTGAAAACACTGTGAGAAAAGGAGAAAATGCATTTTCTCCTTTTACTGCCACATAGGCAGGAGGCTTTTGAAAACATTGTGGGAAAAGGAGAAAATGCTGGTAACCAAAATTTTCTCCTTTTCCCACTATGTTTTCCATCCTTTCAGTAGGAGGCTTTTGAAAACATTGTGGGAAAAGGTGAAAATGCTGGTAACCAAAATTTTCTCCTTTTCCCACTATGTTTACCATCCTGTCATAGAACTCCCATTCATTTGTAATAATTTCAAGTTTGTCATGCGTAGATACTTTTCAGTTTCAATGAATCTAAAGTTCTTCATCTAGCAAAAGGTTAATCAGGGTTTTCCCTGACCCCCCTATTTCTTTGAATTTGGAACCCCAAATTTTCTGAGTGACCCTCTAAAATTTAAATACATATTTGCCTTCTTTTATTCATTTGAAGGGAGTCCCATGAACCCCTTCCACCTCAATAAGAAAAGCCAGGGAAAACCCCAGGTTAATATCATTCTGATATTATCACTTACAGCCTTTACAGACATTTTTCTACACCTTAATCCCAACATATCATGATTTGTAACTACCTGAAACAAAATTGCAGCAGTAGACGGTCAATGCTCCTGTACGATAGGGAAAATCAGAATGACTCAAATACATAAATACTTAAGAAAACATTGTGGCAACGGGCAAAACTGTTCAATTCATACATTTCACCATTTGCTGCATTGCTGTCAAAAATTGGTTTGCAGTATGACAAAAGTAGTTTCCAGGCAATGAACATTTTTTTTTTTCCCTTTCTCCCAACTTGTTTCAGTCTGTATTGGGGTACACTCAACTCACTCTAAAACACTAATCACTCAATCAGTCCATACAGCCATCTCTTTTCCCTACAACAATTAACAAGTTCATCGTCAGACACAACATGCCAACTTACACATTGCACTCAATTATCACAAATTTACCGAATAGCTAGCATACAACAAAAAAATCTGTTTTAACTCTTTACCACACAATACCGACTTTTAACGACCCTAAAAAGGAAGCCTTTTGAAAACACTGTGGGAAAAGGAGAAAATGCTGGTAACCAGCATTTTCTCCTTTTCCCACAATGTTTTCTACCAATACCATAACAAATTTCAATTTTTAAGTCACATTTAATTTGTTGTCTGCAAATGCTTTCAATTTGGACGAGTCTAAAATTTTGTCATTTGGTAAAGAGTTAAACAACAGAACTTATTCTAAAGCATGCTGTGCTATCAAATTTGATATTTTTCAGTAAAAAAAAAAAGAACATCACAAATTCCTTTAATGTCTAGCACACATAAGCTCTTTCTCAGAGCTCTTTAATAATAAGAAAAATATATGACTAAAAAATTATTACGGTGTGAAATTTTGGCTAAATGGAAAAAAAAGAAAGAAAATTATTGAATGAAAATGACAAAAAAGTTGACCTATATACATGTACTGTATTATTGTATGCTTGTGCATTTTCATGTGGCAAAAAATATCACTAAAAGTTTTATATGAGACAGATGGGTATCAGGTACTAATCTGAAAATCTATATTTTGAAAGTGAATCTTAGCTTATCAAAATTTTAGCCCTTTCAGTTTGTTTTCCAAACATGTTTTCTACCCTTTCATCATTTCAATCAGTTTAGCCATATAACTTTTGTAATCTAGAAAATGTTTACATAATTTAGATGGTGACAAAATTTGATGGTATAGTACAGGGTTAGATACAGCCTGCCACACACTTTTAGCTCTTTACCAAAGCAGTGTTCCCACTCACATTTTTTTTTGGGAGTGCATGCGCTCCCTGGAGTACAAGTTTGGGAGTGCAAGAGAAATTCTAGGAGTGCACTTACTAATGACAATTTTAGCGCATCTATGGAGAAAAGTAAGGGTCTGTTGTTTTGAAAATTTGTTTTGGTGAGTCCCACTATGCAGTCATCTACTCTTGAAAACAATATGGGTAATTTAAAAAAGAAGTTGCTTGTAATATTTCCTTACTCACGGGACCAGGTTCAGAGGGTCAACTTACAACCTGATAGGTGATAGAATTTTCGATTTCACTGTCAATTTCAGACACTAATTAGCTTTCACTTATTGTTTTACAGAGATAGTTAGGTAAATTTCCTGTTTGAAGTCTTTCATAAAGCTGAATAGACAGTTTGAAATGTCTATGATCGGATGATACAAAACAGATTTTTGTTGCGTCATGGGTTTTTGCTTTTTTTCGCAGCGATCTTTTTTTCATGCCTGTTAGGTTTTCCAAGTAGTATTTCCACATGATTTGACATAGATTTGTCGATGTGGGTAGCATGTAACTTCAAAACCTGTGATTTTACACTGGAAAAGCTGATCGTAACCATTAATACCATTACATAAATGTCTAAAGTTTGATTAGCGGTGATAAACAGTGACTTTCACCCTTGATACCTATTGTACAGGTCAGAGTTTAGATATATCATGGAATATCATGTAATATGTAAAGACAATACTTGTTGCCAGTAGATTCTCTTACACTTCAGTTCTGGGAACATTTTTCCAATTTGTCCCACTTGGCGCCACTGGTGATCGACAGCTGGAGCCTGGAAACCTGTGCGTGCATGCATGCTTCACTTCATATTTTTTTGCGTGATTATTCAATTAAGTGCCTGAATCACTCACATAAGTGCATGAATGGGAACCCTGCCAAACAACAAAATTCTGGACTAGACCAATTGAAAGCATCTACAGATGACAAATGTGGTTACCAGCATTTTCTTTTCTCACAATGTTTTCAAATGGCCTCTTTCTCTTGTAGTTAAAACTCAGAATTGTTTGGTAAAGGATTAAGGCAGGAGTCCAGAACCCATTACTTTGTTTAATTCTTGACATCATACTTTGGAATAAGGGAAAATTCTGGAGTCTCTTGGAAAATTATGATATTCCATTGACCGCAGAACACCAGTGTCAAGCCCCATTACTAATGGCATTAGTTTCCACTCTAAATTCTTGTTGGTCAGAAGGGATATGACTCTCCTCAGTTTGATCTCTATAGCTGGTGTCCTAGCATTCATACATCACTATGTACTCTAGCGTACTAAGTGCCCAATTGAATACCAGTAAGATATAATTGCTACATGTTGGGCATTGTATTTTTTTCTTTTATAAGGCTCGATAACGCAGACACAGTAAAAGACATTCTTTTTTCTTAAAAGTTAAATGTTACGGACAGCATGAAAGGTAAGAGGTTTATTGGCATTCCTTTTAAAATTATGGCTTTGTCCGTTTTAGTAAACACCATAATTGACCGACATAAAACAGGGCTTTTGTCTTTGTGACCGTGGTAAGTTAAACGGGGCTTTTTTTTTTAAATTGTGTAATCACAATCACGATCAAAAGAAGTTATAAGGCAAGCCTAATTATTTTACCTTACGATAAAAAATGTATTTGATCCTTTTTCGATAGTTCAAATTGGAACTTTCGATTCGCTTGTAGAGGGGATTTTGAAATATGATTCAAATGCTAGACTACCAAATTTTACGTCGCAGCCCGGAAATACTTTTTCTGAGTTCGATTCTCTACTAATAAATTAAATTTATGAACAAAAAATCGAACGATTTCATAATCACATTTAATCCAGATTATAATTTATGAGCTTTCACACTTTTGGTTTTCTGTCAATTATATGTTCATGAAAATGACTTTGCACTGAAGTTTTATCTCTTTTATGAACTTCATTGATTGATAAGAACATTATGAAAAAAGCTCTGTGCGGGACCATTCGTACTAAAACAAAGTAGGTCATTGATGATGACGCACTAATATAAGGGAAATAAATCTTATATACTTTGAAACACGTATTACAATATTTGTCTCCCTTGTATGGTCGCAGATTTTTTTTGGGGGGGTGGGGGAGAGAGAGAGAGAGAGGGGGGTGGACTAGATATATAGAAGAAAGTTTGATAGGACCGCGCGTAGGAAAGAGTAGGGTAGTGGAGGTATGTAGGTTAGGATTTATCTTCTTAACTCATATATAGGATTTTCAAGCCAGTTTTGATGACCCGAGCACAAGTCTTTTCAAGGGAAGAACTTTCTTGATCCCTTGCGTCATTTAAGTTAACGAGGTTGTACCGTCGTGTACAACGAGCTCCATACAGGGCGACAAAACGATGCATGGAGGCCTAAAGGTAGAAGGAGCAAAGCTTTTTTTTTTTACCTTTTTCTGTATTAATTACCATCATAAAATATTGTCAGGCCATTAAAAGTAGATCTAGTCCGTCCATGAACGCAGAAGTTCTACGTTCAGATGTTTTGTCCACAAGCGCTTTTTTTGACAAACTTCGCCCAAACATATTGCTAACACTAGTGTTAGGTAAGGAAAAGTTTTTAAAATCAAAGCACTGAAAGTACTAATAGAAGTGATGGTAGAAATTGCTAGCAAATAGGTCAACCGTCAAATGAGTGATATTTCAAAATCATTTGAAAAATCATTCATTTGACGGTTGACAACATTTTTTCTAAGACTGGCAGCATCAACTCATGACTGTTTTCCATAAAACCGTGTATCTACGCGTTTTGCATGCAGTTTGAGGTGACGAGTTAGGAAAGTGGTTTCGGGTGTTATGATCGTGGTTTTGGGAGTTTTCCAGTGTTTATTGGGTGTTTTCGGATGTTTCTGTTACTTTTTCACCTAGGACGAAAATTTTGTAAACTAAGCCATGTCAAAGCTGCGAGACGATGCTAATTGCAAACCAAGAGCTGATTCTATGACATGTGACTTTGAAGTTTATTGTTTGTGTAACTGGCTTACACTGATTTTTGATTTGCATTTTATTTTCACATATCAAATCACACGGACGCATCTGGTCGTTGATCTTTGGGGACCTATTTTTCTTGAAACAGAGGAGTGATTCGTCTTCACAAGACTTTGGTCTGACGGTTGCCATTAGAAGGTGAAACCTGAAAGGTCATCACTTTCTAAAAAGTGCCTGCGCCTTTCCCGATAAGGAATTATGTTTAATGTAATGACGCATGGCTGATTATTTTCACTCAGGGGTCCTTTTTTTTTTTTTTTTTTCTTGTCTACTCTTTTTAACCCTTTGCCCCACAGTCCCACGTTTTAACGACCCTGATGAAGAAGGCTTATGAAAACACTTTCGTCTTTTGCCACAATGTTTTCTATCCTTTCAAGTACTGGTCCGTATTCACCAACCATTCTTAAGAACGTTCTTAGACTTATTCTTCAAGATTTTCCAATTTTGACAGTAACACACCTTCTGATTGGCTAAACCGTACGGTCTAGCCAATCAGAAGGTGTGTTACTTTCAAATTTGGAAAATTTTGAAGAACAAGACCAAGAATGTTCTTAAGAATGGTTGGTGAATACGGACCTGAGGGATCTTATTACTTTAGCCACAAGTGACACTGGATCTGGAGGTAGAATGGTCCTTTACCATGAAGAAAATTGACCAATAACAAAAAGGTTTCGATCCGTGTTAGCCTGCGCGGACTGTGCAATCCGACATTGGTCGATAATTTCTACAAATGCATAAACCCCCCTTTTCACAGAGCACGGCTGATCACTAGTATGAGATATAACCCAAATGCAGAGATTTGTCTTTGAAAGATTAAAAAAAAAAGAAAAAAATGCCGGAAATAAGAGAATTCTGGTTACTGTTTAGGATTTTCTCATTCTCGCACGTTTTCAAAATCCTTCTTTTTCATGATTGTCCGTGCCCCGTCGGGTAGCTATGTGTTTAGCATATCTGACTCGTGACTTGGTGGGTGCGGGTTCGATACCCGGTTGCGGCAAACTTCCTTTCCGGCGTTTTTCGTCTCTCACCTCTGATGCGTGTGAGAAAATCAGTGACTTTGAAAGAAAGTCGTGTCAGTACTGGTGTGAGAAAGCCAGTAAACACATGCTTAAGTGCACTGACCGCCGTGATATAACCTTAGCTCTTAAAACGGCGTTAAACTCCAGCACAAACAAATAAACAATCATGGTCGTCCGCGGAACTCGGCCGGAGATTGTTTGGTAAAGGCCCAAGCGCTGTTCTCATAAACAACTCAAGTTACATTCTAGGATTGATAACAAACAAATACATATAGAAAAAAAAAAAAATCTTAAGCCTTCCTGTACATGTTTTTGAATTTGCATTAATCTTGTTCGTCCTTCCGCCACAATTCAATTTCCTTTCAAATCTGACATCGTCTGTATTTGACCCTTAGCTCTATACCATACAACAAAATTTTGGACTTGTCCAACTCGATTGATTGAATCGATTGAATGGTGTTTAACGCCGCTGTCGGACTGGCTGAAATGATCATTGTGAAAGAAAGCTACCATTCATCATTGCGCTTAGAACGTTCTCTCTCTTAACCCCTAAGCTGCTTAGCGCGACTCACTGAGCTTTTGCGGACAGTGTAGATCAAGATCAGACTGCACAGAATGTGCAGTCTGATCTTGTAACTGCACTGTCCGATATGAAGACATCTTTTCCCCAAAAAATTAACTTTTAAATTGCAAAATTTGGGTGTTTACTATCGGCTTGAAAAATTTCATTTCACTTATTTAGCAGGATAAGGGTTAAACAAAAAATCTGAACCCTTTCCAAATATAAAATCATATAAACCCTTTATCTCTTTACCAAACAACAAAAATTTAGACTGGTCCAAATTGAAAGCATTTGCAGACGACAAAATAAATGTGACTCAAAAACTGAAATTTGTTATAGGAAGGGTATAAAACACTGTGGGAAAAGGAGAAAATGCTGGTGACCAGCATTTTCTCCTTTTCCCACAATGTGTTAAAAACCTTCCTCCTCAGGGTCGTTAATAGTCGGAATTGTGTGGTAAAGAGTTACAGAAACAAATGTACGTTTTAACGCTTTTGCAGCTTTTGAAAACATCGATGGGAATGGTAGCCTGGGTCGAGGCGGTTACTCTTTTAATCACTTCTAATCGCGGTCTCCTTTCACAGTCCATACAGATCTTACAGATCTGTGGCGACACGGTTTACTTCCTTAATTATTCTTGATAAAGTAACGTCCGAATATATATAATATATAGAAATAAAAGAGTCATGCTCTGTGGAAAAGGGGGCTTAATGCATCTGCAAAAAGTATCGACTCAGGTCAGCCTGCGCAGTCCGCGCAGGCTGACCTGGGCCGAAACTTTTTGTTATTAGTCAGTTCTCTTGTACGTCAAAGGATCATTCTACCTCATGATTCAGTCGGTTTTGTTATACAAAATGGATTTTATCGATCAATAATTATGTGATGACTTGTTTGGTTTCATAATTCACAGGATGCATTAAGCCCCCTTTTGTCAGAGCATGGCTCATATATATATGTAAAGGGGGAAAAAATGATCGGGCTGGAACCCAAGTTAGGGAATGGGAGTCAGTTGCTTATGTCACACAGTACTTCTTTTTCTCTAAATGTTTTGAAAGAAATCTTCCTTAAACTGGTTACGTACCAAACGGCCTCGTATACTGAAGACCCTGATGATGGCAACACACTCTAAAACATCTTGGGAAAAGGAGATGCTAATAATCATTCTCCTACTCTCACAATATTTTTACCCATAATAAAGACAAATTTCATTCTTTCATCCACACTTACTTTGTCGCCTGCAAACTTTTCCGGTATGAACCAATATAAAATTTTATCACCTGGTTACGGGTTTAAAATTCAAAAGGTTGCACTTTGTGTGATTCGTTATGAATTCTGTTACATCTAAAATTAGTTTATGTCCCAGAGGGTGAATAAATATAAACACGTGACTCTGAAATTATTATTTTTTTTTTCTGTTAATTAACTTCTACCAAACATTCCTGAGCTTTTACGACCCCGGAGAGGTTTACAGGGTATCGTGGAAAAAGGAGAAAATGCTTGTTACCAGCAATTACTTTTCTCACGATGTTTTCTATCCTTTCAAAGACAAATTGCATAAATTCTACATTTAATTTGTCGTCTGCAAATAATTTCAATTTGGACGAGTCTTAACCCTTAGCTGCTAAGGGCGACTCACTGACCTTTTGCGGACAGTGTAGATCAAGATCAGACTACACTGTCCGATACCGTTTTTTCTTTCCGGTGAAATCAACTTTGAAATCGCAGTGTTTGGGCTTTTAGTATTGAGTAGAAATTTGTGTTTCATTTATTCAGTAAATTCCCTCGTCTGGTAAAGAGTTCACTGATAAGTGTATAATCAATACATTAATTTGATCACTTGGAGTGTATTTAGATAAAAGATTACACCCATTACTAAAATCACCAAAGAATAAATGTTAATTTTTCGTTTTCGCTGAAGAGCTATTGATTTTGATTCGCGGCCGATCCCGCGTTTTGTGCACATATTTAAACTCTCATATTTTCGCAAATTGACGACAAAACTAGAATCTGAGCATACCTGCTGCTTGCATATTCAATTATCGTTTGTTTCAAATACAAATATTCTCAATTTAAATGCTACAAATAGGAAAAATTAGTTTAATTCATCTGTTACTTGAGATGTTTACGTTACCTAATTTAGACACAAAATGGCCGCCAAACACGATAAATTTTCGAGATTTACATGTTAAAAACGACCTATACAAGCGCTTTAGGTAATGAAACGGTTCATAATTTGTCATTGGTCATGTGTGTCACTTAAAATTAATTGCATTTTGCTGCAGTACAGATTAAACCGACGAAACAGAAAGTCAGTACAGCACTGTAGCTTTGCTACCGGAAAATTCATGATGGACTTGAGACGGAGCAGTGCACAGTAAATGTCCAAATATGAAAAGAAGCAACGTAAACGTCTTATTGTTGAGTCTAACCGAAACTGGACTCTTCCATTGAACAGAAGGGTAAAATTTTGTCGTTTAACTGTTCACTCACCAAACAATCCGAGCTTTAAATAACGTAGTGTGGTACCCCGCCGTACTACAAGAGTACGTCAGGCAAAGCGCAATAATGGTGGCCCGTTGGTAATATGTAGAGGAGACGGGATATATTGTTATTTCACATGATCAAATCGGATCATAGGCTGAATTAAAAACAGATCAATTGCAATAAAGTAATGGCACTGAGTTTTTCTACATGTCGTTCTTATTTAGCGAGAAAAACTACATATCAGGAATGAGTTAAGTAGCTGAAATGTTAATGGACCTATATAACGTCCGAAAACAGGGCTACTTTTAAATTGATTCATAGTCGAATTTATATTTAAACCATACCCCAACAGCATGTTTTAGAATCGGTAATGTATTTTTTGTATAAAATTGATCTTATTTTATTAAGTGATCATACTGGATCACATGAAATTTGGGAAAACGGGGAAGCATGTAGGGCTATGCTTGTTGACACCTAGGAGGCCGCCATTATTGCGATTTGCCGATAACGTAGTGGTAGGGGCAGGTAATCCAGACTATAAATAATGACGATGAGAAAAAAAAAAACTTTTAAAAACATGTGGGAAAACGAGTAAATGCTGGCAACTAGCTTTTTCTCCTTTTCCCAGAATGTTTTCTACCCTATCAAAGACAGAAATCATCATTTGGGCTACATTTATTTTGTCGCCTGCAAATGCTTTCAATTTGGTTTTCAGTCTAAGATTTTTTCGTGTGGTAAAGAGATAATGACAGGATGGTCGGTTACACTACTCTTATGAGACGTCATCGTATCTATTTGAAGTTTCCGTATAATGTACTCGTGTTATAGATCACGTGGCATTACCACAGGCCTTATAGAAATTCTGATGCAAATCTAAAAATTCTTTAAGAGGCTACGTCATTCCATCTAGGAAGTATCATTATACATGTACTTATTTTCTCCTTGTACCTTTCTCTCACCTTATTTATCGCTGATTTGCTACCTGTTACTTTTCAAAATTCTGAATCGAAACTAAAAGTAGTTAAAAAGGCTACCTATTCAATGTAGGAAAAATCATTGAACATTTTTTTCCTTATACTTCTCCTTAATTACTGATGCTTTGCCAGCTATTACCTTACAAAGTTCCGCAACGAAACTTTTTTTTGTTTTTTTGCCCCCTTTAAGTCCCCCCCCCCCACGACGATTTATACATGTATTAATTAATCGAAGTTCAGATAATCCCTTCCACTTAAGACTGACCTATGACATACTAACGGTTAATGGCAATCTTCCTCTATGAAAAAGAATTGCACTCCGATGACCTGGTTTGTCTACCCTGTTACGCGTGGGGATAGAGTGTAGGGCTCTCACGGCAAAAGGTTCGAATCTTGTGATGACTGGGTCAACACTTTGAACAACTACATCTCGGCACAGGTACCCAAGTAAGATTTCCAGAAAGCGATCGTAGAAACTGATTATTTTAAAAAGGGAGAAACTTGTTTCACAATCGATGTAGAATCGTAGATCAGTTTAATACTCTTTACCATACAATCTCAACTTTTAACTACCTAATAGAAAAGGAATTTGAAAACATTGAGGGAAAATGAGAAAATGCTGATATTCAGAATTTTCTCCTTTTCCCCCAATGTTTTCTACCCTATCAAAGGCAGAAAACATCAAAATAGCAACATTAAATTTGTCGTCTGCAAATACTTTCAGTTTAGTCGAGTCCAAAATTTTGTCATTTGGTAGAGTTAGTTAAACTTAACTAAACAATTGGGTTACCTTCTTTATGTTGTAAGTATATGTTCACAGACAGACGGACGGGATAATTCCGGTAAATCCCGTGAAACCATTCGTTTTGCAGGGTTATAAATAGTAAAACGTATCCCTGTTGCTATATATAGAGCGTGGGTCCGAGTGTACAAGTTTATACGATCAATTTCATAGTTTCATACAGTTACAAGACAAAGAATTAATCACGCCATCTAATAGAAACCAAAGGCACCATGGGAAATAGCACGGACAAATGTTTGAAAAGTATGTTTAACCCTTCACCAAACAACCCCAATAGGTTAACGATCATGGGAGGAATGCTTTTGAAGTACAGTTGGGGCTTCCAAAGACAAGTTCCATCATTTGAGTCAAATTCTAATACGTTGGCTGCCAATACTCTCAATCATTGGTGGAAAAGTCAACAGTTTTATTGAACAGTAAAAAGTTAATGAGTATTTTCTCCTTTCCCGTCAGAGTTTTGTTCACTTTCGAAGATGAATTCCAATATTTGAGGCACAATTGAATTGTTGTTTGCAAGTGCGTCAGTTTGGACAAGTCTTCAAATGCACCGTTGGATAAAGAGTTAACTCTTTACCCAACGACAAAATTTTAGACCTGACCAAATTGAAAGCATATGCAGACGACAATATAAATGTAGATTAAATTATGATTTCTGTCTCTGATAGGATTGAAAACATTGTGGGAAAAGGAGAAAATGCTGGATACCAGCATTTTCTCCTATTGCCACAATGTTTTCAAAAGGCCTCTTCCTCAGGGTCGTTAGAACTCGGGATTGTGTGGTGAAGAGTTAATTAGTACACCATGGTTGAATCAGTTTGAACTCCTTTCTCATTATTGAGACACATCACTCATTATCTAGTGCTTAAGTGATACAAATATAAAATATTGTTGAAGGGATGAAACTCTGAAATCCCATTAGCGTGATGTGAAAAACACTATGGGAAAAGGAACCTTTCATATATAGTTCGCGTTCAGCTGGTATAAAAAGAAAAAAAAAGTTGTGATTACATTGGTCGTGCCTGTACCCTATCACTTCAGTGTATGAATACCGACATCGGAAAATGAAATATATTTCCTCGAAGACACAGACAGACTGACAGACAGACAGACAGACAGACAGCGTGTTTAGATGTAGATTGAATACCAGATCATGCTCAGAGAGAGTTTCGTTCTGTTATCACCAACGCCATTTTAAGAGCACCCAAAACTACTCTTAGCTTTCTATAGGGTCCATTTTGTCCCAGGGTCCTATGGGAATATGTGTCAAAAATAAATGTATAACACTGTTTATTGGTCAATTTCTATACATAAAAGCTCATTTATAAAGCTTTTGACGCACGTGTTAAAAAACCTAGCTTTATGAATTTAGAATCACATTGTTCAACGTATGTAAAGCATCTTAACCCTTTACCACACAATCCTGAGTTTTAACGACTCTGATTAAAAAAAAAAGTGTTTTGAAAACATTGTAGGAAAAGGAGAAAATACTAGTAACCAGCATTTTCTCTTTTTCTCATCATGTTTTCTACCCTATCAAAGACAAGTTTCGTCATTTGAGTCACAATTACATTGTCGTCTTCAACTGCTTGCAAGATACTCATGTGAGAAATGTAGTTACTGGCTTGGATAGAAAGCTGTGTCAGTAATGCTGTTAGAAAGCCAGGAAACACATGCGTAGGTGCACTGACCGCCGTTATATGACGTAAGCTGTTAAAATCAAATGTTAAACTCCAATTCAAACAAACACCACATGCTTGAATATGGAAAAATCTACAATATTATCGTTTGGTAAAAACTTTCGGTATGCTTTGAAAATATGTTTTAAACAAAAGAACCAAAATGGCCGATTATCGCTCTACTCCATTATAAACAAATGTGCTGTACATGTAAATGGCGTCAACAGAGACATCAACCATTTACCAGACAAACCCGAGTCTTAACGACCTTGGGGAGACAGGGTTTTGAAATTATTTTAGGAAAAGGAGAAAATGCTGATAACCAGCAATTTCTCCTCTTCTCACAATGTTTTCTGTCCTATCAAGGAAAAAAATTATCATTTCAGTCTCCCTTTATTACTCTTTTTTAAAATTTATTAATTTTGCCGTCTGTTAATTCTTTCAATTTTGACTTGGGTTGAATTTTGTCCTTGGTAAAAGGTTAAACAGTAAAGATCTTAAAATATTACATTGAGAAAATAAACCTAGCCCATAAGGAGTCCCATCTTTAGCACGTGCCAAGATGATCTCAATAAATACATATGGAATATTACAACAGTCTGCATTTCTGCGTGGTCGGATCATGTCGAGTTATGTGTGTAAAGAGATGCATATCGGATGAGACCGAAGGTCGTTGAGCTTGATTTTGTCTGATATCAATGCACTTTTCATAAACATGTGTTGTTTCGGAAGGGTATTTCCAAATGCTACTGTACAGTACACTTGTGATTTCAGCATCACAATTAATAATCACAAGCTTGACTCGAATCCTGCGTTGAAACGAAATAAAATGTACTGTTCTTGACAATGACAGTGAATAACAACCAATGACTACCTTTTCAGTGTTTAAGAGATAGTTTTTAAGGCACTGTTGAAGTATATTTGCATGTTGTCTGATATTGATCAATGCCTATTACATAAACATGTGTTATTTCGAACGGGTATTTCCAAATGCTACTGTACAGTACAGTCGTGATTTCGGCATTGCGATTAATAATCACAAGATTGACTCGAATCCTGCATTGAGACGGACAAAAATGTACTGTTCTTGACAATGACGGTGAATAACAACCACTGACTACCTTTTCAGTGTTTTAGAGATAGTATTTAAGCCACAGTTGTTGTTTATTTTCTTGTAGCGGCTCGAACAGCAACCGTCATTTATACACGCATCCTGATCTATGCAGACTTACTGTTATCTATATTTATTCATCCGCCATTCATAAATATTGTACATATATCTACAATAAAATGTAGGTCTCAGATTGTTTGATTATTTGTATTGATTTCGTGATGTTTCTTTACAGTTATAGTGGTGAGGTATATAATAAAAGGAATATTACATCATTCTGCATTTCTGCATGGTCGGATCATGTCTCCTTGCGTGTGTAAAGAGATGCGCATCGGATTCGACCTTCGACACATGCAACTCGACATGATCCGACAACGCAGAATGCAGTCTGTTGTAATATTCCATATGTCAAATCTAGTGTTATTGAAACCAAATATTAATCAACCCTGACAAAGAGAATTTTGACAAGAATATTTCCAGAGATTTAGCAGCAAACTAACATTACATGTTTCTAGTATGGTATGAACGGTGCAGTATTGGGAAAAAATATAATGGTACAAACTTTGCTTCCTTCAAGTATTATAATATTTGAATGAAGCAAGTTTTGTATCATTATACAGGCTGGCATAGGACGCAAATTTTTGCTATGTGTAAATTTTCTGCATCTTAACCCTTTCCCAAACAAGCCCTGGTTTTCACGTGTCTGCAGTACAAGTCTTTTGAAAACACTGTGGGAAAAGGAGAAATTGCTCGTAACGAGCAATTTCTCCTTTTCCCACAGTGTTTTCTACCCTTTTTGAGACCTTTCTGCCATTTTCATCAAATTTAAAATTGTCGTCTGCAAACTCTTTCAATTTGGACCAGTCCATAATTTGTCGTTTGGGAAAGGGTTAAAGGACATTCTACCTCCAGACCTGATCGATTGTTAGACAAAGTGGACTTTATGGACCCATAATTACGTTTGTATGTGATGACTTGCTTGGTATAATGCATCACGGAGACGCATTAAGCCCTCCTTTTCCCAGACCATAGCCGGTGTATACATTTGTATAAGTTACTGAAGAGACTAATTTAATTTACTTTGTTACTATTAGTAAATTTGTTGCAATGTTTACGTATGTGGCATTGTCTTCTGACAGACGAAATTGAAAGCTAGTCTGCAATTTTAAGTTAATGTGTGAATTCTTTAAAACCCTGCTTGTTTGTATGTGGTTTTAAACGTTTTCAACCTTGTTTCAGTTATACCGCGGCGGCCAGTGCACCTATCCAGCTTTTCTGGAGTTTCTCTCCCACGGTACTTTCCCACAGTACTTTGCACAATACTCTTCCCCATCCACTGGCTGCTTTCCGACATAACCATCGCCGAAAATATGATCAGGGGTGAAAGAAGAATGAATCCTGTCGCAAAGACTTTGCTTCAAACTGCGGAAAGAAACTGGCCAAGCTTGGGACTTGAACCAGAGACCCATCCCCTGGTTTCATGCCCTGTACGATACCGACTGCTCTATTTATCATACGATCTTGACTTTTAACGATCCTGAAAAGGAAGCCTTTTGAAAACGTGAAAACATTGTGGGAAAAAGAAGAAAATGCTGGTTACCAGCATTTTCTGCTTTTCGCACAAGGTTTTCTACTATATATATCCAAGAGAATTTGCACCATTCGAGCAACATTTAAATTGTCGTCGGCAAATGCTTTCAATTTGGACAAGTCTACATTTTTGTCGTTTTGTTACAGAGTGGGCCTACCGGTACATCTGAGTAAATCTGAGACAGAGTCGGCAAACAAAAACTAAACTTTGACAGTCGAGCTCGTGTTTACAAAAATATCATGACAAATACCAATAGGCAGCAAAGATAACGGATAATCAATGAGGGCGAGGCACTGAATGAAAGGCCCATCAATAATATTGTTTGGTGTCATTTCATAACAGGATGCTGTTCAATGATCCTGGTTCATTGATTCATTGGAGCGCCTGGAGAACGGTATGTACCTGTCTGATTATTTCTATTACAAAAAGTTATTACTATGCTATCGTCACTTTAAACCAAAATTATAATTATATTGTACACCCAAACTGTTATAAAACTATTTTTAGGCAACAAAATTGGTTCAGGTTTATTTCAAAACGGTTTTATTTCTATCAATATGTAAACAGAATGTCATCTTACTGTTACTGGTTGTTACTCCTTTAAAGAAAAAGTCTTTTACATCAGTGATAATATCTTTCCTTTTCTTCAACTGTTTCTCCTTTGTTTAACTAGTAACAGTGTTCGGTAGCTTTAACCCTTTAGCTGCTAAGCGCGGCTCACTGACCTTTCGCGGACAGTGTAGATCAAGATCAGACTGCACAGAATGTGCAGTCTGATCTTAGATCTACACTGTCCGATAAGGAGATATTTGTCTCCAAAAAGTAAGTTTTAAATAATAATATTTTTTTTTTTTTACCATCGGCTTGAAAGTTTTATTTCACTTATTTAGCAGGATAAGGGTTAAAAGAAAATCTTTGTCAGTAAAAGGTTAAACAAGATGACGCAGAATAAACAATATTTTGTATAAAAATATCTACAGAATAAAATGCATGTATGAGGCGTGCTCTGGCAAAAGGGGGTTTAATGTATATCCGTGATGCATTGTGCTATGGATCCATAAAAGTTTCGACACAGGACTGCGCAGGCTGACTTGGGTCCATACTTTTTGCAGATGCATTAATTAAATCCCTTTTTCCAGAGCATGGCTCAAATAGGAAATGTGGACGATCGACATAGGTTAAATACACAATCTCGTATCATATTGTTTGAATGATGTTTTGCGCCGATTTCAACATTATTTCAGTCATACTACAGCGACAGCTCGCATTTTCACGTATGACCTAGGTTTCAAAAGTGCTAGGCTGCGGCTGTGCGGTGTCTTGTCCAAGGACACTCCTACGACAAGTCCAGTGCTTCCAGCCATACCCGCGGCCTACAGGTTGCGAGTCTCACAATGAGTCACGCAGGACCACTCTTGTATTTTAACGACCCCGGGGTAAATGCTTTTGAAAAGGTTGTTGGAAAAGTAGAAAAGGCTTGTTACCAGCATTTTCCTCCTTTCCAACATTTTTTTCTACCCTTTTAAAGACAACTCCGATCATTTTAGCATCATTTCGTTTGTCGTCTGCAAATGCTTTCAATTTGGACAAGTCCAAAATTATGTCCTTTGCAAATGCTTTCAATTTGGAAGTGCCAAGCCCCGTAGCTCAGTCGGTAGCGTACACGACTTGAGAACAGGAGGTCGCTGGTTCGATCCCCAGCTTGGTCAATTTCTTTCCGAGGACTGATGATAGTCATCGCGACATGATTCATTCCTCTCTCACTGCTGACCATTGTTTCGACGATGGTTATGTGGGAAAGCAGCCAGTGGCTTGGAAAGAATATTATGCGGAGTACTGGTAAAGGAAACTCCAGGAAAGCATGACTGGCCGCCGTGATATAACTGAAATAATGTTGAAAACGGCGTTAAACACCATACAATCAATCAATCAGTCAATTTGGAAGTCCAAAATTACGTCGTCTGCAAATGCTTTCAATTTTAGCAAAATGAATGAATGTGGTAAAAGGATAAATTTCAAAGTTTGTCTGCTGAAAGAGGAAAGCTGAGCCCGGGTAGCGTTGTCGGTAACATAGAGGACTTGAAACCAGTGGATCATTGGTTCAAATCACAGGCTCGGCCAATTTCTTTTCGAGGATTGATGATCAAGTCATTGCGACAGGATTCATTCCTCTCTCAACGCTGATCATTGTTTCAATGATGGTTATGGGGGAAAGCACCTAATGGCTTGAAAAGAATATTTTTCAAAGTACTTGTAAAACATAATCCAGAAGAGCATAGATAGGTGCACTGGCCGCCGCGATACAGATTTACTCAGGTTAAGTATATGCTATTTTCAGACGTACTAAAATCAGTTAAAACTAACACAAAAGGGAAACTTTTGAGGGAAATGAAATTAGTTCTTTAGATGACAAGGAAAACATTAAAAACAACTGATTGTTACAAAAAATTGTATCTTTTCCCACAATCTTCAAAATCGTACGCAACATTAGTAGTATAAAAAGACAAACTTATACAGCCAATAATCGTCTCGTTACAAAACAACATTTCAGACTCGCCAAAACTGAAAGTATTTGCAGACGTCAACTTAAAATGTGCCTCAAATAATTCAGCCATACTCTGGCAAAAGGGGCTTAATGCATCGCCGTGATGCATTGTACCAAGCAAGTCATCCCCCGATCGTGGATCCATAAAGTCCATTTTGACTAACAACCGACTGTATAATGAGGTAGACTGGTCCTCTGACATACATAAATTTGACCAACAGCGAAAAGTTTCGGCCTAGGTCAGCCTGCGCGGACTGCGCAGGCTGACCTAGGTGGATACTTTTCGCATATGCATTAAGCTCCTTTTTCACAGAGCATGACACAATTGGATTTTTGTCTTTTAAAGGGGTAGAAAATATTGTGAGAAAATGCTTGTTACTAACATTTTCTCCTTTTCCCACAATATTTTCGAAGGTTGTCTTCCTCAGCGACTTAAGAGTACGGCGATCCTTTGGTAAAGACTCCAATAATTTCTTTTTTTTTTTACAATAATTATGTATTGCGCAAACAAACTTTTCTCATGAAATATTTATTAATTGTCCGGCAATGAATTAGGTCGAAAAACCGCTTGGTTAACAGAGCCACGTTCTATTTACATAATCCTCGTTAATGTAACCGATATAAAATCCATTACAAAATGTTTGATCAATGGCTGCAAATATTACGGCGGGCGGGGACGGGGGGGATGGCTCGACTTGGTAGGTGGTAGACGGACGGAGGGACGGACGGACGGAGATGGATGGATGGATGGATGGATGGACGGATTTGTGGGTGGGTGGGTTGTAGGTAGGTGGCCCTTTACCACACGACAAAAGTTTCAGACCCGTCTATATTGAAAGCATTTGCAGACGACAATTTCAGTGTGGCTGAAATGATGCATTTTTTTCTTTGATAGGGTAGAAAACATGTTGGTTAGCAACAGTTTCTACTTTTCCCACAATGTTTTCAAAATGCTTCTTCCTCAGAGTCAATCGATCGATAGATAGATAGATAGATAGATGGATGGATGGACGGACGGACCTGTCTGTTTGGCAAGAGCGATGAACCTCTAAGCTGAATTGTAGAGCACAATCCTTGGCGCTGATAATGTTCTAGGAAAAGGCAAAAAAGGACCACAAGCCTAGTGCTAACAATGAAACCTAGAAATGAGTGAGCTGTTACCGTGATGTAACTGAAATACTGTAACAAGGGGTTCAAAACACCATTCTAAAACTCTCGAATGTCCCAGCGGGTCAAATCAAGGTAGAAGATCAGCTTTTAATACTTTAACAAGTTAGTGAATTTATGCCGCGAAAACAATGTTTTTTTTTTCCTTATTTCAAAAATATATGAGCTATGCTCTTTGAAATGAGGGTATAATGCATCTGCAAAAAGTATCGACCCAGGTCTGCCTGTGCAGTTCGCGCAGGCTGATCTATGTCGAAACTTTTTTGCTTAAGGTAAATCTTCTACATGTCCAAGGACCATTCTACCTGAGGATTCAGATGGTTATAAGACAAAACGGATTTTATGGATCCATAATTTTACTAGCTTTGGATAATGCTTCACGGAGTAGTCTCAATAATGAGACGTCTACAATGCTTCTTTTCATATTTGGACATTTATTGGTCACCGTAACGTCTCAAGAACATCTTGAATTTTATGGGAGAAAAGCTACAGCGCTGTACTGATATTCTGTTTCGTCCATTTAATGGACGAAACAAAATATCAGTACAGCGCTGTAGCTAATCTATATTGCAGCAAAATGCAATTAATTTTTAACTATTAACCGTTTCATTTCCAAAAGCACTCTTAGAAATTGTTTATAACTTGTTAACAAAACTAACGAAATTATCGTGTTTTTCGGCCATTTTGTGTCTATTTTGGGAAACGTAGCCATCTTGAGTAAAGGATGAGTTAAACTGTTTTTCTCATGTTTAGTGTTTAAATTGAAAATGTTTGAATTTGAAACAAAGGATTATTGAATACGCAAGCAACGGGTATTTTCAAATTCTAGTTTTGTCGTCAATTTATGAAAAAATAAGAGTTTAAACATGCGCACAAAATCTGTGCGGAGATCTCTCACATATTTTTCGCGATCGTCTCTACCCGGATGCTACCCATCAAACAGTAAAATCGCGTTTACGGACATTTATCTTTACTTCTTCACGGAAATGCATTAAACCACCTTTTGCCAGAGCATGCCCATTTGTTGAATGTTATAAATACTTTCAAATCAAACCCTATTCATTTCATTCCCAAGGGAGAGACTACATACAACAAAGAATGAGTGTCAAACGATTTACACTAATTGATGGGTGGGTCATTAATTGTCATAAACGAAGTCAACCATAAAAACATTACCATGTACAAACATGATTCTTTTACATCCCTTTAGCCGTTAACGGTGAAGAAAAAGTGCTTGCAATAAGCAATTGTTCCTATTCCTACAATATTTTCCATGTCACTCAAAACAAAAGGAAATTCTTTTTCGTTCGTCCGTTTGTTTTAAATCTAGCTTTGTTTCGCCATACGCACTTAGTTGCTGGTAAGTCTAAATTCAAGCCTGTAAGGGAATGGCTTAATGGTGTGTTTTTATTTGTTCCTCTATCAGGTGACAAATTTCAAAGCACCTCATTTCAGTATTCAATGATTACCATGCAACTGATAATATTGTCTGCGACAGATTAACTCTTTACCAGCCAGCAAAGTTTTAGACCCGCCCATCTTGAAAGTATTTGCAGACAACAAATTAAATGCCACCAAAATGATGGGATTTATTCTATGAAAATGTGGAAAAAGTGGAAAAAAGAGAAAATTCCGTTTACCAGCGTTCTTTTTTTTTTTCGTGTTTTCAAGAGCTTTTGTCCTCAGGATCGTTAAAACTCGTGACTTTTTTCTCTGTGAAAAGTTCACTCATCACCCCAGGTACCAACTTTGCATCTGACGACGGTCCCTGCTAAAAATGATAAATGACATAAATTAAGATTTGATACACGTGAAAATACTGTGATTAAGGGAGAAATTTGCTCGAAAATAACAGAATACCAACCAAGACTGATGTTTCTGTGTAGCCCAGTCGTTTCCGCGCCGTTGTGGAAAGAGCAAAGCTGTCCAGATTTTTAATTTTTCGAGCCTTGTTTATTCCTTTATCAAACAATCTCGCGTTTTAATGACATAGAGGACAAGGCTTTAGAAAGCATTGCTGGAAAGAGAGAAATGCCAGTAACCGGCATTTTCTTCTATTTCAACAAATGCTTACTAACTTAATTTAAAAAAAAAAAAATGGCATCATTAGAGCCAAATTTTACTTGTAGTCTGCAAATGCTTTCGAATTGGACAAGTCTAAAACTTTGTCGTCAGATGTTCGTGTTCAAATAGATGTAACCAGAATTCTTTGAGTGAACTTTTTTTATTATATACATATGAGCCATGCTGTGTGAAAAGGGGGTTGAAGCATTTGCATTCCGTGCAGGCTGACCTGGATCAAAACGTTTTGCTATTGGTCGCTTTTCTGTATGTCAAAGGACCAGTCTACATCGTAATTGAGCCGTTTGTTGTACAAACTGGATTTTATGGATCCATAATTATTTGATAATGTATCACGGAGATGCATTAAACGCCCTTCTGCTACAGCAAAATATATGAATAAGCTATCAAACCAAGTAGGGAGCAAAAAACGTCCATCTGCTATGACGTTTTAACCCTTTCCCAAACGACAGATTTTGGACTGGTCCAAATTGAAAGAGTTTGCAGACGACAATTTTAAATTTGATGAAAATGGCAGAAAGGTCTCAAAAAGGGTAGAAAACACTGTGGGAAAAGGAGAAATTGCTCGTTACGAGCAATTTCTCCTTTTCCCACAGTGTTTTCAAAAGACTTGTACTGCAGACACGTGAAAACCAGGGCTTGTTTGGGAAAGGGTTAAAGCCGATCTGCTACTAGACTAGAGAAGAAGGTGACAGGCTAACCCTCCACTAAGCAACATTGTCAGAAAAGGAAAAATAGTGGTAAACAGCCAACAAGGTTTTCACCATTTTGGAAAGACATACTAAGTAACATTAATTTTGTCATCTACAAATCAGTCATGCTACGTGAAAAGGGGGCTTAATACATCTAAAAACATATCGAGCAGTTCTAACAGGTTGACATGGGTTTCAATGCTACTTAGTTTGAACATATTCATTCTACATCGATTGAGAAACAGGTTCTCGCAGCAATGTATACTAATCTCTCTCGATTCTGTTTCCTGAAAACAACATCAGCACTAGCGCCGAATGTGTGGACCAATGAACGGTTCCAAAGTAGACACATACTCCCAAGTATCTAACTCGGGACCTTATGGTTACGAGGCCGACGCCCTATCTCACAACCACGGACACCGACATAAGTAGAAATTTTTTGCTATTGTTAAATTTTCTGCATGTTCAAGGACCATTCTACCTTATGATTCAGTCAGTTGTTAGACAAAAGAGACTTTATGGATCAATAATTATGTGATGACGTACATGGTATACTGCGTCACAGAGATGCATAAACCCCCCTTTGCCAGAGCACGGCTCATATGCTTTCACATCGAAAACCTCTAAAATCTGATTGTCTGATAAAGGATTCTGGGCTGAATTCTAACTTTTATCTTTTGCAGTGACATCTTGTAACAAAACAGCCACACTCAAACAGCCGTACTCAGTTTGAATAACTACAAAATGTCGAATCTGAAAGTCTACCCAACAATTCTACTGTTATTTCTGTCCATCATTCATACAGCAGACTGCCAAACTATACAAGACATACAAAACCTACAAAGCACTCTTCTAGACGGGTACAATCGTGACATTCGTCCCGTAGAAGATCAGTCTCAACCGGTCATTGTAAATATAACCTTCGATCTGATCTCAATCCAAGAATTCGACGAGGTGTCTGAAACGTTCACTGTTGTGGGTCTGATGAATCTAGCCTGGGTCGATCCTCGGATGCGATGGGATCCACTCCTGTACAATAACACGTATACAGTAAACATTCGTAAAGAATTCGTCTGGATCCCTGATTTGATTTTAACTAATCCAAAAGAACGGGTTAAACCGCTGGCGGACCGCCAAGACTGGATGATGATTCGTTATTTTTATGATGGAGGCGCTTTTCTGACTCCAGGTGATGTCTTCCAGTCCACGTGCAAAGTTGACGTCAAGTTTTATCCGTTCGACATTCAAAACTGTGAGATGAGTTTTGTCCCATGGGGAAGCTACGCCTCGGAAGTGTATCTCCAGTCTACAAGAAACGAGGTTCTCAAGTCGTTTTTCTCCGAGAATGGAGAATGGAAGTTTAAAGGATCAGAAACCTCATCCGTTGTCATGGCCGAAGGTTCTTTTTCCTTCTTCAACGTTCGGATCACCATGGAACGTCGCGCGACGTTCATTCTCGTCAATATCGTTATCCCGATCATCTTCATGAGTTTTCTGAACGTTTTGGTGTTTTGGGTACCAGCTGAGTCCGGAGAACGTGTTTCATATGCGATAACAGTTCTCCTTGCGATTGCCGTGTTCCTGACCATCGTCGGGGACAACATGCCGAAAACTTCCCAACCTATGTCAATCTTGTGTTACTTTCTAATTATAAATTTAGCTCTCAGCTCTGTCATTTGCATCGCCGCCATTTTCAACCTAAACATCTACTTTAAGTACTGGGAACGACCGGTACCTATGTGGCTTGACGCCATCACTCGATTTCTCCTTCGTAAACATCGGGTAAAGAAAACTCCGGTGGAGGACTTTGTCGATCAAATTGACGCGGAAATCGTGGCCTCAAACGGCGTGCAAAAAACGAATAAGAGGCACAGCAAGAAATGGGTGGAGGCTGTGGGCGAAATTACCGGAAATGTACCACGTGATCATAAACCGGTCACGTGGAGAGAGGTCAGTTATGGCATTGACAAAGTATTTGGGGCTCTATCTCTTCTTTGGCTTGTTGTGTCGGCATCATGCTTTGTTATCATGGTCGCTACCCACCATTCCCCGTGAATGGAAGTGCCTGTTGCCTTGTTATCGTCATTTAAACCGTTTCCAAAACCACAAAATTTAGACACTTCCAAATTGAAAGCATTTGTTAAAGACAACAAGAATGCATTTCAAATGATGACTTTTGTCTCTAGGTACTAGAAAACTTAGAGGGTAACTAGCACCATCTCCTCTTCTTACAGTGTTTGAAAAGCATTCTTGAGTTTGTTTAAAGCACAGGATTGTTTGGTTTTAAAAGGTTGAAACCATGGCTCCATTAATAAATGAGCCATGCTCTGTGATAAGGGGGCTTAATGCCTCTGCAAAAAGTATCGACCCAGGTCAGCCTGCGCAGTCCGCTCAGGCTAGCCTGGGTCGAAACTGTTTGCTGTTGGTCAATTTTCTGCATTTCAAAGGACCATTCTGCCCCATGATTCAGTCAGTTCTTAGAAAAAAATGGATTTTATGGATCCATAACTATATGATGCCTTGCTTGGTATAATTCATTACGGAGATGCATTAAGCCCGCTTTTGCCAGAGCACGGCTCAAATATTTTGGGACATGTCGACCACGTCTGGCTATTGGAAAGCATCTTGGTAAATGAGAAGTTTCACCAGGGGCGTCTATCTATTGGTCAGTCCATCTTTTATACCTTCTGTAGACAAATCATTTCCTAACTCATTAACTAGTTGACCAAGGGCAATAAAACATCATACAAATATTGCCCGTGACCCAAGGAAGAAGCATATTGTTTTGAGATCATGAGGGTCTAATTTCAAGTTCATGTACTTTGTTCAAAATCTGGTTATTGAGCTCTATTTGGGCAAATAATTTTTACACAAGTGTTTCTTTTGACTCTGGGTGAACCCAAACGATTTTGTGTCGTATGTCAAGGTCACTGATAAATTTCCTTAAAATGTACTACTGCTCCTGTGACTACCCCGCCCCCTTGTAAGGGTTATTCGTCTGCCCTCAAATGAAATACATGTATAACTACTTTTGCCGCCAAGTGATATACTGTGGACCAGCTTGGATGCTTATCAGAATTGATATTTTAGCTCTATTTACTAACAACAACAACAGCCTCAGGGAATGTTAAATTACCATAAATTGATTATTATTGTCAGCTTTGCTTTTCTGCTTTAATACATGATGAGTTGTGTAACATAAGGTAGTTGTTTTGTTGGAACAGTGCTTTGTTGCCAAAATAAGGAATAGATTGATTTTTTTTTTTTTTAGAAAAGCTAGTCCAGTGACACCTTTTCTTTTTATATTTGGAAAGAGAACATCATTAGCTAATGTCTCTGAAAGTTTGAATAAATTCCAGTTTGTTGACTTCTAAAAAAAAAAACAATGTTTTTGAAACTTAATGTGTCCTAATGGCCAAAATATTGCGAAGTCGGCACAGTAAGCTACAACAACAACCGCAACCACAGATAACCATATTGGTAGATTTATTGAGCTTTTTATGGGTTTTTAAAGAAAATAACATTGTTTATGCAACTTTTAGGTATTTTTGTTGTTATACGAAGCACCAACTGAAATTTAAAATACTACAATTGCGTAGATCTCAAGTCCGAATTGGGATAAATGTAGCAAACGCCTACCATTATACTGTTTAGTCATCAGCTACAACAACAACAACCACAACAGGATATAAATACGAGTGGATGCATTGAGCTTCTTACAGGATTTTGAGGGAAATGATATTGTTCGTGCAACTTTTATACCTTTTTGTTGTTATGTGTGGCACATAACTGAAATTGTTACAATTTATTTATAGAGAATGTCAAGTCCGAAACTGAACCTAATACCCGAGGATGGGTACGAATTATGGGATTTAAAAAAACCGTAGTTGGTGACACTCGATTTTTTTTTTTTTTATTAATAATACATCATACTGCCAAAATACCAAATATGAACAAATTCTAGTGTTTAGAAAAAATGGGCTAATAGTAGCGAACGCCTTTAAGATATTTCTTTTGTAAGTTTATCTGATTGATGAATAGTTAAGTGATTGTAAACTTCTCAACTGATTTTCGTGTTCTAAATCGGTATTTCAGGTTATCAAACTATCTTCCTGAATGTCAATTAATGTACACTTTCTGTTCGTTCGGGGTCATCTTCATGTGTCTACGGAAGTGCAATTTTTTCGGCGAATTCTGCACAGACGATACGGGTCTATAGCCTCTATCAGAATTCCAATGTTCCGCACTTATTCAATGGTTCAGTACACAGAGTGCAAAATGGATCGATATCCAATAACAATCTGGACAATGACACAATATTTTGTAGCGGGTGTAAGTTACTCATGAAAACGGCAGCAACTCTGTTTTTTTCCTGACTGACTCTAATTCGTCGGTTATCTTTAAAAAAAAAAAAAATAAATAAAAAAATAAAGAGCCATGCTCTGGCAAAAGGGGGTTTAATGCATCTCCGTATTGGATTGTGCCAAGCAAGACATCACATAATTAGGGATCCATAAAATCCACTTTGTCTAACAACTGACTGAATCATGGGGTAGATTAGACTGGTCCTTGGACATGCAGAAAATTGACCAATAGCAAAATGTTTCGGACTGCGATACTTTTTGCAGATGCCCCCTTTTCACAGATAATTGCGCAAACATAACTGATGGCTGTGAAGTAAATATTCGTATAAAATAGACGACTTGTGGAATAAAGAAAATAAAGAGTGTTAGACGTTCGTATAGAAAATGAACTCCAAGAAATTTTACCGATGCAGTTGAATTTGAAATAAACCATAGGTTTTGCATGTATAAACAGCGCCGCAGAAGAGGCTCGTCTTACAATAGAAAGGCGTACGCTATGAGTTTGTCTTGTTGTTGGAAACGTTTGCATTTTCTGAATGAAAGTTTTATAGGAAATATAGTTGTATTTTTTATACGGTCATTGTAAATTTTAAGTAAGTTGGATTTCTACTGGATGTGTAGAGCATATATTCGTGGTCTAACACATAGGCCTACTTGATTGCCCTTTGTGTGTGTGGAAATGCGTGTGAACGTGCATGCGTGTTTAATTACCAGGTGCGTAGCCAGGAATGTAGTGGAGATGAAGCCCAATTTATTCTTTTCTTCTCTCTTTTTTCCCCTTTGTTTCTTTCGTCATTTTTCCTCTAGCAAAATAGATGTTTGCACCGTAAAGAGCCATTCTTGTCTTACTTTTTTTAGACAATATAAATCAAGTTCAGAATACATTTTGCGGACAATATAGATCAAGATCAGACTGTTTGATCTACATTGTCAGCTATTTAATTTTTATTTTCTGGCAAAAGTAGTTATGAAGTTGAGATAATGTGGTCTCTTTTCCTGACTGAGAAAGCGTACTTCATTCCAATTTCATTGGTTAACCTCCACATTCTTGTAGCCTGTACGTCTCCCTCCTTTCCCGTCTCTTTGAAGCACGGCTGAAAGCGAATACATCTACATGCAGTATGGGAATAGCCAATTTGCTCTGAGATTTACCCAAGAAATAATGATTTACCCAGAAAATTCTATAATATTCCACCAGTTGTGTATGAAAATATCAAAACTAACGTTCTGAAATGACATGTATGAATCCTCTGAATTACAAATAAAGCTAATGTCTATTTGCCTCTGTTCATGTCTTCATGGCATAAAAAGCAGCATCGCATACTTAAAGTATTTGGTATACCTGTTGGATTTCAACTTGAGTATATTTTGTCGTCTGCCAATACTTTCAACTAAGACAAGTTTAAGAACTTGTGAGAGTTAAACGCACCCCAACCTCAGCAGTGCTTTTAGTGCTTTGATTACTGTTTGCTCGATGTTCTGTACACATTTATTTTATTCAGCAGTTCAACCCTTTACCAGACGACAAATTTTAAGACTTGTCCACACTGGGAGCAAATGCAGGCGACAATGTGGGTCAAGTTACCGTGTTTGTCTTCCATAGGTTAGAAAACATTGTTGGAAAAGGAAATTCCTTGCTATCTCCCGTGTTCTCCTCAATATCACAGAGTATACTTTAACGATGCGATTTGCCGTTAGCTAAAAAGATTTATTATATACATGAAATTTTTCCAGCTGAAATACATGCGTCGCACCCGGATAAAATAGCGCACATGACAGAAAAAAAATCCCCTATCTAAACACCGTGAAATACTGATCCAAATATGGTATGATGGCGCACCTCACGCGCGGAAAACGTGCAATAGCAATTTTATTGGTGAAAATGTTACTCTATAATATTCATCCGCCATTTACAAAAAAAAACGAAGTTACTGGCTACTTTACCATTATTCCTTTACCGTTATTGGAGAGGTAATCATATCTCTCCAACAGTGGTGAATTTATAAGGCAGACTGCCTCATAAATTGCTGACCTGACTTTTTGTGAAATTTTCTTGATACACAGTCTGTTTCGTCATGGTTTTATAAATAAAACGAAATAAAAAAAACTGAAATAGGAAACCTATAGACGTGGTTTGTTCTCATATGACGGATTAAAAAAAATGTTATACTGATTTGATTGCGAATTACTTCTCCAATCATTGTAAATTTTCCTTAAACAAATACATGTATATCTAAGCAAAAAGAAGGGGAAAGAGAACGCCGCAGGAAAAGATCACGCGACTTGAAAACGCGGGAGGAAGGTCATGTGACTGGCATGTAAAGAATTAGAGGTTTCTACGCAGCGGTAATCATTTAATGCCTTACTTGTTTGTTTACATGTACCCAAATATATTGAAATTAAAAGCCAATAAAGTATTTGAAAATATTGATGCTGACCTCTCCTGGCTTCTTTTTTTTAAAGAAGCCAACTTGTCGAATAAAATGTCAATAATTGCAAAATTTTGGCTTTAAAAGTGGTAGGTATATAATCAAAGGAATATTGTGTTGTTGTAACTTTCCTGGTGCTTTTTCATTATCTTCCACTAGGTGGCATTTTCAAATACATAACCTATCCGATATGGGCATTCTGGGTACAGAACCGGACGACTTTTGAAAGCGGCAATCAAGACTGCGAATTTCAAAATAAAATATACGTTTACTAGGTAAAACCTACCATGTACGATTCATACAGGCACGGTTAGCTAGCGTATAACCTGTGCACCAGCCATTCAAAACATAGCCCCTATAAGATTGAGAAAAGGCCCCAGCAAGGTGGGGACGTTACCTTAATGTCAGTCTTCGGTCTGGCGCGATATCAAATTTTCTCACGCAGCTCGAATCAAATAAAAGCACCAGGAAAGTTACTACAACATAATATTCTGTATATATTTCCCTAGTCTTTGTTCATTCTATGATTAATTTGTTGTTCATTATAAGGTTTGCTTTTTTTTACAACATTTGCGATATTAGGTACCCCATTTTTTGTTCGATTTCTTACCTGGTAAATCTGAGTCGGGATGCTTGACACCCACCTCAAAAATTGGCTTTTGGGAGGGCACGAATAGTCCTAGATACAAGTTGTGCTAGATACCTTTCATCTTTGTATGAAGTGTCTAAGGTACAAGTCCTCCTAATGACCAATTGTCCTAGGTACGGGTTATCTTGGGTACGTATTGTTCGGTACGAATTGTCCTGGTACAAATTGTCCTATCAACCCGGAAACAGTCCTGAAGTTGCAACTAGACCCTTTCTGGCGCGCTGCCCTTTAGATCATCTTTAATTATCGTTTATTATAACGATTTTTTTTTTTTAATTTATAACGCTTAACTAGGAAGAGGCTCGGTTTGAAAACATAGTTGTAACCAGCATTTTCTCCTGTTCTGACAATGTTTTCTGTCTTGTCAAACAAAAATCCCATCGCTTGAACTGCATTTACTTTGTAGTCGGAAAATGCTTTTTATTTGGACAACATTAAAGTTGTTGTTGTCATGTAACAAGTGCGTAACCAGGAATGTAATAAAAATGAATTCCAAGTCATTCTAAATTTTCTTCTGTCTTTTCTTTCTTTCCTTCCTTCTTTCTTTCTTTCGTCGTTTTTCCTCTAGTAAAATGGACCTTAGCAACTTGAAGAGCCAAGCACGACTTTGTCAAAGTCAGACTGCATTTCGCGGACAACTAAGACAAAGATCAGACTACACAGAACGCAAAATATTCGCAAAATGCAGCCTGGTCTGATCTTGATTTACGTTGTCTAAAAAGTTGACTAAGATGTCTTTTAGGAGCTAGCATCTGTTTTGAAAGAGGAAACATGAACGACGAAAGAAGGACAAAAAAAAAAAGAAAAGAAAATTTAGAATATACTGGGCTTCATCTTTTCTGCATTCCTGGCGACACACCTGCCTGTGGGCATTCCGAAAATATAATGATGTACGAATAGATCCATAAATCTTGTCTTTGAACTGCAAAGGAAAATTTAACCCTTAAGCTGCTAAGCGCAACTCACTGGCCTTTTGCGGACAGTGTAGATCAAGATCAGACTGCACAGAACGTGCAGTCTGATCTTGGACCTACACTGTCCGATAAGCAGATTTTTTTCTCCAATAAATAAAAATAGTAGCATTACTTGAGTTTTTACTAACGGCTTGAAAGTTTCATTTCATTTATTTAGCAGGATAAGGGTTAATATGTGGTCAGTGTTGATCAGGATGATCTACTCGTGGTAATTTCTATCCCCCTCCAACAAAAACACTAAAAATGGATATTATGATTATTTTTTTTTTTTGTGTTTTCTGTTTTGTTTTGTTTTTTTTTTACCAGGGGATTGCAATGTCCCTTTATTCATTTTACACACGAAGGGTTAACCCTTTACCAAACTATAGGGTGAAATACTTTAAGATGAGTACTTTTGAAGGCATCATGGAAGAAGAAGGCGATACATTTCCCAAGATGTTTTCCACTTTTCTTTTTTAAAGGAAGAAATATTTCATCACTTGAGCCATACGGAATTGATCGTTTGCATAGTGCCTTATATATGGACGAGACCAAAATTTTGTTGTGTGGTAAAGACTTAACCCTTTAGGGTTTTATCAAGCAATTTTACTCCCGTGTTTAGTTATCCTGAGGAAAATCACCTTTGAAAACATTGTGAGAAAAGATGAAAATGCCGGTTACTGCTTTTCTCACAATGTTTTCTACTCTTTCAAAGAAAAATCCTTTCACTTTGGCCATATTTAATTTGTCGTCTGTATAATGCTTTCAATATTGACCGAGTCCAAAATTTTGTCGTCTGGTAAAGGGATTAAAAAGTCAAGACTCATCCAAATGCTGGTTACCGGTATTGTCTCCTTTTCCCACATCGTCTTAAACTCTTTACCGGACGACAAAAATGTAGACTTATCCGAATTGAAAGCATTTCCAACAACAATTTGAATGTGGCTCAAATGTTGGAATTTGTCTTTGATGGAGTAGAAAACATAGTTGGGAAAGAAGAAAATGCTGGTAACCAGCATTTTCTCCTTTTCCTCAAATGTTTTTAAAAGGCTTCTTCGTAAGGGTCGTTAAAACTCGGGATTGTTTGGTAAAGGGTTAAAAAAAGTTCCTGTTAAGGGTCATTACAACTTTGATTTGTTAGGTAAAGGGTAAATCCGCCCAGGGATATATCGATAGGGAAGTAAGTTACTTCCGTTAGAAGAAAACGATAAAATTTAATATTCGATCATACTGAACAATATTCTAAACTATCAGTAGGTGCAAGATACAATATGGGAGACAGTTTTTCGGAGAAGAAAGTTAGGTAATTACTGCACTATTTTTTCTTTCTTCCTTGATTTCTCGTAAATCGGTATTTTTTTTTTTACTTTAGATATGAATCAACTCATTACCTACCAATACAAACATTGCAACAGACGACAAAAACTCTTGACTGAAAGATCTTGAAAAAAAAAAGCTTTTGAAAACAATACAGGTAAAGGAGAACCAGCAGTTTTTCCCTTTTTCCACAATGTACTTTATCTCTTCTTACTCAAATTCCAATGTTTGAACCATCTTTAATTTGTCGTCTGCACATGTTTTCAGTTTGGACAAGTCTAACTTTTTGTCGTCTGGTAATAAAGAGTTAAGAAAATCATTGTTAATTACGTAAACTCAAAGTAAATTAGCCGTCGTAGAGCTAAATTAATAGAAATGGACATTCTTAGTTCGTGTTAAAGATGCACATGAAACTGGTACCCATTATACGAAGATCAAAGATCGACAACAGTCTGCCCGTTTACATGCACATGTCGCAAATTCAATCCCGCTCAAGACAAGCAGACAGGGTAGATCCAAGATCAGACTGCACTTTCTGTGCGGTCTGATCTTGATATACACTGTCCGCAAAAGGCTTGCAAGATTGGTCAGCTGCAACACAAGTAAAGCTGTGTACTGGATTATACATTGCTCAAATGGTGGCACATTGCTTTCAAAATGTAGAAAAACACTGCTGGAACAAAAAAAAAAATGCTGGTTACCAACATTTTCTCCTTTTCCCACGATGTTTTCAAAAGCTGTCTATGTCAGTGTTGTAAAACACAGGACTGTGTTTGGTAAATGTCGCATTCTTCGTCTAGATAACCAACGATCCATGGTCTAATTTTGTACTCGTCTTTTTTTTTCTGCTGAGTAAATGAATTCCACCGTTTTGATTGCTACAGATACCATTCCAGACCAATTCGTAAAATTGTGCTATGGTAAAAAGGGGCTTTTTGTATCTCCTTGATGCATATTACCAAGCAAGTCCTCACATAATTATGGATACATTTCAAATCCATTTGAGTCGTGCTCTGTGAAAAGGGGGCTTAAAGCACCTGCGAAAAGTATCGACCCAGGTCAGCCTGCTCAGTCCGCGCAGGCTGACCTAGGCCGAAACTTTTCGCTATTGGTCAATTTTCTGTGTGTCAAAGGACCAGTCTACCCCATGATACCGTCGATTGTTGGACATAATGAATCTTATGGATCCCTGATTATGTGACGACTTGCTTGGTATAATGCATCACTGAGATGCATTAGGCCCCCTTTTGCCAGAGCGTGGTTAATTTAGTTTTACGATCGACTCAAATCCTGAGGTAGAGAGGTCCTTTGCAATACAGGAAATTTACAAATGGCCACGAGTTTCGACCCATTTCAGCCGGCGCAGACTGCACAGGCTGACAGGAGTGGATATTGTTTAAAGAGTCCCCTTTTCACAGAGCATGGCCCAAATCTTAGTAGTCGTACTTTAGAATGAGATGTGGGCGATATAGATCAAAGATCAGACTGCACAGAACGAATGTCCGCTGTACTCGCCAGCGGCGATACAAGTTTAAAAATCACCTTTCTTTTCTCTTGAAAATCCGAACAAAGTGGTTTGAAGCAAACAAAAAAAATGTAGATGCATCTTTCAAGTAAAGATAGCTTTCACCGGATGGCCGAGGATAATACAGGTGATACTTTTCTTTGTGCAGTTTTAATTGGTTTTTCATCAATGTACAATGGATGAATAATTATTGCCCAGTGATTCAATCCGTCTATATTTATCATGTAGTACGTTTTCCTTCTTTTAGAAGTAGATCTCACTAGATTTCAAACAAACTAACAGACAAACATAAAAGGTACTGCTTCATATTTTTCATATTTTTTGAATTCTGAAGTAAAGGATAAGAATTTTTCTTAGATCTATTATCAGTTGTATGATTTTAGTGATTTCTTTCGAATGAGTGAAAACATTTTGCCACAGCAGATCACACAACTGATACAAGAGAAATAACTCTTACTGTAATCTAGAATTGCTATTTTGAGTTGTCTCCCTTAGACCATCGATATAACTTTGCCTCTGCGGCTTACTGAAATATACTCTATTTCAGCCCGTAAATCAGTGTGTACATATTTATTTTCCAGGAAAAGAAATAAAAACAAGATCGGTACCTCTCTAGATTCCACACCTCAGACTACAGGAAAGCCGTCTATTTCGTTCAAATTAAGATTCTGTGACCTGTGGGAAAACCCGGAACTGTTAATTTCCAACATGGCTGCCAACAGTCTCCGGAAAGTTGCCGTATCAATACCGGAGTACTTTTTAACCAAATTTACGTATATACAAGCATGCACATTAATAATGCTGGTGGCGGAAAGAGCTCTCAAGGTAGAAAAGTGAGTACAATTATGCGTTTCCTAATTTTTCTCCTCAAAATATATTATTGCAGTCATCGAATTAGTTTGTTTACATTTCCCCACCCACTCAAGCTTGAAAGCTTAATTTGAGGTGGAACTAAAAGAACAATCCTAACCCTCTACCAAACTATCCCTTGTTTAAACGACCACGAAGAAGAAGGCTTTTCAAAACATTGTGGTAACTAAAAGAAGAAAATGCCGGTAACAAGCATTTTTTTCCACAATGTCGTCTGCTTTTTATCAGATGACTATTCATTTGAGACTCTTTTAATTTGTCGTCTACAAATGCTTTTAATTTAGATTGATCTAAAATTCTGATGCAAAGTAAAAGGGTTAAGTTCTCTGGATGCCTGTAATGCACACAGACATTTTGGTATTTATTCAGTATATTTTCCGACAGAATTTCACAGTTGACAACATTATAGAAAGTTGCAAAAACTTCATCCTGTATGAATTGTATTACTTTGAAAATTTTGGAACTGTAGAGCCTTACACCTTATGTCTAAAACTGTTGAACCAAAAAATTAACCCTTAACCACACAATCCTGACTTCTAACAACCTTGGTAAATGTGACTTTCGAAAACATTGTGGAAAAACAAGGAAATGCAGGTAACCAGCATTTTCTCCTTTTCTGACAATGTTTTCTACCCTTATGAAATACAAATTTCAATTTTTAGTCACATTTATATTGATGTCTGCAAATGCTTTTAATTTGGATGAGTCCAAAATTGTGTTGTTTGGTAAAGAGTTAATTCTGGTTTTGGAATACCCAAGATTCCGGATACTTAGCCTTTCACCTTTTCACACAGTTATCTGTGCTTTCAGAGACAAATCTCATGATTTAAGCCACATTTAATACGTTGTCTGTAAATGCTTTCAATTTGGACCAGTCTAACATTTTTGTGCAGTAAAAGACTAACTGTTTACCAGACTACAAGATTTTAGCAGGATGCATCTGCTGCATGTAATGATTTTTGATTAACCCTTTACCACACGACAGAATTTCAGCCTTGTCCAATTTGAAAGCATTTGCAGACGACAAAATAAATGTTACTCAGAAACTGAAATTTGTTTTAGATAGGGTAGAAAACATTGTGGGAAAAGGAGAAAATGCTGGTTACCAGCATTTTCTCCTTTTCCCACATTGTTTTCAAAGATTTCTTTTTCAGGGTCGTTAAAAGTCGGGATTGTGTGGCAAAGGTTAAAGAAAGACAAAATTTTTCTGTAATACACAAACACATTCTATCTTTTGTTTGTTCCAGAACACCGCCGATGCATCCCTATCTGATCTACGCCGTGGCAGCTCTTTGTTTTATGGCGGGTGTAATGTTGTCGGCCAAGATAAAGATTCAGTCTGCTGCTTTACTCTACTGTGTTGTATTGGGGTATCTCACATTTAACGCCTACACTAACAAGAAATTTAATTACTCTAGACATGAACGGGTAAGTTTTTGAATATTAACCCATTACTTCATGCAGAAAATTTTTATGTTTCAGTATTGGAAAGGTGAAAATATTATGTTAACTCTTTATCACACAATAAAAATGTAGAATTGTCCAAATTGAAAGCTTTTGCAGACGACAGTTTAAATGTGGCTCAAATAATGGAAGTTGTCTTTGAAAGGGTAGAAAACATTGTGGGGCAAAAAAGAAAATGCAGGTAACCAGCATTTTTTTCCTTTCCACTATGTTTTCTCAAGGCGTCTTTCACAGGGTCGTTAAAGGGTCCTTCTCAGAATTGTGTGGTAAAGGTTAAATGAATGAATAGCAGATTTTCAGAAATTTCTGTGTTTCCCAGTTTCACAACTTTCATTGATAGGCTCTGAATATAAATTATAGTGAGATTTCCTCCTGCATTCTCTCTTTTTCCCCACAATGCTTTCTACCCCATCAAATACAGAAATCATCATTTGAGCTATATTCAGGTTCTCGTCTGCAACTGCTTTCAATCTGGTTGAGTACAAAATTTTTTCATTCGGTAAAGGGTTAACCTTATTATGTGTTCATATAACAAAAAGTTACGAGGAGGTGTACAAAGTTATCTGTTGCAAGTTCACTCTAGGAGGAAAAGATTGATTGATTGTATGATGTTTCAACATGTTTTCAACATTATTTCAGCTGTATCGCGGAAGCCAGTGGACCAGTCCATGCTTTCCTGGAGTTTCTTTTACCAGTACTCGATACAATATTCTTCCCAAGCCACTAGTGCTTTCCCTGCATCCTGTCGCAATGACTATTATCAATCCTCGGAAAGAAATTGGCTGAGCCAGGGTCGAACCAGCGACCTCCTGTTCTCAGGTCTTCTATGCTACCGACTGAGCTCCCAGGGAGTGAAGGAGTTGGCTTGTTACTACTAAACAATCTTGTGTTTTAACTCTTTACTACGCAATGACCTTAAAAAAGAAGACTTATGAAAACATGCTGGTATTCCACTATGTTTTCTACCCGTCCTGAAAAATAAATTTCAATGTTTAAGTCCCATTGACTTTGTCATCTACAAATACTTTCAATTTGGACAAGCATACAATTTTGTTGTTTGGTAAAGAGGTAACAAAGTTGGGAAGTGGCCCTAGAAACTGCTGGTAACCAGCCTTTGCGTACTATGTTTCCTACCCTTTGAAGACACCTCCCATCATTTGAGCCACATGTCATTTGTTGTCTGCAAATGTTTTCAATTTGAACCAGACTTACATTCTGTTGTACCTTAATCCTGTACCAACTGGCAAAATATTAGACTGTCCAAATTGAAAGCATTTGCAGATGACAAAATAAATATGACTCAAAAACTGAAATTTGTTCCAGTTGATTACCAGCGTTTTCTCCTTTTCCAGCAATGTTTTCAAAAGCCTTCTTCTGGGTCGTTAAAACTCGAGATTGCTTGGTTAAGTGTTAAAGACTTGATGCACCTCAAAACCCAAATTAAAACTAAAAAATAATATTTACTTTTTAATCTTTTCAGAATCGAATCAGTGGTCGTCATCTTGGATGTTTAGGGATATACCTAATTTACGCTTTCCTCAAAGGAAGCCGTCAGTCCAAAATGATGCTCAGAGTCGGAGAAATCTGCCTTGCACTTTACCTTCTTGGTACAGCATACATTATAAATGAAAGCTACGAAGATCGTCGGGCATTACTTGAGTTTATCCCAGGTGGAAATTATGCTAGATACTTCATCACATTAATATTTGGTTGTGCTGGTCTTTGCTACCTATCAGGATATTTTCTTAAAGATATTTCCATGTCAGTTGGATTCTGTTTGATGTTCGTAACATTTTTGATTGACATTCGATTCTCGTACTGGACATACAGAGGTATGGCATACTGGAATCAAGTGAGACTTGTCGTAGATAATATAAATCTTATTCTCGGATTTTTCCTCCTTGCCAATCATTATGAAAATCTTGCCGAGGACACAAAGAATGATGAAGATGAGGAATCAAAGGATACTGATGATGAGGAAGAAAATGAGGACCATGATCATATCAAGTCTGAATGATTGAGAGTCTCTGAGAACTAGAATTGTGTTCATACTCCCATGAAGATAAGAGAATTCATATTAGATCAGAATGATAAAGCTTCACTGTAAACTAGAATTGTGTTCATACTATTGTGAAGATAAGCACATCCATATAAGATCAGAATGATTGAGCTTTGCTTCAATCTAAAGTTGTGGCTGCCGAAAACTTAAACCCTTTACCACACAACATAATTTTAGACAAGTCCAAACCCAAAGCATAGGCAGACACCAAATTAAATATAACTGAAATTGTTGAAGTTTTCTTTGGTAGGGTAGAAAACATTGTGGGAAAAGGAGAAAATGCTGGTAACCAGCATTTTCTCCTTTCCCAACAATGTTTTCAAAAGTCTGTTTGCGCAAGGCTGTTAAAAGTCAGGATTGTGTGGTAAAGGGTTGAGGTATTTTCACTGCAACATAAAATTGTGTAGATACAGCACAGGATTGTGAAACTTCAGGGTCCAAATATTGTAAAATCTTACTGATTTAACTTTTAACCCTTTACCACACAACAATGCCTTTTAACAACCTTGGGAAAGAAGCCTTTTGAAAACATTGTGGGAAAAGGAGAAAGTGCTGGTAACCAGAGAAAAATTGCAACATTTGAGCCACATTGAAATTGTCGTCTGCAAATGCTTTCTTTTTGGACACGGCTATATTTTTGTCATCTGGTAAAGGGTTAAACAAACAACAAAACTGTTGACTTGTCCACACTGAAAGCATTTGCAGATGACAAATTAAGGATGGCTGAAACTGTGAGATTTGTCTGCGAAAGAGTAGTGAACATTTTGGGAAAAAAGGAGAAAATTTTCTCCTTTTTCCAAAATGTTTCAAAAAAACTTCTCTGGTAGGGTCATTAAAACTAGACATTGTGTAATTAAGTGTGAAATATAAGTAGGCCTGAGATTTTATCTCAGTGCTTTACCACACGGTGAAGAGTTTTAATGACCTGGAGAAAAAAGGCTATTAAAAACATTGTAGGCAGAAAGGTGAAAAAAAGAAAAGAACAAATTCTGATTACCACAATGTTTTCAGAATCGCTTTAAACTACGGGTGGTAAAAATGCAACTTTACCCTCAACATTTTTTGTTGTATAATGCCAAGTTACAAAAAAAGTATTGTTTTATTGTATGTAATGTTGACATTTTTAAAGTTAAAGTAGAATTTTAGCTATTTAACCCTATACCATGTAATCCAGATCTTTATCAACTCTGAGAAAGAAAGCGATTGAAAACATGGCTGGAAAAGGAGAAAATGCTGGTAACCAGGAATTTTCTATATCCTATTACGAGACAAATTTCATCATTTTCGCCACAGTTTTTTTTGTCATTTGCAAATCCTTTCAATTTGAACTGGTCTCAGTTTGTTGTTTGCTAAAGAGTTAAGTTATTGCATTCTACTTTTAGTTCATTATAGTACACACACAAAAAAAGACAAGAAATGAGCCATGCTCTCTAAAAAGGAGGTTTAACCCTTTTCCACGACCTTGAGCAGGAAGGCTTTGGAAAACAATTAAACATTGTGGGAAAAGGAGAAATGCTAGTAACCAGCATTATCTCCTTTTCCCAAAATGTTTTCTACCCTGTCATAGGACTTGAGATCATTTGTACCAATTGTGGCAGGATTCATTCCTCTCTCACCTCTGATCATTGTTTTGGCGATGGTTATGTGGGAAAGCAGCCGTTTGCTACAGAAGAATCTTGCGCAAAGTACTGGTTAAAGAAACTCAAGGAAAGCATGGACAGGTGCTTTTGCTCAAGCAATTTTACTGTAATACTGTTGAAAACAGCATTAAATACCATACAGTCAATCAATACAATGTATCACAGAGATGCATCAACTCATTTCCACAAATCCAGAGTTTTAGTGACAGTGAGAAATGAGGCCTTTGAAAACATTGTTGGAAGAGGAGAAAATGCTGGTCGCCAGCATTTTCTCTTATTCTCACAATGTTTTCCTCCCTTTTAAAGACAAAGTTCATCATTTGATCTTAATTTCTTTTGGGTGTTTGCAAATGCTTTATATTTGGACTAGTCTACATTTTTGTTGTGGGGTAAAGGGTTAAACCCCTTTCGCAAAAGCACAGCTCAATATTTCTCCTCATGCATAATTTTGTGCATGCTTTTGTCATATTTATAGCTTGTAACTCTGAACAATTTTTGTCACTTTTAGACAGATAATGAATAAACTATTTATTACACCATTACTGATTAATTTATGGAAAACTTACGATGATTTAGTACGTTAGGAGAAGTTATCTCTTAACTAAACAATCCCTAGTTTTACCGTAGACCAAAGAGGGCGTTTGGAAATATTGCTGGAAAGGAGAAAATGCTGGCGACCATAAAATATTGTGGGAAAAGGAGAAAATGCTGGTAACCAACATTTTCTACCCTTTCAAAGACATTCTATAATTTGAGCTACATCTGTCGTCTACCAATGCATTCAAAATGAACAAACCCAAAATTTATTTGTCATGTACAGAGTTGATAGATACTCTGAACAGAGTAAGTTGTCTTGATACTCGTTTTCCCCGAAAATCCAAGGTTTTTAATGACCATGAGGAAGATGGTTTAACCCTTTACCAGACAACAAATTTTGGACTGGTCCAAATTGAAAGAGTTTGCAGACGACAATTTTAAATTTGATGAAAATGGCAGAAAGGTGTCAAAAAGGGTAGAAAACATTGTGGGAAAAGGAGAAATTGCTCGTTACGAACAATTTCTCCTTTTCCCACAGTGTATTCAAAAGACTTGTACCGCAGACACGTGAAAACCAGGGCTTGTTTGGGAAAGGGTTAAGACGACATTGCGGGAAAAAGAGAAATGTGCATCATTTTCACTTTTTCCCCCCAGAATGTTTTCTCCCCTATAATAAAAGAATTTCACCAGGCTCAGCCATATATTAGTTGTTGTCTGCAAATGCTTTAAATTTGGACTAGTCCAACATTTTGTTGTCCAGTAAACAGTAAAAGGCACAATAGCAGTCAAAAGTATACAATGCAGTTAATGAAATGTGTTTGCATTTAAATCATACCATTTAAAAGTGTGGAAGTTATTGAGAATATGACAATCTGTTATTGTACAATAGGTCCAAGTGTTAGTTGCTGGCAGAAAAATGAATTTTAAAAGTTAGTGAAAAGCTGCCCAGTCACTCTATCTTTTATTTGGAAACAAATTATATGTGATCCAAGTGAAAGGATTTGTCTTTGAAGGGAGCTTGTTACCAGCACTTTCTCCTTTTCCCTGTGTTTTCAAAAGCTGTCTCTCTCTCAGGGATTGTGTTGTAAAGGGTTGAAAGAAGAAATTGCTCCATTGGTGGGGAATGGATATAATATATAGACAGACAGGCAAACAGATTATAGACTTCCAAAACCATTTCAGTCATACTTAGGGAAAAAGGGGTTTAATGCATTTTTGTAAATTGATTGATTGATTGAATAGTGTTTAATGCCGTTTTCAACATTATTTCAGTTATATCGCGGCGGCCAATGCACCTATCCATGCTTTCCTGGAGTTTCTTTTACCAGTACTCAGCACAATATTCTTTCCAAGCCACTGACTGCTTTCCCACATAACCATCGTCGAAACAATGGTCAGCAGTGAGAGAGGAATGAATCCTGTCGCAATGACTATCATCAGTCCTCAGAAAGAAATTGGCCAAGCCGGGGATCGAACCAGCGACCTCCTGTTCTCAAGTCCTACACGCTACCGACTCATTTTTGTAAAGCATTGTATCAAGCTGCTTTCCCGCATAACCATCGTCGAAATAATGATCAGCAGTGAGAGAGAAATGAATCCTGTCTCCATGACTATCATCGATCCTTGGAAAGGAATTGGCTGAGTTGGGATTTGAACCAGCAACCCTCTGTTCTCAAGTCCTGTACTCTACTGACTGTGCTACTAGTGCTGGGCTTCACCAATGGCAAATAAGTTTGACCAAGGTCAGCCTGTGCAAACTGCACAGGCTGACCAGAGTTTATACTTTTTGCAGATGCATTAAAATACCTGTCAACTCTTTACAACACAATCCCGACTTTTAACGATCCTGAAGAAGGCGGCTTCTGAAAACACTGTGGGAAAAGGAGAAAATGCTGGGAACCAGCATTTTCGTTATCAGTATTTTCTCCTTTTCCCACAATTTTTTCTACCCAATCAAAGACAGAAATCCCCAATTTCACTACATTTAATTTGTCGTCTGCAAATGCTTTCAATTTCGTCCAGTCAAAAATTTTTTTTATAGAGCAAGAGTCAGGGGGAAAGGGGCTATTATGATGATTAAGAAGCATCAGGATGTAGTTATAAACTTTCTTTAATTATAACAGATGATGTAAAAACAATTTTTATAGTCCACTTTATATGAATGCAAGGAATATATTATCATTTCAAAACAGTATCACAAAAGAAAAACATCAAGAATAAATAGTTCAATAAATCTACAAAAGCAAAACACATAAATATACACATACATGTACATGCATTTAGCCCCTTACAACACAATCCTGTGTTTTAATGACCCAGAGGAAGAATGCTTTAGAAAACATTTCCCACATTGTTTTCTTTTAAAGAGTTACATCAAAACGACCTCTTTTCTTTGTGGAAGATGGCCATCTTATTCATCCAGCACTTAGACCTCTTTGCCAAATAACGAAAATTTTAAACTTGTCAAATTTGGAAGCACTTGGTGATTATACATAAGATGAAATGAGGTGAGGTGAATATGATGGGATTTGTCTTTGAAAACATAAATCAAATATAGCTAAAATGGTGATTTCTACATTTGATAGGGTAGAAAACATTGTGGGAAAAGCAAAAAATGCCAGTTACCAGCATTTTCTTCCTTTCCTACATTTTTTTCTTCTTTTCCTACAATCTTTTAAAATCAAAGACATCACAATTTTGAAAAAGAAGGCCATGATGGTCCTGTCTCGCTCCACTGGCTTTCAACCCTTTACCACACACAATTCTGAGTTTTAATGATTCTGAAAGAGAAGGCTTTTGAATACATTGTGGGAAAAGGAGAATATGCTGTCAAACGACATTTTCTCCTTTTCTTAAAATGTTTCCTACCCTATTTAAGACAGAAATAATCATTTAAGCTACATTTAATTGGTCGACTGCAATGGCTTTTAATTTGGTCCAGTCAAAAAAATTGTCGTTTCGTAAAAAGTAAAATAAATGTATCAAGCACTTAACAGAGACAAACAACATAAAAAGTCTGTATGGCAATAAACTTACATGCAAAAAAAGAACCGCCCCCAACAAAAAAAAAATGCAAAGATAGTGTCAGTGAATACATGCAGGTTTTCTAAATGGCATGGAAGGTAAAGTGCTGGAACAAAAAACTGAATGACAGAAACCTTACTTTATATTAAATACTCCACCCATCTAAGAATAACTATTAGCATCAAAATAAATCCTTCTTCATAAAAACTGAACATTTTCTACCCAAAAAACTTAAATACTTGCACCAATTATATAATCGTGCAGTTTCAGAATCAAGGGAGGTAAATATTAACAAACATATATCTTATATCAGGATTTATTTCCCTTGATCACTATATAAATCTATGTTTATCTATTGGTCCATGTTAAACATATGATCCCAGGGATGGGGCCAATTTTGACCCCAGGGCTATAATTTCAAAAAATTTGATAGAGATCTATTAGATGAAGCTACATGCCAAATTGGGTAGCCCTAGGCCTGATGGTTATGGACAACAAGATTGTCAAATATTTCCAATATTTTTCAGTTTTGTTGCCATGGCAACCACAGTTTTTACAGGAATCATTTTTTTTTTCAAGAAATTCTGAAGAGGACCATGGCAGGATCATTTCTGTGAAGCTTGGTCAAAACTGGATGGGTAGTTTCAGATATGTTTGAAATAAAAGTTAATGCATGTACGGACACACACACACACAACGGGAACAGGACCATGACATAAGCTCGCTGGTCTTTGGCCAGTAGAGCTAAAAGTGATCACCTCAAGAATGGTTAAGAAAACACTGATACAAATAGAGAAAAAAAAAAGATGTTTGCCACGCTGTTTTTTTCAATAATTTTACCAAACATCAAAATTTTAGACTTGTACATATTAAAGCATTTGCAGACAACAAATTGTGACTCATGAATGAAGTTCTCATACATTGGGTAGAAAACATTGTGGGAAATGGATAAAATACTTGTTCCCAACAATCACAAAATTATTTCAATTACCATAAAAGAAGAGGCCTTTGAAAACAGTGCTGGATAAGAAGGAAAATGCTGGTAATCAATAATTCTCTGTTTCTCACAATGTTTTCTACACTTTCACAGACAAATCCTACAATTTGAGTCTCCCTTATTTCAAAACCTGCAAATGATATGAGTTTGGAGAAGTCTAAAATTCTGTCATCTGCATTTTGGACAAGTCTAAAATTTTGTCGTCTGATATAAGGCTAAGTCTCGGTACATTAAAGCAACCACCAGAGATAACAAAAAATCTACTACCAACAAAAAATCTCTGAATGTAAAATAATAACTCTCAGTGGATATTTAAGTACTGACACATGACAAAAATACTCTGGAACACAACCCAAAGAGCAATTATTGCATGATCCATTCTATTTGAAATCCATACACATACAAAAAAAACCCTCTTTCTCCTCTTCAACCACTCAATCAGTTCATGAAACAAAGTGTGCCATTCTAAGAAAATTTCACTTAACTCTTTATCACACAACAAAATTTTTGACCTTTCAAAATAGAAAGCATTTTGTGGCGATAGATTACATATAGTTTAACCCTTTCCCAAACAAGCCCTGGTTTTCACGTGTCTGCAGTATAAGTCTCCTTTTCCCACAGTGTTTTCTACCCTTTTTGAGAACTTCCTGCCATTTTCATTAAATTTAAAATTGTCGTCTGCAAACTCTTTCAATTTGGACCAGTTCAAAATTTGTTGTTTGGGAAAGGGTTAAAAGATCAGTTCTATCGTTAAAATGATAGAGAACATTGTGGGAAAAGGAGAAAATTCTGTTTACCAGCATTTTCTGTTCCCACAATGTTTTCAAAGGCCTTCTTTCACAGGGTTTTTAAAACTTGGATTTGTCTGGTAAAGGGTTAACTTCTGTAGACCACTTTAATCCATTACCCAACAATGCCAAGTTTGTATGCCCCTGGGAAATTAGACTTTTGAGAACATCGTTGAAAAAGGAGAAAATGCTGATGACCAGCATTTTCTCCTTTTCCAACAAAGTTTTCTAACCTTTCAGAAACAAATCCAATCAATAATTTCTTGTCTACAAATCCAGTCATTTGAACCACATTTAATTTGTCATCTACAAATACTTTGAATTTGGACCAGTCTAAAATTTTGTCGTGTGGTAAAGCGTTAATTCTGTGTTAACAAACCCAATTGAAATCCTCTCTCTGAATATTTCAAAAATACAAAACATTTATTCAGTCACAACCACTAAAGTTGGCAAAATAAATATGATTTAACCCTTTACCAAATAGTCTGTGAGGAAGAAACCTTTTGAA